>OX422214.1:508418243-509737409 GCA_949130495.1 Sambucus nigra
GATAGTGTATAAAGAAGACCCACTTGGGATTGTGTTTATAATGTTTTTTTACCGACACTGTGTGAAATTATATTGAGGAACAACTTGATGCTCTAGGCAGAGCTGCCGATGCTGGTAAGAATCAGGTATTAGTACCACGCACATAGGATCCTGTACTGTTTTTATATGGTGAAATGATACCAGGGGGAGAACTTTCTCCACAAAGCAATTAACTTACTACTTTTATGATGTCTAATTGGTTTTTCTGACCCAGAAGCTTCAAATTGCAATATAGAAACTTCGAATCGTTGTCGTGTGCCATTTATCCTGGGGGCAATGCCAACTCTATGGTTATATTGCTGCAAAAGAAGACATGAACGTTTATAAAATTTATTATATTTAGTAAATTATGGGCACCTATACTCTTAATTTTTAAGTTTTGTCATAATTGTCTTATCTACAGGATATGAGGCAAATAATACTGATTACACGTTTGTTTGTTGGCAACGTTTCGTTATCTTTTATTATTTATTTCTTCAGGGTTTGCTGAATATAGTACCGATTTCTACTGCACAACAGTATATTAGTAATACTCATAGCTTGCGATTTTGGTTATATTTGTATTAATTTACTTGAATGCTGCTTTAGTTTTACCAAATAGCTTGCCATTTTTGCTTATATTCACATTATAAGTTGTCTAATTTCTCTTTTATCATGTATGATTGCTATTTAACTACTTCCTTTGTTCTATTTTTTGACACCATGTTAAATGAACCCGTTAAATGAACCCGTTAAATGAACCCGTGATCTCATTTTTGTTCTTCATGACCATGTCCAATGTTACACACAAGTATTCAAATTTTAGGCATTAGTGTTCATATTTGTTTAGGCATTTTAGGCATTATGTAGTCTAGATGTTTTTTTTTTTGTAAATTAGAGTTAGTCAGGTTTTACTTCCTAGCCTTTTGTTTGAGTGTTGAGACTAATTGTGATATCATCTTAAGAATGATTCTAATTTTGCATTTTTGGTTGCAGGATCATTGTACGAGGGTTGAACTATTAATGGGACTTTGCATTGAAAATAGTGAATGGAAATTGTATTTGCACTTAGGCCATCTGTACTGGGCGATGTGAATGTGTAAAACTACACATTTACGTCCCACAGTGGGTAAACAATCGTGTAGTTGGAGGAGAGAGAAAAGTTAGCCGAGATGCAAATGTAAACACCCGAAACACAATGTGCAAATGGGCCCCACGTGATCTGGGCGTTAAATACAAAACTGTCCAGACTGGGCGTTAAACATAAAACCGCACAGATTTTCTGGGCGGTAAACATATAACCGCCCAACCTCAATTTACAAAAAAAATATATATAAGTACCAAACGGTAACTGCCACGTCCCTCATTTGCATTGTTGGGCGGTAAAATGATAGCCGCCCAGATCTGGGTGGTAAAATTATTAACGCCCAACACTGCCACGTCACACTTTTGCATTGTCCCAGTGTAAAACCTCGCCAAACAATCTACCCAAAACAATCTAAAATTACATCTCCACGTAAGTAATTTACACTTTCCCACTATAGATGACCTTAGGAGCTCTGTTGTCTATATGTGTATTATGTTTCTACTTTTTTTCTTTTGAATCTTTTTTGGGAGCTGGAAGTTGATATGATTTGTCTTCACCTTTTTGAACTAAATGTATTGCTTCATGTATGTGCTTTGAAAGATTTTTTTAAAGAGTGGGATCATGGATGGACATTGTCTCTTACTATATTGAACTCCAAAAATTGTAAATTTCCAATATGTTAAGTAGATTTTCATGTCGTCTAATAATATGTATGGTTTAGACTGATTATGCAGTGGGTTGTGATGTATGATTATCCTTTTTTTTATAGGGAAAAAAACGCACCGATTCCAGAAATGTTGGAAAGTTGGCACTTTTCCATGTGAACTTGTGTAATATATCAAGGAGTTGCAAAAACATTTAGGGCTTGTTTGGTTCTCTATTCAGAAAACTCGATTTAAACACTGTTTTTAAATTCAGTTTTTTGTGTTTATAATTATAGGTGTGTGTTTGGTAAACTTGTTTTTAAATACAATTTTTTGAAAATTTGACAAAATTGGCAAACATGTATATTTATATCATTAATGTGTGTGTGTGTGTCTATATATATATATATATATATATATATATAGAGAGAGAGAGAGAGAGAGAGAGAGATAAAACTTTCTTACATATATGATACATGAATGTATACATATATGTATACATACATACATACACACATACGTACATCATAAATTACTTTCATACATGTATACATGCATACATACATACATACATACATCATAAATTACTTTCATATATACACATACATACATACACACACACATACGTACATCATAAATTATTTTCATACATACATGTATACATATATACATACATACATGAATGTATACATATAAGTATACATACATACATACATACATACATACATACATCATAAATTATATACACGTACATTTAATATCATGTATTTTTAAGTATATATATAATGATATTGCATGTATAATTCACTATAAAATTATATACATACATAAATTGATAATATTTTTTAATGCATATGTACTATATGCATATTTTATATAATTCCATACATTAATTATATATGTATAAAACTATATATAAGTATCATGTATCCATTGATAATATTATTTAACTTTATATTATTCTATACATAATTTTGTGTACATGTATATATATATTTGTTATTTATAAGAATTACACACATATTAATGTATTATGTGTGTATATTATATATTAAGGTATAACTGTTTTAAAATATTAAGAATGAATAATTCTGAGTAGAAAAATAAAAAAACGAAAGTTATAAAACACCCTAAACCTGTTTTCTGAAAAACTTGATTATAACACAGAAATATTATAATTATGTGTTTAAAAACAGGTTGCCAAACGAAGATTTTTATTAGAATTGTATTTAAACACAGAAAAAAAAATTATAGTTGCAAACCAAACAGGCCCTTAGGCTTTGGAAAATTATTTTTATGAAAGTTTGTCTGTTTTGACATTCAAAATTTGTTCAGTAGAGAAAAAACATTGTCAAAAATTGGTGTATTAAACATTTTTTTACGTTTATGTTTCTCTGTGCTCAAGCACCTATAAATAGTTTGTAAATTTTCTCTTTCATTTTCAATCGACTCTTGGAAATTCATTTTGAGCCTCGAGTCAAGCAGGGGAAATTAGAGCGCTTTATATTGTGCATTCAATTTGATGTCTTACGAATTACTAATATTTTAATTTTCTATTCTTTGTAGTCATATAAAAAATACACTGACTTAAATTATACATGACAATGTTAATACGAGATTTAATGCAGACTATTAGTAAGGTTATTGTTGGATTATTTTATTTATTGATTGAATATGATGGGTAGTCCAATAAATACGAAAATTTTTGTCCAAATTGTGTACGCTTTTGTTGTAAAAACCTGACTTAAATTATAATGTCCAGCACTCTACACTTTGGAAATTTTTGCTGCTTGGCGATAATGTAGTTTCGAAATTTTCGCTGTGCCTGAAGGCACGGGTATGACGCTAGTGTATATATACATATTTTGCCAAAAAATCATAATATGTTTTTCTTGAATTATCATGTTCATGCATTCAAATCCATTCATACCATAGCCTTCCAATCTTCTAATCTCCTTGTCAGGCATCGCTAAATTTCTAAAAGGGTTTTAAGAAAAACCAAACTGACGAGGACAACAAAAGATATACAATAGTATAATAACTCACCTAATCATCTTTGCCTGCATGATTGCCATGCTCTATTTATTATTCTATAGCATGTGAACTTGATTTACTTTTCATTTTACTCAATATAAAATTTCGTTAATGAAACCCAACGGAAAGGTATTTTTAGATGACTGATTGGGGAATGGGACTCTTTCAAAGTACGTTGAGTTCCAAAACACATGTACGTACTCTCCAAATAATTATAAATAATGTTCTTTGTTTATGATGTTGCCAACGTGAATGCTTATTGTTTGGTTAACTAATATCACCGTTAGATATAGCTTTTTGGGGTTTAGTTCCATGTTCAAAGTTTCGCTAGGCTCCCTCCCATATAATTTTTTAATTTGTATTATGTCCCATTCAAAACCTCCTTGTAACCGTTTCTCTTCCTTTTCGTAGAGAATGACACTTGTCTCATAGTTGTTACAATAGACCCAACAATTAAAAAAATAAAAATATGAGAATAGATACAAATGACTGTTTAAAAAGTCAAATTAAATACCTGTGAAACACCCTCGTATAAAAAATGCAAAAAGGTTAAACCTAGTGTCTTCAAAGAATGGGGATAACATTGCACACTTCATAAAATAAGTAATAGGTCCTTAACTGTCATTACTTATAAGCAACTGGCAAATTGCAGCCTCACCTGTGACTGTACAAGATTGAAAGTTTTGGGTAGATTTGATTAATATGGCATAACATAGAAGATAACGAACAATACAGTTTTTAAAACATAGGTCATCTCTGATTGAAGGATATTGTTGTGCAGTCTTTGGAAAATATGAAGACAGTTGTTTATTCCCTGGCATACCAAAACAAAAGGGGAGAGATGAAACTAGTATGATCCTATACCTGTTCTAGAGGTACCATTTTAATAACACAGCAAAAAAGACTTGAGGAACAATGAAAATGCAGAAGAGAAGAGATTCTGACCTGCTTATGAGTGTTTTGATGGGAATTTCAACCTTTGCTCTCTTCATCAGGGTAAGCAATGGAGGTGAGTTATCGTCAGAATGTGAATCCTTAATCAATTTCGCTAAAGCCATTGATCCCCAAAATATACTGAGGATTAACTCTAATTGGCTGGTGCCACATCACTGCTCGTGCAATTGGAAGGGTGTTAAATGCAATTTAAGTGCCAACACCATAATAGAAATAAGGCTCGATAATATGAATCTTAGTGGGATAATTGATACAGACTCTCTTTGCAAGCTTCCAAATTTGCAAGTTCTTAGCTTGGCTGAAAATCACATTCGTGGAAGTATTCCTGCCTCGATCTCAAGCTGCACGAGCCTGAGATATCTAAATATAAGTCGCAACCTTTTGAATGGGAGTATACACGTGGCTCGCGCTAACTTGAAAAATCTCAAAAGATTTGATATCTCTAAGAATCAATTCACTGGAAACGACCAATATTTCAGCAGATCTTTGCAATTCAGAGCCTTGCAAGAACATAGAACTAAAGAAGAAGGAAAGATAGTTGATGAAGTATTATCTCCACAATCAGAAGGCTCACAATATAACAACCCTGACACAGAACATGAGAAGCCAGTTAAGAATTGGTCAAAATACACATCGCTAACTTTAGTTCTTGGCATTGCATTCTTTTCGCTACTCGCATATTTCAGGCAGAAAAAGGCCTCTAAATTAGGGAAGGAGAAAGAGATTTCAACGTTTCTTTCCCTCTCTCCTCAGAGAACCCCACCCAAGATTGTAGAGGAAGTGAAACTAGAAGAAAAGGGATCAGAGTTGGTGTTCTTCGTTGAAGAGGATGAAAAGTTTAAAATGGAAGATCTGCTTGAGGCAGCTGCTGACTTGAAAAGTCAAAGCCTTTGCAGCAGCCTTTACAAGGTACATCTTAAGAACGGTGGCATTTATGCTGTTAAGAGATTGAAGAAAACGCAGGTATCTTCTGACGAATTTGTCCAGATGATGAGAAAGGTTGGGAATTTGAAACATCAAAACATTCTTCCTCTTGTTGCTCACAATTCTACAAGTGAAGAGAAACTTCTGATCTACAAATACCAAAGGAATGGGAGCTTGCTTACCCTCTTTGAGAGTAAGTTAACTGATATCAAGTATATTTATATTTGAGTAATTATTTGATGATCCTTCAAGTTTAAACCATCCGTAGGACTAAATAAAAGGCATCCAAAGTTGAATACAAATAAAACATGCAACAGAGAATGTTGATACAACCATTCATAGGTCGGTGAAGCTAAAAAGACTCAAACTTTAGTTGTCCTCTGAAATTGATGTCGATAGTTTGCTTGGTATAGTTAATTCATTTCATGAGCCTTTTCCACTGTGTTTTGATACTAGAATTTAAAGAGGAACATGCTAAGAAAATGGGAAGTTATGTTACATGTTATTGTAGTGCACAAATATTGGAAACTTTTTAAGTTCACTTTTTCTCATTTTCTTATATACTTCTGGAACTCAGACACAAGGTGCACGTCTACTTTCGAGACCACATCTTGCAAGGGTGGTTGCAAATTTAGAATGGAAAATGTTTAGTTTGCTTCATTTTCTGACGCTTTGATACCTTTATTTGCTACCTTTGAGATATTGCACTCCAATGGCAGGTAGCAAGTTTTATTATTTTAATATATAAATTTGTATATCATTATAGTATGTGGGTAGTGGCGGAGCCACTTTGTCAATGACCTGGGCACGTGAACAGGTAAGGCCACCTTTTTTTTATATATACACATATATTAGTAAGGGTATTAAAGGAAGAAAAAAATTTAGCACAAAAGTTCTCCTATTCACGTTCAAAAACAGAACTCCTAAAATTTATACACATTTTCACTTTTTACTCTCCCTATTCTTTGAGTTAAATCTCTACACCACATTAAGATATGTCTTCCTCCTATTTTTTTTTTTAGTAACTATCCATTGTTAGGATTTGTTGAAATTTTGTGTAGCAAATATTCATTGTTAGAGAGTTTGTTGAAATTCTGAAAATATGCTTATTTTTTGTTTTATCCCTTTTAATATTAGTATAAATGTTGTTGTTATTGGTTTGTAGTAATATTTTTTGGACATGATGTTGTTGAAATTAATATTGGTGTTATTGGGTTTGTAGTAATTATTCATTTTGTATTGATGTTTAATTTTTTAAATCATTGTAATTCATCTATTTATATGTTATTTTCTATGCATTTAAAAGATTATTATAAGTACTACTCAAAAAAAAAAAATCAGGGGCTCCCGCCCCCGAAATTTTCCTTTCGTGCCCAGGCTAGTTAGAATTTCTGGCTCCGCCACTGTATGTGGGTCCACTTTACAATTAAGTAACAACTAAATATTATATTTAATATAATTATAGTACACTACCTTCTCACCAAAGTACCAAAGCTGCTACAGCACAGCCCTACCAAGTAGCAGTTGGTTGGAATCATTTGATTCCTCCATTGAAGAGGTGTTTTGCTGATGTGGGATAGCAAAACAAAAAAGATGTTTATTTGATATTTCTACCAATGTTATTTTCTTCTATGCAGAGTCCATTAAGGGTAAGAGGTTCTTCCCATGGAAACTTCGGCTGTCCATGGCAGTCGGTATAGCAAGGGGATTGAACGCCATATATCAGAATTCGGATGACAGAGAGATCATCCCACATGGGAACATTAAGCTAACAAATATTTTATTGAATGAAAATGAGGAACCACAAATAAGCGAATACGGGTGCACAAAATTTCTAGACCCCGTGAGTTATCTCTTCAACTTAAACGGCTACATAGCCCCAGAGAGAAGTTTAACAGAACAGGGTGATGTCTTTAGCTTTGGAGTGATCCTGTTGGAGCTACTAACAGGAAAAGTTGTAGCAAGTAGTGGATTAGACCTTCCAAAGTGGGTGAAGTCCGTAGTGAGAGAGGAATGGACCGGAGAGGTGTTCGACAAGGAGGTTGCCAAGGTTGGAATGTATGCTTTTCCTCTGCTAAATATCTCTCTCAAGTGTGTGGCACATGTTGCTGAACATAGGCCCAGCATTGCTGAGGTTTTGGAGAAAATAGAAGAGGTTGTGGGTGCACAACAAGATTTCTCCCCTTCAATGCCAGAGACATGGGATACCCCTTTATCAAACCACTGAAGATTTCAAGTGCATTTACAGTTTGAATGCAGTTTTCTTATCATTTGAGATGACTAAGACTTCTTCTCTAGTGATTAGGAACAACATATGAACTGTCAACTTAATAAACAGCCACTTTACGACTTTTGGTTTGAGCCTCAGCTTATTAATGTATGTATGCAGGAGATGACTACTATTGCTCATGTAAAGATAAATGGTACTACATATGTGTAAATTTCAAGTTTATTAATTATGTGGAAGCCCAAAAATTGAATATACTGTTTGGTAGATATTTATGCAGTTACCTCCTCTTTAAGTAATTCTGTTCACAAAATGAAACAAAATCTTTATAAATAATAAAATATATATATATATATATATACACACACACACACTGAAGCAATACTTTGAAGAAAATTGGTGATTTGGTATTTGGCCAGCGTTAGTTTTGGTTGCCTTCTTCACTTTTAGGTTCCAAAGCTTACTGTAATATGCTTTTGACCACCAAAAGTGTCAATACATTTTAATGTTGCCTTTTGAGGATCTTTTAGGACATTCTAAGCTATATGGTTGAAAACTTTGGAACCCAAAGTGAGATACAGATTAAAAAATTGGGGCCAAAGGCCAAATCACCCATAGAACTCTTTTAGTCCTGGTAATCCATATCATGATACAAATTGAGTACATAACCATATGGTGATTTAAGGATTAATTGACTGTCATCTTAAGTTGCTAATGAAAGATCAAGTAGACCAAGTAGGTTTTCATACATATGGTGAGGTATAAATCCTAATTTACACTTGCATTGCCTTTGGGAGAATGTATAATTCATGCTTTGGAATTGTTGAACTGATACATGTTTAATTCCAATCCCAAAACATGAGTTTCACGCTTGCAAACATAGCATTACAAATAGCAGAAGTTTCATTACCCATTGGACATTGATGGGTAGGTTTTAAAGAGAGGGGACCATCTCCTAAGTGTGTCTATTTAAGGCAGACAATCATCTCAGATAGTGATGGATGATATCTTTTGTAATTACTTCTTCCACACTGAATTATTTCAAGATAGGAACTCATCATCTTTGTAGTTTATCTATCAATTACATCTCTCTTTCTTCTTTTCTTCCTTTTCTTCGGTGCTTTATATTCTCTCGATGTCACTCCTATCTTAAATTATTTGATATATTAACCTTTTTAGAGTGCATCTAATGTATTCACATTAGGGAAAAAAATTGTTTCTTAATATTTTCCGTCTAAATTAAAAAGATTTATTTACATGATCATATGTTAATTTCATAAGCAATGCATGCAAAGATTAATTTAATATATATTGTATATTCTAATAAAATGACTTTTAAATAGGACTCTAAATTGGATATCTAAAACAATAAGATTGGGAGAAAGTGTGGGTATCTTTTCCGGGGAAATGGCAGATGACTTGGATGGAAGGTGGCTTTGCCATTTCATGAGGACTCACAGTCACGATAGCACTTATTTCATAAGCATGATTACAAAATGGCAGACATTGAATTGAATGAGATAGATGGATTACTTTTAAATATAGTCTAAAGAATAGCAAATATTCACAATATGAATTCTGATTTAGATGTTTTTTACCTCTTGATGTTGATTGAGTTAAAATCCAGCATTTAGCAGTGTGAATGTTGTATTTCTACGACAAAATTTTATTGTAATGTTACCTTTATTATTTTTGTTGTGGAAGACTTAAATAAAGTAATCGGTAATAATAAAATGGTGAAAACAATCGAAGAGTAATTTACAATTAAGTCTATTAGTAATAATTTTTAAACATATATCATTAGCCTAGATTTTTACAAGAAAAGAATTAATGGACTTAAGTGCTTAAAATTTATTAATTTTTTTTAATATTTAAAACTTATTTATACGGAACTTAAGAGTACTTTTCTCAATAAAGTAATACGTAATAATAAAATAGTGAAAACAAACGAAGGGCACCTTAATGCCGTTTTTTTCAAACGTGATTAGTAAAAGAATAGATTTACAAAGAGCATAGCATTAACACAGAGAACAAAAAGTAGTCAAAGCAAGAGAAATGAAAAGAATTGGAGTAAATTACAAAGATGAAAAACAAGGAAGAATAAACCTAAACCTAGGAGTAAAAGCAAAAAGGCTTCTTATAACAAAGATCACGTGCTTCTTTGTTATATTACTTAGTTTTTGAGACGTGCATCATTAGAATTCACAAACTGTTGCAGGAAACAGTACTTGTAAATGTAAATACAGTTTATAAAAGAACAAGACTTCCGCCTTATTTTGAAGATCAATCGTAATAACAGAGTGTTTTCATTCAAATAAATGGAAGGTTTCCCCCGGTAGGGGTAAAATGTCGCCCAAATAATAAAACAGTTCATATTAGTCCAAGCATCTAAATATGGGGCTCATATTTAAAAGTGGTGAGTTAAATATGCGGTCCATATTTTAAAGCTATGAGTTAAATATGGGGTCCATATTTCAAAGGAAGAAATCAAATATGGAACCCAATTTTAAAAGATACAAATCAATTATAATACTCATTTGAAAAAGTTATGAGTAAAATATGAGTTTTTTTTATATATACCTCGAATTGTAATACTTAATTTAGTAGAAAAATAATGAGTTGGTCCAACCCATATTTGGTCCGCCCATAATTGGCCCAGCCCACATTTAACCCAACTCATATTTGGTCCAACCCACATTTAGCCCAACCCATATTTGCCCGTCCAAATTAGACCCGGCCCATAATTTTGCCAGTGCTAGTTTCACCTCTTCAAAGGCTATATAGGCAGCTAACCCTAATTTCCAAGGAAAGGGGGGAAGGATATTCTGCCACAAAGAAAATTAGCGCGCACAATAACTAAATAATATTTTGCTTCTAGTTATCAAAACTTAAAATTGGATTATTTGCATAGAGTTAATACGAAGGGTATTTTTATATGAACCATATGGTATTCTTCCTCCTGCCCCTATTTGTTTTATAGCAATTTAGAATTAGGTTTCTTATTGAGAATTTTTAAATATTTAAAAATAATTTATTATTAGGTCTGTTTATTATTCTACTAGTGTGATCTTTTATAAGAGAAGAATCAGTAGATCTAAATGTTTAAAATTTATCAAATTTTTTTTAGAGTGTGTTTGATTGTAAAGATGAAAAATGTATGGAAAATAGTTTATTTAGATAAGAAATTGGAAAATGAGTGGAAAAACATGAGTTTTTGTTTTTATTTATTTATTTATTTTCATGGAAATCAATTCTTTGATGGGTGGATAAGAAATATTTTTTTACTAAAAATGAGATTTGAGATGGAGTACTTGTAATGTAGATGAGTGTTGTTCTTACATAAAGTATTCACAATCAAGATACTACAAAATCAAAACATGAGTTAAAACAATTATTTTTCATGAATTTTTTTCCATGTAAATCAAACACACCCTTAGTGTTTAAAATTTGTTTGTGAGGGACCTAAAGGTACTTTGCTTTTTTTTTAACCCCCTTACTTGGGCTGGAAGTCTTTTAACTCCCCTACACAATCGGGTTTTGAACAAAAAAAAAAAAAAAAAAATGAAAAATAGACATATTTGCAGATGAAAATCAATTTCAGGCAATACCCCAAAATATTTCAGCAAGGCCGTCATTTTTCTTACTCTCATCAAAGAAAACTCATATCCGAAAGTTTCCTTTTCTCTCTCGTTTCAAAGAAGCCATATTCGGTCATCTAAGCACCGACGAAGCACATAGATCTGTAAATTAAACCTGCGACCATGGTTTTCAACCCACATGTACCCCCTCTCTCTCTCTCTCTCACAGAGAGAGAGACTTTTGTGGATAACTTCTCAAATATCCCATTTCATCCACAAGGGAAGACTGTAACGTAATATTATTTTGGTAACTATCAGGTAAGCCCGATTTATCAGTATACGGGGAGAGTTTTTAATTTTATAATAAAAGGGGGTTGTTAACAGGGATAGCCATGTACTTTTTTCATTTTTTTTATTTTAATAAATGAAACAAATTTGTGGGGATGTTGAAAGAAAAAGTGGATTTATAAAAAAACACCCAATACGAAAGCAAAAGTTTCAGATAATGAACCATTGCGAATTTGATTCATTTTGTGCAATTCACTAACGAACTGATGAAGACACGATATGTGTCGTACAAAATGAGTCGAATCCCTGAGTCTACATAAAATTACTCTTTTGTAGGGCAGTGTTTTTTTTCCCCGAAAATTCCTATTTTTTCGATATCCAATCCGATATTTTTGGATTTTGGAACGTATATAGGGTTTTCCATTTTTCGATTTTCGACTTTTTTGAAAAAAATAGAAAATAATTTTGAATTTCTGATTTTTCGATTTTTTCGATTTGATTTTTCCGAAACTATGCCGATCCGATTTTTTCGAATTATTTTTCGATTTTTGATTTTTTTAAACATTCTCATGTGTCCAACATCGGCTAGGAGAGGAAGATAGGTCCAAAAAAGTCCTGTATAAAAGGAGATTATCCCTCTATCCTCTACACAAATGAAAAAAATAGTTAAATCCTTACGTACTTACATTAGGGGTGTGCAAAAAAACCAACCGAATCGAAAATCGAACCGAACCGAAACCGGCGATTTTTTTTTAGCTCGGTTCGATTTGTGATTTAAGGATTTAAAAAATCGACAATGGCGGTTCGATTGGCAGTTTAGACAAAGAAAAAATCGATTCGAACCAAACCGAACCGATATCAATATTTATATTAAAAAACCCTTAAACATCTTTTTTTTTCATATCCAAAAACCATTAACCAAGTTCCAAAACCGACCTAAAAAAACTCGACCAAAACTGAAAATCGATTAAAACCGAACTGAAACCGAACCGAACCGAAACTGACGGTTTTTTTCATCATCGGTTCGGTTTCGGTCTAATTTTACATATTGGGTTAAATTTTTTTCTTGATTTCTTTAAAATGAGAATTTCGAGTAATCGAAAATCCTATATTTATTTTTTAAAAATTTTGGAATTTCTGAAATTTCTAGATTTTTAGTGTATTTTTTGAATTTCCGATTTTTTTCCGATTTTTTTGAATTCTGATTTTTTTTTTTAATTTTTCGAAAAAATTGGATCGGAAATCGAAATAATTATTTTATTTTCGAAAAAATCGGAATTTTTTCTGAGGGGTCATTTTTCGATCCGATCCGACCAAAACACAACCCTACTCTTTTAACATTTCGTATAATGATTTTAGTAAAAAGTGGATGAGAATGCTCCTGTCGTGCTTAGTCAAGGATGGTCAATAACAAAAATTCTATTTTTATGTTTTTTCAATTTTAAAGATCAAAACTTTAAACAAATTAGTTCAATAAAACTTGTGCACCAAATTAATCTGTTTGGTGTCAAAAACGATTTACACAATTTTATCTTTTTAATCTATAACACGCATCTAGGTGATAAGCACATAGGATAAATAAATTATCCGCAACGCGTCGATGTATAAGGAAAATCATAAAGGGAAAAATTTCGGACAGTCCATCCAAACAATTCACTATGATAAGATTTTACATAGACTAGATAATAAACTTACTCTACGACTCATCTCCCTCGCAAGCCTTAATGCTCTTCTATCTACAAACTTTCCGCCATAGTGAAACATAGGAATCCACCCAAGCAAACTGCCACATTGCATAAATCAACGTACGCTTCGGTATCCACCGATGAGGCTCGACAATCGTCTACGAAATTGAAACACGGAACACCGCTTCTTCACTGCAAACATAACAAATCACAAGTACGAAGTTCACTGCACGAAAAATTTCTCCCAAGATGAATAGAAACAAACTTTGGTGCCCAAACAAAAGATCTCAAAGCATGTGAATATGGAAACTTGTATCTTTAAACTCAAAGTGTGAAACCAGAGTTTTGAAATTTTTGTAAACAGGTAGAGAATTGATTTTCGCTAAAAGTACTTAATAAACTCAGTCTAACACACTTTAAATAAAAAAAAAATGAATTTCGAGGTGGCGAAACTGGTTTGAATGAAAAAGCATAATTCATTCTAACAAAGAGGCTTTCTCATTTAAACAGACTTCCAATGAGCTTCCAACGAACTTCTAACGAGCTTTCAACGATCTTCTAAAGAGATTCCTTCCGTTAACAGAAAATGCTCGTTTGATGTTTGGTAGATGCACATTCGAACAAAGTACTGGAGTTCATCTAAAAGAGGCATAACTTTTGCTCTAAAGAGATTTGTTTCTCGTTCTAACGATATCCAAACTTCATTCTAAAGTTCTAACCTTGTTCTAACGAGCTTCTAACCAAAAAAAATTCTTCAATTTTTTTTATTAAAAGTACCGAATGTTTTTTACTTAAAAATAAACACCCATAAATATATCCAAGGATCATATTCAAAATGCATCCATACCTTACGAGATCCCCGGTAAACATGAAAATAAACTTGGCACAAAAAATACGGCAAAATGTATATCCAACTTTGAAGCTTGGTCGCTACGTCTTCATCAAACATGTCATGGGCTTACCAAAGACAACTCGACACACACACACACACACACACACACATAAGTTACAAGACTTATATATGTCATAACATTGAACTATGATGTTACAAGATGTTTTTATTTTGCATTCACTATTCTTCCCTTGAAATTTTTGGATTCCCTCTATTTTGACACAATATAATTTATTTCCCTCCTTTCTTTAAAATTCAAAAATAAGGGTATAGTAGTATTTGCACCCATTCTCACACTTACCCTCACTCTAATTTGAATGAATCACACTTACTGATGCACAACTTTCATACCAGTTACGAAACCCACATCTTGAGAAAACCCAAATCCATTAAGAGCCCTAAAAACTCTATAACACCGCGATCAAATCATGGCAGTTGTCCAGCGACAAGGCTTCATTTTCTTTTACATTGGCAAAAACCCATTGTTGTATTCTCTCTCAATACATCCTCGACTATAATTTTCTTTGAGTCTCTCTCTCCATATCTCCTCTCATTCCACTATGGTAATCTCTCTCTTGCTGTATTTGTTTTTTCTGTTTTCGATTTTAAAATAAGAGGTCAGGCCCTTGATTTATAATCTATAATTATTTTTTCTTTTGCAGATCTTACAGGATGATTTTCTTTTCAATTATAGGTAAACTCTTTTTTTTGTGTTTAGATTTGTATCTTGGTGTTGGGATACCTGTTTATATTTATGTCAATTTTTAAATTCACAAGACACCATAGATCTTGGCATTTCTTTTTATTTTATTTTTTATTTTGTTGATCTAAAAAATATTGTTTTCATCTAACCATAGATTTGAAATATGAATGTGTAAAAATTAATATATTTTGGTTAACTCCACGATTTTAAGAGGAAAGTTGATGTCTGCTTTATTTTCATTTTTTGTTTTTCATTGATCCCTGATGTCTATTAGTTCCCTCCAATTCTCTAATATTGAATAGAATAAAATTTTCATTCGAATGGTAAAAACTGTAGCAATTTAATTTAGAGAAATATTTTTATTTTCAAAGTACTCTAATGCACAAAGTAGTCATTTTTCGATGCGCATCATGTATTTTTTTCTTCATCTGTTTGGGCAAGGATGAAGGTGTAATGTGAAACATGTATTTTTATTTTCAAATTACTATAATGCACAATGTTAGGGATTCACTAAAAAGGTACTTTTACTGTAGCCCTATAGGTAACACTAATGACGTTTAGTTATGTTGATAATTTTTCAAGCGTGTCCATTTCAGCAGGGATGAAGGTGTATTTTTCAGAGAAGATGTGTTTGATTTATCTATGTTAATTTATTTTCTTCTTGAAATTAAAGATACCTTTTGGTTAAATGAAGTTTACACAGATAGTTAGTTTTATGATAATTTTGGTTTACATTTGGTTGATGAAGGTTTGCGATAGGTAGTTTAATTGGAGCAAGAAGCCTTGTAGAAGTTTCTTTGGTGGTCAAGGACCATATCAGTTCATGTTTTAGTTAGTCAAAACAGAGAAGGTTACTCGATGAAATTCAAGAAAGTTCAAACTGGATTTATGAAGAGGTTCGAAGGTTACTGGAGGGGAGAACCCATATTACTTGATCAACATTTATGCTATCTTGAAGCTGGCAGAATTAGGGGTGTTTTTACTGCTGAAATTTCTGAAGGGGATCTCAGAGTATCGGGAGAAGTTTTTGGTGGATGTGAGGTGTTTCTACTGCCAGAATTCAGGGTGTTTTTGTATTTTGGAGCCAAATAATTCTTTGTAATACGTGACGCTAATGAAGTTAACCACATGATGCTTTTTTTTTTGGTGTGAAATTGTTAATCATTAGTATACTTTTTACATGTCTCATGCTTAACCTCATCGTTATTATTATAAGGTTCCTTTATAACTACATTTTTCATCCAACACTTTTTCTGTGTGATTTGCTTAACTGCTGCTAGAATTTTTCACATCTCATACGCTAATTTAATGTTCATTTTATAAGGAATTCTAATATGTTGATTTTAAAGTAATGCACTAGTGTTAGAGTTTTACTTTTTGTATTGACTAATTGATGAGTATTACCCCCCCCTAACTCTATTTCATTTTTTGTCTATATTAAGAAAATTATGTTCACTCATTTCATAAGGAATTCTTATACGTTGACATGCTTGATTAATATTTGTAGGTTTCATTCAATGTCCGAGGTTTATTACTGTGACATGATTTGGCTCTTAGTATTTGTTTACTGTTTGAGATTTATCATATTGGGTTTAGATCTCTCGAGTAATTCCTCTCTCCCCCTATCTCACTCACACTCACATTTGTATTTGAACCTTTTGAGTTTGTAGTTTCGTATAGGGATTGTCAAAGTCGATTTTAGGGCTTATTGGTGTTTCTATTTTGGGTTTAATTTTATTTTTCAGGTACTAATTAGAGTTGATATTTGGTTTTCTGGGTTGAGGGGTTCATGCTATCTCAAGTATACTATCTACAATGTTTTCTCTCTTTCTCCGCTTATTTTGTTAGGTATGTGTGAATGTGTGTTCACTTTTTAAATTTTGGTATTTTTTTCGAGTCTACATGATGTTGTGGTATATGGGTATGATTTTGAGATTCATCCGTCCACATGAGATTTATAAAGGCTACATGGTATGTCTAGGTGAAGGGGTGATAAGGTAAAACATGGTGGACTTTATAATTAGTGGATTGGGATATTGAGATTTTTGAATGATGTTGTGTCAGTACTATTTTGGGAGTTTTAAACCCTTCCTAAGTTGATATTCCTATAAAAAAGTGGTTATGTCTGACCATTGTTATTATTAATTAACTATTCACGGTTTTCAATTCATTCACAACAATTAACCCACAAAAGAGTTGACATCAATTAACTGTTCACGATTTTCAATTACTTCGTAGTGGCTCAGTGTACTGGTGTTAATGGTTGTGCTATGGTGCATAAGGTGGTAGTTTTTTGTAGCCTTTGTTAAAATAATGCTTACAAGGTCAATTAATAAGTATTAAATTCAAAATTCTATAGGTTCTGATAATATTTGGATTAGTTAATTCATGTCATATAAAACATAGTATTCTATGTGAGATGTATTGTTTGGATCGCATGCACTTATATGAGGTAATATGACGATTCTCGCCATTAATTTCGACTTTCCAAACCTTGGAATTCTACACTTTTGGCATAGTTTATTTTTGGTTGAGTTTTAGTTTTGTGTATATTCTTGGGTTGGAAACTTTATACTTGAATTTCTATGTTTTGTAGAGTATATTTCTACACTGTACACTATAATCTCTTCCATATGTTAGTTGTCTGGTTATAATAGTAAGTACCCCCAAGATAAATGAATATATGGATATACATTTATGCATCTTTGATTGATTTTAATTCCACGCTCACACAATATGATTGATATAGTCATGTGTTTTAAATACATTCAAATGTTTGTGGACTCCACAACTATCTAACCAATATATTTTAACCACATCAACTCTGTCAACAAGGAATTACTCCTTTTTGAATAGACAATTTACATGTTCATGATTCTAGGATAATATCATTCGAGTAGACCTTAGGCACTTTTGGAATGGACAATTTACCGGTCCAAGATATCTAATGCATTGCTGCTGTAGACTAGACGATAGGCACTTTTCTAAATTTAGTTCTTTACCATATACCACATCCAACCTTTATCTGTATAATGGGGTCGAACGTATCAAATAATAAACGGGGTCGAATGTATCTTAGCAATGGTGTATTAATTCTCACCTTCTCATTGGTGGTGTTTTCTCTATTTTGTAGTTTATTTTCAACTAACATTTTTTATATTTTGTATATAATTTTCAGTTTGTTTCTTTTTGCAGTTGAACGTGAGAATTGGTTTGAAATTTGCACAATACAACTTATTTATTAGTTTTAGAAATCTGCACAGTACAGTTGAAATTTGCACAATACGCAGTGCCATTTTTTGAGTAACCTAGACAGGAGCTACACATGGTATCTCTAGAGTGGTAAAATTGATTTCATACGCGTTCATATAGCGATTGAGATAATAATGGCTCTCAAGAAATCTTCATATACCCCATGGTCAATTAAAGTAACAACTGATCACCAGGTTGCAATGTAATATACGTTATTTAAATACTTTCTTTTCTAGCATTTCATGTATGGCGATGTCGAGGTTAATTCCTAGACGTTCAACATTCGATTACACGTCAATGAGTTTTTGTTGTAGTGCTATGGTTTGGAGTGAGTGGGCAATGACAACAACAAATTCTCCATAAGGTATTCTTATTCCCTCATTCAAGGTTGATCTAAGTCAGGGTTCCATTAGAGAGACATTTGGAGATCTTAGGTATTACCGAAGGCGGCTTTGTTTTCCTGGACTTCTGCTAAAGGTACTATCTTGATATCAAATAATCTTCAGCAGTGGCTGAGCGGCTACAGAGCATGTCTTGGTTGTGTAAAGCATATAAGGTGACCATTTATGATAATCTGTTGCATTGGGAGGTGCCGTAAGGTATGTCGTGGCATGGATATTGTGTGAGGAAAGACTAAAGAGGATCGTTGAAGATTTCTAGCTATCCTAATTTTCATTCTTTGGTCTATTTGGAGATAACGTAATAAGTGTTTCTTGGAATGTGATGAGTTGGCGCCTTGAAGTTGCAATATATTTTGTGTAGTAAGTACCCTTTTTTTGTGTATAACATCTGTGTTTCTATGAACAAGTTTTAACCATTCATTTCTCCAAATCAAGGTATTTTCTCTATTCTCTCTCTCTCTCTCTCTCTCTCGTTTATTTTTATTTTTTACTACAATGTACCGATTCTTTACTTTTAAGATTTACTTTGAAAGAGATTATTTTAATTATTGTAATTTTATTATTTTGAGACATCACGTTTTCCATCGTGGACTATTATCGGGACAATCCTTTGGGTATTCACACCTTAGTTTACTCTTTTGATTGTGTAGCTTTATCCTAAATGATGCTATTGTTTAATAAGAATAATGAAAATTGTCAAGTATTTTGCTCACTCATATAGTTCATTAATCAAAATATTCATGATATTTGTAGATAATCTTCAATTATACATGTATGAGGGAGACGTGACAAATCTTTCTTTAGTATATCCAGCTATTTTACCATTGAAGACATGTACATACTGTTGATATTTATTAGTAATCAAACGAGACATTGATATCTTCTTTTTAATACTTTTGAGATTCTTTTACCAATAATGGTTTATTGTGTACTCATTTTATTTGAATATTATTAAATCGATGATGTGGTCTATACAGGGTCCAGTATGGACTATTTGTATTATTAATATTAATAATGTTTTTTTTTATTTTTTAAACAGGGTGGATAGTCCTATAAACAAAGGAAATTCTATCCAAAAATTTCAAATTGTTTACACTATTTGTGTTGTAAAATAAACTTTTTGAATTAAATATTGTATATTCATTTTGACTACAATTTTGTTAGAATTTTAACGTAAACGAGTATTGTTGTCATGGATTTTGTTGTTATCAATTATAGTGCTAACCAAATGTGCTTTGGTGGTTGTTTTAGATTATAACTACCGTTATTAGTTTAAATATGTGGCCTAATGTATTCAAAATATCGTGTATTTAGTTAAATATGTGTTATTTATATGAGGACCCGAACGGACTATTAGTATTGGGTTATTTTATTTTCTTTAACAAGATGGATAATACTATAAACAAAGGAAATTTTGCCTAAATTTTTTGAATTTTTTACACTTATAATGTATAAAACATTTATTAATTAAATTATACACGACTTTATCCTTTTCAAAATTATCTGCGTGCCTTCAGACACAGGCATACCCTAGCATATATATATATATATATATATATATATATATATATATATATATATATATATATAATACACACAGCACATAGGCTTTATACACTAACATAGTATCGATATGTCTAAACATGTGGTATGGAATGGATGGGTGTGAACTAGTTACAAATGAATTATGACCCACTCAAATATGTTCAAGGAGTTCTAATTAATTTCAAAACTTTATCAAGCTAAGAATTAGCCTTAAGGGTCAAGATAAAGTAAACTCTATGAATAAACAAGCACAATGCACACAAGCCTAGAATATTAATGATTCTACAAATCAATAGTGTCGTGACAAAATAAGCTTAATTAGGATTCATTCTGCAAACCCATTGATCTTCAACTATAAAACTATCAAAAGATAAACAAATAACATATTTTACTTTCACCGAATTCTTTTGAAGCTATTATTTTGAAAATCAAACAATCTAAACAAGTTGGCCTTGGAATTTTTTTTGTTTTATTGTCTCTCAATCTTGTCATTAGGCTTTTGCTAATGATGGCTTTCTCATAACGAATATTTCCTCCTTTCGTAGCTTTTTCCCATGCACCCTCATATTTTCAATACATATCAAACAATCTCACGGACAAACGGTTCTTACATTCTTTGGGTACCCGAAATTAGAATGATGTGATGGGCCTAGACGAGTAGCCCAATTGTAGCGGCCTAAAGTCCAGACCCTCTGTATCTTAATTGGTTATGATCTAGTCTTCTCCCATGTTCTTGTTAAGAGGGGTTCTAGGAGAAGATGGAAAACGTGGGGGAGTCCAACACCCCCACTCCCTGAAAATGGACATTTATATAATAAACCCTAGGTCCGGGGCATAAGGACACGCACTGTATTCTCTGTAATCGCTCCCCGGAGTACATAGAAATAATATTGACTGCACCACCGTGGACGTAGGCATTTTTGCTGAACCACGTACATCTCTTATTGTGTGATTGGCATTTTGTCTTCTTTATTCTGCTTGGTGACTGCGCTTCTCTCATCTCTTTGTGTTGAGTAATAATTGTCACCACAATTGGTGTCGTCTGTGGGAAGCGTTTATCTTCCCTGAGAAAGCCCACACCAAGAAAAGAGTTTGAAATGTCTGGTCACAGTAGTAATGCTTCCCAGGCAGGAGATATCCAAGAACCACCTACTCCTCGCAGGATTAGATCTGAAGTTGGCGTTCAGATCAAAGGGCTCGCCTAGAAAGGCCAGCCTCAGAGGAAAGCCAAGGACCAGCGAGGTCCACACAGATATCCAGGCTAATTGATGCATACGAGGTGAGGCTCCACGAGCAGAGGGAGTCTTCTCACAAGCACAAAGCTGAGAATGCTCGCCTAAAAAGAAGATTAGAAATAATGGAGAGAGAGCTCTATCGTGGTACCAGGAAACGTCCATACTGCACTCCTAGCCCTCAGGCGAGCAAGTCTCGCAGCCGAGGAAGGATCCCCAGGCGCGAATCCCAGAAAGATTAGGGAAACGAATCAGAGGATGACCTGCTTGAGCAACTGCGACTAGCTCGCAATCACAGGAGCCCAGATCGCAGCAATGAAAACATATGAAGTCTGGTCCGAAGGGAGATGGACCAACACCCTACACATCACGGTACCAGATCGACTCGAGAACTCGCTAGGCGAGCTCTCAAAAATCAGATGAAATCACCTTTCTCGAGGGAAATAGAAGAAGAGGAAGCCCCCAAGAAGTTTGCTATTCCAAGGTTCAAAATTTATGATGGTAAGACTGATCCCATTGATCACGTCAGGCAGTACTGACCGACCATGACCCTCTGGAACCATCGAGACGCACTAATGTGTCGAATTTTTCCCTCGAGTCGGCATGACGTGGCGCAAAAATGGTTCGAAAGTCTCCCCCACTGGTCCATCAGGAGTTTCAAGTCCCTGAACAAGATTTTTACGGCTCGATTCATTACTAGTAGCTCCCACCCCAAAAGGATGGATGCTTTGCTAACAATGAAAAAAATGCCTTAAGAGACCCTCCGAGACTACGCAAAAAGTTACTGGGAGTTATTCAACGAGGTCGAGGACTGCTCGGAGCAAGTGGCAGTGGCCTCCTTCAAAATTGGGCTACCCAGCTCTTCCCTTTTATACCAGTCCCTGACAAAGAAAGAGGCCATGACCATCGATGACCTAATGGATCGTATCGAGAAATATGCCAAGGTGGAGGATGTGACCCGCCTTAGCATAGGGGAAAGCGGCCGAACTAAGCTTGCTGCCAAGGGCAGTGACAAAACTGAGAACCAGAAGAAAGGGTGAAAGAACGGGGGCAAGAACGTCTTTAAGAACGGAGGCAGTAATGATGTGGCGAAAGCATTTCAGGCGGTCAACACCGTCTTTAGAGAGCCAATTTACAAAATTCTCGCAAAAATCAAAGACGACCCATTTATCAAGTGGCCCAGGAAAATGGGAGGAGATCACTCGAAGAGAAATAATGCGTTGAGATGCGCTTTTCACAAAGAAGGAGGACATAAAACCGAGCATTGCAAGGCTCTTAAGTCCCACCTCGAAGAGTTGGCTCAGTCCGGGCACCTGAACGAATTCGTGGAAAAGAAGGCAGAGAAAGTTGCTGCCCATAGGGAAGCAAGGCCCGATAACGTACTCGAAGACGATGCAAGCCATGAATTCACAGTAATTCATGGGGCATCTGACGTAAAACAGATCCAAGGAAATTCAGCTCGAATGGAGGTAAAAAATCTTACAACGGTGATGCAAGCTTTTCAGATCGATCCAGCGAAGACGCTGTCAGGAAAATGCCGGCGAGCAGATGACGTCGACTATAGTAAGCATATCGTGTTTATAGAGGAAGATCTGGTGGGAGTGAGAACCCCACATCATAATTCTCTTATCATTACCCTCAGAATAGCTAACTATGACGTCGACAAGTTACTCGTCGACCAAGGAAGCTCGTCTGAGGTAATGTACCTCGACATATTCAAAAAATTGAAGTTAAGCATCGCCGACCTAAAGGAAGCTACTGCCCCTTGTAATACCCCGTATTTTCTGTGATATTTATTTTTGGGGATTAATTAAATTAAATGTTTATTAATTGGAAATTAATCCGGATTAAAATATTAACGAGATGTGAGTTAGTATTTTATTATAATGTGCATACTTGGAATTATATGAATATTGGTAATATTGAAATTGTCGTGAGATTTAAATACGGTAATTTGGGAATTTTGTTTGACGCGTGTGACCGCCACGTTATGGTATTTTATTTTAAATTTAAAAGTGAATTTTAGTTCCATTAACCGTATGGTCATTTTAAGTGCGCCAACGGGTCCGGAAGGGTCGAGATAGTCAGAAAACACTAGCCAAAAGTTTAGTTTGGGTCCCGGGGTATTTTTAGGCCATACCGGCATCATAAAGGGTATTTTGGTAATTTGTATTTTTGGGAATTAAAAAGTGACGAAAATTGTAATTACAATCTGACTATTTCTTTAACCCACTTAACCCACTAACTACACTAAGAGACAATATGGGCTACGGGAGAAGTTGATATATAATCCCAACTTACCAAAAACCAAACACACCTCCACAACTCCATTGTCTTCAACCTTGGGAAGAGCTTGAGAGAGAGAGAGAAGGAAAGAATTCTGCAGAAAGAAAGAGAGAGGACAGACTTAACTTCAAGATTCAATGCCAAATTCAGAGATAGATTAAGGCAAGTGGTTTAAACTCATTTGATTCAAGCTATGTTTTCCATGTTTAGGAATTTTCGAAATTGATTTTTGAAGATAACTTAGACCCAGTAATTGGAAGTTAAAAGCCATGATTTATGTAGGAATTGCATGTAGTGATATTCTGGACGAATTATATGTTCTAAACAGAACCTTTGATGATTTAAAAATGGAGTTAGAAGAAGTTTAATGATGTTCTTGAATGGAAGAATCCTGGAAATTATTTTGATGTAGTTTTGATTTAAACTAAGCCTTTAAAGGACGAATTATGGGACTTAGAATGTTAATACTATTGTAGGATGATAGTATAATGTTATAGTAACCTTGCCTTGGAGTTTCATGCTTAAAAATGGAGTTTTGGGATGAAATTTTAACTGCAAATCGAAGCAGTCCGTAACAGACCTGGTGCGTTCGATCGATCGATGTTCTTCAGTCGATCGATCGACCACCATCGATCGATCGAAGGTAAAGGTCGATCGATCGACCTTCCCAGAATGAGTAAAGTTTTTCCTTAATTGAATTTTAATGGTGTTAACCCTTGAATAATATTATTGGAGACATTGTGAATACCCTTAATCTTAAGGAAGACCAGTAGACATGATTATGAGATTGGACTTTAATTGGAATTTAATTTGAGGAATTATTCTAAATTGATGAAATTCGTTATGTGAAATAATATTTGGGTTAATAGTGCAAATTTGAATAATTTGATGGAATAAGGTTTGGGGCAGAAGTAAAGACCTTAGGTATAAAGATGTTATATGTGTGAATAATGGGAACTTAATAGTCCATTTGAGATAGGTTTTAAGTTTAAGAAATTACGACGTGAGATGTGTCGACTATTTAATTTATATATTATCGGGATACTTGAAATACTTGAATTTGGAATAATGGTATAAAGATGTAGAGAATACCTTTATTAATATCAAGATATCTAAGATGTGTGAATGCTTAGTATATAACTTTATCTGTATGACATACCGACCATACTTGATATCACGGGAGGTTTACGTGCGCTTAGGGCTTTCTTATCCTTGTGTTGCCCGGATTTAGATTGGTTACCTCGATGAACATAGGTCATAGAAGGACTTATTGTGATATTAATAAGTCTGCTGATCGTGGGAGCGTGGGTATGTGCGTGACCCATGTGATGGTGACTGTGTTCGCCTCCACTATTTGTGATGTTGTTATCTGAACAATTCCTGAGAGATTCGGAATGTGTGATCCTTATGTACGTGATGTACCGGGATGGATAGCAGAGTATGTGTGCACCGCAGCTTAGCCTTTGGGTGCTTATATTGTATATTTATGTTGTGAAAATATACGGTTAAATAAGAAGGAATTTACTATGTTAAATTGTGAGTATAGTTATGGTAATGTTTTGAAAAGATAAAAAGAGAGAACTTTTATCAATAAATGGTTTTGTTAGTAATTGGGAATCCGGGAATTAAAGTAGAAATCTCTATTTAATTATTAAGGTTGGAAATTAAACGTGAACCGAGTAGTAGTGTTAGAAACTCTTTGGATAGTTACGAGATAACACATGAATGGGTACAGGAACGTTAGGAGTGCACAGTTAGACGAGAGGTGAGTATATCATGTGAGAGCACGTCCTAACATGTACTTTGTATATACTATTTTAAATGTTTTTAAAGAACTTGCAGGTTTTTAAATATCTCCACATTCGGGCTCTGACCCGTTTGCTTTCAAATCTACTTTTTGTAAAACCATTTTAGGTGCCCAGCCACAAGGACACCATGCATAGGATTCTTACTCAGATGACGAGCTGTAGCTGTTTGTGGGAGCTACAGGGATTTGCTTTTAGACCCTTATATCATTTGGATTTCCTTACTCAGTATTCCTTAGTTGTAGGGCATGTTGCCCAAATTCTATTAGATACATTTCCATTTCAGTTTCAGACTTTGGCATGTATTCATTCAGTATTCAGTATTTCGTTAGTTACTTCAGTTGTGGGATTATGTTGTGAGGAGTTTTCCTCCAGATTTACTTATATCATGTGACGGTTATTCTATTTACTTCATTATGGTGAATGGTGTTATTATTCTTCATTACACTTGTTGCATGTTAATCAGACTTTAATTAAAATTTGGCAACTTAATATTTAAATACTAGGTGGTTAGTAATTATAAAATGTTTTCGGCAGTGATGCTATTAACTGAGCCAACTTGGCATTTTGATTTAATTTAATAAAGGAGTAGCTACCCGGTATTTAATTAGTCGGGGTGTCACAGGTGGTATCAGAGCATCAGGTTCTAGTGTCCTTTAGGATCTGAACGGCTTATTATGTTTCCGCTGAGCTTTCTTTGATATAGAGCCCTATATTTTTAGGACTGTTGTATTCCTTTGTTTATGCTACGTTCTTCAGCTATTTTAAGTTTATAACTGCGAACTTATAGACTTTATTCTTATTTCAGAATGCCTCCACGACGTGCACGACGAGTTCCCAGGAATGCGACGCCAGAACCACAGCCCGCACCGGTTCAGGGCATGATGAACGCCGCTGAGGTTGCAGCTATTGTAGCCCATGCGGTAAATGCCGCCATTACCGTAGTTCAGCAGGCACCGCCTCAGGCGCCGGTTGCCGCTCCAGTACAGACAAATGCATTCCCGTCTGCTTGGGAACGTGTGCGTGACGCTTTTCAGAAAGCGCATCCGCCAGAGTTTGCAGGTAGCTCAGACGTGGTAGTCTCGAGCCAGTGGAGAAAGGATATACAGCGGCACTTGAGGATGTATGAGTGCACGGATGTTCAGAAGCAGGTGCTAGCTACTTTCAAGCTAGTTGGATCTGCATTGCAGTGGTGGGAGTCTATTACCACCGTAGAAGAGAGGGATACTCTCACGATTCAGGAGTTCTAGGTGCGGTTCGACCGCAAGTACTTTCCGTCAGCTGTTCATACGGAAATGAGGAGGAGATTGATGAGTCTGAGGCAGGAGGGCAAGAGCGTGGCCGAGTATGAGGCCGAGTTCACTAATCTGTTGAATATCGTTCCTGATGAGATACCGACAGAAAAGAAGAAGATTGAGAAATTCACCGACGGGTTGACATGGAGGATCCGTCAGCATCTGTTAGGGAACCTTTCGTTGGCCACTTATTCTGATGTGGTTAACGCTGCTTTATTACACTGCCAGGATCACCGCTTTCATATGGCTGAGGGCAAGAGATCGGGAGAGTCTAGCCATCAGGGCAGGACTGGAGGACATGGTGTCGGTGGGGCACAATCTGTTCAGGGGCAGAGGCAGATTGATCAGGGTTTCCAGCAGGGGGATCATAAGAGGTTTCGATCAGGAGGTTTCAGGAATGGTCAGGAAGGATTTCGAAATGGCCAGCAGGGTCATAACGGCCATCAGGGCCAGCAGGGTCAAAATGGTCAACATCAGCAGTTTCAGCAGGGCCAACAGGGCCAAGGGAGGAACGGTAACGGCCACCAGGGCCGGGGACAGCAGGGGCAGAGAGGAGGGAACTTCCCGGGGAAGTGTTTCATTTGTGGAAAGACTGGCCATAAACGCCAGGACTGTCCTGATAGGGGCAGGGCCCCACAACAACAGCAGCAGGGAGCTCGCTAGGAGCCACATAGGCCTATATTTCCCGCCGCTCTCCCCGCACCGCCACAGATGGCAGCATTGCCACCCATTCCAGCAGTTCCGGCTCAGCAGGGGCAGCTACAGTATGGACGTGTCTACAACGTCCACCAGGCGGCAGTCCCACAGGCTCCGCCCGCGATTGAGGGTACGTTTCCTATCCATGGCACTATGGGTCGGGTATTATTTGATATGGGGGCTACACATTGTTTTATAGCTACACACTTCGCGAAAGCTTTAGGATTGTTAGCTACGGCAGAGAGCACAGTGACATGTGTCGACTCACCATTGGGAAGTGGGTAACTTATATTCTTTATATGTCGGGGAGTGGGGGTAGAGATTGGTGGTTTGGTATTACCTGCGGACATGTTGGTATTAGATATGCATGTTCACGATGTTATTATCGGTATGGATTGGCTCACTGATTATAGAGCCATGATTGATTGCTTCGGTGGGAGCATTGTTTTTGCCATTCCGGGGTAAGAGATGTTTGTAGTGGCGATGCCTCGCCCAGAGGGAGGCTCGACCGCTCATTTATATTACATTGAGGAGGATACCTCTAAGGAGGTTGTGATTCCTTTAGATTAGATCCTAGTCATCAGGGAGTATTCTGATGTGTTTCAGGAGATACCAGGCCTACCCCCCAGTCGAGAGATAGACTTCGTTATAGACTTGTTACCAGATACGAGACCTATAGCACGAGCACCGTACCGTATGGCTCCAGCTGAGATGAGGGAGTTACGGGATCAGATTGAACAGTTGTTGGGTCAGGGGTTTATTCGAAGGAGTACTTCACCATGGGGTGCCCCTGTGTTGTTCGTGAAGAAGAGAGATGGTTCACTGAGATTGTGTGTGGACTACCGGGAGTTAAACAAGGTCACGATACAGAATAAGTATCCGTTGCCTCGAATCTATGACCTATTCGACCAGTTGAGAGGAGCTTCTTGCTTCTTAAAGATTGATTTGCGATCGGGATACCATTAGTTGCGAATCAGGGAGGAGGACGTCTCGAAGACTGCGTTCTTATCGAGATATGGTTCTTACGAGTTTTGGGTTATGCCATTTGGTTTGACCAACGCTCCAGCAGCATTTATGGACTTGATGAATAGGGTGTTCAGGGATTTCCTAGACCAGTTTGTCATTGTCTTCATCGATGATATTTTGGTTTACTCCCAGACTGAGGAGGAGCACGCCGAGCATTTGAGGCTAGTTTTGCAGACACTGCGCCAGAATGAGTTGTATGCAAAATATGAGAAGTGCGGGTTTTGGCTAAAGGAGGTTCAGTTTTGGGGGCATATTATTTCCAATCGGGGAATATCGGTTGATCCGGGGAAGGTATCCGCGGTGAGGGAGTGGGGACAGCCCACGACACCGACGGATATCCGTAGTTTCTTGGGTCTAGCAGGATACTACTGGAGGTTTATTCGGGGTTTCTCCACGATAGCGGGTCCCATGACACACCTAACCCGTAAAGGTGTGCCGTTCATTTGGAGTGATGCCTGTCAGTTGGCATTTGATGAGTTGAAGGACAAGTTAACCTCAGCACCTGTGTTAGCATTGCCGAGACCGGGAGTTGAGTATCTTGTTTACACCGATGCGTCCTTACAAGGACTTGGAGGTGTACTGCAGCAGGAGAGTCAGGCCATAGCTTATGCTTCCCATAAGCTTAAGCGTCACGAGAAGAATTACCCTACCCATGACTTGGAGTTAGCGGCAGTGGTATTTGCCCTTCCTATTTGGAGACATTACCTTTTGGGGGAGAAGTTTCGATTGTTCACGGATCACAAGTCCCTACAGTACCTATTCACGCAGAAGGAGTTGAATATGCGGCAACGGAGGTGGCTTGAATTTATGAAAGATTATCAGTTCGATATCCAGTATCACCCGGGAAAGGCTAACGTGGTGGCAGACGCGTTGAGCCGTAGACCGATAGATGAGGTGGCAGATGTGTGGAAGGCAAAGTGGAAAGAATTGGGACACCAGGATGCAGTGGCCCGATCATTCATGTCTGTGATGACTGTTACACCGCAGATTGTCACAAAAGTAGTGAGGGCACAGGCAAACGACTCGTTCTGTCAGGAGCAGATAGTTCGATTATTGACAGAGGGAGCCGAATCCTATACCGTTAGCTCAGACGGGGGATTACGCTTCAATGGGATATTGGTGGTTCCGGAAGGGGAGGAATTGAGGCATGAGGTGATGGCAGAGTCGCATGGCTCACGGTTCGCGGTACATCCCGGAGGGGACAAAATGTACCAAGACATGAGACGTCAGTATTGGTGGAGCGGGATGAAGAGAGATATTGCCGAGTTTGTTTTAAAATGCGCCACTTTTCAGCTCGTAAAAGTGGATCATCAGAGATTGGCAGGACTACTTCAGCCGTTAGAGGTCCCGATGTGGATGTGGGAGAGCATCTCTATGGACTTTATCACGGGGTTGCCTACGTCGCAGAGGGGTCACGACTCCATTTGGGTAATTGTGGACAGGTTGACAAAAGTCACTCATTTTCTACCCGTAAGGACAGACTTCACTGCGGGACAGTATGCCCAGCTCTTTATTGCAGAGATAGTGAGACTTCACGGGGTGCCCTTAAATATCGTGTCTGACCGAGACAAGATATTTATTTCACGGTTTTGGGAGAGTTTTCAGCAGGCCATGGGCACGGAGTTGCGGTTGAGTACGGCGTACCACCCGCAGACCGATGGGCAGACCGAGCGCACAAATCAGATGTTGGAGGACATGCTACGTATGTGCACCATTGACTTTGAGGGTGGATGGGAACAGTATCTTCCACTGGTGGAGTTTGCTTACAACAACTCCTACCAGTTCACCATTGGCATGGATCTATTTGAGGTGTTGTACGGTAGACCTTGTCGTTCCCCAGCATGTTGGTTGGAGGTGGGGGACAACAAACTACTTGGGCCGGAAGTGATTCAGGATAGTTCGGCAAGGATAGAATTGATTCGGAGTCGCATTCGGGTAGCTCAGGACAGGCAGAAGAGCTATGCTGATGCGAAGAGATTCTTCAGAGAGTTCCAAGTGGGGGACCAGGTTTTGCTCAGAGTATCTCCTATGAAGGGGATTATGCATTTCGGGAAGAAAGGGAAGTTGGCACCGAGATATGTGGGACCTTTTCCTATTATTGAGCGGATCGGACCGGTTGCGTATAGACTTGGGTTACCGGAGCATTTGCATCGGATTCACGATGTGTTTCATATATTCTCACTTAGGAAATACCTTAGAGATAATTTGGCTCATTCTCTCATTGCTGTGGAGGACATTGATCTCCATCCAGATAGCTCCTAAGAGGAAGGACCGATTGCTATTTTGGACCGAAGTGAGCGAAAGCTGAGGTCAAAGATAGTTCCGTTAGTGCATGTTCAGTGGCGACATCATAATGTCGAGGAGTCCACATGGGAGAGCGAGGATGAGATGCGCGAACGTTATCCAGAGTTATTCTTACCAGGTACTTTCTAGTTCCGAATTTCGGGACGAAATTCAGTTATTAGGGGGGAAGTATGTAATACCCCGTATTTTCTGTGATATTTATTTTTGGGGATTAATTGAATTAAATGTTTATTAATTGGAAATTAATCCGGATTAAAATATTAACGAGATGTGAGTTAGTATTTTATTATAATGTGCATACTTGGAATTATATGAATATTGGTAATATTGAAATTGTCGTGAGATTTAAATACGGCAATTTGGGAATTTTATTTGACGCGTGTGACCGCCACGTTATGGTATTTTATTTTAAATTAAAAAGTGAATTTTAGTTCCATTAACCGTTTGGTCATTTTGAGTGCGCCAACGCGTCCGGAAGGGTCGAGATAGTCAGAAAACACTAGCCGGAAGTTTAGTTTGGGTCCCGGGGTATTTTTAGGCCATACCGGCATCATAAAGGGTATTTTGGTAATTTGTATTTTTGGGAATTAAAAAGTGACGAAAATTGTAATTACAATCTGACTATTTCTTTAACCCACTTAACCCACTAACTACACTAAGAGACAATATGGGCTACGGGAGAAGTTGATATACAATCCCAACTTACCAAAAACCAAACACACCTCCACAACTCCATTGTCTTCAACCTTGGGAAGAGCTTGAGAAAGAGAGAGAAGGAAAGAATTCTGCAGAAAGAAAGAGAGAGGACAGACTTAACTTCAAGATTCAACACCAAATTCAGAGATAGATTAAGGCAAGTGGTTTAAACTCATTTGATTCAAGCTATGTTTTCCATGTTTAGGAATTTTCGAAATTGATTTTTGAAGATAACTTAGACCCATTAATTGGAAGTTAAAAGCCATGATTTATATAGGAATTGCATGTAGTGATATTCTGGACGAATTATATGTTCTAAACAGAACCTTTGATGATTTAAAAATGGAGTTAGAAGAAGTTTAATGATGTTCTTGAATGGAAGAATCCTGGAAATTATTTTGATGTAGTTTTGATTTAAACTAAGCCTTTAAAGGACGAATTATGGGACTTAGAATGTTAATACTGTTGTAGGATGATAGTATAATGTTATAGTAACCTTGCCTTGGAGTTTCATGCTTAAAAATGGAGTTTTGGGACGAAATTTTAACTGCAAATCGAAGCAGTCCCTAACAGACATGGTGCGTTCGATCGATCGATGTTCTTCAGTCGATCGATCGACCACCATCGATCGATCGAAGGTAAAGGTCGATCGATCGACCTTCCCAGAATGAGTAAAGTTTTTCCTTAATTGAATTTTAATGGTGTTAACCCTTGAATAATATTATTGGAGACATTGTGAATACCCTTAATCTTAAGGAAGACCAGTAGACATGATTATGAGATTGGACTTTAATTGGAATTTAATTTGAGGAATTATTCTAAATTGATGAAATTCGTTATGTGAAATAATATTTGGGTTAATAGTGCAAATTTGAATAATTTGATGGAATAAGGTTTGGGGCAGAAGTAAAGACCTTAGGTATAAAGATGTTATATGTGTGAATAATGGGAACTTAATAGTCCATTTGAGATAGGTTTTAAGTTTAAGAAATTACGACGTGAGACGTGTCGACTATTTAATTTATATATTATCGGGATACTTGAAATACTTGAATTTGGAATAATGGTATAAAGATGTAGAGAATACCTTTATTAATATCAAGATATCTAAGATGTGTGAATGCTTAGTATATAACTTTATCTGTATGACATACCTACCATACTTGCTATCATGGGAGGTTTACGTGCGCTTAGGGCCTTCTTATCCTTGTGTTTCCCGGATTTAGATTGGTTACCTCGATGAACATAGGTCATAGAAGGACTTATTGTGATATTAATAAGTCTGCTGATCGTGGGAGCGTGGGTATGTGCGTGACCCATGTGATGGTGACTGTGTTCGCCTTCACTATTTGTGATGTTGTTATCTGAACAATTCCTGAGAGATTCGGAATGTGTGATCCTTATGTACGTGATGCACCGGGATGGATAGCAGAGTATGTGTGCACCGCAGCTTAGCCTTTGGGTGCTTATATTGTATATTTATGTTGTGAAAATATACGGTTAAATAGGAAGGAATTTACTATGTTAAATTGTGAGTATAGTTATGGTAATGTTTTGAAAAGATAAAAAGAGAGAACTTTTATCAATAAATGGTTTTGTTAGTAATTGGGAATCCGGGAATTAAAGTAGAAATCTCTATTTAATTATTAAGGTTGGAAATTAAACGTGAACCGAGTAGTAGTGTTAGAAACTCTTTGGATAGTTACGAGATAACACATGAATGGGTACAGGAACGTTAGGAGTGCACAGTTAGACGAGAGGTGAGTATATCATGTGAGAGCACGTCCTAACATGTACTTTGTATATACTGTTTTAAATGTTTTTAAAGAACTTGCAGGTTTTTAAATATTTCCAAATTCGGGCTCTGACCCGTTTGCTTTCAAATCTACTTTTTGTAGAACCATTTTAGGTGCCCAGCCACAAGGACACCATGCATAGGATTCTTACTCAGATGACGAGCTGTAGCTGTTTGTGGGAGCTACAGGGATTTGCTTTTAGACGCTTATATCATTTGGATTTCCTTACTCAGTATTCCTCAGTTGTAGGGCATGTTGCCCAAATTCTATTAGATACATTTCCATTTCAGTTTCAGACTTTGGCATGTATTCATTCAGTATTCAGTATTTCGTTAGTTACTTCAGTTGTGGGATTATGTTGTGAGGAGTTTTCCTCCAGATTTACTTATATCATGTGACGGTTAATCTATTTACTTCATTATGGTGAATGGTGTTATTATTCTTCATTACACTTGTTGCATGTTAATCAGACTTTAATTAAAATTTGGCAACTTACTTTTTAAATACAAGGTGGTTAGTAATTATAAAATGTTTTCAGCAGTGATGCTATTAACTGAGCCAACTTGGCGTTTTGATTTAATTTAATAAAGGAGTAGCTACCCGGTATTTAATTAGTCGGGGTGTCACACCCCTTTAGTTGGCTTCGCTGGGAAAGTGACCATGCCCTTGGGAAAGATCGTATTTCCAGTAAGGGCAGGACATGTTTCTAAAACAATCGAGTTTCTGGTGGTTGATATTGACTCTTCGTACCAGGGTATCCTCGGTAGAGGATGGCTGCACGCGATGAAGGCAGTCTCCTAGACCTACCATCAGAAGCTCGAATATGTGACCGAGTGAGGAGTAATGGAGATCCATGGTGATCAAGCGATGGAAAGAAGGTGCTTCATAGCATCCATTCGCCCAAGACCAGAGAAGAAGGCCGACAAATCCAGTGAGAAGGTTGAAGAATAAGAAAGTCTGATACCTTCGAAATAGCAATTAAAATATGAAAGGCCCGGAGTAGAGGAGACCAGGCTCCTCCCCTATGAATGTGTCATCGAGGACCTGGAGGAAATCACAGAAGGAGATTGCGACGATAGCAGGATCTTCTTGATTGGAGCTTCTCTCACAGATTAGGAGAAGAAGGAATTGACGACCCTGCTAAGGAATAATATAGACGTCTTTGCGTGGAAACCATACGAGCTGCCTAGAGTTGATCCTATGATGGTTTATCATAAGCTGCACGTCGACCCCACCTTCAAACCAATCGCACAGAAGGCACGAAGAACTGCACCCGAGAAGGCAAAAGCTGTGGAAAAAGAAGTTGAAAAACTGCTGGATGCAGGGTCCATATGGGAGGTACAATTCTCCAAATGGTTATCCAACCCAGTAGTGGTTCCAAAAAGCAACGAGAAGTGGAGAGTTTTCATCGACTTCACTGACCTTAACAGGGCGTGCCCTAAAGACAGCTTCCCTCTTCCAAAAATCGATCAACTAGTGGACGCCACAACAGCTCACGAGAGATTGAGTTTTTTGGACGCATACTCAGGGTATCATCAGATCCCCTTGTACGCTCAAGACCAGGACAAGACAACATTCATCACCACCGTTGGATTGTACTATTACAAGGTCATGCCCTTTGGGATAAAAAATACAGGGGCAAACTACCAGCGGTTGGTCACCAAGATGTTTAAAGATCAAATGGGAGACACCATGGAAGTCTACATCGATGATATGCTCATAAAAAGTGGGAAAAAGGAAAACCACCTCTCGGACCTATTAAGAACCTTCAAAATCCTCAGGAAGTACCGAATGAAACTTAACGCAAGCAAGTGTTCTTTCGGTGTCCAGTCAGGAAAATTTCTTGGGTACTTGGTCAGTAAGAGAGGCATCGAGGCTAACCCAGACCAGATCGATGCAATAAATAGGGTACAACCTCCTCGAACAATCCGAGATGTACAAAAGCTCACCAGTATGCTCGCTGCATTAAACCACTTTATCTCTAAGTTCTCCGAGAAGTGCAAGCCTTTCTTCCAGCTTCTAAAGGGAAACAAAACGGTAGAATGGAACCCAAATTGCTCGCGGGCATTGGATGAGCTCAAGGCTTACCTCAGCTCCCCACCACTGCTCGTCATACTGCTGGAAACAAATTCCTTGTACTTATACCTCTCCGTTTCCAACCACACTATCAGTTCTTCATTGATGTGCGAAATTGCTGGAATCCAGTTCCCCGTTTATTACGCGAGAAAGACCTTACTAGACGCCGAGCAGCGGTACTTACCACTAGAGAAGCTCTCCTTTGCACTAGTAGTGGCTTTAAGAAAGCTGAAGCACTACTTCGAAGCCCACACTATCATCGTCCTTACATCGCACCCCCTTAAAGCAATCCTAAGGAAGGCGGATTTGTCGGGCAGACTGTCTAAATGGTCAGTCGAGCTTGGACGATTTGATATCCAATTTCAACTAAGGAACGCAATCAAGGGGCAGGTCCTTGCCGATTTTATAGCCGAATTCACAGCTGAGCAGCCTTGCAACCAACTTCAACCAGCAAAGCAAAGAGGGAACCACGCGACGGAGGGAATCTGGAAATTATTCGTTGATGGAGCCTCTAACTCAAAGGGGGCAGGAATAGGCATTGTCCTCATTACTCTAGAGGATACAATCCTTGAACAAGGAATCAGGCTTGGATTTACAACCTCCAACAACGATGCAAAATACGAAGCTTTAATAGTCGGCCTCCAGAAGGCGCACACTTTGGGGGCAAAGCATTTACAGGTGTTCGGCGATTCTCAATTATTCTCCAATAAAATAAGTGGAGACTACAATGAAAAAGATGAAAGAATGGCAGCTTACCTCGCCTTAGCAAAAAGACTAATGGCTAGTTTCGAAGAAGTCAATGTCCAGCAGTTTCCCAGAGGACAGAACAGCCATGCTGATGCCCTAGCAACCCTGAGTTCAGCAGTCGATTCCGACTTAAATAGAATAATCCCCATCGATTTCCTCGCTCATCCGAGCATTAGCCGTAACAGCAAGTCGCCAGGCGTGGAGCAGGTGCTCCAAGTGGAGTTAGCACCCAGCTGGATGGACCCTCTAAGAGACTATTTAAAGGATGGCATGCTCCCAGAGGACAAGAAGACTGATCACCAGATAAGAGTCAAAGCTGCTCGCTTTCACTTATCTCCAGAGTACAAGCTATATAAGAGATTCTTTTTCGGTCCCTACCTTCAATGCGTTCACCCAAGAGATGTCGAGCGAGTTTTACATGAACTTCAAGGGGGAATCTATGGAAGCCATATTGGAGGAAGGTCTCTAGCTTTTCGAGCAATGAAGGAAGGCTATTGGTGGCCATATATGCAAAGGGACTCTGCGATGTATGTTCGCAAGTGCCTGGAATGCCAACTTCACGCTCCTATGGTCCACCAACCTGCTAGTGACCTAAAATCATTGTCCATCCCATGGCCATTCGCCCAATGGGGAATGGACATCGTAGGACCACTTCCTACCGCCACCGGTAATCACAAGTATCTGTTGGTCGCAACTGACTACTTTAACAAATGGATCAAGGTGGAACCCCTAGACAACATCCGAGATGCAGATATGATAAGGTTCATATGGAAAAATATAATCACCTGTTTTGGCATCCCCAGAACCATCATCCCTGACAATGGAACGCAGTTCGAGAGAGGCTCCTTTCAGAGTTTCTGTGATGAGCATGGAATCAGACACTATTTCAGCTCGGTGGCCTATCCTTAGAGCAATGGCCAAGCCGAGGCTTCCAACAAAATAGTGATCGATAGATTAAAGAAATGATTAGAGCGAGCCAAAGGCGCATGGGTAGATGGGCTACCACATATTCTATGGGCTTACCGTACTACTCCACGATGAGCGACAGGGGAAACCCCATTCTCATTGACGTATGGAATGGAAGCAGTTATCCCCTTGGAAGCAGGCTTGCCAACAATGAAGTCCAGCCTTGTCGATCAGGGCAATAATGATGCAGCATTGCTCGCTGAGCTCGACCTAGTCGCTGAACGCCGCGAGCTGGCCCTAGTAAAACTTGCAAGCTATCAGCAGCAGCTCGCAAGGCACTACAATAAGAAGACCAATCCAAGGACATTCCGAGTTGGGGACCATGTCCTGAGGAAAGTCCTGGGTAGCGCAGTAAAACCATCAGACGGTAAGCTAGGGCCAAACTGGGAAGGACCATTTAAGATAACAAGAGACGATCTGCAAGGAGCTTATCACTTGGAAACGCTGGAGGTCAGAGAGATACCCCGAGCATGGAATGCAGCCAATCTCAAGAAATTCTATTTCTAGATTCTTCTTTTGCATTGTACTTATGAGACTGAAACTCATTAATAAAAGTTGTTTAGCAGTTGTATTCTACGAAGTGTCAGTTAACTAGTATATGAACTTTATTAATCACACACCCTTTCCAAGTGACAGGCACATTAATCATTACACCATAGCAGGGAAATCACCCTCCCCAGGTTTTCATTAAAAAACACAAAAAACCTCCTAGCATTGCCCCTGGCAATATAAAAAACCCTAGAGGAGATCCTTAGGCAATATGGCCAGTTCAAAATTGGCTGCCAAACAATGTTTGGTTGATAAAATCCTGATCGGATGAAACATCCAACACCAGGTGTGTCCTCGCCAATTTCCACACTTAGGCCTAAGGGAGTGTGACGACACAACCTAAAAGGTAAAGTGGGGCAGAATGGTATCTCATTGGCATACTGGACTGGAGGGACACTTACTTGATAATGCAAACTTATAAATATAGTCAGCCAAGAGAGGCTCAAGATTATTTGAGAAAAGATGAGAAAAATACAAGGCACTTGTTTAGTCGGCAAAATTGCCCAAAACATAAATTTTATATTAAACTCATCACATTTACAACAAATACAATACATGTATAGTCGGCGAGCTCGCCCAATACATCGACATTACATCACTTCAATACAAAATATACAGAGTTACTACTGGAAAAATCTTAGTGAGGGTGAGTCCTCTGAAAGAGATAATCAGCCACTTGGGCTCTTCGACCATCGACAGGATGAGGAACTAACTCTTACTTGACTTCATTCGAACCCGACTCCAGCAACTGCCGAGGGATGGCATCAATGGGGATCCACTGATCATCTCTCTGGAAGGGGTTAGGCAGTAGAGTAGAAGGGCTGATCTCATGACGATACCAAAGCATTGAGTTCCTTGGGACTTGTAACTCTTTTAGGGCACTCAACCATACTCTCATAGAGGCGAGCTCTTCAAATTTTGTTAGCCACGTCGGAGCATCTAGACAACCTTGATCATAACCATCGGCCTATACTTTTCGAGATCCTCTTCTAAACAAATGCCTTAGTCGGGTGACGTCCCTTTGAAGCCCAACAGTAATCACATACGCTCACTGGACGTCACCAAAAAACTCTTCCATTTCCCTAGCTGAACTACTATGCTCCTACCAGCTCGCGGAACAGTCGTCGGGGTAGAACCTCACAGCACAGGAGGAATGTCACTTGGTCCAGCTCCAGCTCGTGATGATGAGGGAGCTCGTAACACTACAAGAGCAATGCTCGGCGCATGCTCCCTAAGTCGCAAGACCTCCCTCCTCAAAATCTCATTTTCCTGATGAAGAACTTCCCCAACCTGGTTGATCTCAGAAGCATCTAGGAGCTTGGCTCTCAGTGTATTCACCTCTTCTTGGACTGAGGAACCAACTTCCTCCATCTCTTGGAGCCTGTCTTTCTATTTAATGACAAATTAAGTCTGCTCTATGAAATGTCTGTTCCTCAATCGCAGCGATTTGCAAATCCTCATAAAAATATGACGAACTTCAGGGCTTACATTAGGTCCAAGCATTCTTCCCAATTGAGAAGTGGATGGTATATAATCATCAACATCAATCGACTACAAGCAATAAAAGGGCAATGGAAAGAAAAATAAATAAGTGCACTGGGGAAAAGAAACCTTCTCATTTCATTAATACAAAAAGGATCATAATACATTGAAGGGTCAGAAGGAGAATTACAAACAAAAGATATAAGAACAACACTAAGGGTAAACTAGCTAGCAACCCCAGGCTGCTCAGAAGAGGCTGGTTGCTTCCCCTTATCAGCAGTAGTAGAAGAACCTCCCTCAGCGGGGATAATCTCTGTCGCCTGAGTAGGTGGGGCATCCGCAGGAACTATTTGGGGGACATGATTAACACTTTCAATGGCTAGGGAATGAGCTTCATCCACAATTAGCTTTGGGCCCGGGTCATGCTCGTCGAACAACGGGGATGCGACATCCACTCCAGCATCTAAGAGGGCCTTGTTCCATCCCTTCTTGAAATTCAGACGGCTAATGTAGCATATCTGAATCTCGGCATCCTCGTATGCGACAGCCTACCCGGAGTTATATGAGTCTTCCTTGGCGGTGGCTGCCTCAGACTCCTTCTTCTTCAGCTCCTCGACTAGCACCTTGTTCTCCTCCATGACAGCCAGCTTGCTCAAGCAAACCAGATTGTAGGCCTGTCTCAGCTCATTCAATTCCTTATCTACCGCCTCCCTCCCTCGATTGGCCTCGATAGCCTGGTTGGAAGAAGCCCGAGCAGCATCAGCAACCTTCAAACCAGCCTCGAGCTCTGTACCTTTCAGCTTTAAGGCAGCGTTCTGCTGCTCCAACTCAATATTTTTCTTCACCAGCTCATCACGAGAGCGATAAATCACAGCGAAGTCAGTCACGAACTGTGAGAAAAAGAAGATATTAGAAAGGGGAAACAAACAAAAATTAGGAGGCACTAAAGAAGAGAAATAGACTTACCAAGGCTAGCCTCTGGCTCTCCTGTAGAGCTAACTGGTCAGTCCCCGCCGCCCTTTGACGGTTAACAGGAAGGACTGCCCTCTCGAGCAGCGCAGGGGACAGTTGAGGAGAAATGGCCACTGAGGCCCCCTCGGGAAATACAGACACAGGGACTAAGGCCCGCCCTGCCTTCGTCCTCGATTCTATTTTCCTACTCTCTTCTTCCTTCTCCTTCTCCATTATCCTCTTCTCCTCCATCCTTCTCTTCTCTTCCATATTCATTCTTTCCTCTTTCTTTTTTCTATCTCTCTCTCATCTGTTCTTCTTCTTTCCTCTTCCTCTCCTGCTCCTAAGCAGTAGACCGAGAGCCAGTAGCAACAACCCAAGTGCTGGACTTCTGCTTCTTCGACCTCTGAGCGAGGAGCATATGATCATCATCATCGTCGTCCCGAATCTAATTTTTCCTTAGAGGAACCATCTCCTAGCTTGAACTGCTGGATGTGCTCGAAGATTCTAGGGCTTCAGAAACCTCTTTCGAGTCAGAAGAACTATCACTACTGGATCTCCCCTCACTAAAATTGCCTTCGGCACCGGCTGCGATATCACTCTCAGAATTGCTCTCCTCCTCGTACAGCTGAACAGGATCAACAGTAATCTCTTCAGAGGTATCAAATTCAAGAATACTATCTACCGACCTCGCTATAAAGCTAGGGCTAACATTTTTGTAATCGAGCAAGAAAGCAGCAGACCGGGGATGCTTGCCGTCGGCTAAGGGCTCCCTAATGTTCCAATCTTTGACCAACTCAGAGAGACAAACCTCGTTGAGAGCAGGTTCCAAGTTCTTCGACCTCGCTGAAGAAAAAATAGAGAAGAGTTAGAAAGATCACAAATCAGTAAAGAAATTGAAAGAACAGAGCAGAGACTACCTATACATTCTTCCCCATAAAAGGGAACAGAGAACCTATCAGACCTCGACCCCTCAGTCTGGGGGGAAAACAACCAATTTCTAGCAAGGAAGCCATCTTGCCAATAATCCTTATGGGAATCAGGTAGGTTTACTACCAATACCCTGTCAGGACTCCTGGCTTTGAGATAGAGGACACCAAAACTGGTTCGAGAGAAGGAGTAACAAAAGCAGACCTCGGCGAGCCCTAATTTGGTGCCATAGAGCTGATTTATTCTATGGACGCAATTGATTATCTTCCACACATTGGGCGAACACTTTGCAGGAACAATGTTGAAATAACTAAAGAAGTGCAAGAATACATTGTTGGGAGGAAAAGTAAGCCCCCCTTGGGAAAACAACAAGACATGGATCCAATGGGCACCCTCTATCTCTCTAACATTTCTAGGGGGAGAGGCGCACTCAATCTCTACCCACTCTAGGATATTGTAAAACTTCCTAAACTCAGACACTGATCTATTACCAATCTTTTCCATTGGAAAACCCTAAAAAACTACAAATTCAAAGAGAAAATACAAAGAGAAAGCACAGGGGACTTACAAGATGAAAGTTTGACTTGAACAATGAAGAATCACAAGCCCCAAAGTGACGAGGAAGATCAAAAGCAATAAGAATGAAGACCGGGAGAAGAGAACGTGAATCTCTAGAACTCGGAAGAGTACTGAGAAGCTTGAAGTGACGATTGAGAAACGACTACTCTGGATAACTTTTTGAGTGTTACTAATCATAGTGCACAGACCACGAAACAAGTTCCGCCTAAATCAGTTCTCAAACTTTGGGAAGAGTTGCACGATGTACAAAGGAGCCATTATGACAAATCATTTGAATTTATTGAGCCCAAAGTATGGCCCAACAAACTTAGGGGCAATTGTGGGTACCCGAAATTAGAATGATGTGATGGGCCTAGATGAGTAGCCCAATTGTAGCGACCCAAAGTCCAGACCCTCCATATCTTAATTGGTTATGATCTAGTCTTCTCCCATATTCTCGTTAAGAGGGGTTCTAGGAGAAGATGGAAAACGTGGGGGAGTCCAACACCCCCACTCCTTGAAAATGGACATGTATATAATAAACCCTAGGTCTGGGGCATAAGGACACGCACTGTATTCTCTGTAATCGCTCCCCGGAGTGTATAGAAATAATAATGACTGCACCACCGTGGATGTAGGCATTTTTGCTGAACCACGTACATGTCTTGTTGTGTGATTGACATTTTGTTTTCTTTATTCTGCTTGGTGACTGCGCTTCTCTCATCTCTTTGTGTTGAGTAATAATTGTCACCACACATTCACAAATCCCCCATACTCACGAAATATATAAATAACAAGATTGATGGAAAAACATCTTATAAATGCTCAAATATATATGCGAAGTTAAAGTTAAAAAAGATTTCGTGCATGCGTGTGTGGAATCATATACAAAGTGAATCCATTAAGTGAATCAATTTCAAAATAACTCCATGCAAACATGATTAAGAATAATCTAAGCGTAGGCAAGCATAATCAAATGTCTGAGTCACATGGATAGCAAGGAATGAATCGGATTCAAACAAGCCAATATGCCATACAAAATATGTAAAACTAGATTACACAAAACATAAAACCTTTTTGAGTCTTTCTAAAAATTTTCGAATGAAAATACCAATTTGAAAACAAACAGACTCAAAAGACAAATAAAATCTTTTTGTATTTTTCAACATGATTCAATAAACGAAAAATCAAAATGCAAAAACCTCAAACAACATACAACTAGCAAACATATATCACATAAAGCAAACACAATCAACCATGAGATATATCTTGGGAAATACCATGTGCAAGAAAATAAGAATTAACAAGTCAAGTATGTAAAGCCTCCAAATTGGATTTTCTAACCCATGTAGGTGTAACATGATGCTATTGGGTTTAGGTAACCTTGGTAACTCGATTCTTAGACTTTCTAGGAATGTTGTAAGATTATAGCAAAAATGCTTAAGGTGTCCTTTCCTACCGCAATGTGTCCAAGTGAAGACATAGCGAGGGGTGTTACCTAAGAATTGACCATTATCGTTGTTCCTAGCCTCGGCTGAATCTTTCAAATTCATGGTCTTGTCTTGGATAACTTAAGCATTTTTATCATCGAAGCCAATTCTACACTTTTCATCTTTAATTTGGACGGTACCTAACATCTTATCTAACTTTTTTGACCTAGATTTTAAATCAAATTTAACACGAATCGATTCTCTCAATCTCTCCTCTAGCTCAACTATCTGGCACTCAATTAAATGCCGAGACTCCTCAAACTCAAGAAACTATTTCTTCATAAGCTCCATCAAACCATGAAGGCTATCTATTTCACCCTCTAGGTACTCTAGCTTCTCTCGGAGAGTCCTTTCATGTTCCCTAATATCCTTAATCAAAATAATATCATTATTCCCCATAGAATGATTTTTAACCTAGGTTCCAATTCAAGTTAGCCTTCTTCACTTTCAAAGTTTATGTATGTAACTTATGAAAGGAAACTTGGAGCTCAATCTCCTCCTACTCTTATTCATCCTCATTCTCTTCTCCACTCACTCTACCATCACTCACTTGGGGATCACAAATAATGGCCTCGAAAGTGTCATGCAAAGAAATATATTTATTGGAAGATTTCTCATCAGGGATCAAATAACTAGCCAAAAATGTTGTGTAGTTGTGCTCAATGTAGGAATTGAGTCCCTCTTCTAGATCACTATCACTAAGGGTGGCATTGTACACCTTTGGTTTCTTGTCCTCCTTCCTTAGTTTAGTGGGACACCCAACTACCGTATGGCCATAACCCTCACAACTAAAATATCTTTCCATATCATCCCTCTTAAGGTTCTCATTACGATTCTTAGGGAAGTGATTGGCCTTGTTATGCACGTTTTTCTCAAAATTTTTAGCATTTTTCAATTGATTGTGGAATTTGAGAAATTTCTTGAATTTCTTTGCTAACATGGTCATGTCTCTGGACTCAATGTTATACTCATCACTCGAAAATAGGTGTATCCTACTTTTGAGATTTCAAATCAATGTCCTTATCTTTCTTCTTATTAGTCTTGGAGGAAAATATAACAATCTCATAAGTTTGTAAGTCACTTATAATCTCTTCAAATTTCATAGAACCTAAGGTATACAAGAAATTCAAAACCGTAACTTTTCAATTAAATCTTTCACCTTAAATATTCATTAATTACTCAATTTTTGGATATCTTGTCTCCTAAGTTAAAAGACGAGTTAACAATATCGGACAATCTAGCGTAAAAATCATCAAATGTCTCACTTTCCAACATCTTAATCGTTTCAAATTAAGTGGTGAGGTTTTAGAGCTTGGAAACCTTAATAGCACTAGTTCATTCATTAGTGAGTTAGAGTATGTCCCAAGACTCTTTTGACATCTTTGAAGTCATAATATGAAGAAACTCCTCCAAAGTGACTAAACAAAATAGAGCATTTAAATCATGGGAATTATAATTTTCTATCCTATGCTCAACCACACAACATGATTTTACTACTTTGGGTATCCAATTTTCTCTAGTTAAGGTAGTAGGTGGAGTCTAACCATTAAGTGTCGCTTTCCATACCCCCTCATATATTGCCTTAACTGCTAACTTCATATGCATTTTCCATCATGCGTAGTTTGACCCATTAAACACCGGGGCTTTAAGACCATCAAAAACACCAAACTTCTGGCCTAACAACACGGTATCTAAACACGACAACTTATTAGTCTAGCTTTGATACTAATTTAGAATCTCCCCTATAGTTCTTAGTAAAGGATGATCAACAACAAAACTTCTATTTTATCATTTTCAATTTTAAAGATCAAAACTTTAAAAAAATTAACCCAATAAAACTTATGTACTAAAATAAACCGTTTGTTGTGAAAATATGATTTTTCCAATTTTATCTTTTTAACCTAAAACATGCATGTAGGTGATAAGTAGATAAAATAAATAATCCACAACGCATCGATGTATGAGGAAAACCACAAATGAAAAAACCTTAGACGACCCAGCCAAACAGTTCACTATGATAAGGTTTTACAAAACTATACAGTAAACTTACTCAACGACTCGTTTCCCTCGCAAGCCTTGAATCCCTTTTATCTTCAACCTCTCCTCCACAGTGCAACGCAGGATTCCACCCACGCAAGTTGTTTCAATGCACGAATCCATGCACACCATTATCCACTAATAAGGCTTGGTAATTGTCTATGAAATCAGAATATAGAACACCGCTTATACATCACACAAAATAAGTTCTCTCGAGATGAAGAGTAATAAACTTTGGTCTCCAAACAAAAGATCTTAAAGCATATGAATATGGAAATTTGGTCTTTAAACTCAAAGGGTGAAACTAGGATTTTGACACTTTTGTAAACAAGTTGAGAATTGATTTTAGCCAAAAGTTATTTAAAAAAACTAATTCTAATACGCCTTAAATAGGAAGAGGAATTTCGAGGTGGCAAAACTCGTTCAAATAAAAATGCATAGTTTGTTAGAACAAAGGCCCATTTCCTTCTAACGAAGATGGTTTCTCGTTCAAAAGGGCTTCTAACGAGCTTTCAGGAAATTTCCAACGAGCTTCCAATGAGATTCCTTCCGTTGACAAAAAATGCTCATTTGATGTTCATTAGATGCACGTTCGAAGAAGGTACTGAATTTTGTTCTAACTAGGTATAACCTTCATTCTAACGAGACCCAGGCTTCGTTCTAACGAAGTCTCAACTTTGTTCTAATGAGCTTCAAACCAAAAATAAATCTTCAAAAATAAATTTTTAAAAAAAGTTCCAAATGTTTTTTTTCTTAAAAACAATCACCCATAAATATATCCAATGATCATATTCAAAATGCATCCATGTCTTACTAGATCCTCGATAAACATGAAGATAGACTTGGCCTGAAAAATACAACAGGATGTATATCCAACGTTGAAGATTGATTGCTACGTCTTCATCAAATATGTCATAGGCATACGAGATTGACAATACAAAGCCTAACCTATGACTCAATTTTTTTCCAGAATGAAGCTAATTACAAATAAATTGGCTCAATTGGAAATTTGTCCTTACAGTTGAAAAAGTAAACTTTTAAACTTTTTAAAAGACATGGAATAAAATTTCAGTGATATTTTTTATCCTCTATTTTATAATAAAGTTTTAATGAAGGATCATTGGTCATTTGGGAAAATCACTGTTTGCATTAGCACAACAAGCCACTTTTCATGGGAATTACTCGCATGGTGGTTGAAATATCACAACACTAATGGTCCTAATTTTCACGTCGCTTATTACTCCCTCCCACAAATAGTTTTAAGATTCAAACGATTTAATATTTCAACATTAAACAATTGATGATTTGGGATTTTAGGTTATTTTTTAGGGGGTTCAGCCTAAAATTTTCAACAGTTTCCATGGCAATAATTAGCAGATGAATGGTTACCCTTAGGGTGGCAAATGAGTGGGTTGAGCAAGGTTGGTTGAGTCACTGATAGGTCAAGGCTTTATTAGTTGGATCAAAAAACTGCTCAATATCATGGTGGGTTGGGTTATGCTTGGGCCAAGTTAGGCCTAGGTCAACCTATCTGACCCATTTTTAAACATATAAAATTTGTAATTTATTTCTAAAGTGAAAACATATCTTTCTCTAAAAAATTGTATCTATATATTTCATTTTACTTTCTCTCTTAAAAAGTTCATCTCTCGAAAGTTATAACATCATTCTCTCTTTAAGATATTCTCTCTAAAAAAATCATTACGTTCTCTCCTTAAATTCTAATGTACAAAAAGAAAAAAAATTACAAATTGATAGAGATAAATTTTTTAAGAGATTTATTTTGAGAGAGGGAGATTAGTTTAAAGGGAGAAATATATTTAAATTATAAAGGAGATATTAGTTTAGATAGAAAATTATAGAAAAAAATGAATTAGTATTTAGAAAGAGAAATATTTTAGAGAGAGATTACAATTCAAGAGAGATAATCATTTTTTGAGAAATAAATGAGTTAGATTTTAGAGAGAGAGATATTACAATTTGATAGAGATTTTTTATTTTTGAGAAAGAAACAGGCTAGCATTTTAGAAAGAGAAAAATATAAAAATTTAAGTGAAATAATGTTTTCTAGAGAGGGGGAGGGTTAACATCTTAACGAGAGAGTAAATTTAGAGATAAGTTGTGATTACAGGTATTAAGATTTAGTAAATGATTTAAGTTGGATTTGGGTAACTCAACAAGAACCTAACACAACCCTCTAATTAAATTAGATCGCATTAGGTAACTGAATATGACCTATTCACATAATGGGTTGGGTTAGGTTGGATTTTTAATGGAAGGGTTGGGTTGGTTTATGTAAATGAGTTGGGTTGGTTTTTGACACCATTAGGTACATTGATTAGCATATTTGAAAATTTAATACTTATGAGGAATGGTCATCGGCATATGTGAGATTTGTCGAGCGGTGGAAGCATCCCTCCATTGAATTGAATCCTTAACACTATTACTACTTCAAGGAGGAGGGCAAGTTTTGTTGTTATCAGCTCCCTCCTCATCTTCTAATATAGTGGTTGAATTGAACATGGTTTCATAAACATAAAACATGTTGGAGTCATAAGTAAAGACTTTTGAGGTGAAGCCGTCTGTGAAATGTAAGTTCCCACGGATAGTGCCGTTAACACCCATTCAATGTAATTACCACTACAACCCTAGGAAACTCTTAAAGTGGGACATATATTTGTAGGTACTTTCATTTTCGTTTATGTTTTGTGTAATGTTAAAATATAAATGAAATGTGTTAGGTAAATTTTTTATTTTTAACTAAATATATTACATTAATTTAACTTAGTTGTGCAGTTGCCTAAATATTAAAACATAAATGATGAAATTCTAAAGATAAATTAGAAACAAAAAATAAAATAAAAGGCTAACTTCACATTACTTTAAATTAAATTAAAATAAACAAAAAATAATAATACTTTAAAAAATTTAAATATATCAATCATTTGGGAACTCAAAATCTCGTACTTGTATACGTTTGGTTGGCAGCTCAGCCTCCCATCTGTTAAGGATGAACCCTTTTCGATCTTCCCAATATGCGAACTTACAAAGATCCATCAGTTGACAATATCTTCTTTAAATTTTCTTTTTAATGACTTCTCCTTTTTTAGATGATCTTTAGCTTCATATCCAATAAGACTTGTTTGATCAAATTCTAATGATCAAGTGAGTGGAAGTGTGAGTTTAATTCACCAAAAACTCGAGAATAATTGCGATGAATTAGTTTTTGTCAACTTTAGTCTTCTTCTTAGAGGTATCTCTACTGACGAGTGGCTTCACTCTTGACTAAATAAATGTCGTGAGGGCATTGCCGGCAACGACATGCCCTCCATTTAAAGGCACGTAATTGAGGTTCCTTGGTAGGCCTAGAGGATAGGGGATTTTTTATTTGCATTCACGTCTTTTTGGAAAGAGCTACTAAATTAAGCTCTCTTTTAGGTGACGGAAGTATGACCGCTTTACCAATAGTCAAAACTCAATCGAGAGATCTATTGATGGAAACTAAAAAAGAGATATCACTGTAGTTTTGATGATTTAATTTAATAATATTAGTAATTCAATTCGAAGTTCATAGGCCTAGAGGATAGATCGATCTAAAAACCAGTAAAGGCACTTCCACCTAATGTGGAGGTGTTCCTATCCTTCTTCGGTGTCTTGCACAATGTTTGGAACTTGTAGGTCCATTTTGAGTTATCCTTGAGATAAAGATAACAGTTAATGCAATTGAAATACTCCCTAGTATCCAACTTCTATGCCTAAATGGCAGGGGTGAGCACATCATTGCTTGTGCGACAGTCATGTAACCCTCACTTGACTTGACCAGTGGTGACATAAAATTTACTCATGGCTAGGCTACTGGCTCTAAAATGCCTTTGAGATATTTTGATAGCGATACACGTTGTATTTGTTCTCCTTATTAAAGAAGTAAGTCACATGATTCCACAACCCCATTTTTTATTTTCTCCATAAATGGAGCCCTCGGATATTAAAGCCAAACTTGTACAAAGTAGTGCATCTTCATCCTTTGAAAAACTATTCTTGCAATGGTTCCCCATAGATTTTTGTCTATCGGGTATATCTTAGTCTTAGGTATCTTCAAATTATATGGAGGGGAATTTCTTCATCGACTTTTAAAAACAAATAGGTTGAAAGTTTTTGTGAGGTTTCGACTAAGATTGAGGATGAAACTATTGCAAAAAAATATTAAATTTAGGTGGTATTTATACATTTATAAAAAATCAGTGGTTAAAATATGGTTGTTGATCCTACATAAATCCAAATATCATGGAAACCTGGGATAAGCAACAATTCTTTTGTTCCACACAATGCTAAAAATCGAAATAGTCATGACAGGGTGGTCATGGTCCAAAACCGTGACCATGAGTTTTTGACCGTGACTTTATCAGTAACCTCGACCAGGGGTGATCCATACCACACATTGGTCACTATTCATGACTATGACTATCCAAAACTGTAACTTAACTATGACCCTTATGGTGAAAAAAATGGCGTCAAGTTGGTGATGTTACTGGTCATGATCCAAAACCGTGACCAATTATTATTGATCATGACCAATATGTGTGAAATATAATTATGGTACTTAACTATGGTCCTCAACCGTCATAACTGCAACCCTCAACTGTGACAACTATGAAATTTAAAATGGTCACAGGAATAAGGTTACAGTTTTGGACTGTAATCGGGTGTGGGGAAATTATCAAACAACTCAAATAACTCAGGGCAGATAAATTCCATCCCAGCACAATTGGATAAAGGTTCGCAAAATAATTTAATGAAAAAGGATAATCCCACCCATGAGTATCTCGAGGGAAGATTAACACAATCAAACGACGCTTTATCAACAAGTTCTAGAGCCTTGCATGGCACCATCTCTTCTTCCTCAATAAATGTAACCCTTACCCCATGAAAAATGGTCATGTAATTCTTATTACCATTAAAAGAGTAATAAGAAAGAAGAAACACCCTATGAAAGTAGGCCATTGTCGAACCACGTAAATACTTGTGTCCTATGATCATTTGACTAGTTTCATTATGTTTGATTTTAATTGTTTAGGATCATTTATTGTAGTATAATCGCACCTATACTAGGTATCAGGGAATTTTAGGGGTCACAGTGATGAACCTTGACCACACTTAAAAACTATGACTAGTTAATTTAATTCAAGACCGGGTCACGGTCCTGAACCGTGGCCCTCTTTCGGGTGCAAGTAAAAAACTTTAGGATTTATTTCTCATTTCACTCACTCTCTGCGACCCTCTTATCTTCCGATTTCCATCATCGAAAATAACTATCATTACCATCGACGTTCCACCACGTCTTTTACTAAGGTCACTCTCGCTCCCTATGTATATGTTTATATATATGGTTGTGTATGTATATGTATGTATATGTATATGTAAATGTATGCATAGATTGGCATATATATATATATATATATATATATATATATATATATATATATATATATATATGTGTGTGTGTGCGTGTGTGTGTGTGTGTGTGTGTGTGGAACCATTCAGGTTAGGGTTACATTTATACATTTCTGGGCTTTCATGAATTTAACCACAATATAAACATTTTATTTAATAATTTTTAGGGCAAAATGTTTAAGGAAAAACTTATTAGGGCAAAATGTTACTTCTAAAAATAGTAGGAAAAATGTTATTTCATAATTGTTAGGGAAAAATTGATTAACATGTTATTTCATAGTTATTAGGGAAAAATGTTATGTTGGGAATATGAGTTACCCATAAATTGGGAATATGAATTACCCATAAATTGTTAGGGCAAAATGTTAATATTAGGAATATGAATTACCCATAAAATTATTTAACAATTGTTATTTCAATTGTTATTGTTTAATAATTATTTTTATATACGGATGTGTATGTTGGGAATATGGATTACTCAAAAATTATTTTAGATTTAGTTGATGTGGTGTACAAAACACCTCGAGCTTTTAATTGAATAATATGTTAATATTTTTTCTTCTCGTTCCACGTGCGCATGCAATTGAAGAATCACTATTGAAGCTCAATTGATTTTAGTTGCGTTCTTAATTCAAGTAATTTTACTTATCTTTTCTTTTATGTAATATATATAATTTCTTGATTGACTGTTGTGGCCGTGCTCACCCCTTCCTTAAGGTTTTGTTTTCTTAATTTCTTTCCTTGACTTTCTATGTGTCCAGCAAAAGTGATAAAAATTTAAAGGATACGATGCTGACCCAGTATGGGATTGTCCAACCAATCTTGAAACTGAATTAATTATATTTCAAATAAACAATCTTATTTTGTGACTGGATGAAGGTGAAGGACGGTTCTAATTATTGAAAAGTTGATCATGCAACAAAACTTGTCATGGTAGATTTATTAAAGATAAAGAGTAAAGATTACACGGTTGATGAATATTTTTTTGTTCCTTTCAAAACTTAAATAATGTATTCTACTCAAAGTGCATAAATAACGACAATTGTTATGTTGTTTTGCATATACCAAAGATTTTGACTACTCATGCAAACGTATTAAAGCCACATATTGAGTTTCATTTTGTTCTTAATGCCAACGCTAATTTGAAGGATCCTTTGATTAATTTTTATGACATTGAGTTTTGATACGTTATTTTATTATTATTTACTTAACCCTTGTATGTATGTATGACAAGACTTATTAAGACAATCTGTTTAGGAATTATCTTATATTGTGCATTTTTAAGATAACGGTTCTGAATTGGTAATTATTATACTACCATCACTATAACACGGCATGATAACATGAAATAAAATTAGAAGTTAATGTTAATGGGAATTTGATGAGGAATTTGATGCCATTTTTGTGCTGTGTTAAAATTATGTGGATTTTGATGCCATTTTTTTGCTACGTATGCATTCCAAAGTTGTTTTGGTCTACTTAGGCCTTCCGAAGTCAATTTTATTTATTTCTTTACTATCTTATTAATGGTCCCGTTCATGTGTACCCACTCTTTCTGTAATACTCCGCCCTAATGTTTCATTTAATTTCCCTGTATAAGTTGAAATAGAGTGAGAACCTTAGGACTTGGACAATTATGAGAAGGGATTGTATTCTGATTTATCTATCTAGAGGCTTGATGATAATTATTGGAAGTTATGGGTCAAAATTGAAAGAAATAGAGATAATGGAAAATGGGTCATTCAAAAAACATGAATGTTGCTTCAAATGAGATACAAGGTCACTTGAAACAAGGGATCAAACGAGCTTCAAGCGAGGTCCCATTGCCTAACAGTTCTAGGTTGTGCGAAGGTTGTTAGAGGCCATAACTCAAACGAGATAAACCTTTCGTTCGAACGAGGCTCAATGTCATTTGAACAACGTGCTTCGAAAATATTATATCTGACTTGTCCTTGTGCGCTGTCATGTTTCTAGCCTTTGGATTATCGAGTTGTCAAAATCTGGTGAGCCAAATGGGTAAAAATGGGATTTTTGGTGTCTTTAGGTTTTTTTTATAAGGCTTGGTTTGGGTCATTTGGGCATGAGAGAAGATGGAAGAGGGAGATAGAAGGTGGATAAATCTTCTACCATTGTTGGCTTCTCTCCACCATCCCACCACCATTTTACCACCATAAACCAACACTTTCTTATCGTATTTCACCAAATTCAAGCCTACAACACCCATTACCACGAATGTTGAAGGGGAGCTACTATTTTTAGAGAAGTGTAGGGAATTTTTTTGGATAAGATGATGGAAGCTTTCATGGAGTTTGAAGGGGTTTTTGGCTTGTAAGCTTAAATGGAGGACATATGGAGCATTTTAGAGGATGCATTTGGTAACCCCTTAAGGCCACCTTTGGAGATGAGGTTTGCTCATCCTACAACAACCTTCTTACAACCATTTAAAGTCTTTGAGGTGGAAAAATCTATCCTTAGTGTTTAAGACTCTATTTTCATTACTATTAGTCATGTTGTTAGATTACATGAGTAGAATGCACATCAATAAATAATGGTTTATAGTAGTTTAATATTAAATATTTTAATGGAATAAAAATATTGGTAAAATATTATTTTGTTAGGAAATGAAGGATGAGTAAATATTTCAAAATTTTATAATATTAAAGTTGATATTTTATGAAAATGGAGTTTTTCTAGATATTTGATGCTAAACATTTCATGAAATGAAATTTTTGAAAAATAATATTGATTTTGCTAAATGTTTATGAAATAAAATTTCTAGCAAAAATGGAGATTTTAGGAAAAAAGACATTTGATAAGTTTAAAGATATTAATAATGTCTTTATGTGAAAAGCATAGTTTTGCAAGTATAGTGAATATCTAGAATGAAATGTATGTTTAATCCATATAATTGTATTTTAGGATTTAAAATCCATCTTCTCATGCATATAAACCTATCTTATTTTGATAATAAATATGTGAACAAGTTTAAAGGAGGTTTTGTTGGGTTTAAATAAGAAATAAGAAAAGCAAAAATTATAATCTTCAAAGTGTGTGGTTAAAGGTGTAATGAATATAAAATTATAAGACTATATATATTGATAAAAAGTAAATGGTATTTTCTTATAAAAGTAGTATTTAAGTATAATTATATTTCTTGAATAAATAAGTACGTAAATATCTAACTTGAAAATATAGTTAGTAAAGGTGTTGGATAAGTGTTAATAGTTAAACATTGGAAAGTTGGTGTATGTAACTTAATAATGTTTGAAAGATAAACACTTATGAAATTGGAAAGGAGATAATGGAATAAAGAGTTTTCAAACTTGAGAAGAATGATACTCCAAATATCAAAACGGTGTTAAAGTGTTGAAATCACTTAAGAAGTAGTATAAGTAACTTAAATGTGTTTCGGAAAACAACACTTGTAAAATGGAGAAAAATGATAAGTTTGGAAACAAATGGGTAAAATGGCAATTTTACTTAAAGTGGAACAATTTTATGAAATAAAAGTGTTGGAAAAAGTGTTACACTAATTAGTCCTAAATAAATATGATGCGAAATAAAATCAAAGTTAAAGTGTAAAGGACATGAAATGATAATTTCAACGTGTAACACAAACTGGGGTGAAACTCCGGGTTTGGATTCGGCTGTGTAAAAAGAGAAAGAAGGAATAATGTGGATATTTTTAAAATGTTAAAACACATAAGAGGAACTCGAATGATACCGGCATAATTAAGGAGGGCCCAGAGCCCATGAGTGAAAGACCCAAAACCCCTAGCCAGAGTATATGGGGGAGTTGTCGTCAGTGTGGAGCCCGTTAAAGTACGTAGTTTATTGGAAGATTTAGAGAATAAGATAAAAGAATAAAAAACATTTCAAGATACGGGTTGTGTGGTAAAATGCATTAAGACAACCTAACTTGAATGAATTAATGAATATTCCGGTAAATTATAAAGTGAATAAGGAATGTGTAAATTAGTTAATGTCCATAAAGTAAATGAAAGGGAAAGTATAATGGTAAATGGGTGAGTTAATCACCCTAATAAAGTGTAACCATGATTAACACAAGGGTGCATTATGAAAAGGTTTTTCAAAGGTCAAAGAAGTATTGTCTAACACAACATTGTGGTTACTTTCAATGAAAATACAATTGTGCATTATTTTAAATGGAAAGAGTGATTTCGATAAAGAAATAGTTTATGTTAAACAAAGTGCAGTGGTTTCAAGTATTTAACCATGTGTGTTAAATAGAAGGATAAATGTCAAGTTAAGAAAGAAGAAGTCTTTTATGAGAATAAGGTAAATTAATCGGGATAAATAACATTTTCGAAAGTAAAATGGTTTCATGCATTAAGTGTGTGTGTGTGTGTATATATATATATATATATATATATAAGGAGATGTTCAAAAGCGAACATAAAAGATGAACATTTTAATGAATCTTAACAAGAAACACCTAACACTCAATTAATTCTAATTCCTATATTGTGATTGGTCTGCATCAGCGGCAATAGACACGCATGTGATACAAGTGTTTTTTAATACACTCGTGTGAAACGCGTGTCCGTTACCGCTGGCGCGTGTCACACGCGTGTCCATTGTTGCTAGGAATTAAAATTGATTGGGTGTTAGGTTTTTTTGTTATGGTTCATTAAAATGTTCATCTTTTCTGTTCATTCCCTAACCTCTCCCTATATATATGTGTGTGTGTGTGTGCGCGAGCGCACACAAGGTAGTTGCATGTGCACGTAGGTATAACGTGTTAGAGTCTCCTTTCCCCCATTCGTTTCTATACTGGATTTGTATATTTCCACTAGGCATTGGCTCACACCCTCATTTTTGTTACGATAGGTTGGGTGCGGGTTTGTATTTTGAGAGCGTTCTACAAGTAAGTGTTCAATTTAATTTCATATTAGTAGCTCTGTATGCTTGGACACCGAGGATGCTTCCCACGGGTCGTTCACGTAGTTTGAACTTGAAATTGGAATTGCATACTAAATAAGTAAAATGTTAATTATAATAAAATTTGAATACCAACATTATATAGATTATTTTATTGTACTTCACACATAAAGCTTGGGTCAGACCGGGTTAACTATGGGTAACCCATAAATCTGGGCCAGGGCATTATAAATGGTATCAGAGCTCTAGGTTCAAGGTTCATTTTGGATGTGACATGGTGAGATCGGTGTGGATCTTTCGACGTCGGTGTTGGTTTGGGCCGGTCACAGTAATTTTGGTAATAGTTTAGTTTGTGTCCTTGACGGTGAAGTCAAAGAGGTTAGCACGATGGGTGAATTCATTGCCAAGTGGCAGGTGACTAAGCAAGTTGTCTTTAATCGCTTCCGCACTTCTGATTATGCTAGTAAGTTATGAGTGTCCATATGAGCCAATAGTGGAGACATCCAAGGTTTTTAGTGTGAAGTGCTTGTGTGTCAATTCGTAGTAATGTGAAAAGTTAATTGAGGTGTAGATAATGATAAATGACATTAATTGAGTTAGGAATATGACTCGTGTAAAGTCAACTGTGAAGATTAGATAGCTAGTGCGTCATACCTAAACAGTGTTGGGGTGATAGAAGTATGTTAAAATTTTGTGAATAGGTAATTTGAGTGGTTAGTACCGATGATGTGATTAGGAGAATTCGATCCTTGAGATAGTATTCCGCAATAAGGCAATTGATGATTTATTGGACATAATGAGTTGTGTTGGTTAATTCTTGGTATGTGTACTCATTTGACTAGGTAAGAGAATGTTGTTGTAAGTGTTTTGGTGATTCTTGATTGAAAGTTAGACCTCGTAGGGTATGATGAGAGTTACTGATATATTACAATAAGTATATTTGTATGCAACAATGATGGTTGAGGAGACATAAGAGTGAACTCTAGGTAGTCTTCTATGATGGGGTTTTAAAAAATATGATGTGATTTCAAAGAATAGGATTTTTAGTGATGTCGGTGATGCAGATCTAGAGGTTTATAAGTTATAGGCGATGTCTTACATCCTAGCATAATCCTTAGTAGCGTTAGTTATGGTTTGTACATGGCATATGGTCATAGCCGTCTGGAAGAAGATAAGATTATTATCTAAGTGTAAAGGATCATTTTAGCCGCCGAAGTAAGGGATAAGTGCGAGGTAACACTAGTATGAGTGTGGTTTAAGGGTATATTGGAGTGTACATATGACTAATTATGTGTGGCATCATTGGGAATATAAATTGACAGTTGTGACGCCTTGAGGTATTTAATGGTTAAGGTGAACTATATGTAGAAGCTCATGGACTAGAATCCTTGCGAGCGCCTAGTAATCATGATGAAGGTATTAAGAGGTTTGTAGAACGCACCTACAAATATTATACAGGTATGGATGGTGAAATCTTATCGGGTCTTGAGGATGGTTAGATATAATGTGTTGGTGTCCTTAGGAAACTAGTTAAGCTCGATATGAAATAGCATTAGCGCCCTAGGAATGATTGAGTTGAAGGCCAGGTGATGATCTCAAGTTTCTGGTCAAGGTTTAACAGAATCAAATAACGTACATGTCGGGCGCAATTTCGCAAATCGATACAGATAGGTGGTGTAAACTTCTAAGAGAAGTTGAAAGCTTCATTGTGGGCATAATTCTCGGGTGTCACGAAATGACTAGTATTAGTGTTGTGACACTCGGTTCCAAGGTGTTCTAGGAAATGTATTTGGGACTTAGGTTGATGATGCCATGTGGATACTTGAAATGGAAACCAAGGTGGGGTAATATCGAAGCATGATTAGAATGTTGGCATGTGTCGATAGTATATGCTAGAGTAGCCTTATCAAGGTAAGGACTATTTTTGGCACATCGTGCCAAGTCGATTCAGATTAGAAGATGTAGACATGTGTGGTACTTACTATCCTTAGAATGCTAATGGCGACCGATGTGGTCGCCATGTAAATTTAGTTTGGATAGAACCTGAAAGTAAGCTTAGTGTCAATCTCATGTAGTCCAAGGACACAGTAAGGTGAAGGCCTCTCTTGAACAGACTAATTTCTATGGGAATTTGAGGATTTTGATCACAGTATGAGAAGGCAGGAAGTAACCTAAATGAAGCAGGTTGGTAATGTCGTCATTAGTAAATAAACAAGGTCAGTGTATATAAGAGTGTTAGGCATCCGCCAATCGGGGTGGTTCATGTGTGCTAAGGATGTGAGGGATATGGCCTTACTTCCAAGGAGGGAAGTCGGTGTTGACTTCCTAGAGAACTATAGGGTTGTATATTTCTTTCATATTACGAGAATACAAGGTTGTGATTCGATTTGTTATGGTTGGTGACCCAATACATGTTATGTGGATAAGCTTTGCACCCGGTGAGAACATTGGGGATGAGTGATATGACTTCAGGCATACGTCGTAGGTTCTCTTTCATAAATCATAGTCGGATGCTTCATCATCATAATCATCATCATCATTGCCTTAATCCCATAATATGGGGTCGGCCACATGAATCATCCTTTTCCATTCTAATCTATTATATACATTAATGACATTCAGGTTTAATTCCTTAAGGTCTCTCCTAATAATTTCCTCCCATAATAGCTTAGGGAGACCTCGTTTTCTTTTACCCTATATTTACAACAATCTTACTCTTAGTATAGGGGAATCTACTGGTCTACGCATCACATGCCTGTACCACCTAAGTCTACTTTCTCTTAATTTGTCGCTAATGGGAGCTACTCATAACTTTTGTCTCACGTATTGATTTTAAGTTGATCATTTCTAGTAATTCCTATCATCCAGCGGAACATCCTCATCTCACTAACATGTAGACTTTGTTCATGTTTGTTCTTTGATGCCCAACACTCCTCTCCATACAGGGTCACTGGCCTAACAACTGTTCTATAAAATTTTCCTTTTAATTTAGTAGTTATCCTCTTATCGCATAACACCCCACTCGCTTGACTCCATTTCATCCATCCAGTTGATATTCTACTCGTAACATACTCATCAATATCACCATTACTTTGTAACATTGAACCTAGATAACGAAATTTATTAGTTTGGTCTATTACCTTTTCTTCAATCTTTAACATTATGTTACTAGATGCCTCATTATTAAATTTATATTCCATAAATTTCGTTTTATTTCTACTGATTTTTAGTCCTTTAGACAAGGCTTTTCTCCAAGCATCTACTCTCCTCGCTATGCTTTCATTTGAATTGTATACTAAGACTATATCATCTGCAAACAACATACACCATGGAACATCTTCTTGTATGTCCTTAGTAATCTCATCCAACACTACGGCAAATAAATAAAGACTTAAGGCCGATCCTTGATGTTAACCCACTTTAATCCTAAAGTCATTAGTTTCTCCACATATAGTCCTTAATCTAGTCTTTGTGTTATCATACATATCTTTAATAACTTTAATATAACTCATAGGGATTTTTTCCTCCTTAAATCCCACCAAACTATATCCCTAGGTACTCTATCATAAGCCTTTTCTAAATCTCTAAAGACCTTATGTAAATTTTTATTTTACATTTCTCCATTAACTGTCTTAACAAGTAAATAGCTTCCATGGTGGATCGCCCCGGAATAAATTTAAATTGATTGTCCAAAATATTAGATTCATTTATTAATCTTTGTTCTATAACCTTTTCCCATAATTTCATAGTGTGACTCATCAGTTTGATTCCTCTATAATTATTGCAGTTTTGTATATCTCTTTTATTCTTATACAAAGGTATTATGGTGCTTTTCCTCCACTTATCTGACATGTTTCCTTCTATTAAAATTTTATTAAAAAATCTTGTTAACCATTATACCCATAGAATTCCAAGGGTTCTCCACACCTCTATGGGTATTTTATTTGGGCCAACTGCTTATGGGAATTTTTTTTTAGGATGGTTGCTTGTTCCTTATGACTCTCGTATGTCCCTTTCAGTTTTGGTAATCGGGGACCGATTTTCTCACGTATGTGGTAACTCAGATTGGTTACATATCATGGTATGACAAGGTTGGGCTTTGTAGCGTACAGTGGACTGGTTATGGTCAATGCGACTCAATAACTGGGTGTACCCTATCTGAGGTGTTCTCACTATTGCATAAAGTTTTGTTTAAGGGTTGTTGCGCCTTCGGCCACACGATTTTCTCATAATATTAGCCTTTCTTAGGATTTGCGACCTTTCGACTGGTCGACATGGAAGTCAGTGGCTCTAGTTGTAAAGAGCGGGACGATGGCTTGAGGGTATTATATAGCGTTGGAAATCGAAGAAATTTATCATACGGTGTAGAGCGAGGCTCAAGTGAGTGCTCAAAAGTGAGACTCCTAGTGTAGTACTAGGGTCATCAGAGTGACGCAGCGGAAGGTGTTAGCTAAATGCTCGGTAATGATTTGGTAGGTGGGTTACTTCTTGGAGTGAGAAATCAACAGTATATAATTAGTGTCAAGCCTTGGCAAAATTTTGTGGTCGGGATAACCTAGAAATTTTGGGCACGCGGGATACATCCTAATAATGTAAATGGTTCTTGATGAGGAATTTGATGACTAGTTGTATTGTGGTTCTCTTTTTAGTGAGTGTCGATCACTAGAGAGGATTGCCATAGAGGCATCGATATTCCTTGGGTGTTAGAAAAAGTATCCTTAGGAGTCGATTGAGCATGATCATCAAGTGAGTGGAGACTCAGAGTCGATTATGTGGCGTTTATGGTTGGAGAAATGGTGAGCGTTAGATCATTTTGCATGTTGAGCCTTTAGTGACTAACCCCGTGTGAGGGCGCATGGTGTGACATTAGTATTAAGGACTTCAACAATTTTATCTTGAAAAATTTCTATGGCTTAGAATAGAAGTTGGTGAATCCCATAAGCTTAAGGATTGACGAGTCAAGAATTTCGATGATGAAATTCCACAAGGAGGGAAGTTTGTAATATCCCGCCCAAATGTTTCATTTAATTTCCCCCTCATAACTTGAAATGGAGTGAGAACCTTAAGACTTGGACAATTATGAGAAGGAATTATATTATGATAATTATGGAAGTTGTGAGTCAAAATTGAAAGAAATAGGGAAAATGGAAAATGGGTCGTTCAAACGACATGAATGTAGCTTCCAACGAGATATAAGGTCATTTGAAATAGGGGTTCAAACGGGCTTCAAATGATATCCCAGTGCCTAACAATTTCAGGTCATTCAAAGGTCGTTAGAATCCATAACTCGAACAAGATGAACCTATCTTTCAAACAAGGCTCAATGTACTTCAAACGATGTGTTTCAAAAATGTTAAATCTGACTTCCCCTTGTGTGTTTTCACATTTTTGGCCCTTGGATAATATTGAGTTTCCAAAATTGGGTGAGCCCAAATGGGATTTTTGGTGTATTTAGGGTTTTTATAAGGCTTGGTTTGGGTCATTTAGGCATGGAAGAAGATAGAAGAGGGAGAATGAAGGTGGATAAGTCTTCCATTAACATAAATCACCACTTTCTTATAGTATGCCACCACATTCAAGCCTACAACACCCATTTACACCACTTTTGAAGTGGAGCTAAGAATTTGGGAGAAGTGTTGGGAAATTATTGGAGAAGATGATGGAAGCTTTCATGGAGTTTGAAGGGAATTTTGGCTTGAAAGCTTAAATGGAGAACATATGGAGTATTTTGGAGGACGCATTTGGTCACCCCCTGAGGCCACCTTTAGAGGTTGGGGTTTTTCCTCCTACACCAACCTTCTTACCACCATTTGAAGTCTTTTCGATGGGAAAATCTATCTTTAGTGTTTAACCCTATTTGCATTACTAGTAGTCTTGTTGTAAGATTACATGAGTAGAATGCACATGAATAAGTAATGATTTCTAGTAGATTAATATTAAACATTTTAATGGAATAAAAATATTGATAAAATGTTATATTGTTAGGAAATGAAGGATGAGTAAATATTTTAAAGTTTTGGAATATTAAAGATGGCATTTTATGAAAATGGGGTATTTTCTAGAGATTTGATGCTAAACATTTCATGAAATAAAATGTTAATTTTGGTAAATGTTTGTGAAATAAAGTTTCTTGAAAAAATGGAGATTCTAGGAAAAGTACATTTGCTCAGTTTGAAGATATTAATAATGTCTCTATGTCTTGAAAAACATAATTTTGTCAAGTATAGTGAATTTCTAGAATGAAATGTATATTTAACCCATTTAATTGGATTTTAGATTTTAAAATCCATCTTCTCATGCATATAGACTCGAAGTAGTTTTTATAGTAAGTATGTGAACACGTTTAAAGGAGGTTTTGTTCGGTTTAGATAAGAAATAAGAAAAGTGAAAATTCTAATTATCAAAGTGTGTGGTTAAAGGTATGATGAATATAGGATTATAGGACTACATGTATAGATAAAAGGGAGGTGATATTTTCTTATAAAAGTAGTTTACAAGTGTAATTATATTTCTTGAATAAAGAAGTGAAGAAATATCTAATTTGAAAATATGGTTAGTAAAGGTGTTGGATAAGTGTTAATGGTTAAACATTGGAAAGTTGGCGTGTAACTTAATAATATTTGAAAGATTAACAATTATTAAATTGGAAATGAGATAATTGAATAAAGAGGTTTTCAACTTGAGACGAATGATACTCCAAATATTAAAAAGATATTAAATTGTTGAAAGAACTTCAGAAGCAGTATGAGTAACTTAAAGATGTTTGGGTAACCAACACTTGTAAAATGGAGAAAAATGAAAAAATTGGAAACAAATGGGTAAAATGTTAATTTTACTTAAAGTGGTGGCATTTTTATGAAATAAAATTGTTGGAAAAGTTGTTACGCAAATTGGTCCTTAATAAAAGTGTAAAGGACATGAAATAATAATTTCAAAGTGTAACACAAATTTGGGTGAAATCCCGGACTTGGCTTCGACCGGGTAAAAAGGGAAAGAAGTAATATGGACATTTGTAAAATATTAAAACACATAAAAGGAACTCGAATTATACCGGGATAATTAAGGAGGGCCCCGAGTCTTGGGGTGAAAGACCCAAAATCACTGGCCAGAGTATATAGTGGCATCGCCGACGACGTGGAGCCCGTTAAAGTACTTGATTTCTTGGAAGATTCCAAGAAAAAGATAAAGGAATAAGAAAAATATCAAGAAATGGGTTGTGTGGTAAATGTATTAAGATAACCTAACTTGAATGAATTAATGAATGTTCTGATAAATGACAAAGTGAACAAGGAACGTGTAAATTGATTGATGCCCATAAAGTAAATCAGAGGGAAAGTGTAATTATAAATGGGTGAGTTAAGCACCCTAAGAAGGTGTAACCTTGATTAGAAAAGGGTTCGTTTTGAAAAGTTTTTTCAAAGGTTAAAGAAGTGTTGTCTAATACTTCGTTCGCATGTGTTGAAAGAGGTTGTTTTCAATGAAAACACTATTGTGAATTGTTTTAAATGGAAAGGGTAATTTCGGTAAAAATATGGTTTATATTAAACAAAGTGTAGTGGTTTCAAGTATTTAACCGTGTGCATTAAATAGAAGGATAAATGTTAAGTTAAGAAAGAATAAGTCTTTTATGAGATTAAGATAAATTAATCGGGATAAATAACGTTTTCGAAAGTAAAACGGTTTCATGCATTATATATATATATATATATATATATATATATATATATATATATATATATATATATATATATACAAGGAAGTTACATGTGCATCTAGGTATTATGTGTTAGAGTCTCCTTTTTGCCGTTCATTTCCATACAACATTTGTATATTTTCACTAGGCATTGGCTCACACCCTCATCTTTGCTACAACAGGTTGGGTGCGGGTTCGTATTTTTAGAGCGTTATACAGTGAGTGTTCTATTTAAATTCACTTTAGTAGCTCTGTATGCTTGGATATCAGGGATATTTCACACGAGCCCTTCACGTAGTTTGAACTTGAAATTGGAATATCATTTCAAGTGAAATGCTAATTAAAGTAAAATTGGATTAGCAACATTATATAGGTTGTTTCATTGCACTCTGCACCTAACGCTCGAGTCAGACCATGTTGACTATGGGTGACCCATAAGTCTAGGTCGGGGCGTTACACTTTCCATGATGTGGATAGGATGATTCTACTCCTCACACACATAAACACACTTTGTCACTCACATCAATGCACTATGCCTAATAAACTTGTTAAGATAATGGTTTGGGTTTGGCAGTTATGATACAACCGACACGACATTACGTTAATAGCATAACTCCTTCCTTATAAATTATGTTCAATACATTTTATAATATTTATAACTTTGGTCCAAGCTTATAATCTAGGATAATAGCCTATGTTTGACCGGACGGGTTCCCAAAAATATGGGAATGTGATTATTTTGTTGAGAAAATTGATATTGATCAAGGTTAATCACAAATATAATTTTAGTATTGTGTGAGTAACCTTGTTGTTTTTCTTTGGGGTTTATACTATTAAACTTATTTTTGATTTTAAGGTTAAAAGGTTATTCCATAGTCTTGTTATGAAGCTAGGAACCGTGAATGAGTTAGAGGGGTTAAACTACCAAGAAAAGTTTAAAGGGCACTCACACCAAACTAAATCTAGATTTGTGATTACCCTTGATCAATACAAATTTTTTGAACAAAAATCACATTCCCAATTTTTGAAACCCGTTGAGTGAAACTCATGCTATAATATGGGCTTTTGTTTCATGTTAATACTATGTGGTCTTTGTGTCATTTTTGGTTACGTAGGCATTTTGAAGTCATTTTGGAATTAAAATACTTTCTTATAAATTTTCTTTAGTTTTATATTCATATATTATAATCTCATTCATGTAGTTGGCATCTTCTAATCATATATTTAGTCCCCGATCACATTTTGTAATATCCTTTATGTTTTACTAGTCCCATAAATGCTATTTTGTATATTTCAGTGTTCTTATTCTATTTGTATCTTGCTTATTTTACTTTCATCACTAATACTTATATTTTTATCATCATATATCCATTCATGTTTATTTTCATAAATCAAAACCTAGAAAGGGGGGCTTATACCACAATTCCCAATTTAGAGTGTTCTCACAATTTTTACATTTTCTCCACATTTCATACCATTGTCATAAATCAAAAGAGACACTCTAGATTTGTATTATTGATTAAAGCCCAACCTTATTCATCTTACGAACTACGTGGACTTTGATGTCATGTTTGGATACATCGGCATCTCGAAGTCATTTTGGAATTAAAGTATTTTCTTAAAATTTGGAACATTTTAAAATACTTTTAGCTCTAGTTGGGTGGATGTGGATGGCGATTACAACGAGATTGAATATGATTCAGGGAAGGAACACTTTGAGGATTTTAATATTATTAGTTTTGAATTCATGTAATTAATTTGATGGCTTGATAATTGTAATATTATTTTTTTATTGACATATTATTTAGTTCTTTAATGGAATTATATACAAGTTTGAAAACATGCAAATGGATTTTTTTGGAAGAAAATAAATCATAATATTATTTTTGCGGTAAAATTATCATGGGTTAATAGGTTGAAATCCTGACCATGATAGGGAGTCATGGATCATGATTATGATAATTCAATCAAAATTCACGACAAGTGGTCAAAGTCTAAAATCGTGACTATAGGACCTATTTTCATGACAATGGTTCACATTCATGACCGTTATTAGTAAATTGTGGTCACGGTCATGAACTCTGACCAGTGGTCACAGTTATAGACCTGTGACCATAGCCCTAACATTAGGTTACGAAAGGCGATCGTGACTTTTTATTTGGTCACGATTATGGGCCATGACCCCCAAAATGGTCACCCTTAAAATTATCACGACCCCAAATTGTGACCAATGTAGTTTGTCATGGTCCAAAATCGTGATAAGTTTTCGAGTTTTGGCGTAATTGAGGGGAGTTGAAAGACTTGGAGAAAAATATGATTTAGAGGGGATAAAATGTCATTAGAGAATTTTGAAGGATAAAAACTGCTCCAATGCCTTAGAGATAATCTTTACAAAATTGTTATCCAAGCATCTCTCACACGACATTTCATTTGTTGAAATAGGCTTGTACACAACATTTGAAATTTCACATCAAATAAATGATAAATCCTATTAAAATAAATTGTGTTTGAAACACTTCATCTCTTTAACCCATTTAAAAATGATTGATGTTAGATTTCATGGAATCTTGTATATCCATTTACATTAGTAAGTTTTGAAATCGTTATCGTTTCCATAAAAAGATTATTAATGATGCTTATTAATTTGGAGTTTTGAACCAATATCTGGAGTGGAAAAAAATATTTGGATAGTTTGGTAAAGTAAATGGTAAAATCCTTTTGAGATGGTACTAAGTTACATTTCTTTTTGATTTTAACAATTATAAAGCTATCAAGTCGGATCTCCTAACCCAAACTAATTAAGAATGACGATCACGGGGTGTAGGAATCTTGACTACCGCGGTTGCCTTACGTTGGAATTTTCTAGGACCTTATTTAAGATCAAAACAAAATTTCCTAAGATGATATTTTCGACCACAGTGTGAGCACCTAAAGACTCGTCGAAAATAATTACCTAAGGAATGATAAATAACATTATTCCTAGAGGATTCTCCTAAAATATTGGTTTTTTCTTTATGAGTTGATATATTACAAGTATCGAAGCCTAAACCACAAGTGTCATTTTTAATTTGGACCGTTCCTAATATTTTATCTAATTTCTTCGAACAACACTCCAAATCAAATTTGACTTTACTAGAGTCTTTTACTTTATTTTCTAAATCTAAAATGTGAGACTCAAATAAAACATTGCACTATTCAAACACGAGAAGCTCTTTTTTCAAGGATTTTATTAAACCTTTAAGGCTATCTCTCTCGTCTTCTACATATTCAAGCTTCTCATGAGGATCTCTCTCACGTGTTCTAAGGTCTTCCACTAAAACACTCTCATTAATGACCTCGACACGCTCTTTCAAACTAGATTCTAACTTCAAATTTGTTCTTTTAAATTTAAGAGAATCTTCATATAATTCTTAAAAAGCAAATCGAAGTTCACTCACATCAATCTCCTCATCACTTTCACTCTCTCTTTCTTCTCCACTCTCACTATCATCATCTCTTTGGGATTCATAAATTATGACCTTGGAAGTGTTATGTGTTAAAATTTCATCACTAAAGGAGTGCTCACTTTTTCTCACATGACTTGCCATAAAAGCCACAAAGTTGGGCTTAGTGGAGGAATCAGGTCCCTCTTCCTTATCACTATCACTAAGGGTTGCATTGAAGGAAATTGGTTGCTTACCCTCTCTCCTTAGTTTAGTGGGGCACTCTTTAGCCCTATGTCCATACCCTTCACAACCATAACACCTATTTGACTCGCCGCTATTTAAATGTTCATTAAAAGTTTGAGGGATCTTCTTGGCTTTGTCATGCTTAGAATTTTCAAATTTCTTAAAATCATTTTTAAATTTATCTTTGTTAAATTTAAGAATTTTTCAAAACTTCCTAGCAAACATAGCCATATCTTCCGAGTCACTCTCACTTTCACTCTCTACTACTTGTTTTTCCTCCTTTCGGGTTTTCAAAGCAACACCCTTATCTATTTTCTTTTCATTTTTAGAGGGAAACTTGTCTAGTTCATAGGTTTGTAAATCACCTATGAGCTCTTTCAATTTCATAGAGGCTAAAGTGGGTAAAGAATTTAACACGGTCACCTTAGGAATAAATCTTTCAGGTAGGGACCTTAAAATTTTCTTTACTACTCGGTTGTCGGGTATTTTCTCTCCCAAACTAAAAGATGAATTAACTATATCAGAAAGCCTAGTATAAAATTCATCAAATTTTTTTTTTCATTCATTTTGATGGTTTCAAATTGAGTGGTGAGCTTTTGAAGTTTAGAAGCTTTTACGACACTAGTTCCTTCATGAGTGAGTTGTAAAATATCCTAAGGTTCTTTAGCAGATTCACACGTCATAATGCGTTAGAATTCATCCGGTGTGACCGCGATAAACAAGGCATTTGAACCACGAAAATTAAAATTTACAAGTTTAAATTCATTCTCACTCCATCTATCGGTGGGTTTAGGAACACGTTCATTTTCAACTAGATATCTAGGTGGGACCACTCGTTAACAACTGACAACCAAACCCTATCATCTAGAGACCTAAGTGCCGAACGCATATGTGCTTTCCAATATACGTAATTAAAACCATCGAAAATAGGAAATTTTGAAAAGGAAAAAAATTCCATTTTAGTCAAAAATATTTAATAGGATCTTAAACGCAATAATTTAGCGATCCCTCTCTGATACCAATTTGAAAATGATAGGACCCCCAATTTTAAATTTAACAAAAAGTAATTTCCTGCAAGATGCGTAATAAAGATGGTTCAACTAAATAAGTACATAAACTAAATTTTAATTTCTTTTAAATTAAAATAAAACTAAACTCAAAGTGAAATTAAATTAAACAAGAAATACATTTTTCACTTAAACATATTAACTCAACCTAAGTCCTAGAAATTTACCTAACAATTAATTAATCCATTTTTACAAATTAGGCCAAACCAAATTTTATCTAGTAAAATTAATGACTTGAACTAAATTAATTAAACATTACCCAAATTAATTTTAGCATCAACTTAATCATGAGTAGTGATTTAAAACATATTTATCTTTTAGACCTAAGCATGCATCTAGGTGATATAGAAAGATAAAATAAATCACAAACCACTACGCTGCGATGTACGAGGAAAAACCCACAACGGGAAAAAACCTCGGACGACCCTAGCCTCAAATCCACTAAGTATGATTTTACAAGTACAAGACAAAAAGACTTATAACACTTGACTTGACTCCGTCCAAGCCCCGACGCTTCTTCTTGTACACACCTCTGCCTAGCGAATAACCACGGAGGTCCACCGCAGTCTCGAAATCCACCGATCGGACTTTTCTCGGTCACCGCCACCCGAACAAGGAGCCTTTCTCCAAGTGGGTATGTCACAGCAAACGAACTTCTTCTTTATGGAATGTATAAGTAAACCCAAACTTCTCTTCTTTGTGGTGTAGAGAAAAACACGGTGCCAAACACTCCAAGAAAGGATATATATATTGAAACTTGGAATAAACTAATATGGCTGTAAACCAAAAATGTTTAAGGATGATTTTCTTGGAAAACAAAACACTCAAAACATGAACCTTTTCATGGAAAAAATTAAACTCTCAAAACTCTCTCTAGGAGATAGAAGAATATGAAAAAGTTGGTTATGAAGAGTTGGTTCCTGTACATTAGTAATTCTGAAGAAATTAGTGGGAACAAAAGAGTGGAGTAGTGGAGAAAACTGCCAAAAAACTACCCAAAAAATTTCCCGCCGAAAATCTCGTTCGAACGAGATTTTCGTTCGAACGAAGTCTCGTACGAATGAGCCTTCTAACGAAGTTCCAGAGGCCAATGGGAAAAATTCGTCGGAAAATGAACACAAGACAAAAAATTGCCGGGCTCTGAAATTTCATATGGAGGAGTTAGCCCAAGTAGGGTATCTGAACAAGTACATTGAGAAGAAAGTTGACTAGGTCACCACCAATTATGAACCCAAAACCAAATAATGTGCTGGACGACGAAGTGGGGCACGAGTTTTGTTTATACATGGGGAGTGATTTCTCATGTAGATCCAGGACAACACAGTTTAGATGAAACTCAAAAATGTCATAACAATAGGGTATGGTATCTCATATGGAGGAGTTTGCCTAGGTAGGGTGTCTAAATGAGTACACACTACACCAAAATGGGCAAATTGTCACCTTTCAGCCGGCCAGCCTTGTCAAGGTCATTGATCGTGACAAAAAATACGCGTTTTATATCACGGTCATTGACCTTGACACGACCGTGACAAGTAATTATCACGGTCATTGACCGTGACAAGTCCGTGACAAATTTACTTATCACGGACTTGTCACGGTCAATGACCGTGGCAATAATTTAAATACTTGTCACGGTCAAAGACCTTGACACGACCGTGACAATGTTCGCGGCAAAAACCCTAACCCCCTTCTTTTTTCCCTCCCGCGCCGTTCCCTCCCTCTCTCTCTCTCTCTCTCTCTCTCTCTCTTCCATTTATATATATATTTTTGTGTATATTTATGTGTGTATGTGTATATATATATATATATATATGTGTGTGCGTGTGTGGGGGTAGGGGGTGGGGCGGGGTGGGGCAGGGTGGGGGCAGGGCGGGGTGGGGTGGGGGAGGGGGTGGTGGAGGGGGGCAGGGGGTGGGGTGTGTGTGTTTGTGTGTGGTGGTGTGTGGTGGGGGAGGGGGCAGGGGGTGGTGTGGTGTGTGTGTGTGTGTGTGTGGTTGTGTGTGGTGGGGGAGGGGGTGTGGAGGGGGGCAGGGTGTGGGGTGTGTGTGTGTGTGCGCGTAGGTGCGTAGGTATGCGTGTGTGTGTGGCGGGGGGAGGGGGTGGGCGTGGGGGTGGGTGGGGTTTTGAATATTATTTACATTTATTTTTTTGGATATTATATACATTCAAAATAAATAATTAATAATAGTTGGATAATAATTGGATAATAATTGATATTTTCATTCAAAATAAATATTTCATTCAAAAATATTGGATAATAATTGATATTTTCATTTAAATTGATAATAATTTTATTCATGAAACTAATTTAATTAGGTAAAACCCTAGATAATTTTTTAACAGAATTTGATTATATTATATAAAGTTTAGTAAATTCAAAAATTGTTTCCAATTGTATGTTTTTAGGAATATCATTAGTTAGAATCCATATACATGCATGTTGTTAGAAAGTCTTAAATTTAATTCTCACTTTAATTTGTAGAATCTTTGTACTAGGTTGGATTTATCCCTTTATGATAATGAAATTTACGCTCCAATTATAATTATCTCATGTCATAATTTTATTGATAAACAATATATGTAGTTGTCACGGTCGTGGTGGGGGGAGGGGGTGGGGGTGGGGTGTGTGTGTGTGTGTGTGTGTGTGTGTGTGTGTGTGTGTGCGTAGGTGCGTAGGTGTGCGTGTGTGTGGCGGGGGGAGGGGGGCAGGGGGTGGGGGTGGGGCACCCATTTAATAACTTTTAAAATATTTGGAAAAACATAATATTACAAAATTGAAACGAAATGGTATTGACGGACCTTACACATACGTTATGTACTGTGCTCTTACGTTGAAAATTATTAGATAGAAAAAGAAAAATATAAATTGAGATAACCTTAGAATCTAATTAGGCTAAAAATATAATGGCATCAACTAACATATATACACAACACTAAAAGTAGACATCAATTTTATAAATAATTGATAATAGTTGGATAATAATTGGATAATAAACATCGGGAGAGGGTGGGGGTGGGGGTGGGTGGTGTTTTGAATATTATTTACATTTATTTCGTTGGATATTATATACGTTCAAAATAAATAATTGATAATAGTTGGATAATAATTGGATAATAATTGATATTTTCATTCAAAATAAATATTTCATTCAAAAATATTGGATAATATTTGATATTTTCATTTAAATTGATAATAATTTTATTCATGAAATTAATTTAATTAGGTAAAACCCTAGATAATTTTTTAACAGAATTTGATTATATTATATAGAGTTTAGTAACAAAATGTTGCCAATTGTATGTTTTTAGGAATATCATTAGTTAGAATCCATATACATGCATGTTGTTAGAAAGTCTTAAATCTAATTCTCACTTTAATTGTAGAATCTCTGTACTTGGTTGGATTTATCCCTTTATGATAATGAAATTTATGCTCCAATTATAATTATCTCATGTCATAATTTTATTGATAAACAATATATGTAGTTGTCACGGTCGTGGTGGGGGGAGGGGGTGTGTGTGGGGTGGGTGGGGGTGGGGGTGGGGTGTGTGTGTGGGGTGGGGGGTGGGGTAGGGGTGTGTGTATGTGTACTATTAACATTTTTTTTATCTGTACTAATAACATTTTTTTACAGCAAAAATGTCTCCTTCAGATATTAACGCGAAGATGATGATGTTGTTTATGATGATGTCGTCTGGGCTCGGTGGTAGCGGAGGCGACGAGGGCTCCTCCGCCCATAGACTCCCCAAATATGGAAAATTTGGGATTACCGTCGAGAACAAGTCGGAGCTATTAGCGAGATCCCTCGAGCTGCTAAAGACGGTCATCGGTCCGGGGTTTATGAGTTGGAAGGAGGTGCCATATGAGCTCAAGTTAGCTGTTTGGGCGGCACTACAGGTAATATTTCTATTTCAATTTCAATTTCAATTTCATATTTATATTTATATTTATTCGCAACTAACATTGTATTTGTTGGACAGGAACAATTCAACTTGGATCCAAAGCTACGCGATTCCGTCTTGGAGCAGTTGAGGGAGCAACACAAGACGTGGAAGAAAAATATGCGGGCACGGTACTTTGGAAAAACACGAGAGCCCATTTTACAATGGCGCGGATCCGTCCCGCCCAAGGAGCCGATCTCATTGGCACAATGGCAAAAGTTCATTGACAATGAGATCGAGGATCGACAATTGGCATCTCGCCAATCGGGGAGGGAAAATCGGGCTAAAAAGACGGACGTGCACTACTCCGGCCGGACCTCTTACGCTGAGGTGGAGCATAGGATGCAGGTAAGATTTTATTTATCTATAACTACAGAAATATATTATTGGATATTATTTTACTTTGCGGGGACGATACTAATTTTACTTTACTTTATTTTATTTCAGGGGGTAGGGAGTGGGCTAGGAGGTAAGCCACATAGGCTCGATACTTATGTGGCTCTTCGGACGAAGAAGGGGAAGGACAAGGAGGTGTCCCCGAGCGTCGCGGCCACGATTGTAAGTAATCCGACAGTTTAATTATTGTTAATTACGTTATAATTTTTTAGTTTACTTATTTTACTAATCATGTGCTTTTTGTCGTTTCAGGCAAAGCTTAAGGAAGTGCATGAGTCGCAGTCTGATGCCGACAAGGCATCTTTGTCCATAGACGCACTCAGCCAAGTGCTTAGCTCTGATCGCAAGGGGAGGACAAGGGGAGTGAGCTCGCGGGTGGCCAAAACTAGGATCATCGGATTGGAGACGAGCGACACCGGGTTGGCTCAAACGGTGGATTCACACGACGCGAAGCTGTCCCGTTTGGAGGCGACGGTCCAAGATATGTACGCATTCATGAAGCGTACGTTGGGTGGAGACCGTAAAGGGAAAGGGAAAGGTAAGGAGAAGGAGAAGGCGGTGGAGGAGGAGGTACGGGAGGACGAGGCGCAGGATGACGAGGATGTGGACCTCGCTGCTTCATCACCGACACGTTCGTACTTCGACGATCCACTTCCCTATTTGACGCCCTCCAACAGACCATTGTCGATAATTGGTTGGCCGAGCGTGTTCATATTGGACGTATTTGATGGCTAGCGGATAGGGCGGGGGTTGAGGGACTCGAATATCGTCGAGGGTGGAATAGTCCATGGACGTGTGCTTCAAGAGATGGAGTCCAGGGTGCTCGTCACGCATGTCATACCCGGGAAGGAGAACTCCCTATTGTGGTTGCGCGAACAATGTGGCACGACGTATATTAGTGGGTGCGTCAATTCGTATGTCGTGTGGCCTACTCACCTCCTCAGTTTTATCCAAGACATGTAGTAACATTATTTTTAAGTTTGTCCATTTTAATTATATTTGGATTATATTGTTATGTATATTATTTTTACTTTGAATATTTGGATTATACTGTCATGAATATATATTTGCATTATCTTTAGTTTGTGTTGGATATATGATGTTTGGAACAGGTACAAATATACTGCTGGGCAGTGGCAGTGGCCATACTGCCCAACAGATTTTTTTTAAATTCTGCCCAAAATTGTCACGGTCATTGACCGTGGAAATTTTCTTTACAAAGGGTCACTGCTTTGTCACGGTTTATAACCGTGACAAACGTGTCACGGTCATTGACCTTGACACGACCGTGACACAAAACGCGAGTTTTGTGTCAAGGTCAATCGCCGTGACACGACCGTGACAAAAAAAGTTGTCTCGCCTCGAAATGTCACGGTCATTGACCTTGACAAGGTGGATTTGTCAAGGTCAATGACCTTGACAAATGGGCAGATTTGGTGTAGTGACATTGAGAAGAAATTTGACTAAGTCACCACCAACGATGAACCCGAAACCAAATAATGTGTCGGACGATGAAGTGGGGCATGAGTTTTCTTTATACACGGGGTGTCCGACCACAAGCAGATCCAAGGCAACACAGTATAGATGGAACTCAAAAAGGTCACAACAGTAATGGATGCCTTCTAAATAGATCATCCTAAAAGCCAAGATGGAAAACGCATGCGACTAGAAGATGTGGATTACAACAAGCACATACTGTTCACAGAGGATAATTTAATCGGGTAAAAACCCCATACCACGATAATTAGTAATCGTGGATTGCAAATTGGGATGTAGATAAGCTACTAGTGGATTAAGAAAATTCTTTAAAAGTGATGTACCTGAATATTTTCCACAAGCTCAAACTACAGATGGCAGATTTAAAAGAAGAGACCATCCCATTAGTCGGATTAACTAAAAGTATGACCATGCCATTAAGGTAGGTAGTTCTGCTAGTAAGGGATGGGAACATTTCTAAACTCGTCGAGTTTTTGGTGGTAGATGTCGACTCACCTTACTAGGCTATCCTTGTGTGAGGGTGGAAGCACTCCATGAGCGTAGTGCCCTCAATCTATCATAATTAAAAACTCAAGTGTATCACAGATCGAGGAATAATGAAGATCAAAGGTGATTGGTCTATTGCTTGGAAATGATATATCGCTGCCATTAGGCCCAAATGAGAAAAGAATAAAGAGAAAGAAGTCATCCAAGGATGGAGCCACTCCCTCCAAGTAGCAACTAAAGCATGGCAGGCCAGGAGTGGAAAAGACGATAGTTCACCTCGTAGACAGAGTTGTGGAAAAGTTAGAGGAAGTAATCTTTGATGAGAGTAGACTAAAGAGGAAGTTTCTAATCAACACCACATTATTCGATTAAGAAATGAAGGAATTGATCTATTTCTAAAATAGAGCCTAGATATTTTCTCATGGGATCCACATGACATGCCCGAGATTGATCCCGAAATCACTTGCCATCGACTTCACGTGGACCTAGTATTTCATCCAGTCATAAAAAAGGCTTGCCGCACTACCCCATAAAAGGACAAAGCAATGGAAAAGGAGCTAGGGAAACTTTTGAAGGCAAGGTTTATCAAAGAAGTTCACTTTACAAAATGGCTCTCAAAAAGAGCAATGACAGCTAGAGAGTTTATGTGGAACTTCACTGACCTCAATAGAGTTTTCCACAAAGATAGTTTCCCGCTTCCAAAGATAGACTAGTTGGTCGAGGACACAACAACTCATGGAAGAATGAGTTTCCTAGGTACTTACTCGGGGTACCAACAAATCCCCTTATTCAGCCCCTACCAAGACAAAACCTCATTTATTACACCATTGGTACTCAACTTCTTTAAGATCATGCCTTTGGCCTATAAAATACTAAAGCCACATACTAGAGATTGGTCACCAAGATGTTCAAACAATAGATGGGGGAGACAATGGAAGTATATATTGATGACATGCTCGTAAAAAGTAGGCTCAAGGAGGACCACTTTAATGACTTGGTAGAAACCTTTAAAATTATCAAGAGCTACCAGATGAAGAATGCGAGAAAATGCTCATTTGGGATCCAGTCAGGAACATTCCTTAACTACCTGGTCGGTAAGATAGGGATAAAAGTAGGCCCTGACCAGATAGTAGCAATTAATAATATTCAATTGCCAAAACGCTGCGAGAGATTTAAAAGTTAACTAGGATGCTTATGACTCTAAATCAGTTCATCTCTAAATCGTTCAAGCATGGTAGACCATACTTTCAACTGCTAGGCCTCACCTGGAATGACAAATGCTTAAAATCACTTGAGGAAATCAAGACTTACCTATGAAAACTTCCACTGTTAGCTATTCTAGACCTAGGGGATCCTCTCTACCTCTACCTAGCTGTTTTCAGCCACACAATCAGTTCAGCCATGGTCTGTGAGAAAGAAGATATGCAGTTTTCTGTTTACTATTCCAACAAGATGCTTCTGGAAGCCGAACAATGCTACTTTCCACTAGAAAAGTTGGACTACTCATTGATCATCGCATCTTTAAAGTTAAAGAAATACTTTAAGGTTCATTCCATTATAGTCATCACGTTCTTCCCTCTTATAGTTATTTTACGCAAGGATGACCTATCTGAACACATGTCTAAATGGTAGTTCATACTCGGGAGATTTGATATACACTATCAGCCAAGAACAACAATCAAGGGGTAGGTGTTAGTTCATTTCATAGCTGAATTTATCGAAGAAAAAGGCCCTAGTGACCAACAATTTACCGACTAGTTATAAGATCATGGGCTTATTCAATCCAGGAATAAGATATTGTACGTGGATGGTGTCTTTAACTTTAAAGGGGCTAGAGTAAGGATTGTGCTCATAACATTAGAGAATGCCATGATTGAACAATAAATCAGGTGGGACTTTGAAGCCTCCAATACCGAAGTTGAATACGAAGCCCTCATAGCTGGACTGCATAAGGGTCACTTACTAAGGGCAAACCACCTTGAAGTGTATATCAATTCAATGATAATGTCCAACCAAGTCACTAGAGAATTCAATAACAAGAATGAGGGTATGGCATCATACCTATCGGTGGTTTGAGATTTGATATCAAAATTTGAGGATATCCACATCCAGCAATTCCCCCGGGGCATAATATCCATACTGATGCCTTGGCAACACTAAACTCAGTAGTGGACTTAAATCTAAAGAGAACAATTAAAGTGGAATTCCTTGACAAGCCTAGCATTGTGAAGATAGTGGTCTATGAGCACATTCTCATCATGGAAAAGGGTTTAAGATGGATGGATCCAATACTTTCTTATCTACAAAATGATATCGTACTGACCAAAAAAAAGCAAGCCCATTAAGTTAGGGTTAAAGTTACACGGTTCTACCTTGGACTTAGGGGGGAGGGACTCTACAAAAGATCCTTCATAGGACCTTACCTTCAATGCGTGCATCCAAAAGATGTTGATCATGTTTTTTATGCACTACATGATGGGATTTATGGGAGTCACCTAGGAGGAAGATCTCTTGCTTTTTGAGCAATCAAAGAAGGCCACTGGTGGCCATATTTGTATCTAGATGAAAATACTTACGCCCAGAAGTGTGAAAAGTACCAAAAGTTATGCCCCATGCTTCATTAACCAGCCAGCGACCTGATGTGTCTAACTAGTCCATAGATAATACCACAGTTGGGGATGGATATTGTAGGGCCACTCCCAAATATGCCGGGAAATTGTAAGTACTTACTGGTTAGAACAGATTATTTTACAAAATGGATTGAAGCAGAGACACTGACGAGCATCAAAGACACTAATATGATCAGATTCATCTGGAGGAACATCATAAATCATTTTAAGGTACACATGATAATCATTACGGACAATGAAATGCAGTTTAAAATCAGAATTTTCCAAGGTTTCTATGATGATCAGGGAATCAAACACCATTTCAGTTCTGTGGCCTACCTCCAGATCAATTTCCAAGCAGAGGCTTCAATAAAATAATGCTCAACAGATTAAAAAAGTGGTTGGAAAGAGTAAAAGGAGCTTGGGTGGATGAGCTTCCCCACGTTCTCTGAGCATATCGCACTATGTTGAGGAGACCTACTAGGGAAACGCCCTTTGCTCTAATTTATGGGATGGAAGATGTAATTACCTTGAAAGATGGTTTAGAAACCATGAGGACTATCATTACTAAGGTTTGAATGTTTAAGATATGAGTGCTGAACTTGACCTGGCATAAAAACACAAGGAATATACCATGATAAAACTGGCCTCTTACCATCAACAGTTAACTAAGCAATACAACAAGGGGGTCAATCCAAGGAAATTCCTTGTCGGGGATTATTTCCTCTACAAAGTCCTCGACAATGCCAAAAAACCTTTGGACGATAAGTTAGGACCTAACTGGGAGGGACCATTCAAGTTGATCAGAGACGACCTGTAGGGAGCCTATCATTTGGAAATAATGGATGACTGAAAAATACCTAGAGCACGGAATGTAGTGTAATACCCCGTACTTTTGGCTATATTTATTTTTGGGGATTAATTAATTAAATGCGTATTAATTGGAAATTAATCCGGGTTATAAATACTTACGAGATGCGAGTTGGTATTTGATTATGTGCATATATGATTATATATGAACTTGGTATTATAAAATTTGTCGTGAGATTGATATACGACATATTAGAAATTTTATTGAGACGCGTGGGACCGCCGCGTCACGGTATAATATTTTGATAATATAAGTGAAATTAAAATCTATAATCCGTATGGTCGTTTTGAGTGAGCCAACGCGTCCGGAAGGGTCGAGATAGTCAGAAAACACTAGCCGGGGGTATAGTTTGGGTCCCGGGGTATTTTTAGGCCATACCGACAACTTAAAGGGTATTTTGGTAATTTTATTTTTTTAGGAATTAAAAGTGACGAAAATTTGAGAGGTAAATCTGATGTGGATTAAACCCACAAAGCCCACTAACCATCCCATATTAAACCATTAAGCTACGGAGGTTATCTTTAGGTTTACAACTTTCCCCAAAACAAACCCTAGCCACCTTAAGCCACCATTGGAGAAGGAGCTTGGAGAAGGAGAGAAAGAGAGAAAATTCTGCAGAGATTCTTCACCAAATCAGCACCAAATCCGGAAACAAACAAGGCAAGTGGTTTAATTATGTTTAATTTCAGCAAATGTTCTTTCCATGTTAGAAAATTGAAGATTTATAATTGTTATTGGAAGATGAATGAAAACCCATGATTAATTGGACTTAGGTTCTGAATATTGAGGATAAATTGCATGTAGAATAGTTTGGAGACGATTAATCTGATGTTAATACATGATTGGGTGAAAGAAAAACGGATTAAATTTGATGAATTGAGGGTTCCAAATTCTAGGGTTCATGTTCATGAATGAATTGGGGAAAAGTTTAAGTATTTGTAAATTGATTGATGATTAGGGTGAATTAATCCATAAAAACGTGATAGGATGTGGTTATATTATGTTTAGGATTGTTTAGAGACTTTAAAACAATCGTTGGGATAAATTTTAGAGGTGATTTGAGGAGTAAAAATGGTGAAAAACGTATTTGGAAAAATCTGGGCCGAAACTGGCCAGTCGTTAGAAGCAGTCCCCAGGTCGTTCGAACGAGCTCGTTCGAACGAGCTTCTGACGAGTTGACCAGTCTGTTCTAATGAAGGGTAGTTTTGTTCGATATCTCGTTCGAACGAGATATCGTTAGAAGGTGCAGTTCGTTCGAACGAACTGGAATCTCGTTCGAACAGTCTCGTTCGAACGAGACTTCTAACGAGCTGACAGCCCAAACTCGTTCGAACACTCGTTCGAACGAGACTTCTAACGAGCTGACAGTTTGGGCTATTTTGAACTGTTTTGAATTTTGGAGTCCCGTAAACTTGTTCGAGGATATAGTTAACCTTCCAATGATGATGTAGTGATATGTTTGGGACATTTGGGTATTTATGAGAAGGAAATTATATACAAGTGAGTTAAATCAGAATGAACCGTTTGGGGTTGAGACGTGAGTGTCTATTACGACGTGAGAAAATTATGGCGCGTATGACTATAAACCGGAGTAGTATAAATTATGATAATTATAGTTAGTATGAGAATGCGATATGTACTACGATTAAAATACGGTATTACTAAGACGTGTGTTTACTTAGTATTGGTATATGAATTGTGTGTATGACATACCTACCATACTTGCTATCACGGGAGGTTGCGTTCGCTTAGGACCCTCTAATCCTTGTGTGCCTACGGGGGAGATATAGACTGGTACCTCGATGAACATAGGTCAGAGAAAGACTTATTGGGATGTTAATAAGTCCGCTGATCGTGGGAGCGTAGGTATGTCCGTGACCCATGTGATGTGACTGTGTTCGCCTCCACTATTTGTGATTTGTGTTATCTGAACTATTCCTGAGAGATTCGGAATGTGTGATCCTTATGTACGTGATGTACCGGGATGGATAGCAGAGTATGTGTGCACCGCAGCTTAGTTCTCGGGGTGCTTGTATTGTATATTTATGATGTGAATAATATACATTTAATTAATGGGAATCCTCATGTTAATGTTGTAAATATATTACGGTGTTGTTTCGAGAAATATAACGAGTTAACTGATAGTTATATATATTGCATATTGAGTATCTGAGTTTACGTTAAACCCCTATTTAATTACGAGTGTTATTATGTTAATGGAACCGAGTAATATGGGTAGGACCTTTGGCAGTCTAGCTAGATATGTTGTCACTTAGCTAGTGGTATGGGCCGTTATAGATGGGGTACTTGCGTTAGGAGTGCACAGTTAGACGAGAGGTGAGAATATAATGTGAGTGCACGTCCTAACATGTACTTTGCATTTAATGTTTTAAATGTTTTTAAAAGCACTTGCAGGTTTTTAAAATATAACTCCACATTCGGGCTCTGACCCGTTTGCTTTTCAAATCTATTTTTCTTTGTAAAACCATTTTAGGTGCCCAGCCACAAGGACACCAAGCATAGGATACTCATTCAGGTGACGAGCTGTAGCTGCTTGTGGAAGCTACAGGGACTTTGCTTATAGACGCTTCCATCTTTTGGATTCCAGAGTCACTATCTATCAGTTGTTGGGCATGTTGCCCATTTCTATTAGACATCTTTTACATTTCAGTTTTCAGACTTTAGCATGTATTATTTCAGTATTCGGTTATTCATTTCAGTTATGGGATTGTAGTGAGAAGTTTTCCTCCAGACTTTATTTACACTATGTGATGATTATTCGTTTTACTTCAGTATGGTGAATGGTGATATTTATTTCTTCATTACACTTGTTGCATGTTAATCAGACTTTAATTAAAATTTGGCAACTTACTTTTTAAATACTAGGTGGTTAGTAATAATAAAATGTTTTCGACAGTGATGCTATTAACTGAGCCAACTTGGCATTTTGAATTAATTTAATAAAGGAGTAGCTACCCGGTATTTAATTAGTCGGGGTGCCACAGGTAGATAATCTCAAGAAGTTTTACTTTTGAATTTATTTCTAGCATAGTTTATTTTTGCAATTTTTATTTCAGAACTTCTGATGGCCGCAGTTTGATTTAACATATTTAATAAAGGCCCAAATGGTTTAGTCAGTTATTTAGCATTGTTTAAAAGTGAATGGCTTACATTTTACATCAACGATCGAAATGTCGATTAACATTACCATAGTTTATTTACAATTACAAATTTGTTGATCACAATTAAACTTCAGATTTCCAGGTCCTCGTCATAAAAAATACAAAGACCTCATGAATTGGGCAGGTAATCAAAAGACCTATGAGGGATCCATAGGAACTTAATGAACCTGAATTTGTCGAATAAAATCCTGAACGGGTGGAGGGCCCTAAACCAGGTGCATTTTTTTCATAGTCTGTTCTAGGCCTAAGGTAGTGTGATGACACAACCTAAGAGGTAAGATAAGACAATAAAACACATAATCGGCATAACGGAATGGAAAATTTAAAAAATTGATATTAAATAGATAACTTGTTACACTAAAAGCCACCGGTTACATACATATCGTTAACAAAGGCGAAAGCGCAAAAAAGATGAACATACTATGGTCGGTTAGCGAGTAAAGAGACAATAGCTCTTCGTCGGCTATCGTTAAGGCCTGGTCGTAACTAATTATCACAATCATGAGAGGACAATTAACTCTTGGCAAGATAACAAGAAATAACATTAAAAGTCACCCAACTCTCTTCATTGCCAAAGGGTGGATGACGATAAACCGAACAATCAAGTTGGTACATATACTAAAGTTGAGAGTCCTTGGGAACTCTTAAAACTCCTGAGGCATTTAACTTGCCATGCTTATAAGCCAAACTCTTTACTTCCTCCAACCTAGCAGGGGCATCTACTTTACCTTCCTCAAAACCAGCTAACCACACTGCCCGAGGACCTATTTTGAACAATAAATGCAACTTAACAATATTACGACTAAGGACCATCACCATAACATGGGATCTTCGATTGCTACCCTTTGCTTCAAAGAGTTTATTTTAAAGGTCATCATTATCAGCTTGGATAAGGGCCCAACATCTCCAATTCCCTTTGACATATCCAACTGGGACTTCAAGGAATTTTCCTACTCCTGTATAAGGGTACTTAGATCTCCTAAATCCTTCATGTCATCTTTTAACTTGGCCACCAAGGCAGACTGGTCTGTGTAGGCATCAATCATATTTTTAAGGGCCTTACAAATAGAGATAAATGCTCGATGAGCATTATCACTTTTATCCGACCAAGGAGGACATATAAGTTGTCAACAAAAGAAGGAATGTCCTCAACAACGTTTGTAGACTATAAAAAGTAAAAAGAAAATGAAGGAATATTCAGCAAAATGTCCAGCCAATATTGTAATTGACAAAATGAAGTTTTTCATTTATAACACTAAATGTGGTCAAAGAGCTTACAAACATATATCAAAACGAAGATACAAGAGCATATGAGATTAATCATCCCTAAACTAAGTTTCTTTTCTCTTCACCTGCTCCTCACTCTCTAGGGTCTTGCCCTTGGAAGCAGCATCAACACTCTGATCAACCATGGCACCTGTGGTGGCCTCCTCATCGGCCTTTGGCGGAGAACCTAAATTGTTCTTGCCAAAGAGTTCTGAGTCAGTGGGGACATTTTTCCTCCCAAAAGTAGCATCCCATCCTTTCTTGAAGCCATACTTTTGGATGGTGGACAATTGGCACTTAGTGTATTTTAAGTTCTCAATATAGCCTTTACTATAACTTGCCTCCTTGGCTGAGGAGAGGTCTTCGTCCTCTTTTATTAAACGATTGCGTTTGGCCTTTAACTAGTACATTTCAACCTTCAACTGATCACGATCATTCCTCTGTGCGCTCATGGGGTCACTAGTGGACTTCTTCTCATCATCATAAGCCTTCTTGGCAGAGGTAAGGGATTTTGATACTTTAGCAAAGCCTCACTCAACTCGTTATTAGTTTTAGACTAACCTAGTCGGCTGTACAAAATAGAAACAAAATCATCCACAAACTACAAACAAATAAACAAAGGACATGTTAGCAACACAAAAAGGGTATTCAACCACTTTAAAGAAAAATGAAAAAAGAACTCCTGGCTTACTAGATAAAATGCCTGAGTGGCATGGGATGTTAGCTTCTTATAAGAAAAATGTTTAATTTACTAGCGGTCAGTGGTGAGCACAACTCCTTCAGAAAACTATAGGCTAAGGAGGGATTCTTAGCCATTGACATGAATTGTGAGAATCTCATTAATAAAGGGGCATCACCATTATTCAAGGGTTTAGGAGGCATGGGGGCTTTATACTTCTTATTTTTCTCTCTAACTGATAAGTACGAGTCTATGTCTAAAGGGCCTTATTTCTCTTCTTCCTCGGTCCTTTTTAAGGACTTAGTCTTGGGGGAGGAGGCACGAACATCATCATCTTCGATCAGCATGATTTTCTTTCTAGAGGTCATTAAATCCTCTTCCTCAATAGGGATGGACTCGACGTCTAACAATTCAAAGGAAGAGGAAATCGAGAATTCCTCTTTTGATGAAGGAAGTGGAAGATCAGGAATGCTGTCTATTGGACGAGCTATGAAGAAGAGTTATCGTATTTGAGCAGGAAATAAGCAAAGTGAGGATGATCACCACTTGGAACTAAGGGATCCTTCAATTTCAAAACTTTTAATAGCTCTTCCCTCTTTATATGAGCGAGAGAGAACTCTTTCTTCTTCGATCAAGCTGCTCAAACAAATAAAAAAAGAAACATCACCAGTCACCACTTAATAAAAAATAAATTCATGAAAATATAAAAATCAAAGTGTTAGCCTATATCACTCCCCCATTCTGGGCATAGAAACTCATGGTACTATTTTCCCTTTGGGAGAGGAGGATGCATCCAACTGCGAGCAATAAATCCCTAATCCTAATATCCCTTGTTAGAATTAGTAAGGTTAACTACCAGAGCCCTGTGAGCTTTTCTTGCCTTCAAGTACAAAATACCACTTGTCGTATAGGACGAGGAATAATAGTACCTAATTTCTGGGATGCCTAGGTTGGTCCCATATAGTTCGTTAATCTTGTGAACCTTATTGATAATCCACTATGTATTGGCTGAACACTGGGCGGGGAGGATATAAAAAAATTCACAGAACTTTAGATAAGTTAATTTGAGGGAAACATTATTCCTCCTAAACTACTGATGCAGTGTGAATCTAGTGGCCACCATCAACAAAAATTCAGCCTTTGAGCATGGGGCACACTCCATTGTAAGCCAAGAAGGGATAGAATAATTTTTTCTAAAATCCTCCAAGTTTTTCTCATGAAGAGTGTAAACTGGTTTCAGAAAAGAAAAGAATAAAATAAGAATATGTAGAGGATGCAAGAAAAAAAGAACTATGAAGATGGAAAATAAAATGGAGACAAAGAGAACTTACAAAGTAAACTAAGAGAACAAAAGCTTTAGAGAGTCTTTTGAGTAGAAATAGAGGGCAAAACGATGGTAGAGAATTTCAAATAATTGAAGTTTGAGTTCCAAGAAATCAATCATAAGGAAAAACACTCAATATGGATTTTGGTGGTTTAATTTTTGTATATAGCAGCATAACTCTACCAATTTTAAATAATCACGAACGAATCTGAGAATACATCTCAGGCTTTGGGTTTAACTTGGTCCAACAAAGGGTTTAAAATTCTTTGGCCCATCTTTAGCAAAGAATTTTAGGGTAAATTGAGGGTGACCAACCATAGGGGCCCAACTTACGACAACCCAAATAGGCTCAGTATGTTGCCCCAGTCAAAATCAGTGTTGCATGGATAATCACAAGAGCTTATCACGTGGATAATTTAGGACTCAACTATTTACCTACATTCTTTGACGAGATAGATAAGAATCACTAAAGGGCCAATGTGGAGCTAGGAGAGTTTCTTATATGAATCAACTACTCTTTACTTCTTTAAATACAACCCTTACCTCTGGGCAAAGGGACATGTAATTTTGAACATCTGAGAAATTAACAAAAGTGGAGAAACCCCTCCATGGACGTAGGCAGTTGTTGAACCACATAAGTATTGTTTGCTCTTTTAATACACTTGCTTTCTAGAAATATTTAATTGCGATTTCTTTTACTCACATGTGTTGTTTTTAATTATTTTATAAAATTATTTGATGTTGTTTTCATAAAAAGATTTTTAAAGAAAATTATCATTTTTGTGAACAGTCCCTCGAACGAGTTTTTAACTTTGTTCAAAAGAAATTTCTAAGTTCGTTGAAACAAATTTTATGTTCATTCCAATGATAATATGAAAGTCATTCAAACGACCATCTAACGGGTATCAAACGAGATTATTCTATTTACAAGATACACTTCCTTCGAAGCTCGTTTAAAGGACGTTCGAACAAAGTTCATGATGTCGTACGAATGAGACTAAATGTCAATAAAATGAGATTAGTGTTTTTATTCAAACTAAGCTATGTTTTCATTCGAACGAGACCTCAAAAAATGTGCCGCGTCAAAAAATATGTTCTCTGTATATAAGAGTGTTAACATCAGTCTCTAATGAGAATTTTTAGCGAATTTTTTTTCCTCTTCATATCCAAGAGCCTCCAAAATGCTACTTTCACCCAACTAGTTTAAGAGCCAAGTTTCATATTTATATATGCTTTGAAATCATTTTTTTTACCAGTGTTTTACTCATCATCATATTTGTTGAGTACGTTTCATACAGTGGACTTTGTACTTTTTGGTTGTTGTATTTACATATTGGGGACCCTGTGTGTGATGGTTGTTGAGTTTGGATCGGTGGATATCGAGTCATTTATGGACTCACATATTGTGGTAGCTTTGTGGGTGGAGTCATGCATTTCATTGTTTGGGTATTGAATATGCGCCAAGGCTTGAAGGAGTCAAGGTCACTATGTAAGTTTTCTGTCGTGTCGTTTGTAATTCCATACAAAGTGAATTTGCATCGCTGGGCTCTTCGAGTGTGATTTTATTTTCTTTGATTCTTTCTATCACGTAGATGCATGGTCATATAAGATAAAATTTGGTAAACTTTTTAGGCAATAATTTGTTGAATTGGTGCTAATTTTAATTCGGTTCTTTAGCTTAAATTCAATTTGAATTTTTTTACATTTGTATTTGTTTTTCGGTTGATTTTTTATGGAAGTTTGCACTTTCAATTATCACTAGAACTAATGTAATGAGTCTTGATTAATCTCCCACTATAAAGGTGACTTCCAATTATAATTAACATCTTGCTTTGTCTAAGATTTTTCAAACACTTTCAAATGCGATTTTTATCTATCATATCTAAAATACAAGAAAAAATATAACCGACATCAAATTCAGATTGCATATGTATGAACTCAACATACCTTTTTATGGTTTGGCCATGAAGGATGTAAAATACTTGAGTCCATATTTTCTCTAAATGAAGCTATTTTTTTCGTCACCAACAATTTTCTTTCCCTTTTTAATTCATCTAATATGATTTATTTTCTTTGCATCATTTTTCTTATTTCCTCTTTTAAGCCTTGATACATAATGATTATATATAATCATGATAGATGGCTAAGTATTTTTAATTGATTATTTTGTAGTCTTTAACATATTAACAAACCTTGTAATAATATACTTCATATTGTTGACGTTGAAGTCTATGAAAAACTCTAATAATGAATTAGATAAAGATTATGGAATCAAGTCTATACTCAATCGGGAGTTTATGCTAATCCCATGTTATTAAAGCTACACGTTTTCTTTAAATATCTTTGGTTCATTCTAATAAACTTAGGATCCCTAATCCATAAAGATTTACTACTTAGTAATATTCATTTTTTTGCTCTTTTATATATCCGATAGAGATATTCAACTTGATTTCATAGGTAGAATCCAAATATTCTTGTTTCGTTTTATGTTTTACTCATATAAATTAGAGTATAACATATATCTTGGTGATCATCTTCAAGAAACTTTTACAAAGTGCCCCTCTCTTCCTAAGGCTCTCTATAGAAGCATATGGGAAATTATTTCATTTTAGACATGTGTTATCTTATCACAAGTGAGAACTAATCTCAAGTTTATTTTGCCAATTGAGGATATTAAATCCAATTGACTTACTGAGTCCATAATACTTTGTAGGTTTTTTAAGGTTCGATTTTTTTATAAAATAAACATATTAGAGTTTTGTTAATATCCATGTTAATTTACCATAAAACTTCGGTCTTTATATCCTTATTGTTTATTGTATATATATATATATATATATAAACACCACAGCCGCAGAAGGATAATAATGAGTCATTGCCTGGGATCGGACAGGTCGCGACCACAAACACTCGCCTGCCCTTAGACATCCCAGGATCCAGTTGCTGCTGCCTGGCCTCAAATAGGCTGCAGAACCTCTCTAGGACGGACATTTCATGGGCTGAAACAGGTCGCGGCCCCTACTCTGACATCAAACTTGACAGTTGTCTATCTTTATAAGGATTCCATGTTCGTACGACTTATTCACATATCACATGGTCTATAAACGTGACACCACCCCTAGGACCTCTATAAATAAAAGTCCTCACCTCACTATTGGGGGGATTCAAAATTGGCGAATCCCTTTAAAACTCTTAGATCACTCTCTCTAGAGATCACAATACCTAGGGGCTCACCCCCGCCTCACCCCCCATTGCAGCCTCTCCGGTCAACCTTCACAGGCCACATCCGGGCTGTCTACTTAGCTAATCTCATTTATTATCTTACCCTCTCAATCTTGTATGCCTCTAATGGAACAACACTATATGATATAATGCATATAATGAGAGTAGATCACCAAAGTGGACATAGGATCATTTTTACAGTCGAACCACTCTATATTTTGTGTCTTTTTTCCTTATCGCTTGCTTTATTTATACTTTATACTTGATATGATGTTTGAGAACAAATTGTGTCCAATTTCTCGTATCATCATTTTGGTGCCGTATGTGGGAAGCGAGGTATTAAATCTAATTTCCTTTCTACATTTTAGGATTCCTTACACCTTATTTCATCCATAAGGGTCTCCTGGCCATTATCTCACGAGTGGAATTTCGGTTGCGGGACTCAAGTTTTAGTACATGGAAACTCGAAAGGGGATTGTTCTTTTTCAAATTTGTTTATTGATCTTCTTTTTTATGACCTTAGATATATTTTCTATACCCCGATGATGTTGCCTTGCTAAAACAGTGTTGAAAAGCACAAAAAGCAATGGCCTCATAAAGGTGGGTAACTAGGGAAGAGTTCTATCTACCATTTCTGCTCTTTGCAACCATGATCTAGGGTATACTATCAGATTTGTGCTTTTTTTTGCACCTAAAGGCTATTTTGCCCTTGGTACTCCTAGTAGGCCTATTATGTACATTTTTTAATGAGCAAATCTCATGTTTTGGGCTCAATATTGGGATCACACCTTTCGGTGCCTCATGCAGGATGCGACCTGGTGGTTTTACTGCCTGAATGCTGAAACCCTATAAAAGTAGGTGATCTATACAACTTTTACAGTTCCTGTGAAAATTGGACTTATTGCAAAGTGTCCTCAGGGAAATTACCTTGATAAGGCATCAACAATATAATGTTACAGATTATCTAAAACTTCATCCTACTTGGTTCATTATTTCCATCTCTTGATTTCTCACCATTGTTTAGTTGATCTTAGAATATATATATTAAAAGATTAACACTCATAAGCAATGGAAGGAAGATCTGAATCAAGTTCACAATAGAGTGAAAATATATCCCACCTACTGAGCTAAATAAACAATCTGTATGATAGTAAGGCCTCACTTCAGAGCCAGGTCAACTTTTTGATGCAGAGGGTTTTAATTTTGGAGTCTACAACCTTCACTCCAACGTAGATTATAACACCAAAGGTCGCATACCCCATGCCCATGACCACAGCAGCAGAAGCAACTGCAGTCGAGAAAGCCGTGGCCAAATCTCAGAAAAGGAAGATGGAGATGACCAAGACAGAAGGCTATGCGAGATACACCCCTTTGATCTATAACCATGAAGACGTTATAGAGATTATCAAGGGAGACAAACTGCTCAGGTGGCCTGAGAAGTTGAGGTCACCACCCATAAAAGGGACCGAGCCAAATGGTGCAAGTTTTGTAAAGATAATTACCATAACACCACCAACTGCTTCTCCTTGAAAATGAAATTAAAAGGATGGTTAGGAGAGGGATACTGCAGTGATTCCTAAAGGAGGCTTGAGGGATTAAGCCATTGACTGAAAGGACGCAAGCTTAACTTCTGACTTAGTTCTATTTTCTGTTAAATATAAAGTGTAGATTTTACACACATGCTTTGTATTTCCCTTACAAACTTCATATATATATATATATATATATATATATATATATATATATATATATTATAGTTTTAGTCATATATCAACTCTCGATCTCCTCATTTATAACCTTTTGAAAAATCTCTGTCTTATTAGTTTTTAAAAGGAAACTTAATGACCAATTATCTAGGAAGATTATTTATTTCAGGAGGAAGAGTCTGTTGAGTAGAAAGGCTGGCAACCATAATTGACCTATAATATCCCTCACTTTGCAAATTCTTCAAAGGTTCAGGATGCTTCAATTATCCACGGGGGTTCCCATTCTCAGTTTTCGAGGTGCTTGAATTAGCCACGGGGCTTATAATGCCCTTTTTAGCTTTTAGGATGCTTTAATTAGCCACGAGGGCTTATAATGCCCGTTCTTAGCTGTTGGGATACTTCAATTAGCCTTAAGGGCTCATAATACTTATTTCTAGATGTGGGTGGCTTCATTGACAACCCAATCGGTGGAGTCTTTTGAAAGTACCTATATTGGGAAAACTTGATAATACCTAGCATAGGGAGGCCTGAAAATACCCATCTAGAAGTGGGTGGCTTATTAACAACCTAGCCTAGGAAGGCTTGAAAATTACCCAAGATAAAAGGATCTGCAGCTAATTAAGGTTGGTCAAAGACTTATTTATCTACAGCTAAGGAAGTAGTTCCTCATAATCCACCGTAATAGGAGCCATAAACCAAAGGATAATGCAAAGAAGATATTACTTCAATCTATGAGAAGCCGCAACTAACATCTAATGTCCAGAAAAATGAGTGTTAAAGAATAGAAGAAGCTGCGAGGAATTAAAAAAGTGATCCAAAGGCTTTAATGGCAGCTGTAAAGGAAGTTGCTCCTCCCAATTCATTCAACATTTCTGCAACAACTTTTCTAATCCAAGTTTGAATTGAGCAAGATTAACATTAGAGTTATTAGGGCCGCAACCTTAATGGGTTGTAGCCTTTTTGGGTCGCAGCCAATTTTCAACAAAGTACCACACAACTGCAGCTTGTCATTAGAGTGAAATCATTGTGTATAAAGTTATATTACAAAGAAATGCACACTCAACATTCAAGTATTTAACATGGTATAGAATGTAGTGCAAAGGAAAGTGGCCGGAGCTATGCACATATGGATGCAACCAATTCAAGATTGTAAATAGAAAAGGAATGACGATAGAAGGAATGACTTCCAACAAATATGTGATTGCATCGCAATACATAAATAATAAGAAAAAGATGTATTGTTTTACATCAAAAGTGGCCACAACCCTATATAAGCTAAATGTCACAAATTATAATATATTGTCAATATGGTCGCAGCCTTACAAAACATGGCCTTAACCTAAAAAAACATTACAAAAGACCAGTATAGTCAACTATGAGGCTGCATCATCTTCATCTTCAGCATCACCCTCTATTGCGGTCTCAGTCTCAACATCCACTGCAACTTCTTCAGCCTTCTTTATAGCTATCTCCTCCGCGACAACTCTTTTCTCGGTCATATATTCATTATGCTCAGCATCAGTGAGCTTTCAGGAAAGAATTTTCTCTTTTGATTCTGAGAATTTTTTAATAACCCTATATCAAAGCTCTGAAATCCATGGATATAGGCCTTATTATTTGTAAGGAAGAAGTCCCTTAAAGTTTTATGAGCAATTATAACATTGTCTGAAATCTCCTTCGTTTCTAAGCATGATCTTCATCCTTTTGTTTTAGGACTGCAGAACAATCATTATCTTTTTGCTGAAGGGCAATGGTGTGTCCATGCTCCAGCTCCTCATACTTCTTATGGAATATGTTGTATTTATCCTCAGAGGACTTAGCGTTTCTAGTCGCTTCTCTAGCCTTTGCCTCAGCTACTCTCAATGACTCCAAGCCTGTTTGTGATTCTCTTCTTCATTCCTTTGGGCCTCAACTGTAGTGTTAACCTTGGCCTTTGCGTTCATCTCATAGGCCTCAAGTGCCGCGGTAGGAGATTTCTTCCCAACTTCAAAAGAAGAGGTTCTAGCAGCCTCCAAGTCAGTCTTATGAGAAGACTCTGCAACCCTGTAGAGTTTGGAGAGGCCTTCATATTTTTACCTTTAGGTTATAACAGCATCCGCAGCCTGAAATTTGAAATTTCTGTTAGTATAAAGAAATTATTATCAGCCGAAAGTAAATAATGGAATGTACTTACCCACAACAAACTGTGGAGGGAATATTGCTCCATGTCATCATGATCCCCTTCCATCAGATGGTCGAGATCTATAGTGTCTTCAACCTTTCTTATCTTATTGAACGACCTGGAAGTTGTATCCCATGAGGAATTGGGATTAGGTTTCCTTAATTGAGGCCATGGATGACCATCAAGACTCACTCTTTCCCTGCTTTGTGGTGTTGGCAAGTTGGAATTAATCACCACAACATTTCGCAAAGGGGGAGATCCCGAGGGTGAGACTTATATAGGGCTAAGTACACCTTGGAAGTCTCCATAAAAAAATATTAGACCGATTGCGACCAGCTGAGGAGTTATGTCGTCGTTAACAGGGACATCTTGCTTCTCACCAGTCGCGACCTCATTAATATTGGTTGCATGCCTCTTAGAAGTAGGATTGGACACATCAACCTGAGCAGCTGCAGTGGGCTCAACCACAGGAGCTGTCCCCTTAAGTGCTCTATTTCTTTTCTTTCCCTTATTTTTGGGGTCATAGTTAAGGACAACTACGCCCTCGTCCATTTCTTCAAGATGGGAAATAAGGAGATCACGGTCAGTTTCTTCCCCTGAAATCAAATTAAGCAAAGTTAATAATGAAAGACACAGCTAAATATGATCCAAAGTATAACTGGAGACTTACCTTTCGCTGTTATCTTCTTCGGTTGAACCTTAAAGGAAAGCAACCTTACTGATAAATTAATGCAAAGGTGACCAACATAGGAAGTTTCTTCTCTGAAGCACTGAACCCTTTTACATCCACAACTCTCTTCTGCTAGTTTTTTTTCTAAGGGTAAGGATGTTAAGAGGTATACACAAATGTTAGAGAAGGCTGAAGGAGAAAAGAAAGATAAATTTGCAAAGTTAAAGCTACAAAAGGTTGTCATCTATTTTGGAAATATGCCCCCATGTCCGTAGCATCTGAAAGGTCCTCTCTCTCTCAGATTCTTCGGGATGGATTTCCCAACTCACCCCAGAAACATAGAAAAATTATCCTTTCTAGTTTTTGACACTAGTAGGCCTATCAGTTTAACGATATTCATCTCAATTTCTCAGGGTAAAATAATAATACCATGGAAAGTCCACGGAGTTCTCCTTTGGCCTATAGAAGTGGAATAACTATGTAGGAATAATGTCCTTCTCAAACTTCTTCTACCAAAGGACATGACTAACAAGAATGGACCTTCAACCATTTCGGTCTAGTTGAGATGGGGAAAGATTAATATCACTAAAGATATTTCTAACTGGGATAGGAATTAAAAGCCGTAGCCCCAGCAAAAATGCATGCAGAGGAAAGCAAATTCACTCATTGAGGACTGCGAAACATGGACTTTATTCCACAGTAGGTATTGTACATATGACCCCATATATAAAATCAAATGTGCAGCCACATCACTGATCCACTTGTCATTCATGACGAAATGGGTGTTTAATGCTGCATGTGCTTTCTCAGTTCTTTTGGAGGGTCTAGTGGGGACATTTCTAGCCTCAAATGGGGCGGTCAATGACCCAATAGAACCGCTTCGACATGAGATTATTATTAGATTTATATCCTCCTCCATAATATCTGCAGCCTCCCTAGTGTCCCTACAATGAGAGGAGTCTGCGGAGTCAGAATCAAGTGTCACGCAGTTGGGGTAGTCCTTGAGTAGACAAGGCCCATTTGTCTTTAAAGTCTTTACAAAAGTAATTTTAGGAGGAGGAATGTCTAAATTCTTTCTGCCAAAATCGTCCAGGAACTCTGAAGGGTCCCAACTCATAGAGTCACGAAAATACCTGAAAAGAAAAAGGGCTCTGCAGTTAGGTGCCGCAGCCACTCTAGTCAGGAAAGCCTCTTAGATGCTGTGGTAGAAACAAATCAATAAAATAAAGAAAAGGATGAAGACAAAGTCAACAATATTTCCTAACTTTAGATTATTGATGTAACTATATACAAGCTAGAACCATAAGAGGGATACGCTGCAGCCTAAGCTAATTATGAAGCAACAGCTAAGGAGTTCAAAAGATAAAGACTAGTCGTGGCCAAATACATAAATAGGTAAACGTTTGAATTATGAATTCTCAAAGATTGAAAACTCCAAAACCCTAGGGTTTTGGCTAAGAACACCAAGAACATGTTCATGATGTTCTTGGCCAAAACGAACATGCAGAATAGGTACAGGGAAGGATTCAACCCAGAAAAAAACAAAATGCCAATCCTAACCTCTATGAAATTCTAATAAAAATATCCTACTTTCATTTCTATAGAATCCAATTCTATCCACCCAAAAGCCCTGAAATGGTACCCAACAAACAAAGATTCAAACATCATTAAACCCTAGTATTTACGCAAGTTCATAAATAAAATATGAGACATATGGGTTTATAAAATGGATTTAGTTCATTCATTGGGCATACATGGATTAAAGTGTAAAAAATCAGAGAAATGCAAGAAGATAAAGGATAATTACCTGGATCTTTGTGGAAATTGGTTGCTCAACCTTAGAATCGTAGTGCATCCCCTTGGAAACGCCTTGAACAACCACAAACAAATCACCGAATATATATATATATATATATATACACACACACAAGGGGTTAAATTTTGCACTATTTATATGACATCATAAGAGACATCTTATTTGTCATAAGCTAAATTAATTCCCATGTTCCTGTCTTTACCCCTTAAAAAATTGAGTTCCCCCTATTTTGCGTCGCACTAAGTAATTCCCCCTCTTTCACTTTAATTTAAACACAAGGATATTTTGGTAAACACATAACAACCCCAATTCAAAACTTACCCATCATTCTCAAACTCACGTGGCCCCCTCTTTCTCTCCCTCTCCAACCCTACACCCCAAACCCAAATCCTTATTCTCCAACTCTCTCTCACTCACTAATCAGCCTGCGCCCTCGCCCTTGTCTCTGCCTGAATCCCTCTTTTTCTTCTCACCACTTTAATGGCCACACTACCTTTAAAGAGGTTTTAGTTTATATTTGTTCTTGGATACTAATTTTCTTTGCCTTTTTCAATATTAACATTGATTTATATGTAAGAATATAAGAGAATATGGGTTCTTGTTTAAGGTATTATTTTGTTTCTCTCTCTCTCTCTCTTTAGGGATTTTTTTAAATATATATACACACACAATAGTTTTAAGGGTAATAATGTTAATTGTATAGATGCTACTAGAGGGTTTATTTTAATGAGATTAGAGATTTTATCAAGGGTTTTTTAGGTTAGGTCTCATATTTATATTAGCCTCCACTCTATTATTTTTTTAGTGGTAACCTTAATTTTTTTTACACTGTATTTCTGGTTATTTTATGATATTTTGAATCTTATGGATTGAGTGATTAAATCATACGTTGAAATGTGCATAATTTCAAGAAAACTCACACTGACTTTGCACGCGCGCGTGCGCGCACACATTCTCACATGCGTATATATCTTGACAAGGCTCTGTTTATGGTTGAATTTTATTATTTGATATCATTCTTTCATATTGTTATCACATACTTGAATGGAGTATGGGTTGCACATGTTTTTGAGTTTCTTCAAGCATCACATCCAGTGAAAGATTAGGGTAATTAATTTGGACATATTAATTTTGACTTGAACTGGTTAGACTTCTAGAATTGCTGTAAAAATATATATTTTTTAATCATTTTGTGGGGATGATTATCAATCTCAATTGACTATAAGGATGTTTTTTTTTATCATGATATGTTTAGGGGCTCCCGATAATAATGACATAACACAAGTCCATTGAGAATGCATCTAACTTTTTCTTTTTCTTTTTTATAGATTTTTAGAATCTTTGTATCTTATATGAATTCAATTATGAGTTCGTATAATAGTAGGATGTCTCTTTAAAGGTGAAAGATGGAGCGATAACTGATATTCATGTCAAGACATGTAAAATGTGGGTTGTAAAGTTAAAGGGAATGTTTAAATATATGTAAATTATTTTGGAATTTCAACTGACTATTCTATTATGATTGTTACTTTTTGGTCCATTGTGAATTCTACTTATGGTTTGTTAATTGAAATCATAAGTAATGTCATATTTTTACCTAGGGTTGATTGTTTTATCCTTGCTTTCATACAGTCTATGTTGTTTGGCCTTAGCAATATTTTTTCATTTGTATTGATTTTGGGTACATATTTTTCCTAAAACTGCATAGAATTTCTATTATGTAACATATGTCTATTTTTTCAAATGTTTATAGAAATTAGTTTATTCGGAAAACTTCGGTCAGGTGGGTAGTTTTTAAAAATTCTTTCATTTGGTTTTCTTTAATAGTTATTGATTACGACATTTTATTACTTTGGGGTTTGTTGTAGACAGTATTTGTCGATAAGGTAATTTGACATTAATATTTTATATGGATTTTTATTAATCATTTTCATATCAAAAGGGGTGTAGGACTTCAATAGGTGTTGACATTACATGGTATTTAATGGTGACTCTGAGGTATTATTCTCTTATCGCACCCTTAATTTCTCGATCTTCCAAATTGTGGTGCGTTTTGAATATATTTATTATCAGATATGATTTGAGTTCAAAATTTCTAATATAAATTAAGGGATTATTTCTTATTGTGAATGTGGTAGGAGTAATAATCAAATAGACTTATTGTGAATGTTATAAGAGGTATAATAAACTCTCAAAATGTATGTATTTCAATATCAAGAACACCATTTGTTTGGTAAAATGTCATAGTGAACACCCTTATTCTCTTGATTCTTCACTACTTCCAATGATAACTTTTTTTTTGAAGTTTGAAGAATTAGATTTAGGAATAGATGGTTATTTATTTATTGTAGAGGGTTTATTGCAAGGATGTAATGTAGTTGTTTTGGGTAATGCTCATTATAGCATGAGTTCGATATAGGGCAAATTTTGGGCTCCAAAGTAAAGTTCCTAATATTTTATATTTTAGAGATAAATGTGTTCATGGTAGAATTCACTAATAATTTAATAATTGATTGTGCCGCTCTATTTACATATTATGCCTTTCTTATTTACAGATAAACCCAAACGAAGGGTACATGGAAGAATGTTTAGAAGAAAATAGTGCAGTTTTATATAATTCGTACTAGATTTCTCTCAAACTACATGTAAATGCGCTTTTAAGTGGTAACTGTCCTTTATGAATACTTTTTAGATAACTACTATTTACATTATAGATGTTACGCTATTTTTTGTTCCTTTTTGATATACGCATATATTTGACTGTGTTCATGATGAAAACTGAAATGATAGGGGGTAGTGTTACTGATATAAGTCTTACTATTTATGTGTTAGTACCAAATCTTACATTTTAAAACCAAATTCTTATCTAGTAATTAAAATTGTCTCAGGCTAGAGAGTCGTTTTATTTGTTGTCATTATAAATTTGGTTCAAAAAAAGTAATTGATGATTTTAAGTTTGTTATTACAATTTGGGGTACAAAATTTAAGGTTTATTATTGTAGTTTGAGAGTTTTTTTATTTTGGGAATATAAAGTTTGCAATTCCAATTAGAACTAATGGTTTGCAATTCCAATTAAATATTTAGGGAATCTACACTAATTGATATGGTTCTTTTGAACAACATACCCAAACTCGTTCGAATGCGAAACGTTTTTTTATTCAAACTAAACTTCCAATGAGAAACTTGTGAAGTTAAAAAAATGGTTTGTTCGACGATCATTCTAACAAGTTACTTAATTTTTTTCAACGACATGTCTAATGTCGTTAAAACAACTTTTAAATATTTGTAAAAACTTTAAAATCATTTTAAACAAAAACAAAGATTAACGTCTAGGGATCAAATATATATGGATTTATACCTCATAGAGATCCCTCGTATAATAAAGATGAAACTTGGCACGAATCACGAAGTGTATTTAATGTCATTTTATCTTAAACTCTAAGGTCTTCAATAACATATCATAGGCTTGAAGGACAAACGACTGAAATTCTAACCTGTGACTCAAATATGTTTGTCCAAACAGTGAAGAATGCCTATACGTAAGAATTGACTTGATACAATAATTTCTCCTTACAAATATACCTTTTAGCTATTCCATTACAAAACTCGAAACAATCACTTACTGGATCGTCAATCTCACTGAGACTCAATCCCTAACCCCAAAAGAAAAAAATCCAGACACTTGACTGACACAAACTTGAGTAGCCGTTTCTCTGGAGTAAACCTTTATCGCATCACTGCTAATTTCACACTTAAATCACATATGAAAAACCCTCCCCATTTGTCTAACCATATCTACCTAAGATAGGATGTCTCCCCCTAAGCTAAATATTTATCCCTCACATGTAAAGAGTTAGATACCATTTCTCCCCCCTTTGTTCAAAAATAGACAAAAAATAAGGGTCATAATAATAAACCAATTCTCTCCTACATTGTTAAAACATGTAAACATAAGAAAATAAAGTATATCATGTAATGGTATAAAGCAATCATGCGACAAAAAACAATTCGGCACACACAAGCAAAAATAATCCAAAACGATGAACAAATGATACAACTATGATGCAAACAATGAAGAATGAGATATTAAGATGATCAATACACATGCCAATTTGAATCACAGATTAATCATAAGGCAAGCATGGATTAAATGAAAAAACAAAGACTCAAAATACACACTGTATATATATAACTGCACAAATACAAAGGAAGCACATAAATATATATAGGTCTAAACGTCCACAAAAGACACAAAAAAAAGCTTTACACACTCGCATGATATCAATGTGCCTAAACAAGATGGTACAGAGCAAAAGGGCGTGAAATAATAATAAGAGAAAAGGACTCAATCACAAAAAAAGTTCCAACTAGTTTATTTAAATGCAATAATTTATCAACATTCAAATTAGCCTCACATGTTAATAAAGAACACAAAATGGACAAACGAAGACAATTCAAGCTGGCCTAAAAATTTTGATGATTCTCTAAACAATATCGTCAAAACAATCTAGCTCAATACCCATTCTACAAATCCATTTATTTTCAACAAAAGACCCTAAAAATAAAAATATATCTTTTAGGCTCTTTCCAGCGGTGGCCTTTCACACAAAGGAGATTTCTCCTTATGTAGCCCTTTTCCTTGCACACTTAAATTTTTAAATAAAACTATAACCTCACGGGAAATGTTTTTACATGCACAACTCTCCCATAATCAAAATTTTTATGAATATGACAAGATTGATGGGAGAGCACCTCATTTAGATTTTGTGATATATGAAGTTAAAATCCAAAAGAGCTTGTGCAAAGTACATCCAAAGGCATATACAAAGTGAATCCATCATGCAAATTAATTTCAAACTACTCCATGCAAGCGTGATTAAGAACAATCCCAAGTATTTAAAATCATAAACAAATTTCTTAGTCACATGGATATGTGAAAGGAAAAAGTAAATGGATTCAAATACCAATATGCCACGAAAATATGTTAAATCAAACTACAAAGAAAATAAAATATTTTTCATTTTTAAACATTTTTTCAAAATTATTCTAAAAAAAAAATATTATTTATAATCTTCTCAATATGACCAACAAAATGAAAAATCAAAATACAAAAGATAAACATCTTACAGCTAGCAAAAGCCTATAACATAAAGCACAAAATCTAGTGTATGAAAATATGCAAAAACAGTCACTCATAAGATATAGGGATACGAAGAATCATGTGATAGCATGCGATCTAAAATGGATCTCCTAACCCACATTGGTGTAACATGACGATCTAGAATTTAGGGAACCTTTTTTACTCTAATCTTATACTTCCTAGGACCTTTTGTAAAATCATAATATAATAGCCTAAGGTGACCTTTCCTACTGCAATGTGTGCATGTATAGACACGAGGAATGTTACTTTTAGGTTGACCTTTTTTAATGTCTATAGCAAATATTGACTTTCTCAAAAATTTGGTCTTGGCTTTAGCATTAAAAATATTTATATCATCGAAGCCAATCCAACAATTGTATCTTTTATTAGGATAGTAACTAACATTTTATCCAACTTTTTTGACTTAGACTCCAAATAAAATTTGAAATTATTCGACTCTCTTAATTTATCTTCTAACCCCACAATCCTAGACTCGAGAAAATGCATAGACACTTCAAACTCAAAAGGCTCCTTATTCAAAACCTCTATCAAAATACAAAGGTTATCTCTCTCACCCTCAACATACTCGATATTCTCCTTAATGTCTTCTCACATGCCCTCAATCCCTCAATTAATTTAGCATCATCATTTTCTACAACATATTCCTTTATTTATGATTCTAAAAGCGAGATAGCCTTCTTCAACTTCAACGACTCAATGTACAAGTCCCAAAAGGCCACTTGAAGATAAACCTCTTCATCAGTTAGGGCATGCTTCCCATTTTCTATTCAGATATTCAGGGATTTTGGATTTAGTTATTTACTTCTTTCAGTTGTTGATTTATTTCTGTTGGATTACTATATTTGGTACTTAGACTGTAAGTGTTTGCTCCAGTTACATTTATTATAGCAGTTATTTCCTATTATATGAAATTGGTGTGAATGGTGAATGTTTTTTTATTCATTAACCTAGTTTTATATTAATCAAAAGATAAAATTTTGACATCAACCTTTTTAAATATTAGGTCGTTAGTATTTAATAATAAAGTTTTCGCTAGCGATGCATAATCTAAACCAACTGAATATTCTGATTTAATTTAATAAAGGACTGATCACCCAGTATTTAATTAAGCGGGGTGTCACGGAATGCTACGTGTTACGTTAGATGTGCACGAGGAGTTTGTGTCACTCGTGGTGCCCTTTGGGTGCCGCTGGTGGTGCCCGACCCCCCTGTGGCATGTTTTTAGGACAAAGTGTTCCTATTTTTGAATTCGTGTTTGGGTATGTCCTTAAACCGAGAGTCCCGCAATCACACGATCGGTTGTTAAATTTTATGATGAACACGCATGAGGTGTTCTTTCCACTCGCGGTGCCATATGGGTGCCGCTGGGGGTGCTCTCCTCCTGACACGATTTCAAGTCAAAGTGTGCCTGTTTTCAGATTCGTGTTTGGGTCCTATCCTTAAATTGGGAGTCCCGCGACTGCGCGACCAATTGGTATGTGTTATGGTAGATGCGTACGAGCTGTTCGATCCACTCACAGTGCAATTTAGGTGCTACTGGGGGTGCCCGTCCCCCGCAGTATGTTTTTAAGCCTAAGTGTGCCTGTCTTCGAATTTGTATCCTATCCTCAAACTTGGAGTGCCACAACTATGCAGCCGATTGCTATGTGTTATGTTGGACGTGTATAAGGTATTTGGGCCACTCGCGGTGCCGTTTGGGTGCTTCGGGGTTGCCCGTCACTCACACCCACGACACGTTTTTAAGACTAAGTATGCATGTTTTTGAATCCGTGTATGGGTCCAAAATTAAAATCGAGAATCCTGTGGATGCGTGGTCAATTGCTATGTGTTATGATGGAAGCACACGAGGGTTTTTGGACAATATGGTGCCGTTTGGGTTGCCCGCCCCCGGAGTCATGTTTTCAAGACTAAGTGTGCCTGTTTTTGAATACTTGTTTGGGTTTTATCCTCAAACTGGGAGTTTTGCAACTATGTAGGTGGTTTCTACGTGTGACGTTGGATGCACACGAGGTGTTCATGCCACTCGCGCTACATTTTGGGTGTCGCCGTGGGGTGATCACCCCTCGCCACACATTTTGGGGCCAAAGTGTGCATATTTTTGAGCTTCTAACCCTTTCTCAAATCGGGAGTCTTGCGGATACACGACGTATTGTCACATGTTGCGTTGGATGTGCACGAGGTGTTTGTGCCCCTCACGACACCGTTTGGGTGCTGTTGGGGGTACTCCCCCCCCCCCCCCCCCCGTGACACGTTTTCAACCCTAAGTGTGTCTTTTTTTTAAATTCGTGTTAGGGTCCTATCCTCAAACCTAGAGTCCCTTGACTGTGCAATCGATTGCTACATATTATGTTGGACGTGTACAAAGTACCACTCACGATATCATTTCGGGGATACTTGGGGTGCCGCCCCTGGCACATTTTCAAGCCTAAGTGTGCCTATTTTTGAATTCATGTCCTATCCTCAAAATGGGAGTCCCATGCCTACGCAACCGGTTGGTATGTCTTACGTTTGACATGCACGAGGTGTTAGTGCCATTCCCAGTGCCGTTCGGGTGTCGCTGGGGTGCCCCAACATGTTTTCAGGCCTAAGTGTTCCAATTTTTTAATTCTTGTCCTATCCTCAAATTGAGAGTCCCGAGGCTGTGTGACCGATTGCTACATGTTATATTGGACATGAATGTGCTGTTTGTGTCACTCGTGGGGTCATTTGGGTGTCGGTTGTGGTCCCCGCCTCGCGGAACATTTTGAAGCCTAAATGTGCTTATTTTCAACTTTGTGTTTGGGTCCTATCATCAAACTGGGAGTCTCGTGGCTCTGTATTCGGTAACTGTGTGTTGATGGGCATGAGGTTTTTGTTCCACTCATGGTGCCGTTTGGGTGCCTGCCCCCCGCAACATGTTTTCACGCCAAAGTGTGACTATTTTCGAATTATTGTTTGGGTCCTATCCTCAAAATGGGAGTCCTGTGGATGTGCATCCGATTTCTACATGTTTACTGGGGGTAACCGACCTCCCGACAAGTTTTCAAGACTAAGTGTGCCTATTTTTGAATTCGTGTTAGGGTCTTATCCTCAAACTGGGAGTCCTACGTCTACACGACCGGTTCCTACGTGCTACGCTGAACACGCACAAGGTGTTCGTTCCACTCGCGATTCCATTTGGGTTCCCCTGGGGGTATCCCCCCTCCCGCTGCACGTCTTCAAGCCAAAGTGTGTCTGTTTTCAAATTCTTGTTTGGGTCCCGCGGCTGCGCGACCGGTTGCACATTTTCAAGCCTAAGTGTGTCTATTTTTGAATTCATGTTTGGTTCCTATCCTCAAACTGAGAGTCCCGCGACTGTGCGTCCTATTGCTACATGTTACGGTGAACGCGCACGAGGTGTGCATGCTACGCGCGGTGCCATTTGGGTGATGATACTGGGTTATCCGTCCCTCTTGACACGCTTTCATGCCTAACTGTGTTTGTTTTCGAATTCATGTCCTATCCTCAAGCCGATAATCCCAAGGCTGCATGGATGATTTCTATGTGTTATGTTGAATGTATACGAGGTGTTCAAGCCACTCGCAGTGCCGTTTGGGTGCTATCGGGGGTGCCCGTCCCCTCCCCCGGTGGTACATTTTAAAGCCTAAGTGTGCTTATTTTTGAATTTGTGTTTCGGTCCTATCCTTAAATCGAGAGTCCCGCGGATGCACGATCGGTTGTTATATGTTACGTTGGATGCGTACGAGGTGTTCTTTCCATCGTGATGCCGTTTGGGTGGAATTAGGGGTGCCGGCCACCTGGGCACATTTTCAAGCCTTAGTGTGCCTATTTTCGAATTTGAGTTTGGGTCATATCCTCAAAGAGGGAGTTCTATGGGCTGTTGTTACCTATTACATTGGATGTGCATGAGGTGTTAGTTCCACTCACGGTGCCGTTTGGAGGCCGTTGGGGTTGCCCGCCCCCCGCGGCATGTTTTCAAGCCAAAGTGTGTCTATTTTCAATTTCATTTTTGGGTCCTATCCTTAAACTAGGAGTCTCTCGACTGCACAGCAGGTTGCAATGTGTTATGTTGGATGCGCATGAGGTGTTCGTGCTACTCGCAGTGCCGTTTGAGTGTTGCTGGGGGTTCCCGACCCCCCGTCACATTTTAAAGCCTAAGTGTGTGTCTTTTCGAATTCGTGTTAGAGTCATATCCTAAAGCCGAGAGTCTCGCGGCTACGCGACTAATTGCTACATGTTATGTTGGACTTGCATGAGGTGTTTGTCCCACTAGCGATGCCATTTGGGTGCCGCGGCATTCTCTCAAGCCTAAGTGTGTCTACTTTCGAATTCATGTCCTATCCTCAAACTGAGAGTTCTACGACTACGTGATCAGTTTCTATGTGTTATGTTGGACATGCATGAGGTGTTCGTGCCACTCGCGGCACCATTTTGGTACCGCTGGGGGTACCCCCCCCCCCCCCCCCCCCCGCAGCTCATTTTCAAACTTAAGTGTGCCTTATTTTGAATTCTTCTTTGGGTATTATCCTCAAATAGCGAGTCTCGCAATTGCACAGCCAGTTGGTACATGTTAAGTTAAATCCACTCACGGTGTCGCTTGGGTGTAACCGGGATTCCCTCCCCCATGGCACATTTTCAAGACTACGGGTTCCATTTGGGTGCCGATGGGGGTGCCCCCCCCCCCCCCCCCCCCCCCCGTGGCATTCTCTCAAGCCTAAGAGTGTCTACTTTCGAATTCATGTCTTATCCTCAAACCGAGAGTTCTACAACTGCATGATCAGTTTCTATGTGTTACGTTGGACATGCATGAGGTGTTCGTGACACTCGCGGCGCCATTTTAGTACCGCCTGGGGTGCCCCCCCCGCAGCTCATTTTCAAACCTAAGTGTGCCTATTTTTGAATTCTTGTTTGGGTCTTATCCTCAAATCGCGAGTCTCGCAATTGCGCAGCCAGTTGGTACGTGTTAAGTTAAATGTGCATGAGACGTTCGTGCCACTCACGGTGTCGCTTGGGTGTAACTGGGGTGCCCTCCCCCGTGGCACATTTTCAAGACTACATGTGCCTATTATAGAATTTTTGTCCTATCCTCAAACCGAGAGCCTTGAGCCTGCACGACCGATTGATATGTGTTCCATTGGACACGTATTCAGCTTTCGTGCCAGTCGCGGTGCTGTTTGTGTGCCGCTAGGGTGTCCACCCCATGGCACATTTTCAAGCGTAAGTGTGTCTTTTTTAGAATTCGTGTTTGGGTCCTATCTTCAAATCGGGAGTTCCAAGAATGTACGACCGGTTGCTATGTGTTATGTTGGATGCGTACGAGGTGTTCGTACCACTCTCTATTCCATTTGTGTGTCACTGGCGGTGCCCGCCACTCATGGCACAATTTTCAAACCTAAGTGTGCCTATTTTTGAATTCGTTTCCTATCCTCAAACTCGGAGTCCCACGACTGTGCGACCGATTGATACGTGTTATGTTGGACGCGCATGAGGTGTTTGTGCCACTTGCAGTGCCATTCGTGTGTCGCTCGGGGTGCCACCTCGACCCGTTTTAAAGCCAAAGTGTGTCTGTTTTCGAATTCGTGTATGGGTCCTATCCTCAAACTGGGAGTCCCATGGCTGCGCAATGGGTTTTTACATGTTACGTTGGATGCACGGGGTATTTGTGCCACTCGCGGTGCTATTTGGGTGTCACTTGGGGTGCCTCCCCCTCCCCTGTGGCTCATTTTTAGTCCTAAGTGTGCATGTTTTCTAATTCCTATCCTATCCTCAAATCGGGAGTCCCACCGCTGCGTGGCCGATTGCTACATGTTACGTTAGACGCGCATGAGGTGTTCGTGCCACTTGCTGTGCTTTTTGGGTGACATTGGGGGTGCCCCCCCATGGCATGCATTGAAGCCTAAGTGTACCTGTTTTACAATTCATATTGGGGTCTTGTCCTTAAACTGAGTGTGTCCCGCGGTTGCGTCACGAGTTGCTACGTGTTATGTTGGATGTGTACGAGTGTTAGTGCCACCTACGGTCCTTTTTGGGTGCCGCTGGGAGTGACCATACCCATGCGGCATGTTTTCAAGCCTAACTGTGCTTGTTTTGGAATTCGCATCCGATCCTCAAACCGAGAGTCTTGCAATAGCACAGCCAAATTCTGCGTGTTACGTTGGATGCACACAAGGTGTTCGTGCAACTCTCGGTTCTGTGACACCCCGTCTAATTAAATACCGGGTAGCTACTCCTTTATTCAAATTAATACAAAATGTCAAGTTGGTTCAGTTCATAGCATCACTATCGAAAAACATTTTTACAATTACTAGCCACCTAATATTTAAAAAAGTGAGTTGTCAATTTTAACCAATTTAGATTAAAATACAACAAGTTTAAATTATAAAATAATGATACCACAACCACATCACAATCACAATAGAATAATAATGGAATAAAATGAATCTGGAGGACTATCCCTTTGAACAATCTGAATACTGAATAAAATCAAATATAAAGTCTGAATCACTAATTAATTAAATCCAAAACAGAAATGAAACTGAATAAATAAGCTGTCTCTAAGAGAAAAGGGGCAACATGCCCTACAGATGAATAAATGTGGAAAGAAATCAAAGCGAAAAGTGGAGGCATCTACTATCGAGGTCCTGTAACTTCCACAGCAGCTACAACACGGCACTGGATTGGAATTTCTAAGCTTGGTGTCCTTGTGGCTGGACATCTAAAAGGTTTTTAAAAGAAATAGATTTGAAAGCAAATGGGTCAGAGCCTGATTGTGAAAACAATTTAAAATATAGCAAGTGTTTAATATCATTAAACAGTGTATATAAAATACATGATAGTGCGTGCACTCACATGAGTTCCTCACCTCTCAACTAATTATACACGCCTAACGTACCCGTACCCATTCTAGTTATTCCACTATCTAACTAGTCCAAACCATAACCTGACTGTACTTTACAATTCAAGGTTCAATTCCCGACAGCGTTATGTAAACTGAGAGTCTTACTTTTTATTACGCATAATTAGTTATAATAATTACTAAAAATTTTCCATTTTTAACTCTACTAAAAATGTCACAATTATTCACACTTACACTTTAATAAACAGTTCATCTCAATTATCAGTATATTAATCTCATCATAAATATACAATAATGGCACCCCTAGGCTAAGCTACGGTGCACACATACTCTGCTATTGAATCCCGATACATCATGTACATAAGGACCACGTGTTCCGAATCTCTCAGGAAACGTTTGAATAAGCAACAAACACACATAATGGAGGCGAACATAGTTCACATACCCATGGGTCACGCACATACCTATGCCCCCATGGTCAGCTGACTTATTAACTCACCAATAATTCATTCTCTGACATATGTTCTAGAGGTACCAATCTAAATCTCCCCCGTAGGCACACAAAGATTAGATGGCCCTGATCGAAAGCCGACCTCCCGTGATAGCAAGTATGGTAGGTATGTTATACACATATAAGTCCATATACTAAGCATTCACACATCTTAGATATCTAATATTATTAATAGAGGTATATTTTACATTCCTATACCGTCATTAAATATTGTACATTTACAAGTCCCCGGATAATATACACTATAGTTTGTCAACACTTCTCACGTCGCAAATTTAAGTACTTACAACCTAACCCCTAGAAGTCACTAGGTCTTTTATAAAATTCCAATTTTTAATCCTCAATGTAATCCAATCTCACAAATATACCCACTAATCAACAAAGGAAGAATAACACTCAATTAAATCATTATACGGAAAGTTCGAAACTAAAATTTGGGCCGAAAAAGACCATTCTGTAATCTCGTTAGAAGTTTCTGGGATCTCTTTCGAACGAGGTCGTTCGAACGAGTTCGTTCGAATGAAAGGATTCGAACGAACCACCAACTCGTTAGAAGGGCTACTGGAATATCGTTAGAAACTCGTTCGAACGGGGTCGTTCGAACGACCTGGGTTGGTCTTCTAACGAAAATTCCGAGAATGCCCAGAATTTCTCCCAACTTCATTTTCCCCATTTTTCTTTCTCAAAATCCATCCTAAGTTCATACCAATTAAGTTTCAATGTTTTTAAACTACTCTAAGTCACCCTAGGTCACTTCTTAACATATTTTTGGGGTCAAATCTTACTAATCAACATGTAATAACCATAAATCCCCAAATCTTGCCCCAAACCTTATGAACATGAACCCAGAATTTAATTCAATACAAAGAATCCTTATTAATACGTTTTCAAATTATCAAAAGTTATATTTTGGGTATTAAATTCGTCCATAACCATTCTACATGCGATCCCTATCCAAAATTATGAGTTCCACAACCATCCTATTTGGGTTTTCATCAAAACTTTCAAGGTATATAAAGTTTCTACACTAAACATGGAGAAAATATTCATTGAAATTAATAACATCAAATCACTTGCCTTAAGTTTGTTCTTCAGATTTGTTGTTGGTGAATATAGGCTGATTTTCTCCTCTTTCTTGTCACAGATCCTTCCAAAATGGTGGTGATGGGTGATAGTTTTGGTTTGGAACCTCTTGTAACTTCTCTCTAACTTCTCTCAAAACCCCCATAGCCTACTCTCTTGCCTTTGGCTGATAATGGCCTTAGTGTCCTCTCTAATAATATATAATTAAACTCTAAAATTCGCGGGTTTTAATTCCTCAATTTTTAAAACTACCAAAATACCCTTTTGGGTTGCCGATTTGGCCTAAAAATGCTCCGGGACCCAAAGTAAACCCCCGACTAGTGTTTTCTGACTATTTTGCCTTTCGGACACATTGGTGCACTCAAAATGACCATTCGGTTGATAAAAATATAAATTTACTTTTTAATCTAATTAAATTCATTCCTGACGCGACTGACACGCACGTCCCAACTTAATTTCCCAAATTGTCGTATTTCTGCCTCGCGACAATTTTAATATTTTTAATACTTGTATATTACCATATATTCTCAGTAATGTTTTATTTTAACATCATAATCAAATACCAATTCACATCTTGCTAGTATTTACCTCCGGATTAATTTCCAATTAATTCTCATTTAATTCAATTAATCTTTTAAATTAAAATCAATAAAATTACGGGGTATTACATACTTCCCCCCTAATAGCAGAATTTCATCCTGAAATTCAGAACTAAATAATACCTGGTAAAAATAACTCTGGATAACGCTCGCGCATCTTATCCTCACGCTCCCAAGTGGACTCCTCGGCATTATGATGCCGCCACTGAACACGTATTAATGGTACTATCTTCGACCTCAGTTTCCTCTCACTGTGGTCCAGAATGGCAATCGGCCCCTCCTCGTAGGAACTTTCGGGAGGTAAATCGATGTCCTCTAAAGCAATGCGAGTATGAGCCAAATTGTCCCTAAGATATCTCCTTTGTGAGGAAATATGGAACACGTCATGAATATTATGCAAGTGCTTCGGTAACCCAAGTCTATACGCTACTGGCCCAATCCACTCGATGATAGGAAATTTCCCCACATATCTTGGTGCCAGTTTCCCCTTCTTCCCAGAATGCATAATCCCCTTCATCGGAGATACTCTGAGTAGCACCTGGTCCCCCACCTTGAATTCTCCGAAGAACCTCTTGGCATCAGCATAGCTCTTCTATTGGTCCTGAGCTACCCGAATATGGCTCTGTATCATCTCTATCCTTGCCGAAGTATCCTGAATCACTTTCAGCCCAAGGAGTTTGTTATCCCCCACCTCTAACCAACATACTGGGGAACGACAAGGTCTACCATACAATGCCTTGAATGGAGCCATGCCAATGGTGAACTGATAGGATTTATTATAAGCAAACTCCACCAGTGGAAGGTACTGCTCCTAGCCACCTCCAAAGTCTAGGATGCACATACGCAAAATTTCCTTTAACATCTAGTTTGTACGCTCGGTTTGCCCATCTGTCTGCGGGTGATACGCCATACTCAGTCGCAACTCCGTACCCATGGCCTCCTGGAAACTCTCCCAAAATCGTGAAACAAATATCTTGTCTCGATCAGACACGATATTGAGAGGTACCCCATGAAGTCTCACTATCTCCGCTATGAAAATATGGGCATACTGTCCCGTAGTGTAGTCTGTCCGGGCCGAAAGAAAATGAGCAACTTTGGTCAGTCGATCCACGATTACCCATATGGAGTCGTGACCCCTGTGTGACGTAGGAAACCCCGTAATGAAATCCATGGAAATGCTCTCCCATTTCCACATAGGGACCTCTAATGCCTGTAGAAGTTATGCGGTCTCTGATGGTCCATCTTTACCAGCTGACAAGTGGCACATTTAGAAATGAACTCGGTAATATCCCTCTTTATCCCGATCCACCAGTACTGTCGCCTCATGTACTGGTACATCTTATCCCCACCAGGATGTACTGCGAATCACGAACCGTACGACTCTGACATTACCTCGTGCCATAAGTTTTCCCCTTCTAGAACGACCAGTCTCCTATTGAAGCATAAGCCCCCATCTGAACTAACGGTATAGGACTCGGCTCCTTCTGCTAGTAATCGAACTATCTGCTCATGATAGAACGAGTCTTTTGCCTGGGCCTGTATCACTCTCACAACAATCTGAGGCGTAACGGTCATCACAAACATGAATGATCGGGCCACTGCATCCTGGTGTCCCAACTCCTTCCACTTTGCTCTCCACACTTTGGCCACCTCACCTACTGGCCTACGGCTCCACGCGTCTGCTACCACGTTGGCCTTCCCTGGGTGATATTGGATATCAAACTGATAATCCTTCACGAACTCAATCCACCGACGTTGACGCATATTAAGTTCCTTCTGCGTGAAGAGGTCTTGTAGAGACTTGTGGTCCGTGAACAAACGGAATTTCTCTCCCAGGAGATAATGTCTCCAAATCCGAAGAGCAAATACGACTACCGCTAACTCCAAGTCGTGGGTGGGGTAATTCTTCTCGTGAGGCTTAAGCTTACGGGAAGCATAAGCTATATTCTGACTCTCCTGTTGCAGTACACCTCCAAGTCCTTGTAAGGATGCATCGGTGTAGACTAGGTACTCAACTCTCGGTCTGGGCAATGCTAACACTGGCGCTGAGGTCAACTTGTCCTTCAACTCATCGAATGCCAACTGATAGACATCGCTCGAGATGAATGGCATACCTTTGCGAGTCAGATGTGTCAAAGGACCCACTATCTTAGAGAAACCCCAAATAAACCTCCTGTAGTATCCTGTTAGGCCCAAGAAACTACGTATTTTAGTTGGTGTCGTGGGTTGTCCCCACCCTCTCACCGTCGATACCTTCCCCAGATCAACTGATATTCCCCTGTCTGAAATGATATGCCCCCAAAACTATACTTCCTTCAGCCAAAACCCACACTTCTCATATTTTGCATATAATTCGTTCTAACACAATGTCTGCAAAACATGTCTCAAGTGCTCGGCATGGTCCTCCTCTGTTTGGGAGTAAACCAGAATGTCATCAATAAAGACGATGATGAACTGGTCTAGAAACTCTCTGAACACCCTATTCATCAAGTCCATAGACACAACTGGAGCATTAGTTAGGCCAAAAGGCATAACTTGAAACTCGTAGGAACCATATCTCATCAAGAAGGCAGTCTTCGAGACGTCATATTCCCTGATATGCAACTAATGGTATCCCGATCGCAAGTCAATCTGTGAGAAGAAGGAAGCTCCTCTCAACTGGTCGAATAAGTCATCAATTCCGGGCAATGGATACTTATTCCCTATCGTGACTTTATTCAACTCCAGGTAATCTACACACAACCTCAAATATCCATCCCTCTTCTTTACGAACAGCACATGGGCACCCCATGGAAAAGTGCTCCTACGAATAAACCCCTGACCCAATAGCTGCTCTATCTGATCCCGTAGCTCTCTCATCTCCACTGGAGCCATACGGTAAGGTGCCCAAGCTATAGGCCGAGTGCCCGGCTTCAAATCGATAACAAAGTCTATCTCTCTACTAGGAGGTAATCCTGGAATATCCTGGAATACATCAGCAAACTCCCTAACAAATGGAATCGAATTGAGTGGTATCACCACTTCCTTAGAGGTCTCCTCTTTTATATAATACAAGTGAGTGGACGATCCTCCCTCAGGACGAGGTATCGCCACTAAGAATATCTCTTGCCCGGGTATGGAAAAAATAATACTCCTGCTGAAACAATCAATTATGGCTTGATACGCAACTAGCCAATCCATACCAACGATCGCATCATACTAGGTCATATCTAATACTACCATATCAGCAGGTAAAGTAAACCTCCCAATCTATATACCCACACCTTTACAAATAAAAGAAATCACAGAACCCCTACTCAACGGTGAATCTACGCAAGTAATCATACTCTCTGTAATGTCTAATAACCCTATAGTGCGCACAAATCTCGTGGTAATGAAATAGTGTGTGGCTCACGTATCAAATAAAATACGCCCCATAGTCCCCTGAATAGAGAACATACACTCAATAGTGGGTGGACCATGTGGGACTGCGGCCTGCTGGAGCTGATAGACTCGCCCGTACTGAAGCTGCCCCTGCTAAACCGGGACTGCTGGGATGGGTTGAAAAGTTGGCATCTGTGTTCTGGGAGGGCGACGAGAAATATAGGTCTCTGGGGATCATGTCGAGCACCCTGCTGCTGCTATTGTGGGGCCCTTCCCTTATCAGGACACTCCTGGCATTTGTGGCTAATCTTGCCACAAATAAAACATTTTCCCGGAAAGTTTCCCCCTCTCTGACCCTGCTGCCCACGGCCTTGATGACCGTTGCCATTTCTCCACTGACCATGCTGGCCCTGCAGAAACTACTGCTATTGGCCACGCTGGCCCTGTTGACCTTGATGGCCGTGTTGACCCTGCTGGCCATGATGAAAACCTCCCTGTCCATTTCTGAAACCTCCAGATCAAAATCTCTTGGAATCCCCTGCTGGGAACTCTGATCAGCCTGCCTGTGCTGACCCTGAACTGATTGTGCCCCGTTGGCACCATTTTCCCTAGTCCTGCCCTGATGGCTAGACTCTCTTGATCGCTTACCCTCTGAAAATTAAAAGTGGTGCTCCTGGTAGTGAAGCAGTGCTGCATTAACCACATCAAAATAAGTGGCCAATGAGAGATTTCCCAGTAAATGCTGACGGGTCCTCCAAGTCAACCCATCCATGAACTTATGTATCTTCTTCTTCTCTGTAGGAATCTCATCGGGGACGATGTTCAAGAGATTTGTGAACTCAGCCTCATATTATGCAAATGTCCTCCCCTCCTGCTTGAGGTTCATCAATTTTCTCCTCATCTCAGTGTGAATGGCTGAGGGAAAATACTTGCGGTCAAACCGCACCCAGAACTCCTGAATAGTAAGAACATCCCTCTCCTCCGCGGTGGTAACGGACTCCCACCACTGCAACGCTGACCCTACAAGCTTAAAAGTATCCAGTATATGCCTCTATACATCCGTACACTCGTACATCCTCAAGTGTCTTTGGATGTCCTTCTTCCACTGACTGGACACAATGACGTTGGAGCTACCTGCAAACTCCGAGGGGTGTGCCTTCTGAAAATCATCACGAAAACGTTCCCAAGTAGACGGGAATGCTTGAGCCTGTACTGGTGCTACTACCGGTGCCTGAGGCGGTGCGTGTTGCACAACTGCTAGAGCGTCATTTACCGCTTGGGCCACAATAGCGACAACATCTGCGGCATTCATGGTGTCCTGAACTGGTGCAGGCTGTGACTCGGGATGAGCATCCCTGGGAACTCGCTGTGCACGTCGGGGAGGCATCTGAAATGAAAGATAAGTCTTATAAGTCTACAGTTCTTATCTCAAAAATAGCTGAAGAGCGTAAGATAAACAAAAGAGTACAACAATCCTAAAATATAGGGCACTACATCAAAGAACGCTCAGCGGAAACATTACTAGCCTTACAGATCCTAAGGACACTAGAACCTGATGCTCTAATACCACTTGTGACACTCCGTCTAATTAAATATCGGGTAGCTACTCCTTTATTCAAATTAATACAAAATGTCAAGTTGGTTCAGTTCATAGCATCACTGTCGAAAAACATTTTTACAATTACTGGCCACCTAATATTTAAAAAAGCGAGTTGTCAATTTTAACCAATTTAGATTAACATACAACAAGTTTAAATTATAAAATAATGATACCACAACCACATCACAGTCACACTAGAATAATAATGGAATAAAATGAATCTGGAGGACTATCCCTCTGAATAATCCGAATACTCAATAAAACCAAATATAAAGTCTGAATCACTAATTAATTAAATCCAAAACTGAAATGAAACTGAATATATAAGTTGTCTCTAAGAGAAAAGGGGCGACTTGCCCTACAGATGAATAAATGTGGAATGAAGTCAAAGCGAAAAGTGGAGGCGTCTACTATCGAGGTCCTGTAGCTTCCACAGTAGCTACAACACGGCACTGGATTGGAACTTCTAAGCTTGGTGTCCTTGTGGCTGGGCACCTAAAAGGTTTTTACAAGAAATAGATTTGAAAGCAAACGAGCTTGAGACCGATTGTGAAAATAGTTTAAAATATAGCAAGTGTTTAATATCATTAAACATTGTATATAAAATACATGATAGTGCGTACACTCACATGAGTTCCTCACCTCTCAACTAATTATGCACGCCTAACGTACCCGTACCCATTCTAGTTATTCCACTATCTAACTAGTCCAAACCATAACCTGACTGTACTTTACAATTCAAGGTTCAATTCCTGACATCTTTATGTAAACTAAGAGTCTTACTTTTTATTACACAGAATTAGTTATAATAATTACTAAGAATTTTCCATTTTTAACTCTACTAAAAATGTAACAATTATTCACACTTACACTTTAATAAACAGTCCATCTCAATTATCAGTATATTAATCTCATCATAAATATACAATAATGGCACCCATAGTCTAAGTTGCGGTGCACACATACTCTGCTATCGAATCCCGGTACATCATGTACATAAGGACCACGTGTTTCGAATCTCTCAGTGAACGTTTGAATAAGCAACAAACACACATAATGGAGGTGAACATAGTTCACATATACATGGGTCACGCACATACCTATGCTCCCATGGTCAGCTGACTTATTAACTCACCAATAAGTCATTCTCTGACCTATGTTCTTGAGGTACCAATCTAAATCCCCCCCCGTAGGCAGGCAAAGATTAGATGGCCCTGATCGAAAGCCGACCTCCGGTGATAGCAAGTATGGTAGGTATGTTATACACATATAAGTCCATATACTAAGCATTCACACATCTTAGATATCTGATAATATTAATAGAGGTATATTTTACATTCCTATACCGTCATTAAATGTTGTACATTTACAAGTTCCCGGATAATATACACTATAGTTCGTCAACACTTCTCACGTCGCAAATTCAAGTACTTATAACCTAACCCCTAGAAGTCACTAGGTCTTTTATAAAATTCCAATTTTTAATCCTCAATGTAATCCAATCTCACAAATATTCCCACTAATCAACAAAGGAAGAATAACACTCAATTAAATAAGTCTACGGAAAGTTCGAAACTAAAATTTGGATCGAAAAAGACCATTCTATAATCTCGTTAGAAGTTTCTGGGATCTCGTTCGAACGAGTTCGTTCGAATGAACACTACACCAAAATGGGCAAATTGTCACCTTTCAGCCGGCCAACCTTGTCAAGGTCAATGACCGTGACAAAAAACACGTGTTTTATGTCACGGTCATTGACCTTGACACGACCATGACAACTAATTGTCACGGTCATTGACCGTGACAATAATTTAAATACTTGTCACGGTCAAAGACCTTGACACGACCGTGATAATGTTCGTAGCAAAAACCCTATCCCCCCTCTTTTTTCCCTCCCACGCCGTTCCCTCCCTCTCTCTCTCTCTCTCTCTCTCTCTCTCTCTCTCTCTCTCTCGCGACGCTGCTCTCTCTCTCTCTCTTTACTTTCAGGTCGATTTTCTCTCTCTCTCTCTCTCTCTCTTCCATTTATATATATATATATATATATATATATTTGTGTGTATATTTATGTGTGTATGTTTATATATATATGTGTGTATGTGTGTGTGGGGGGTGGGGCAGGGTGGGGGTAGGGGTGGGGCGGGGTGGGGTGTGTGTGGTGGTGTGTGGTGGGGGAGGGGGGTGGGGGAGGGGGCAGGGGGTGGGGTGGGGTGGGGTGTGTGTGTGTGGTGGTGTGTGGAGGGGGCAGGGGGTGGGGTGGGGTGGGGTGTGTGTGTGTGGTGGGGGAGGGGGGCAGGGGGTGGGGTGGCGTATACACAATACTAAAAGTAGACATCAATTTTATAAATAATTGATAATAGTTGGATAATAATTGGATAATAAACATCGGGAGGGGTGGGGGTGGGTGGGGTTTTGAATATTATTTACATTCAAAATAAATAATTGATAATAGTTGGATAATAATTGGATAATAATTGTTTTTATACCTATAGAACAGCTTAGATAGTGTGTGTGTATATGGTCAATACACGAATTTATTTTTGTATTTGAATTAACCCATGAATTTATTTTTGTATTTGAATTAACCCATTATATGAAACATACTTGAAATTAAATATAGTGCGCATAGATACTAGCATTCTAGTTCTTATGCGTACGCATTCAATAACCCTTAGACCCGTTCGAGAGACATTACCCATGTAATGAGATCTCTCGAATTGTCCCGTTTGGACAGTTTGAGACTGTATAATTTCTGTATAATATTCTTATTGGCTTAAAGTTGTTACTTTTGGAGGAAGTTCTGCAGTCGTATCTTAATGTTCTCTGGGTACATACTAGATTGACAAGTGTGACTATTATTTTAATTGACAAATTGAAATAACACTCACACCTACCAATCTACGTCGTGTACTTGGAGAACTAAGGGGATATGCTGTCGAATTTTTTTCAAATCGTAACAATGTGCATGAGATGTTAAGTATATTACAGAAAAATGCATTCTTGAATGGGATAGGACCACTTACCCTTTAATAGGATAATTAAATGATGGGATAATTAAATAAAACATACTATAAATCTAAGTTTTGTTTACCTTTAATAGGTGTTTAGTTGTGGTAGCTGTGATGGGATATCCGAAATACAAAGAGTGGATGGGTGAGACTAATAGAATGGGGGATGTGTTTCGCAGAGGTGCTAACGAATTTGTGAAATATGGAAAGAGATGTCGTAATGATGAAGAGTTTCCGTGTCTGTGTGTTAGGTGTAAGAATGGTAAGGTGTTTGAGTGGAAAACAGTTGAACTACATTTGTTAAGATCGGGTATGCAAGATAGTTATCGATTTTGGAGTTTTCACGGTGAATTGAAAGTTCCTTTTGTCCCCGACCAACCTTCACAACAACCTTCAACAAGTACGTAGATCATAATATGTTAGAGGATTTAGTTGATGATGCGTACGGAGTTTATGAAGCTGAGAAGAATGAGGTTACTGATGATGTAGAAGATTCAAGTGCTCGTGAAGATAACACGATAAAACTTGACGATGACTACCAAAGTTTAAAATTTAAGGCGACCCAACCGTTATACTCTGGCTGTGAGAAAGATCAAACAACTTTACATGCCATGGTTGGTTTGCACAGTTTGAAGACGCAGTACGATTTGTCTGGCAATAGCGTGACGGGAATTCTGAAATGGGTGAAGGGCTTATTACCCAAGGTGAATACACTTCCAAATATCTATCCTGTTATGAAGAACAGTTTGAAAGGTTTGGGAATGAAATATAAATCGATTCATGCTTGTGTGTATGACTGCATACTATACCGAAAGGAGTATGAAAATCTCGATCGTTGTCTGGTATGCGATGAACCTAGATATGTCCAATCTACTAGTAAGGAAGGCACAAGCTCAAAAGTGCCTCAAAAAGTATTGAAATATTTTCCCGTTGGGCCTAGATTAAAGCGATTTTTCACAGTACCATGGATTGCAGAGGCAATGACTTGGCATGCTAGGGCAGAAGTAGGGGGTAATATCATGTGTCATCCTATTGATTCTACTGCCTGGCGGAGGATGAATTATGAGTATCCCGATTTTGCTCGAGAACAACGCAACATTCATTTGGCTATATCAACAGATGGTTTCAATCCATTTGGAAATCTAAGCACCAATCAGAGTGTATGGCCAGTGATCCTAGCCCCACTCAACCTCCCTCCTTCACAGTGTATGAGACCTGAATTTTCGATGATGGCTTTATTGATACCTGGGCCAAAGGCACCAAGTGAAGACATTGATATCTACCTGGCTCCTTTCGTAGAAGAATTAAATGAGTTGTGGGAAGAGGGTGTGCAATCATTTTACTCTTTTAGAAAAGAAGAGTTTACGCTGAAAGCTATGTTGATGTGGGCAATTCATGATTTTCCAGCTTATGGGACATTATCCGGATGTGTAGTACATGGCTATTTGGAGTGTCCTATTTGTGGAGAGGAGACTGAATCTCTTCGTCTATCCTCCAGCTTAAAAAATATATACCATTGCCACAGGAGGTTTTTACCCCCAGCTCATAGTTTCAGATTTGAGAAAGCTTCCATTTTTTTATTGGGCGGAGTTGAACATAGGCTACTGCCGAGACAACTTTCGGATTCAGAAATTGAAAGTAAATCTTCTGAATGTGGCCCAAATATGCCAGGTAAGAATCCCAAATTTAAGAATGTCAAGCATAAGAAGACCCCAACTGGGAATGAAACTGAGATAAGAAAGGCATGGTCTCGGAGGTCAATTTTATTTGACTTGCCTTATTGGAAGAAAAACCCGGTGCGCCATGTATTGGATGTGATGCATGCAGAGAAGAACTTCGCTGAACATATTGTGGGTACTTGCCTTGGGGGGAGTTATTCGAAGGATGGAGAAAATGCACGAAAAGACCTTAAAACGTTAAAACTTAAACCACAACTATGGTTGAAAGAAGATAGTAGGGGAAGGACAATAATTCCCCCTGGTGCGTTTACTTTGACGAGTGAGGAAAGGAAGGTGCTTCTAGACACAATATATAATTTGAAGGGCCCATCTACTTTTTCGTCCAACTTGCAAAGGATTGTGAATTATGTTACTCATGATTTACATAAGTGTAAGTCCCACGATTGGCATGTGATCATGCAATTGGTTCCTCTATTGTTTAAGCACTGTTTCTCCAAGCACAAGGATTTGCGTAGGGCTATTATGAAAATTAGTATTACCTTCTCCCTCTTGTGTGAGAAGGTAGTGAATCGAGAACACATAGTGGCCGCAAAATTGGCTGTGAACGAAGCGATTTGTGTATTGGAGAAGTACTTTCCCCCAGCATTCTTTGACATAAGTGTTCACTTGTTGGTACACCTATGCGACGAGGCACTTCTTTGTGGTCTAGTTAGATATCGGTGGATGTATCCGTTTGAAAGATTGATGAAAGTTTTTAAAGATTACGTCAAGAATACGCGATATATTGCAGGATAAATTGCAGAGGAATACATCACCGTGGAGTCATCAATATATACTGGGGAATATATGACTGACTCGACCAGCGTTGATGACACTGATGAATTCCTCGATGATGGTGGTAATGTGATGGGAAAACGAGTGAAATTAACGAGTTTGCAACATGAACAAGTAGCTCGTTATCTATTTGACACACATGAAGATGTCGAAGAATGGAAAAAGTAACTTTCGAATATTATAATGTTTAACATTATTTTAGATTATTTTATACATGATTAATTTTGTAATATGCAGTAAATATGAAGCCTGTGAGAACAATAAAAGACGAAAAGCAGTGGTACAATCAGACAACGAATTTAGGCTATGGTTGACACAAGAGGTAATTACAATGAAAACAGTCGTTATATAACGTTACATTACACTCAAATTTTACCACTAATATAATTAATTTATCTATATTCTCAGCTCCTAAAGATGGGTGATGCGACATCAAGGCTTGCTCGTCTAGCCACTGGACCCTTGTTCGTGGCACAAGAGTACAAAAAATATCGATTGAACGGTTACATTTTCGGCGCTAAAGTGTACGAGGAAAGTACAAATGTACAGAACTCGAGAATTTCATACAAGGCTCTTACTTTCTTTCGAGTGAGCGCAAAAGATAAAAACCTCGTTGAAGCTGAAATGAATTACTATGGTGTAATCCAAAATATATTTGAATTGGATTATATAAGCTTCAAAGAGGTTGTATTTTACTGTGAATGGGTAAGAGTTGAGGATAAAAATGCTTGTAAAGTTGATCTTGTCACCAATTTGATCATGGTTGACTTGTCCAAGTTGAAGAGCAACGACCACGTGAGCGATGAGCCGTTTGTTTGTGCATTTCAAAAGGTTAAGCAAGTGTTTTACTCGGAGTATATCAACAATGAGCCGTGGTCAATTGTCCAACACGCGCCAAGGCGTCTAAATAGTAGTGTGGATGACTTGGCTGCTCCTACCGAATATCAATCCATTTTTGATGATAACCCGAATTTGAAACAATGTTTCAATTTGTAATAAATATTTCAATTTGTACCGAAACATCCATTTTTAATGCTTTTACTTGATCTGCACTTTATCATTTTCACTCTTCTGTAGTGTGCGTGTGTGGAGAGGAGATTAATACATAAATATTCCAACTACATCTAAGTTTTGTTTATACTAATCCATGAATATACGTTTCTTACCTTTAATAGGTGATTAGTACATAGTTATTTGGGGTGTCCTATTTGTGGAGAGGAGACTGAATCTCTTCGTCTATCCGAACACTAAGAAATGCCATAATCCTATGGAGCGATGCTCTGCAAATTCCTCCCAACCATTATGTAGCCAAACATCACCGGTTGAAGTTGTCAATTCCACTTTCCATACCCCACCACTTGGAACTTCTAGCAAAACATGGGAGACCATTCAAAGGTGGAGTTGACAACTTCAACTGCTGATTTTTGGCTACACAACGATTGGAAGGAATTTGCAACGCATACCGCCATAGGATTATGGTATTTCTTAGTGTTTAGATATGAAGAGAATTATAATTGACACGATTGCCCGGGGTACATTAGTTGGAAGGAGGTGCCATATGAGCTCAAGTTAGCTCTTTGAGTGACACTACAGGTAATGTATTTATATTTATATGTCAATTTCGATTTTGATTTCAATTATGATTTATATTTATCTATATTTGATGGGCGGATACTAATTTTACTTTATTTCAATTCAGGGGACAGGGAGTGGCCTTAAGGGTAGGCCACATATGCTCTATACCTATGTGGCTATTCGGACGAGAAGGGAAGGATAAGGAGGTGTTCCCGAGCGTCGCGGTACAAAATCTCTTTTCCATGCAAATAGTTTGTAGATTTGAGATAAAATGATGGTGATGTTGTTTCTTTTTAAATAGTTTCTTATTTGAATATATATTTGCATTATTTTTAGTTTGTTCGGATATATGATGTTTGGAACAGGTACAACGTTGCTATAACAGGTACAAATATACTACTGGAGAGTGGCAGTGGCCATACTGCCCAGCAGTTTTTTTTTAATTCTGCCCAGAATTGTCACGGTCATTGACCGTGACACGTCCGTGGCAATTTTGTCACGGACGTGTCACCGTCAATGACCGTGACAATTTTTTTTAAAAAGTTTACGGATTTGTCACAGTTATAAACCGTGACAAACGTGTCACGGTCATTGACCTTGACACGACCGTGACACAAAATGCGAGTTTTTTGTTAAGGTCAATGACCGTGACAAAAAAAGTTGTCTCGCCTCGAAATGTCACGGTCATTGACCTTGACAAGGTGGATTTGTCAAGGTCAATGACCTTGACAAATGGGCAGATTTGGTGTAGTGGAACCACCAACTCGTTAGAAGGGCTACTGGAATATCATTAAAAACTCATTCGAACGAGGTCGTTCGAACGACCTGGGTTGGTCTTCTAACGAAAATTCCGAGAATGCCCAGAATTTCTCCCAACTTCATTTTTCCCCATTTTTCTTTCTCTAAATCCATCCTAAGTTCATACCAATTAAGTTTCAATGTTTTTAAACTACTCTAAGTCACCCTAGGTCACTTCTTAACATATTTTTGGGGTCAAATCGTACTAATCAACATGTAATAACACTACACCAAAAATAGGATTCTGGCACGGTTTAAAACTGTGCCATATCAAATCTGGCACGGTTTTGAACTGTGCCAGAATCAGGTGTTCCAAAATGGGAATTTTTTTATGGCACGGCTCTAAAGTGTGCCAGATTCAACCAAACAGGCACACTTCTGGCACACTTTTGAACCGTGCCAGAATTTGATATTTCTGGCACACTTTTAGCACAGTTTTTAGCTGTGCTAGATTCAGCCAAACAGGAACACTTCTGGCACACTTTTAAACCGTGCCAGAATTTGACATTTCTGGCACACTTTTGGCACAGTTTTTAACTGTGCCAAATTCAGCAAAATAGGAACACTTCTGACACACTTTTAAACCGTGCCATAATTTGATATTTCTGGCACACTTTTGGCATAGTTTTTAACTGTGCCAGATTCAGCACAGTTTAAAAAAGTTTGTCACAGTTCAAAACCGTGCCAAAATATGATACACGTTTGCCACGGTTTTAAACTGTGCCAATTTTTTTATTTTAAAAAAAATTTATTTGAAAGCACAAAATTCACAAATTAATAATATTGCGCGTTATTAATAAACTAATGCACATACAAACTTCAAAATATTACAAGTCTTTAACAGCTCACAGGCCCAAAAAAAATTGGGCAGAATTTCCTCTATTTTCTGGACATTCCAAAACCTGTTAATACAAAACCTGCCTAACATAAAGCCTGCATGGCCACAAAATATAACAATTAACTTACAAAAGCCCTCATGGCTATACAAATCAATAATAAAACAACAAAAGGCCGTACGATCATGACACAAAAAATGGAATCATTAATAAACCCCTTGTTGTAAACCATTGAGTTCTTTATGTGTTCCACATGAATAAAAGCCAACGATAAACTGTTATCCTGCAAAAAAAATAGAATACAAAAAAGATACGATATTAGTAACCCAATAATTTATAAAAAAAAAAATACTCAAAACAAAAAAATTACATATATGAGTGGAAATTATCGTCATACTCACAAATCGGGAGACCCGGGACTACGCGGTCAGTTCCTACAAGTTACATTGATCCCGTCCGAGGTGTTCATGCCTCCTACGGGGTCGATTGGGGACCGGTTTGGGTTTTCACCCTTTAACGGCATATTTTTAACTCTAAGTGTGATTTTTGCAAATTATCGTCATACTCTCAAACCGGGAGACCCGAGACTACGTGATCAGTTCCTACAAGTTACATTGGTCCCTTGAGAGGTGTTCGTGCCTCCTACGGGGTCGTTTGGGAGCCGGTTTGGGTTTTCACCCTTTAACGGCATGTTTTTAACCCTTTAACGGCATGTTTTTAACTCTAAGTGTGATTTTTGCAACTTATCATCATACTCTCAAACCGGGACACCCGGGACTACGAGGTCAGTTCCTATAAGTTATATTGGTCCCGTGCGAGGTGTTCGTGGTTCCTACGGGGTTGTTTGGGGGCTGGTTTGGGTTTTCACCCTTTAACGGTATGTTTTTAAGTTTAAGTGTAGATTTTTGCAAATTATCGTCCTATTCACAAACTGGGAGACCCGGGACTACGTGGTTAGTTCCTATAAGTTACATTGGTCCCGTGCGAGGTGTTCGTACCTCCTACGGGGTCGTTTGGGGGACGGTTTGGGTTTTCACCCTTTAACGGCATGTTTTTAACTCTAAGTGTGATTTTTACAAATTATCATCATACTCTCAAACCGGGAGACCCGGGACTACGCGGTCAGTTCCTACAAGTTATATTGGTCCCGTGCGAGGTGTTCGTGCCTCCTACAGGGTTGTTTGGGGGCTGGTTTGGGTTTTCACCCTTTAACGGCATGTTTTTAAGTTTAAGTGTATATTTTTGCAAATTATCGTCCTATTCACAAACTGGGAGACCCGGGACTACGCGGTCAGTTCCTACAAGTTACATTGGTCCCGTGCGAGGTGTTCGTGCCTCCTACGGGGTCGTTTGGGGGCTGGTTTGAGTTTTCACCCTTTAACAGCATGTTTTTAACTAAGTGTGATTTTTGCAAATTATCATCATACTCTTAAACCGGGAGATTCGGGACTATGCGGTCAGTTCCTACAAGTTACATTGGTCCCGTGCGAGGTGTTCGTGCCTCCTACGGGGTCATTTGGGGGATGGTTTGGGTTTTCAACCTTTAACGACATGTTTTTAAGTTTAAGTGTTGATTTTTACAAATTATAGTCCTATTCACAAATCGGGAGACCCGGGACTACGCTGTCAGTTCCTACAAGTTACATTGGTCCCGTGCGAGGTGTTCGTGCCTCGTACGGGGTCGATTGGGGGCCGGTTTGGGTTTTCACCCTTTAACGGCCTATTTTTAACTCTAAATGTTATTTTTGTAAATTATAGTCATACTCTCAAAGCGGGAGATCCGGTACTACGCGGTAAGTTCCTACAAGTTACATTGGTCCCGTGCGAGGTGTTCGTGCCTCGTACGGGGTCGATTGGGGGCCGGTTTGGGTTTTCACCCTTTAAAGGCCTATTTTTAACTCTAAGTGTTATTTTCGCAAATTATAGTCATACTCTCAAACCGGGAGATCCGGGACTACGCGGTCAGTTCCTACAAGTAACATTAGTCCTGTGCGAGGTGTTCGTGCCTCCTACGGGGTTGTTTGGGGGCCGGTTTGGGTTTTCACCCTTTAACGGCCTGTTTTTAACACTAAGTGTGATTTTTACAAATTATCGTCATACTCTCAAATCGGGAGACCGGGGACTACGCGGTTAGTTCCTACAAGTTACATTGATCCCGTGCGAGGTGTTCGTGCCTCCTACGGGGTCCTTTGGGGGCCGATTTGAGTTTTCACCCTTTAACGACCTGTTTTCAACTCTAAGTGTGATTTTTGCAAATTATCATCATACTCTCAAACCGAGAGACAGGGGACTACGCGGTCAGTTCCTACAAGTTATATTGGTCCCTTACGAGGTGTTCGTGCCTCCTACGGAGTCTATTGGGGGGCGGTTTGGGTTTTCACCCTTTAACGGCATGTTTTTAACTCTAAGTTTGATTTTTGTAAATTATCGTCATACTCTCAAACCTAGAGACCGGGGACTACACGGTCAGTTCCTACAAGTTACATTGGTCCCGTGCGAGGTGTTCGTGCCTCCTACGGGGTCGATTGGGGGCCAATTTGGGTTTTCACCCTTTAACGACCTATTTTCAACTCTAAGTGTGATTTTTGCAAATTATCGTCATACTCTCAAACCGGGAGACCGAGGACTACACGGTCAGTTCCTACAAGTTATATTGGTCCTGTGCGAGGTGTCCGTGCCTCCTACGGGGTCGATTGGGGGCCAGTTTGGGTTTTCACCCTTTAACGACATGTTTTTAACTCTAAGTGTGATTTTTACAAATTATCGTCAAACTCTCAAATTGGGAGACATGGGACTACGCGGTCAGTTCCTACAAGTTACATTGGTCCCGTGCGAGGTGTTCGTGCCTCCTACGGGTCGATTGGGGGCCGGTTTGGGTTTTCTCCCTTTAACGGCATGTTTTTAACTCTAAGTGTGATTTTTGCAAATTATCGTCATACTCTCAAACTGGGAGACCCGGGACTACGCGGTCAGTTCCTACAAGTTACATTGGTCCTGTGCGAGGTGTTCGTGCCTCCTACGGGGTCATTTGGGGGCTGGTTTGGGTTTTCACCCTTTAACGACATGTTTTTAAGTTTTAGTGTTGATTTTTACAAATTATAGTCCTATTCACAAACCAGGAGACCCGAGACTACGCTGTCAGTTCCTAAAAGTTACATTGGTCCCGTGCGAGGTGTTCGTGCCTCCTATATCGTCATATTCTCTAACGGTATGTTTTTAATCAATTTAGAATATTTATGGATTTTAGAAAATTTTTACATAATTTCATTTGTTTATTCGTTAAATCCAACATGTTTTAACATTTAAAATAAACTCAACAGCAACAGCAAATTCCAAAACCAAACCACCAGCAAGTCCCTTCCACCAATTTAACTAAATAATCTCATAAAGTAAGCCATGAAGTGATTTTCAAACTTTAAAAGGAATGATCAGATATAAAATGAAAATGACAATGGTGATTAAAACGATCAGTTCCTACACGTTACATTGATCCCGTGCGAGGCGTCCGTGCCTCTTACGGGGCCTTTAGTGGTGATTGTAGGTGGTAAGTTTCTTTAAAGAATCCTTTGAAGCGAATCCAAATTGAAGTTACTCTAAGCCAAGTAGCCTAAGCTAGGCACTACTATAAAGTAAGGTGCCTAAGATATGCATGTTAAATGTAATTAAAGAAGAAACGTATAAATCATCATCATTATGAAAAAAAATAGAAATATAAAGTAAGGTTCCTAAGATATGCATGTTAAATATAATTGATTTGCCAAATATTTTGGTAAATTGTCCTCATTTAGTATCCTCATGTTCTTTTATTGTATACTTTGTTCTTTTATAGAATTCAGAGCATGGTAATATGATATCAAGTAACTGAATCTGTGCCCCTGATCTCGTATGTAGATTCTTAATAGTTTCCCCACGCTTGCCTATTATTAAACCAACCTACAATGGAAAAACATTTCAAGTGAGAAATGTTAGGGAAATTTTAAGTCTCTCACCTTGGCAAATTTGAAGATATATACTTTATATATCTTTAAAGCCTTGTATATTTATTTGGCACTTGTTTGTATGTTATTTGAGTGTGCATGCTTCATTTTGTATTGATGTTTATGTATATATACAGAGCCCATTTCAGAAAGGGACAGTGCCGAACTTCAATGCCTCACAATGTGTAAGAAATAAAAATAAATGTCGTGTTAAAAGCCTTGGCCACCAAACGAAAATTCCTAGAACAATAAATACTTTCAAGATATTGTGTCAGACAATTATCGTACATTGAAACTAACACTCGTCAACATGAGACTACACAATTAGGGAGTTCAATTATTGTATTTATACTAAAAATATTAAACTTCCAGAAGGTTCTAGAGAGTACACAACTAAGGCCCAAAACAAGAAGCGCCCAATACAAGAGGAAAAATTATAGTGAAATGTGTGTGTGTGTGGGGGGGGGGGGGGGGGATAATGGTAGATATGAGAGTACTTTAATAAAATGTAAAAGACAAACCTTTTTTTTCATCATAACCAAAAAGCCATGACCACCTTGGACAAGTTCTGAAAATACTTCATGAAAATGCTTAACCACACCTTTGAAGGTACGTTCTATTGATTCATCCATTCGCTGATCAAGAGCTGATATAAGTTCTTTGATTTTATGCAAAAGAATAGACAGACAACCAAGTTAAATACTCTCCTTCTATTATCAGCTTACACCACTAATTATAGCTTGAAAAGAAGATATGTGACTGATTTAAGTACCTCATCACCAGCATTTAATTCCTCTTGCCTTTTCTGGAGTTGTTCTCATTGTTCTGTGAAATTTGCATATTGATCAAGTGCTTTTTTATTTACATGGCTGAATTGTCGCAGTTGCTTATTACACTTGTCAAGCATTTTATACAATTCCTTTACGCTCTTCGTCTTATACCTGTTATTCAAATTGATTGAGAAAGGAATAATTAAGTGAAAAGAAATATGTACTGAAGAGTATCTTATTCGTATGATTTAACCAACTCTAATACATGTCAAAATTGATGAACCTACTTCACGGATTGTTGAACAAGAAAACATAATATGGATTGATGAACAAGCAAACAACCCTAGGAATATTTATCTAGAAATTAGGATAATAAACACATTTAAGACACATAAATACATATATATATATATTTTCTGCTTGCAAAGTGTAATGTGAACAAAAAAGAACAATCTAATAAATACCATACGATTGACATGTGAAACATATTAACTCACAAATCATAGTACCCAATAAGCACCAAATAATATGTACACACATAACTATTTGTTCCACTTTATGAGATGATTCACAACATAGATGGATTTTGATATAAATATGAAAAGTCCATATGGGTATAGAGATCCTCAAGCAACCCTGCCTCTTCGACGGAAATCTAGCAACATTAATGTCACCACCAGCACACCAAGCCACCTATTTGACAGAAAAGAACCCAAAAAACTGGAAACACCTCTAAAGGCTAAACATAGCAAAGATCACAAAATTGACATAAAGCTGATTATCACCCAAAGCTTTTCTTTTTACTCTCTTTCATCTTCGAAAATCCTATTAGATCAACATCTACTTAGGCATTTCCTTCCCTAATAACTTTGAACACCAACAAATCTCTACATTTTCTTGGTAGCATACCCTGCACTCCAAACTCCAAAAAAACTTTCATCCATAAGATATATGTATACAAACAATGAATCAAGATGTGTCCGAGTGTTGTACACCCTGAACTGCACAAAATACACCAGTTGGGGCACAAGCACATTTTAGGTCTCTACTTTTGCATCGCATAACATCACAAGTATCTGTTATATGATGGACTAGTAACAAAGAGAATGTTTACACTTTTGAAGGGATACCTTCTATCAAAATTTTCTTATATGGAGCAAAAAAACCAAAGAGATTAAAATTACACAAAGCTTTAAAAATTAAGCTTCAAGAGACCCCCAAGTCATTGTGAGTAAGAATAAATTACACAAAGCATAAATTAAAATTTTCTCCTAAGTCATTCATGATCAATTAAAATTAAAACTTAGATTAAAAAAAGATGTAATTGTGAGTAAGCATAAATGAACTTATAGGTAGAGGATAGAAGAAAGGGAGATGCACGGTCATCCCGGAGGTTCGGCGCAAAAAGCTTAAAGTGGAGCTGCCCGGGTTAATTCCGTCGGCGGCCAACATCCAACTAGTGTCAGCCAGCCCCTCAAACCACCTGCCACCACCAGCTGGTGGTGGTCCGACCCATCTGAAAACCCAAAACCTAACAGCTATGAGCTCCAGCAAAAACCGGTGCCGTTCAACCCTTGTAATCCCATCGTCGGTGACCACTTCCCTAAAGTCGAAGCTACTATCTCATCTACCTCCATGCCACATCTTCCCCAAAACCCATAGTTTAACCCACCAACTACCTTAAACTCGTAAACCCAACAACCCGCAACTCCAAACCCAAGGCAACCCAGATGAAATTAGCCAAAACCAACCTATGTCTCGACCCAACACAAAACCCGTTTACCTACCCGAACTGGAGCTACCCCTAAAACTGACTTCCTTCAACCCCTTGCTCCTCTTCAATCCAAATCAGTTGAAAAACCCTAAGCTAAACCTATTTCAAGCCCCAAAATTTTAACATCTTTGTTCCAACTCAAAAACAGCTTAGGTGATGCGAAAAAGAAAGACTCGCGCAAAAGAATGAGCGGGGAAGAAAATGCTTGGCTCCAAATGAAAAGGAATGCATTTTAATATTTCTCATTTTTTTAAGTGCTTGGCTCCAAATGAAAAAATCAAATGAATTTTAATATTTCATATTTTTTATTTGACACAGTTTAAGCACGCTTTTAAACCGTGCGAGATCCTGGCACCGTTTTAAACCGTGCCAGATTGAAAATAAACCGTGCCAGAATCTGGCACAGTTATAAACCGTGCTAGATTATCTTTGTCCAACCGTGCCAGATTAGCAGTTTTGGTGTAGTGTAACCATAAATTCCCAAATCTTCCCCCAAACCTTATGAACATGAATCCATAATTTAATTGATTACAAAGACTCCTTATTAATTCGTTTTCAAATCATCAAAAGTTATATTTTGCGTATTAAATTCGTCCATAACCATTCTACATGCAATCTCTATCCAAAATTATGAGTTCCACAACCATCCTATTTGGGTTTTCATCAAAACTTTCAAGGTATATAAAGTTTCTACACTAAACATGGAGGAAATATTCATTGAAATTAATAACATCAAATCACTTTCCTCTTAAGTTTGTTCTTCAGATTTGTTGTTGGTGAATATAGGCTGATTTTCTCCTCTTTCTTGTCACAAATCCTTCCAAAATGGTGGTGATGGGTGATGGTTTTGGTTTGGAACCTCTTGTAACTTCTCTCTAATTTCTCTCAAAACCCCCATAGCCTACTCTCTTGCCTTTGGCTGATAATGACCTTAGTGACCTCTCCAATAATATATAATTAAACTCTAAAATACGTGGGTTTTAATTCCTCAATTTTTAAAATTACCAAAATACCCTTCTGGGTTGCCGGTTTGGCCTAAAAATGCCCCGGGACCCAAACTAAATCCTCGGCTAGTGTTTTCTGACTATTTTGACCCTTTTGGACACATTGGGGCACTCAAAATGACCATTCAGTTGATAAAAATATAAATTTACTTTTTAATCTAATTAAATTCATTCTTAACGCGACTAACACGCGCATCCCAACTTAATTTCCCAAATTGTCATATTTTTGCCTCGCGACAATTTTAATATTTTCAATACTCGTTTATTACCATATATTCTCAGTAATGTTTTATTTTAACATCATAATCAAATACCAATTCACATCTTGCTAGTATTTACCTCCGGATTAATTTCCAATTAATTTTCATTTAAGTCAATTAATCCCTTAAATAAAAATCAATAAAATTACGGGGTATTACAGGTTCCTCTTGGGTGTCACCAGGGGTGTCCACCTTCCCGCAACACGTTTTAAAGCCTATGTGTGTATGTACTCAAATTCATGTTTGGGTTCGATTCTCAAACCATGAGTCTCTCGGCTTCTTGTCCTATTTCTACCTATTATGTTGGACGTGCACAAGGTTTTTGTGTCACTTGTGGTTCCGTTTAGGTGTTTCTAGGGGTGCCCGCCCCCTTGCGGCCCATTTTCAAGCCTAAGTGTGCATTTTTTCGAAATCATTTTTGGGTCTTATCCTCAAATCGGGAGTTGTGGGATAGAGTGGTCGAATGTTATGTGTCTTATTAGACATGTACGAGGTGTCTATGCCACTCGTGGTGCTGTTTGGGTGTTGATGGGGGTTCCCCCGATAGGTTTTCAAGCCAAAGTGTGCATGTTTTGAATTCGTGTCCTATCCTCATACCTTGAGATCCATGACTGCACGGTCGGTTGCTACGTATTACATTGGATGCACACATTGTTCTTGTGGCACTCGCGGTGCCGTTTGGGTGCCACTAGGGGGGCCTACTACCCCACGGTACGTTTCCAAGTCTAAGTGTGCATATTTTTGAATTTGTGTCCTATCCTCAAACTGAGAGTCCCACAGCTGTGCGACCGATTGCTACATGTTGATGTGTTCATGATGCTCGCGATGCCGTTTGGGTGAGCTAAGCGTGCCCTCCCACTGCGGCACGTTTTCCAGCCTTAGTGTGGCTATTTTCGAATTCTTATCCTATCCACAAATTTGGAGTCCCACGATTGCAAGTCTGGTTGCTACGTATTACGTTTGACTCGCACGAGTTGTTCGTACCACTCGTGGTGCCATTTAGATGCCTCTAGGGGTGCTCACCCCCATGGAATGTTTTCAAGCTAAAGTGTACGTGTTTTTGAATTAGTGTCCTATCCTCAAATTGAGAGTACCGTGGATGCACGGCCAGTTGCTACGTGTTACATTAGATGTGCACGAGGTGTTCGTTCCACTCGCGGTGCCATTTGAGTGCCACTAGGGGTGCTCCTCACGCGGCACGTTTTCAAGCCTAAGTGTGAATGTTTTTGAATTCGTGGTTGGGTCCTATCCTCAAATAGGGAGTCTTACGACTGCGCACTGGTTTCGATGAGTTATGTTAGATGCACACGAGGTGTTCGTGCCACTCGCGATGATGTTTCGCTGACGCATGGATGCCCCCCCCCCACCGCAGCACATTTTTCTACGTAAGTGTGCTTGTTTTTAAATTCGTGTCCTATCCTCAAATCGAGAGTAATGGGGCTGCGCAGTTGGTTGCTACGTATTACATTTGACACGTACGAGGTGTTTGTGACAATCATAGTGCCTCTAGGGGTTCCCTCCCCTCCGCGATACGTTTTCAAGCCTAAGTGTGATTGTTTTGGAATTCATGTAGGCCGATTTCTACATGTTACATTGGATGCGCACAAGGTGTTGCTTCCATTCGCGGTGCTATTTCAGGGCTACTGGGGGTGCACTCTCCCCCCGGGGCATGTTTTCAAGCCTAAGTGTGCCTATTTTTGAATTCGAGTTTGGATCCTATCCTCAAACCGGGAGTCTTGTAGCTGCACGAACAGTTGCTATGTGTTATATGGAATGCGCACAAGGTGTTCGTGTCACTCGCGATGACGGTTGGGTGACGCTGGGTCCCCCCCCCACGGCACGTTTTGAAGCCTTTGTGTGCCTGTTTTTTAATTCTTGTCATATCCTCAAATCAAGAGTTCCATGGTTGTGCAGTCGGTTACTACATTTTAAATTTTATGCGTACTAGGTGTTCGTGCCACTCACGGTGCCGTTTGAGTTTCGATGGGTGTGCTCGCCCCCCACAGTACATTTTTTAGCCTAAGTGTGCCTATTTTTGAATTGATGTCCTACCCTCAAACTAAGAGTCCAGCGGTTGCATGAAAATATGCTACGTGTTATTTTGGATGCGCAAGAGATGTTCGTGACACTCACGTGCCCTTTGGTTTCCACTTGGGGTGCCCGTCCCCCGAGACATGTTTTCTAGCCTAAGTGTGCCAATTTTCGAATTAATGTCCTATCCTCAAATCCAGAGTCCTGCGGCTCTGTGAACGGTTTCTACGTATTACATGGGACACCTGCGAGGTGTTCGTGTCACTTGGAGTGTCGTTTGAGTGACATTGGGGGTACCCCCCCCCCCCCCCCCCCCCCCCCCCGCGATAGGTTTTCAATCCTAAGGGTGCATACCAGCGTACGTTCACAAGAAAATTTTCTAACTCCGAAAATTTCGAACATTTCCTTAATTCCCTAGAACACCCGTAACCAGGAAAAAGTCCCAACCGAGTTCGAATAACAAAAATCAATCACCACATGGAGATCTAAAAAATAAAAAAAATACATAAATAATGGGACAAATTGGTGAGAATAAAGAACGATATTTTCCCATTTTCCAACAACCGTACTCCTTTTATGTCTTTAAATAAGTGTGTGTGAACACATGTCCATTATATTTATTCCTACTTTTACGCACACAAAGAGTAAAATAAAACCACTATCCGAGTGATTCGTTTTTTCTTTCATCCCATGAGAAATAAAAATAAAGTAGCGTGATGTTCAATCGGTGGATGTTAACGGTTAATTTTTGGCTTCGCACACGTGCATTATGAATTGAGATTTATCAAACAAGATTTTTTGTTATTTTTTTGGAATTTAAAATGTACAGTTTTTAATTATTTTGATTTTTTCCTTGACTTGTGCTATGTGGTACAAATTGAATTTTGTGGGTAACTTCATTGCAAATCCTCACGAAACACCACTCATCCTACTAGGGTAATATAGGGAGTTAATGACTTGTTGCATATGCTCGTTGTGACTGCGTGCTTGCAAAACACGTATTTTATCCCTTAGTAAACAAATGCTATTTATGGACCCAATTTTTGATTCTTTTAAATTGATCGAAATTAGAAATGTCTTAAGTAAGGGGGGTTGATTCTGAATTAATCTTTCATATTTATCCCTCTATTTTCGTCCTTTTTGTGGTTACGAACATAGAATTTATCTGGGAGTTTCTCATATTAATTGTAATTGACCTTTTTGCTAAGTGTTTCTTATTTTTTGTATCTCTCATGTGTATCATTGGTAATTTTTGCGAGTGAATGGAAGAGAATAGCGCAAAACAAGGAAGACAAGACAAGAAAGGATAGTCAAGGACAAATCAATAATTTTTCAATAAGAACTCGGAGAAGGCACTAACATGAAAATTGTAGACCTCGAGCTCACTAGGATATAGGAAGAAACGACACATCATTCCAAGTCCAGGTGAAGGAAATACATTTCTTTGCAGATTGGGCAAAGTTTCAAGGTCAAAACTGCAAAAAAGGAAAAGTTTCAAGAATTTTTAGATCTCCAGACTAGTACCCAAAACTGAATTGGCTTAGTTTTAGAGCGAACCGGTTCGCTTTTCCTAATAGGTTCACCTTATGAATTTAGTTTGCTGTAATTTTTTTTTATCTTTACCTATTTTGTAGCAAAGTTGGTTATTTCTTTAACCTGACCTTTTGGCCATTTTTGCATCTTTAAATAGCGCACTCAGGAGCTTGTTTTGATGCAATTCATATTATATTAGGCTTGGGATTAATCTTTAATTGATGTAATTTCAAACATTTAGTAATTTCAACATTTGTAATTCAATAGGAACGACTTCATTCAATTTATGCAATTCTTGCTTAGTTGGGATTTCTTCATTCACACATCTTGGAATATTTTCAATTAGTATCTAAATTTCAATTCTTCTTTTATTCCTATTTTGATTATGGATTGATGCATGCTTTGTGTTAGTTTCTTATAACTATTCTTCACGTCTAACTAAGATCTTTCATAGGTTGGGCCACATGAACCCGACCTAGGGTTTCAAACTTGAATGTAAAATTCATAGTAATAAACTTTTTAATTCATCGAGGTTGATATATTAACCAGGATTAATCGTGTATATCTCTTAATTTGATTTGTCAAAAGCAACCCAATTATTTGAATATGCATTACACATGTCGGTTAATATAGTATCACACATATCAGTTTGTTGACCCGATATCGCGTAAGTTAATGCCCAAACATATTTGGTGCTTCGAATTGATTTGATGCTTTTTCTTTAATTAGTTAATTAGTTCAAAGAGCTTTACATGTATCATAGAAACCCTATAGTATGGGGGATTGGATCCCAAATTCCTTTTCAAAAATTATTTCAAAACCGAATTTAGGCTTCTCATAAATTAGTTTAATTTTCAATTTCATTAGCTTAAATTGTTTGTGTAGTTATAAATCACACTCAATACTTCATCACCTTTTGTTTATTTTTGCGAGTCAAAGACTAGAATTAAGACACCGTCCCTACTCTCATTGTGAGTATTCTATTCCTAGAGGATTCGATTCCGACTTACTCGATTTTATTACTTCAGAGACCGACTTGATCTTGACCCGTACATTCACACGTACTAAGATGCTCATCAAGCACCTTGGGAGGGACTGTTGTAATGTGTGTTAACTAACCTCATCCTTACAAACACTTAGTTAATCAAAATAAGAATTATACCCATATTTGATGTTAAAATTGGGCAATGGGTGGTGAAAGATGCACGAACACCATGAGAGGGACGAATTTATTAGGTTTGAACTATCCAGGTCCTTATCAGACTCTGGGTGGGTTTAACATAATGATAATTACAACAAGTTTTAGTTTAAAAATGGGCGTTAGTGAGTGGAATATTGAAACATTAATTAGATGCCCTAGAATAATGCTTGAGCAACTTCAGAAGAACCATTGCAACATGTGTCAATTCACCATGTCCTTATCAAACTCCCAGTTTAACAAAATGGTAAGTATAGCAAGTTTTATGTTAAAATAGGGCATTGGGGGTGAAATTTCAAAACACGAAATAAATGACCTAGAAAGAGGCATGAGCACCTCCTGATGAACAATGTAATGTGGATCAACTGACCTTGTCCTTATCGGACTATGGGTTTAAATGACATGTATACACAAGTTTTGAGTTAAAATGGTGTGTTACGTTGGGGGTCATCATCAGTATCTTAGCCTTAATCCCATCATATGGGGTCCACCATATTGATTCTCCTTTTTCATTCTAATCTATTATATGGAATATTATCATTCAAGTTTAATTCCTTAAGATCTCTCCTAAAAATTTCCTTTCATGATAGTTTAGGGCAACCTATTTCTTTTTTACTTTCTATTTCCAATAATCTGGTGATATATTAAAATAACAATCAAATAACCAAGAAAGATGCATGAATACCTTGAGATGGACTATTGCAATGTGTTTGAACTAGTTGGGTCCTTAGCCTACTCCTACTTTAACAAAATGACAATTATGATAAGTTTTAGGTTAAAATAAGGTCGTCAGGGGGTGAATTATCAAAAAATCAACCACATGTCTCCAAATAGACATGAGAACATCGAGAGGGACCATTGTAATTTATGTGAATAACATTGTTCTTAACAAACACAAGATTTATCAAAATTATAAGTACACCCAAGTTTTATATTGAAATGGGGTATTGGGGGTGAAATATCAAAACATGAACCAAATGGCCTGGAAAGAGTCACGAACACCTCGCTATTGCAATGTGTGTGAATTACTCTTACCCTTATCGAATGCTTGGTTTATAAAAATGATAAGTATATACAAGTTTTAGATCAAAATGGGGTGTTGGGGGTGAAATATCAAAATAAAAAACAAATGATCCAAAAAGAGGCAGGAAGACCTTGAGATGGATGATTACAATGTGTTTTAACTAGTCGGGTCGTTATCGGAATCCCGATTTTAAAAATGATAATTATATAAAGTTTTATATTAAAAATGGGGCGTTGGAGGTTGAAATATCAAAGAAGCAAGTAAATGGCACGAAACTGGTAACGAGGTCCTCGAGGGGACAATTGCAATGTGTGTGAACTGACCGTGTCCTTATTGGACTGTCAGTTTAGTAAAATGACTAGTTATCTAAGTTTTAGGCTAAAATAGGGCATTATGGGTGAAATATCAAACAAATAACAAAATAACCAAGAAATAGGCATAAATACCTTGAGATGGAAAATTTTAATGTGTTAGAACTAGTCAGGTCTTTATCGAGCACTTAGTTTATCAAAATGACAACCATACACAAGTTTTATGTAAAAATGGGGTGTTGGGGGCTGAAATACAAAAAAAAGTAATCATGTGACCAAAAAAGAGACACAGGTACCTCAAATTGGACCATTTTAACACGTGTGAACTGACCTGGTCCTTATCAGACTATCTGTTTATCAAAATGAAAATGTACACAAGTTTTATGTTAAAATGGAACATTAGGGGTGAAATATCAAAACAACAATCAAATGACTCCAAAAGAGGCACGAGCACCTCGAGTTTGATGACTGTAAAGTGTTTGAACTATCTCGGTCCTTATCGGAGTCCTAGTTTAATAAAATGACAACTATGAGAGGTTTTATCTTCAGACATGGGGCATTGGGTGGGGGTGAAATATCAAAACAACCACCAAATGACCTCGTATGTAGCACTAGCACCTAGAGAGGGACCATTATAATGTTTATAAACTCACCTTGTCTTTATCGCACCCTCGGTATATTAAAATAGCAAGTATATACAAGATTTAGGTTAAATTGGGGCATTGGGAGGTGGAATACCAAAAAACTAACCTAATGATGTATAACACTTCTAAATGGACGATTATAATGGGTTTAATCTATCCAAGTCTTTATCTGACACCAGGATTAAGAAAATGACAATTATTGCAAGTTAAAAGTTAAAAATGGGTGGGGGTAAAATATAAAAACATTAACCAAATAACCTAGAAAGTGGCACAAATACTTTGAGATGGATGATTGTAATGTTTTTGAATGAGCATGGTCCTTTTGGGACTCCCTATTTAATGAAGTGGCTATTATAACAAGTTTTAGGTTTAAAAATAGGGCGTTGTGGCTTAAAATATCAAAACAACAATTAAATGCCTAAAAAATATGCACGAGCACCTCGAGAGGGATCATTGCAATATATGTGAACTAACCTCGTCCTTAATGAGACCTAGATTTAACAAAAATGACAAGTATACGCAAGTTATAGATTACATACGGTTGGGGGTGGGGATGTTAAATATCAAAACAACAACCAAATGGACCATAAAGGGGCACGATCACTTCGAGAATGACAATTGAAACGTGTGTGAACTAACCTTGTCCTTATCGAATGTTCGATTTATCAAAATGAAAAGTTGACATAAATTTTAGGTTAAAAAGGGCCCTTGGGGGTTAAATGTCAAATAATGATCAAATGATTCGAAAAGAGGCATGGGCACCTTGAGATGGACCATTGTAATGGGTGTGAAATATCTTAATCCTTATTAGACTATTATTTTATAAAAATAATAAGTATACGCAAGCTTTAGGTTAAAATAAGGCATGGGGTAGAATACGAAAAGAACAACCAAATTACCCAAGATAGGCACAAACAACTCGAAATGGATGATTATAATGTATTTAAACTAGATAGGTCCTTATTGGACTCTCGATTTAACAAGATGACAATTATAACAAGTCTTAGGTTAAAATGGGGTGTCAGGAGTGAAATATGAAAACAACAACCAAACGGCCCAAAAACTAGCATGAGTACCTCGAAATGGACCATTGCATCAAGTGTGAAATGACCGTGTTCTTATTAAACCCTCAATCCATGAAAATGAAAACTATATATAAGTTTTAGGTAAAAATAAGGTGTGGGAGGTAAAATATTAAAAACAACAACCAAATGACACGAAAAGAGGCTTGAACACCTCGAGATGGACGATTCTAATGTGTTTGAACTAGTCGGGTCCTTATTGGACTCCCGATTTAACAAAATGCATATTATATCAAGTTTTAGGTTAAAAACGGGGTGTTGAGTGTGAAATAAAAAAAATAACCAAATGACACAGAAAGTGGCACAACCATCTCAAGATGGGCCATTGCAATGTGTTGAACTATCCGGGTCCTTAGTGGACTCCCCGTTCAGAAAAGAGAATTTTAAGGATTGATTCCTATCTTATGACAAACACATACGAATTCAAATTTTATCAATTTTTATCTTGAATTAATTTAGTGTGATGCAATAATGAAGTCCAAATTAAATAATTCAACCCAAGCAAGCAAAATTACAAAAAAGTAAGAAAAAATCCTTTTCAGTCAAGCCTTTATTTTTAAGCACTATACTTGAATTCACAGGCACTTAAAGACTTAGAGATTACTTAGCTCACAAAGTATAATGCCCAGTTCTTCAAGTCTTCTACAGCAACAACACAATCCAGCCCCGCCTACAGGAAGCAATCCTCCATCGGTATCCACTGATCAGCCTTTTTCTTTAGCAGTAGAGCCTCAAATCCATAAATCAGTCACAAATATGAATTTTACAAGGTTTTTTAAACAATAATGTGTTCTTCTTGATTGAGTAAAGTGATCTCTAAATTTCCAAGGGGTTTGTATGAAAAATAGTAGAGTTTGATAACAAGAGGTAAACTAAAATGGCTTGGGAAAGGTTTCAAATGAGTTGTCTAAAACTCTAATCTTACATATCTATTTATAAGGAAGTTTTTACAAAAGGATATGCATTAGAGAGTTGGATCAGATTTGATTAAAAAACCAAAATTCATGTGATCGTTTGAAGGACCTGGTATCTCATTCGAATGACATTTCCTTTTTCGTCTGAACAGTTTTCCAAAGAAATTCTAGAGCTCGTCGCTTTAGATCTTGTTTGATCGTGGGAAAACTCATTCTAACGACGTACCCAATCTCGTTCTAACGATTTCAATAAAACTTTGAATGACATTCCATAAATGACCAAAAGGCGACTTTCTAAAATTCGTTCAAACAATGGAACCTCGTTCTAATGACACTATGTAACTCGTACCAAAAACATGTCAAACTCGTTCTGACTAATTAGCAAGATTTTAAAAAAATATTTTAAAAAGTTTTTAAAGACATTTTTAAATGCAAACTTTTAAAAAAAATCCTAGAAAATTATAGTCTTTACCAAACTACCTCATAACTCTTTTTTGGCAAGTATGTGACGAACGATCTTCAATCTTACAAATGTCACAAACTTCTTGTTGTTGAATACATGGAAGAGATCATAAAGGTGCAGTGGTATGTAATAGGATAAGAGAAATAAAAAATTAAATTGATCAATTATAAAACTTGCTCTTACAAATCTCCCCCTTTGGCTATTCCGATGCAAAATATAAATTGAAGACAAATTGACCCCTAAGACTAATACAATTAATGACCTCCCAAATCAAGAAAGGGATATGCATACATTTATAAGTCTTCGACTGAAAAGTCTTCTTCTTGTGAAATCCTTAAAATAATCATCAAGGTTGAATGATCTAAACACATGAAACAAAATAAATACTGTGATGCGTACAAGTTTAAAAAATAAATAAACTTCTATTCTCTACCTTTTATTTGTAATAGACAAAGGATTAAAATCTAAACATGAATAATAAGCATTACATGAAGAAGTTCATCACAAAGATAATCGATAATGCGTATATAATTATAATCTTAAAAGGCATAATGTGTTCTCCCCCATCAAACAATTATTTTTGAAGTTTTGTTAATATTTTCAAGTGTAAGGAATGAAAAATACATATAGGCACAAAAAATATAGTCATCATGGAATGACACTTAAATATCCGAATCGTGAAAGTGAAATGAAATTGTGTGAATATTTTTCATAGGCAAATCAACATAAGCATTCATAATATAGGTGCACGAAGTCATGAGACACATCTAAACAAAGAACTAAATTTCAACCTTAGGCGTGAAATAGTGTACTGTAGTGAAATTGACTTGATTTATACAATATGCCATGAACTTTATTAATTCTGAAAAGAATAATGCCAAACTATTTTATGTTTTTTAAGAAGTTTCGTTGTGAAAACCCATTGATCTTCTACTCTATAACTCCTTCAAAATCTCACATATATTAGAAATCACTCTAAAATATTTCGAAAAATTATGATTCTCATATTTAAGGAAGCATCAATGAATATAAACTAAATGTCCTTGGCACTTATGTTTTGTGTGCAATTAATATTTTTAGGCTCTTTTTTTTCAAATGGTAACAAAAAGAGAATTTTGCTATTTCGTAACCCATTTCCATTGCTTATTTTTTGTGAAAAGAAATCAAAGCAATGGTTCTTACAAGCACAACTTATATCTTTTTACATTTGATTTTTTATTAAGTGGGATTGAGATGTGAACATCGAATTGGACACATGATAAGAAAGTACAATATTTAAAAAGTTCATGCACGTATACAATAAAGGCGAAAAAGAGTGTAACAATTAGACAATTATCATCAATGATCACACAGACGAAACAAAGCCACGTCTCAAAACACAATAAAAAAGTGTAATACCCCGTGTTTTTGAAATAAAGTATTGGGATACAATTTAATCTAAAACATTCAGGAATAAATAGAATTGATGGAATTTAAATTAAATTGGTAGAGTTTCAATTGAGAATAAATTTCTTATTCATAATTGCATATTTATTTGATTCAATTGGGCATAATGGGTTCCTTCGGGGGAAAATAAAGTTTATGGAAATTATATTAGGATTATATTTTGATTAAACTTAATAAAACTATGGATGTTGAGTAAAAATGATTCGGGCATGTTTGGGGATATTTTGGGACCTCGTTTTGGTGTTTTAGACATCTAAAAAAGGCCTGGAATATAGGTATACCATTTGGGGAGTTCTTAGTCCATTTCGATTATGGGTTTGAATTCATTTTGGGGACTAAATAATTGGTTCAAGTCTTAACTCGAGATTAGGAAATAATATAAGTTATTTAGGGAGATAGAGAGTCCCATTCATTCATTTAAATTTAACCTTAGTAGCCCCTATCCATAAAGAGAAGATACTAAGGGCAAAATAGAGGAGGAGATTAAGCATTCAGGGGAGGACACTCAATCTTCCATATCAGACAAGAATTATCTTGCTAAAATTAACTTTCAATATATTTACTGATTCATTGGTGTATTTTCTCATATAATTTTTGGGTCAAAATATATGATTTGATGATGATATGATATAATTAAACCTTATGCATTAGAAGAACCAATCTGAATTTGAACTTTAATGACTGAACAAATTAATATTAAACCCGAAAATTTGGAATTGAGTAAATCTTGAGTTGGGCATTAAAATCCATGTTGTGGGACCTTTAATTGATGATCATTATTATCCAAGTATAGAGCCTTAAATTTGAGCATGATTAAATATGAATATGGGTAAAACAATGGTGGACAGTTAATTTAGGGATCGTTAATGGAGGCTTAGATTGTGTAGAAATTTTCAAAAAAAAAAAACACTCACTTAAAGGTTGTTTATTATATGGTTGGAAAGGAGAATCCTAATAAATTAAGTTAAGAATGAGTGTGAAGTGGTTTCATAATTTTTAGAATTGTGATGAATATTTGATGATTTTCGGAACTGCACACATTGCTGAAAAATTCTGAACAGAATATGAGACTTTGAAGTTATTTTTGGGATAGTATATTTAAGAATTTATCCTTTGTGAAACAATAAGGCCCTAATTAAATTTAGTTAAGAGTTTGTAGGTGTTAGTTTCTCAATTTTTGGAGTAGTTTCAATGAATATTTTATGATTATTTTCTCGGCAGCCCTTAGGGATGAAATTACTACCAAATTATTGAAAATCGACCAACTTTCCCATCTTCATTAGGTTTGAACACATATGAAGATTGTTTATTTGAGCCTAATTTATGATTTTTACTTCATTAAGTAGAGTGACTCGGTGAAGAGAATTTTGGACATTAATTAGGTAAATTTGTTTGGAGTTAGACTTGCATGTCATTTATTCTGTACATTACTAGTAAATAGAAGAAATTCTGGACATTAAATAGATAAACGGTGGCAAAAACATGAGTCTAAAATGTTAAAGGAAGATAAGCATGAGGGAGTAGAGTGAGACTAGTTTTGATAATATAAAAATGTCGCCTTTTAGAGTATCCATTTTATTCTTGTGTATGGGGCAGAGTGGTTAGGTGACATATGTCATTAGTAGTGGGATAAATATCGACACCTTGATATTCGTGATGGAAAAGAAAAAGGTTATAATGCGTGTACGTGTATGATCATTATCATTGTTGCAAATCCATTCCAATCAAAATCTCTTTGAACCTACAAACATAATATGAAATTGTATAATGGTAAGTAAGGTTGTAAATCTACTTTAATGTGTGAAGAACAAAATATGTGAAGACAAAGGTAGATTCATTTGCATATTATTTTTTTTATGATTTTTCAAAGGGATTATTAATTAACTAACTATGTTAATTTTTAAAGTACTAACTAAGATGTAATATCTAATAAGAGAAAAATGAGATAAATAAAATTGTGCTAATAAGTAAACTAACTAATTGGACTCATGTGTGCTTAAAAATTCATCCCTATAATGGGAGATGTGCCCTCATTAATCGTCGTCCAAGATATAAGATAGACAAATAAAAACATGCAACGATTAAAACAAGAGTAATTAAAGAGTAATAGATCAATCCCATTTTAGCCTTGAATTGGAATCAAATCTTCAATTACAACCCACAATTCTCTCAATTACAATCCCTCACTAGTATATTTTTTCTAAAAGAAAAACTATAAAATAACAAAATAAACTCTATTTACAATATGCAATGGATGAATTTATAATGGACTCTTAAATAATGACAAAGATTTGCTAAAAATGCAAATCCTCAAATCCTCAAATTGTACATTATAATTCATCAAAGGAAATAAATTTTACATCATCACTTTATGTTGAGATATTTTCTAAAATTGCAAATACTGACCATAAAGGGATGGAGAAGAAGTTACTTCCAAAAGGGATAGATTCAACCACAGCAGTCTAAATTGAGATAGTTGCTAAAAATATAAAAAACTCACTATAGAGGGGTGGAGTGGAATTCATACAAGAGATGAATTCTACCACACTACTCTATATTGAGATATTTGCTAAAAATGGAAATACTCTCTATAGAGGGGTGGAGGAGAATTTATCACACAAAGTTAAAAATTAAAATATAGATTCTAGTTAAATGACGTGAAGTCTTTAATTTATTGGTGGAGGAGGCTAGGGGAAAAGTTGGAAGTATTGATGGGCATTAGGGGTGTAATGTGTGAGAGGGATAGTTAAGGGATTGCACGAGTGTGCATGTGGGTAGAGGGGATATAAGGGTATTTTAGGCAAATGGTTGAAGACATGTGGGAGAGGTGTATTGAGGGGTATAATAGGAAATGGGGATACAAAGATTTAAAATATGTGGGTTTATTTATTTTTGTTTTTGCTTTTATTTAAGGTTTGGTTTTAACAGCTAGAATCAGGTATTAGCAGGTGGTTTATGGGTTGATTTGATTTTGGTTTCAATGGTGTGTCGGGGTAATAGCTTTCTGCAGGTTCGAATTATGGAGGTGGGATGAGATGGGTTTTGGTTATGGAGGATTAGGAGAGAGAAAGATGATGTGGGGAAGATGATGAGGTAGGAGAGAGAGTGTGAGTGGTGATTTGGTGTGTGTGGTGTATGGGATTGAATGTGTGTATGAGTGTGGTGTTATGGTATTGTAAGGTGTAAGGTGTGTGTGGGGTGTAGGATAAATAGGAGTGTGTATGTGTTTAGTTTACACCCAAATGGACATAAAATAAAAATTACTAAAATATTTATAAACTAAAATAAATTTGGACTAAAAATAAAAAGATAAATTCCTAAAAATAAATATTTACAAATCCATTAAAAATAAAATAAAACTAAAGAAAATATAAAATCAATTAGAAAATTAAATTTCTAATCTAAAAATAAAAGACTTAAAATAATACTAATAAACCTAACCTAATAAAAATAAAATATAATAAAACTAAACTAAACTAATAAAATAAAAATAAAATAAAAATAAAACTCACACCAAATATAAAAACGTATAAAAATAAACGACACACTACACAAATTCTAATATATACAACTATACGTACAAATAAATCCTAAAAATATACATGATTTAAAATAAAATATAAAATAAACTCTTTAAAAATAACTCAAATAAAAATCTTAAAAATCTAAAAGGTGTAAACTAAACACACACAAGGCTCGGGATGGAATAGGGATGGTCTAGACTTGGATCGTATGGGACTAGGTTTAGGCTCATTTAACCGCATCACTCCCACACTTGATGTATTTGACCACTTATTTATAGCAATTGCTTCTAATTAAGATTGTTTGACACTACAAATGCTTAATTACCTAGAAAACAAACAAATACCAACATACGTCCGAATTTATCGAGAATTAACAATAAAAAACTTTCTATTTGGGATTTTATTTAAACACTTTTGGGTGCTTATCAATCTTCCACCATTGTATGAGTAAAGTTTGATTATTTTTCTTTTAATATATTTTTCTAATATAGATTTGAATCATATGAATACATCTTTAACTTTAGATTTGAGCTTAAGTGGATAAAACCTCATGTACTTGGTAAAGTGGTCAACAAAGATAACATAATATTTAAAACAAACTGGCTTATTTTCACTCACTTGATAATTAAAGTTAATTAGGATTGCGAGTGTGCTATGCAATATTTGTGGTCTTGCCAACCAAAGGTTTTAGCCTAGTGATAATTATCAGGCGATTTTGTCACGTTCGATGCCTCAATTAAGATGACTTACTCTTCCCTTAGGGAAGTCCTTAATGCTAGTGATAAGATGTGGTAATTACCTAGGAAAATCGAAAATGATAATTTCATAAATTAGAGAAAATTAAAGCTATGTAAATTAAAGAAAAGGAAATGTCATTGAAGTAAAAGATTGAATGAAAGTGAATAAAAGGTAACATAAAAGATAACACAAAGAAAATGTAAAGCATGAAAATAAATTACAATAAAATTAAATGCAAGAAACTTGAAATAAACTTTGAAGGAATAATATACAGACTACCTTACAATTCACTTGGGGAATGAAACAAATGAAATAAATAAAAGGAAAAAAAAGAAAAGGAAAAAGAGCGTAAAAGTAATGTGAATGTGTTTTTTAGTGAGGGTGTCCCATCTTCCTTATTGGGTTAATTTCATATTTGTAGTGTTTTTTACTCATGTAATGTAAATGTTGGGTGGTTACTCGCCCATTTAATTTTTCCCGCTTTAATGCACGAACACTCCAGTTTGAATTTGAGTAAGTTTCCACTTTGAATAACACGTTCCAATTCCACTTTGAATAACACGTTCCAACTTATTTCCAGTGTCATATAAGTATGTTGCCTGCTATTTTAAATTTTTTCAATTTAAATATCACGTTGTAACACCTTATTGGTCCAAATTAATATGGTGTAAACATACCACCACACTAATTTATCTTTAGATATTATTAATTAGTAAATTGTTTAGATTCTCGAACCCATAATCCCATGTCAATCATCATTACATTTTTCATAAACCATCACTGCTTCTAAATTAACCGTCATTTCATGGATCCGATCTAAGCTACTTACCATCTTCTATCTCCTTTTGTCTTTCTTCTCTTATAAAAATGGATATTTTGGTGGTAACAAAGAAGAGCGCATAAACACTTGTAAATGTGGCTCCATCTCTATCTTTGTCCTGCGCTTAGTGACCCTTAGTCTTCTGTTGCTACTATTTAAAACCCTTCTAAAAGTGACAACCATTATAAGGCTGATGGTTGGGGATCATGGAAAGTCGTTGAGCCAAGTGCTAGTTATCCTGATCCTAGCATTCCCACTGTACCCATATTGAATGGGTTTTATGTTGTTGAATCTTCTGAAATATTTACTAATAAGATTGTATGTGATAAGAATTTTGTTTTTAGTCTTTTTCAAGGTTAAGGTGATCATTTATTTCCTTTCCCAGTATTCGAACGGCTCTAGAGTTTTTTTTTCTTTGTCTACACATCCTCAAGTTGAGGATGTGATCTTTGAAGCGGAGGAGATTGCCTTAGGTCTTTATGGGTATTTTAACTTAAGTCACCTTTTCTATCTTGATAGAAAGTTTGTTTCAGATCCTCCTATTGATAAGTTGTCTATTCCTCATACAACCATATGCCTCAAAAGGTGTATCCACTATTCAATCGTGATTTTAAGGGATATTGCACTTAGTCTTTTCCCATCAAGCCATTTTTTCGTTTTCATTCTGCATTGAATGAATACCTAAATGTCTTGGCTTCTTGGCATTATTCCACTTATAATTATTCTGGGTATGACATTTCTATCTGCACCTATCATACCTTTATAAGTTCTCATATAAAGGGTGGTTCCCAGTTCAACCAAATATATTATTTTTATTTCCTCTTGTTTCAGTTGTCAAGGCATGTATTTTGTGTTAAATCCTAATGGGTAATGATAAAGTATTCTTTCTTAGTGACCTAACTAAAGGAAGATAAGGAGGTCTCTTTAGATCCAAATGTTTTGGGATCTCTTTGCAAAGATTTTTTTCAACCTTTTGCAGACCCATTTAATGTCAATCAAGATGGACCATAATGTTTACTGCAAATATGGATTCATTCATATTTTCTAAAAATTGGTCATGTTCCAATTGAGTCCAAATTTAGTCATTGTCGCACTTATTACTGATCCAAACCCACATAAAAGATATTCGGAGAGATTGTTTCCATGCTTAGGAGCTTGAAACTTGATAGGACCAATTGTTTTTATCAACCCTTATTGAAACCCCTCAGTTCACCTCTTTGGTTGGTTCATATGTTTCGAAAACATCATGCTGGAGGGCATGCTAATTTTTTTTTTTTTTTTTTTTTGGGGGGGGGGGAGGGTTCCTAATTCCTTGATATTTTTACTATGTCACTTTAGTTTACCCATATCCTAAATCAAAGTCTTATGAGGTGATATACTTACCTGCCTAAATTTTAAGGCAATTGGGGTTTCACCATTCTATTATTATCCCAATGAGAAGTTAATAAAATCCTAAGGTGTTTCTGAGGACCTCCCAAATTTTTAAGGAACCCATCTTGAATGGAATAGATGATTACCATAGGATTAGAAGTATTTTAGTTATAGATGGTAAAGTTTTTCATGCATGATTGACTCTAATTTTTTAATATTGGTGGTTTAAGTACTCCAAAGTTTATTTAAGAAGTTTGCCATTGAAGAAACAACCTTTGAAGAATTAATGTTTAAGTAAGACTTTGATCATTTTTTTAGGTTTTATCATTAACAAAGATGGATTTACTCAACCACTTTAATTCTTGTAGAAGATTTCCTTGCTAATTTTTTGCAAATCTTTCAATAAAAGTAAATTCTCCCCTGAAGTTGAGGAATCTTCGAAGGAGGTTGGAGAGGAAAAAATAAAAAAGTATATTCCTCTTGTCAGTCTAAAGATAGTAAAATCTCCCTCTGATAATCTTATGAGTACTTCCTCAACTACAGATGAGCCTCCCATTACTGCTATGTTTGTCATTCCAATAGGAAAACACACGAAAAGTAGTATAAGGAGGTATATTCCTTTATTAAAGGTGGCATGTAAGCCATTCGTTCACTCTTGTAATGTTCTCAAAGCCCTTTAGTATCAATTACCCCATTAGTTTTGACTTCGCATAGTATTTTCCTCCATTATAGTATCTATTGATTGATTTGTAGAGGAACATGAAATAATCTCTCCACGAGATCCTAGGACATCCCCACCAACATTACCAATTGATGAGCCTATGGTTGAGAGAATTGATGTTTCTGCCTCTCCACTTAGGAATCTATGGAATCCAGTTGTGGATGAAGAAATATATTATTAGGAAATGAATATTTTCATTTATTTGGTTTTAACTCAAGGTAAGACTAATGAAATTTTAAGCCCAAAAGAAACAGAGCCATTGGAAACTCTTCAATCACTTGCTAAAGACCCAACTCCCATTATTGACTCTTTTTCTCTTGAGACATTTTCATCCATACCAAACACTTTCCCTTTGAATTAGACATCCCCTACAATAGAGTAAATTCCTATAAATAAAGGTCTTTCTGGCTTGATGACCCTAGATAAAGTGTGTTCTTTTCACATGCAATTGAAACAAGTAATGTCCAAGCCTTAAGTTCATGATTTAAAAATTGTGGATATAAGTGTGGAACAATAATTTTAAAGTCTCATCAAAGCTCGTCCTACTCATACTTCTTAGAAATTAGAGACTTAACAACCCCTGGGTTACTTCAAAGCTTTGTTAGAGTGCCATTTAAATAGTGAGATAACTTTATCTTTACCATTCCGTTGAGAGTATCTTGTTATTGTATCTATTAAATGCAAGGGTTAGAAGGAGATGTTGTGAATTTTTCACACACTAGGATTCATTCACTTTAATACCAACTCTCAACTATATCTGAGGTAGACGATGAAGAAAACACTTTATCTATAGATGACTCACTTTCTGAGTAAAAAATTTGAAGGTACCAAAGGTTGGCAAGATTTGGGAGCCATTATAAATAGGAAGGTTGCCTTTGTATCTGAGAAGGAGGAGTTATAGAGGCAACTGCCAGCATTAAGGCCAACCTAGATGAAAATTCAAATGCGTGCTAATAGGAAGGGATGGTATTGCAAACAAAAAGACTATTTTTAGATTTTTCAATTTTAAAGATAAAAACTTTAGAACAAATTTACCCTAGTAAAACTTAGCACCAATTAAAATCGACTTGTTATGAAAAGTAGATTTATCCAATTTTATCTTTTTAATCTAAAACATTCATCTATGTGATAAGGAGATAAAATAAATAAATCCAACACAACATGTTGATGTACGAGGAAATTCACAAAAGGAAAAACTTCAGACGATCCAGCCAAACATTTACTATGATATGAAATTGCACAAGTTGGCAGATGACTTACACGTTGACTCAATCCCCACAAGCCTTGACATGTCTTTAATCTTCAATCGCATCTACACAGAGCAATACAGGAGTCCACCCACACAAGCTACCACAATACACGAGTCCATTCATGCCCCAGTATATACAAATGAGGCTTAGCAATTGTCTGCAAATTGAAATACGAAATCCAATGCTTCTTTACCATAATACAACAAACACGGAGTCCATTACGTGTAAGTAGCAATTGTAGAATCCTTTGCACAAAATAGGTTCTCTTCAAATGATGACAAATATCAAAAACCATATGAATATGAAGAACTTGGATCAATTAACTTAAATGGTGAAACGGGGGTTTTGAAAGTTTTGTAATGAACTAGGGAATTGATTTTCGCCAAACGTTCTTAATAAATCAGATTCCAACATGCCTTAAATAATGAAAACACAAATTTTGAGGCAAAAAAATCGTTCGAATGAGATTACAAAGATCGTTTGAATGAGAATGAGTTTTCTCTTTAATGGGAACAAAGTTCGTTTGAACGAGAACCCTTTTTTGTTCTAATGACCCTTCAACGAGATTAGCACTACTTGATAGAGACACCCTTGTTTAATGTTTGTTAGATGTACATTCTAATGACTTTCCAATCTTGTTCTAATGAGTTTAAATTTTATTTTAACACAACTGCCAATTTGTTATAATGAGATTCAATTTTCATCTTAACGAGATCAGAAATAAAACATTATTTTTCTTCAAAAAATAATTTTAAAACCGTTCTAAAGGATTTTGTACAAAAATAAAGAACCTTAAAAAAATCTAAGGACCATATTCAAAATGCATCCATGGCTATGAGATCCTTGGTAAATGTGAAGACAAACTTGACACTAAATACGACACGATGTATATCCACTTTTAAGATTTTTTTAGCCATGTCTTCATCAAACACGTCATAGGTTTTTGAGATCTACAGGTACAAAGCCTAACCTATAACTCAAATGTTTTGTCCTAAATTAAGCCAATTATAAACAAATTGACTCATTTGAAAATTTGTCCTTACAAGACCCCCCCTTTGGCAATTTCAGGACAAAAGTAAAAAAAAAAATATAACTAAAAAGAAAAAAGTAAAGACGCTTTAAATACACACAAAGTTGAGTAGCTTTGCTTGCTTGAAAAACTTTGTCTTATGTTGTGAACATTCACGCTTATGCACACCTCAAATACAAAGAGAATATAATAAGTATAAAATCATCATAAACTTCTAACAATGTCTAAAATAATCTCGACCTAAGTAAAAATTCTCACCTTATGATAAAGAATCCTAATCATGAAAGGAAGGATATCATTTCTCCTATTTTGTTCAGGAATAGACAAAGCAAAAAATCATAAAATAATTACTCCCCCAAAAACAAAACCGCCCCCTAAATGTGTGAACATGAGATACCAATTTTAAAATAAGGAGAAGGAGATAAAATCATGCAGTGGTGTAAAGTGTAGCAAACACACAACACGCCAACTCAAGCACAAACAATCCAAACCATGATCAAATAATATCAATATCGATGCATAAAATATACCAATATGAATAAGTAATGACGTGTGATATCAATATGAAATGACTAAAATGAGATATGGAATTCCAATGATGGAGCCCCGTAAAGTAATGTGGTATGGTTATGAGTACAAACTTAAGGCCATGTCTACCTACGATTTTTGTTACATTTTTGGGTTCGATGGTGAGATTCGAACCTAGTTTCCCTGGTTGTGGTGGACTCCCTGAAGCTTGATAGCATGCTAACGATCTTGCATCCACCGAGGTAAAGCTCGAAGGGATAGCGGTTACATACATATAATGAGCAGTTTATGTATTTATATGCATTTGATGAGTTTCGATTATACATATATAAAGAGGTAGATAATTATATACGAACATAAGGCATAAATTGTGAATATTATCAGTAACTAGAGTAAGGTTATGATAATGAATAATAATAAGATAATGAATTAAGAAGAGAAGTAAGCTAATTATCAAGTCAGTCATAAAAAATACTCGAAATGGGGAGATGAGTTATTTTGAAATTAGGTATGAGGCTAGTTAGGCGGGGTAGCATAACTAGGAGGGTTAATATCATAGGTTAGGTGAGCACATTAGATGAGGGGTCAAGATTATTTCACGTGCAAGCCTTACCACTTTAAATATGAAGATTACTTTACATTTTCAATAACTTCATCTTATACACTTGCTAAATATTTTTCAAAGGTTTTGGGCTCTGACCCATATCTAATATTTTCAAAAACTTTTAGGTGTCCATCCATAGGGACGCCAATGATGATTATTCTTTCCAGGGACACATAGCTACAACTGATGTGGATACTTGCAAGATTCAGAGTAGCCACTTCATTTATTGCTATCTAGATTAGGTTTCCTATTTCAGTTGTCAGTTGGGCATGATGTCAGTTTATTTTAGACTTATATATTTCCATTTATTTTAGCTAGTTAGTTTGGATGTACTGGATGTTTATCCGATGGTATTTTGGGAACTTTATTTATGTATCTCAATTTCAGACATTATATTGTGATCTCATTTATTATGATTACTGTGCATGAAATTATGGTGAATCGGTTAATATTGTTCTATGTTAATGAAAGATAAAATTAATATTACTTGATACATTAATTATGTGGTTAGTAATCGTGTTTTAATAGTGATGCTGAGAATGAGCCATATGAGACTATCATTTTATTTTGGTATAGGGTTGGTCACCTATTGTTTTAATAAACGGGTTATCACACTATCTTTGTGATCACTAATTCTTAACTCATCCTCTTGATTATGATCATTTTGGTACCCTAGGCCTAAGAGAGTCGTCCTCATACCCCAGGCCTTACGCACTTGGCCTTATAACCTCAGTCAAATTGCACAAGAATGTTTAATCACATAGAAGTCACTAAAAAGGGTATTTTGGTCATATCAGGCCTGCACAATGGGGGTACACATGTTTGTATTACATGTGAAGATAATGTTCACATATTTTTCATAACTTATATAAGGGCAATAGGCAGAGTTTAAGTGGAGGGTATCATTAAGTATGCACCATATGACTTGGGATGTACATCACACCCCCAAGCCACCTATATATATATAATGTACCTTGTTACTTGTTCCATGAGCCTAATTATTGTAAAAACACTTTGAAACTCTGTCAAAATATTCTTTAGTGAGAGAATGTAAAATTGTAACTTCTAAAACAATATTCATTTAGTGAAGAGTAAGTTGCACTGAAGTGGATGTATGCCGTGAACCACTCTAAATTATGTGTGTTCATCTCTCTCTTATCTAATTTACTATATGCATTACTCTTCATTATCATACCCAGATTATTTTTACTTTGATTTATTATTTGGACTTTTTTATTTTGGTACAACATCAGATTGGCACTGTTTGTGGAAAATGATAGTTAATTCATTTGTTCTTTATGGGTGAACTCGCTGATAACTTGGTATAGGCACATATCTAAGTCTCAAATCTTGAACTATAGTTTGAGAGTTTGGGTTAAAGGGTTTAACTTTCTCTCATCTCCAACTCATTTTTTGGGTATTTTATGAACTTGATCGTAGTTTGACGGAAATTGTAGGCAAAATCACTATTCCCCATCATATTCCTAATAGTTTAATCTAAAAATCATCACCAATTCATCCCTAATTCTGTTTATTTAGTGGATATAAAAATTCTGGGTAAAAACGTTAACCCAAAAGTTTGGATCTCGTAATTATAATTCACTCTCTTATTAAGTGTTTTCTTGGTTGAATTCCTTGTCCGAATAACAAATCTATTAGTAGGAAAATCTCATCAGACCTACCTGTCACACCCCAACCCAAATCCATTTTAATAACTTATTTTTATAATAATTAAATCATAATCTTCATCCCACTTGAAATATAGATCATTTATCAACATTTTCATGCATAATATACATAATGAACATAATACTGTTCATTGTATCATAACAAAATTAACATCAGAGTTATAATTAAGCGAGCATACAATACTACTATTAACTATTATAGTTATCAAGTTAAACCACTCTAATTCAATATGTACAATGTGTGAGTGTAATAAAATCCTCAGTGTGACAATAACAAAATCCCCATATCTAAACCCCAGCTCTTTCTAACAGTGAAGCTCTCAAAATCACCGATCATATGGTGTCCTAGCTGGCAGTGTACAAACCTAAAAAGTTAAATATAATATACATTAAGAATTAAGGTTAGTGAGGTGCTCCTTGCTTGAAATGAAGTAATATTTCTATATCAAATATGTGGATATAAAATCCAAACAATCTTGCCCATTGGCAATAGCAAATCCTGGGACATAAGTTCCAACAAATTCTTGTCATAAGATAAAACAAATCATTGGATCTTTGTCCAATTTAAATCCTAAATCATAAGACCCAAACAAATCCTAAATATTTGAATATCCAAATAAATCTTGAATACCGCAGTATTCAAACCAATCCTGCTTTTAGAGTTATATTCTAATCCAACATACTATTTTCACACACACACACACATATATATATATATATATATATATATATATATATATATATATATATATATATATATATATATATATATATATGAAACTATCAAAAGTACACTCAACATGGAAACTTAATAGGGTTTTCCTTTTCCTTTGTTCAACACTTGTTCAACCGGTTCTTCTTCTCTTCCTATCATTCTTACAATATTAGTATCAACATAATTATATTAACAATATAAAGAATAAATTAAATGTAACTTAATTCATAAGCATAATATGATTACATTCAAATCATTTATCATAAATAAAGTTCCATCCAATTTCATGTTGAAAAAGACGACACATCATTTCAACTTTTCTAGAGCAAGATATGCCCAATTCTTACTACATAGCAAATTTGTCCTTTAGGCTACTCTATCGTTCAGCCAATTTCCAGGAATTTTCATAATTTTTCTACATCATAACTTTCAATGATATTCCACCCAATCTAAATAAACATATTTAATAGTATAAAATTAAAATTTCATAATTTGTAGGGTTCATTTTGCTATGTCAAGCAAAACATCGAACACGTGGTATGCATACTTACTCTTTTGGGGTAAATTCTATACATGAACTGCAAACTATCACCCAAGATTCATTTCTTGGTATTTTTACCTAATTTTAGGATATGATATACATATATGAGTCTATTTTAATCTCCAACTAGAATTACTCAATTCAAATAAGTATATGAAAATATATAGAAGTTGGAATATACAAGGTTTCTAAACGAAGCAATTTTAAGGGATTACACATTCAACTTAGATTAAACTTGTATCAACCCATATATATACATCAAGGCCTGAAAGTTTAGTAAAACAAATGATGATTTCTATCATATCAATCAGTAATACCAGAAAAATAACAAGATGTATGGGTTGAATTACCTTAGGGACTTTTACGTAATTTCTACGGATTTTCCCCCATTTTTTCTCCTCACTTTCTTCTTCCAAAACTTTCTAATCCTCAAGATCCAATTCACTCATGGATGAATTTGATGAAGGAGGAGGTTATTACAAGGTTTTAAAGTCGGCCAAACCATCATCCCTTTACAACCAATCAAAACAAATAATTTGTTATACTAATAAGACAAAATACTACTTAACGAATGGACAGATTTGCTCCTGTTTCATAATTTCAGCATAACTCTTTACTTGAACCTATTTTTTATACACTATTTATTGTGTTACAAACCTAATTCATATATTTACATCTATGTGGTTTTCATCGCAAGTCAATTGTTATGTTATAATGGTCAAATTAGTCTCCAACATGAACATTCCTACCAAAAGCTTCAAATTTTGGTCTTTATAACTAATTCGATATTTCACGCTTTATTAGAGTAGGATTAGACTAAACATAATTTTCTACAGTTATATATATTAATAACACATTACTCATGTCACATAATCTAAGCATGATTCAAAGATTAATTGATCATAATTATATCAGGATTATCACAACTCTCCCCCCGTTAGGAAATTTCATCCCCGAAATTTACATACCTTAGTTGTTCACATCAAACAAATATGGATATTCCATTTTCATGCTATCCTCCTCATCATTTTCTTATTGTTGTTCTTCACTGTTCCTCACTTGGGAATCATAAGGCCTAACTTTGGAACCATCATGAAAATGATCATCTTCAATGATGAAAAACATTTCATGTAAGCCCAGAAGACTAGCCGTGAAAGTGATGTAGTTACGCTCAATGGGGGAATCACATTCCTCTTCTGACTCACTACCACTAAGGGTGGCATTATACACTTCTCGTTTCATTCTCTCCTTCCTTATTCTAGTGGGACAGATAAGAGAATAATAAACAAAACCTTGGCATTAAAAATAGTTGTCCTGGTCATCTATCTAATTCGTACTATCCATTTTTTTCATATCACGGTCATTGGAGTTCTTAGGCTTCTTCTCAAAACTATTATCTTCATTAAGGTTAATAATGTTTTTGAACTTCTTAGCAAGCCTAGATATATCTTTAGCATCAAGCTCACCGTCAATATCAGAATCCGACACACCCTATTTTTGAGCTTTTAAAGAAATGCATTTTCTTTCTTTTCATCCCTTTTCTTCAGAGGACACGTATTCATCTCATAGGTTGGAACGCCGCCTATAAGTTCTTGAAATCTCATAGTGTAAAAACCACCAAGGGAGTCTAGGACCTTTACTTTGGCATTAAATCTTTCAGGAAATGACCTTAAGATTTTTTTCACAACTCTAAGCTCGGGGATATGCTCACCTATGCTAAACATGGAATTGACAATATCCGAAAATCTAGCATATAACTCATAAAAGACTCATTTCTAGAATTTTAATCATCTCAAACTTTGTCCTCGCATTTTGTAATTTGGAAACATTATTGTTACCCTCGTGTGAGGATCATAAAATATTTTGAGCATACTTCGCACTCTCTCAAGTCATAATTTTTTAAAACTCTTTGGCAGTCACAACAAAAAAAATAACATTTATATCCTTGGAATTATAAGTCAAAGGTTTCCTTTTAGCCATTTTCCAAAAGTTGAATGCTTTCAGAGAACCACCTTTGGTGGGAGGAGTCCACCCAAACTTAATCGAGATCCAAACGTTCCCGTCAGTCGATTTCAAGAAAAATCGCACATGTACTTTTATGAGGGTTAGTTTTTCCCATCAAACAATGGATGTCAAATAATTTAACTCCCCTCTCGGTTAAAATTCATATAAACCCAAAACAAACATAAAAAATAGGGATCTACACGATATCTTAATTTTCTTACTTTGATACCAATTTGAAACACTAGTGCCTTACGTTTTGTATAAAAGCACCACCAATTTTAATTTTCGCAATTTTTATAAACTTTGCACCAATTTAGAAACCGCAAATGTTGTGTTAAAACAATTTGCCAATTTTAGTCTTGACTTAAGCATGAATTTATGTGAGTTTAAGAAATAATAAAATAAAAATCAAACCATAACACGACGATGGACGAGAAAACCCACAACGAGAAAAATATCGAATAGCCCAACCACGCAAGTCCACTATTATACATGTCTATAGACAAGGACAAATTATACTTACTCATAGACAAAATGCTTTCTAGCCTTGGTGAGCTTCTTCATCCCTTTTCGCCTTCTTCGTAGCCATTGTTGGGTTCTTTCCAATATTCACACAACACGTGCACTTTTCTTGTCATGATATGTCGCTGATTTAACTTATCTCGTGACCAGTCCATCCATCTCACAACACAAATGCAATGTCCAATGCTGGAAACACTCTTAAAGATAGATCAAACCACTTTGATGCTGGATAAATGAGATGCCATATAGACATATGGATCTATGATTCTTGGATATCAAACTTGGTTGTAAACTAGGGTTTGGGTTTCAAAAACTTGATCATAAAAGATCACATAAACACAGAGAGACTTTTAGAAGAGTTTGGGAGCTCAAAAGGCATGAAAAAGTCTCAAAGAAAACTTCTACACCGCACTCCTATTTATAGGAGATTTTCCAAAAACGAGATAAGGATGAAAATAATGAATGAAAATACCAACTTTAAAAAATGCATCAGTTCATTCGAACAAAGTATCCAAACTGATTCGTCTGACACACCTGTGTTCGTTAGAACCTAACTTCTAATGAGAAACAAGTGAAACTAGAAAAATGGTTTGTTCGAAGCTCGTTCTAATGAGGTACTTAATCTCGTTCAAATGAAAAAGCTTAATGTTGTTAGAACGACTTCAAAAATTTCTAAAAACCTTTTTAAATCATTTTAAAAAAACAACACCCAAAGCTAATATCGAGAGATAAAATATATATGCATTCATACCTCTTAGAGGCCCCTCAGATGATGAAGATGAAACTCAACATGAATCATGGAGTGTACTTTATGTCACTTTCACTTGGACGCTACAGTCTTAAATAGTCTTAACGACAAATAACTCACATCCTAACCCATGACTCAAATAAGTTTTGTCCAAACACAAAGAAAAACAATATATATAAATTGGCTCGATGAAGAAATTTTTCCTTATAGACCATTTAAACTTTTGATCAGGATCTCACCCACTTGCAAGATGAATTTTTAGATTGTCTTTTTGTAGATGATATCTTCATGTGGAGATCATATCTACTAAGTGTAGTTGAAAATTTAAATTTTTTATATTTTTTTGAAAAGGGTATGTTTTTAAGGTATGTGAATGAGGTAAGTTAGAGAGCGTGACTATATATATATATTCCTCACAATATAGTTACTGAACCGTTCAATCTTAAATATGCTGATAATATATTATCATTTAAAAAACTGCCACTTTAGATGTTTAATACAAAGTTAAACTGTTAAAATGGCTCTGAACTGTTTGTTGAAGAAACTCTTTTAATCAAAACAAAACTTAACGCAATATGTGTTTAAAAATATTTTTAAAATAGTTTGAATGAGTTTGAACGAGTTATTTCAGATCTAGAATGAACCAGTTTTGAAAAAAAAAAAACTTAAACTATTAAATCAGTACAACTAGGAAGAAGATGATGAGAAAATGAGGAAGAGCACAAGTAATCTTTAATGTGGTAAAACCCCACCCAATTGGGAAAACATCCACGGTGACCTCTACCTCACAAAATGAAAATTCACTAAAATCAGAGTAACAAATTACAAGATATTTTTTAATAATCAAACCACACAAACACATCTAAACTATGTTCAGAATCGTTACCAACTCCTCTGGATTAGATCTGACTTCTCTAAAGGTTGTTGTTGTTGATGTTCTCCCCATCTTCGTAACTTTACTTGATTCGAGTCTTTAAATCGACTCAAACAAGTTCAAGATCATACAACCAACACTTTAAGTGTGGTAGAGTGAAAGTGTAGTGGTGATGTGCTCTCTAACATATGCATGCAATGCACTCACACTTAATACAGACAGAATGATTTAATAAATAACAAAATCACTAAATATGCAAGAAATTCTAAAATCAGTTTAGTCAAAACTAAATCAGACGTTTAGACATTTCAAAATAACCGTAGATCAAGAGGGAATCTTGTTGCAAAAAATCAAAGATCCTAAAACTTTCTTGTTTTGAAAATATTATATAGAAAGTGCAATCCCTAATCAAGATCTCAAAACTAGATACTAGTCTGATAGTTTGAGTAAAATGAAATTAGAATGAAAATTATTGGTTTAGGGTTTGAAAACGTAAAATCTGTTTTAAAATAACCAATAGATAAGATTTCTTGAAATAAGAAATCAAGACAGTGAACTATCTATGTGATTTGTATCACATAGACGAGATCTCAAGTTTTTATGTAGAGAAACTAAAAACTCTACCAATGTGACTAAGTTGGAAGGATGATCAAGAACAAGAGAGGATTATCTTCTCAAAACTAGGAACTAAACACTCAGGTTTAATTTCTCAGAAAAGTATTTTTGGATTAGGGTTTGACGAAGTCTGGATTTGGGTTTCCTTTCTCTCTCTTCTCTTTTCTCTCTCTTCCCTTTACTCTCTATTTTTTCTCTTAGACGAGGAAATGTCAAAAGTCTATAATTGCCTCACCCAAGGCATCTATTTATACTGGTGATATAAGGATGTGGAAGTATGGTTCAAATTCAAGGGCTGAGATTAATGGAAGTTAAAACGATGCAAATCTAAGGGTTCACAGAAAGAGATGCAAAGGCCAACTCTAATTGGTTAAAACCATTGCACTTGGATTGGTTCCAAACACATGCAAATCATAGATTAAGATGATCGAAAGGTCCAGAATAAGTAACAACTATGTGAGTGATAAGAAACACAAATCGACCCTTTGTGTGTGCAATGCGTGTAGGCTTAAGATCAACTCTCAAACGCGTGTTTTAGAGTTTCTAAAAAATCCATTTCCACCCATAAATGTTTCTGCCACTTTTGGTTTCTACCCAAGATAGATTTATGGCATAAAATATATTTACAAATCAACCCAAGAACTTTATTGAGTTCCAATTTTAATTTCCAAAAAATATTTTAAAATTCTTAGAAAATATTAATTAAATCCCAAAAATTATTTAAAAGTCATATTAAGGGATTTAACTCACATAAGGTCATTATATGAATGAAACACTATATGTATGAAGCCCTAGTATGTGGTGTTTATGATTTACCATCAAGAACTTGTAGAGGAATATCAATGTAGCTATGAAAGTTCTGAGGCTTTTTGGTTCATCTAGGGATATACATAATTTTATCACTATTTTTAAACTAGATGAGATCCTAATAATGCGTACTCAAATGAGTCAAAGATATAGGGTGCTTAAATCTCCCCTTTTGGAAATATGAAACAAAATCTCTTTTGAGTCAACAAGGACTCGTAGGGATACAAAAAGAAATAAGAAAATCCTATTCCTGTAAAAAAAATCTATCTACCCAATCTCCTAGAAATGGAAAAATTACATAACTCAATTAAGTACAAACCATTACCCTACTAAAATTTGGTGCAATAAGGAGGTATTGAAATCTGAAATAAGATACCTAAGATCAAGTTCAGTAGATGAGAATGTACAAGAGTGTCCAAGTGGACACAAAATAACTCCACCATTTTCTCTCAAATGGACAAAGGGCAGCAAGAATCAAATAAGGAGAGTTATAAACAGGTAGATAAGCAGTAACTTGAATAAACAATGAGAATTCACATGAATATCCTACATAAAATAGATATAAGAGGCATTCTTTGTCATTATACTAACATCCATGCCTTACATCCTCAGAGATTGATTATAAGCAAGTGAAAATCTGGCAGTTTATACAAATTAAGCAAAAGAATTATTCAGCCAAAACCATGCCAATTGATTTGCGTAATGATTCAAAATGCTTAAAATCCAAAGGTTTTGTAAACAAATCAACCAATTGTAGATCAGTAGGTAGGTAATTAATCTCTAGTTCTTTTGATTGAACTAATTCTCGTATGAAGTGATATTGAATTTTAATATGTTTAGTGGGAGAATGTTGAACTGGGTTCTTAGACATGTTGATCACACTTTGGTTATCGCAATAGAGATGAAGTTTTTCTTCTTTTATACCATAATCTCTCAGCATTAGTTGCAGCCATAATAACTGGGCACAATAACTTCCAACTGTGATATATTCAGATTTCATAGTGGATAAAGAGGTACAATTCTATTTTTTGTTGTTCCAACCAACCAAGTTATTACCGATGTAGTAACATGCACCAAAAGTACTTTTACTATCATCAAAACTCCCAGCCCAATCAGCGTCAGTGTATCCAACTATAGTGCTCGATGTGTCATTAGTGTACCACAACCCTAAATTGTGAGTGCCTTTTATGTATTTAATTATTCTCTTTACACGTAATAAATGGCTCTCTTTGGGATTATTCTGATAACGAGCACAGACAAAAACAGAGTACATGATATCATGGCATGAGGCAGTTAGGTAAAGCAAACATCCTATCATACTACGGTATAAGGTAGAGTCAATGGATTTACCATTTTCATCTTTGAAGAGTTTGACAAAGGTACTCATAGTCATTATAGCTTCCTTAGCAGTATCTAGGCCAAACTTGTTTACAATCTCTAATGCATATTTAGATTGCGAAATAAATAAACCTTCTGAGTTTGGTTTAACTTGAAGACCTAAGAAAAATTGTAACTCCCCCATAAGAGACATTTGGAATTCTCTGTGCATAATGTCTGAGAAAGACTTGGCTTTTGAAGGGGAGGTGGATCCAAAAATTATATCGTCAACATATACTTGAGCAATAGTGATTTTATTGCCAAAATTTTTGACAAACAAGGTTTGGTCATTTCCTCCTCTCCTAAATCCGTTATCTAACAGAAAGGTGGATAAACGCTCATACCAAGATCTAGGAGCTTGTTTTAACCCATAAAGACCTTTCTTAAGACGATAAACATGATTAGGATGATGAGGGTCAATAAACCATTTGGGTTGTTTTACATGGGTCTCCTCAGTTAAAATTTCGTTAAGGAAGGAAGACTTTACATCCATTTAGTAAAGTTTGAAATGTAAATGACATGCTATAGCAAAAAGTAAACGAACAGATTCGAGTCGAGTAACATGAGAAAATATTTCCTTGAAATATATTCATTAAATTTGAGAGTAGCCCTGGGCAACTAATCTAGCTTTATTTATAATGATCATCCCAGACTCATCAGTCTTGTTTTTAAAACTCCAACGTGTGCCAATAACCCTTTTATTTTTAGGTCTAGGTACAAGATACCAAACATCATGAATAGAAAATTAAAGAAGTTACTCTTGCATTGCAGTAATCCATAAGGGGTTATTCAAGGCTTCATTTACATTTTTGGCTCAATAAGAGACACAAAACATGCAAAATGAGCAATGTTGTGAAGTAAGGATCTTATACCAACAATTTCTATAGGATTACCAACAACGTTATCTATGGGATGGTCTTTAGAAACCCAGTTAGGTACTTCAGGGGTCTCTGTTGGTAAAGACTCAATTATTTTAGGAGAGTCATAATTTAAAAGGCTTTCAGACTCATCCATAATAGCTGGTCTAGTAATTTTACTTTCTACAGAAGTGTCATTTACAATCACATTAATGGATTCCATCATGGTCTTAATACGCAAGTTGTAAATTCGATAGGCTCTACTGTCAAGTGAATAACCTAGAAATATAGATTTATCTCCTCTTGTTTTAAACTTAGATAAATGTTCTATGTCTTTACAAACATAACATGTAATACCAAATGTCCTAAGATATTTAAGATTTGGCTTCTTGCCATACCAAAATTCATAGGGGGTCTGTTTAGAATTCTTCCTAAGGTAGACTCTATTGATAATGTGACATGCAGTACGAATTGATTCAACCTAAAAATATTTAGGTAAATCTTTGGCCTATTTAAAACTCTTGCCATTTCCTGAATTATTCTATTTTTGCGCTCGACTATCCAATTTTGTTGGGGTGTCTTAGGAACACTGAACTCGTGTTTGTAACCATTATAGTCATAATATTCAATGACACCTGATTCTATGAATTTACCTACTCTATCACTCCGGATTCTATCTTCTTGGGATTCCTTTACATTTTTTATATGAAGTAAGATTTTCAAAAATGCTCTAAAGGTTTCATACTTTTTCTTTAGAAAAGAAACCCAAGTAAATATCGTGTAATAATCAACCATAACTAGAATATAACTGTTTCCATAAAGGCTAATAGTACGAGAAGGACGCATTAGATCCATATAGATGAGTTCTAAAGGTTTAGAGGATATAATGTCTTTATCTCTTTTATGAGATGCCTTAACTATTTTTCCTTCTTGACAAGGACCACAAAAAATGTTGGAAATAGGTTTTATTTTAGGAATACCTCTAACAATTTCCCAAGAGGATAATTTACTAAGGCTGTCATAATTTATGTGACCCATTATGTTATGCCATAATTCATTGTCATCCATTCTGGCAATGTTACAGACCTCTTTACTTGGATTAACTATTTAACAATTATCTAGAGTACGGAGTCCTACAATTATGCACTCACCATTTCCATTTGAAATTTTGCAATTATTCTTAGAAAAGGTGACAGTATGATTGGAGTCACAAAATTGTGAAATACTTAGTAGATTATCCTTAAGACCTCCTTCTTCTTGGAGTGTTCCTTTGCCAATGATATGGGCCGAAACACCATCTCGAAACAAGACTTTGCCTCCGGAGAAGTTAGTTTTGTTTGAGAGTTTGGATTCATCCCTGGTCATATGCTTAGACCATCCAGAGTCTAAGTACCATCCAGATGTGGTGTGTTCAGCTTTTAAAGTGTTGATCACTGTGTTACATGTCATCTGGGGTACTAGATCATCCTTTCTTACCCAAATAACTATAGTTTTCAATTTTCACTTGTTAGCTCGTATTTGATAAAACTTGCGAGCTCCAGATTTTTGTCTATACAGAATTTGTGCAATTTTGTTATTATTATAAACATTTTGAGCATTTGGTCGAGAAAAGACTTTAGGATTATTTCTTGACGATTATCTTTTAGTATTAGATCTTGTCTTTCTCTTTCGATAGTTAGAGTTTCTATCTTGTGGTTTAGGAAGGATATAATTGTTATGGCTTCTCCTAGAATAATTAAAATTCTGATAGGTAAAGGAGGGATAGGTAGTTTGGTATAGGCGTTTAGAATAGAAACCATCTAAAGAGTGTCAGTACACAACACAGTATGAGCAATAAAGATTGCTCGTAGAAGTTAAGTCTTTAGGAAAATTCTTGAACATAGGTTTCCCTAAATTATCACTTTTGGCATTAGGAATAGTTTGAAATGAAGTCTCACTCTTTCTAATGGGAGGACAAACATACTTGGCTTTAAGTTGAACATTATGCTTAGAGGTATTTGTCTCATCAAGGTTTAACTGATGCTGATTTTTATCAAAATCATTTTTCAAATATTAAAAGTCTGGACAAATTATCATAGGTCTTTTCCCACCAGTAACAAACTTTATAGTTTCAAAAGTTTTAGTTTGATTGATATTTTTGGTGCAAAAATCTATTCCAAGTCTGTCATCAGAATTGGTATTACTATCAACAACACAGTCCTCAAAACAATTAGAATTTCTTTCAAATTTTGAGAATTTTTAAAAGACTGTTTAAGCCTTTTCTTTTGTTTATTCCAATTCTAATAATGATCATTTATACTTCTTTTCCAAAACTTTATTGGATTCAGTCAAGTCTTTCATTTTTTGTTTAAAAACCTTTATTTCCTCATCATGAGTTAAAATTTGAAATGTATACTCTTCAGCATTTAGTTTAACTATTTGGTTTAGGGACTCTAATTTCTTGGAAAGATCTTTGACAAGCTTCTCTAGTCTAGCGCTTCGCTTGAGTGTTTTAGTGTAAAGTGTGTGAGTGTCAGGAAGGTCCTCATTATCGGAGTCACTAAGTGAGCTGTGTCCCGTATCGATTCAATTTTAGGACTCACACACCCATTGGTATCATCAATAAGGAGATGACTTTGACTCACACATACACAATTTTCAGTACTATAATCATTCTCAAGAATTAAGGTAGACATATCAGTAGAAGAAGTATTATTTATTATATGATCAGTTTCCTCATCATCATTGTAGATTATCTTAGCAAATAATGACATGCAAGGGTCATAAAATTGGATGACTCAGGTTCATCATTTTCAGAGTCACTTGAGTCATTCCAAGTCTTGCATAGCTAAGCTCTATAATGTTTGGGGTTTTTGTCTAAGTTAACCCTACAGTCACTAGACATGTGTCCTAATTTTCCACATCTATAACATTCAACATTTTTAAGGTCTTTTTGAGGTCACTTGTGATCATCAGTCTTTTGTTTGCCATGTCTTCACTCATGAGGCATATTATTAGAAGTGTTGGATTAATTAGGTTTCCCTTATCTAGAATAACTTTGTTTCTAAAGTTTACAATATTTTTGAATTTCTTAGACATAAGAGAAATCTAATAATCCAAGTTATCCAAGTCACATTCCTCATCAAAGTCAAGGTCAAGATCAGTTTTGATCAACTTAGACGAAAAAATAATATTTGAATTACCTTGTGTTTTATTTGTCTGGATCAATTATTTCTTGAATTCAAGTTCCATTTACATAGTTCTTAGTTTACTACTGAGAATTTATGGGGTAAGATTTTGATCACCCATTTCCTCAATAGCATATCTTTTGTTATCAAACTTTTGTGGAAGTCATCTTAGAATTTTTGAAATAATATCTTTCCTATCATAGGTTATACCATTTGCATGTAACTTAGTTACAATGTCAGTTAACCTAATATAAAAATCATCACAGGATTTAGTCTCAAACATGACAAGAGAGTTATACTATTGGATACGCATTTGAGTTTTAGCAGCTTTAACTCTCGTATCACCCTCATGTGAAGTTACAAGAGTATCCCATGCTTCCTTAGAAGTTGTCAAAGATAAAATCCTCTTGAACTCATGTTCATTAATAGACATAAATATGGCATTCTTGCCTTTATTGTTACATAGTTGTTGATGTAAAAAACTAGATTTGATCTAATTAATTAATCACAGATCAATATGAATAAAGAAATAAGACAAGAGGTTTTTAAAGTGGTTCAACCTTAAGTAAAATGGCATACGTCCATTATTTTGTATTACTGGATCTTTTACCTTGATCTCGATTATGTTTGCTTACCATGTTATCAGGATATTACAATGTATTTATAACCCTTGGGTTGTCAATGTGAAAAGATAATATGCCGTTATTGAATAGGCATATATATCTGTACATGGTAAGGAATAATCATTAAATTTTTCTTGGTCATTTAATCTTCCCAATAAGTTTCTTAGTATGTTGAGTAGCTCGTTACTTTAAGTATCTCGGTACATATACTTAGTCCACACTGGATGACACGTGTCTTCACATAACTGGCCCATGTCAGCTGACTAATTTTTGTATCAACAAAATCCCCCCAATGTTTCACAGTTGAGGTCGGATGTGAAAGTGTGGAATATTGTAGCCAAAAGCTACTCGAGCACATTTCTCATGTCTTGTTGAATTATAGACCTTCAACACTTGTAAAAAATTTCACTTTGCGTAACGGTTTTGAGCGCGAAATGGAAAATTTGTAAATATTTGGAATTTTTGGCAAACGCTTGGGTATTTGCATCTTTTTCTCTTGATTAACTAACGAAAATGTAATCGTTGTCATTTTTTATCATTACTTTTCTCGTTTTCTAAGGCAACGTATATAAAGGCGGTAAAATTAGATTGTCTTATACCTTTTGCCATATAGACTCCCAAACTCTTTGTTTTCTAGCTTTTCTTCTTACGATCGTTCTTTCTGTCATATGCCTTAGCTGATTTCTTAATTTTCCATAAGAACTTCTTTCTTCCTTCTTATTTCTTTATTTTAGTCATCATGGTTTACCTTATCGAGTCGTTACATAAGTTTAGGGCCGATTTTGAAATTCCTTCTTGGGTTGTCTTGGAAGAACCTGCTTGTCCTTCTGATTTATTTTCTTTAGCTGAGGGACACTGGTTTCCCTATATTTTTATAGCGGAATGTGGTTTTACTTTCCCGCCTAATCCCTTGTGTTTGGAAATTTGCCAATATTTTGATAGTGTACCTGCAAAAATAGTTCCAAATACATGGGGGGTAGTTAATGGCGTATATAAGTTGAATCAAATTCATGGAACTCAACTTGGGATTCTTGAAATTATGTTTTGTTATAAATGGATCACCAGCGACACCACTTTTTATTTAAAAACTAGGTATTGTAATAGAGCCTTAGTAGCCAATCTGCATGATTCCAACAGAGATTATTTTGAACATGGGGTTGTGATGAAAAATTGGCAACACCTCCCATTAAAGGGGAAAACGTGTACCAAGTTCCCAGATGTCCACTTTATAGCAATGGGATAGGTTGTTTATTTTTCCAACTAGCTCTATTTTTGTTTGATAAAATGTGTCACTGACTGTTACTTTTTGTTTTGCAATTGACAGTAAAATAAAACCCCCAAAAGAGAGTGATATCAATATAAAAGATTTGAAATTTATCTGGGGTTTGCATCAATCAGTTGTTGGGGAGCACGTGAGAGTTGCTTCCTATTTATTGCAATATAAGAACACAAGTTCCTCTTTTATTACGCATCCTACTACTACTCCTTTGGTGATTGATCTTGAGCAGGCTCGAGCATCTTCTTCAATTGTTGAAGAATCTTTTTTTGATTTGTCTACTCCCATTGCTGATTTGATGATGAAGAAGAGAAGAATGCCTGATCTCTTTGCCAAGATTGTCCCTAGTGACGATGGGGAAAAAGTAAAGAAAATGTCCCAGCTGAAGGGATTAAGAAAAAGAATATTTCTCCATCTAAGGAAGTCATCACATCTGTCAAGGAGGTCATCAAGAATCCCCCTATTGCTCCAAAAGAGGTAGAACATTTGATTGAAGAGGTTGTTATTATTCGAAAAGAGGTAGCACCTTTGATTGAAGATGCTCCTTTGAGAAGATTGAGAAGGGATCTTGCTGAGAAGACTGTTGATGTTATTGCTCAACCTATTGAGGTTGAAATACATTCTTTAGGAGATGGTCCTCCAGTATTAATTACTCCTGGCTTGGCCAAGAAATTGATCTGGTCTGGAACTCTTCCTGATCATAGAGCTATTGAGACTTCTACCCCTCGGGGGAAAGTCACTAGCTTAGCAGCCCAACACCTTGCATCAGTAAGTGTCATTATACATGTCATTACAATTATGCTTTCGATTTTCATCTTCTAACTTCAATTTCTATTCTTTTTGCAGTTTTTGGTGTATTTCAAATATCTTGGAGAAGGATGAAGCTATCAAAGTTGCTTCCTCTTCCAGTGAAGTAGAAAAAGCCCTTTCCAGGTTATCAAAGTCTTTAGAAGAGTCCCGACAAAAGTATGAGGATGACAAAACTGCTTGGAAAAATAAAATCAAGGCTGTTGAGATAGATCTCGGTAAAAAGTAATGGATGTTGTAAAGGAGGCTAATCTAGCTCGGTAGAGAGATGTGGATCTTTCCAAGGAAGCTTATTTAGATTGGAAGAGAGCTATGGATGTTTCCAAGGAAGCAGAGGAGAAATTGAAGGTTGCTATTACCAGCTAGGAAGAAGCCGAGGGCAAGCTTAAAGAGGCTGAATGATGTAAGAAAGAGCTTGAATAGAAAGTTTAATCTATTGAAGATCAACTTAGGGATAATGCTTCCTCGAAAAGAATAAAGAGGAGGTCTACTGTAAAGAAGTCATATAGCTCTGGCTGGAACAATGGGTGGAATAAAGTTGTAACTGCTGCCTCTGCTCAAATAGAGTATGAAAGTTTGAAGTTCTTGAGGGATGGATGGGTTACATTTTTAAAGGAGTTGAACGTCGCTGAGGACTCTGAACTATTTCAGAAATATGTTCATGGCCCTCCTCCTGCTATTGAAGAAGAAGAAGAAGATGATGAAGCTGGATCGGATGAATTTTCTTTGAGGATAGTAGAATAAACACCTCCTGCCACTATCCCTCAATACTCCTAGCAAGTTCAACAGATAACAACTTCTTTCGAACAATATCAAATGCCCTCCGAGAAGCCAATCCCTTCTTTAAAATCAGTTGAAGATGTTATAGGGAATAAGGAGAAGGTGTAATATTATTCGGCAATTTTTTGCTTTCCTCTGTTTTCCCTTTGTTTTGTACTTTTGGTTGTACCCTCCTCTATTATGATAAATAAAATGGACTTATTGCTTATTCTGAATTTCTCCTTTACTGTTCAATATAGCTGTGTTGTTATTGATATGTTTTTACTTTTCCTTGCTAATTTATTGCCAGGATGGAACTGTTGTCAGCTCATGATACAGAGTTGATGAAAAATGTACAGATTACTTTAAAGATGGTCAGGTTGATTTCACTGAAGCACAAATAATTGATATTCTTGGACCTGATGCCTCTGAATGAGCAATTGAGGCTTACCAGTATTTAAAATGTCTACTTGATCGGGCAGTAGCAAATAATGTAGCTTACTATGAAATAATTGAAGATCTTCAAGGAATGATTGATGAACTTCAACTTCAACACAAGAAAACCACTGCTCTTCTTCATGAAGATTATGAGAAGAAGTACCAATAGTTGAGCACTGATCAGGGTTATGACAAATCTATCTCTTCCCATAATAAAAGAGAAAGTATGCTAACACTTGAAATTAAGGAGCATAGAAACATTGCTAAATTGCTCGAGGAAGAAAATATTGCATAAGAGAAGAACCGAGACAACTAAAATCTGCTTCTTCCTCTCGAGCTCTGGTTCCAGTTAATGATGAAGGTTTTTCCTTTTTGGAGACGGAGAATGCCTCATTAAGAGAATAATTATAAACTTTGAAAAAAGTCAGACCTACATCCACCTCCCAGGATAGAACAAGAGCTGGTCGGAGTAGTATTAAAGAAACTAGGACTCAGCAAGCCCTAGAAAATCAAGTTGCTCAACTGAAGGTAAAAAATCAAGCTTTGGCTGAGATGTCCTAGAAGATTCAAAGTCTTACCGAGCAACTATCCAAACAGAGTTCTGCATTGCAGAATAAAGAAAGTATGCTGAAAAGACTTCATCAGCATGTTGAACGTTTAACTTATTAGTTTCACAAGCAGCCCCGAGAGTTTTGGATGGAGGGATATATTGAAGATTTATATCATCTTGATGCTAGGTTGAAATAATAAAACAATGAAGGATACAAGCAAGGATGGTTAAATTATTTGACCATAATGAAAGTTGAGCAAGGAACAGAGTTGTAGGATTGGTATAAGCCTGGGTTTCTTGATCTGCTAGTACCACCGTTCCAGCTAGATATTATCTAGATTCTAGTTATCTCTATTCCTCAATGTTTGATTTACAAATACCTTGGTGACTACAGTCTCCATGAATAATTTAAGATATCAGACCTCCATCTTTGTTAGACCGACTAAGTTCGAGCAATACCAGAATGCTGCAAGACATGAACTTTATCAATTCTTATTTTTCTTTAGATGATCCTGTAGTTGGAATGGATCCTGTATCTAAATCTGAAGGAAAGAAACCAATAGAATAGACTATTTGTATTTTGTTAGTAATTATTGGTGTGATTGAAGAAAAGATCATCTTTTTGTAATTTTATTTTTTTGAAAATAAAACAATTTCATGATATATTTAATCTGTCAATCTTTGTTTAACTGTAGTGACATTGTACTTTACTTTTCAGAGTATATATATTTAAATGGACAGTTTTCCCTTTGTTGATTTGATTGCCTAGACAATGGAACTTTGCTCCATGTGTTTGTCTAGTTGTAGTGACGTATCACCCATAAGTGCCTAAGCGATGGAATTCGTGTCCCATGTTCCTACTTAGTTGTAACAATCATTTAAATAAATAATTGCCCTAGTGCCTAGGCAGTGGATATTTTACCCATCTTCTAGCCTAGTTTAGATGCCTCTTGGGTCACCCATAATCAAGAAGACTTTGCCTTGCCCAATTATTTTTCCAACATTATTGGTTTTTAGGTTAACACCAACCAACTTTTGGTTGGCTGTTACTGATGCTGACCAAATTTTAGCTGATGGTTGTTGAATATCGACCAACTCTTAGTAGGTAGTTACTAATGTTGACCAACTTTTAGTTGATGGAAAAAAAATTGTGTGTTGCTACAAAGTAGTACTCAGAAAAAAAAATAATCGAATGGGGAAATCATCGTTTTCATTCATACTGAAATAATTGGTACATTGGCAGTTATATTACTGGTAGTATTTGCGCAGGTGATCCGCATTCCAGGCATTTTTGAATTATTCCCCTCCAAGAGTTTCTATTCTGTAAGTACCAGGTCGAACAACAGTTATGATACGATAAGGCCCATGCCAGTTGGGCTCCAACTTATTGTGCTTTTGAATTACTTTCTTGAGCACGTAATAACCCTCCTTGAGATCACATTTCTTGCCCTTTTATTATAGAACATGGTAGTCTATTGCTGATAAGCTGCATTTCGGATGTATGCATCTTCTCTGACTTCTTCGAGCATGTCCAAGTCCAAGCGTCTCATCAAATCACGTACTGAAGAATTGAAGTTAAGCACCCTGTGAGTAGGTGAACCTAGTTTGACCGGTATCACTGTTTTACTCCCAGAAGCCAACATGTAAGGAGATTCCCCAGTTATTGTTCGGGGATTTGTTCGATAAGACCATAATACTAAGTGCAACTCATTGATCCAATTCCCTTTAGCATCGTCCAATCTCTTCTTTAACCTATTTAATGGAGTTCTATTCGTCACCTCTGTTTTCCCATTACTTTGGGGATGACCTGGAGCAGAATGGACCTTTTGAATATTGGATTTTAAATAATATGCTGCGAACTCATCATTATTAAATTGGGTACCATGATCAGTGATAAATGCATGGGTCAGGCCATATCTGCAAATGATATAATTCCAAATAAATTGAAAGACCCTTTCATAGGAGATATCAATGAGAGGTTCAGCTTCCACCCACTTTGTAAAGTAATCAACAGCTACCACCAGATATTTGAATCGTCCTCTTATATTTGGCAGTGGCCCGACTAAATCTATTCCCCATATGGAGAATGGCCAAGGTGAAGTGATTGGTGTTAGCAATGCCTGAGGAGTTTTTCGTATAGTACAAAATCGTTGACACTTATCGCATTTCTTAGCATAAGCTGTACAATTAGTGTGAATTGTTGGCCAGTAGTACCCTTGCGTATTTATTCTCTGTAAAAAAGTTTGACCTGCTACTTGAGCTCCATAAGATCCTTCATGAATTTCCTCTATGAGATCTGTAACTTCTACTGGATGAACACACATTTGCAGATCGGCTATCACAACTCTCCTGTACAGAACTCCATTATGAAAAACATATATGGTAGCTTTATACATCAACCTTTTGGCTGCAAGTAGGTCAGCTGGTAAAGTACCTTCTTCAATATAAGCCTTGATGGGATCCATCCAAGATGGTCCCATATCCAAGGCGATAAAATTCACCATTAAATCTTCATCAATACTTCTTCTTGCAAGTATTTTAATGGGGATTATTCTTCATAGCTCGGTGCGCGTAGCTGAAGCTGACCGAGCAAGTGCATTTGCCCTTACATTCTCCAGTATTAGTATTCTAATCACTTGAATAACTGTTAAATTTGATACAATCTCCATAGCTTTAGTTAAATATCTTGACATGAACTCCCCTTTTGCTGCGTAAAGACTTAACATTTTATTTACCACTAGTTGTGAATCACTGAACACCACAACTTTCTCTGCATTCAATGATTTAGCTAAATTAAGTCCCACAATCACGGCCTCATATTCGGCTTCATTATTGGATGCCTGGAATTACAAACGCAGAGCATATTCTATGTCTATTCCGTCTGGATTGTTGAGAATAATTCCAGCTCCGCAACCTATTTCCCATGAAGAACCATCAACATATAAATTCCATATAGGGATATTCTCATCAAACCCTTGGTCTCACTAAAGCCCTTGATGAACAATCATGTCCTTCCTTTCTTCATAGTTTTCCTTCAACTCTTTCCCCTTACTAGAAGATTCTGGTTGATCGGCATCCATCCCTTATGGAAATTCAGCTACTAGGAGTTAATTGGGGATAGTTTCTGTTGTTCCTCTTGCATTCTTTAGTGGCGCAGCATTAGCCCTTATTGGTCGGAGACATTTGGGTAGGTAAACTCAGTAATGAAATCCACCATTGTTGTCCTATGAGAGAGGATCTCGGCTCATAGATAATGTCGTACTCCCCTAACTCCACTACCCAATACATCAATCTTTAAGACTTTTTTAGCTAATGTAAAGCCTATCTGAGTGGCATGTCAGTATATACCACTATTATATGGGCTTGAAAATATGGTTTCATTCTCCTGCTCACTTCAATCAATGTCAATGCCGACTTCTCCAGTTTTCGGTACCTGACTTCTTCTCCCCGAATGTCTTGCTAGTATAGTAAACTGGTTTTTGCTCTCCGCCTTTTATTCTTATCAAGGATGAACTGGCTACACTTTCAGAAACAGCTAAGTACAAATATAATTTTCCCCCTCCACTGGCCTAGACAATAAAGGAGGCGTCCCCAAGTATCTCTTCAACTCTAAAAATGCCTGCTCACATTCATCGTTCCACTCAAAGGTCTTTATGAGAACTTTGAATAATGGAAGACATCTATCAGTTGCTCGGGAGATGAATCTGTTGAGAGCTTCAACACACCCCGTAAGTCTTTGCACTTCCTTCTTGGTGGTTGGAGATTGTAACTCCAACAAGACTTTTATCTAGCTAGGATTTGCTTCAAAACCTCTTTGATTCATAATGTATCCGAGGAACATGCCTTCGTGTATGCTAAAAAAGCACTTGGTCAGGTTTAACTTCATTTGGTACTTCTCCAACTGATCAAATGTTTTGCTCAAATCAGTTATATGGTCAGTAACTTTCTTACTTTTATCAACATGTCGTCGACATACACCTCCATATTTTTGCCAATCTGCTCCGCAAACACCTTGTTTATCAGCCATTGATATGTAGCACCTGCATTTTTAAGATCAAAAGGCATAAAATTGTAGTAATATGTTCCTCATGGGGTAATGAAAGAGGTATTTTCCCTATCTTTTGGTTTCATTAATTTGATTATATCCAGAATAGGCATCCATGAAGTGTAGCAGCTCATTCCCCGAAGTTGCATCCACCAGTTGATCTATCCTGAGCAAAGGAAAATGATCTTTTGGGTAAGCTTTATTCAGGTCTGTGAAGTCCACACACATTCTCCACTTATTGTTTTTATTCTTAACCATCACAACATTAGACAACCAATTAGGATATTTTACATCTTTGATGAAATAATATTTTTGCAGCTTTTCCACTTCTTCTTGAATAGTCTGGTTCTTCTACGGACTAAAGACTCGTCTTCTTTGCTTCACTGGTTTGATCTCCTTGTTGACATTGAGCTCGTGACATAAGAAGGATGGGTATATCCCCGGCATATCTTCATGACTCCACGCAAATACTTATTTTTCGTGATTCAAAAATGCCACCAGGACTTGCTTTAATACTGGATCAAGTGAAGCGCCAATCTGGGTTGTTCTTTATGGTTACTCGTCATCCTGAATAATATTTTTTATTTCTTCCATAACTTGGCCTCTAACGAGTTCCATTTCATCTTTTGGGTCTAAGGTTTCAATCTCAGACTCATCAGATTCATCCACTTGATAAGTGGTTGTTTCCTTCCTAGCATTTTCCAATTCTTCTTGCTTGGCAGATGAATAATAGCATTCCCGAGATACTTTTTGATCGAACTTCATAATTCTAACCCCAAAGTTGGCTAGGAACTTTAAACACTGATGTACAATGGATGGAACTTCTTCAAGCCCACTCTTCCCATGATTATATTGTAGGCTGACTGGATATTTTTATCCATTACGAAGAAACGCACCTTCTCTGATCTGCAAGCTAGCCATGTGCCAATCAACATGTTTAACTTGATTGTTCCAAGTGGAAAAATATTCTCCTGAAAATCTAATGAGGGGCCTATGATACGGCTCCAATTGACCAAGTTTTAAGTTCAAACCATCAAAGCAAGGGTAGAACATGATGTCCGTCGAGATACCATTATCCACTAGTACTCTTAAAATGATTACATCCTTCATTCTCATTTTAATGACCAGAGGATCATCACGAGGATACAAAATGTCCTCCGGATCATTTTTAGAAAAACCAATGACCAGCTTATCTTTGTTAACCTTCCTCGGGCGATCTTCTTTTGCTAGATTTATACGTTGTATATAGGAATAAGCTTGAGCCTCATTGATGTAAGATTTTCTTTCAGCGGTATGATCACACCCTCTTGCGTCACCACCTGTAATCATGTTACAATCGAATGAAAAAAAATGAATTGAAAATACCTCACGATCAGGATGTCTTGGATTTTTGGGGAGATCGAGGTCATCTTTATGGTCCATTTTCTTATCGTCTCTTGGTCGGTGAGGAGATTTGGACCTCTGTTGTTCGTACTTCCACCATTCTGGCGACCAACATACCTTTTCAGCTTTCCCCGTCTAATGAGTGCCTCTATCTCATTTTGGAGATCTACACACTGCTTGGTCGAGTGACCATGATCTTTATGGAACTCATAATACTTGGATTTATCCCTTCTTTCGAGAGTTGATCTTAGCTTTTCTGTCCAATTCAGTTCCTCATTGTTCTTGATTTCCTCCAAAATGTGGTTTATATCCACCTTTAAGGGAATATAATTTGTATACTTCCTTAAGTGCTCTAACGTTTCTTTACCTTTCAACTGCTTGCACCCACCATTATAAATGTGATATTTCCTCTCCGACTTGCCATCAACTTTAGCTTCTGCCTTTGCCTCAACATTCTTCTTCGTAGCCATAGCATCCTCGGCATTCATAATTTTGGCTTCTTTAGCCATCAATTCAGCCATGGATTTGGGGGTATCCTTGGATAAAGTGTAATACGGATTGTCTGGAAAAAGACCACTCATGAGAGATGTAATGGTTATCTTCTCCTCATAATCTATAACCTCCAGTTTCTCATTGTTAAAACGAGTGATATAGTCCCTGGTACTTTCTCCTACTTTTTGCCTAACACTCAACAGATGTGCTACCCTTTTAACTGGCTTTGCACCAAAACATAAATTTCCTATAAAGAGCTCTGCCGGTTGATGAAAGGTTACAATTTTCCCCCGAGGAAGGATGTTGTACCATATCTGAGCAGATTTGATGATGGTTTTTGAGAATGCCCTACACCTCATTTCATTGGGGACTACATAAATATCTACTGCAACTTGGTACTGTTCTATATGGAGAATGGGATCGGTTTTTCCATCGTACTTCGGTGTAACCACAAGAGCTTTGAACTTTCATAGTGTGGCAAAATCCACAATTGCTTGTACAAATGGAGATCCTATGATAAAGGTTCTTTGGAGAGGGTTTTTGGCCTTAGCCATCTCCCCTAACCTGTCTTCCAATCTCTGAATAGATCTTTTCCATGCATCATTTCCAACTTCTGATTTATTTATGTTTGCACGAGCAACAGATCGCACAAAATTCTCCTCTTGCGATCTTTCTATGTGAACTGCGGGCCTAGGATTTGGATGTGATTGGGCTGAGCCTTCCCTTAAATCATTTGGTCGTTGAGAATTTCTCGACGTAATCCAAGGAGGATTTTTGTTCATTCTAGGGCCCAAACGGTCGAAGGGTGAAACTCTGCTCAACCTTTCCATAGCGCTTGTTCGCTCTGGAGTTAGAGTGATATTTTTTTAAGAATCCAAAATTCTTATAGGACAAGTCAAAATAGGTTGATAGGATGGACCTATTGAATTCCCAGTATGATGGATTTCGGTACGTCTAGATCGTGAAGAAGGTGGATGCATGCTTTTTTGAACGCTTCATTGGCTTAACTGGGTAGGTGCTCCATTTTGAACAGTCTGAATGAACTATCACATAGTTTCCTGCATAGCCGTTTGTCCCCTGGCTAAGCTTGCCAATATTATTATGATATCGTTTGCATTTTGTGGTATATAATGGTTAACAGGATTCCCTTCATTATTCCTATTGCTAGATTCTGGGATATCAGCCATTTATGATGAGTTTTTGGGTGAAAAATGCTACATATATTCGTTCCCACAAACGACGCCAATCTGTTGATGTAAAAAGCTATATTTGATCTAATTAATCAATAACAAATCAATATGAATAAAGAAATAAGACAAGAGGTTTTTAAAGTGGTTCAGCCTTAAGTAAAATGGCATACGTCCACTATTTTGTATTACTGGGTCCTTTGCCTTGATCTCGATTACGTTTGCTTATGATTTATCACCATGCTATGAGGGTATTACAATGTATTTATAGCCCTTGGGCTGTCAGTGTGAATAGATAATACACCGTTATTGAATAGGCATATACATCTGTACAGGGTAAGGAATAATCATTGAATCTGTCTTAGTCGTTTAATCTTCCCAACAAATTGATTGGTATGCTGAGTAGCTCGGTTCTTTAAGTAGCTCGGTACATATACTTAGGCCACGTTGGATGACATGTGTCTTCACATAACTGGTCCATGTCAGCTGACTAATTTTTGTATTAACAAAAGTGAAATTTGTTTCTCATCTTTAGTGAATTCACTTAGTAACTTCCTGATTCTCACAAGACTTCCTTTAGCTTCTAGTTTAGAAGGAAAAGTGAAGCCATTCTCTATAACTTCCTAGACTTCATCTCCCAGAGTTCCCTACATGAAAGAAATCATCCTTACATTCCTGTAAGGAAAATTGGTTCCATTAAAGAGAGGGGGTCTAGACAGGTTACCGAGTCTCTTAAAATTCTCGTCCATACTTTTGTTTTGGATTTTTTTTTCTTCAGAAACACATGATCTAAAAGATTTTAAAACAACCAAGCTCTGATACCAATTGAAAAACTTCCACTTAAGACGTTTAATACAAAGTTAAACGGTTAAAATGGCTCTGAACTGTTGGTTGAAGAAACCCTTTTAATCAAAACAAAACTTAACACAAGATGTGTTTAAAAAGATTTTTAAAATAGTTTGAATGAGTTTGAACGAGTTATTTCAGATCTAGAATGAACCAGTTTTGAAAAACAAAACTTAAACTATTAAATTAGCACAACTAGGAAGAAGGTGATAAGAAAATGAGGAAGAGCACAAGCAATTTTAACGTGGTAAAACCTCACCCAATTGGGGAAACATCCACGTTAACCTCTACGTCACAAAAGGAAAATTCACTAAAATCCGAGTAACAAATTACAAGCTATTTAACAATCAAACCACACAAACACATCTAAACTAAGTTCATAATCGTTACCAACTCCTCTAGATTAGATCTGACTTCTCTGAAGGTTTTTGTTGTTGATGTTCTCTCGAGCTTCGTAACTTTACTTGATTCCAGTTTTTACATCGACTCAAACAAGTTCAAGATCATACAACCAATACTTTAAGTGTGGTAGAGTGAAAGTGTAGTGGTGATGTGCTCTCTAACATATGCATGCAACGCACTCACACCTAATACAGACAGAATGATTTAACAAATTACAAAATCACTAAATATGCAAGAAATTCTAAAATCAGTTTAGTCAAAACTAAATCGGACTTTAGACCTTTCAAAATAACCGCAGATCAAGAGGGAATCTTTTTACGAAATATCCAAGATCCTAACACTTTCTTGTTTTGAAAATATTATATGGAAAGTGCAATCCCCGATCAAGATCTCAAAACTAAATACTAGTCTGATAGTTTGAGTAAAATGAAATCAGAATGAAAATTATTGGCTTAGGGTTTGAAAACATAAAATTCTTATTAAAATAAACAACAAACAAGATTTCTCGAAATAAGAAATCAAAATAGTGAACTATCTATGTGATTTGTATCACAGAGACGAGATCTCAAGTTTTTATGCAGAGAAACTAAAAAATCTACCAATGTGACTAAGTTGGAAGGATGATCAAGAACAAGAGAGGATTATCTTCTCAAAACTAGGAACTAAACACTCAGGTTTAATTTCTCAGAAAAGTATTTCTGGATTAGGGTTTGACGAAGTCTGGATTTGGGTTTCCTTTCTCTCTCTTATCTTTTCTCTCTCTTCTCTTTACTCTCTCTTTTTTCTCTCAGACGAGGAAATGTCAAAAGTCTATAATTGCCTCACCCAAGGCATCTATTTATATTGGTGATATAAGGATGTGGAACGATGGTTCAAATTCAAGGGCTGAGACTAATGGAAGTTAAAACGATGCAAATCTAAGGGTTCATAGAAAGCGATGCAAAGGCCAACTCTAATTGTTTAAAACCATTGCACTTGGATTGGTTCCAAACACATGCAAACCGTAGATTAAGATGAACTAAAGGTCCAGAATAAGTAACAAGTATGTGAGTGATAAGAAACACAAATCGACCCTTTGTGTGTGCAATGCGTGTAGGCTTAAGATCAACTCTCAAACGCGTGTTTTAGAGTTTCTAAAAAATCCATTTCCACCCATAAATGTTTCTGCCGCTTTTGGTTTCTACCCAAGATAGATTTAAGGCATAAAATTTATTTACAAATCAACCCAAGAACTTTATTAAGTTCCAATATTAATTTCCAAAAAATATTTTAAAATTCTTAGAAAATATTAATTAAATCCCAAAAATTATTTAAAAGTCATATTAAGGGATTTAACTCACACAAGGTCATTATATGAATGAAACACTATATGTATGAAGTCCTAGTATGTGGTGTTTATGATTTACCATCAAGAACTTGTAGAGGAATATCAATGTAGCTATGAAAGTTTTGAGGCTTTTTGGTTCATCTAGGGATAGACACAATTTTATCACTATTTCCAAACTAGATGAGCTCCTATATAATGCAGATTCAAATGAGCTAAAGATATAGGGTGATTCATCATTTACACCCAATGTAATTCCCAATAATCCTTTTGTTCGCTAGTAAACTAAAGCGCTACAAGTTATATTATTCACCACTTATCAAGTTTAAGTTTAATGCTTATTGATATTTTTACAACCAATTAAAACAATATGGAAACATGTAATTACATGACATGTCAAATAATTTAAACTTAAATAAATATTAATGAGATTGGAAATCAAGATATGGCCATTACCTACTTCCTAAACAATATATTTTACCATTTGAGTCCATGGTAGAGGGTTCCAAATCATTTATAGTAAAACAATCCATTTAAAGATTTAATAATTTTCTAAGGCAATTTGTTTGATTTTCATTTGTCTAATCATTGTGCGTATACATGTCATACATTTAAACATATACCTCTCACATAAATATGATAATTTCATCATTCATCAATCATAATCTATTTTTATGTACACCCACAATTCAATTTGAAAGTAAAAAGTCTTTTTATGATGTTAAATTTGATGGAATACATTCAAAACACTCAAAATACACATTACTTAAGAAGGCTTTCAAATGAGTGGGTGATTATGGACTTGAATTTATTAATTTAAGACATAACCAATCTTCAAATTATTTTTATATTATCGTATTAGTTGAAGAAAAATACATTTTCTTTCTACCGAGGTTGGTTCCAACTTATAGGTCGCCATCAATCATCATGGGTAATTCTCCATGTTGTAATATTTTAATATTTGATTGTTTATTTTCTAATATTATTTTACTTTTTAATAAAAGAAACCTTACATCAAGGATATATTGGCACTCTATCATTCTCCTAAATCCTTTTTTTGTAAGGATGACAAGGGAGAATATATAGGAAATTTATGTAAAATTGTGAATGTTAGGAGAAGAAACACATTAAAGGGATTCAACCTAGTTTCTAAGCTTACATAACAATGGTGGAAATAATATAAAGCAGTAAAGTAAAAAAAGATTTGAGAGATAAATAGCAGATGTAGGAATTAAGTGGTTCGGACTTGGCTTATGTCCACTCTGAAAACTATGGAGTGATTTCACTATAAATGATGGTCAAGAGCCATTAAATATGAGTACGAACTCTCTCTCTCTCTCTCTCTCTCAATACAAAGAGTAATAGTAGAGTTTTTCTAGGACTCAATTCTTGTAGATGGAGATAATGAGTTTCTTTTATAGTCCAAACTTTCACCTCCATGCATGAAGTCCGTGTGTAATGAGATCAGTAGCAAATGGATGCGTAATCGTTGTAGACAAAGGTATATAAGTCACGATGAGAAATATTCCTCGCACATGTTGGTTGATTTGTTATAACGACATTGATTGGATAAGTCAATAATACCCTTGTCATATTTTCCATGTATGCATATTGTGTATGCAGCTGTGGGTCTCGACTGGACGAGGCTGGGCAGAGCTCAAATATTATGAATAAAGTTGGGATGAGGTTGACCCCATGCTTGATAATACCATTGTTGACGAGTTATAGAACTCATAAGAGTGTCTGAGGATGATACTTACATTATTCAAAGAGGTCGACACTATATTTAGATAACTGTAAGGCTAACATTGTACTTACTCATTATTGAAGATTATCCTATGATAAGGTGGTCTCAGAGGTCGAGAGAGCCTAATATGGGACCGGTTATGAGAGATCCAATCAGATGATTACTTTGAAAGTATACATGGGGGGACATGCTACCGCAGTGGGTATCTTCTGGATAAAACTAGAATTATGCATGTCAATCACCCTTATACCTTAGTCTTTAATGTTAATAGGAGGTTGAGATTCAGGTTCATCTATCATATCTCATACTGTTTCCATATGGTTGGGGGTCACCTCAATATTATTGTAGGCGCATAAGTCACACGGGATTGCACAGAGGTGTCGTTTCAGCCCCTAGAGTGGACACTTGTCAGTTACTTAGTGGCTTGGTATGTGGCCTAAGGAGATGTGCAGACAAATGTCACTTTGAGTGACACGCTCTAATGATCATTGTCTTAGGAGTGGTGCGCATGTTTGGGAGGAGAAGGATTCCACCGAGAGAGCCTACGATAAGGTGGGAAATATGGATAATCAGGAAGAAAATCTGGCCAGACCGATTATCACCGAGCTTATTGAAGTTTAATTCTCTTATTTAGGCGACCTCTTGTGGTCGTTCATTCCCTTTTATCTGTAATGGTTGGTATCGGCTTATTTTTGAACAATATATCTCAACAATTTGTAGTAACTTCAGATATTCCAATGAAGTATTTTGTTTCATTGAATTGTTATTCTTGTTGAATTTCCTAAGTGTTGTGTCTGTCAAGTTCTTATTTTCATTTTCTCAGCACAAGTTATTAATTCACACCATATTGGAATGATGTTTAGAGTAGTTTCTCCATCTTTCAATATTTTTAGAGTTGTGCCTTTGAATCGAGACTCTTCAGGAACTCTCATACCGTCGAGAGAGATTTTCATTATGCACCATAATTAAATAATGTTTAAATTTACCATAATCAACTGATGTTTAATGGTCTTACCACCAAAATGATGTTAAAGGACCTCCTTCCTCTCTGGATTTTTAGAGTGGTGCCTTTGAGCGGAAACTCTTCAAGCATTCTCATACCGCCGAGATAGAGTCCTAATTACGAACCATAATTAAATGATGTTTAAATTCACCATGATCAAATGATGTTTTATGGTCTCACCACCAAAATGATGTTAAATGACTTCTCTCCTCTCAATATTTTTAGAGTGGTGCTTTTAAGTCGAGATTGTTCAGGAAATTTCACACCACCGAGAGAGAGTTCTAATTATGCACTATAATTTAATGATGTTTAAGTTCACCGTCCTCAAATGATGTTTAAGTTACTATTTGACAAGAACATAAATTCAGTGAAAAAGAGATGAGACAATACTTTATTGTATTTCACATTACAACACATTCTTTTTACGTACAACTAAAAAGATTGCCTTTCAACTCTAACAAATGAATGAACTACCTATAGTATCTTTTTAGATGACCCGTATTCCAATCATTGGAAAATAGCTCTCCCTCAAGGTTATTAAGTTGATAAATACCTAGCATGACGTCTTTCGTTACTTTGTAAGGTGCATACCAGTTAGGATGGAGCTTATTGGACCTTTGGGTGACTTTTCTTTAACACTATTTCCCCCACAGCTATGGGTCATGACTTGACCCTCTTGTCTTAGAATTTGGTAGCTCTTTGTTGATAGGTTAACTATCGAATAATTGCGCCCTCTTTACTTTCTTCTATTAAGTATAAGACTAATATTCTCTCTTTCAGATTAGTCTAGAGCACAAGTTTGAACCATATGGCTCGACAACCCAATCTGCGTTAAGATTACAGCTTCTAACCCATAAGCTAGCATAAATGATGTTTCCCTCTTTGGTGTTCTTATGCAACTCATCGACCCGCTTTCTCTTGGAATTTTAAGTTTCTTATTGATTTCATCCAACATCGTCCTATTGGTCACCTCTATTTTCCTGTTAGCTTATGGTCGGCTAGATTAAGAGTAAAACTTCTTGATACTAACCCTATCATAGTATGCTTCCAGAGATTTGTTTTTTGAATTGCTTCCTATTAACGGATATTATCATGTTGAGACAGTAGATAATATTCCTCCATATAAACTTGAACAAAATTTCCTCAGGCATTGTTATCATAGACTTAGCTTCAAACCATTTGGAGAAATAGTCAATTGTAACAATTACAAATAAGAATTTTTTCTTTACTCTAGGAAAAGGGCTGACCAGGTCTATTCTACAAACGACAAAGGGCCAAGGAGCTGATATTGGGGAAAGTGGTTAGTGGTTTTTTTGGGGATTCTTACAAATCGCTAGCACCTATTGCACTTCAAGATGTATTTTATCGAGTCTTTTGCAAGACTCAACCAATCAATGACCCTAGGTGATAATCATTTTGGCCAAGGATTATCGCCTATATGGCTCATGCACGAGCCTTCATGAACATCTTTGAGTACATAGCTAACCTCGATTGGATGCACACACCATAGGAGTGGAAGTAAGAAACCCCTTTTATATCACACTTTGCTAATAATGGTGAACTTTGCTGCACTATATTGAATTTTCTTTCTTTTGGCCATAGTTTTCGGTAACTTTCCATCTCTGATGTATTATATAATTGGGTCCATCCAGGATGCTACCAAATTAAAATTTAAGCAAACTTCCATTTCTATACTCGACTTATGTAAAATCTCCACCAGCACTGATCGTCTTATTTTAATTTTGGTAACCGAGGCTAGCCTTGCTAGCACATATGCTCTTCCGTTCTATAATCTTAGAATCCTCCTTATTTTGACCTCATCAAAGTTTGACAATATCATCTTTACCCTATCTAAATATCTAGCCATTTTCTCATCTTTGACCTCATATATCCCCATAACTTGGTTAACAATTAACTGAGAATCACTATGAGCAACATTTTGGACAACATTCAATACTTTGGTAAGGAGAGTCCTATTAATAGAGATTATTACTCCGACTCATTATTAGATGCTTTGAAGTTGAACTACAAAGCATACTAAATTTTGGTCCCATTAGTGGCCGATAGTATTAAGCGTACACCACTGCCACTTTCGCAAGAAGAATCGTCAATAAATAACCTCCAAATTGGTCCTCCGTTTGTGAAAGGACCTATGACCAAGGACCCATTTATTATTAGAAGATCTCGCTCTATTATACCATATGTTTTGTCATTTGGTATTTCTTCGGCCAATGTATCCTTTCCCTTCTGGATGATTGGTGGGGTCTTGGCTAAATCTATATTTTTTTGCGTCGTCCTGGACCCCCCACGTGAACTCGGCTACAAAACCTGCCAACGCTTTCCTTTTTATTACATTGTTTACTGATAGATGATATCAAACTCACCTAATTATACTGACCAAGCCCTTAGCCTATCCGATTTCTCAAGTTTATGAATGACTTGTCAAAGAGGAGTGTTAGTGATCACTACCATCGTATAAGCTTGGAAGTAGGGATTCACTTCCTCGAAGTAAGAATGAAAGCATATGTAAGCATTTTCATATTTGGATACTTCAGTTCTGCCTCTTGAGGATCTTTGATGTTGAAGTGAATAGGATTTTAAACTCCATTATCACCTCGAACAATAGTTGCACTAATGTCCAACTCTGAGAGGGACAAATATACATACAATTTTCCCCTTGTATCGGTCGAAAGAGGAGCATAGGGGAGCCAAGATAATCCATTATCTCTTGAAATGACTTTTTTCACACCTCATCCCAAATAAACACTTCCTTAAGATTTTGAAAAATGGCAAACACTTGTCTGTTGCCCTGGAGATAAACTTGTTCAGATCATAAACTTGACTTGTCAACCTCTAAATGTCTTTGATTGTCTTCGGCATTTTCATATCAATAAATGATTTAATTTTAATGGGATTTTCTTCCATCCTCGGTTGATTGACAATGAAGCTAAAAAAACTTCCCTTCTCCAACATTAAACACACATTTTTGATGGATTCAGCTTCATTTTGTACTCATCTATCTTATCAAAAGTTCTTTTCGAATCGACCATGTGAGTCTCGACCTTCAACTTTTTATGAGCGTATCCTCCATTTATACCTCCGTTGTATTCCTAATTTGGTCTTTGAACATTTTACTGACCTACCTCTGGTACGTAGCTCTTGTATTCTTTAGGTTGAACGGCTAACCTTGTAGCGGTAGGTACCTTTGCCTATGATAAAGGAAGTCTTCTTGATTTCGTCCTTGTGTATTGAAATTTGGTTATACTCAGTATCATGAGCACATAGTCTTCTATAACATCTACCACCTAGTCAATTCAGGTCAAATAAAAACTATTCTTTGAACAGACCTTGTTAAGGTTCATGAAGTCCACACACATTATCCACTTTCCATTCTGCTTTGGCACAATGACGACATTAGACATCCACTCTAGGTAGTGCACTTCCATAATGAAATTGATAGTCTATAACTTCTTGACCTTATCTTGTATAACATCATAACTGTCCTTAAAAAAGGTTCATCTTCAATGTTTCACTGACTTCGCATTCTCATCCATATTCAGCTGATGACAAATGATTTCGGGATCAATCTCCAACATATCGTCATGGATTCATGCACACATATTTTGTCATTTTCTCAACAACTCAATTGATTATTTCTTTATCTCTTCTTTGAGGTATAAGCCAATCTGGATTTTTTTTTATTTCTCCCTATTTAGGATGAGGGATTCTACCTCCCTAGCAGGTGCTCCCTCTATAAGTTTTCGCTCACACTTTGGATTAAGGATGTCTATGTTTTAGGTAGTTGTCTTCCTTTTGCGAGATTCTTTTTATTCTACTAAGGTGAAGTAACACTATTGGGCTTCAACCTGATCACTATTTACCTCCCCTACTCCATAGGGGGTCAAAAATTTCATCATCTGGTGTACAATAGAAGGCATAACCTCAAACTCTTGGAGTGCTACTCTCCCCCGATTATGTTATAAGTCGAGACAACATTTTCATCCATTATGAAGAAACTATTTATCCAACTAAGGCATCTCATCTAGGTTCCCATGCATACATTCATATCTAAAACTCCCAATGGGTGTACTTTATCTCTACTGAATCAGATTAAAGGTTAATAGTAAGGGACTAGTCTCTTTTTTCTCAGCTTCAGACCTTTTGAAACAATCCCAGAACATAACATTGTCCGAAATTTCCCCATCAACCAATATGCAAGCCACGTTATAACCATGAATTCGTGTACTGATGCTAAGGGGTCACCATGTGGGGGAAAAATTCCCTTAAAGTCCTGTATTGAAAATCCCACTAAGAGACTATCCATATCAACTTTCTTCAATTTGTTAGGATTAATTTCTACGTCGATCGAATTAACCTCAGCCCTTTTAGATCCCACTTCTTTAATAACATGAGACTTCCTATCACCCTACTCAGTTCCTCCACCTGTTAATACTTCACATATCATTTTGGTATCAAAATAAATCATATTAAGATTACCTTTAATAATGGGGCTTTGCAAGAAGTTCAAGATCGCCTTCAGCACCTTCATCTAAATCTGTTTCATTTCTATTTTCTTGAACCTCCTTCTTAGGCTTGACATCGTTTCTTGAGTTGAACCTTTTTCAGCTTTCTTCTCCTCCTTCGCTTTTATCCACATACTTTTAAGGGTTTACTTACTTTAGTAACATTTCAATTTTATCTTTTAGGGCGAGGCACTGATCTGTCATGTGACTATGGTCTTGGTGAAACTCACACCACTTGTTTTTATCCCTCTTGTGGGGTGGGGACTTTAACTTATTTGGCTATTTGATCTCCCTGTCATATTTTATCTTGTTTAGTATCATTTTAGGATTTACTATTTAGTGGAGTCTACTTAGAAAATTTGTCGTCATTTGACCTATTTTTTTCCTCCTTTTTATCTCAGCATCGACTAGGTTTTCAACTGTTAGCCTCTTTCAAGTCACCTTTCTTGACCACCATAGTCTCTTTTGCTTTCATTATTCTCCTGACCGTTTCCAGGAGTTCTATCATGGACTTTGGAGGATCCTCGAAGAGATTCCATAGACATTTCCCGGGCTACAGACTGCTAATTAGGGCTATCATGGCGATACTTTCCTTATAGTCTTTAATATTTAACTTTTCTTTATTAAATCGAGAGATATTATCTCTCAAAGGATCATTATTTCCTTGCTTGACATTCAGTAGATGATTCATGCATTTGGTCGACTTCATGCTGAAACAAAAATTATGAATGGACTTTTTAGCCAATTGTTTAAAAATTTCTATGGATCCCCTCGGTAAGCTGGTATACCAAGCATGAACTGCACCTGTGAGGGTAATGGAAAATGCTCAACACCTCATCTCGTCAAGTGTTGAGTATATGTCAGTGGTCGACTAATACATCTCTATGTTATAAACAGGGTTGGTACTGCCATTATACCTGGATGTAACGATCAGTGGCTTAAACTTTACAGGAGTTGGGTAACTGATTATTCTCGGCACAAATGGAGATCCCTTCATATACCTCCAATGACTGGGGTCTCAGCTTTTAATGAAATAGACAATCTTATCTTCCAACCTTTGGATTGAGTTATTCCAAGGTTTTAGCTATTGTACTACATCGTCTCCATCCCCTTCCACTCTTGTAACTATCTCGGCAGACGACTCTCTGCTTACAGTTCTCTATTCACTATTGACTTCACAGTGTTCCCTTCTTTCATGGTCTTATCTTGTTCTTTTATTTTAGTGACGACCGGTGGCACGTGTGCTATCCTTTCTTCAGGAGCGTTGGTCTCAGTACTATGGCCGAGATGATTAAAATTTAATTCCCTACTTATACTATTAAACATAAAGCCTTTTCGATGACTTTAAGGAGTGTGTTAAACACTCTTTCCTTAGTAAGTTGGAGTTGGAGTAGCTCTTGGCCGATATGATTTTTTGAAGGTCTCACACCTCTCCCCAAAACACTCATCATGATAAGCCAAATCATCTAGACTATTGGAATTCTTTCCATGGTGGAGATTCCACGGGTCTGTGACATCCCTCTACCTGAGATGGTGTTGAAGTTCCTTTGTTAGAGCTAGGGGTAGTTCCTCGACTTCTAGATGCGTGACCTCCCTGGTCGTTGGAGTTATCAAATTAATGGTTGGATCATTCGGGATCGTGCTCATGTTATTTTGTTTGAAGGCTATAAACTAATATTTCATCTACTACTAACTAGTCACAAGGGACCTCAGCGTCGCCTCCATGTTTGCCATTTTTTAATGCCGAGGTAGTTGGCTGGAGCTGACCCCCATCTTGCAAGGTAGATCAATAACCATCTCATCTAAGGGATTTAACCTGGTTTTTAAGCTCACACAACAGTGGTGGAAATAATATAATGCAGTAAAGTAATAAAATGGATGAGATATAAGGATCAAAAACAGGAATTCAAATGATTTAGCCTTGGCCTATATCCATTATGCAAAGTATGGAGTCATTTCACTATAAAAGATGGCTAGGAGCCATTAAATATTAGTAAAATATTTCTCTCTCTCTCAATACACATAGTAATAGTTAGGTTTTGTTAGGACTTGATCCTTTTAGAAGGCTATAATGAGTTTCTTTTATAGTCGTGGGGGTGCACAGTATCACCACCGGCAATGTACTCGAAGTGTGATGAGATCAGTAGCCAATGAATGTATGAAATCTGTAGAGAGAGGTATGTAGGCCATGTTAAGAAATATTCCCCCACATGGTGGTTGATTTTTATAACTGTATTGATTGGATATGTCAATAATGCCCTTTTTATGTTTTCCACGCGTGCATATTATGTCTGTAGTTGTGGGTCTTGGCTAGATAAGACTTGGCAGAGTTCTAATTATGTGAATGGAGTCGGGATGAGGCTGACCCCATGCTTGGATGATACCATTGTGAATGAGGTCTCAGCTTTATAAGAGTGTTCGAGGCTGATACTTACATTAGCTGGAGAGGCCGACACTGTATATAGATAGCTTCAAGGCCGACTCATTAATGAAGGTTATCCCGTAATTGGGTTGTCTCGAAGGCCAGATAACCTAATATGAGACTGGTCATGAGATCTCTACTGGGATGATGACTCTGAAAGTATATATGGTGGGATGTGTTGCTGCAGTGGGTATCGTCTGGACGAGACTAGACTTATATATATCAGACATGAAATTAAAAATGTTTATATATGTGAATGTTTGAATGAATTAAAAATGTTAAGAATTACAAACATATATTACAAATATTAGGCATTGTAAATATATGAAATGATATTGTTTGAATAAATTTGACTTATATGTAATACATATATTGTCTAACTAATGGGGAAAATTCCTAATATATATGTTTCTTTAATAAGGGGGAGTGTTTGTGAATAACTAGTTCAATTATTCATTTCATTTATTTTCTTATGTCCTGTTGATGTAAAAAATTAGATCACTCTAATTATTCAATCACAGATAAATAAATGAGACAAAGAATTTTAAAGTGGTTCAGTCTTATAAGAATGGCCTACGTCCACTGTTGTTCTATTGCTGAATGTTCTGGGAAATCTCGATTTACAAGTTCTATCAAGAAATTCCGGTCTGGATTTTGGGGTCCTTTTTAATGAGGATTATACAATGTATTTATAGACCTGAGGCTATAATGTGAAAGGGTAATACATTAAATGATATACATATGAAAGGTTAATACATCCAATGCCCCTTAAGCGTGTGCGTCTGAATGATAAGCATTTAATGAATCAGTCGAACTGTTGGTTATCCAGCTATTAATGCTTTGTTCGAGGTGCAGCTCGGACCGCCTGAGTTGCTCGGACCGCCTAAGCTTCTCGGTATTCAAGAGTTCCTCGGAGAGGTCTTGCTCCTTGGAGCGTCTGAGTTCCTCGGGGAAGTAGTGTTCCTCGTTGTAGTATGGTTCCTCGAAGCGTGTGAGTTCCTCGAAAGTATTTATTGTTGCCATGTAGATTGCCACGTGTCATCATTCAATTGAGCCATGTCAGCAAATTAAATTTGGTATCAACATGTCCTAAGACAATAACTGAATTATCATCGTAATATGAAGGACATTAACCCAAATATTTATCAATAATTAATTAAATGATTTTGATTATAACCAAGGTTCTAAAAAACGCGAGGCGTGACCGAGGCGTGGAGGCCAAGCCTTAAGCCTTAGAAGCCTAGGCGGGTTTAGGCGTAAAAAGGCGTGAAAAGGCGTTTAGGCCTTTTTTAATTTATTTTAATATTTTTTGATTACGACAAGGCTATTAAAAATACTAAAATGGTTCATACCTTAAAAATATGTCTAAATATTTGTAAATTAAAATACAATTTTTTTAAAATACAAAAAAAAAATAAAAACATTCTAAAAAACTCGCGTTTTTTCACGCCTTACTTCTAAAAAACTCGCGTTTTTTCACGCCTTATCCCAAAAAAACGTGCGTTTTTTCACGCCTTGCCCCAAAAAACGTTGACCATCATTGACCACGCCTTGATCTACGCCTAGGGCCAAAACTTGGCGTATCTAAAAAGCCTCACGCCTAGGCGCGCCTTGGCGCCGCCTAGGCGCGTTTTTTAGAACACTGATTATAACAAGTCAAATACAATATGTGTCAAACCCACTATCCCTCACTAAACATATTTTAATTTAAGAAATTTCAAGATTAATATATGTTTAAGACTCAAATAATATACAAACAAGTCAAATAATTGAGATAAGACCAAACCTTGAAGACGACACCAAAGAAACCATGTTGTAGGAATCATGAGATCACCATAGAAAACAAATAATGAACTCGAAGTTTTCGCCAATTTAAAGTCAATGATCAAGCAAAGTTCAATATGAACAAAATCTCAAGAGAGGACAACAAGAGCCAAATAAGAAAAAACAACTTCACCAAATCTCATAAGATCAAACCAATTGAAGATTGATAGTATTAATAACTCAATGTAAGGCATTCCATTCAATACTTGCTTAAAATTGTCTCAATGGTGATTATGAATCCATAAATAAAAGTGATCAAAGTTATATGTCCATAATAATGTGTGATGTAACATAAAAATATATTAAGCATCTATTAAAACATTAAGGTGTCTACATGACTCACTTAAGTTAGGAATAATTTGATTGCATGCTTTTTGACATGTCTCTATATTTTTTTTACATGCGACTCTATGTGAAACACATAAATTGAGACGCCTCAATATAAATTACATATACCTAATTTAGATATTCAAAAAAATTTAATAAAATAGTGGCTAATTTATCTCACCCAGCTTTCTTAAAATGTACATTATGATGTTATGTTATATGATGAATATAAATAAACACATAACCCTTTTAGATAGATATATTTTACACATACCAATAATATCCTACACATTTTACACCTAAAGTTAATTATTTATCGTTCACATTCACAGACATTTACTCTTGATATGACATTTAAAGATCTCATTTGGTTTAGATTAGATATGAGATTAAACTGTTGTGATTTAGCTTTACTTTGTTGATTAATTATATTGAAATTTAAGCTTAGTGAATCCCTATATAATTTTACAAAAATTATTTCATGGTGGTGCTTTCACGAGTATCATCATATTATGGTCTCAAAGTGATGTCTGGGAGATATAACACGACTCTATCCATTACTTGTACCGTGGTTTTGGTTCCACCCTAAAGGACCATGGATAATAGATGTCTAGGCTGATGTCCTGGATATGGATATAAATGATGGGAAAGGATCAAGTGTGGTCCCAATTTGAAGTCCCTGAATGAGGTCCATTTTTTTAAAATAGTAAATAAAATATTTTTGGGCTGATTTTTTATGGGTTTTAAACATTTCAGTAGGAGCATAAAAAAATAATGAGCTCAAAATGATTTTTTTTGCTATTTTAAAAAAATGGTCAAACTGTGTCAGTTTTTAAGCTGTTAAAAACTGACAAAGTTTGACCGATTTTTTTAAAATGGTAAAAAAAATCATTTTGAGCTATTTTTTTTATATGGCCCTACTGGAATGTTTAAAAACTAAAAAAAAAAAATCAGCGCAAAAATATTTTTTTTACCATTTTAAAAAAATAGACCTCATTCAGGGACCTCAAACTGGAGGATCTCATGAGATCCGCTCTCTATAAATGATAGAGTTTAATCACATAAAAATTGGGGTTTGTAATTTTCTCTAGTCTTAGCTTCTCTTTATATTTTTAATTTAACAACCATGTACCAAATGGGAATTTTTAAAGTATTCATTTTGGCATTTCTCACAACTCTTAATTTACATTAAAATGGTGCACGGGGTGTGCGTACATTCTTGTTGAGGCATAAGGTCTGATATGTCCTTTTGAAGCCTATTTTCAAAGTCATACACATGATATCTAGGATGTGCAGATAGCTTGTCTGGCACACAAAATTAAGTTTTTGCAATTCTCATTTTAATTTCACAAATTATACAAATATGAGGGATTATCGTCCATTAATTCCACTCTATAAAAATCCTAGATGAGATTTAGTTTTTCCTCACCACGATTGAAATATTTTATGAGATTTTTTATGTCATTTTATTAAATCATCCTTAAAAATCATTCAAAATTAATTTTGTAGTAAAGAACTCTAGTGGAGAATGCAACAAGGAAAATCTGCATATGTGATTGGATAATGTTAATTGAAAAATTATGGTTGATGCTTAGATATAATTGGAGTGGATCCTCCTCTCTCTAAGATGAATCTTCGTTAAGAGTCTATAAATGGGAGGAGTAATGACAATTGAAGAAAAGTGATATCTTGTAATGGAAATCAAGTTAGGTATATGTAACCTCTTATAATATCTTCATATTCTAGTGGATTGGTTCTGACATAGGTTTATTATCACCGTGGGATTTTCCTCATAAATATCAGTGTCATTATATCAATTATGACCTCTCACTTAATTGCAATTTTTATTAATGTAATTTAGACAAATCTCAACTAATATCAAGGAGACTTAAAATTTCATACAATTGGATATAAGTGTAGGATTTCAACAAGTTTCATTGCAATTAGACTCAAATTGTTTTGAATTTTTATTTTGCGGATAACTTGGCACTTTTTTCGAAGTCATAATTGAATTTCATATATTAAAGGTTAAGAAATTGAGAATTTGCCTAAATTTGAATTTGAGTTTCATTATGCAAGTGAATTATTATTTTTGTAATTTACATTGAGATTTATTTTGGTTCTATAAGTTTGTTTTAAAACCATCCAAATATATTTTTTAAATAGGTTGAATATGTATTTGCAAGTATGAGATTCAATTTGTATTTAAGTTCAAATGATTTTAACAAGAAATTTTTTAGTTGATTATAATTTTAATGCATGTCTTATTCCTTATCTCCTAGGACATTTGAATACCAATATCATGCTGTTCCAATGGGTTTCGTCTTTGATATTTTGAGTTATGAATATGAGAAGGTTCCAATGGGTTTCGTCTTTGATATTTTGAGTTATGAATATGAGAAGGTTATAAAAAAGTTTCTTAACCTTTTATGAAGAAACTTTAACAAATAAACCAACAAACATGGTCCAAGTACTGTAAAAGGACCTTTGACAAATAAACCAAAAAACATGGTTCAAGTATTTTTAAGCTAAATGATATCAAATTTTGAGGAAAATTGTTGAACATAAAAATTAAAATTTCAACAAAAAGGTAAATGACCAAAATATTTTCAAAGGTCATTATTTTCAAAAGGGTCAAGAAAGTAAACAATGACCTTTTGTACCCTACACTTGCACGTATTGTCACAAAAAAGGGTCATTTAAGAAATTTTTTCTATAAATTTCTTATTAATCCATAAAAATGAGAATTATTCCTAAAATCCATTATAAGCTACATCATTGTGAACCTTATGTGTGCACTCGTTATTACAAAATCGGACACCTAGGATATACTTGTTTTATTTTTACAAATTTATGCTTTGTTCTTTCATAAAATTATGATTCCTTTAATATACTTGAACATAATTTTAATGTTCTTATGATAAGTACAATGATTCAATAATGGAAATTTTTGGGAATTTCATTGGGGGAAAAACTTTCAACATAAAGATGAACTTTAGTCCATGTAGAAATTATTTTGAAAAACATGCCCTTTGTTCCTTCTCACTTGAATAAAAAGAGAAACTTTTAGGGTGAATATTTTGTGGGCGGTGAAGTCTTACTACTATATGGTATACACATTTAGAGACGAGCAAGGTAAATAATCACAATCATACAAGAACACATTATATATGTGGTTCGATAATGTGCCTGTATCCATGGGCTGCTTCTCTCTCTTTATTGATTGATTCTTGATAACAAATATTGCATGTACCTTTCCCCAAGGGTACGGGTTACATATATAGAGAATAGAAAGAGGTTGAGTCATGTGGGACTCTATGACCTTGGATTGCTATCCTAATTTTATTGGTTGGATCCAATTATGAGAATTCCACTTATCAGCCTCAATACGTCCTTAGCTCTTTCATATGTGATCACTTTTAGCTTATATGTGTAATTTCCTCATGCTTAATCGGATAATTCCCCTATAATTACCCCCAAAGCATTGAAGCTTTATTAGGGTGCACAAATTTGTTCCTCTGCCAGATGTAACCTTTGATTATGATATGCAGTGATATATGGTCTTCCATAGGAGCTATGGTTAGAATTTTTCACATTTGGTGTTTCTGAGTTATAAAATAACCTTTAATTTACCCCCTTAGTTTTAAAGGGTACGCTTGTACTTTGCCTTTGTATTTCAAGGGCACACTGATAAATCTAAACTGATGAGACTAAGAGGCGGTACCATATGACAGTTTTCATTAGGGGTGTGTCCATAATAATATGATTGCCTTGAAAATTGATCCATTTCACCTAAAGACCCCATTGCCATCACTTGAAGCTACACCTCACTTCTACTGTGTTTCAAAAACAACTTCAGATCCATTTACCTTCTATTCTTACTCTTTCATTTCTTCTCCATTTATCATTTCTCTGTAATTTTTTTTATTAAAGTATTGTCTTTCATTCTTCCATCTTTCTCGTTTATTTTCTGCAATATTGATATTACTAGTTGGTGAGGGTTCTATTATGGAGTTCAGTAGACATTTCTCCATTTTGGATTGGGTGATTATAGAATTAGAAGAGCATCTTGTAGGCTATTAGAACATTACGGGAGGATAGTAGATGTTTTCCAAGTTCTTTGCTAATGGCGATGTTACCTTTCTTCTGAATAAACTTTTTTTAGATTCCAGTGAGTTCCTTAATGTGATCCTAGAACAGTGTTCTCTTTACACCTGAAGGATAATCAATAGAGTCTATATTATTAATGAACTTTAAGGGGACAAGTTAGGCATCCCAAAGATCCGTTATTGTTATATGTGGGTTAAGTTCAATGAAAACATTTATTATCTAAAGGCGGGGAAGGATGAGAGAGTCTTGATTGTAAAATTACTAGACTACATAATGTTTTCAAGATTTCCAAGATTTCTTTAACACCAGCTGATAATAAATGTTTTCATTGAACTCTATTGGGTTGTTGCTTGTGCAGAGATCCGAAAAAAGAAGGAACTTAACCCAAGAATCCTCTATCAGCTGGTGTTAAAGAAATCTTGGAAACTCAAGAATCCTCTATCAGCTGGTGTCTAACATTGCAGGTCGACTTCACCATTATTGAACTACACATCCACCACGACCTCTTTTGTCAATCGACCAGTCAAAAGGGAACCAAATTTCCTTGTTTTGCGTGATAAGGGGGAGTTTTTAACCATGATCACTTGAGGCTTATTTGAGTTTATAAACGTCATAATCACCCCATTATCACACCTTTCGCTTTAAAAAAAGGATTACGCTGAGGAAGAAAGTTCCAAATTTGTTAGGGGGGCCTTTGCCCCCAGTTCTCCAAGAGTACATCCTTCTAAAAGGAAGGTGTAATGGGTCCATCTAACACCATTAAATTGGGAGACTCCCCTAATAAATTGTAGGCCAAGGTTGTAAAGAAGAGAAATACTAGCTCAGGTCGTGTAGCCATTTTACCCACCATAAAGAAGTTGGATGCATCCTCTAAGAGAAGGTCCTTATCAAAGGTTCAGTTGAAAAAGACGCCGACCTGGACCCTGCATCATTAGGAGCATGTCATCAAGTCAATGCATAGGTGGTCAAAATATTTTTAAATGAAACAATTATCTCCAATGTCACCCGAATTCTTTCCTTACTAAGTTTCGAATTTAAATTTTTTGTACTAACTATTTTGCTTTACCTTTAACTTGCAGTTTCTAGTTGACTTTGTTGACCTACTATAGAGGAGGGTCGATCAAGCCAGAGCTAATATCGATTTGGTCCATGCCCTATATGAGGCCCTTAAGGCTCCCAGGGATAAGGCCAAGAGTTTAACCATTCAGATGAGGGGCAATAACTTGAAGCTTTCCACCTTAAGGTCCAAAGTTATGTATATGGAGAAGGCCATCGAGGAATTTTTTTTAATCATTGTTTGCCGCCACAGAAGCGAAGGACAAAGCTCATGACTAAGGATGGGATGAGGACTTTGGTCTTGCCAAGAAATAACTAGACTTCATCAATAAATCTTTCTTTAAGAAAGGTTGGGATGAATCCTTTAGAAAGGCTAAGTTCGAGGTCTTTGGCAAAAATGATACAGGTTCTCCCCTAAACCTTAAATAGAAGGTCAAAGCATAGGGTGACGTACAGAAGAAATAGGGGGCGAACAAGCGAAGGAGGCCATAAATCAAAATGAGACCACGATCAATCAAGAGTAGGTGACGTTAAATAATTAGGCTCCAATTATTTAGATAAGCGTATGAATTTCTTGTATTTTGCATCTCCTATATTTTTTATATTTGCTTGTAAGGTCTTGCCTAGTTTTTCCATTCATTGAAATGACATATCATTTTTACAGCATTATACTTTGTTCGACTATTGTTAATTACTTGTTTGTGTTTACTTGTTTACACTTTCTTAATGCCTTTTCTTTTTTAATTCTATTATTCTAATAACAACTTGGCTTTATTGCCAGTAGTTTAAGAGGATGAAGACTCAGACATGGTCAGAACACTTTTGGTTGAGTTCAAGAAACCTTTTCTGCTATTCGTCAAGTGCTTCAAAAATTGGCAAGTCCTTACGATGAATGAACTAGTGTGGTTACTTCTCTTCGTGCCGAGCACAAAGATATTTGAGATATTTTTATTTTGTTGCATAATGAGAATTATTATCTAAGGGAGTAGTTTAGAAGACCAAATAAGATTTTAAGAAGAATGAGTCAATCAAACATTTTCTATATCTCTTGATCATGAAACGGAGGTATCACTTCAGGAAGGGTTCTCGTGCATCCTGGGCCACTGGCTAAAATGAAGATTGGATTGATAGTGCCTTACATTTATATGAATCTAGAGAGATGGCTTATAAGCATGGTTGGATTAACTCCTTAGTCCGTTTGTAACATTCCCATGGATTCTCGATTTTTGTATGGGTACTCGGTGGATTGTCTCTCTATGCGGCTTCCTCCACTGGGAGTGACGAGTTTTGGGTACCCACTAATACCTTCCTCTTCAGAAAATGAAGAATAAGATTTTAGATCATGATAATGATGTTGAGTTCCATCTTAAGCATGACGATGGTTGCCGATCTTCTATTATTGAGCGGTGACTCGCCGAAGATGATGGAAACTTTCATCGTTTTGTGTTGATGTGAGTATTCATTTTGTTTATATCGATCTCGCTACTTGTAATCACATGAGCATTTTATGAATGAAATTATCAATTAAATCCATATTTTGTAGTATCCCATTTTTATGTCGAGCATGTTTTTACTGTTTGCCTTACCTTTTAGGATACTATCGTCACACCAACTTGGGCCTAGAATAAAATATGGTGAAAATTCATATAGGGCCATCCACTTATTTAGGATTTTAGCCAACTAAAGTCGAGGACTTAATGCTTAGGGATCCCCCATAGGCCTTTTTCTTTCCTGGGAAATGCTTGGTATTTTTCTGTTCATTAATGCTGAAAAAATTGTAACCTTAAAGTAGGATTAAGTTTACTTTTATTAAGGCATAAAGATAGCGATCAGGGTCTAATCTCACAAATTTGAATAAATTTGCAATGATAAAGGCCTTTCCATAATACTGAGACAAAGTTCCATCATGTTGGCTGATAAGCACCCCAAAGTGTTATATTTATGGCCAAAATAGACAATTTTTACTTGATAATTCTCGGTAAAATAGGTCTTATGTGCTAAAATGTTTACTTTGAAGGTCAAATGCACGTTGCGGTATTCAAACGCACATTTCAAGGCGAATGGGCGATTTATGAAGTTAATTCCCCAGTTTCGTACCTTACCTAAGCCTAAATCGAGCCTAAACCTACCCCAAACGCCATGTGTGTTAGTTTGTGCCTTTTAGATTTTTTTTAGATTTGTAGTTCGAGTCTTTTTTTTTAGGATTTATTTAAGATTTATTTAGAATTTTCTAGAATTTATTTTCTATTTTTTATTAGTTTTTAATATTAGTCTTTATTTTTAGTTTTTCTAGATTTTATATTTTTAGGACTTTAGGTTTTATTTTTACTTCTTTTGTAGTTTTTATTTTTATTATTCGAGTTTTATTTTTTAATAGATTTTATTTATTTTTAGAGGATTTATTTATTTTATGTTTTATTTTAGTGCGTCGAGTATTTATTTTCCTTTATTTTTGTTTTTTTTTAGCTTTTAGTTAGTGTATTATTTTTTTTGTTTTGTTTTATTTTATTTTATTAGTTTATATTTGAGTCGTGTTTATTTTTTTGAGTTTGTATTATGTGTCATGTTTTTTTATTTATTTTATTAGCGAGTTTTATTTTTAGCTGATTTTTATTTTTAGTTTAGTTTAGTTTTTATTTTTATTTAACTTATTTTTATTTTATTAGGTTTATTTTATTATTTTCTTTAGGGTACAAAGTTAAACACATACACACACAAAACTAACACATTCATAAACACCTAAACAACTCACACACACACACACACCCTACACCCCTTCACATTCATACATCCAAACAACCCCTCACACACACCCTAAATCCCATACACCTTCATAAACTCAAACCTCCCCAACTTCATCTTTAACCTCAAACCCACTTATATCTCTCCTACTCTATAAAAACACACCACAAAAATCCATCTCACCTCCACCATCCTTATACACTAAACCGACCTTGCCTTAACCCCCTAATAACCCATACCCCCTGAACCATGTCCGACTCAACCCGCAAAACCCGAGATCCATATCCAGTCCCAAAGCTACAAACTAAACTCACGTCAAACCCGAAAATCGCCCCTGCCAATTCGCCCCGAAATAGAGACCACCTCCCGACCTCCACCCCGGTAGGCAGGCAATCCCCAATCCGATTGAGACCTGGCCATACTCCCATACCCGAATACCTGCTCGGAACCCCCTGAAACCACCCAACCTCATACATCCGCCTAGCAACCCGCGTCCCTTAAACCCGAGTCTATACTGTCTTAACCCGATTTTAAAGCCCATTTACCCCAGTACCTGGTTCCAAAATCGTATCTGCCAACATCCCAAACTAAACCAAAATTCCTCATTTACTCCCTTACCCAATCTAGCCAAACCTGTTATTTCCAAAACCCAAGCTTCTGACCCTTTGACCCAAGCCAAAGTTGACTTCTCATGTTGTGCCTTACCCAATTCTTGCAAATTCATTACCTACAAAACTCAAAGCTTCTCCCAGTATCCAAAAATAAAAGTCAAATGTGCTGATTACTTCTACCCCTCTTTCAAAAGTATCTTCATCCAATTTTACCTCTTTTCCCATTTTTTGTGCCAATTACAAAAGGAAGGCACTCTCGTTCATTTGAAAAAAGTAGGAGTGGAGACTAGGGAGAAAAGCAAGCTTCCATTAGAGTGCAAGTGAGAGGAAAATTTTTGTAGAGAGAAATTATTAGTTTAGTGAGATAAAAGAGTGAAATAAAAATTGTAGCATCAAAAGATATTTTGTGTTATATATTGATTGGTTCAAATTTCTTCACTCATATTGATATGAACTCATTTATTCATTCTATGTCTTAGACTCCCATTATGGAGGGCTAATCTCCATTTTCAAGGGGTGAAATGAAGCCCTCATGGAACCAAGTTATCTAGTTTGCTAATTTTATTTTTGTTTAATTTCCTTTGATTAGTAACTTTAATTACTACACTTGTTTTTACATTGAGAAATGGAAAATCATCCTTGAGAAAGGATTGAAGCTTGTGTTATAACTTTATTATTTTGATTCAAACTAGAGATAGGCTTTTCAAAATGATTCAAATTATAATATAAGTTTCTTCTACTCTTGTTTTATTTTGTTTAATTAAAATTAGTTGGGTAAATTTTTCCTAGCGGATGATGTGCTTAATTAATTTTAATTCATTTGGAGTAGAGTTGTAGTAATTAAAAATTGCTTTTCTAAAATAGTATTTATCTAATTCATCAGGATAATGAGAATTAACTTTTGAATTAGTTGAATATTTTGGAAATTAATCAAACTAAAATAGTTCAAACTAGATTGAATGTGTGAAATGGGGGTGGATTTACATCCCTTGATCCTTTTTTCTAGTATCTATCATTTAGCTACCTTTCACTCACTTTTTCATACACTTTGTAGTTACTTCTCTAGATTTTTCTTCAAGTTTAGTTAATCTTTCTCATTTAGTTTAGCTATCTCACCATCATATAAAATAGTTTTAATATATATAAAAAAAGTAGAAAACAAAGGAAATAGCTAGAAAATTGGATTACATCTTTTCTTTTGTGTTTCACTCCATAGAGTTGGATTGATAACCTTACTTACCTCCATACTAATTTTGTGATATCTTTGTAGGCAATTGAATGACTTTTTATTGGAAGGTATATGCGAGAACGACACATACACTTAGAAGAAAGTTTTCCTACATATCATTGGCCAACCATATGGAATAATATTAAATCTAATTGCATTAATTAAATTTAAAAAATCCAATAAGTTGGATTGAAAAAATTAAAATTTTCATAAAACTAAAATTTCAAAAATTCAACTTCCTAAAGTTCGCCTCAATCTAGGCACTAAATATATCTTTTCCCCCATTGTTTCCATAGGGTAGGATTTTTAAAGGTCATCCATGAGGATTTTGAATGGTCCCACCCAATTAGGTCCCAGCACTACACCCAAAAAGAAAATGTCACTTTTTTTTGGCTTTGTTGTCATGATCCTTGACCATAACAAAACACGAGATATTTTTTTGTCACGATGATCACGACAAAAATGTTGGGATTTCAGACCTAACCCCCCCCCCCCCCCCCCCAAAAACACACACACACACACACACACACACACAATATATATATATATATATATATATATATATATATATATATATATATATATATATATATATATATATATATATACGTGTGTGTGTGTGTGTGTGTGTGTGTGTGTGTGTCGTTGTTGAATACATATGTTTTTTTGTTATAAAATAGTTGTAATTACATGTATGGATTTGATATTATTAGAAAAAACTTGTACAAAACCTAGGTTTGAATGACTTGACTTCGATATTTATTTGGGTTTGAATATATATGTTTGTTTATTGTAAATATAATCATTTTGGTTAAAAATATAATAATTTATTTGTTTATTTAAAAATGTGAAGTATTTTGGGATTTCATATGTATAATGTGAATAATTTATGGATTTATTTAAAATAATTTTTGGATTTATTTAAAAATATAATAAAGAACACAATGAACGTTCTACCATAATTTCCAATTTGGTATGTATACCCAACTTAGGCTTTCAACCTAGCTTTTGAAAATTGGATTCAATTAGGTTATAAAGTATAATTAAAACTAATTTTATATGTATACGCGACTTTGGGTTTAACCCAGGTTTGGAAACTTGATTCAATTAGGTTGTAAAGTATTATTAAAACCAATTTGGTATGTATACACATCTTAGGATTTTAAAATGAAAGTGTTTCAACATTGTTATTTTAACATAATAGGTTGTCAATTAAATTGCGTTTATGTCTAAGTTAACTAATGAGTCAACTACACCCAGGGATAAAATAACTTGTAGAAACACCCCTTTTATTCGAACATGGTAGTTAACAATTCTTAAAAGCTGTTTTGGGTTGTCCTCTATTTAAAGAGTAGATGGATGAGACAAATAGACTCGGGGATGGGTGGTACCGTAGAGGTTCTAACGAGTTGGTAAAATTTGCAAAGAGGTTTGTAAATGATGAAGAGTTCTCCCATCCTTGCGCACATTGTATAAATTGTAAAATGTTTGAGTGGAAAACAGTTTAACTATATTTTCTTTGATGGGGTGTGCAAGATAATTACATGGTATGGGTTTTTGACAAAGACATACATTGTCCCTTTGTCCCCGAATAACCTCCACTACAATCATCAAGCAGGATAGTGGTAGAAGAACAGGAGGATCCCTCTATAGGGAATAAAATGTTATATGATCTAATAGACGGTACATACGGAGTTCATGTGGTGAAGGATAATATGATTCTGATAAGGAATATAATGAATATTATAGTGGAGGTTCTAGTGCTCATGGTGATGTTGGGATAAAACATGACAATGACAATCAAAGTTCTAAGGCCAAATCAACCCAACCACAATACTCTAACTTAGGTAAAGATTAAATAAATTTGCATGCCATGGTTGGTTTGCGTAGTTTGAAGAGCCATTTTGGTTTGTCTCTCAATTGCCTGACTGAAATTCTGAATTGGGTGAAGGGTTTTCTCCCCAAAAGAATTACGCTTTAAAATAACTATACGAGTATGAAGAATAGTTTGAAAGGTTTGGAAATGAATGATAAATCAATTCATGATTGAAAGTATGACTGTATATTATAACGGAGGGAGTACAAATATCTTGATCATTAGTATGCGGGGAACACATATATGTGCTAGAGCATGGTTCTAATGATAAGAGAGGCACAGTTTCAAAAGTGCCTCAAAAAGTGTTCAAATATTTCCCCATTGGTCCTAGGTTAAAGAGATTTTTTGCACTGAATTATCACACTAGAGAAGAAGGTGGGGATAATTTATTGCGTCATCCTATGGACTAAACAGTTTGGAAAAGTATAAATTTTAATTACTCAAATTTTACAAATGAAAAATGTAATATGCATTTGGAAATACCAATATATGGGTTCAATCCATTTGTCACTCTAAGAACCAATCAAAGGATATGGTCGGTGATCTTGGCACCCCTAAATCCCCCTCATTAATTGTTCATGACTGTAATACCGCATGATTATTGCAACATAAAATATCTTTTTATAAATTGAAAATCAAAAAAATATTTTTTTATTGGACTTAAAGATTTTAACATTTAAAAATGTTTGTTTGGATATATAAGAAATAAGGTTTTAATCGGATTTAAAATCAAGAAAAAAATCATATTTTTTCAACTTTTCCTTTCTGTCAGCTGAATTGAAGGGAAATTGATTCGGCCCTATGGGAATTAATTTGGTCCGAGGCATATTTGGCGAGTTGGTTCCTTTTTAGATGTTAGTGTTGGTTTCAAAATCTTTTATTTTTCATATATTAAAAGACTTGGATTTAGAGTTTTTAAAAACTTCTAACTCATCTAAAAAAGAAATAGCCAACCAAGCTTTCTTTTCTCTCTTCTACAAAACCTAAAACTCCATTAAAATAAGTTTCAACTCAAGTTTTGAATTTTCAAATCAAGTTTTCTCAAGAACGAGTCTTCGTTATTTTTGTGAGAGGATCGTAATCGTGTAATCAAATTTTCGAGGTGACTTCTTATCAGACATGAATACTTATATTATTTCTTGTAAGTCTTGTATGTTTTAAATACTTCCTAAACCTTAATTAACCATTTTTTAAGAATAATTAGAAAGGTTAATTACAGAAAGTGAAAGAAAATATGGCACTATTTTTTATTAAATTTGAAAATATGTTTTAAGACTCGAAATAATAGCATGATTTAGAATTATGTATTGGGTTATGGTAGATTGGTGGGATGTATCTCAGTTAGAATTAAAATATGAACTTGGAATTTGACTCGTAGAATTTTGATATTGAAGTGTATGTTATAGAAAAAAATTTATTATTGTGTAAGGTTATTAATATGCATATTTATTATCGTATCAGAATTATGGAATTCAAGAACATGTGTAACTATTTTGGTAGAATTTGGTTATTAATTGATTAGATGGATGCAATTTGAATGGAATTGAAATCATAGTATTAAATAGAGAATTATAGTATTAAATTAATATATAATTTACATGGAGATGGTTCGTGTTAATATTTTGACACGGCGGGAATGTTGGAATTTTTGGGAGTTGTTATACTTTCACCCATTTTAATAGGTTACTTGTTAAGTATGGGACTGGTAGGTAGATATCACTGTTGTTGGCACTTTCTAGGTATGGGACTAGTGAGTGTGTGCTTGTACGGTTGGGTATTTATAGGGTGGGGCTAAGTAGTGTATACACCCCATCCTAAGACCCTCCTAAGCACCTTCTTAGGTCTGTATCACTCACCCATCCACCGCAGAGCCTAGGTTATACTCTGAGTGCTGATCTAAAGGCCATCGGGCACTCCCGGGCCCCATTTGACTATAGTAAACTTTCTCTTCTGAGTAAAATCTCAATAAATCTTCAAAGATCTATGAATCCCCCTTCCAACGGTTCACCCCGTGGGTGAATCGGCCTTACGATTCAGACGAACGGTTTTGTTTTACTATCGAAAACTAATCTAGAGGCCATCGGGTGCTCACGAGCCTCGTTTTGACCCCAATAACCTTCCTCGCCTGAGAAAAAGCCCAATGAATCTTTGAAGGAATATGAATCCCCTTTCCAATTGTCCATCCCATGCATGAATTGAACGTACGATTCAGATGAAAGATCTGTTTTACCCTCAAAACTGATTTGAAGGCCACCGGGTGCTCCCGGGCTCTATATGACTCCTATCATATCTTCAGCTCAAACGAGACTGAATGAATCTTCAAAGGGAATAAATACAATTTCCAATGGTCTTCCCTATGTGTGAATCAGCCTTACAGTATGGACGAACGACCCACTACTCTAAAGGGTCGCTAGCTGCTTTCGGACCCCGTTTGACAATGGTCAACTCTTTGAATCGAATGAGACTGAATACATCTTTGAATAGATCTGAATATCCTTTCCAACGGACCATCACGTGTGTGATTATGACTTACGATTCAGATGATCGATCTGTTTCCTTCGATAATTTCGTGTCTAGTGACTAACAGGCGCTTTGCCCTCACTTCAATCAACTCCCGAACCCGACAGTGGCTCAATGGATTCTTGAAAGGATCTGAATAGCTTTTCCAACGGCCCATCCGATACGTGATTCTGACATATGGTTCACATTTTATGGCCATTGGCAACCCCAAGAACCTGCCTATCGACAGTGTGTCTAGGTATCCAAGCCGATAGGCCGATCAAGGACTATGTTGATCGGAATCCCAGTTGGCCCTATAAATAGAGGGCATGACCTCACTTTGAAAAACACACCTAAATATCCCTCTCAGTAATTTAGAGAGAATTCCCTCGAATTCAGAGTTGTTATTTCCTGAAAATCCCAGATCCGACGTTCCTTCCATCATTTTTATACTCTTCTGAGTAAATTACCACCCACCTCCTCAAACCACCATCACTTCACCTTAAGTTCAGCGCATCTACAAGCAAGATCTACTTCAAGTCCTTATAAAGAGGTCCATTTCTTCCTCTTTGTCTTTTAATTCTTTTAATTTTGCATTAGTTACTTTATTTTCGTTTTAGTATCTTATTTCATTACATCACACATATTGATTCTAAATTTTTACTATTAGTATTCGCACATACTTTATTTTCATAGAAAAACCTAAAAATAAGAAAAAGAGGGTTCACTCGTAAATTCCAGAAGGGGATTCCTCATCACACTTTTCTCACACTAAAAAACCTTTTCTCACACATACACATATAATAAAGTCCCCAGTTGGATTTATGGGTTGAACCCCACCTCATATTATTTTTGAACTACGTGAACTTTGATGCCCCCAGGCTAAGCCGGTATCTTGGGGGGATCCCTCAACTCGAGTCCTCCCACCTACATTTGTTATTTAATTTTCATATATTCATGATGTATACATTTTATATGCTTGTGTATTGTTCTATATATGAAATTGCTCCTTCATACTGACTTGTGAATCGGCAAACACTTGAATTTTATTTTTTAATTACTATTTTGGGAACACTCCTAAGGATGACCTCGCTCCGCCTTTAGCCATAATGAAAGTCGAGTGATTCCATCCTCTATTTATAATATGCACATAGTCACACACATATCACGAAGTTCTATAAGAGAAGATTAACGTATGCACATGAGATACCAAAAGGGCAGTATGGGTGCCTAACACCTTCCCACTCCATAACTTAGTTCCCAGACCTTTGAACTACTTTGTTTCACAAGAATAAATATTGTCCTTGATGTCGTTCTCTTAAGGTGGAACATTTCTTTTACCTATTTTGTGCAAAATAGGCTGGTGACTATATCTCTGCATATCACCCCACATCGACGATGACCGATTGCCCCTATAAAGGACCCATTCCCACCCGCACGCTGAAAGAGAGGAAAAGGGGGGAAGGAAGGAAGGATCCACCTCCGGGAGACCCCGACCTCCCGACATCACCGGATGGCCACAGTGGTGACTCTACTGGGTATTTATATAAGAGGACTAGACACTTTTTTTTAATGGGCGTTATTCTTTTCTGCATGTGTTCGTATGCACGTACTGGTATGTTCTCTTTTCTCCTCTCTTTACTTTTTTATATATCTTTATCATGTATATATCACTTTCCACTCAGTTGTATACTTCACACACTTGTATAGACTCTTCATGTACACTTCACACACTTACACTTAGCTTCCCTTTACACTCATATGCTTATCCTAGCCTATGGTTCACTAGCACATAACCACACTCTCTACACTTGTATATATGGTAACATGTCACACACCACTTGTAGTTGATCCAGGCATAGGTTCACTACCACACACACTCACTTGTATATACTCCCATGACACATACTCCCTCATACGTATCCATGCGCAGTATAGTTTCCAAGTTAGATATACTTGTATATGATCCCCATTTAGTGTAGTATTTCCCTTTACTCATCATGCAAATAAAAAATGATAAAAAATATTTTGTGTCCATAATATGTTAACTAAGACTTATGCATTTTCGCACACTACATCACCACGAGCATGGCTATTGATCAAAATTTTGTCCCATACTGGGCAATCATTTTGTGATGGGCACTGGACCTGCGGGTCGCAGTTAGCCTAAGTGATATGACTCTCGCCTTCCATTAGCCTCGTACCTTCGACGTATATCGAACGGTTCCCCTCACATCGTACAACTTGACCGAACTCACGATGGGAGGTATATAGCAGGAAACTCGTTTACCTACGTCGAGTATATCAAGTTCTTTTTCACAGGTATTATCCCCACGAGGTATATAATGAGGTAATTCATGTACATTCAGGTATATCAAATGGCTTGTCCACACGTACCGATGAATGACTGCCCTTATAGCCAAGAGGTATATCGTGAAAGTCATGCGAAAGGGGGCAACCCTTCCACTAACCCAATAATTGTATAAACCTTATATAGATGCCAAACCTAAGACACTCATATTTAGTTTTTTGGTTACCATGCGAAACTTTGCCTAAATTTGGGTTATCATACCACCTGAATTTTCGCGTAATTTCGCCTTTTTTTTCAAAACAAGACCCCATCCGTGAGCCTGGAAACAAGTCCAACCATTTTTTACATATTTTTCAAACCCCATTTTCCGAGGCTCAGATGCTATTTGGCACTTTCCTTTATGAATTTAGGTAAACCTAATACAAGTGAGCACCTAATAATAATCATGATGAGATTCCTCTCATTTCCTTACTTTTTCAAAAATACTAAAAGAATTTTTTATCCTCCTTTCAAAATACCCAAAATTTTCTCTTTCCCTCTTTCAAAAATAAATTCGAACCATTTTCCCTCTCCGGTCGATCGCATACCCAACTTTGGCCTGGCCCCCTATTGCCTTCGATTTTCCATCAAGCCATCTCGAAGCTTCGCCGATTCTTTTACTACCTTATCTGAGTTTAGGATCTACCTTCACGAGTTTTTCATGGAGAAAATCGATTAAGCACCGAATGTGCAACCCAATCTGTTGACTATTTTGGCCCAGTTCAATGCCAAGATTGACAACCTTCAAATCGAGGTCCATGAGATACAACATCAACGGGCCCAGATTCTCAAAGAACTCGAGGTTATCTTTCCTTGGCCCATGGGTCCACCCGCTCTCGAGCCTGTTTGGATCCTAGAAGAGTATCAGTATGCTCTGCATGCCATGGGTCATCGCCAGCTCAATTCCGTATCCCGAACCTTTCCTAGCCATGGGCAAACTTGCCAGTAACCATAGATCCTAAGGAAGATGAACTAAACAAGGTCAATGAGGACATCGATCTATTTTCAAAAAAGTTTTACCAAGTCAAGATCTCTAGTAACTACATGGACTACACCTATATGTCTCTTTATCCCAAAGCTATACTTCCAGAGAAGTTCAAGATGTCAGACATTGAGAAGTTAGGTGGAAGAGAACCCCCAATTGTCCATCTTCTAATCTATCATTGAGCCATGACTCACCTTGGTACCTCTGAAGACATAATGGACCAAATGTTCCAACAGATATTGAAAGAAATATCCTTTAGCTAGTTTATGTCCCTCGTAGAATCCAGAATCCGTAGTGTGAGGATATCACCCAAGAATTCATATCACACTATAAGTATAATGAAGAGATAGAGGTTACACGCTGATATCTAGAGCTACTTAAGTAGAAACTCTGGAAAGCAATTAGTAGATTCATAGGAAGGTGGAGAGAGAAAGTTACTGCCATGACCAACAAACCCTCCGAGGAGGAACAAGTCAGTATCGTGAAGAACAAATTTTTGCTGCATATCCGAGCGTCCGTGGGTGAATAGTGCTATCCACACTTTCAAGTATTCTGAGAATTTTGTGTAGAAATAGAGGAAGGCATTGCCAAAGTTAAATTTGAGCTGAAGAAAATGACCGGATAGTTCACTCCCCTAGAATATAAAAAGCACGCCAGTGCGTAAGTCTCAACCATCAACAACATCTCCCAAGCTACTACCTCTTGGGAAGTTTTCCATTCTTGGAATGTGACCCAAGGTTTAATTGATCAGGGTATCATCACCCCATCAGCCAATTCTAAGCCCAACACCACTCATTGCACACATCCAACTTATAAAAATGCCACTTTTTTATAGAATGACCAGAAATTCGATGCAACTGCTCGGATTGTGCCCAGTAAAGCACCCATCATACTTGTAATTTCACTCAAATTTCTTAAAGTTTGCCCTTATTTTCTCCTACACCCTACCTGCTGCACCGAGCAAGCTCTGTCAATCCTCACTAAGGCTTGTATTACTATTCGTAGCCGATCTAGAGGGAAGGATATGGAGTTAACTGCTATATTGGACAACCTCTTGGAGTTTGGGCTGAAATTACCTGCAGAGATGATCGTTGATTATCGCAAATTTAATGGATTGTTTATGGAAGATAAAAAATTGGCTCGCGAGTCAAATAATTGGGTGGTACCAATTAAGAAAGTCAGTCTAGATGACGTGGTACATATTATGGCATATTCATTTCGATAGACAAGTAAAATTTGCGTAATTAATGAGCTACTCACTATTTGAAGCTTCACGGGGTGATTGGTCTCTTCACTCCTGTATATCCCCATTGAGTGGGAAGATCTGTACGATGAAGTCGTTGTTGTTATCGAATGCATTGATTTCACTTATCAAGAGGATATAGTCTCCATCAAATGGGGAGATAACTTTGACAGCTCAAATGATGAGTACAGTCAGGAAGACACTAATATAGTAGCCTGTTTGTGAGGGATGATATCCTTCGAAGATCTATTGGGGGAAATCAACAAGGTGGCCATTCAACCAGAAATAGATGAATAAATGAGGTTCTTATTCTTTTCTACCTCAGTAAATCACATAACTAGACTAGGTAAACACTACATAAATGTTTCTCCTCACGTGATCGAGATAGATAAAGGAAAGGGAGTTACCGAAGAACTTCCCATACTTAAGATGACCATTAAGGAATGTAAAGTCCTTGACCAACTCAATAAAACCCAAGCCAACATCACCCTATGGGGGCATTTCATGTCCTCCCAACTGCAATGGAATGCTCTGATAAGACTCCTCACCAGGCCTATAGTGTCTCCTTCAACCACTCCCGAAGAAGCTGTGAACATGGTTGGGTCCTTGACTTCTCCTAGAATACTCTCCTTTTTCGAAGCAGAGATACCAAAGATCGACCTTGACCATAATTATGCCCTCAATATCTCCATTGAATTGTTAGGAAAGATAATCCCACTCTCGCTAGTGATCTCACTCCTACTTCCATTATTGTGTATAATTACGATTATACCCATCGAGAGGTAATGGTGTCTATAAAACTCAGAATATGGGATGGTCATATCAATCTTATCACTGAGTTCTAGGTTATTCACATAACGACATGTTTCAACCTTCTTCTTGGTCGTTTATGGCTCTAGATTATCTGAGGGGTATCATCTTCTTTCCATCAGAAACTAAAATTCTTCACCCATGGACAGGTTAGTACCATTTTGGTGGATGACAGCAATTCAGAAACCTCCAGTACTAGTAACTTGGTATTAGAGATCTAGTATGGTATGAATAACATGATTATCTCTGGCTTCAAATTTGACCCACTTCCCCTTCCACTAGGACATAGTTTTACAAATCGGGTCTAATGAGTCACAACCCTCACGAAAACATCAACGTGATTTAATTGTTCAAGAACATATAATTCATCCTCGAAATAGGGCTAGGACATCTCTAATAAGGGATCCTTGATTCCATAGTCCTGAAAGAGCCATTCCTCCATGTGGCTTGGGATATCAACCCTCACCAGAAAAACTCAAAGCCCTTCGGTAGCCACGATCGAAAAGAAGCTTAGAAGAAGAAAGGACTGTCTCAAGAGAATCTTTGAATGGAAGATTTTTTAAGGAAGGTGAAGATTTCCTTTTCTAAGACTTCCCCAAACCATGGTATGACCACGTTCATAAGAAGATGAAATCGAGGCTGGAAATCTTCTTTCATGATAGCAACCCTTGGTCCAGAGATTCCCTATATGAACTTCAACCCCTCATTAAGAAAGATTTGATAGTTATCGAGGATCTTGAGGAAAGTAATTCTGAGGACTCATTCAACCTATAAATATTGGGGTTGAGTCTCTACATGACCTGTTCAAATTTTACGCCGTTAGACCCATTTCTCAAATCAGAGTTGCTAATATGCCTTTCCTCAATTAGAATGTCGTGCCTATCAGACCTTACCAAATTCAAGTCGACACTATTGTCTACCCTATCAAAATCTCTTCATCCGATGTTGTTATTCCCTTTTCTGATATCAATATAATTGAGACCTCTTTTGATAAGGTTCTCAATTATGTTTTTCCTGAGAATGAAAGAAACAAAGGTTTCAAGTATCTTGTTGTGCCTTACATTAATTATGTTGATTCTAATCAAACTCGTGATGATGACGATTTTGCAAATGAACAAATCATAATCGATCTTAATAAGGAGAATAAAAAATAACATAACTGCATCGAAATTAATGATAATGAAACTATTTTTTTTCTCCAAAGAGGGAATTAATCCCCCGGCATGTTATTAATAACCAGAGATCAGAAAATCCCTGATCAGGGGGTTAACAAACCAAAGAAAAACTTGAAATAAATAAGTAAGGCTTTTAATAACTAAAGCCCTTATAATAAAAAGCTAAGAGAGCTAAAGAAAATCTATTGAGTGAATTTTGAAACTCTAACAGCAGGGAGGCCCCATTTAGTCATCTTTACCGTTCCTTTAAAGGAAGAAAGGAAAGAATCAAGGTAAAGAGACCAAAGAGATCGATGAGCTTGACTACCCAACTTGGCCAAAATATCTGCAGGTTGATTGCCTTCTCTAAAGACATGAACAAAGGAAATGATAAAATCTTCACAAATTGTCTGAATATCTTCTACTATATTTCTGATTTTCCAAGGACATTGCAACTTCTTATTCAAAATATCAATGATAATCTCCGAATCAAATTCTACAATGATCTCATAGTCCTTTAAGTCCTCATAGAACTTTAAGCCTTATAATAACCAGTGCTTCTGCTTCAATGTTGGATTTAGCACCAAAGAAATGACTGAATGCCCATAGCACATCCCTATTAGAATTTCTCAAAATACCTCCACCTACACTACTATATGGATTAATAATTGAGCTACCATCAGTGTTAAGTTTAAGAACATGAGCTGGAGGAGGATGCCACTTCACAAAACTATACTCCTTTATCACCTTAAAATCACCCAAAGAGTAAATAGAAACTTGCTTAGGAGAATGAGGGATTAATTTAAATATGGAGGAAGACAGATATTCGATATTTTTTATCACTTTTTATGCATTTGTAGGCACACCATTAAATCTATAATCATTCCTATAACACCATAAAGCCCAGCAAATGATAATAGGCATCATTTTTTAACAAATACCACTAAAATTATTTGGGGCAGAAATCCACCACAGTAAACACGTACTTCTGATATCAAATCTCACTGATGGAATCCCCAAAACCTTACCAAAATGAGACCACACTGATTCAGCTAACTCTCCTTGAATAAACACATGGTTAATGCTTTCAGCTTTAGATAAAACACAACAGTGGCATTTATAAGGACCATTCCATCCTATAGACATTAGTTTATCATCCATGGGAAGGAACCCCTGGAGCAATTTCCATACAAGTATAGACATTTTTGTAGGAATAACTCTCCACCATGCCAAAGAAAATGAACACCGGGTTGTAGATTTGCTTCTGATAAGATCCCAAGCTGAAGAAATTGAGAAATTTCCATCATTAGAGGCTGACCAAATAATATCATCTTTCTGAGCAACCTTACTAACATAAGATCCCATGAATTTGTAGCATATATCTTGGGGGAACAATTCTGTAATCTTATTAATATCCCATCGACTATATTCATCCCATAAGTCTTTAACTTTGAGAGGAGCATTGGTTGTGGTATATAGATATAAAGGACCAATAGAGAACCAAGAGTCATATAAAGCATTACAAGAGCCATCACTTATTCTCCATACGATGCAATCTTCTGCTACATCTCTAACTAGACACAGTCTTCTCCAAGATTTAGAGCCTAAACTTGAATTAGCTATGCAAGGTTGAGCTTTTGTACAGTATTTGGCAATCATGAGTTTATACTAGAGCGAGTCTTGACTTCTTAATTTCCACCAAGACTTAATAGCATAGGATTTACTCATATCAGCAAGGTTTCTAATTCCCAAATCTCCTTCATCAGTAGGTCTAGCAATCATACTCCACTTACACCAATGATGTCTATGATCTCCACCACTAGAACTCTAGAAGAAATTAGCAAACAATCCTTCAATGGTTTTCTTTGTAGGCATCAAAGCAGACATTATAGATAATGGAGTAGAGGATAAAACATGTTTGATAAGGATAAGTTTACCTCCAGAAGATAGTATCTTAGATTTCCATCCAACTATTCTATCCCTTATTTTAGCCACTAGAGGCCCAAAATATATGTTTCTTTTTCTCCCTACAAAAATAAGACATCCCAAATAAGAAATAGGGGAGGATTTTACCTTAAACCCAAGCAAATCAGAGATCTTCTTTTTGGCCCCAGCTGAAAATTTATTTCACAAAAGAAGATTGCAAGTTTAATCTTAGGAGCCCCTATAGGAATTTTGAACTGTTTAAAAGAAGGTTGCAAGCTTAATTAATTCAGATTCCTTGAGAAATCCTCTGCCATAATGACAAAAATATCTGAAGACAAAGGATCCCCTTCCTTGATCCCTCTAACAGATTTAAAAAACCCCTTTTGAACTCCATTAATCAGAATGGAGAACCAATTATTGGATAGGACTCTCCATATCATATCAATCCAACTTTCATTGAATCCCAATTTCCTCATCACCTGAATTAGGAAGAACCAGGAGACTCTATCATAAGCTTTAGCCATGTCTAACTTGATAGCTACATTTCCCCCAAAGTTTTTAGAGTTGATCATATGAAACATCTCTTGGGATATAATAATGTTCTTTGTAATATCTCTCCCTTTAATGAAGCCACTTTGATTAGATGAAATAATCTGAGGAACAATAATCCCAAGTCTGGAAGCCAAAACTTTAGTAAAGATCTTATTAAAGAAATTACATAAGCTAATAGATCTCATATCATTAAGAGATTGGGGGGAATCAATTTTTGGGACAAGAACTAAAGAAGTAGAATAAACAATTTTGGGGATATCCATGCCTGAGAAAAACCCTTGCACATCTTTGACCACATCACTTCTAATAATATCCCAACATTTAATGAAGAAATTACCTGAGAAGCCATCCATACCAGCCATACTATTACCATTAAGCTCCAATACAACAACCTTAACTTCAGGTTCTTTAGGATAATCAGTAAGGAAAAGATTTTGAGCCTTGGATATAGAAGGTTGAATATAGTTTAGAAACATCTCATCATCTTCATAGGTCTCATTATCCTCAAAAGCAGTTTTAAAGAATTTGATAGCTTCATTGGCAATTTCAGATTCTTCTTGTAACCACACACCATTGTCATTCTTGATTTTATGCAATAACAACTTCTTTCTTCTAGCTTTAATAGAATTATGAAAATATTTGGAATTTTGGTCCCCTTCTACTAGACATTTGTCTTGAGCTTTTTGCCTCCAAAATTTTTCTTGGATTGCAACCTTCAAAGTAAATTCAGCATCCATTCTAGCCAGAGCTTCTCTATGTTCCTCACTTGGATCATATTCAAAAGCCATTTCAGCAGATAACAACTTATCCTTAGCATCTCTAACTGATTGAAAAATGTTCCCATATGTTTCTCTACTCCATTTAGCCAAATGGTATTTGAGATTTTTAAGGTTTAGAGCCACTGAATTAATGGGATTAAATGAAATATTAGAGTTCCAATGCTTTTTTACTACCTCCATGAAAGAGACATTTGAGGTCCAAAAACTAAGGAATCTAAATGGTTTTATAATATTATCAGCAGCTGACTTCATTTCTAGAAGCAAGGGAGCTTGATGAGAAGCAAATTTGCTTAAATGAGAAATATGCACACCAAATCCCATTTAAAGAAGATATGAATTAGCTAGGGCTCGATCAAGCCTACACCAAATTTTATCCACACCCTCCCTCTTATTAAACCATGTATAAGCTGATTCTGAAAACCCCAAATCTTCCAAGTTATTGAATTCCATAAATTCCAAGAATTCCAGTGAGGAATTTTGGTCAATAGAATTTACCCCAGCTTTTTCCCAAGAATAAGCAACTGTATTAAAATCTCCACATACTAGCCAAGGGTCTGTAATGTCCAACTGAGTCACGTGATCCCACAATTCCCTTCTACCAACTTTTGTACAATTGGCATACATAAAACTACATGTAAATTGATGAGGAAATTAAGGACTGTTAATAGATACTGTAAGTGCTTGGTCAAAAGAGTCAATCACATCACTAACAAGATCATCTTTCAAAAATAACCAAACTTTATTGTTAGAGTTGAATAGAGCTTGATTGAAACCTAATCTCACCATATAGGAAAAGTTAACATCCCCTGCTGTTTAGGTTTTAGAATAGGCAACGTGGATATTTTGTGAAGCTTGATTAATCTGTTTAGCCTTCTCATAGCACTTTTCTTAGCAATACCTATGATATTCCAAATTAAGAAGCTGATCATTGAGATAAAGCATCAAATTTATTTCTTGAATTTGATCTTAGAGTCATTTAATGGGGGCCTCCCTCTGATAGAATCTGAATTAGGGATAAAGAGGCTGACCTACATACAAAATCAACAGTTGTAGAACTACAATTTTTACTTTTACCTCTTATTTTCCTAGTAACAGTGGTGAAAACATATTCTTGAATATCTTCTTCATAATTTCTTGGGAATCCATCATTTATTTCACCCTCTTCATAAACTGTAGCAGTTTCTCTGACAGGAACAATATCAGATCTCTTTGCAACTTCCTCATTTTTACTCCTTGTGACTTTTTGAACTGTACCCAATTGTTGCTCACTTGCCTGCTTGAAAGGTGACACAGACCTGACCTGATCATTCTTTGTAACATCTTCTTGAACACCATCTTTTTTTATTTTTAGTCTCTTTGACAGGAAAAATATCAGATCTCTTTGCAACTTCCTTATTTTTACTCCTTGTGTTTTCTTGAACAGTAACCAATTTTTGCTCACTTGCCTGCTTGAAAGGAGACACTAACCTGACGTGATCATTCTTTGTAACATCTTCTTGGACACCATCTTTGTCATTTTTAGTAACAGTAGGAAGTACCTCAGTTATAGTATTTGTCTTTTGGAATTTTCTTATGACCCACTCTTTGGTATGTTCTTTTGGTTTTGTAATGGTTTCTTGGTGGTCTTTTTTATTAGAATTTGCAGGCCCTATTCTTCTATCTTCTTCAGTGATGAAAAATTTACACATATCTTGTTTGTGGACTTTCTGGCTGCAATATTAGCAATATTCGAGGATGTTCTCACATTCAATATGTTGCCAAAAACCAATGTCTTTGTCACTGTTTCCAATCCATATTCTCTTGGGATGATCTATGCACAGGTCAACTTCGACACAAATCCTAGCTAAACTAGGCCTTGAAAGAGAGGTTGTAGCAATATCCATTTTGAGAGGCATTCACACCACATTTGTAATGGAAAAGATGTTATCTTTATTGTACAAATGGATAGGTAAGAGTAGAAAATTAATCCAGACAGGTGCAATCGTGGATTCCGCATCAGGATGAAAATCTGGGTACCATTTGAATGAATGAACCAAGTTTCTCTAAGCCAAACTCTATGAAAATCCTCTTCATGGAATAAACGAATGAGAATATGTTTGTTATCAATCAACCCTACGTTAAAAGCATCTTTTAGACCAAGAGAAGAGAATACTTTACTAATATCATTGATGGCATGCCTTCCATGAGAGAATTTTCTAACGAGAAAGTATTTGAAAGGAGCTGCAAGTTTCTGAATATCATCTTCAGAGAAAAATATCGCAGGTTCACCTTTATATTTACACACTTCTTTCAAGGAAAAAGACGAGGAGGATTGATTACCAATAACTGATGCAAAGGACTTGGAAGGATGAGTGAGATTAGGGAAAAGAGGTGGAACAAGAGGGACTGCCTCCACGTTGGAGGCAGTAGTAGTAGCCATGTAACCCTAGGTCACCTTAGCTAGAGAGAGAGAGAGAGAATGATTATGATAATGAAACTGTTAATATTAATCTCGATTCTAATATTCATCAATGCAAGATTAGGATAGGGTTCACCCATAATGGGCATGAGTGTGTGCAATTCAAAGAGCCGCTAAAGGAATTCATATACGTCTTCGCATGGTCCTACAATGACATGCCTGAAATTGACCCAGAGATAGCTCAACACAAGATCCTAACTTTCCCAAAATGCTAACTGGTCAAACAGAAGTTACACAAGCTTCACACTGAATGGTCGCTCAAAGTCAAAGAATAAGTGGTCAAGCAACTACATGTAGGTTTTATTCGTGTATTCAAATATCCTACATGACTCGCCAACATCATTCTTGTGTCGAAGTCAAGAGGTAAAGTCTGCATATGTGTCAACTATTGAATTTTAACAAGGAACCCTCAAAGGACGATTACCCGTTACCCAACATCGACATGATTGTGGACAACACGACTAGAAATGCCCTTAAGTCATTTGTCGATGGATTTTTTGGATACAATCAGATCAAGATATACCCTGACCATTAGGAGAAAACCCCCTTCTTCACCCTATGGGGAACCTTTTACTACACTGACATGCAATTCTAACTCAAGAATGTCGGGTCTACCTACCAGGGGGCTTCCACAACCATCCTGCATGAACTTATTCACAAAGAGGTCGAGGTTTATATGGATGACATAATCATCAAATCTAAAACTCAGGAAGGTCTATTCCCGCCCTTTGAAAGTTTTTTGAGCGACTGCATAATACCAAATGCCGTTAAACCCATAAAATGAGTTTTCGACGTCGCAAAATAAAAACTCTCGAGATTCATTGTCAGTGAAAAGGGAATTGAAGAAGACCCTACTAAGTTGAAAGATATACTTGAGATGCCACCACCATGGATAGAGAAGAAAGTTTGAGGATTCCTAAGAAAATTATAGTACATCAGTCGTTTCATCAGTCAACTAACTTCTATCTACAAACCCATGTTCAAGATGTTCTAAAAATATTCTACCAAAGTCTGGAATGAGGCCTTCCAAGAATCTTTTGATCAAATCAACTAATACCTTACCCGATCTTCTACGCTTATACTTTCACAACCAGGTTTCCCCTACTCATATACTTTACCATGATAAATACTGCAATAGGGGCTTTGTTAGACCAATACATTGAAGAATCCTGAAAGGAAAGAGCCATTTACTATGCCAGTAAAAAATTATCCAGATACGAAGTCAACTACACCGCTTTGAAGAAAGCATGTTCTGCCCTGGTCTGGGTCCCACAGAAATTATGGGACTACGTGATCACCCCCATTCGACTTGTGTCCCGTATGGATCCCATTAATTAATTTCTAGAAAATCCTGATCTATCTAGACGAATGGCCCAATGGTTAATGTTGTTAGCTGAGTTCGATATTATGGATGTTACATAGAAAGCCATAAAAGAGAGAGCCATCTCCAGCTTCCTTGTTGATTACCCCATAGAAGAAATCGATATTTTGGGTCTCTAAATTCCCGGATGAAGATATTCTCTACACCTTTTAGGAGGACCTCCGATGGAAAATGTTCTTTGATGGAGCTGCCGACAAGAAATAATATGAGATTAGGATAATCCTTATTCCCCCTAATGAATCTCACACCCCAATTACCATCAAGCTAGATTTTTTCTTCACCAACAACATGATTGAGAATGAGGCATGCACCGTAGTCCTCAAGATTTCCCTCCAGAAAGGAATTCGGCACTTAGACATTTACGAAAACTATAGGTTTATTATGGGCTAAATCCTTAGAAAATGGAAAGTCAAAGAAGAAAAAATCCTACCCTTCTATTATCACCTACAAGAACTAGCCTCTTAGTTCAATTCTGTCACCTTCCAATACTTGCCCCGTGCAAAGAACAACTTGGTTGGTGCCCTTTCCACCCTGGCCTCTATAGTCAACATGTCCAAAGGGATAACAATGGCCCTTTCCTGGTTCAGAAACAAGATAATCCTAGCCACTGCTACCATAACGAACTCGTTCCTAAAAAAATTCTGATATGTTCGGATTATAGTACTATGAATTTGGCACCTCCTCAAACATGGTAGGTATCCCCAAGATGCTAATAAGAAAAATTGTGCGACCCTCCGTAAACTATCTGCCAAGTACATCATCTGCAACAAAGCATTGTTCAGGAGAAACTTTAATGAAACCCATTTTCATTGCATTGCATGGGATGATATTGAAGAAATAATGTAGAAGATCCACAGTGGGGAATGTAGGCCCAGTATGGATGGTCACATTCTTGCCAAAAAAATCATTCGTCAAGGGTACTATTAGACCACTATGGTTCAGGAATGCACTGTCTATATTCAAAGATGTCTCAAATGCCAACAGTTCGCCAATATTCAAAACCTTCCTCCCCGTGAGCCATACAACATGACCTCTCATTAGCCCTTCTCTTCCAGGGGCATTGGCATCATAGGGAAAGTTACTCCCAAAGTTTCAAATGGTCAAGATGTTATCCTGATCGCCATTGATTACTTCACCAAATTGTTCGAAGCCAAGTCATACGCAGTACTGAATGCCAAGAAAGTGGCCAAGTTTATCAAAAAGAACATCATCTGCTGATACGGGTTCCCTAGGAGTTAGTGTCAAATAATGGGCTCCACTTCAAAGTTGAGGTTACAGAACTAGTCGACGAATACGAGATTCAGAGACATAAATCTTCTCCCTACAAAACCCAAACCAATGATGTTGTTGAAGCCACTAATAAAAGCCTCAAAACCATAATCACCAAGATGATTGAAAGTTACAGAGATTGGTCTAACCAGATCCCTTATGCCCTCTAAGGCCACCTCACTTCAATCAGAATTCCTAATGGGGCTACCCCTTATTAGTATACGACATGGATGCAATCCTACCCGTCGATTTGGAAATACCTTCCCTCCTCGTACTGCTCAAAAGAAAAGTTGATAAATGAGAATTGCATTAGAATCTCTTGGAAAAATTATCTCTCCTGGATGAAAAGAGACTGAAAACTCTTTATTATATACAAGGGTACACTCGTCGGTTAGCGCGATCATTTAACCGAAAGTTCAAGGATCGTTGTGTCCATGAAATAGACCTCACCCTCAAAGAAATCATAAAACCCATCTGGGACCCTAGAGGGAAATTCAAACCAAACTGGAGTGGCTCATATATATTGAAGAAGATTCTCTCAGGATGCGCTGCTATGCTCACAGACCAAAGAGATAATGCGTCCAGTTAACCTGGACCGTCTTAAGAAATTTTAACATTAGTCTAAAATCTCGACGCACTGTGACTCTTCTCACCCCCTTCTATTCTAAAAACAAATCTCTTCATTTCCCCTACCCAGAACTACGTGGGACCTAATCCTCTTAAAAACATTTTCTTTCAAAAATGAAACTCGTGAGAATTTTCAAAAACCCCAGAGGTACGTAGGCAACCTATGCATCATACATGGGTCCAATCCCTTTCTTTTCATAAAATGCTATTCTTTTCTAACCTCCAAGAATAATAGTTCATCTAATCATTTACATGAACAAAAGGATTACATATGCCTTAGCGATTAGTATAGATAATTTAAATGTAAAACTCATCAAGAGGCACAACAATATAATTTCAAAATCAACTTTTATTTCAAATTAGGGATAATTATGCTATTACACAAAGTATCAGAAGAGGGAGTTAAACCAACCACCCCTTCTCGATAGACAAATTGTTTCCAAACAAACCTACACCCTAATAAAACTACACAAAGTTACTCCCAATATCCTAAATACAAAAATGTCCCAATAATCATAGCTTCACAAGAGTCACAAAATTTTTCACAAAACGCTTCCTTTAACTGCCAAATGGCTCTACTTCATAATCATTACCAGCCTCAGGATGTCCCCAAGTTTCCCATTCCTGATTGGTACTCCGTATGCACTCCATGAAGTGGTACGCCTTGACAAACCTGGAAAGAAGCACAAAATGGTCTTCCATGGTGTCGAAAGCCACAAACCACCTCTAACCGGTATATTCTTCCAAAAACTTCTCTACTACCCACTTCCATAACCATTTTAGGTAGTCCCCAGATACATGCCAAGGCCCCCCTCCCATATACTATAAGGGATATATAGATAACCAATGGCGCTTCCACAAAGAACCAGCATCATCCTTAGAGATTCAGTCAAATCCTCCACTACGAAGAAATTTTTTAAAAGAGGGGCACGATTAGTTCCCACCCGAAATGGAGCAGGAGACGCCGGGGGAAATAGAAGGAAGTTTGCTGAAGGCCCACTAACCGCACATACAGGTAATCTCTAAGCTCCAAGACAGGGATCAAGTCCACCCACTATGGCACTGACCAGTGAAGGCATCGGGCTCTATATTCTATGAACCAGTTTACCCAACTCTCCACGGGCGGGTTGAAGCTGAAGAAAGGTCGGGCAAACAAATTGCACACATCCGCCAATGGGTACAGAGGAGGGGCTTCCATACAAAACCTCTCTGCAAGTCACATGAACAGCATTATGGGGTTTCCCCTAAGAAAGTTGGAGCATCTTTTTTTCTAGGAATCCACGTTGTTCAGGGTCTCAGCCAGCACTACCGTCATAGGATTTTATCAATAAAACATCATTCTGTTATCTCATCATTCTGGGGATCTGCAGTCAAGTACCCCATAACCAATAGTAGCCTCATAATTCAACCTAATGCAATGGCCCCATCAAAGATGGAATCCGCAAAACCCCCCAGACTCATTAAGTACATCACTGCCAGAAGATGGCCTCTCCGGTAACCAATGGTATAGACGACGAAGTAGATATTGAAGAAACTGTGACAAGAAAACCCATGCAGAAAGGGATAAATCAGGCATGGTAGCCACCACCACACTAGGGTTGACCCCCCAACATTCTCGAAAACTCCTCATAAGTGGGACAAACCTCGTACAGGACAAAATGGAAAACATGATCTTTGGGGGTACCATAATTTCACTTCCCCAGCTAACAGGTCTAGTCTATAGTACGGTTGGGCAATAAGGAAACTCGACACAGGTTGAAAGAATCATAGTCTACATTATACAAGCACAAATTCTCAAAACCGTTAAGATACGAAGAAAATCCTTCATGATTTGGAAGAGCCACTTAGAAAGAAGGAATTTATAGCATGAAAGAAGAATGTGGGTATGGGTGGAGAAAAGCTCATCCCACACACTTCCTTTTATACTTAAAAGCATGGGCTAAAAACAAGGGCCTTAAAACTCAAGCAGAATAAAAAATTCCTCATTTTGAAAATTACCCACAAATGATTTATTCAGTTATTTACACCAAGAAAATCATTTAAAGTCCTTTTCCCTAAGTTAGTTATTTTTACTCTCTCATAATAAAATTTTTTATACTCATCTCTAGATTTGCATAATATAAACAATCTCAGTAGAAAATTAAAAGTGCATGTAGGATAAGTCACTAAATTAAGAAAAAAAAACCAAAAAAAATTCTATTTTTATATATTGGTTCACTGAGTTTACATCTTGCAGATAGAAAAAAATAGAAAACAACAGGATTCAGCATGAACCCACAATCCCCCCCGGCAGCGAAACGAAGCATGAAGAAGCTGAGCTTTTAATATGTTCCGATGTAGAGGACACCCAATCCAATATCCCTCAACCAAGTAGTTAACACTCGAATGTACTGCAACAAGCAATAACCAAAAGGAAATCAATTAGTCAAGAAGCTAAGGAAAGTCAACTAAACAAGAAGAAATAGAAAGAGATATATCTTAGGCAGAAGTGAATCGTTAATAAGCCCCATCAATCCTGAGAAGAGTGCGCTTGCGTTCAAATAAGGAAGTTATTTAATTAAACACAATTTTTACCACTTAAGTCCTAAACATGCATCTATATGTGATTAACTACGATGATGAAACATGCAAGAACACAAATATGAGGAAAAATCCCCAACGGGGCAAAACCTTTTATTTTCACAATAATTTTATTAGAGTACGGCTTACACGGATTACAATGAAAATACAGTGACACAAAAATACCCTCGGGTGTCGTTTCTGTTGTCGGCGGCTGGAACTATCCCTTTCCAGTAGGGCAGCAGTGGCGAAGAGAGCGGCTTCCTCATAAATTACTCTAGTTGAGTAAATGATCTTCTTGACACATATATGGGAATGATTTTATGAATCAAAAAGATTTAGAAAACATTAAAAGGTGAAGTCTTATTCTCGGTAGTTTTCACAGATTTTTTAGATTGCAGAAAGACTTGAAAAAAAGCGTGTAGAAGGAGATCCGATATTTATACAAAAATCGAGGCGGTGACTCGTTCGAACGAGATAGCCATGTCGCTCGAACGAAGGACAGATGTCGTTCGAACGAGATCACACGACATGCCTATCTCGTGCGAACGACTTTCTAAGTCGCTCGAATGAGCTCGTCGATCGAGGTCATTCGCTTCTACACTTAGAAAAATTCTGCTCTTGATAAAAAATTAATCCAGACTTCAAAAATAATTTTCAAAAACATTTCCCAAATATTTATGCAAATATATAAAACTCCAATAAAACATTTTACTGAAAGAGCGTAGTGGAGTAGTGGGAATGAGTTGAGCAGCACGTTGCATATACCATAATGCATGTGAAGAAAGTGGATGCATTGAATTCGGATACAGGCTGTCGAGGATGATCGTGTTGACGTGCCGAATGTAGCGGTATCAGACATATGAACTGTGATCTAGGAGAAAATAAAAAATTCCTAGAATCTACCTCGGACATTTATGAAATTATGTCCTTACAAATCTCCCCCTATGTCTATGATGGTACATACATAAAAAATCCGAATTATGCAATCAAATGATATACAAGATAATATCCCCATTAAACCCTCAAATTGAGAATACTAAATGACATGTCTTTCAAATCTTCAGCTCCTCAGAAACTTTCAAAGCTTTTCTCATCAGGGTGTGCAATCCAATAATGAACAATGTTGTACCTACACACATGAGATAAAACAAATACCCGTGACAAGCAATATATTGAAATATAATGATATGCAAAAATTAATGATCAATTAAGCTTAAGAAAATCATTCATAAATCAACCAAACACCAAAACAATTCTCCCCCATAATTCTTCTCCCCCTTTTTATGATGTCCCCAAATAGACAGATATGAGAAGTATAAATGAATGCACAAGGAGAATGACACACGGGAATAAACTGCTATTTTTGCATTTTTAAAAAAATTTCACACATAGTATACAACAAAGAATCACACCATGAAAGAACGCAAAAACAACCAAGTCAATGATAGCGAAAATGAAGGGGTGTAATCAAATTCAATAGAAAAATCAATGCATACAAACATGACATATGTGCACGATGAATATTGGATACTCCTAACGAATGAACTCAAAGTCTTCCTTTGGTGTAAAAAGGTGGAAATATAAGACATTGACTCAATCAAATCAACAAATTAAAACTCAAAGTGATTTCCACACCAATAACGTCCAAAACTATTTCATGCTTTTTCAGGACTTTCAAGGAAGTGCAAACCCGTTTATATTCTCCAACCAAACTCCCTCAGATATTAATTTTGAATAGAGGCATTATAAATTCTCAAACTTTGGAGAATTGATGGTGAAACCTAATGGCCCATATTTGGCATGAATTGCTTTTTATTGGCTTAAATTTTTTTTCGGGCTCTTTTAACCTCTTTGGACCCCGGATAATAAAATTCCTCCATTTTTTAGGTCCTTTTGAACGGTGGATTTTGCGCAAAGAAGAGATCATTACCTTTCGCAGTCCCTCCCCGTTCTTAAACAAACACTCAGTCTCACAAAATAGTTTTTTACATGCATTCCAATCTTGTCAAGTTTTATCGCATATTGAAAGTTGTATAGACAGAATTGAGATGGAAACACTTAAGCCGACATGTGATAGACAAGTACAATAATCAAATAAAGTCTTGCATGGGTGCAATAAAGGAGATAGGAGTCAAACATGTAGGAAAATATCACTAATTACAACTCAAAGACTCCATACAATAGCACATGGATGAAATGATGTAGCGTCTCAAATCTCTATCAAACAGTCACATGAAAAGATGGAATGAAATTGTGACTTGGCTATCTTAAATGTTCATCCATAAAAGGTGCAAAATAAAATACAAATTTTTTTTGTGTTTTTCTCAAAAATTTTATAAAAAAATCTTTTTGGATATTTTTCAAAAGAATAAATAAAGAGCTGTACAACACAGTAATAATACATATAAAACAAACTAGCAATAGGAAGCATATGATATGAACATGAAAAAGCATCCTATTCTAGACATAGACCAACCCCTCAGTCAATTGTGAAAATCCTCAAAGATTTCCTAAGACTCTCAAATCTAAGGACATCTAAAGGTTTCGTAAAAATATCGGCTAACTGACGGTCGGTGGGTGATATGTCCCAAGTGTCACCTCGGATCCGAGACACCAACCTCGGTCGAAGATAGGGCCGACGTTGGAGGAACCTTGATCGGAGACCAGCAACCTCGGTCATAGGAGGGTCGGCCCAGGCCGACACCACTACAAACCTCAAGGGGGAGATGCACGTATCACAGGGGTCAGCATCTCTTCAGCTCACCCGGGAATGACAACCTAGTCCCGGGGTAGGCCGAGGTAACAGGAAGACACCTCTACCAAGATCGACCTCATCAGCAAATCAGTCGATGTTCCAAGCATAACCTCGGCCCAAGCCTACCCCATTTCCTTGACTCGTCTTCATCAAAGTCGAGACCTCCATGGCTCATCTCAGATTGAATGAGCATAGACCTTATCAACCTCGGCCTACCTTTGGCCGAGGTCATGACCAAGCGCAGGCCGATATCTTATTGGTGTATGTGTGGATAAGGATACGTGGACACAATTCAGTTATAACAAATCATTCCCCCCCACGTGGAGGGAATATTCCATCATCATTCTCTACGTGTGACAGTGACAGATGCCTTTATCAGATTGGCTAGATCAACACACACATGGTCATTGCATGCATGGGGGGATACATTACACCCCCCCCCCCAGGTACTATATATAGAGGTCATCCTCTACCTTGCAAAGGATCCGATTTTGGCAACCCTAGCTGAAACTGTGTTCAAATACACAGTAGAGAGAGAAAGCTTGAGATATTGTATCTATGGCCATTATTGCCCTCACATATTGATACACATCATACACTTGCACAGTGGACGTAGGCATAATTGGCTGAACCACTTATACTCCGGTGTAAATCCTCTTCTTCTCATCTCCTTCTACTATGTGTGTGTATAACCTATGCTGCCATTGTTAATATTGAATTGAGCTTACAAACACCTTGAAGGGTGGTGTTATTTCCAGCATCATCATTTTGGCGCCGTCTGTGGGAACGAGAAGCTGTCTCTTCCTCTTTCAGCTTAACCTCAACGGAGACTCTGGTGGTGAACCAGGCACCACCCCTTACGTGGAGTTTTTTCACCATTGAAAGAGGTCCTTTAAGGTATTAAGCTCACCTGCTACTCAAGCTCTTTATTGCTAACACATGTTACCAGAATTGCCACCGCCTCTTCCGCCGCCTGGTGGGGGAGGGCCCAGTTCCAGCCAGGCACCACCTCAGTCCGAAATGGGGGAGGTGGCCGCAGCCTTGAGGTCTTTGGCTGCAACGCACTAAGCTATGCATGAGCAATTTGCACAGCTCATCCAAACTATGATGAGGCCACTTGGAGTTTCACAAGAAATGATCACTCCGGCAGCGGTCCAGCCTCATCCTAATGCCAGGGGACCACCCCAGGCACCAATGAAAGACCAACCTGCACCCCAGCGGAGGAAGGACGTCACTGAACCTAGGCACTTACGCCTGGGGAGGCAAGGAAACCCTTGCCCGGAGGACAGGTATGACGATCTGGATGCGGAAGAGGCCCCGAAAGATTGTTGGGAGACTTATGAGGTGTCGAATAACACGGTACGTCCTCTTCAGCAGAACCAAGGTTGTGTCGCCCCGAAGAGGTGAAGAAGCCCAACAAAGAGGGTCAGCTTTTAATCGGTTGAGCAGAGGGTCAGCCTTTGAGAGGTTGGGCCCAGTGAATGACCTAAGACAGAGGTTATCCAGGTCGAGAAGCGCAGAAGCCTCGCAAAGAGGAGACAGGCAAGGTCGGCCTGACCAAGGCCGACCCCGTGAAAAAAGGGGGAGAGACTAGGAATAGGTCAACAGCCGACGTTGTGCAGCGATAGGGGACCCCACAGTCCTTCCCTTGGAGGTGGATGGGGACAACCTCGGTCAAGCCAATGACAGGAGACCATGGAATAACTCTATCCAACGTCTTGAGGAGAAGATAGGAGACCTCATCAAAAGTAGGGACCTCCTATAAAGGGGTTACTCAGAAGGCTCTCCATTTGTGGATAAGATAGTGATCTTCCTGACCCCTGCTAAGTTCAAACCACCGGTGGTGTCTCCCAAGTATGACGGTAGCCCAAACCCTGTACACCATGTTGAGATGTATTAGTCAGCGGTGACCATCTACTCAATACCTGATGAGATGAAGTGTAGGGCCTTCTCTGGGACCTTGACAGGAGCAGTGCACAACTGGTTTACTTTTCTTCCAAAGAACTCAATTGAGAACTTCAAGGGCTTAGCCGAACGATTCATCCACAACTTCTGCTTTGGGGTAAGACCTCAAAAGAATACCACTCACCTACTGTATGTCAAGCAAAGCAAGGACGAGAGCCTAAGAGACTACATCACTAGGTTCAACAAAGAGAAACTCGAGGTTGAAGACTACGAAGAAAATATAGCCATGACAACCCTCATAGGACGTCTTCAGAAAGGAAAGTTACTGTGGAAACTTGCGAAAGACCTTCCTAGGTCTATGGCGGAGCTACTGGCAACCGCGGGCAAAGTCATGAATGCAGAAGAGGCAATGGCCACCAAGTATGAGGATGAGAATCGCGGTGGTAGTGGGAAGTCCCAAAGAAAGAAAGATGGAAAGAAGAGGTCGAGTGATGACAAGTTCGCTCACTATACTCCTCTAACTGTGAGCTGTGAGCACATCCTCAATGAGATCAAGAATGACAGGACCCTAAAATGGCCAGAGAAACTGAAGGCCCCACCACATAAGAGGAACAAAAACTTGTGGTGTGAGTTCCACCAGGACCATGGCCACGTTACAGACAAATGCTTCACCTTGAAGGATGAGATTGAAAAGATGTTAAAATCCAGAAAGTTGAGGAAGTATGTGGACGGTAAGGCTCCTAAAGGGGGAAAAGATAACCCTAAGAAAAAGATAAACGACAGATGCCATGACAATGCCCCAGCCAGAAGAGACTATGGTTCCAAAGGGTGATGATGAAGATGATTCGGATCTTCCGCCGAAAGATGACAACACCCCGGTGAAGAGGGTTGGCATGATCTCCTTTGGTGTTGACACCATATGTGGAGGACTCGTCGGGGGTGGATCTGAAGTGGCTGACAGGAAAGCTCACGTGGCAGAGGCCAAGTCAGTGGCCAAGCTTGAGGTTGTAAATCTAACGTCTTCCGATACCGTGCAGAAGAGAAAGAAGGTGGACATGGACACCCTTATAGTTGGGTTTTCTAGACTCGACGATGACCCCCACGATGACCCCCACTAGACTCGACGATAGTTGGGTTCAAAGGTATCTTAGCCCCCCACGATGACCCTTTGGTAATAACAACAAGGGTGCATGGGTGCGAGGTGCAGAGGATCCTCGTAGACGGGGGGATGTATGAGATGGACCCTACCATCACCCCTTGATGGGCTTCAGTGGCAAAAAAGGTCCACCCATTGGGCATGTATGAGATGGACGTACAGATGGGTGATGAGTGGCCTAAGAGGTTGACCAGGAAGATAAAATTTTTTGTAATGGACGAGAACATCTTCTCGGCCTATAACCTCATCATAGGAAGAGTGGCCCTTAAAGAGTTTGAAGCTGTGCCGTCGATGGTCCACCAGATGCTAAAATTCTCGACTCCCTATGGGGTAGGGGAAGTGCAAGGTGACCAGACCATAGCGCGAGAATGTTACTTCAACTTGGCCGAAGAGAGAGAGGCCCATAAGAGGGCAACCACCACTTATAGCATTGATACACTTGACCCAAGAGATGAGACAAGGTTGAAGAAGGGAGAGGTTGCGGAAGAGATAGAATCCATCGTCCTCAATAAGGATGAGCCGGAAAAAACCATCCAAGTCGGCAAAGCCCTAAAGTCAGAAATCAAGGAAGAGCTGATAAACTTCCTCAGGAGGAGGCAGAGTGTCTTCACTTGCAGTCACGCAGACATGCCCGGCATCAACCCTAAGGTCATAATTCACAAGCTTAACGTGACGAAAGACGCCAGGCCTATCAAGCAGAGACGAAGAGTATACTCTAGAAAGAAGTACGACGTCATCCGGAAAGAGGTCAAAAAATTGGAAGAGGCTGAATTTATAAGAGAAGTCATATATCCGGAGTGGTTATCGAATGCAGTCATCATACCCAACGCCAATGGGAAGTGGAGAATGTGTGTTGATTTCACTGACCTGAACAAGTTTTGTCCAAAAGACAGCTACCCCTTACCTCGAATAGATCAGATGGTGGACGCTACTTCAAGACATGAGCTCATGAGCTTCATGGACACGTATTCAGGCTATAACCAAATCTTCATGGATGCGGAAGACAGAGAGAAGACAACTTTCATTACCGACAAAGGGACGTACTGCTACAAAATGATGCCCATCGGCCTAAAAAATACAGGGGCAACATACCAACGTCTTGTAAATAATATGTTCGAAGAGCAAATAGGTAAGACTATGGAGGTGTATGTAGACGATATGCTGACGAAGAGCTTAAAAGCTTGCACTCATGTGGCTGACCTCGAAAAGACCTTTGATATTATGGACTCATACAAGATGAAACTCAACCCCGCGAAGTGTGTCTTCGGGGTAGGAGCTGGGAAGTTCCTTGGATTCATTGTCAATCAAAGAGGAATTGAAGCAAACCCTGAGAAAATCAAGGCTCTGCTTGACATGAAGACACCGAGGAGTATCAAAGACGTCCAAAGACTTACGGGGAGAGTGGTTGCACTTAACAGATTTGTTTCCAGAGCAACGGACAAGTGTCTTCCATTATTTAAAGTGCTTAGAAAGGCCTTCTAGTGGGATGAAGTGTGCGAAGAAGAATTCAACCAACTCAAGTCATACCTTGGGTCTCCTTTGTTGTTGTCTCGGCCCATAATAGGAGAGAAATTGTATGTGTATCTGGCAGTCTCCGAATCGGCCATCAGTGCAGCCATAGTACGGGAAGACGCCGGGATCCAAAGGCCTGTGTATTTCAACAGTAAGGCCCTTCAGGGGTCTGAACAAAATTACCCTCGTATGGAAAAGTTATCTTACGCCCTGATACATGCTTCAAGGAAGATGAAGCCTTACTTCCAAGCCCACTTTATGGTTGTCCTTACCGACTCACCACTAAGACAGGTCCTGTATAAACCTGAGAAATATGGAAAGTTGATGGCTTGGGCCATTGAGTTGGGGGAGTATGACCTTACCTACCAACCTAGGACAGCCATCAAGGGGCAGGCCCTCGCAGACTTTATGGCTGAATTCACTTGGGAAGAGGCCGAGGTCAAGAATGACCTAGAGGGTGCTGAAGGGTCAAATAAAAGTGTCTTCCTGGACCAGGAAGAGACGACACCCAACGTCTCTCGAGATCAGGAAGAGGTGGCATCCAAAAAGATCAGGAACAGAGTAGTGGAGAATGAAGAGGACAGGTACCTCTTCAGGAAGGGAGTCATATCAGAGGGGGCTTTCTCATCGGATACTGATATTTGGAACCTCTTCGTTGATGGTTCCTCGTGCGACAGTGGAAGCGGTGCAGGGTTGATACTTTCAGCCCCGGATGGTGCTAACATCGAGTACACTTTGAGATTCAACTTTAAGGCATCTAACAACGAGTCGGAATATGAAGCCCTGATAGTCGGCCTCTCATTGGCAAAGACTCTAGGTATGAGGCGACTCCTACTCCACAGCGACTCAAGATTAGTTGTTAATCAAGTATTAGGAGTTTTTGAGGAAAAAGACGAAAGAATGGCCAAGTATACGAAGAGGGTGAGAACGATGTTAGAATGTTTCGAAGAGATAAAATTGAAGAGAGTACCTCGACAAAGTAACAGCCACGCAGACGCATTGGCAAGGTTGACCTCAGCGATGAAGACAGACGTCAGAAGGACAGTTCCGGTTGAGGTCTTAGGGAAAATGACCATTGAGGAAGAAGAGGTATGTAACCCTTGTCACAATTTGAACCTAGGAGTCTCATGGATGGGCCCCCTTATCAGATATATCAGAGAGGGAGAGATACCTGAGTCCAAGCTAGAAAGGAGGAAATTAAGGTATAGGGCTGCCAAGTTCTCGATGATAGGATACGTCTTGTACAAGAAGCGATTTCTATTGCCTCTCCTTAGATGTGTGCATCCCACGGAAGTTCCCCGTGTCTTACAGGAAGTTCATGAGGGTTCTTGCTCTAGCCACATAGGGGGAAGACCCATGGCCAAGAGAATCATCACACAGGGGTACTGGTGGCCAACCTTGTCCAAAGACGCTGCAGCCTACGTGAAGAGGTGTGATAAATGTCAAAGATTCGCCACTATTCCTCATCAACCTCATCAACCTATGACGTCAATCACCTCTCCATGGCCATTTGTAGTATGGGGGATTGACTTAGTAGGACCTCTACCAAGAGCCACCAATAGTTATCAATTCCTGGTAATTGCCATTGACTACTTCTTAAAGTGGGTGGAGGCAGAGCCGATGATAATGATCACTGAGTAGAAGACCTTCCAATTTATTTGGAGGAATATCATATGCAGACATGGCCTCCTAAACACTCTCATCTCGGACAATGGGACCCAGTTCAAGAACTCCTCTTTAAAAAAATACTGCCTAAGAGTTGGGATAAAGCAGTTCTTCTCATCTCCTGGCCGACCTCAGGCAAATGGTCAGACCGAGGTCACTAACAAAATAATCCTCGATGGAATCCAGAAGAGGCTAGAAGAGGTGAAGGGAAGATGGACTGAAGAGGTCTACACTATGTTATGGGCCTATAGAACCACGGCAAGGACACCTACAGGAGAAACCCCATTCATGCTAGCACACGACTCAGAGGCCGTCATACCAACAGAAGTGGGACTCCCAACTCATAAGGTTCATACCTATGACCCTAATAAAAATGGGGAAGAGAGGAATATGGACCTAGATCTAATTGAAGAAAGAAGAGAGGACGCAGATATCAGACAAGCAGCTTACCAGCAGAAAGCAGCAAAATTCTACAACCAGAGGGTGAAGTCATGACCCATCGCAGTAGGAGACTTAGTGCTGAAGAAGACCTTACAGAAAACAAACAAGCTCCAGCCAAACTGGCACGGTCCCTACAAAGTGACGGAAGAGGTTGTGCCCGGCACCTACAGGCTAGAAAACCTAAAAGGGGAACCTTTCGCTAACCCATGGAATGTTGACCACCTAAAGAAGTTTTACATATGATGTTGCAAAGAGTTTATGTAAATATACCATCTTATTATCAAGAGGTTATTAATAAAAGATCAGTTCCCATGACGGTTCTTACTTCATTGTGGACTTATGTCAGAAATTATGAGGATAACATCTTGGGTGATGACCTCAGACCCTTATAAAACCATTCAGTGGTGACGAGGTTTGAGATCAGACACCATACTTGGATGACCTCAAACCCTTAACATCATTAACTTGGTGAGATTAATTATGAGGGTAACAGCTTGGGTAATGACCTCAGACCCTTATAACACCATTAAGTGGTGACGAGGTCTGAGCTCAGACACCATACTTGGATGACCTCAGACCCTTAACATCATTAACTTGGTGAGATTAATTATGAGGGTAACATCTTGGGTGATCACCTCAGACCCTTATAACACCATTCAGTGGTGACGAGGTCTGAGCTCAGACACCATACTTGGATGACCTCAGACCCTTAACATCATTAACTTGGTGAGATTAATTATGAGGGTAACATCTTGGGTGATGACCTCAGACCCTTATAACACCATTCAGTGGTGACGAGGTTTGATCTCAGACACCATACTTCGATGACCTCAGACCCCTAACATCATTAATTTAGTGAGATTAATTACGAGGATAACATCTTGGGTGATGACCTCAGACCCTTATAACACCATTCAGTGGTGACAAGATCTGAGGTCAGACACCATACTCGGAAGACCTTAGGCCCTTAACATCATTAACTTGGTGAGATTAATTACGAGGGTAACATCTTGGGTGATGACCTTAGACCCTTATTACACCATTCAGTGGTGACGAGGTCTGAGATCAGACACCATACTTGGATGACCTCAGACCCTTAACATCATTAATTTAGTGAGATTAATTATGAGGATAACATCTTGGGTGATGACCTCAGACCCTTATAACACCATTCAGTGGTGACGAGGTCTGAGATCAGACACCATACTTGGATGACCTCAGACCCCTAACATCATTAATTTGGTGAGATTAATTATGAGGGTAACATCTTGGGTGATGACCCCAGACCCTTATTACACCATTCAGTGGTGACGAGGTATGACATCAGACACCATACTTGGATGACCTCAGACCCCTAACATCATTAATTTGGCGAGATTAATTATGAGGGTAAGATCTTGGGTGATGACCTAAGACCCTTATTACACCATTCAGTGGTGACGAGGTCTGAGCTCAGACACCATACTTGGATGACCTCAGACCCTTATAACACCAGTCAGTGGTGACGAGGTCTGAGCTCAGACACCATACTTGGATGACCTCAGACCCTTAACATCATTAATTTGGTGAGATTAATTTGGTCTGAGGTAAGACTACTAATTTAATGCAAGCATACTGCATTACACAAGCTTCAGAGAAAAAATATCACATGACATTCAACAAAATGAAATGATCCTCCTCAGAGATTGCCATATAAAAGATTCAAAAAATAAGAGTCAACCATGTTCATTCAGAGATTACAAGTATTCAGGGGTTACAAAGTAAAGCTTCACAATTGAATTTAAGGGTTTGATGGGGGAATGCTGGCGTTCTCGACCTAGTCCTACTGGACGACCTTGGTCACCTCGGTAGTATCTTTCCTGAGGTCAGTCCCTTCAATCTCTATGCCATCCAGTGTGGCAGTCTCGACAGGCACAACAACCTCCTCCTCAACCTCTTGAAGGTCCTGGGCAAACTGAGGGTTGGCAAAGTCGAGGCCTACGAAATCAGAGGCCTTCAAACTTCCAACCTCCTTCTCCTTGACGGCCGCCCATTTGATAGTAGCTTTGATACCTCTTTCAAGGTACTCAAAGCCGAAGCTCACAAATTCATCAGAGGTTTTGTAGTCAGCCATTATCCCCTCAGAGGCGTCTACAAGAGCTGCCTTCACCGTCGAGTTAACTTTCTGCTAAAGGACATCGTCCTTAGACTTCAGATCCAGAGCATGATCCTTTTTGAGTTTAGTGATCTCCTTATCCAACCCCTGCACCTTCTTCTCAGACTCTTTAGCCTCGTACTTCAAGCGGTCTATTTCAGCGTTCAGTGTGCTTTGTACCTTCTCGACCTCTTGCCCCTTCGGGATGAGGGGCAGCTTCCTCAAAGTCCAGTTGGAGAGATGGTGCATAGCTGCCAAGCCCTGAAGATGATGTGATCACGTATAAGTTGAAGACCAGATCAGAGGTTGGGTTTGGAAATTAAAAAGAGATAGGAATTCATACCTGAATGGACCTATGAAGGCCAAACTCAATCAGCAGGGGTGTGTCCATGGAACGGCAAAAATGTTTATCTGCCTCGGTCATGGAAGAGCCGATGGCATCCCAAGCTTGCAGACTATGGCCTATAATGCTGTCATGAATCTTCAATTACTCTATACGAGCCGCCAACACGTCTGTAGAGGATATTAGGATGGTAGAGTCCCCCCTTTCTTGGTCGGCCTCTGATCTTCAGGGGCATGGTCGGTAGTCCCCCCTTTCTTTGAAGTCTGAGCCTTTGTGGTTGAGGGAGCAGGAGGAGGAGCATTAAGACCATCCTTCTTCACGAGCTTTGTTAGACTCGGAGCTGCCATTTCCTAAAGCTCATCTGAGATATCCTTCGGACGCTCTGCAAAATTGAAAGGTCTGAGTTAGAAGATAAGACATGAATAAGCTCAGAGGTTCAACTTGGAATAAAAATGCTTACCAAGCTCGGCAAGGGGACTTCCACCTAGACCTGTCTCAGAGAGGTAGTGGGGGGTCATCAAGTGTTCAAATTTAACGAGCCGACCATGCATCCCCTGATCTTGAAGGTCTTTCACCTTCTGAAGATTCTTCAGGCTCAGACCAGGGTCGGCCTTCGCAGACATTGTGACCTTACCCCACCTAAGGGGCATCCTCGGCTCTAGCAAGGACGGGGGAACACATGGACCAAATTCCCATAGCCCTGAAGCAAAAAGCATCAAGGCTTCCAGTTGTGGTTGGAAGTATGAGTTATCTGAAGCATCTTTTTTTCAGGCTTCCGAGCTACAAAATGATAGTAGCTCGGATGATTTTTGGCTGAGGAAGGAACATAGCAACCAATAAAGACCTGAATTGGAAGATCTGAGTGGTGGACAGCCCTCCATAAGACTATGGCCCCTATTATGACCCTCCAAGCATTAGGGGACAATTGGGAAGGGGCCAAATTTATGAAGGCAGGGATAGACCTGATAATGGGATGAAGGGGCAAACGAAACCCTAACTTGAACATCTGTTCGTACAGGTAGATCTCACCATCTCGGCCATGGTAAGCCCTCTCTTCCCTCAGTGGTCTTCTAAGCTTTATGGAGGGGCTGATGGAGTACAGATATCTGAAGCAAATAAGGTCTACCTTAGTGATGGTACTCTCGATCTCGGCCACCTCAAAGACGTCAACATCACTTTCAGCGTCATCATCATTGTCATTATCTTGCTCAACGTCGGCCGGAGCAGACGTTGATGGATTACTGGGGAACCTCTGAGCGAACTCAGCCCCGGTGACGGCCGACAGAGGAATGGCATCAAGAATGGGTGGAATGGCCACACTCGGCTCAACAACCTCAAACTCTGAGGAAGAGGACGAGGTACTTGAATTATTATGGGATGAGGCCCGGCTAGAGACCTCGGCTTAATCAGGGGCCTGATCTTGCCAAGTTGTGAAGTCCATGGCCTCCTTGAACGAATACACAGACATAGGGTATGAGGTGGAAGACTCAGACTTAGACATCGGTGCTGGTTTGACAGGGACCTCTGTTTGGTTAAATGGTTCCAATGGATCAGGGTATATCACCCTCAGGGGTGGTGGAAAGATGGGTTTAAGAGGGAATTCCTGTGACCTACGAGCCTCCTCCTGTGCTCTCTCTATTTGCCTAATTTTTTCTAAAGTCTTCTCTCTGAGAGAAGGGAACTCCTCAAGAAGTTGGTAGAGGGGTCTGAGCATCATAGGCAGACACTACACTTAAGGAGCTTCAAAGCGACAAACAAGATTGGCTAATGAAGTAAAGAAATTTAAGGATCAAACTAAAAAACCTAAGGCAAATACAGTTCGCCTGAAAGTATGGAGTTCTCACCTGAAAACCCCCAAGCTCACCGAAAAACACAAATGCAAGGGAAAAACAAGGAAAAACGAAGGAAAAAGGATGGCAGAGAATACCTAAGGAAGAAGTAGTAGAAGGAAATGAAGAAACTGCAAGGAATCACCAACCAAAATGCCTCAAACCAAAGGTTTCAAGAGAGAGCTGCAGAAATGAATCGTTCCAAGAAATGAGAGAAGTGGAGAAGAAAGAGAAAAGGGGGGGTTTAAACCCTTAAATATGGGGGCACATCTCCCAAGGCCCATCATTGCCTTGGGAGCCCCAAAGGACGACTAAGAACATGTGCTTGCCAGGCAAACCACACTTCACCAATGGACAAGTGTCAAATAATCATTAGCACATGGGAGAAAGACCTCGGAGGTGTAGAGATCCCCCAGTCCCCTACTCTCGCATGTAACTAAGGGCTGGGGGTGATTGATATGTCCCAAGTGTCACCTCGGCTCCGAGACACCAACCTCGGCCGAAGACAGGGCCGACGTTGGAAGAGCCTTGATCGGAGACCAGCAGCCTCGGTCATAGGAGGGTCGGCCCAGGCCGACACCACTACAAACCTCAAGGGGGAAATGCACGTATCACAGGGGTCAGCAGCTCTTCAGCTCACCTGGGAATGACAACCTCGGCCCGGGGTAGGCTGAGGTAATAAGAAGACACCTATACCAAGATCGACCTCATCAGCAAATCAGTCGATGTTCCAAGCATAACCTCAGCCCAGGCCGACCCCATTTCCTTGACTCGTCTTCATCAAAGTCGAGACCTCCATGGCTTATCTCAGATTGAATGAGCATAGACCTTATCAACCTCGGCCTACCTTTGATCGAGGTCATGACCAAGTGCAGGCCGAGCTCTTATTGGTGTATGTGTGGATAAGGACACGTGGACACAATTCAGTTATAACAAATCATTCCCCCCATGTGGAAGGAATATTTCATCATCATTCGCTACATGTGACAGTGACAGATGTCTTCATCAAATTGGATAGATCAACACACACATGCTCATTGCATGCATGGGGGGATACATTACACCCCCCAAGTACTATATATAGAGGTCATCCTCTACCTTGCAAAGGATTCAATTTTGGCAACCCTAGTTGAAACTCTGTTCAAATACACAGTAGAGAGAGAAAGCTTGAGAGATTGTATCTATAGCCATTAGTGCCCTCACATATTGATACACATCATACACTTGCACAATGGACGTAGGCCTAATTGGCTGAACCACTTATACTCCGGTGTAAATCCTCTTCTCTTCATCTCCTTCTACTATGTGTGTGTATACCCTATGCTGCCATTGTTAACATTGAATTGAGCTTACAAACACCTTGAAGGGTGGTGCTATTTCCAGCATCATTAGTGGGAACAAAACTCTGGGATACGACTCTCTCCTCAACTAACTGTCGTATAAAGTGCTCACGTATCCTGATGTGCTTTGTCCGCGAATGCTAGACTGGATTGCGGGATATGTGTATCGCGCTCGTGTTATCACCGAAAATGGTTGTGGTGTCCTGTGAAATCCCATAATCCTCCAGCATTTGCTTCATCCACAAGAGTTGCGTGCAACAACTCCTGGCGGCTATATACTCAGCCTCTGCAGTGGACAAAGAGATGGAATTTTGCTTCTTGCTCAGCCAGGAGACAAGAGCAAAACCAAAATAGAAACACCCACCAGAAGTGCTCCTACAACCATCTACATCCCCGGCCCAATCGACATCTGAATAGGCGGACAAACGGTCATCAGTATTAAAGGAATACCAAATACTGTATGAGAGAGTCCACTTACGTATTTAATAATACATTTTAGAGAAAGTAAATGTGACTCTTTCGGGGATGCCTGATATCGCGCACAGACTCCAACACTAAAGGCTATATCGGGACGACTGGAAGTAAGGTAAAGAAGACTGCCTATCATACTCCGATATAAGGTTTGCTCTACGTCCTTACCTGAAATGTCCTTACTAAGCTTGGTAGTGGTACTCATAGGTGTACGTGCATGCTTAGCGGAGTCTAAACCAAATTTCTTCACTAGGTCTCTAGCATACTTGGATTTGGAGATGAACATCCCATCCTCTAGCTGACGAACTTGGAGACCAAGGAAGAAAGTAAGCTCACCAACTATGCTCATCTCAAACTCACTTTTCATCTCCTCTTCAAAGTGATAAGCATGTTGAGAGCACGTGGATCCAAAGACTATGTCATCCACATAGACCTGGGCAACCCAAATTGCACCATCATCTCTCCTAACGAACAACGTCATATCAACTCCCCCTCTCTTAAAGCCACGACCTAAGAGATAGGAAGTAAGACTCTCGTACCAAGCACGGGGTGCTTGCTTCAAACCATACAAGGATTTTTTCAGATAGTAGACGTGCTCCGAGTGCTGAGGGTCTTCAAACCCTTTTGGTTGCTCCACGTAAACCTCCTCCTGTAGAATGCCATTCAGAAATGCACTCTTGACATCCATCTGATATAACTTGAAGCGCAGATGACATGCGATGGAGAGTAGAAGACGGACGGACTCAAGCCTCGCAACAGGAAAAAATGTCTCCCCAAAGTCTACACCCTCTATCTGTGTGTAGCCTTGAGCAACCAACCTAGCTTTGTTTCTGATTATGGTACCATTTTCATCCATTTTATTCTTGAAAATCCATCGGCTACCTATCACATTAGTATCACTAGGTCGGGGGACAAGTTCCCAGACATTATTCTTTTTAAACTGAAGAAACTCATCCTGCATAGCGGATATCCAGTGTTCATCTCTGAGTGCTTCTTTATGATTCTTGGGCTCGACTTTAGACGTGTAGCAAAGATGGCTAACAATGTTCTCTAGCTGAGCACGAGTCTTGAACCCTAGAGTGGGATCGCGAACAATGGCAGACGGGTCATGACTCTTGCGAACCCAAGCTGGTGTATCCCCTAGAACAGGAATAGTGTCCACAGAGTGTGGGAGAGGGACAAGTAAGTCACTCCCAGAGAAGTCCTCATCCTCACACTGTAGGTTAGGATCAATAGCCATTGAAGGTTCGTCATCTTGCACGGTGACTTTTATTGATTCCATAACCTTAGAGCTCTTCAGGTTAAAGACCCGGTACGCTCTACAATTTGATGAATATCCTAGCAATATTCCCTCGTCGCTACGGGAGTCAAACTTTCCTAATTGCCCTCTATCTCGTAGGATGTAGCATTTACTCCCAAAAACACGGAAATATGCCAGGTTGGGTTACTTTCCAGTCCATAATTCATAAGGCGTCTTAAGTGTGTGTGGACGCAGGTAAAACCTATTCACCGTGTGGCATGCAATAGACACTGCCTCTGCCCAAAATCTCCTAGAAACTTTACGACCTAGAAGCATAGATCTAGCCATCTCCTGGATCGTTCTATTCTTTCTCTCAACAATCCCATTTTACTGAGGAGTCTTCACAGCAGAAAACTCATTTTTGATCCCAAGGCTATCACAATAAGAGTCTACCTTTGCTTCCTTAAATTCAGTGTCGTTGTCACTACGTATCCTGTTAATAGTGACTCCGTGTTGATTTTGCAAGACACGGCACTTGGTCATTAAGAACTCTACAGTATCGGATTTCTCTCTCAGAAATCCTACAATGGAGTATCTGGAGAAATCATCCACCAACACGAGGATATACCTCTTACCACCCAGACTCTCAATACGAGTGCGGCCCATAAGATCCATGTGTATAAGCTCAAGAACACGAGAGGTGGTAATGGAATGCAACTTCCTATGGGGACTACGAATTTGTTTTCCCAACTGGCAGGGTCCACAAACCGTCAAAGTTGGCCTTCCAAGAGATGGTAAGCCACGTAATAGGTCCTTTTTAGCTAAGCGAGTGAGATCTCTAATATTTACATGACCTAGACGTTGGTGCCACAGATCCATAGGAGTGATCGTGGCGCTCTTGCAGACAAGTGAGGATGTGGGATCAGTCCCATAGCAATTACCCTTTGTCCTCACCCCTTGCACTAAAAGTTTACCGTCTTGATTATAGACCTTACAAGCGTCCCGATCAAACTTTACGGCAAAGTCAGCGTCGCACAACTGGCTAATGCTGAGAAGGTTTGCTTTCAAACCTTTGACGTACAAAACATTTTCTAGCTTAGGAAATCCAGGTAACTCGACAGTACCACGTCCTATAATGCTAGACTTGCTCCCATCTCCAAAGGTGACTCTGCCATCCTGATATTCCTCAAGAGATGTAAAAAATGAGGCATCACCTGTCATATGTCTGGAGCAACCACTGTCAAAATACCACTGTGAGGTATTATGTGCTTTGAGAGCGACATGAACAACAAAGGTCTTTTTATCTTTCTTCGGTACCCAAGAAGTGGTGACCTTTTGTTTGCCTTTGTTATTGTTGGTTTTAGCTGGAATGTGAGAATCATTCCCTGACGGCAAAGACATCCGTCGTAATTCCTCCATCAAACTCTGAGACGTGGTAGCTAAAAACTCAACTCGCTCTCTCAGACTAGTAAAATCATCTTTATGTTGACGTGGAGCAGTAGTACGTCGTGTCCGACCCATACTATAGCAAAACTCCTCGAGGTGGCCTTTTCTTTTGCAATAAGTACAAAAGAACACAGACAAAGGCGGACCTTGGTTTGCTTTTCTTAGTCGAACTCTCATTCGAGGTTTTTGACAATGGCCATAAGGAGTCTTAGTAAACTCAGGAACTGGTCCAGGTGCAATTTGGGATGTGGAGGCACCATCATAACCAATTCCCTGCCTATCACCAAAACCTAAAGCGGGGCCGAGGAGCATCTTTCCCATCTTCCCAGATCTGTCCTCGATTTGTACCTTGACTTCCCGTGCTTTCTCAAGATCATGAGTCAGCTGGGCAACAAGGGCTTCAAGTTTCTTTCGAGTCTCCATGGAGGAATGGAGCTTACTCGTAAGACTAGCCACTTGTTTAGTCAAGTCCCCTCTCTCTTTCTCAAAAATGCTCTCTCTCTCTCTCTAAACAAACTCTCTTTCTCAACACAGGCAAATTCTCTCTCTCTTAGGGCGGTGCAAGTGGAGGACTCTCTCTCTCTCTCTCTCGCTTTTCTTAATTCTTCCTCTAAGCCGGTGATCTTAAGGACTAACGCTGTGTTACGCTTTTTAGTTTTAAATAACTTAGAATAGAACTCAGCGTAGGCGCGTTGAATATCACTATCGCTCTCACTTGTGTCATCCTCCCCCTCACTCACATCGCTCTCACTATCGAGGTGTCCCTGTGAAGCATCATCCTCATCGTCGTGAGGAGAACTAGAAGTGCTCACATGACTAGCCATGAATGCGGTGAAGTTACACTCATGCGATGACTCGACTCCAGAATCCACCGACTCGACCTCACTATCGTCTCTAAGGGTAGCATTAAGAACAACTTTTCCTTTCTCTCTGTTCAAACCTGTGGCACACTCAAAGGCTCTATGACCCCTACCATCGCACTCAAAGCACCTCTCACTTTCTTTCTTAGGAGGATCTTTAAAATATTTTTCATTTTTCTTTTCAAACTTATTTTTCTTAAATTTCTTTTTATCTTTAAAATTGCCATTTTTCTTAAATTTGAGAATCCTCTTGAAATTTTGTGCAAAAAGAGCTAAATCATCTAAGTCAATATCACAATCAGAATCTGACGTGTCAGTCTCTCTCTTTCTATATGACTCTACCCTCTTTCTAGCTGACCCCTCATTCTTTCTCTATTGGGCATTAAGTGCAATTCCCTTATCTTTAGACCTACCAGTTTTAGGAAACATGTCAATTTCATATGTTTGCAAGTCTCCTACAAGTTCTTCCAATTTTAGCGTATTTAAATTACCCATAGAATTTAGCAGAGCGACTTTAGGGATAAAACGCTTAGGCAGAGAACGAAGAATCTTTTTAACAACTCTTGCATTAGGAATATGTTCACCAAGATTAAAGCTAGTATTAACAATGTCAGAAAGTCTAGCATAAAAATCATCAAAACATTCAGTCTCATGCATGGTGATGGTTTCAAATTGAGTTGTCAAATTTTTCAATTTAGATTCTTTCACAGCATTAGTTCCTTCATGGGTGAGTTGTAAAACATCCCATACCTCTTTTGACGTGGTGCACGTCATTATGCGTTTGAACTCATCAGGTGTGACAGACCCAGAAATATCACTTAGACCCTTAGAATTGAATGATGACCATTTAAATTCTTCTTCAGTCCAAGAAGTGACAGGTTTTAAATTGATCACATTATCAACAGTGACGGAGGGAGCTGTCCACCCTCTTTCAACCAAAATCCAGACACGTTCATCAATGGCTTTTAATGCTGATCTCATACGGGCTTTCCAATATGCATAGTTTGTTCCGTCAAAAACTGGCATTTTATTATATAACTTCTCCATAATGAACACACTTGTTTTCAAAAATCAATTTTTCATAAAATTGATATCTTAGAAAAATTTTGCAAAAAATTACACGGTAAATTTGTGTAACTGGCTCTGATACCAATTTGAGAAGAGTGCACTTGCGTTCAAATAAGGAAGTTATTTAATTAAATACAGTTTTTACCACTTACGTCCTAAACATGCATCTATATGTGATTAACTACGACGATGAAACATGCAAGAACACAAATACGAGGAAAAATCCCCAACGGGGCAAAACCTTTTATTTTCACAATAATTTTGTAAGAGTACGGCTTACACGGATTACAATGAAAATACAGTGACACAGAAATACCCTCGGGTGTCGGTTCTGTTATCGACGGCTGGAACTATCCCTTTCCAGTAGGGCAGCAGTGACGAAGAGAGCGGCTTCCTCACAAATTACTCAAGTTGAGTAAATGATCTTCTTGAAGGTTTAAAGATTCACACACATATATGGGAATGATTTTGTGAATCAAAAAGGTTTAGAAACCCTTAAAAGGTGAAGTCTTATTCTGGGTAGTATTCACAGATTTTTGAGATTGCAGAAAGACTTGAAAAAAAACGTTTAGAAGGAGATCAGATATTTATATAAAAATCGAGGCGGTGACTCGTTCGAACGAGATAGCCATGTCGCTCGAATGAAGGACATATGTCGTTCGAACGAGATCGCGCGGCATGCCTATCTCGCGCGAACAACTTCCAAAGTCGCTCGTCGATCGAGGCCATTCGCTTCTACACTTAGAAAAATTCTGCTTTTGATAAAAAATTAATCCAGACTTCAAAAATAATTTTCAAAAACATTTCCCAAATATTTATGCAAATATATAAAACTCCAATAAAACATTTTACTGAAAGAGCGTAGTGGAGTAGTGGGAATGAGCTGAGTAGCACGTTGCATATACCATGATGCATGTGAAGAAAGTGGATGCATTGAATTCGGGTACAGGTCATCTAGGATGATCGTGTTGACGTGCCTAATGTAGTAGTATCAGATATATGAACTGTGATCTAGGAGAAAACAAAAAATTCCTAGAATCTACCTCGGACATTTATAAAATTATGTCCTTACAAATCCAGACACTGACGCGTGAGGACAATGCGACACGCTCAGTGACTCCCCACTGCATAATAAAATATTATAGGAAGGGGGAGTAAGTTCAATAATCAGAGCCTCCTATGCCATCATAGATGTGCCACCACCTGCACTATGGGCCGATCCCATTGGAGCACTAGTCCCCCTGCCTAAAAATGTAGTAGGTGGGGGAATGTCATCCACGTCATAGATGCAGGGAGACATCAACCAGCTCATCACGATGTCCATGTATTCATAGCTCATTGTCGTATCCGTGTAGAGTATGTAAGGAACATAAATCATCGTCACTGCCCGGGCGTCATTTGACATCTCCATAACTCGCCCCATGTACATGAGGGGAATTGATGGTGGGACCACCACTTCATTCTCCACCTAGGTACCAGATGTACCCAAACGCGTGCGCAATCAACTGTCACATCTGCATATGAAGACCCGTCATCCCTATATCATGAGGAGTTATCCCACAGGGGTAGAAGGTCACATGCAATCCCCAAATAGAGAATCAATGTCTATTTAGTAATAAATAAATGAATGGGCTTAAAGAAAATAAAGATAATCGAATCACTTGTCAGGGCATTCAAGGTCCTCCCTACAACCGCTATGAATAAGGCCTGACTTGACCTTTGGTAGGACTTTCGCCACCGGAACATCCAACATAAGTCACCAAGCTATCATCCTTTAAGGCTATCAACCCTGCATTGTTCCCTATCACCTCATAGAACTACGTCTGGAAAAGGCAAGAATTAGTAAAGAAGAAACTAAAGAAGAATGAAGGGAAATTCATAAGAAGGAAAATGAATTCACGATTGCCTCCAAAAGATATGCGACCCCTATAAATGTCTGTCATCAGCACTGAATGAAAGAATCCAAAGACAAATAAAGGGACGCCAAGGTTAAGCTCCCCCCACTCATACATACATACCACGTAAATCGTTCAAAAAATAGTAAGAACCAAAGATGGATGACATCATCGCTCATCGCCACCAGAAAATCACCTAACAGAAGAAAAATAAACAAAAGGGATGTGTGCCTTACCAGCCTCCCATCATCCCTCCTCTGCAAAAGAGTCTCCATTAAAGCATTAATATGGATCGAATCCCCCGAAATAATCCTACCTACATCACCAAGATGTCACACTTAGTGTGTGGCCTCCACTATCTAAAACCACCCACACTCAAGTCATGTTAGCTACTGAACGTCTATGAGAGTCAACGTCATCTCCTCAAAGGCAAAAATGAGAAGTGTGGGTAGTGTTCCACCACCTCTCTCCTAAACCACATAAAACTGCAGTGGAACGTTGTGTCTCATCCAAATCCTCCACTAAGTGACTAAAATTCTACATAGGAGACCATCCAGTCTATGGTGACAAGGAGATTCTCCCAAACCTCTTCCAACCCCGTCGTCCTCCGAGAAGGGATAACTAAAAGAAAAATGCCAGTCTGTAGAAGAAAAAGAAGAAAAACCCTTTATTAGCAAGAAAGAAGAAATAGAAAAATAAAATAGAATACAAAAAGTCACTACACTTGCACAGCCACTAGGGTTCCTCACCCTAGACAAACGATGGTGTACCAAGTCTTGTAGAAGAGTATGCTCATCGGCAACAAGCTCAAACATATCAAAGACATTCTCGTTGCCCAAGGCGAGGGGCGCCCTAAACTGCTACTCCAGTCCAACCTAATCGTTAGTGGCCTACCAAGCATTATCGTACGCCTCACTTGAGCTTTCAATTTGAGGTCTTGAAGAAAGAAGTACCTAGGAGCTATTTTTATAGAGAAAAAGCAAGGGATTCTAAGACTTGAAGGTGTGAAAATGGGGAGGATTCGCCCCTTTTAATAGAAGGATAAGGGGCTTGCCGATCGACATTCCCCCTGACCATATTGATCGATAAGTGTCTTTCCCCTTCCCCCAGTAAGCCTAGGATTCCGTGCCCTTGCCTATTAGTAACCCCCAGGACTGCCTATCGGCACCGCCTTCAAATTATGTACAAAAAATGGCAGAAAATTCCAAAAAATATAGAATCTCAATATTCTCAATAAAATCAATTTTTGGAGCACAAAGTCCCTTATAAACTCTCAGAATACGCAGCCGGATTAATTTTACACCCCTATCTCCAGCATAAATCCCCAACCGGATACATCTTACACACCCATCCTCAAAATGTTCCGCAAGAAGGACCAACGATGCGTTCGAATTGAAGTCTACAATTTCCCAGCTTAGACATCCCCCAGTGGAGTTTAAAGACATCATACTCCCTAATTGGATAGATCAAAGATAGATACTTCCCCAGCTACACCTTCCTCAAAGTAACTGCAGATGCATTAGCACCCCTAAGATAATTTGAAATTCCCCAGGAGAGCAACTCCCCGTGTTATAACTTTAGGTCCTCAAAATTTACCTTGACTTGCAGAATTGATCGCTATAACTTTAGGTCCTTAGAATTGACCATGACCTGTAGACTTGGTTGCTCTAATTTTAGGTCCTCAGAATTGACATCGACCTGCAAAATTGGTCATTGCAACTTTGATTCCTCAAAATAAACCTCATCCCACAATATCGGTCATCACAACTTTAGATCTTCAGAATTTACCTCGACCTACAGAATTGGTCGCTACAATTTTAGGTCCTCATAATTGACCTTGGCCCGTAGAATTGGTCAATATAACTGTAGGTCTTCAAAATTGACCTCAACCTGCAGAATTGGAAGCAAGAGCTTTAGGTCCTCATAATTGACCTAGGCCCTCAAAATTGGTCGCCATAACTTTACGTCCTAATAGTTGACCTCGACCCTCATAATCGGTCCTCATAACTTTAGGTCCTTAGAATTGACCTCGACCCGCTAAATTAGTCTCTATAACTTTAGGTCCTCAGAATTGACCTCGACCATCAGAATTGGTCGCTACAATTTAAGGTCCTCAAAATTGACCTCGGCCCATAAATTGGTTGCTACAACTTTAGGTCCTCACAATTGACTTTAGTCCTCAAAATCGATCGTCACAATTTTAGTTCCTCAGAATTGACTTTGTCCAGCAAAATTGGTCGTTACAACTTTAGGTCCTCGGATTGACTTCAATCCTTAAATTTAGTCACAATAACTTTAGGTCCTCAGAATCGACATCGAACCCTCAAAATTGGTTGATATAATTTTAGGTCCTCAAAATTGACCTCGAGCCACATAATTGATCACTACGACTTAAGGTTCTCAGAATTGACATCGGCCCTCAGAATTGGTTATTATAGGTTTCAGGCCCTCAGAATCGATCTCGACCCTCAGAATTGGTCATCCCCAGCACAACTTAAAAGTTGAACTTAGGTCCACATAATTGACCTTAATCCGCCAAATTGGTCTTCCTCGTTTCCTTAGAACCAATCCTAACACATCTTTAACCCAATAAATTGGCCGTCATTATCTCTTTAGGTCCTCATAATCGACCTGCACAAACCTCTTTCCCAATGCCGATATGATGTTTATGATTCGATGACCTTCACTTATTCCAAACTCGCCCGTTGAGGGGATGTCTATAGAGACCTCATCGTAAGACCCTGATAAGCACCTCCTTAGGTTCTTATCACTTATCCATCCACCGTAAACCCTAGGTCATACTCCGAGTACCGATCTAGAGGTCACTAGGCACTTCTCGGCTCTGTTAGACTCCTGTCAACTTTCTCATCTGATAGAAACATAATGAGTATTCAAAGGCTATGAATTTACTTTCTAACGGTCCAAATCGTGTGTGAATCAGGATCACAGTTATAACGAACGGTCTGTTTTACTATTGGAAACCAATCCGGAGGATACCAGACACTTTTTATCACCATTTTGACCCCAATAAACTTCCTCGTCTGAGGGAAAGCTTAATGAATCTTTGAAGGGATCTATATTTATTTTCTAATAGTCCATCTCGTGCATGAATCATACTTACGGCTCGAATAAATGATCCGTTTTACCCTGAAAACTAATTCGAAGGCCACTGCGCGTTCTCGGACTTCGTTTGACTCCTGTCAACTATTTAGCTCAAATGAGACTAAATGAATCTTTTACGATCATTGAATACCCTTTCCAATGGTCCACCCCATGTGCGAATCAATCATACAGTAAAGACGAACAACCCATTCTTCTTTGAAGGGTCACCGGGTACTTCCGGGCTCCATTTGACCAAGGTTAACTCTCCGAACCAAACGAGACTGATTCTTAAAAGGGATTTGAATAACCTTTCTGATGGTCCATCCCATGTATGATTCTGACTTACGGTTCAGACGAATGATTTATTTTCCTTCGAGAATATCTTGTCTAGTGATAAACGGGCAATTTCGAGCCCCATTTGACCCCCATTTGACCTCGATCAACTTCCTAACCCAGTAGTAGCTTAATGAATTCTTTAAAGTCTCTGATAACCCTTTTTAATGTCCCACCCCGGGCGCCATTCTGACTTATGGTTTTCATTTTACGATCATTTTTTGAAAGTCTTCTTGAGACTACCGAATGGAAACCCTAGGACCCTGCCTATCTTCAGTGTGTCTAGGGTTCCATTCTGATAGGCAAGTCAAGGACCATGTCGATCAACAACTCCCTTGGCCCTATAAATAGAGTCCATGACCTCACTTGAACATTCCTCTCAGCAATTCAGAAAGAATTCCCTCAATTTAGAGTTGTACTTTCCTAAAAGTCCCATATCCCACATTCCTTACATTATTTTCATACTTTTTTGAGTAAATTCCCACCCACCTCCTCAAACCGGTCAGTGCATCTATAAATAAGATTTAGTTCAAGTCTTCATAAGGAGGTCCGCTTATTTCTCTTTGCCTTTTAATTCTCTTAATTTTGCATTAGTTACTTCATTTTCGTTTTAGTATCTTATTTCGTTACATCACATATAATAATTTTAAATTTTTATTATTAGTATACGCACATACTTTATTTTCATAAAAAAAACAAAAATAAGAAAAAGAGGGTTCATTCGTAAATTCCAAAAGGGAATTCCTCATCACACTTTCTCACACTAGAAAAGATTTTTCCATACACACACATATAATAAAGTCCCCGGTTGAATTTTTGGGTTGAACCCCACCTCATATTGTTTTCTAACTACGTGAACTTTGATGCACTCGGGTTACGTAGGGGTCTTGGGTGAATCCCTCGACTCGAGTCCTCCCACCTACATTTGTTATTTAATTCTCATATAATCATGATATATATATATATATATATATATATATATATATATATATATATATATATATATATATATATATATATATATATATATATATATATATATATATATATATATATATATTATGCTTGTGTGTTTGTGTATTGTCTGATATATGCAATCGTTCATTCATAACGACTTGTGAATCGACAAACACTTATGCTTTATTTTTTAGCTACTATGTTGGGAACACTGCGAAGGATGGCCTCGCTCTGCCTTTAGCCATGACGCGAGTCGAGTGATTCCATCCTCCATTTATAATATGTACATAAGCATACACATCACGGAGTTATATAGGAGAAGATTAACATATGCCCATAAGAGACTGAAAGGGAGGGATGGGTGCCAAACACCTTCCCATTCTGTAACTTAGTCCCCGGACCTTTGAGCTACTTAAATTCACAGGCATCAGTATTATCCTTGATTCCGTTCCCTCGAGGCGGTAACATTTCTTTTTCCTGTTTTATGCCAAATAGGCTCGTGACTATATCTGTGCATATCACCCAACATTAACGACGGTCGAATGCCCCTATAAGGGATGCAATTCCACCCGCACGTTGGAAGAGGGGAAAAAGGGGGGAAGGAAGGAGGGATCCACCTCCATGAGACCCTGACCTCCCAACATCCCTGGGATGGCCACACATAGTATGCCTTTACATTATTTATTTATCTTAGGTAAGAGACTATGTGATAATTTTAGTAGGTTTCCTTCCTAGGTGATAAACTAGGTAATACTTATGGTGTAGTGATCTCTAGGTATGGGACTGAAGGTTGTGCTAGGTTGTGATACCCGAATTATGAGTTCGGATAATTCAGAATAAAGGTAACTTGATTAAGAATTCAGAATTATTGTCTAAGATGATAAACGGGTAATAAAATGAATTTTCATCGTAAGTATACACAAGGCTAAAGATAATTGGGATGACTGGCTATAGCGATGTGGGTGTGTTTTGGCATCACGAGTATGTGTTGTGCTAAAAATAATTGGTTGACTAGCTATAGTGATGTATCATGCATGGAACATCATGAGTATATACAAGGTTAAAGACATTGGGATGACTAGATATAGTAATGGGAATGGGTGTGATGCATTAAAACATAAGAGTGCTAGAAGTATGTGCAGAACCAATAGAAAGGTTGATTGACTTTAGAGTCATCCGCTAATAAGAATAATTAAATAGTTAAACTAAGTAAGATAGAGTTTTAGATGTAATTCATTGTCATAATAACATAATTGAACTTGAATAATGGGGTCTCTTAGTTATGTAGTTAGTTAGTATGATTTTACTTTAATAGCATATTCAAATATCATTTTAATTTAAAATTCTCTGTTGTAATGTTTATTTCGTATGATGCTTATGTCTAGATTCATGAATCCAAATTGGAGTAGTAGTTGTGTTTATGCTGTGGGATCTGTCATATTGTACTGACTAACATTAAAAGTACAGTTACTGGAGTAGCTTCATAGGATAGATTGGACATTCGTGGGGTGGAGATGGATTTCTATTTTATAGCTTTATTTGTTTAGATTTTCTATTCTTTTGTTTTATTTATGAGATAACTGTTTATGGATTTTGTGGGCCATTTGATTCCATAGTTCTTTATGCCTTTTTGTGTTGGAGATACAGTTGGATTATTCCATTTAAGTAATAATCTATCTTTTCGAGTTGAGTTTTATTTTGGAAATACCATGGTGGTGGTATTTCTCGTGTGAATGTTTATATTCATTGGATAAAATTTTGGATTATATCTTGTGGAAAAAACTCTTAATGTCTCATATTTCTGTCACATCTTAAGAATGGTATTTCGATTCTGACGCCCAACGTAGGATAGCAGCGGGGGATGCCACCTCTAATGCGAAATATGCGGGGTGTCACAGTTAATATCAGAGCATGGTCTTTGGTCTCGTAATTTTTGAGTATGTTATAGTTTCCACGTTACTAATTTTTTACTCCCTTTGTATTCGTACTTTCTAAGATATTGGGTCTAACATACGTCTTAGTTTTGTTTCTTGGAGATAGGGTGTTTTGTGTTAAGATCATTGTAAGCATTGAGGTTAGAAGTAATAATTTTGATGCGAGGATCCTTAGAGTTAATTATGGAGACGAGATTTTTTTGGAGATCATTAATATCAATGTTAGCTATCTCTAGTACTAATGTGATTTGATTTGAGGATTTAAGCATTGCAATGGCTTTTTGAGATAGAATCGAGTGGTGATTCGTGAGAGAGCGTGGTACATTTTATTTTCATAGTTATACTTATGTACATAGTTAAGACATATATTGGGATATGTGCGTTTATGATTGGGTGTATGGGCGCCCAGTTAAGGCATTCTACGAGTAGGCATATGTGAGACTTATTTTATTTTTTTTGCAAAAGTTTACGTTATATGTTTACGCTTTATCAAATTTTGAGGACCAAATTCATATATTAGTGGGTGAGAATGTAATAACTCGTGATTTTTGGATCATAAAATATATTTTTATAAATTGAAAAGCTCAAAAAAAAATTATTGGACTAAATTTAAAAATGTTGGTTTTGATATATAAGAAATAAATTTTTAATCGGATTTGGAATCAGGAATAAAATTGAAATTTTTTCAACTTTTCTTTTTAGTCAACTGAAGAGGGGGAATCAATTCGGCCCAGGGAAGATTTGGTGAGTTGATTTCTTTTTAGGCGTTTGTGTTGTTTGAAACTCTTTTATTTTTCCTATATTAAGAGGCTCGAGTATAGACTTTTTAAACACTCATCTCAAAAAATATTTTTAATACCCGCACCTTTAAATTATACTTGCACGATTATCCTTTTCTTTAGCGATGCTGCGTTAATGAAATTTTTACGTCGCATGTTCACATGAGTTATGATTTATGTTCGTATAATTATTTAAAATACTTTGATTAAGTTTCACGCGACTCGGACAAGCAACGAACGCTACGCGAGCTTGTCCGGAAATTGTCCAACGGTGCACAACACAGCGAAAGTCCAGACTTGTGCGAATTGTTAGGACAATCGTTAAGTCAAAAAAAATATTCCGACCATATATTTAGACCCGTAAAAATATAAGGAATATTACCATGAGAAGAAAAATAAAAAAATATATGTTTTGCGCAGAGGTCCCATTTCTTGCGCGTATTGTTTAGGAAATCTCGGAAAGTCAAAAAAATATTCCGACCATATATTTAGGCTCATAAAAATATAAGGAATATTACCATGCGAGGAAAAATCGAAAAAAAATATGTTTTGCACAGAGGTCACATTTCTTGCACGTGTTGTTTAGGCCATCTCGGAAGGCCAAAAAAAATATTCCGACCATATATTTAGATTCATAAAAATATAAGCAGTATTACCACGCGAAGAAAAATTGAACAAAAATATGTTTTGCGCGGAGGTCTCGTTTCTTGCGCGTATTGTTTAGGACATCTCGAAAGGTCAAAAAAATATCCCTAATATATATTTTGACTCAAAAAAATATAAGGAATATTACTATGAAGAGAAAAATCGAAAAAAAATACTTCTGCGTGGAGGTCCTGATTTTGTGCGCCATGTATAGGACATTTGGGGAGGCCAAACGATTAATGTGAATATGGTTATTCACTAAAAAAATACAAGGAATAAGACCCTTAGATTTATAGTTTAAAAAAAGTACTCCACGCATGTCTGGGACGTTGGGCGGTAAAAGGTTTTTAAAGCTTTGGTTGGAAAAACAAGAATGAAAGTTACGTGATGTTTTCTCCAACTCAGAATATCAGACCTTGGGACAAGCTTTACACATTTTAGGACATACGAACCTTTGAATTGTGGGTAAAGAGTTGAAGGCTTCCTAAAATGGTTTATAAGAGAGAGAGAGAGAGAGAGAGAGAGAGAGAGAGAGAGAGCCTTCGGTGTAAACTTTGTAGCTAATCACTCAAAATCCTTCAAGTTCTAGCAGTGAAAGCACCCCCATATTTTTGTAGCTCCACCGACCACCCATTTTCCCACCATCCAAACACCACTTTAAGGGTCTCCACACACCATTAAAGTTAACCTTAAGGTTGGGACAACTTGTGGGAAAATTTCAGAGAGATTTTTAGAGCTCAAAGGGAGTCTTGGTTGGAGGTTTTGGTGCAACTTTTGGGAGCTCAACTTCATCTTCTTCATATCTACATTCGCTCTCCTTCATTCAAGTAGGGTTTTCCTCCACTCTAAACTCTTTTTAAATTCAAACCCACGTGTAGTTGTTAAATCCATGCTAGATAAGTGATTCTACATATTTCCTTATATATGTAAAAACCCATTTTGTTAGAGTTGAAAAAATGAAGATGATCTTTTGAAGAGATTTAAAAAATATTTTTATTGCTTAATCATGTTTGAAATACGTAAATCTCATGAAATGAATAATGAAAATGAAATACTGCATGAAAATACATATATTAGTTTCATTTAAGGGCATTCTTAGGTAGAATACCCATTTGTACGTGTAGAAGATGTAATATGCTTAAATCTTGGGATTTAAGATGATTAATGATGAAAAATATTAGTATAAACTCATGATTAAGAATTTGATAAAAACAATCCCAAAATCATTTAAGTCATGATGTTAATTTAAGTTTCTTAAAAAAGTTTATATATGACTTAATATTAGTATAGTTGGACTATTATGCAAAGTTATGTTAAAATGGATTAATCATCATTAAAATGGGTTAAAACGTTGTAGGAAATTTGTAATATAATAAAGATAGAATGTTATGCTAAAAAACACTTAAAATGGTGAGTATTTGTTTAAAATGCCTTAATGGAAGATTTGGTAAATAAGTGAAAAATTTACTAAAATGGTGTTTTGATGAAAAATACTTGAAAAATACTAAGGAAATGCTTTCTAGAAAAAAGAAGGTGTAACATGGCATTTTGGTAAATTAAAGTGTAAACTGGTTATTTAATATATTTTAGTGTTCGGCATTTGACACTAGATTGCCTCCTCGGCTTGTAGGAAGTAAAGGCTAAAAACGGGTTTTAATGATAAGACCGAATATGTAAATGTGAACATTGAGAATAATCTTGAACACATGAAAGATAATGACATTTGGATGATGTTGGGTTAAATAATTAAGCAGTGATATGTTGTCCCTAGTGGTTAAAGACCCCAAACCAACTGCAGTTAGCATATGGTGCTCGGTGTCGGGTGGTGAAATTCCATAAAACCGTGGGTGTGCGTGTGTTGTGATGGGTGAGTGTGCCAGTTGAATCCCAAAGATAATGTAAAGTAATGAATCGAATATTTATGAAAGATGCATAAATACAAAGTATATATATTTATTGGATTATTACGTGGTAACATAATGGAATATGATTAAGTTCCTGGCACAGAACATTAAAATGCTAAGTGTGAGTGGGCACGTGGTATATAGGTGCATTTATGACTAAGTTAAAGAATATTGTTAGTATAGATATAGGATAACATATTTGAATATAATGATAACTTATTTGAATATAATGAATACTTCTTGAATATTGTTAGCATAGTTAAATATTAACTAAGATAATTATTAATGATAATTAATGAATATGGGACGATGATGGTTTTCGAAATTACTAAAATGCATTGTATATGTATAGTATTTTTCTATGAAAATTATTGCTTAGTATTTCCCACCATACTGGGCATTTCGCTCATACCCTATTTTCCAAAACCCCAGGTACAGCAGGTGGTATGTCAAGTAAGGACGTTGGAAACCCCATGGAAAGTGATAGTCGTTGTTAGAGGCTCTGTAACCGATTTTAATCCATGGACTTATGTTGAACCCTAAACCCTTATGTTTTATTGAGACAATTTGGTTTGAACTTGAATTATTTTGGAAATTGTAATAATACAGGGATTTATGCTTTATTTATGTATTATATCTTATAAAAGTTTTACTTGTTAAATTGTTAATTGAATATTAACTTGGATAATATGAACCTCACCTTTTCACAATAAAAGAAATCAAAGGGTTTTTTGAAGTATAATGTGGCAACTATTTTCCAATTTAATCAAATATTTCATCCCCCTCCTCCTTAACACCCTGGTTTGGATACGGGTATTCCAACGGTAACTCTAATCTAGACCGGGGCATTACAACTTGATATCAGGGCATTAGGATCCTCGTGAGCATCAGAGTGATTCTCGTTTTAGTTCCCTTTCATTACGCATATAGTATTATCGTACTAAACTTTCCTATCATATAGGATGGCCCCTACTTGCAACACTGTGAGCGACAACAACGAGTTACAGAGGATGTAGGAGGTCGCGCGACTGTTAGCTGAGACTATCTCCCATCAGTAGAGGGGCGACACCACAGTCTTTTGTGAGGTACATCATGTGGAATTTGATAATTAGAGAAGACTAAGTGGTAATAGAAACTTCTAGTAAATTTCTTTGCATCTTAGCTAAAGACCTTGTAAGTCTATCTAGAGTATTAGGTTATTAGGTATTACACTTCTAAGTATCGATTCTATGGAGATTAGGAGGACTAAGTAACTTGATTATGATTTAGGTTTAAATAGTCACATTAATTCAAGATGGCCTACGAATGAATCTATACAGTCCTCGTGACTTAGCATTATAAATGATGGTATTAATTTATGGTTTTAGAAATTATTGAGATAGCTTGAGTCTTAACATGTAATATGATGGTTACATGGTAAGATAAGTTAGTTGTCCTGGTGGGATAGTCATTAAAGATTAGATTATGTGTTATGATGAAGTATATTTTGGGTAGCATTTTGGATAGGCATATGAATCCGCATCAGATTTTCCTTTGGAATTATGTGCTAATAATTATCTAATAATGTATTAGTACAGGTAGAAAATATTGCTTAGTAATGGTGAACTTTAAATTGTGGCCCGTGTAGTATAGTGACAAAGATGTCCCTTTTCGAACCTGATTCCTTATGATGTCAAGAATATAGAGTTATAGTTGGTGTAACACGTAGTAATTAGGATTAGTGTTTGGCCCATTGAGGAATTGAATTAGTGGCCAAGATCGGTTGTTACACATAATAGGATTATGTCATGACGATTCTCGCACTTGGATGTGTGTGTTTAATTGGAAATGATTGAATTGGTATACTTAGGAAATTACTATGTTGAGATTTTCATAATCGACTATTGATGGTTATAGCACGATTGAGTCATATTTTTATTGTGGCAATACCTTGGAGTTAGTGCCATGGCTTTGGTTATAAGCTTATATTATGGTATGACTTTTATGAAAAATGTCAGGTCGATAAGTGTGGGTTACACACTTGGGAGACTTAGAACACGATATGTTCATCATAGATTTAGATATAGCACTCAAGATGAAGTGTTAAGCTTGATTATAGCACTTGTGCATGCTACCTTTACGGTTTAGTATGACTCTAGTGAGGATAATCATTAGGTATTAGGAATGGATAATGCTTGAAAAGAATTGAGTTATAATTGTAACTCGTCTAATAGTTATTATTTGAGACCATATAGGATGTTTCAAAGGATTGTAGTGATGGTTCGCAGGGTAAATTTATGTGAGTTTTGTGTTTTTCTAGAATAAGGAGGATCTTGAGGTTCAAAAGTTAGCAATTGCATGTGGATATTGCGGAGACTTAAGTATGTAGGTCAGTGACTAGACTAATACTTTAACACACATGTAAATAAGTGAGAATTTTAGACTTCAAGTGTACATTGTGGTTTGTACTTCTTGTGGAAATGTTTGTTTCCTGAATTCAATTATTTCATTCTGGCATGGAAATCACCTAACTCGTTGCATCTTCTTATGTCTTCATTGATCCCGGTAATGGAAAGTTGTTGCTTCAATTTTGGGCCGGTATTCAGGTGTAGCATTGCGTAAAGCTCATTAGTAATGAGGGACATATTGGATTGAGGCTAATGCATCACGATAAATGAGTACACTCTTCTTTGAAAGAACCTTTATTTGACATCAATGAGTGTGTACGAGTGGTCTCGCGGTTCATTGCATGTGTACTTGATAACGTTAGGTTGACAGAGTCGTTAGTTAATAGGTATAGTTAATTACGATGTATATTGTGGATTTGAGGCCACGACTCTAAGACATTATGGATATTAGAACTTAACGGGACATTAAATACTAGTGTTGTATTTCGTATGAAATTTGCAGATTGATAATGTAGTCTCTCATGTGTAATTGGGTTGTTATGCCTAAGATAACTCTATGTTAATGCGTAGTCTCGTAGGAAGTATCGGTCAGATGGACCATTAGGATTAAATGACTGGCTTGAATCATTGATTAGAATAGTTATTGATGTTGAGTACGTGTGTGCCTAATCTAGGCAAGATTCAAATCGTTTGACAAAACATAGGCTTATAAATCACGACATTTGGAATAAATTCATGACGATGAGTTCTTTGGGTGTTTGCAAAATATTTTATGGAAAAAATATTGAGTCATCGTTAAAAGGACATGTTAGGCATGCTTGGTAGTTAACAATAAGACTTTATAGTCCACCATAATAGGGTTAACATGAGGGTGGGTTAATTGTGTCAGCCGTTAAGGAGCTGCAATCAGAAATTCTTGCAAAGTTCCCTCAGTCTTGGTTCAGCATATATCTCGGTGCGATGAAGATGTATAAGTACCTATGTAGAGATTTTTGGTGGTCTGGGATGGTGAGGTATGTAGCGATGTTTATGGCTAAGTGCTTACATGCCAGCAGGTGAAGGACGAGCACAAGAAGTCAATCGAGTTGTTGTAGCCACTCCCGATAGCCGAGTGGAAGTGGGAGCACATCTCCATGGACTTCATCATAGTGTTACCTCTATATGAACGGGGTCATGATGCAGCTTGGGTCGTGGTGGATCTTCTCATGAATTTTTCACACTTCTTGCCGATCTGTATCATGGACAACATAGCAAAGTTATCCATGAAGTACATACGGGAGATTATCAGACTCCACAGTGTACACCTAACCATTGTTTATAATAGAGATCCTTATTTTATTTCACAGTTCTGGAGGAAGGTTCAACAGGAGTTGGGTACTGATATAAATTTGAGTACGGTATACCATCCAAAAACAGACGGATAATCAGAGCATACGATACAGATTCTGGAGGACTTGTTGCGGGCATGTGCACCTGACTTTCAGGGTAATTGGGATGAGAACTTTCCTCTAGCGGGGTTTTTGTACAACAACAGTTACTAATCCTTCGAGGCCCTTTATGGGATACCTTGTCGTTATCCAGTGTTTTGGGTGGAGGTGGGCGAGAAGCATCTTACAAACTCCAATATTATCACGGAGATAACCGAAAAGGTTCAGTTGATACGAGAGAGGTTAGTGACGGCTCAGGTTAGACAGAAGAATTTTTTCGACAATCGATGTTTGTCGTTAGAGTTCGAAATGGGTGATAAAGTGTTGTTGAAGGTCAGTGGTAGGACTAGTAGTCAGAGATTTGGTCAAAAGGGAAAGCTTTCTCCTCGGTACATTGGACCCTTCGAGATTTTGGAAAGGGTCAGGGATGTCTTATACTGATTAGCGCTACATCCATGGTTAATTCATGTTCACAATGTCTTCCACGTCTCTATACTGAAGAAGTATCTGAATGATCCTCGACATGTGATCAACTGAAAGAACATCGAGTTAGAAGAGGATACAATATTCTTGACTCGACCCATATCCATCTTAGATCGAGAGAACCGGGTTCAGCGCAATAAAGTCATTCCATTGGTAAAGGTCCTATAGAGTCGCAGGGAGTCCAAGGTGCCACTTGGGAGCGAGAAGCCGAGATGAGAGAGACACATCCACAGCTTTTCGAGTGACTTATGATGAATTTCGGGGATGAAATCTCCTAATGAGGGGAGAATGTAATACCCGCACCTTAAAATTGTACTTGCACGATTATCCTTTTCTTTAGTGACGCTCTGTTAATGAAATTTTTAGTTCGCATGTTCCCACATGATTCATGATTTATGTTTGTATGATTATTGGAAGTACTTTGGTTAAGTTTCACGCGACTCGGACAAGCAAAGAACGCTACGCGAGCTTGTGTACTAATTGTCCGACGGGGCGCGACACAGCGAAAGTCCAGTCCAGTCCAGCGCAATCTGTTTAGGACAATTGGTAAGTCAAAAGAAAATATTCACACCATATTTTTAGACTCATAAAAAAATAAGGAATATTACCATGCAAAGAAAAATCGAAACAAAAATATGTTTTGCGTAGAGGTCCCATTTCTTGCGCGTATTTTTTAGGACATCTCGAAAGGTCAAAACAATATTCCGACCATATATTTAGACTCATAAAAATATAAGGAATATTACCATGCGAAGAAAAGTAAAAAAAATTATGTTTTGCATAGAGGTCCCATTTCTTGCGCGTATTTTTTAAGACATCTCGGAAGGTCAAAAAAATATTCCGACCATATATTTAGACTCATAAAAATATAAAGAATATTACCACGTGAAGAAAAATTGGAAAAAAAATATGTCTTGCGCGGAGGTCCCGTTCCTTGCGCGTATTGTTTAGGATATCTCGGAAGGTCAAAAAAAATATTCCGACCATATATTTATACTCATAAAAATATAAGGGAATATTACCACATGAAGAAAAATCGGAAAAAAAAATATGTTTTGCGCGAAGGTTACGTTTCTTGCACATATTGTTTAGGACGTCTCGGAAGGTCAAAAAAATATTCCAACTATATATTTTGACTTACAAAAATATAAGGAATATTACTATTAAGAGAAAAATAGGAAAAAAAATACTTTTGCGCGGAGGTCCAAATTTTGCGCGCCATATATAAGATATTTCGGGAGGTCAAACAATTATTGTGAATATGATTTTTCACTCAAAAAAATACAAGGAATAAGACCCTTAGGTTTATAGTTTCAAAAAAAAGTACTCCACGCATGCCTGGGACAGCCGTTGGGCGGGTAAAACGTTTTTGAAGCTTTGGTTGGAAAAACAAGAATGAAAGTTACGTGATGTTTTCTCCAACTCAAAATATCAGACCTTAGGACAAGCTTTACACATTTTACGACATACAAACCTCTGAATTGCGGGTAAAGAGTTGAAGGCTTCCTATAATGGTTTATAAGAGAGAGAGAGAGAGAGAGAGAGAGAGAGAGAGAGAGAGAGAGGAGGGACCTTTGGTGTAAACTTTGTAGCTAATCACTCAAAATCCCTCAAGTTTTAGCAGTGAAAGCACCCCCCATATTTTCGTAGCTCCACCTCCCACCCCTTTTCCCACCATCATAACACCACTCTAAGGGTCTCCAAGAACCATTAAATCTAACCTCAAGGTTCGGATAACTTTTGGGGAAATTTCAGAGAGATTTTTTGGAGCTCAAAGGGAGTCTTGGTTGGAGCTTTTGGTGCAACTTTTGGGAGCTCAACTTCATCTTCTTAAGATCTACACTCACTCTCCTTCATTAAAGTAGGGTTTTTCTCCACTCTAAACTCTTTTTAAATGCAAATCCATGTGTAGTTGTTGTTAAATCCATGCTAGATAAGTGATTCTCCATAAGTCCTTATATATCTGAAAACCCATTTTGTTAGAGTTGAAAAAATGGAGAAGATGATCTTTTGAAGAAATTAAAAAAATATTGTTATTGCTTAAATCATGTTTGAAATGTGTAAATCTCACGAAATCCTTTATATACTATAAAACGGGATACAAGGCATTCACTTCTCCTTAGTAGATAAGCTACCCACGTGGCATCCTTTATTTATCTATTTTTTTCATATAAAAACAGATTATCCCTCCCATTTTATGACGCTTGAGATTCCTAAAAGGCTCAACTCTCTTTATCCCTCAGTTTTATGTAGTTAAACATTTATTCTCTTGATATTCCTCACATGGTTGTACATTTTCACCCTCTCTTTTGACATTGTACTCTTTAGCAATTGCAAAGAACCATTGTTGAGGACCTAATCATGTATCTTTGTTGGTAAGTTAGATGGGTATCTCTCTTGCATCACAATATGATTTTCTGTGTTTTGAAAATGTGGGATCATATGAATTTTGAATTATTTTGTTTTGCCTTTTTTTAAAATCTTTTTTCAGGTTGTTTTTGCCGATCTCATCTTTGGAAGAAGATGGAGGTGAAAGAGGATTTTAAGAAGAGAAGAGAAACTCCTGAATTTGGATGATGAGGCTGCTGCTTTCTAGCCTCCCATTTGCAAGTAAGAATGCCACTTTTCTTTTTCTTTTTTTTTTTTTGGGGGGGGGGGGGGGGGGGGGGGGGACCTAAAAGATACATGCGTGTTTATATATAATTACCCATATGTATGTAAACTAGATGTTAAATTACTAGACCTTCAAATACTGTCTTACAAGTGTTTTCGAACACAAATATCATAAGTAAAAGCTATGAGATGATATGAACACTAGTACTTGAGTTGTCACAAACACCGAAGCAGTGGGATCACCGGATATGAGTTGCAGGTAGTCGTCGGTTGGCAAAATAAGTTGTGTAGAGACGGTTTTGGGGTTCTCCTGTGGTATAAGTGGGTTTTCCAGCGGGTTAGGGCAACTGAGTAAACCCGGTTAAGGGGTTGTCCGGGTTTTGAAGTGGGTTCATGGGTGAGTAAGTGGTTGAAGTCGTATGTGTTGGTTCAGGTAAAGGGTTGAGGTGGGTGGTAAATGGTGGTGGTTTGATGGTGTAATGGTAGAAATGAGGTGGGTTTTAATGGAAGGAGAAAAAAAGATTGGTGAGATGTATAAGATGAAGATATGAGATAGGAGAGAGAAGAATAAATCTGATTTATATTTGAAATGAAATATGGGACTGTGTTGGGTGTATGTGAAAGTATGATAGTAGGTGTGTGGTGATGGGATTATTTAGGTATATGGTTGCGTATGGAGTTTCTGTGTGTTCGATTATTTATTTTATTATATATATAAAAAATAGAATATATATATACATAAATATTCTCTTAAACGGACTTCCTTAAAAAATGAATTAACGGACTTTTGTCCTTATCTGACTGTGATCCCCTTGTAGTCCCTAAGACATTTTGTTATTTTCTTTAGATGGTCCCCCTCTTGTCTTATATTAAAACCTTACTTTAAGACTTTATATTCAAAAGATTTTTAGTCCAGACCCCAATTGGTATCAAGACCTTAAAGACTTTAGAAACTCACCAAATTCCGACCAAAACCCTAATTCTGGTATCAGAGCTACTATGGTATAAGACCTTGCCTTTAAGAGGAACCAGACTCATAAGGGGTTCTCACCTCATGACAGTTCTTCATGACTAGTGGCGAAGTGATGACTCTTACCCCTAGAGTGACCCGTCGATTAAGGCCCAGTGTGGGTTGTAGTTGTCGAGAGGCAACATGCATAAAAAGTAGTTCTGAGGGACCTTCGCATGCCACACGTACGCTTCGCGCTATGAACGCTGGTGGAAAATGGTATCATAGCCATAAGACACTCCTTTTAGACCTATAGTAAAAAGAGTTTAATGTCTTTGGGATTTATCCCTCGCATTTACAAAGATATTTTTGGAACCAACCCAGACTATCATCCTATACCCATAACTCATTTAGACTCAGAAGGTTATTTAACCTCTCACATAGACGGTTGTTCACATACTGAACACATCCCAGCCAAACACGCAAATAGTAGACAAGTTACTGTATGTGCTATAAATAGTATAATAGACCAAAATAAGTGTATACTCCTTGTATTATGAAAATTAATAAAAGACACCCAAACCCTAGAATTAGACATAAAAATATCTCTAAAGGACTACTAGAAATGGATAGCCAAATCCAAATAGACCTAGTACAAGTTCTACAAGAAATAAATATTAAGACTAATCATATAGAAGTCCTTAACAAAGACATTTTAGAAATTACAACTTTGACTAAGAATCGAGACAATGAGTTAATTAAACTCACCAAAGAACAAGCTAAACTTATTCCTAGGTTAGATAGTTATATTTCTAATGGAGATAGTTAGATCAGACTGGAATGAGGTACCAAGATACCTCTCCATTCAGACCTTAGCAGATTTTTACCAAAGAATTTTAGAAAAAATAAATAATGATAGATTTTATTATAAGATGAATGAAAATGAGATTGCCAACGCTGCTAAAGCAACTAGAATTATATTATAAAGATTAAATTTAATCTCTACATCCATAGCAGCTACCCAAGACTATAATAGTTGATTTGTTAAATACTTACATTTAGATTTAAAAGCTAAGACATAAGGATTAACTACCTTCTACACAGACTTGGCCCAAGTAAATTATCTTAATAATATGGAAAGCCATAACGTATCCAAAATAGATAGTATTATTAATGAACTTAGACTAGACATGGACCAAGTAGAAGAAAGATACGAAGAAATTATGAAGGGAATTAAGTTTATATATAATAAACCTTCCCAAGACGAATTAGACTCTCCGTTTATTTTAAATTGTTTAGATAAAATAGAAAAAAATGTAAAAACCATAGAAGCTAGGATGACACACGAATTTGTGCATAAACAAGAAAAGGAACGTGAGGTAAAAGACTATATTAATAAGATCGCTAATTCGCTTGTTAATACTCTTGTTAAAAATAATGAAGATATTAACAATAATGCAAGAAAAGAGAATAAGACATTTAATGAACAAATCCTTAGGCAAATAAAAAGACAAAAATATTATTCAGACTCTTTAGAAAGGATTGAAAAAAGACTTGAACAAAAATAGGTAACCACCAGTAAATTTAGAGAATCTCCTTTTGAAGGAACTAAGGAAGGAAAGACCATAACTAGAGGAATCATAAATGATGGATTAGATAAGACTAGTAAGATAGTTAGCTCTATCCCAAATATCGGACATAGTAATTGTATGCTCCAAAGGCTTAAGGATTCATCCTACAATATTAGAAATGGTGGAAGGAGAGAAATTTCACCATCCTCTCCAATGGAAAGAATGGGGTGAAGTTAACTGGGAGATTGTTGAAGATTCCATTCATAATTAACAACTTCCAGCCGTTAGATACATAGACTTGTTTAAAGAAGGTGCCACTCCTAAGACTCCTAATTATAACATGACTTACCATTGTAGGAATCATGTGTTAGACAAATCCTATACTGAGCTCCAAGTGTTTGACTCAGAATGTCTTAAATCTAGAGGAATTGATAGGAAGTTGAAATTCCTAAACATTGGACTCTTTCAAGAAAGAATCCAAGGATTACATAGACCTCAAAATAATATCAATATATTGTGTTATTTAATAGATAAAATATAGAAAGATTTTGAAAAAAGCCTTATTGGGATAGCCCAATTAGAAATGATAGACAACATAGGATACTTTAATGTCATTTCGACATTTACAGTAGCCGTAGACATAGCCAATCATTTTAAGTTAATCTTATATGCTAGTGGCTATGAAGACTATATTATCCCAGGCGCTAATATAAATATAGAATTCCAAAGCTATGTGAAGTTCTCTCAATTTCCTTTTGAAGGAATGCAATCGAGAATTCCTAGCAGTAGAATTAATGAAGAAATATTAGTTAGAGCCAATGTTTCAGACTACAATCATACTTACAGTATTAGGAATACTGGACCTATGAAAGAAAAAGCTAAGACCCTTTGGCAACTGCCAGAATTCCAAGAAACTAAGACTATACAAAATAAACCTTTGTTTATTAATCACGACGGTGTCACTGGAAATGTTACTATCCAATTTGGCCCCTCTAAGATTATCAATAAGAATATCTAGACTGAAGAAGTTAGATTTAGGAATATGGGAGAAGCCATAATCAATGATCCTTTAGAAGAAGAATGTAGTAGTAAGACAAGTTCTAGTTTACTAAGACAAGCCCCGATAATTAGACCTAAAAGATCATTTAAAAATAAAGACTTAGTTAGAGAAAAATCTAGGATACAAAACTTTGGACATGAACCCTTAAAATTGGACATGAAGACATTTAAAAAATATCTTAATAAAAGTCATTCTTTTAGGATCCAAAAAAGAGATAGATTTAATATGAAAGCTTAAGACCGTATATTAAAATTAAAAGAATCTAAGAATATTAAAGAACTTCTTAGAAATCTTAGACTAATAGAAGAAGGAGAAGAAAGAATAATGCCAGCTACACAAGTAGAACCCTAATAAGAAAGAGATAAGAAGTAGTAGTAGGCTAAAAGATGCTCCTAGACTTTTTAGTAAACCAATAGGAATAAATATTCCTATATACTCAAGAACTGTAGTAAAGACCAAATTTGATTATATAAAAGACTTTCCAACTAGTGACAAGAGTTTTACTCCCATTAAGACTATGGCAAGCCAAGCCATAAATTCAGTTAGGATATAACTTAACTTATACAATGCCCAAGATAGGAAGAAGGCCTTAGATGAATGGCGTAATCAGATGAACATGTGTTTTGCATCTAATGAACAATGGCATGTAAGTTCATGTAAACAATTCGCTGAGCAATCCATTAGGGGTATTGCAAAATATTATTTAGATAGTTTAAGAAAGGCCACAAATGAAGACTCCTTGGATAAGATTGAGAAAATGAAGGAGAACCTAGAAGAAAGATCAGTTGAAGAATATATTCAATTGTTCACGTCAGAATTCATTAGAGCTGGACATTCAGCTCAAATCAATGAACAAGACCTAGTAAAAACTAAGTTAGTCGTCCTTAGCATTTGTAAACTAGATAAGATCAATGAATATAGCAATAATTATGAACAGCTATATTACCAAATTAAAGAATTTGGAGAGACCTTAAAACATGAATACTTTAGAAAGATACCAGCCATAGGACTAATCCTAATTAATTAATATATGAATTGGCCAGGAGTAGCTGGAGTTAAGAATAACTCCCTTGGTGAAAGAATCAATTTTGCCAAAGACAATATCATATTTAAAAGACGTGATTTAACTCAAGAAAAGTTAATAGAAGAAACTTTCAAGTAGATTCCTCCAATAAAAGACGAAAGAGACATCGCTCTAATCAAATGGGGATGTGAAAGTGAATCTAAGAAATTCAAAAAGAAATTAGAATGGAAACATAGGAAGTTTAAGACTAGACCTTTAAGATTTCTAAAGAAATATAGATTTAGACCATCTACTACCTTAAGAGAAAGGAACTCTAAGACTAAGAAAAGTAGATTTAACTAAAGAAGATATTTTAAGAAGAACACTAGTAAGTATAAGTAGGTTCCTAATTATAGGAAAGAAAAAGAAGTAGCTCAATCTAAGATTGCCATAAAAGAATGTTGGACTTGCGGCAAAAAAGGATACTTTGCTAAAGACTATCCTAATAAGAAAGATAAAGAAGGTATTAAAATTATTAATATAATATTAGACTATACAGATCAAGAAGAATCAGATATCCTATATGCTATAGAATTATCAGACATAGAAGAGGATGATAATACTAGTATCTATAGTGCATATACAGAAAACGATTCAGAAGATTATAATAGTGATACTAATGAGTACGAAGACTCCCAAGATACTTTAGATTTGTTTATGATGCAAGATAATCAAGACGATTTAGATGATGAATATATAGACTTTGAAGAAGCTTGGTATAAATGTATATTAAGCCCCTTTTTAAAGAATAGATGGACAGTTAATAATCCTGATTTACTAACATATATACCTAGATTTTACTTTGATGAAAGACATTATTACACGTTTGAAATGAAATGTAGCAAGAAAGACTTAACAATTTTTAAATAATTTCAAACATCATATATATATATATATATATATATATATATATATATATATTCTTAAAAAAATAAATTCAGATTAGTATAGAACCAATTAAATAATTTTGTGATTAACAATTTTTATCTCAAACCTAAGCATGCATCTAGGTAAGTATAGCAAGATAAAATAATTCAACCACAAGGGCCGATGTACGAGGCAAACCCAAATGGGAAAAACCTCGAACAACCCAGCCACATGAAGTCCTCTATGGAATTATAAAACGATATGACAGAAAACTTACACCATAGAATCGATGCCCTCACAAGCCTTGACGCTCTTCATTCATTTAACCGTTGATCAGTGACGTGCAAGAATCCACCCGCAAAGATGCAACAATGTGTGAGACCACAAATGCCTCAAAATCCATTTATAAGACTTAAAAATCGTCACGTTCATGGAGGTTATTGTACGTAAATCAATGAGAAAAGAATCCTCCATTAGAAACAATTATCAACACGATGTAAAGAATAAACTACAGCACCTGTTGATACCAAGTTTAGTCTGCTGACATAGACCAATCACTTGAAGACATGTGTCAACCTACAAATACTTTAGACAAGCAACTTAAGCATACCAAGCAACTCAGGCGTCCCGAGAAACTTAAGCGTACCGAGCAACTCAGGCGCCCTGAGCAACTTAAGTGTACCGAGCAACTCAGGCGGTCCGAGCTACTTAGTGTGCAGAGCATCTAAATCAAGAGAATCAAAAGACAACTACGCATTAAATGTTCATTATTATCGTACAGATGTATATGTCTACTAGATAACAACGCATTGTCCTTTCATATGTACAGCCTCAAGGCTATAAATACATTGTAACCTCCTCATAAGAAGGGGACTTTGGATCTCTTGGTAAACCGATTATCGAGAATTCCAGGAAAACAGTCAGCAATACAAAATAGTGGACGTATGCCATTTTCAAAAGGCTGGACCACTTTAAAAATCCTTTGTCTTATTTATTCATTTTATATGTGATTGATTAATTAGATATAATCTAGTTTTTTACATCAACAGATTGGCGCCGTCTGTGGGAAACGACTGTACTTTGCATTTTTCACCAAAATAATTCATCATCTATGGCTGATAATCCGGAATCCAGTAATCGAAACACTGGGGTCCCTCAAAACCCTTCTACTCTCCCAAATGTTCAAGATCTGGTTGGTATAATGGCTAATTTAGCCCAAGGACAAACGACCATGCAGGAAACTATGCGTCAACTTATACAAACTATTTAAGGTGGAGTGCCGATCCAATCAGGACAACAAAGTGTTAAGATAAATACCCATTTCCCTTCTTCAAGAACTAGACGAACGTTATTCCCAGAGGTCTCTCAATCTAGACGTACTGACTTATATCATACTGAAAGATCTAGTGATCCTTCATATCAACCAGGCCGTACTTCATCAGTACGAGCTAATAATTCCCACCGAAATGTCAATCTCGCCCCTGAAAGGACTAGTGCTATAGAGAGGTTGAGTAGAGTATATCCTTTTGACCGATTGGGCCCTAGGAGGAATAGAAGTCCTCCTAGGATTGCGTCGAGGAACTCTCAATGACCATCCGACCTAAGGGAAGGCTCTGCTCAATAACGCCCAACAGCTCGTAATGAAAGGTCCCAAGAGGAAAACTCAACACGATCAGTTGCTCGAACCAATAGTCCCGAGGAGGGAAACGAAGCATGAAAAGGCTCTATTCAAAGGTTGGAGGATAGATTAGGGGAAATGGCTAAGGCCAAGAATCTTTTACAAAGTCCAAGGAACACCATTCGTACAAGCAATTATGGATTTTCCCACACCATCAAAGTTCAAAGCTCCTATGGTGATGCCTAAATACGATGGAAAAACTGACCCTGTCCTTTGTATAGAATAATACCAAGCTGCTACCGATATCTATGCTGTCCCAGATGAGATGAGATGTAGGGAATTTTTAGGAACTCTCACCGGGTCAGCCCAGATATGGTATAACAACCTTCCTCGAGGGAAGATTGAGACTTTCTTTCAACTGGCAGAGCTCTTTAAAGGTAATTTCTATTTTGGAGCGAAACTAGTCAAACGAGTAGCACACTTGTTAAGTGTTAGACAGAAGCCAGAAGAAAGTACTAGAGACTACATTTCTCATTTCAATAACGAGAAGCTTAAGGTAATTGATTACGAGGAGAAAATAACAATTACTGCTTTGATGAGTGGGCTATTGACAGATAAGTTGTACAATACTTTGGCCAAATATTCGCCTAAGACCATAACAGAACTAATGACAAAGGCAAATAAAATCATAAATGCTGAGGAAGCCATGGATGTGAAGAAGAGTACAGACACTAAAGAGACCAAGGTTGAGGCCAGTAAAACCGAGAAGAAGGATCAGAAGAACAAAGGTGGCAATAGGCAGTCAAAAGGTAAGCAAGCGCTGGAGCAGATGAGGAAGTATGGAAATTATACTCCCTTAAAAGTGGACATAAATCACATACTGGAGGAGATAAAAAGCAGCGAAGAGCTATCCTGGCCAGGGAAAATGAAGGTAGATCCTGACAAAAGGGACAAGTCCAAATATTGCGAATTCCACAAAGACCATGGTCACACGACCAAACGTTGCATAGCTCTCCAGAATGAAATTGAAGCACTCATCAGGCGAGAAAAATTGGCTAAGTATGTTGATCGCCAAAATGGTGGAAAGACCAGCGACCGAGGATGGAAAAGATCTAAATCTCCTCATCGATCAAAAGAAGACAAGAAGAGAGACCAAGAAGATGATCCAGAAGATGACCCCGATCTCCCCAAAAGACCAAGATAGCCAGAGCGTGAGGTATTTTCAATCCATTTTAGGTCATTTGAATGTAATGTTATTACAGGTGAAGATACAGGAGGGGGAGATCTTACTGTGGAGAGGAAAGCTTACCTCAATGAGGCTCAAGCCTACTCGTACATATAATGAATAAAATTGGTAGAAGATGATCGCCCGAGGAAGGTAAATAAAGACAAACTGGTCATTGATTTCTCTAAAAATGACCTGGCAGGTTTACTATATCCTCATGATGACCCATTAGTAATCAAGATGAGAATAAAGGAAGTGGTGATTTCACGGGTACTGGTGGATAATGGTATCTCAACAGATATCATGTTCTACCCATTCTTTGACAGTTTGAATCTGAAGTAAGCCCAGTTGGAGCCCTATCATAGGCCCCACCTCGGTTTTACTGGAGAAAAGGTTTTTCCACTTGGGACGATCAAGTTGGATATATTTATTGGTACTTGGCCTGCTTATCGAACAGAAATGGTACGCTTCTTCGTAATGGATAAAAATATTCAATCAGCCTAAAATATCATCGTGGGAAGGGTAGGTCTGAAGAAATTCGAAGCAGTACCATCTACTGTACATCAATGTTTAAAATCCCCAACCAATTTTGGAGTGGGAGTGGTGAAAGGCGGCCAGAAAGTAGCTCGGGAATGCTACTATTCATCTTCCGAACAGGAGGAATGTGAAGAAACAAGGAAGAATACTATCACCTATCAAGTGGATGAAATAGAAGATGCAAAGATTGAAACATTAGACCCTAGAGATGAGTCTCAACTCGTGAAGGGCCAAGTCATGGAAGCTACCGAAAATATCATTTTGGACGATGAATACCCAGAACGAAAAACCCAAATTGGTGCGTCATTAGATGAATCGATAAAAAAGGAACTGATAGAATTTTTAAGGCGCAGAAAACAGACTTTTGCATGGAGTTATGAATACATGCCAGGAATAGACACGAATTTCATGTGTCACGAGCTCAACGTGAATAAGGAAATCAAGCCAGTGAAGCAGCGAAGAAGAGTGTTCAGCCCTGAAAAGAACCAAGCTATATAGGAAGAAGTAGAGAAACTACAAAAAGCCTTTTTTATTGAGGATGTCAAATATCCTGATTGGCTAGCAAATGTGGTGATGGTAAAGAAGAAACATAACAAGTGGAGGATGTGTGTAGACTTCACTAATCTTAATAAGGCATGCCCAAAGGATCATTTTCATTTGCCCCGAATTAATCATCTGGTGGATGCTACCTCGGGACACGAATTGTTGAGTTTTATGGATGCTTATTCTGGTTACAACCAGATTAAAATGAAGCCTGAGGACAGGGAGAGTACCTCTTTTATCACCCCAAGGGGAACTTATTGCTATAATGTTATGCCTTTCGAACTTAAAAATACAGGTTTAACATATCAGCGACTAATGAACAAGGTGTTTGCGGAGCAAATCAGTCATAACATGGAGGTTTATGCTGACGATATACTGACGAAGAGCAAGAAAGTTGTTGATCATCTAGTTGACATAGGTCAGACCTTTGATCAACTAGAGAAATATCAAATGAAGTTAAATCCCACCCAAGTGCATATTCGGGGTGCGAGAAGGTATGTTTCTCGAATATATTTTAATCAACGAGGAATAGAGGTATACCCTGAAAAGATTAAGTCTCTATTGGTGCTACGATCTCTAACTACAAAGAACGAAGTGCAAAGTCTCACAGGGCGAGTTGCAGCACTTAACAGGTTTGTGTCGCGAGCAACAGACAGATGCCTCCCATTCTTCAAAACACTTTGAAAAACTTTTGAGTGGAATGATGAATGTTAAGAGGCCTTTCAAGAGTTGAAGAAATATCTGGGGACACCTCCATTGTTATCTAGACCAGTGATGGGAGAAAGACTATACTTGTATCTAGTAGTTTCAGAGAATGCAGTTAGCTCGGCGTTGAAAAATTGGAGGACGGAGTACAAAAACCAGTCTATTACACCAGCAAGGCCTTTTGAGGAGCAGAAATCAGATATCCAAGGTTGGAGAAGTTGGCACTATCGAAGCAAGCAGAAGGATGAGGCCATACTTCCAAGATCATACTATAGTTGTGTATACTGATATGCCATTAAGGAAAGCTCTGCATAAACCGGAGAAATCAGGAAGATTGATGTACTGGGCAGTAGAACTTGGTGAATATGATATAGTTTACGAGCCTAGATCGTCACTCAAGGGACAGGCAGTAGCTGATTTTATTGCGGAGTTTACTCATTTTGATACCCCCGAAGAATAGGAGTTTAATACAGACCAACCCGTGGATGTTACGGGATCACCAAATTTAACCCCCGGCCAACTTCCATTTTTGGACGATCAAGATAAGACAATCAACGAGCAACGAGAAGTGCCGAAGGAAGATAAAAGGAAACATCAAACATTCCACCGAGGAACTCTGTCTGATCAAAAGTTTGATAATGAAGTACCTGTATGGAATTTATATATGGATGGATCTTCGTGCACTATAGGAAGTGGAGCAGGAATTGTTTTAAACAGTTCGGATGAGATTGATATGGAGTATGCTCTGCGTTTTCAATTTAAGGTTTCTAATAATGAGGCTGAATATGAAGCTATGATCGTGGGTCTAAGTCTAGCCAAAACCATGAAGGCAAAGCAAGTCGTTGTATTCAGTGATTCACAATTAATCGTAAATCAAATCCTGGGGGTGTATGCAGCAAAGGGAGAACTAATGGTCAAATATCATGAAAAAGCAATGGAGGTTGTATCGAGTTTTACTGCAGTTCGGTTGATTAGAATATCGAGATTGGAGAATGCAAGAGAAGATGCCCTAGATCGGCTAGCATCAGCCACACGCACCGAGTTACGAAGAACAATCCCAATAGAAATCCTGGCTGGTTGGAGCATAGACGAAGATTTGATGATGAACTTCATTGCCCTTGACTTGGGACCATCTTGGATGGACCCCATCAGGGCCTATATTGAAGAGGGGGATTTGTTAATTGATAAACTCGCAGCCAAGAAATTGAAGTTTAAAGTTGCTCGTTACGTATTGACCAGTGACATTTTGTACAAAAGAGGGGTTATAGCAGGATTACAGAGATGTGTCCATCCCTCCGAAGTTAAAGACTTGATTGAAGAGGTTCACGAAGGGTCCTGTGGAGCTCATGTAGCAGGTCAGAATCTTTTGCAAAGAGTAACAACGCAGGGGTACTGTTGGCCAACGATGAGAGCTGATTGCGCAGCTTATTCATTAGGCATAAATTCTTCACACTTATCCCCTTAATTTTGATATTTTTATGATCCCATGTGGTGTAAATAACTTGGATTTGTCTTATATTTATGCTACTAACCCTTTTTGGCAAGTATTTCATATTTTGTGTATCTCTTATGTGTTTTACAGGTTTTTCATGCAAGAAAGATGGAAAAGAGAACTCAAAATAGTGAAAGAAACCAAGAATCGGGGAGTTGAAGGGAATTTTCGTAGTTTTGCAGCCTCATTCCGGAGGTGGTTCCAACTGTAAAGTTGAAGAGCTTTCAATTACAAGAACACTAGAAAAAATGGCACCTCAATCCGAGTTACGGTGAAGAAGTTATGCCCATTTGAAGTTGAGAAGAAATCCAAGAAAAAAGATGTCAGGCACAAACCGACCCGAAGCTGAGGAAAAAGAATCGGTCCACCCATTTGTCACGTACCAGATCCGTTACGAAATTAGTCAAGCTCCAGATCCGTTACAAAATTAGTCACGCTTTCTAAGTGTGACAAATTGGCATATACGGGATTTTTTTTTTGTGCTTATCTTTTAGCCAAAAGAGTTTTATGTTTTGGGGACTCTTCTAAACAACCTCTAGCCTATATATTTAGTCATTAGGACTCTTTTTATTCAGATTTCATTCATGTAAAAGTTCCACAACAAGTAGGAACATCTAGAAAAAAGATTCACATATTTTGCACCATTAATTCAAGAGCTTTTCCAGTTTTTCTTCAATCTTTGATTCCTTCTTGCATGTTCTTGTTCTTCAATCCTGGTAACTTTTATTTTCAGCACTTTTATTATTATTTCACCATGCTAGGCTAGATTTCCCAAGGCTGGGATACATGAATCCGGCTTGATGTGCTAGTTGCATGTGAATAATATTAATCCTCTCAAATTAGTGATTGATTACGACCGTATTGCATAGGAACACAACAATTGTAGATCTTTATATCTCGTTTGCCTCTGGGTAACCGGGATGATTTAGAATGCAATTCGAGTGTCACTATTGCGATACCGATTTACTCGTCCTCAGATTAAGTATGACGTGGGCTTGAACCTCGTATACGTAATGCTTGGGAGTACTAAATTCTTGGTCAAATTAATTAGTTAAATTTGCGATTAGTATAATAACTGTAATACACTATGGTTGGGGGATTGTATTCTCGTCCTGTTTTTATCATACACAGTTTAAATTTTTAAATCAATTTTCATTAGCAGTTTAGGTAATTTAGTATAATTTCATCTTTTTCATAATTTCATAATTGCATTTAGTTGTAGTCATCCCAAAAACAAAATATTTTTTCCTTTAGAGTCAGAGTTAGGATTTCCTTATCTATCCAACGTCATCACGTTCACTCGTCCTAGTTCCCTGAGGATCCGATACCCATACTAGCCACTATATTCCCCAAGAGTGTAGTTACAGTTTAAGTTTTTGTATTGTGGTTGGAAGCCGATAACAACGATTAGCGTATTTACACGGACGCTCGGTTTCCAACTCGATCAAAATGGCGACGTTGCCGGAAAATTAGGTAGACTTAGGATTAAATCAAGTTAATCTAAAACTTTGACCATAAAATAAAAAAAAAAATTGATGAGTATTACGAAGGAGATGCTGGATGAGAGTGAATGGAAAGATATAATAGATGAATTCCTTCATAGTAATTATCCCTCCACATCACAGAAGCCTTCGGAGGAGTGTGAGAGAGAGTATTTGGATAATGAGCAAGAAAGAGCGTTAGGAGATATGAGCCTAGAGGACTTTGAGAACGAATTCGGGCCGGTGGATGAGAGCTTCACTATCGAAGTCCAATCACTATTGGACTCATTTTGTCACTTAGAAGAGAGCGAATGGAAATATATGATTGATGATTTCCTTCTTTGTGACCATCCACCCATGCCACTGGAGTTCTCGGATGCAATCAAGGCCATGGTTAGAGTATCATCTGATTTAGAGCTTGATCCATGCATTACCAAGTTTAGGGACAATCTAGGCCATTCCAAAATTCACTTTGATATTCCCTCCAAGTCGACCCATTTGAGCTACAAGGTGATTGAGCAACTCATTGACTTCACTCACCTCATTCATCATATGACTCGAGGTGTTCGTTTTTTCTATTGGGCTGACTCCCAATTGTTTCGACTTTTGGTTTACGATGTGAGGAAGACGAGCTAAACAAGAAGAGCACCATTCCCTGTGCAAGGGGTCGGGTGAGTTTATATAGAAAGATGATAGGTCGTCACACCCCCGACGTGTATGGGGTGATTGTTGTTGTATTTTTTGAGTCATGCATGAGTGTCATATAGTGTCTTGTTGCATTTTAAATATTTGTTTGTTTTATTTTTCCGCACTTATTATTTTACCTTGTTTAGATTTTAGTCCTTTTTGCTTGAGGACAATGCAAAATTCTAAGTTGGGGGGGGGGGGGTCACAAGTGTGTATTTCTAAAACTTCACAAATTTTCAAAATGCCCAAAAATCTCAAAAAAATCATAAAACTTTGAAAAATCCAAAAATATTTTTCTTCAAAATAAATAAAAATTGGAACTCAAATTTTTCAAAAATATCATTAAGAATCGATTTAAAGTCTCAAGTTGTAAAAATTCAACATACACAAAGCCGAAATTGACTAAAGATGGAAATTGAGCAAAAATTGACGACTTAAAGAATAAATGTGGAGATAAACAAACCCGGTGAGATTCGAGCCTATCACTTTTTGCGAGTTTTTAAATCAATATGAGTTAATTGTTAACTCAAAGTTCTTTTCAGCGCCTAAAAAGTCATCGAGGATCTCAATCCTTGTATTTTGATCGGTTATGAAAAGCGTGTGTTAGTTTGCTTTGAAAAACGTGTCAAAAGTGATCTCTAAACTTAAATTCATCTTGAAACGCATATGGTAACGCAATTGGAATTTTGGACAATGAAGTAGGCCATCGTTTGTCACCCACAAATATTGGCCACAAAAAGTCGTGAAAAATCACATCTTTTGCAGCCTAAATTGAGCCGAATAAAAATTTATCCTTTTCGTTTGGTAACCCGAAAAATCCAAATAGCCCGGAATTGCGAAAAATAGAAAAATTCAGAATTTAAGTCCGAAAAGTGCATAAAAAGGGGCAAGAAAAAAATAGATATGCTCAACAAAAATAACAAGAAAAGAAAAGAAGTGAAAAACATAAAAAAAATAGAGAAAGGGAAGAAAAAAAATGAGCAATAGCCCGGAAAAAGCACAAATGGACATCCTAAATGACTTTTCCAATTCCGAATTTCCCAACCATTTCCATATCACCCAGTATACCTTAAACCCCGAAAAAGTCCTAACCGAGTCTAAATTGCGAAAATGATTACCGCGTGGATAGATATGACACCAAAAGATAATATAAGAGATTGAATGTGCGAAAAAGAGGCAATGTTCCCGTTTTTAAAACCATAATTTGTTGATGAGATCCTATCAATATTAAAAAAAATCGTCTTTCTACTTGTATGCGTGACTTTTCGTCCATTACACTTACTCTTTTATCACGCATACTGAGAGAATAGCCATAATCCGAGAGATTCGTTTGTGAGATCATTCCGTGAGAATTTGAAATCAAAACGAATTTTCGAATAAGTAACGTAATGATCAATCGGTGGAAAGTAACGTAATGAGACTATTGAACATGACTTGATGATGACTATTTACTGGAAAAGTTTGATTTATACAATTTTTAGGTATTTTGATTTTTCTTTGAGTCGAATTTTGTCGGTATATTCTTTGCAAACCCTCACGAGACACCACTCGTCCTACTAGGGTAACCTAGGGGTTCAAAGGCTTATTACATACGCTAAATGCAATCGCTTGCCCGCAAAAAAGGTATTCTATCCCAATAATTTTTTTTTGAAGGGTCCTTAACTCATACTCTCGTTCTTTTACATTTTTTGGGACGCGCAAAGTTCTAAGTTAGGGGGGGTTTGATTAGGCATAAATTCTTCACATTTATCCTCTTAATTTCGGTATTTTTAAGATCCCGTGCGGTGTAAATAACTTGAATTTGTCTCATATTTATGCTACTAACCCTTTGTGGCAAGTATTTCGCATTTTGTGTATCTCTTATATGTTTTACAGGTATTTTGTAAGGACACAAATTTCCAAATGAATCCATATATAGTTTTGGCTCAATTCCGGACAAAAACATTTATTCATAGGATAGTATGTAAATGTAATATTCTCAAGCCTATGAAGTGTTTGTTGAAGACGTAGCGACAAAGAGTATAAAGCTTCATCAAATATGCCGATTTGCGTGCCTCATTTCTACGTCATCAATCATAGTTCCATGCTCCCAAGGTATGAATGCAATTATATTTATATAGGAGTTCGGAACAAAGTTTATTGGGTGTTAGGTATAATATAAACTGCGTTTTTATCTCCAGAAAAATCTAATTAGAACTTTAAACTAAAGTATATAAATTTTCTGGGCCAAAATCGAATTTTACAAAATTTCTAAAAGTCGTTCGAAATGTCGTTCGAACGAGTTTTTCGTTCAAACCAGGTTTCGTTCGAACGAGTTTGCCAACGAGTTCTCACTAACCTATACTGGTCTGTCGTTCAAAATGTCGTTCGAACGAGCTTGTTCGTTCTAACGAGGTTTCTAACGAGATTCTAACGAAGTCCATACTGGTGCATCGTTAGAAGTCTCGTTCGAAAGAGAGTTCGTTCGAACGAAATGTCGTTCGAACGAGCTGTCAGGCGGGAACAGTTTTTTGGCAGTTTTTCACCCACTTCCCCACTTGGTTTTTAACCAACTTTTACTGACTTTAATATGTGCGGGAATGACATTTTCCAAACCAACATTTTCCATAACTTTTCCAACTTAGTTTATCTATTAGAGAGAGTTTGAGAGCAAAAATGGTTTAGGAAAATGTTCATGTTTTGAGTGAGATTCTTAGAGAAAAATATTGTCATCACTCTAGTGTTTACACCCAATTGAGTTTATCCAAGTTCATATATATATATATCAAATTGCTTGGAGTTTGGCACCGGTTTATCTCTACCTAATTCAAGAAGAGAAGTTTTGGTTTGCTTCTACATCCATCAAAGAAGAAGATTTTTGTTGCGATTCTACCCACTTGGAGAAAGGCTCCATGTACGGGTGACGGTGACCATAGAAAGCCCCATCGGTGGATTCCGAGATCGCGGTGGTGTTCCGAGGTTATCCGCTAGGAAGAGGTGTCTACAAGAAGAAGCGTCGAGGCTTGAGAGGGATCGAATCAGTCGTTGTAAGTCTACCTGTCTTGTAATTGTAATTCCGTATCTAGTGGATTTGTGGCTAGGGCCGTCCGAGGTTGTTTCCCGTCCTGGGTTTTTCCTCGTACATCGCGGCGTAGTGTGATTGGTTTATTTTATCTTGCTTTAATAACGTAGAACACATGCTTAGAATAATTCAAGATAAAATTCGGTTTAAATCATCACACTCATTTAATTTGGGACTTATATTAAATATTGAGTAATGTTTAATTAATTCAAGTCTTTTGCTAAATTTGGTTTCGCCTAATTTGCTAATATTGATAAACATATCTTAGGCAAAATTCTAGGACTAGGATTAATGAATTGGTTAATTTTGTTTTATTAAATTAAAATCCGGTGTACACTTCCGCATCGTGTTTGTTTTACACATACAAAGGAAATTATAAGATAAAGCCTTTTCAAATTGGTATCAGAGCCAAAATCGATAAATTATTTCATTAAAGATCCTTAAATAATTTTTGGCTAAAATGGATTTTTCCCCATTTTCAAAATTTCCTATTTTCGATAGTTCAAACTACGCATATTGGAAAGCGCGTATGAGATCGGCACTAAAATCTATCGACGAAAGAGTTTGGATGTCTATTGTTAACGGGTGGTTCCCACCAACTTATTTAGTTGAAAATGAACGTGTTATCAAACCCGCCGATAGATGGACTGAAAATGAGTTTAAACTTGCTAATTTCAATTCTCGTGGTTTAAATGCTTTGTTTAGCGCTGTCACACCGGATGAATTCCGTCGTATTATGACGTGTGAAACTGCTAAAGAAGCTTGGGATATTTTACAATTAACTCATGAAGGAACTAGTGTCGTTAAAGCTTCAAAACTCCAAAACCTCACCACTCAATTTGAAACTATCAAAATGAATGAAAAAGAAACTTTTGATGAATTCTATGCTAGACTTTCTGATATTGTTAATTCATCTTTTAACTTGGGAGAGAAAATACCTGACGACCGTGTTGTAAAGAAAATTTTAAGGTCCCTACCCGATAGATTTATTCCAAAGGTAACCGTTTTCAATTCTTGACCAACTTTAGCCTCTACGAAATTAGAAGAGCTTGTAGGTGATTTACAAACCTATGAACTAGATATGTTTCCCTCTAAAACTGAAAAGAAAATTGAAAAGGGCGTTGCTTTAAAAGCCCGAAAAGAGGTCAAGCAAGTAGTAGAGAGCGAGAGTGATAGTGACTCGAAAGACATGGCTTTATTTGCTCGTAAATTTAGAAAATATCTTAAATTTAACAAAGATAAATTTAAAAATGATTTTAAGAAATTCGAATCTTCTAAACATGACAAAGGCGAAAAGATTCCTAAAGCCGAGAAGATCCCTAAACATAGTAATGAACATTTAGATAGGGACGAGTCTGATAAGTGTTTTGGTTGTGAAGGTTATGGCCATAGGGAGTTTGAGTGCCCCACTAAACTAAGGAAAGAGGGTAAGCGACCCGTTTCATATAATGCGACCCTTAGTGATAGTGATAAGGAAGAGAAGGCCGATTCCCCCACTAAGAAAAATTTTGTGACTTTTATGGCTAGTCATGTGAGTGATAGTGAGAACTCATCGATTGATGAAACGATAGCACATGCCACTTCCAAGATCATTGTACATGATTCTCTTGTTTTTGATGATAGTGAGAGTGAAGAAGAAAGAGAGAGTGAAAATGAAGAAGAGGTTAATGTGAGTGAACTTCAAAATGCTTTTAAAGAACTTTATAAAGAATCTATTAAATTGAAAAGAGCTAATTTGAAGTTAGAAGCTAGTTTAAGAGAAAGTGTCAAGGTCATTGATGAAAATGTTTTAATAGAAGACCTTAGGACACATGTGAGGACTCTTCAAGAGAATCTTGAATATGTAGAAGGCGAAAGAGATAGCCTTAGGGGTTTAATGGAATCCTTGAAAAAGGAGCTTCTTGCTTTTGAAGAGCGAAATGTTTTACTAGAATCTAACATTTTAGAATTGGAAAATAAATTAAAAGATTCTAGTAATGTCAAATTTGATTTGGAATGTCGTTCAGAAAAACTAGATAAAATGTTAGGAACGGTCCAAATTAAAAATGACACTTGTGGTTTAGGCTTCAATACTTGTAATGAATTTACTCATAATGCCCAAACCAATGTTTTAGGAGAATCTACTAGGAATACTTTTAAAGATCACTCCTTAAGTAAATCTTTTCGACATGTTCTCACTTGTACACATTGTGGTCGACAAGGTCATCTTAGGAAATTTTGTTTTGATCTTAAACGAATTTCTAGAAAATCCCATAGTAATGTAACCACGGTAGTTAAAGTTCCTACACCCCAAGATAGTCATTCTCCATTAATTTGGGTTAGGAAATCCGACTTGGTTGCCTTGAAAAATAGGGTTGTTGATTCTCATTTACTTTCACATTCTTCCTCCCTTGCTAAATCTAAAGGATGAATGTGTTAGTGTTTGCATACTTTAGCGTTTGTACTTTATGCTATATTCACATGCTAAATGTATGCTTGTTTAGTCAATTTTCTAGTCATTGCTTTATTGGATATCACATGCCAGAAATTATGACTTGTTTATCTTTTTGTATTATATTTTGTGTTTGAATTAATTGAAAAATATAAAAAGATTTTTGTTTATCATTTGTGTTTTATTTATTTCATTTAAGCTTAATGAAAACTACAAATGATTTTTGTTTGTCCTTTTGAGTAAATATTTATTTTTGATTACAAATGTTAAAAACTCAAAAAGATTTTATTTTGTGTGTATTTTCGTTTGACACACATTATGTGACATATAGTTGTGTTTGAATCCCATATTTTAGGCTCCCAAGTGGCTAGAACTTTTGGTTTAGATTTTCAATCCTTAAAATGTTCTTTACCATGCTTTATATGGAGTAGTTGGATTTTGTATTGTTTAAATGGATTCTATTTTTATATGCCTCTATTCACACATGCACGAGCTCTTTTGAAATCTTAATGTCACATGTTATATTTGAGATTTTTGAGGTATTCTCCTACCAATCTAGTCATCTACATATCTATGACCTAGGAGGACTAGTGCATGTCTAAATTCGTTGCATGAGAGATTTGTGTGAAAATGAAAACATGATAAATAAAATGTGCACGGGGAAGGGATCCGAAAGGATGAATTAAATCCTTTTCGATAGTAAGCCACCGTTTATTGGATCTAAAAGAAATACGTGATCCAAAGGCCTAAAAACAGAATATTTGGCATTAAAAAGTAAACAATTGCCAAGGCCTATGTTTGTTTGATATATTCATTCAAAACCAAAACAATATATATGCTTATTGAGGGAGATTTGGATGGTATATCAACGGTTTGCACAATGTCCGTTTATCCTAGTTGTCTTTAATGTCATGACTCTATTTGGTTTGTAGAATCATCATCATGCTAGGCTTGTATGCATTGTGTATGTTTGTTCATTGAGTTCAATCTTTATATTGTCACATGAGGGTATATTTAAATGTGACAAAGTTTGCAATCAAATGAGAACTCCGTGAATGTTTATTAAGTGTTTGGGTCTAAATTTAATTGTTACTAGTTCACACCCCAACACTTCCGTTTCCATATGACACATTTTTGCCATACGAGTGTGAAAACTTATTGTATTTTGTGTCATGTGTGTGTTTATATCTATATATATATGCAAGTGCTTCATTGATATATTTCTAGTTTATATATATATATATAATATTTGTTTTGTCTTTGCCTATTGCCCATATGCTTTCATGTCTTAAAACTTTAAGCTTCAACATGCGTTTATACTTATTAGTTCTTTATCCTTTGCCTATTCCTGAACAAAAAGGGGGAGAATGATGATAGGGGGAGAAATGGTATCTAATCCTATTATTATCGTATCTTAGTTTGTGGGAGATTTATCTTAGGGGGAGACGTCTTTCTAAGTAGGTCACGTGTTTGTTAAAGGGGAAGAATTAATTTAGGGGGAGTAATTAATTAATTGCATTTAATACTTTGATATTCCCTATGCATTTGATGAAGTTTGCTTAAGTGTGCATGATTTCTTCTAAAGCAGCATTGTTTTAAATGGCAAAGCATTTGATCCTTGGGTTGAGTCAAAATTGGGTGGGTTATGTTTTGAGTCTAGTAGAGCTTGACGGCCCTTTATAATTTTTGTTTTAGTTTTTGTCCCGGAATAGCCAAAGGGGGAGATTTGTAAGGACACAAATTTCCAATTGAGTCCATATATAGTTTTGGCTTAATTCCGGACAAAAACATTTATTCATAGGATAGTATGTAAATGTAATATTCTTAAGCCTATGAAGTGTTTGTTGAAGACATAGCGGCAAAGAGTATAAAGCTTCATCAAATATGCCGGTTTGCGTGCCTCGTTTCTACGTCATTAATCATAGTTCCATGCTCCCAAGGTATGAATGCAATTATATTTATATAGGAGTTTGGAACAAAGTTTATTGGGTGTTAGGTTTAATATAAACTGCGTTTTTATTTTCAAAAAAATCTAATTAGAACTTTAAACTAAAGTATATAAAGTTTCTGGGCCAAAATCGAATTTTACAAAATTTCTGAACGTCGTTCGAAATGTCGTTCGAACGAGTTTTTCGTTCGAACCAGGTTTCGTTCGAACGAGTTTGCCAACGAGTTCTCACTAACCTATACTGGTCTGTCGTTCGAACGAGCTTGTTCGTTCTAACGAGGTTTCTAACGAGATTCTAACGAAGTCCATACTGGTGCGTCGTTAGAAGTCTCGTTCGAACGAAATGTCGTTCGAACGAGCTGTCAGGCGGGAACAGTTTTTTGGCAGTTTTTCACCCACTTCCCCACTTGGTTTTTAACCAACTTTTACTGACTTTAATATGTACGGGAATGACATTTTCCAAACCAACATTTTCCATAACTTTTCCAACTTAGTTTATCTCTTAGAGAGAGTTTGAGAGCAAAAATGGTTTAGGAAAATGTTCATGTTTTGAGTGAGATTTTTAGAGAAAAATATTTTCATCACTCTAGTGTTTACACCCAATTGAGTTTATCCAAGTTCATATATACATATCAAATTGCTTGGAGTTTGGCACTGGTTTATCTCTACCGAATTCAAGAAGAGAAGTTTTGGTTTGCTTCTACATCCATCAAAGAAGAAGATTTTTGTTGCGATTCTACCCACTTGGAGAAAGGCTCCATGTACGGGTGACGGTGACCATAGAAAGCCCCATCGGTGGATTCCGAGATCGCGGTGGTATTCCGAGGTTATCCTCTAGGAAGAGGTGTCTACAAGAAGAAGCGTCGAGGCTTGAGAGGGATCGAGTCAGTCGTTGTAAGTCTACCTGTCTTGTAATTGTAATTCCGTATCTAGTGGATTTATGGCTAGGGCCGTCCGAGGTTGTTTCCCGTCCTGGGTTTTTCCTCGTACATCGCGGCGTAGTGTGATTGGTTTATTTTATCTTGCTTTAATAACGTAGAACACATGCTTAGAATAATTCAAGATAAAATTCGGTTTAAATCATCACACTCATTTAATTTGGGACTTATATTAAATATTGAGTAATGTTTAATTAATTCAAGTCTTTTGCTAAATTTGGTTTCGCCTAATTTGCTAATATTGATAAACATATCTTAGGCAAAATTCTAGGACTAGGATTAATGAATTGGTTAATTTTGTTTTATTAAATTAAAATCCGGTGTACACTTTCGCATCGTGTTTGTTTTACACATACAAAGGAAATTACAAGATAAAGCCTTTTCAAATTGGTATCAGAGCCAAAATTGATAAATTATTTCATTAAAGATCCTTAAATAATTTTTGGCTAAAATGGATTTTTCCCCATTTTCAAAATTTCCTATTTTCGATAGTTCAAACTACGCATATTGGAAAGCGCGTATGAGATCGGCACTAAAATCTATCGACGAAAGAGTTTGGATGTCTGTTGTTAACGGGTGGTTCCCACCAACTTATTTAGTTGAAAATGAACGTGTTATCAAACCCGCCGATAGATGGACTGAAAATGAGTTTAAACTTGCTAATTTCAATTCTCGTGGTTTAAATGCTTTGTTTAGCGCTGTCACACCCGATGAATTCCGTCGTATTATGACGTGTGAAACTGCTAAAGAAGCTTGGGATATTTTACAATTAACTCATGAAGGAACTAGTGTCGTTAATGCTTCAAAACTCCAAAACCTCACCACTCAATTTGAAACTATCAAAATGAATGAAAAAGAAACTTTTGATGAATTCTATGCTAGACTTTCTGATATTGTTAATTCATCTTTTAACTTGGGAGAGAAAATACCTGACGACCGTGTTGTAAAGAAAATTTTAAGGTCCCTACCCGATAGATTTATTCCAAAGGTAACCGTTTTCAATTCTTGACCAACTTTAGCCTCTACGAAATTAGAAGAGCTTGTAGGTGATTTACAAACCTATGAACTAGATATGTTTCCCTCTAAAACTGAAAAGAAAATTGAAAAGGGCGTTGCTTTAAAAGCCCGAAAAGAGGTCAAGCAAGTAGTAGAGAGCGAGAGTGATAGTGACTCGAAAGACATGGCTTTATTTGCTCGTAAATTTAGAAAATATCTTAAATTTAACAAAGATAAATTTAAAAATGATTTTAAGAAATTCGAATCTTCTAAACATGACAAAGGCGAAAAGATTCCTAAAGCCGAGAAGATCCCTAAACATAGTAATGAACATTTAGATAGGGACGAGTCTGATAAGTGTTTTGGTTGTGAAGGTTATGGCCATAGGGAGTTTGAGTGCCCCACTAAACTAAGGAAAGAGGGTAAGCGACCCGTTTCATATAATGCGACCCTTAGTGATAGTGATAAGGAAGAGAAGGCCGATTCCCCCACTAAGAAAAATTTTGTGACTTTTATGGCTAGTCATGTGAGTGATAGTGAGAACTCATCGATTGATGAAACGATAGCACATGCCACTTCCAAGGTCATTGTACATGATTCTCTTGTTTTTGATGATAGTGAGAGTGAAGAAGAAAGAGAGAGTGAAAATGAAGAAGAGGTTAATGTGAGTGAACTTCAAAATGCTTTTCAAGAACTTTATAAAGAATCTATTAAATTGAAAAGAGCTAATTTGAAGTTAGAAGCTAGTTTAAGAGAAAGTGTCAAGGTCATTGATGAAAATGTTTTAATAGAAGACCTTAGGACACATGTGAGGACTCTTCAAGAGAATCTTGAATATGTAGAAGGCGAAAGAGATAGCCTTAGGGGTTTAATGAAATCCTTGAAAAAGGAGCTTCTTGCTTTTGAAGAGCGAAATGTTTTACTAGAATCTAACATTTTAGAATTGGAAAATAAATTAAAAGATTCTAGTAATGTCAAATTTAATTTGGAATGTCGTTCAGAAAAACTAGATAAAATGTTAGGAACGGTCCAAATTAAAAATGACACTTGTGGTTTAGGCTTCAATACTTGTAATGAATTTACTCATAATGCCCAAACCAATGTTTTAGGAGAATCTACTAGGAATACTTTTAAAGATCACTCCTTAAGTAAATCTTTTCGACATGTTCTCACTTGTACACATTGTGGTCAACAAGGTCATCTTAGGAAATTTTGTTTTGATCTTAAACGAATTTCTAGAAAATCCCATAGTAATGTAACCACGGTAGTTAAAGTTCCTACACCCCAAGATAGTCATTCTCCATTAATTTGGCTTAGGAAATCCGACTTGGTTGCCTTGAAAAATAGGGTTGTTGATTCTCATTTACTTTCACATTCTTCCTCCCTTGCTAAATCTAAAGGATGAATGTGTTAGTGTTTGCATACTTTAGCATTTGTACTTTATGCTATATTCACATGCTAAATGTATGCTTGTTTAGTCAATTTTCTAGTCATTGCTTTATTGGATATCACATGTCAGAAATTATGACTTGTTTATCTTTTTGTATTATATTTTGTGTTTGAATTAATTGAAAAATATAAAAAGATTTTTGTTTATCATTTGTGTTTTATTTATTTCATTTAAGCTTAATGAAAAATACAAATGATTTTTGTTTGTCCTTTTGAGTAAATATTTATTTTTGATTACAAATGTTAAAAACTCAAAAAGATTTTATTTTGTGTGTATTTTCGTTTGACACACTTTATGTGACATATAGTTGTGTTTGAATCCCATATTTTACGCTCCCAAGTGGCTAGAACTTTTGGTTTAGATTTTCAATCCTTAAAATGTTCTTTACCATGCTTTATATGGAGTAGTTGGATTTTGTATTGTTTAAATGGATTCTATTTTTATATGCCTCTATTCACACATGCACGAGCTCTTTTGAAATCTTAATGTCACATGTTATATTTGAGATTTTTGAGGTGTTCTCCTACCAATCTAGTCATCTACATATCTATGACCTAGGAGGACTAGTGCATGTCTAAATCCGTTGCATGAGAGATTTGTGTGAAAATGAAAACATGATAAATAAAATGTGCACGGGGAAGGGCTCCGAAAGGATGAATTAAATCCTTTTCGATAGTAAGCCACCGTTTATTGGATCTAAAAGAAATACGTGATCCAAAGGCCTAAAAACAGAATATTTGGCATTAAAAAGTAAACAATTGCCAAGGCCTATGTTTGTTTGATATATGCATTCAAAACCAAAACAATATATATGCTTATTAAGGGAGATTTGGATGGTATATCAACGGTTTGCACAATGTCCGTTTATCCTAGTTGTCTTTAATGTCATGACTCTATTTGGTTTGTAGAATCATCATCATGCTAGTCTTGTATGCATTGTGTATGTTTGTTCATTGAGTTCAATCTTTATATTGTCACATGAGGGTATATTTAAATGTGATAAAGTTTGCAATCAAATGAGAACTCCGTGAATGTTTATTAAGTGTTTGGGTCTAAATTTAATTGTTACTAGTTCACACCCCAACACTTCCGTTTCCATATGACACATTTTTGCCATACGAGTGTGCAAACTTATTGTATTTTGTGTCATGTGTGTGTTTATATCTATATATATATGAAAGTGCTTCATTGATATATTTCTAGTTTATATATATATATATATATAATATTTGTTTTGTCTTTGCCTATTGCCCATATGCTTTCATGTCTTAAAACTTTAAGCTTCAACATGCGTTTATACTTATTAGTTCTTTATCCTTTGCCTATTCCTGAACAAAAAGGGGGAGAATGATGATAGGGGGAGAAATGGTATCTAATCCTATTATTATCGTATCTTAGTTTGTGGGAGATTTATCTTAGGGGGAGACGTCTTTCTAAGTAGGTCACATGTTTGTTAAAGGGGAAGAATTAATTTAGGGGGAGTAATTAATTAATTGCATCTTTCTAAGTAGGTCACGTGTTTGTTAAAGGGGAAGAATTAATTTAGGGGGAGTAATTAATTAATTGCATTTAATACTTTGATATTCCCTATGCATTTGATGAAGTTTGCTTAAGTGTGCATGATTTCTTCTAAAGCAGCATTGTTTTAAACGGCAAAGCATTTGATCCTTGGGTTGAGTCAAGTTTGGGTGGGTTATGTTTTGAGTCTAGTAGAGCTTGACGGCCCTTTATAATTTTTGTTTTAGTTTTTGTCCCGGAATAGCCAAAGGGGGAGATTTGTAAGGACACAAATTTCCAATTGAGTCCATATATAGTTTTGGCTTAATTCCGGACAAAAACATTTATTCATAGGATAGTATGTAAATGTAATATTCTTAAGCCTATGAAGTGTTTGTTGAAGACATAGCGGCAAAGAGTATAAAGCTTCATCAAATATGCCGGTTTGCGTGCCTCGTTTCTACGTCATTAATCATAGTTCCATGCTCCCAAGGTATGAATGCAATTATATTTATATAGGAGTTTGGAACAAAGTTTATTGGGTGTTAGGTTTAATATAAACTGCGTTTTTATTTTCAGAAAAATCTAATTAGAACTTTAAACTAAAGTATATAAAGTTTCTGGGACAAAATCGAATTTTACAAAATTTCTGAACGTCGTTCGAAATGTCGTTCGAACGAGTTTTTCGTTCGAACCAGGTTTCGTTCGAACCAGGTTTCGTTCGAACGAGTTTGCCAACGAGTTCTCACTAACCTATACTGGTCTGTCGTTCGAACGAGCTTGTTCGTTCTAACGAGGTTTCTAACGAGATTCTAACGAAGTCCATACTGGTGCGTCGTTAGAAGTCTCGTTCGAACGAAATGTCGTTCGAACGAACTGTCAGGCGGGAACAATTTTTTGGCAGTTTTTGGCACTTTTTCACCCACTTCCCCACTTGGTTTTTAACCAACTTTTACTGAATTTAATATGTACGGGAATGACATTTTCCAAACCAACATTTTCCATAACTTTTCCAACTTAGTTTATCTCTTAGAGAGAGTTTGAGAGCAAAAATGGTTTAGGAAAATGTTCATGTTTTGAGTGAGATTTTTAGAGAAAAATATTTTCATCACTCTAGTGTTTACACCCAATTGAGTTTATCCAAGTTCATATATACATATCAAATTGCTTGGAGTTTGGCACCGGTTTATCTCTACCGAATTCAAGAAGAGAAGTTTTGGTTTGCTTCTACATCCATCAAAGAAGAAGATTTTTGTTGCGATTCTACCCACTTGGAGAAAGGCTCCATGTACGGGTGACGGTGACCATAGAAAGCCCCATCGGTGGATTCCGAGATCGCGGTGGTATTCCGAGGTTATCCTCTAGGAAGAGGTGTCTACAAGAAGAAGCGTCGAGGCTTGAGAGGGATCGAGTCAGTCGTTGTAAGTCTACCTGTCTTGTAATTGTAATTCCGTATCTAGTGGATTTGTGGCTAGGGCCGTCCGAGGTTGTTTCCCGTCCTGGGTTTTTCCTCGTACATCGCGGCGTAGTGTGATTAGTTTATTTTATCTTGCTTTAATAACGTAGAACACATGCTTATAATAATTCAAGATAAAATTCGGTTTAAATCATCACACTCATTTAATTTGGGACTTATATTAAATATTGAGTAATGTTTAATTAATTCAAGTCTTTTGCTAAATTTGGTTTCGCCTAATTTGCTAATATTGATAAACATATCTTAGGCAAAATTCTAGGACTAGGATTAATGAATTGGTTAATTTTGTTTTATTAAATTAAAATCCGGTGTACACTTCCGCATCGTGTTTGTTTTACACATACAAAGGAAATTACAAGATAAAGCCTTTTCAAATTGGTATCAGAGCCAAAATCGATAAATTATTTCATTAAAGATCCTTAAATAATTTTTGGCTAAAATGGATTTTTCCCCATTTTCAAAATTTCCTATTTTCGATAGTTCAAACTACGCATATTGGAAAGCGCGTATGAGATCGGCACTAAAATCTATCGACGAAAGAGTTTGGATGTCTGTTGTTAACGGGTGGTTCCCACCAACTTATTTAGTTGAAAATGAACGTGTTATCAAACCCGCCGATAGATGGACTGAAAATGAGTTTAAACTTGCTAATTTCAATTCTCGTGGTTTAAATGCTTTGTTTAGCGCTGTCACACCGGATGAATTCCGTCGTATTATGACGTGTGAAACTCTAAAGAAGCTTGGGATATTTTACAATTAACTCATGAAGGAACTAGTGTCGTTAAAGCTTCAAAACTCCAAAACCTCACCACTCAATTTGAAACTATCAAAATGAATGAAAAAGAAACTTTTGATGAATTCTATGCTAGACTTTCTGATATTGTTAATTCATCTTTTAACTTGGGAGAGAAAATACCTGACGACCGTGTTGTAAAGAAAATTTTAAGGTCCCTACCCGATAGATTTATTCCAAAGGTAACCGTTTTCAATTCTTGACCAACTTTAGCCTCTACGAAATTAGAAGAGCTTGTAGGTGATTTACAAACCTATGAACTAGATATGTTTCCCTCTAAAACTGAAAAGAAAATTGAAAAGGGCGTTGCTTTAAAAGCCCGAAAAGAGGTCAAGCAAGTAGTAGAGAGCGAGAGTGATAGTGACTCGAAAGACATGGCTTTATTTGCTCGTAAATTTAGAAAATATCTTAAATTTAACAAAGATAAATTTAAAAATGATTTTAAGAAATTCGAATCTTCTAAACATGACAAAGGCGAAAAGATTCCTAAAGCCGAGAAGATCCCTAAACATAGTAATGAACATTTAGATAGGGACGAGTCTGATAAGTGTTTTGGTTGTGAAGGTTATGGCCATAGGGAGTTTGAGTGCCCCACTAAACTAAGGAAAGAGGGTAAGCGACCCGTTTCATATAATGCGACCCTTAGTGATAGTGATAAGGAAGAGAAGGCCGATTCCCCCACTAAGAAAAATTTTGTGACTTTTATGGCTAGTCATGTGAGTGATAGTGAGAACTCATCGATTGATGAAACGATAGCACATGCCACTTCCAAGGTCATTGTACATGATTCTCTTGTTTTTGATGATAGTGAGAGTGAAGAAGAAAGAGAGAGTGAAAATGAAGAAGAGGTTAATGTGAGTGAACTTCAAAATGCTTTTCAAGAACTTTATAAAGAATCTATTAAATTGAAAAGAGCTAATTTGAAGTTAGAAGCTAGTTTAAGAGACAGTGTCAAGGTCATTGATGAAAATGTTTTAATAGAAGACCTTAGGACACATGTGAGGACTCTTCAAGAGAATCTTGAATATGTAGAAGGCGAAAGAGATAGCCTTAGGGGTTTAATGGAATCCTTGAAAAAGGAGCTTTTTGCTTTTGAAGAGCGAAATGTTTTACTAGAATCTAACATTTTAGAATTGGAAAATAAATTAAAAGATTCTAGTAATGTCAAATTTGATTTGGAATGTCGTTCAGAAAAACTAGATAAAATGTTAGGAACGGTCCAAATTAAAAATGACACTTGTGGTTTAGGCTTCAATACTTGTAATGAATTTACTCATAATGCCCAAACCAATGTTTTAGGAGAATCTACTAGGAATACTTTTAAAGATCACTCCTTAAGTAAATCTTTTCGACATGTTCTCACTTGTACACATTGTGGTCGACAAGGTCATCTTAGGAAATTTTGTTTTGATCTTAAACGAATTTCTAGAAAATCCCATAGTAATGTAACCACGGTAGTTAAAGTTCCTACACCCCAAGATAGTCATTCTCCATTAATTTGGCTTAGGAAATCCGACTTGGTTGCCTTGAAAAATAGGGTTGTTGATTCTCATTTACTTTCACATTCTTCCTCCCTTGCTAAATCTAAAGGATGAATGTGTTAGTGTTTGCATACTTTAGCGTTTGTACTTTATGCTATATTCACATGCTAAATGTATGCTTGTTTAGTCAATTTTCTAGTCATTGCTTTATTGGATATCACATGCCAGAAATTATGACTTGTTTATCTTTTTGTATTATATTTTGTGTTTGAATTAATTGAAAAATATAAAAAGATTTTTGTTTATCATTTGTGTTTTATTTATTTCATTTAAGCTTAATGAAAAATACAAATGATTTTTGTTTGTCCTTTTGAGTAAATATTTATTTTTGATTACAAATGTTAAAAACTCAAAAAGATTTTATTTTGTGTGTATTTTCGTTTGACACACTTTATGTGACATATAGTTGTGTTTGAATCCCATATTTTACGCTCCCAAGTGGCTAGAACTTTTGGTTTAGATTTTCAATCCTTAAAATGTTCTTTACCATGCTTTATATGGAGTAGTTGGATTTTGTATTGTTTAAATGGATTCTATTTTTATATGCCTCTATTCACACATGCACGAGCTCTTTTGAAATCTTAATGTCACATGTTATATTTGAGATTTTTGAGGTGTTCTCCTACCAATCTAGTCATCTACATATCTATGACCTAGGAGGACTAGTGCATGTCTAAATCCGTTGCATGAGAGATTTGTGTGAAAATGAAAACATGATAAATAAAATGTGCACGGGGAAGGGCTCCGAAAGGATGAATTAAATCCTTTTCGATAGTAAGCCACCGTTTATTGGATCTAAAAGAAATACGTGATCCAAAGGCCTAAAAACAGAATATTTGGCATTAAAAAGTAAACAATTGCCAAGGCCTATGTTTGTTTGATATATTCATTCAAAACCAAAACAATATATATGCTTATTGAGGGAGATTTGGATGGTATATCAACGGTTTGCACAATGTTCGTTTATCCTAGTGTTTACACCCAATTGAGTTTATCCAAGTTCATATATACATATCAAATTGCTTGGAGTTTGGCACCGGTTTATCTCTACCGAATTCAAGAAGAGAAGTTTTGGTTTGCTTCTACATCCATCAAAGAAGAAGATTTTTGTTGCGATTCTACCCACTTGGAGAAAGGCTCCATGTACGGGTGACGGTGACCATAGAAAGCCCCATCGGTGGATTCCGAGATCGCGGTGGTATTCCGAGGTTATCCTCTAGGAAGAGGTGTCTACAAGAAGAAGCGTCGAGGCTTGAGAGGGATCGAGTCAGTCGTTGTAAGTCTACCTGTCTTGTAATTGTAATTCCGTATCTAGTGGATTTGTGGCTAGGGTCGTCCGAGGTTGTTTCCCGTAGTGGGTTTTTCCTCCTACATCGCGGCGTAGTGTGATTGGTTTATTTTATCTTGCTTTAATAACATAGAAGCTTAGAATAATTCAAGATAAAATTCGATTTAAATCATCACACTCATTTAATTTGGGACTTATATTAAATATTGAGTAATGTTTAATTAATTCAAGTCTTTTGCTAAATTTGGTTTCGCCTAATTTGCTAATATTGATAAACATATCTTAGGCAAAATTCTAGGACTAGGATTAATGAATTGGTTAATTTTGTTTTATTAAATTAAAATCCGGTGTACGCTTCCGCATCGTGTTTGTTTTACACATACAAAGGAAATTACAAGAGAAAGCCTTTTCATATTTCATGCAAGAAAGATGGAAAGAGAACTCAAAATAGTGAAAGAAACCAAGAATCGGGGAGTTGGAGGGTATTTTCGTAATTTTTTAGCCTTTATCCGGAAGTGGGTCCAACTGCAATGTTTAAGCTCTTTCAATTACAAGAACACTGGAAAAAACGGCACCTCAATCCGAGTTACGGTGAAGAAGTTATGCCCATTTGAAGTTGAGAAGAAATCCAAAAAAAAGCTGTCAGACCCGAACCGAACCGAAGCTGAGGAAAAAGAACCGGTCTGCCCATTTGTCATGCACGAGATCCGTTACGAAATTAGTCGCGCACCAGATCCGTTACAAAATTAGCCACGCTTTCTAAGTGTGACAAATTGGCAGAAACGGGATTTTTATTTTGTGCTTATCTTTTAGCCAAAAGAGTTTTATGTTTTGGGGACTCTTATAAACGACCTCTAGCCTATATATTTAGTCAATAGGACTATTTTTATTCAGATTTCATTCATGTAAAATCTCCATAACAAGTATGAACATCTAGGAGAAAGATTCACATATTTTGTACCATTAATTCAATAGCCTTTCCAGTTTTTCTTCAATCTTTGATTTCTTCTTGCATGTTCTTGTTCTTCAATCTTGGTAACTTTTATTTTCAGCACTTTTATTTATTAGTTCTCATATTTCATCTCTCTTTCCAAGCAAGTATGAGTTCATGCAACGTAGATAACGTAGTTTTCATTAATTTCACCATGTTAGGCTAGATTTTCAAAGGTCGGGATACATGAACCCAGCCTGATGTGTTAGTTGCATGTGTATAACATTAGTCCTCTGAATTTAGTGATTGATTATGACTGTATTTCGTAGGAATACAACAATTGTATATCTTTATATCTCTTTTGCCTCTGGGTAACCGGGATGATTTAGAATGCAATTCGAGTGTCACTATCGCGATACCGATTTACTCGTCCTCAAATTAAGTATGACGCGGGCTTGAACCTCGTATACGTAATGCTTGGGAGTACTAAATTCTGGGTCAAATTAATCAGTTAAATTTGAGATTAGTATTATAACTACAATACACTAGGGTTCGGGAATTGCATTCCCGTCCTGTTTTTATCATACACAGTTTAAAGTTTTAAATCAATTTTCATTAGCAGTTTAGGTAATTTAGTATAATTTCATCTTTTTCATAATTTCATAATTGCATTTAGTTGTAGTCATCCCAAAACCAAAACACTTTTTCCTTTAGAGTCAGAGTTAGGATTTCCTTATCTATCCAACGTCATCACGTTCACTCGTCCTCGTTCCCTGAGGATCCGATACCCATACTAGCCACTATATTCCGCAAGAGTGTAGTTACAGTTTAGGTTTTTGTATTGTGGTTGGAAGCCGATAACAACGACTAGCGTATTTACACGGACGCTTGGTTTCCAACTCAATCACTTATGCTAAGAAGTGCGATAAATGCCAACGTTTCTCTTCCATCCGAAGAACTCTCCAAGCATTGTTAACACCCATGACGTCCCCTTAGCCATTCGCCATGTGGGGGATAGACTTGTTTGGACCACTTCCAACGACCAGGGGAAGATTCAAATACCTCATGGTTGCTGTGGATTATTTTACTAAATGGGTGGAAGCTGAGCCTCTTATTGATATGACATATGACAAGGTCTATCAGTTTATTTGGAAGAATATTATTTGCAAATATGGTATTCCCCATGCATTCATCACCGACCATGGAACCCAATTTGACAACGAGGAATTTACTGCCTATTGTCCTCAATCTAACGTATTGAATATCCACTCTGCGCTAGGCCATCCCCAAAGCAATAGGCAAACTGAAGTAACTAACAGAACCCTATTGAATGGTTTGAAAAAACGGCTCGATAATGCAAAGGGAAATTGGATCAACGAGCTACACTCTGTGTTGTGGGACTATCGAACTACACCACGTACAGCAATTGGGGAGTCTCCATACATGTTGAAATTTGGGAGTGAGGTTGTCATACTTGCTGAACTGGGTCTAGTGTAATACCCCGTAATTTTATTGATTTTTATTTAAGGGATTAATTAAATTAAATAAGAATTAATTGGGAATTAATCCGAGTATAAATACTAGCCAGATGTGAGTTGGTATTTGATTATGATGTTAAAATTGGAAATTTCTTGAGTATTGAAAATGTTAAAATTGTCACGAGACAGAAATACGACAATTTGGAAATTTAGTTGGGACGCGCGTGTCAGTCGCGTCAGGAATGAAATTATTTGAATTAAAAAGTGAATTATATTTTTATCAACCGAATGGTCATTTTGAGTGCGCCAACATGTCCGGAAGGGTCGAAATAGTCAGAAAACACTAGCCGGGGTTTAGTTTGGGTCCCGGGGCATTTTTGGGCCATACCGGCAACCTAGAAGGGTATTTTCGTAATTTTAAAAATAGGGGAATTAAAACCCACGAATTTTAGAGGTAAATTTTATATTAGAAATAAACCCACTAAGTCCATAATTCAGCATTTAACAAGAAGTGGACTACGGGAGTTATAGGGAGATTCTTAAGAGGTTCCAAAAGAAACCCCTAGCCACCATCACCATCTTTGGGAGAAATCTGTAGAGAGAGAGGACAATCAGCCTTCATCCTTCAACATCAAATCAGAAAATCTAAGGCAAGTGGTTTAATTACATAATTTCAAGAGAATATTTCCTGCATGTCTAGATTTGAATATAGGCCTTGTATTGAAAGTTTGATGAATACCCATGAAATTGGAGATAGAATTCATAATCTTGGATAGGGATTGCATGTAAAATGGTTATGGTTGAATTTTAGATCCAAAATATATCTTTTGATGATTTAAAAACGGATTTATAAGGAGTACTTGTAGACATTAAAATTCTGGGTTTATATTTATAGGGTTTGGGACAAGGTTTGGAAATTTTGATGATTACTTGTTAATTTAGGAAGCATTGACCCCAAATATATGTTAAAGAGTGACCTAGGAGGACTTAGAGTAGTTTAAAAACGTTAAAACTTAATTGGGATGATATTAGTAGGGATTTAGATAAGAGAATTTTGAAGAAAATTGAATTTGGGAAAATTCTGGACGCAGTATGCCATCTCGTTAGAAGACCTGCCCAGGTCGTTCGAACGAGCTTCTAACGAGATGACAGTATCTCTTCTAATGAGTTTGTAGTTCGTTCGAAGCCTTTCGTTCGAACGAACTCGTTCGAACGACCTCGTTCAAACGAGACTTCTAACGAGTTGACAGAATGGCCTGATTTTATTTCAAATGTCCCGTAGACTTAAGTAATTGAGAATTAACCTTCCCCTATTGACTAGTGGGTATAGCTGTGAGAATTGGGGTACGTTGAGGAGTAGAACTTAGAACCTTATAGTAATTCGGATGACATTTGTGGAATAGGAAACAAATACCTAATTACGACGTGAGAAGGGTTGACAACGTTAATATACAAATCGGGGACTTGTAAACGTATAACATTAAATGACGGTATAAGAACGAGAAGCATATCTATACTAATAATTCGAGATATATAAGATGTGTGAATGCTTAGTATATGTGGTCTTATGTGTAAAGCATACCTACCATACTTGCTATCACGGGAGGTCTGCAGTCGATTAGGGCCATCTAATCTTTGTGTGCCTACGGGGGGATTTAGATTGGTACTTGGAGGACATAGGTCAGAGAAGGACTTATTGAGAAGTTAATAAGTCTGCTGATCATGGGAGCGTAGGTATGTGCGTGACCCATGTGATGTGAATTATGTTCGCCTCCATTTTGTGTGATTGTTGTTATTTGAGAACGACTCCTGAGAGATTCGGAATGCGTGGTCCTTATGTACGTGATGTACCGAGATTGGATAGCAGAGTATGTGTGCACCGTAGCTTAGTCTCGGGGTGCTAGTATTGTATATTTATGATGAGAATAATGTACTGTTAATTGAAATGTACTGTAATGTATAAATGTGAGTATCTATAATATCAACGTTTTGTAAAAGATAAAATGGAAGATCTCTAGTGATTAGTAGTACTAAAATGGGAAACTGTGTAGAAGAGTAAAACACTCTGTTTAAAATAAGATGTCGGGAATTAAATCGTGAATCGTATAGTAACGTTAGATTTTATATTGAACCAGTTAGATAGGGGCCTAACTAGATTCGATTACGGATACGTTAGGAGTGCACAGATAGTCGAGAGGTGAGTATTTCATGTGAGAGCACGTCCTAACATGTATTTTGCATTCATTGTTTCATGTCATTAAAACACTTGCTATTTATAAACTGTTTTCCACAATCGGGCTCTGACGCGTTTGCTTTCAAATATATTTTTGTAAAAACCTTTTAGGTGCCCAGCTACAAGGACACCATGCATAGGAGTTCCATTCAGGTGACGGACTGTAGCTGCCGTGGAAGTTATCGGACTTTGACAGTAGACGCCTCCACTTTCGATCTTGACTCTATGTTACTAGATTTTCCTCATCTGTTGGGCATGACGCCCCATTTCTTTTAGACACTTTATTTATCCAGTTATATTAGATTTTTGGGTTGTAATTAATTTAGTGATGCAGACTTAGTATTTGTTTATTCTTGTATTTGGATTGTTGTGAGGAGTATCCCTCAAGACTCATTACTATTTTATGGTTATTCTATTGTCATTATGTTGTGGTGGTTATGTTAGCATTTCATAATTTAAGTATTTCATGTTAATCGGATTTAATTAAAATTGATAACTCACTTTTTAAATATTAGGTGGCTAGTAATTAATAAAACGTTTTCGACAATGATGCTATGAACTGAACCAACTTGGCATTTTGTATTAATTTAATAAAGGAGTAGCTACCCGGTATTTAATTAGACGGGGTGTCTCATCTACCCACACATAGGGTGCTTAACTTCAACTCCCCTATAAGTGACTTAATTAAAAGATTAGACCTAGATATGCTCGAAGAAGTCAGGGAAGAAGAAGCAATCAGGAATGCAGCATATCAATAACGAACAACTTTATTCTACAATAAAAGGGTGAAGAAGTGTGATTTGAAAGAAGGGAACCATGTGCTGAAGAAAGTGATCCAAAAGCATAACAAACTGGAAGCCAACTGGCATGGACCTTACAGAGTAACTGCAGTAGTTCGTCCAGGGACATACAGAATTGAAACTTTGGAGGGAGAAATATTCAAGAATGTATGGAATGCATAACACCTGCGCAAGTACTATCAGTAATTGAAATGTAATGCAGTTTCTTCAATATGAATAAAGTGATGTTTCACCCATTTTTCCTTCTTTGTCAAATTTTTTTGGAATATTAGTGCTACACACTACACAAATCCAAATTCAGAGCAACATACCACCAACTCCGGTTGGTCGGCAATCCAATTACCACTAACTCCGGTTGGTCGGGAACTCAATACCACTAACTTCGGTTGGTCGGGAACTCTTTACCATCAACTCCGGTTGGTTGGTAAATCAAAAACTACCAACTCCGATTGGTCGGTAACTCAATACCACCAACTCCGGTTGGTCGGCAACTCATTACCACCAACTCCAGTTGGTCGGGAACTCAATACCACCAACTCCGGTTGGTCGACAACTCATTACCACCAACTCCGATTGGTCGGTAAATCAATAATCACCAACTCTGGTTGGTCGGGAACTCAATACCACCAACTCCGGTTGGTCGACAACTCATTACCACCAACTACGGTTGGTCGGTAAATCAATAACGACTAACTCCGATTGGTTGGTACCAAACTAGGCAAGAAGCTGGATGACCTCCTGGGGCATCCACTGTCTAGGAAACCAGGTAATCCATATGAGATTACTACAACTAAGCAGAAATATGGGATGAAAATCATTCCATTGCTTAGGCCCAAAGAGTGACAAGTCACTATAATCAAATAAAAAATGGGATAAGTATAGTAAATACATATATATTTACTAACCAACAAACAAGGACATTCTATAAGTTATTTCGAAGAAAATGAAATGGCAAAAGGGAAAATGAAATGGCAAAAGACAAACTTCTTCTTCATTAAAGCAAAGCAGATTACACAAGATATATGAAGTCTAATTCATTACATCAAATATCCTATTCTATTAGTTTCTTTCCCTCTGCTTTTGAAACAGGTTCTACCCCAGCTGGAGGATCATCTAATGCATAAGGGGAATTTATAAAGTTTAGATCTCGCAGCATTCTGACATTCATTATGGATGGTCGATTAAGCAAGTGTTCTGGACGAGCTATCTCAAAGTTTTCATGATGACTGTAATCACCGAGATACTTAGAAATCAGGCATCGAGGAATTGAACGAGCAGGAATCCAACTAATATCAAGCTTAAAAGGAGGCATGGGCAAATCGAGCACTCCAGGCTCATAATAATCCCATAAGTAGTGTCATTGATCCAATTTTAGCACACAAATAGCGTTCAACCATCCCTGCTTGTACCCCTCATTATTCGATTGCTGCAACCGAGCATCAAGATGGTACAAAGCTTCATTATACCCAGCCATCCAAAATTCCCTAGGTTGTTTGTGAAATTGATAAGTTAACCTCTTAAGTTGCTCGTGAAGTTTCTTCACTAGAATTTCTTTATTTTCTAGAGCAGAACCTTGATTATAAAGTTACTCGGTGAAGTTCAGAATCTTCTTAGACATTTCTGCCAAGTCTTGGTTCTTCGCCATCAACTGAACGGCTTGATTCTCTAAAGACGATTGAGTTCTCTCTTCTTCAGTGGTGACCCGACCAGCCCTTGCTCATCCACGAGAAGATCTTGCTCTACCACGAGTAGATGTGGAGGGTCCAGCTCATTTCAAAGTTTCTAACTCATCTCGTAAGTTAGCATTTTCTACCTCTAAGAAGGAAAAACCTTCATCATTAATGGGGACCAAGGCTCCTGAGGAAGAGGAAACAGATTTGAGTTGTTTTATTTCCTCCTGCAAAGCAATGTTCTCCTGCTCCAAAATCTTTGCGATATGTCTATGATCTTCAATTTCAAGCTTCAGAACACTCTCCTTTTTCTCATGAGCAGAAATGAACTTGTCATATCCCTTGTCAGCACTCAATTTTTGGTACTTTTTCTCACAGCCTTAATGTAGAAGTGTGGTGAATTCTTTGTACTGCTGTTGGAGTTCCTCGATTGTTACTTAGATATCTTCAATCATCTCGTAGTAGGACACATTGTTGGCTACAACACGATCAAGTAAGCACTTCAAGTATTGGTAAGATTCAATTGCTCGGTCAGAAGCACCTGATCCTAGGATGTCAGTTACATGGGCTTCATTAAGATCTGCATGACCAACTTTGAAATTGTCTTTGCATTTCTTCATCAACTCTGTATCATGAGTTGATAAGAGCTCCATCCTGGCCATAAACTAGCAAAGAGAAGAAATAAAAAAGAATCAACAATGGTGCGAATAGAGCAAGTAAGAGACGAACAACAGAAGTTCAAGTTTTATTCATCATAATAAAGGAAAACATAGTTCAAGGTTACAGTCATGAAAATAGCAAAATAAAATACCCGAACAACTTTACACCCTCTCCTTATTTCCTACGACTTCTTCAGATGGTTTGGATGAAGGGGTTGGTTGCTCAGACGGCAAAGGCAGCTGCTCGGTAGATGTGCTAGCTTGCTGGACTTGCTATAAGGGTAGGGAAATAGCAACAACAGGACCTGTTCTCTTGTCATCAAGAAAGAGTCATCTGAAGCTGCTTCATCTTCTTCTTCTTCTCCAGGAGAGGGATGAGGGCCATGAATGTGCTCCTAGAATAACTCAGAGTTTTCAGCAACCTCAAATTTCTTCAAGGCTGATACCCATCCATCCCTAAAATATTTGACACTGGCATACTCCATTTGAGAAGACATGACAGCCAGTCCCTTATTCCAACCTTTGTTCCAGCCAGCATTGAATGATTTTTTAACTGCAGCTTTCCTTTTTGCCTTCTTCGAGGAGGTCCTTTCCCTAAGGAGCTCTTCGGTAGACTTCAGCTTTTCTTCTACCTCTGTCTTATGTCGCTCAACATCTTGAAGTTTAGCAACATTTTCCTCAACAAATTTAAGCTTGACCTCAAGCTCCTTATTGCTCTGTTCAGCCTCCTTCAGTTTCTTCTCCAACTCTTTGGAGACAGTCACAACCTGATCTTGATTTGCTTCAATAGACTTGAATTGCTTCTCCCACGCATCTTTGTCTACCTCATACTTCTGACGAGATTCCTTCAAAAACTGGGTCAGTCCAGCAAAAGCCTCTTCTACCCCACCCGAGGAGCTGGAAGCCCTAATGGCTTCATCTTTCTTCAAAATGCTGTTGAAACACGTCACAAGATGAAAAAAGGAAGAATTTTAAGTCAATATATGAACATAGTACTAGAAATAAAGGACTCGGGCTAAAGATACTTACTGAAGTAATGTGTTGAGCAGCCAGCGTAGTAAGTCTCTCATGAGAAAAGGTGTCTTCAACACCTTGGGATTCTGGAACAGTCCAGGATCTTACCAAGCCCACAGCAGAGCTCGGAGGAACAAGAGCTGGAACACTACCTTTAACATTTGAAGGTTAAGAGATAGGTTCAACAGTTCTCTCAGACGAACTTCTTTTTAATCTCCTCGGAGGAGCAGTAGCACTTTTAATTAAATATGTTGTCTCTATTGGGGAGATGACAACAGTTTCACTCGAAGGTGAGAGGGCAATAGTCTTACTCGGAGGCACAGGGGGCTTTTTGCCAGCTTCTTTGGCAGCAGTAGAGAGGGGTACATCTATGCTCTTCATCCCCTCCTCTGGGACATCTTGTTTATTCTTCTTTGCCCCATCGGTAGGACAAGCAGACTTGTCAAAAAAGGCAGGAGCTCTCCTCTTCTTCATTAGATCAGTAATAGGAATGCTCAAGTCAGAATAAGAACCTTCCACACTGGTCTCAGAGGTTGGTACCAGATCAAGATCAACCACCCCAGGACGAGGACGAGCAATGAAAGACGAGGTGTAGCTTCTATATTGCAATAAATAAGAAGCAGATCTAAGATTCTCCCCAGCAACAGATTGATGCAAGCCCCAGATAAGTTTTAAATGCTTTATATTAACCTCGGTTTCTTTTGGAGGTTTCCTTTTACTGTCAACTATAATAAATAAAATTAAATGTCAGTGATGCATTTCATTAAATACAAAGAAAATAAGATTTCAAAAGTAAAAACAACATATCCCATTACCATAAGGTGGATACCTGAGACCTTGGTATATATCATCCCCATTTAATGGAGGGTGTTGCCAATTTTTCATCACAACCCCGTGATCAAAATAGTCCATATTGGCATCGAGAAGATTGATAACTAAAGCTCTATTCGAAAACCTAGTTTTTAAATAGAAAGTACTGTCACTGGTAACTCATCTGTAGCAATACATAATCTCTGGAATCCCTAAACGAGTTTCATGAAGTTGATTCAACCTATATACCACCCTCCATGTATTTGGAGCTACTCTTGCAGGTACAATATCGAAATAACTTACTTGAGTTGAAGAAGGACCTTTACAGACGGTTTTCAATTACTTAAGTGGTGTTCGAAATCGCTCGAACTGTTCGGGACCTGCTATTTGTCTTTTGAAAGGAGTTGCTGTGCTTTTCATGGATCCCGGGAGAGTTGTCCCTAGATGCAAATCAAAGTCTAGTCTAGGGAGGATTCCAAAATACAGTGACCTTTAAGCTTGTCTTGTAAATAAAAAGGAAATAAGACAAGCGAAGAACAGGGTTGAATGAGTACAAGAAGGCGGACACTGTCAGATGTATAAGGCTGGACGACGATCTGGCATTGCTAACTGACATAGAAAAGGGGAGTGGTGACCCCTTTTCTACATGCCAAAAACTGTGACGACGGCTCCATACGGGTAGAACGAGAGATATCAGTATAGTATTTTGATTTTGGCTTCTAAACTGTAGTCCTTGACTACAGTTTATGCATGTTGGCTTGATGGGAGAGTGTTGGGATTGCTACACTGTATGACTACAGTGTAGGAAAACTCCAAACACAGGGGATTTGGGGTGAAATAAAAGCCACATTCGGCTACAAAAAGACTTGGGAACTAATGTCCCTCAGCCAAAGAAAAATAATCAGAAGTAACAGAAATTTCTTTCAAAATGACCCATGAAGGGATTGAAAACTCAGACCGGAATTTATCCAGAGATTCAACAACGTAAACCATGGTGAATAAAGAAAATAAAGAAGAAGGAAGAAAATATAACAGAGGAAATAGAGATCAGTTGTCAATGAACGATGGAAAGAACGAAGGCACAAGATAGAGAGAAGATGAAGAGTTCAGAGATACAAATTTGAAAAGTAATAAATGATAGGATTTCTGTCGCACTTAAATACTTTACCTCGGGAATAGAGAAAAATAATGATTACAAGGAAAGACGTTTGCGTTTCCGACGGCTAAAAGAAGAAAAGGGCACAAATATCGAAGTGATCGTGAAAATTCAAAATATTTAGTTTGATATTATGCGCTCAAAAAGAAATTATAAAATTTTCCTAAAATCCATGAAGATCAGTAATCCAAGCAGTTTTCAATCAAAATGTTCCACACTCTCCTTCAACCTCAACTGTCAAACATTGGGGGCTTCTGGTGATACCAAATTTAGTCTGCTGACATGGACCAATCACTTGAAGACACGTGTCACCCTATAAATACTTTAGATAAGCAACTTAAGTGTACCGAGTAACTCAGGCACCCCGAGCAACTTAAGCATACCGAGCAACTCAGGAGCCCTGAGCAACTTAAGCGTATCGAGCAAATCAGGCGGTCCGAGCTACTTAGCGTGCAGAGCATCCAAATCAAGAGAATAAAAAGATAACTATGCATTAAATGCGCATTATTATCGTACAAATGTATATGTCTACTAGATAACAGTGCATTGTCCTTTCATATGTACAGCCTCAAGGCTATAAATACATTATAACCTCCTCATAAGAAGGGGACTTTGGATCTCTTGGTAAACCGATTATCAAGAATTCCAGGCAAACAGTCAGCAATACAAAATAGTGGACGTAGGCCATTTTCATAAGGCTGAACCACATTAAAAATCCTTTGTCTTATTTATTCATTTTATCTGTGATTGATTAATTAGATATAATCTAGTTTTTACATCAACAACACCAAAAAAAGATCTCAAAACATATATATAAAGAATCTTAGATCATAAACTAATGGGGTGTAAACTAGGAATTTTGTTTAGAAAAATCAATCATGAATGATTAACAAAACATTAAGAACTTTTGGAAATGTTTTTGCTCTCAAAAGTATAGAAAAGGTCATTTTAGAAGCGGCTGCTCCGCACTACTTAAAATGGATGGAAAACATAGATAATAGGCGTAGTGGGGACAGTATTAAAAAATTATTAGTTTTTGAAAAATGTGCCCGATCATTAGAACAACATAATAGCTCGCTTAAATGACGTACCCTTTTCATTCGAACAGGGATCTGACGAGAATTCAAATGAGATTACAAAGAGGTTAAGTTTTTTGAATTTTTTCTTGTTAGAAGGTCATGCGAACAAAGGTACCAATTTCATTGGAACGGCCTTCGAACGAGTTATCTAGTGAGATTCTAGAAAGTAGAAAAAAATGGTTTGTTAGAAGTTTGACATATCTCATTCGAACGAGGTACATATTTTCATTCTCTCTAGAAAAACATATTCTAATGAGAAAGAATTGAAGTCTAATTTTAACTCATTTGAAGTTTCATTTAATCCTAAGTCTAACGACACCGAAAATGACTTATACAAAACGCTAATAATATGTTATAATTAGATTGAAAACAGTTAATGCCCAATAATAAAATATTTAAGGGTCAACATAAGATTTACATTCATACCTGAGAGAACCTTGGAATGTAGATGATGAAATATGGCATGAAACACGGCATGATGATGTGTTCTCTTTAGCTTAGACGCTACGTCTTCAACAAATATTTCATAGGCCTGGAAGGTCACTATCTCAAGTCTTAACCTATAACTCAAAATGTTTTGTCCACAATTTAACCAGTACATACAAATCTACTCAAACGTACATTTGTCCTTATAAATCTCCCCCTTTTGGTTATTCTGGGATAAAACCAAAAATAAAAATACCTATGGGCCGTTAAGCTAGTCTAAAAGACTCAATCTCACCCTATAAGGAAAAAGTATAGACGCTTGACAGACACATACTATAAGCATCTTTGCTTGAGTAAAAAACCTTGTTACATGGTTGCAAAACCGCACACTTAAAAACACCAATAAATGCATAGAGAATATACCAATGTAAATTTCCATAAGAAAACCCTCCCCCGTTGTTTAATAATATCTACCTAAGTAAAGACGTCCCCCCTAAGTAAAAGATCTCCCCAAATAAAAAGAGTTAGATATCATTTCTCCCCCTTTTTGTTCACAAATAGACAGAGATTAAGGTGCGTAAAATAGCTAATTTTTCCCCAGATAAAACAATTCTCCCCTAAATGAAATAAGGGATAATCATAAAGGAAAAACTAGTATACCATGCAATGGTTTATAGTGATACAAGTATCAATAAATCAACTTGGCAACACAAATACAACTAATCCAAACAAAGAACAATATATACCATCTTGAATGTACTAAGAGAAGCATGAGATGCCAATTTAAAACAAGCAACAAGATAAGTACTAATATGAACAAATAGCATACCAAAATGAAATATAGCTTTAAAATCGATGGCATGCGTGGACTAGATGCAACTGCAAAGACTCAAAACAAACGATACCATATATAAATATGCAAAGATACCAACTAAGAATAAACACACACACACACACACACACACACATATATATACATGTATATGTATATGTATATGTATATGTATATGTATATGTATATGTATATGTATATGTATATGTATATGTATATGTATACGTATACGTATATGTATATGTATACGTATACATATATGTATATGTATATGTATATGTATATGTATATGTATATGTATATGTATGTATATGTATGTATACACACAACATAAGACAATAAACACAATAAGCTTTCCACACTCGAATGGCATAAAGGTTTCTAAATAAACATGTAGTAAACGAAGTGAAGGGGTGTGAACTAGATACAAAAGAATTATGACCCAATCACTTAAACATGTTTAAGAAGTTTTATTTAATTGCAAAACTTTATCAAACTTAGATTTAGCCTCAGGTGACAAGATAAAGTGAACTCAAAGAACAAATAGTCACAATGCACACAAGCCTAGAATTTTGATGATTTTACAAATCAATAGAGTCATGACATCTTAAGCATAACTAGGAATCATTGTAAAAATCCATTGATCTTCAACTTTGACACCCTCAAATCGAAACCTATATTAATTTTAACTTAAATCTTTTGAACATACCAATTTTGATGATTAATATTAATAATATGGCCTTGGAAATTTGTTATTTTCTTTTGTCTCTTAATTTCTAAGCTCTTTCCATGTCTTTCCCAACAAAGAAGATATTTCCCTTCGTAGACCTTTCCAGTGCACACTCATATTCTTCAATAAAAATGAAATTAACGAATAAAGGTTCTTACATGCACAAATCTCCCATAGTCCGAAGATATGTAGATGAAACAATTTATGGGAGAACATCTCACTTATCTCAAATATAACATGTTAAGTTAAAGTTCAAAAGAGCTCGTTCAAGTGTGTGAGGAAGCATATACAAAGAGTATCAATTAAGAAAATTAAAGTCAAACAACTCCATGCAAGCATGATTAAGAATAATCTAAGCATTGGACATCATAACCAAAATTTTTACCCACGTGGATATATGGAATGGAATGGTTTTAAACACAAGGATATGCCAGACAAAATATGAAAAACTGAGCTACATAAAACAACAAAAAAAATATTTTTGAGTTTTTAAACTTTTTAGACCAATTATACAATAAGAATAACTCAAAGACGAATAAATCTTTTTGCATTTTCAATAAGACATAATAAATGAAAAATCAAAATACAAAAGCTAGTGTATATAAACACATACAACTAGAAAACACATATATCATGAAGTACAAAAGCTAGTGTATATAAACATGTGAACACATTCAACCATTAGATTCAGTATGGAAATTATCATGTGCAAGCTTTATAGAATCAAGAACTCTATCATGTAAAGCCTCTAAATTGGATTTCCTAAACCACATGGGTGAAACGTGATATTCTCGAGCATTGGGAACCTTAGTCACTCAAGATTTAGACTTCTTAGGATCCTTTTTAAGGTCAAAACAAAAATTTTCGAAGGTAACCCTTCCTATGACAACGTGTGGATTTGAAGACACGTTGAATGTTACCTGAGGGTTGATCTCTTTTAACATTCCTAGAAATGGTTGACTCTCTTAAAAATGTGATTTTAACATTACTAGTGGAATCATTTTGAATATCGAAGCCATTACCATACTTGTCATATTTGATTTGGACAACGCCTAACATGTTACCTAATTTTTCGGACCTATACTCCAAATCAAATCTAAAATGACTCGAGTCTTTTAATCTATCTTCAAGATCCACTATCCTATACTCAAGTAAATTCCTAAACTCCTCAAACTCAAGAAGATCTTTCTTCATAGCCTCCATTAAAACTCGAAGATTATCTCTCTCACCCTCAACATACTCTAGCTTCTCTCGAAGAGTCCTCTCACGTGCCCTAAGATATTCAATTAAAACACTCTCATCATTTCTATGGCACGTTCGATCAACTTAGCTTTCAACTTCAAGTTTGATTTTTTCAATTTCAACGATTTCACCTACAAGTCACGAAAGGAAACTTGGATCTCACTCTCCTCATCCTCTTCTTAATCCTCACTCACTTCTCCACTCTCTCTACCATCACATACTTAGGATTCACAAATGATGACCTCAAAAGTTCATGCAAACAAAATATCTTCATGGGAAGATTTATCATCAAAACTTACATGGCTAGCCATGGATGCATTGAAGTTGCACTCGATGGGGGAATCATATCCCTCTTTCGGTTCACTGTCACTAAGGGTGGCATTGTATGCAATATATTTCTTGCCTTCCATCCTTAGTTTAGTAGGAAACTCATCTTCCATATGGCCATATCCTTCACAACCAAAGCAACCTTTTTATTTTTCTTTCTTAAAGTTATCATCATGATTTTTAGGAAAGTGATCGACCTTGTTATGCTTATTTTTCTTATGCTTCTTTGCATCTTTCTATAGTTTTTGAAACTTTAGAAAAAAATGATTTTTTAATGAAACATGGCTATATCACCGGAATTGATGTCAGACTCATCATTCGAAACTCATATTTTCTCCTTCTGGGCTTCTAAAGCAATGCCCTTATTTTTCTCCGTTCTTTTAGACGAAAACATGTCAAGCTCATAAATTGTAGATCACTAAGAATCTCTTCGAGTTTTGTAGAATCCAAAGTACCCAAAGAATTACAAACCATTACTTTAGGGTTAAATCTTTCAAACAATGACCTTAAGAGTTTCTTGATTACCCGATTTTTGGGTATTTCTTCTATCAAGTTAAAAGACGAGTTACCTAAGTTGGACATTCTAGCGTATAGCTCATCAAATGTGTCATTTCCCAACATCTTTATGGTTTAAAACTGGGTGGTGAATTTTGAGTTCGGAAGCTTTAACATCACTTGTACCTTTATGGGTGAGTTGAATATGTCCCAAGCCTCTTTAGACGATTCACATGTGTAGAGGCCCTTTTCTATATGTCCTTTAGGTGAAAATAAATTTTCAAAAACCTTATTCTAATTTTAAGGTGCACCAATTTTGTGAACCACTTTTAACTAACCTAATTTTATCTTGTTAATCGTAAAATACATCTAGGTGAGATTAAGCAAGATAAGGTAAATCAAGTCCACAAAAAACACAAAACGCATATGTGCGAGGAAACCACTAAGAGAAAAAACCTCGGATAACCTAAGTCAAACAATCACTATGATACGGTATTACAAAGTACATAAAGTAGACTTACTCAATGACTCGATCCCCCACAAGTCTCTTCTATGCTTCAACCGCTCCTCCACAACGCAGGAGTCCACCTATGCCAAGTCCATAACACATGATTCCATGTGCTCCTCGGTATCCATCGATACAGCTACGACACCCGTGTATGATACATAACACGGAGTCCATCACTTCTTCACCACAATTAGCACGTATGGAGTCCACCACACGAAAACAAGTTCTTCAATGATTGAAGAATAAACCAATGGTGCAAACACAAGATCTCTAAACACAATGGTTATGAAAGATCAGATCTTGTAAACAATAACGATGTTTTTTAACTTTGGAAACCCTTGTAAAGAGGTGCAGAAAAATGAAGGGTTTTGTTCTGTAACTTTGGTTCTGCACTCCTCTAAATTCAAAGCAAAAATTTCCTTAAATAAAAAAACTTATGTCGGCAAGTCGTTTGAACGATATCACCAAGTCGTTATAATGAACCTGTAAATCTCGTTTGGACGAGATAATCATATCGTTAAAACGACCTGATGATGTCATTAAAACGTTAGTAAATGTCATTTGATCCTGTTAAACTCAAGGGGAAGATCAATACGACTCTAAAACGTATTTATCTCAGAATAAACGAAGTTAAAACATTTTAAAATCATTTTTAATGGAAATAAAATTCTTAAAAAATATTTACCTAGTCCTATTAACATTATACGTTCATACTTGAGAAATATTTGGAATGCAATATGATATGAAAACGTGAAACGTGGACCAATAAAGATGGCATGATTTATCTTTGAAGTTTTACAGCCAAGTCTTCAAAAAACTATGTCATAAACTATGTGGGAATCGTGACAAGTAAAAATCTATCTATGACTCAAATAAATTTTGTTCAAAATTAAGTCAATTACAAATAAATTAACTAAATTAGAAATTTATCCTTACAAATCTCCCCTTTGACTATTCCATTACAAAATTAAAAAAGTGAAATGCCTAAGCCAGGTCGTCAAGCCGTATGACCTAAATCCCATCCCATAAACCAAAAAAGAAAATACAGGTTACGATCTAGTAAACAAATGTCGGACTGACAACATGAACTGTCTCCATGTGATATAGTCATAAAATCTCAAATCTCTAAATAATCATTAAAAACACGAAAAAAAACAGATACCACGTGAAGTATGGAGGAAAAAATGATATAAAACCTTATGATACCAAATTGTAAACCAAACCATTTGTTAATCCTGTGAGCAAAACATACGATACATATTTGTATACACATTTTCCAACATAGCTCAAATCAATGATACCAATATGTAAATAGTATGATCCAAACATGATATCAATATATAAAAACATGTGTACTCATCAATCACCCCCCCCCCAATATCACATATTATCTCTTCCCCTTTTTGTCTCGAATAGACAACTAATGAGAAAGATAAACTAACATCATTGTATCTATCATGAGAATAACCATATCAAGCATATCTAGATAAACAATGAAGCCAACTAATAATGATTAGAATATATACCAAATAGTATCTAGCAAACAGTCACAAAAATGAATCATCAATAGCAGGAATGATGTGACTAAACAAAATCAATGCAGTGTATGAATCAATTATGAAAAAGTAATATCAACTACATGTAAACTATCTAAAATAACCCAAATGTACCAAAATAGTGTAATATCATCATACATACGAAGTAGGTAGCAAAATAGAATGAACACCCAAAAAAGTCAAACTAGGCCGTTTGAACAACAATGCCAGGTCGTTTGAACGACATTGGCATCTCATTAGAACTACGCAAGTAACGACCTGAAACAGTAGCATGTCGCACAAAGCATTAAAGAAACGACCTGTCTTGCGACCTCTCTAACGAACATATCTAACATTAAATGTACTTAATTACTTATCTCGTTAGATCCAGTCTTCAAACGACACGGATTTGTCATTTGAATGACATCTAGAAGTCGTTTGAACCACTTCAAGAACTTCATATTCCAGTTCTAAAAATGTTTATCTTTTTCCCAGTGAAAACATTTCCTCAAAGAATGAACTAGAAATACAAAATAGACTCAAAACAGCAAATATGAGTTACATGCTAACATAGTATCAATGTGCTCAAACGTGGGTATGGAATGACTGGGCGTGAACTACAACAAATGAATCAAAACTTAGACACATCGAAATGATAAAGAAGCTCTAATTGATAGCTAAATTTTATCAAACTAATCTTTAACTATATGTGACAATTAACATATTGAGCTAAATGAACTAAACAAATATCGTGCACATATCGGGATTTTGACGATTCTTCAAACAATAGTGACATCACACAATTTTTCAACATTAGGATTCGTGGTGCAAACCCATTGATATTTCCATCCACACTCCCTCGTATATTCATATTCTTTCCTTTTTGAATGAACATATCAAACTAAACTAATTGGCCCCTTCTTGGCATATATATGATCTTTCAATGCCTTAATTTTTTTATTGGGTTCTTTTAAACGGTAGCTTTTATGGTGAGATTATTATTCTCTTACATCCCTTTCTCGTGTACACTCATCATTTTTTCAATTCAATCAATATCTGTCCTCACGGGCAAATGGTTCTTACGTGCACACCTCCTCGTAAGTCTAATTTCGCATAGATGACAAAATTGAGAGGAGAACGTCTCACCAAACTTAAATATACATGATAAGTCAAACATTCATAACATCTCGTGCATGTGTGTGCGATAGCATATATATAAAGTCGAATCTGAATGCAAATCAACTTCGAAATAACCCCATTGACCAATGGTGAAGATCATTCAACGCATCTATAATTATGAACACATGTCTTAGTCACATGGATAATGAAACGATGGGGGTCCAAGCACACCAATATGCCACATCAAACACGTAAACCCATGACACAAAAATAAATAAAAAATCTTTTTGTGATCTTCAAAAAATATGTTTACTCAATGTTTTTTTTGTATTTTTCAAAAATATATGAAACCAAAATCTTTTTGTATTTTTCCAAATAAGACACAATAAAAAAAATATAATGCAAAGAGATAAACATGTCATAACACTAGCAAGATATATATCATGAAGCAAAGACTAGCGTATGACAAACATAACTAACACAATCATCCTTTAGATTCAACATGGGAAGAATCAAGTGCAACCAAACTAGAGTCATGAAGTTTGATTCCTAAAGCCATTAAGTTCGATTTTCTAATCCAAGTAGGTGTGTAATGATGCATGGGGGTTTTGGTAACCAAAATGACTTTATTCCTAAAATTCTTAGGAACATTTTAAGGTCATCACAATAACGCCTAAGGTGACCCTTCCTACCACAATGAGCGCAAGTGTAAACACGACGAGGAATGTAACCTAAATGTGGACCTCTACTGATGTTCCCAGTTGGCCCTCTCACACGATTGTTATTGGCTTTGGGAATGGGAAAAATACAATTATCAAAGACCATACCACACATATCATCCTTGATTTGGATGGTGCCTAACATCATATCCAACTTTTTCGACGTAACCTCCAAATCAAACTTCACCTTGCTCGAGTCTCTCAATATCTCTTCAAGCTCACTAATCCTAGACTCAAGAAAATGCCTAGACTCCTCAAACTCTAGAATCTCCTTCTTCATAGCCTCATCAAACCTTGAAGACTATCTCTCTCACCCTCGATGTACTCTAGTTTCTCCCAAAGAATCTTCTCCCGTACCCTAAGATCTTCAATCAATGCATCGTTATTTTTTATGGCATGCTCTTTCAACATATCTTGCAACTTCAAGTTTTCCTTATTCATTTTTACCGCTTCCTCATACAAATCATTGAAAGCGAGCTACAAATCTCTCACATCTATCTCCTCCTCCTCACTAGCTTCACCCTCACTCACTTGGGATTGACACATAACGTCCTCGAAAGTGTCATTCACAGGAGTATCTTCATGAGAAGATTTATTATCGTTGCTCACATGCCATGCCATAAACGCTACAAAGTTTCGCTCAATGGGGGAACTCTCTCCCTCTTTCAGTTCACTATCACTTAAGGTGGGATTATATTCTATTGGTTTCTTTCCCTCCTTGTTATGTCTAGTGGGGCACTCCACTACCTCATGGCCATAACCCTCACAACCAAAACACCTATCCGACTCATCCCTCTTATCATTCTCACTTTTATTTTTAGGGAAGTGATGGACCTTGTTGTTCTTGAATTTCTCAAGTCTTTTGACATCTTTCGATTGCTTTTGGAACTTTTTGAACTTCTTTGCCAACAACGCTACATCTTCGAAATCGGTGTCAAAATCATCATCCAAAACTTTAGTCTCCTCCTTTCGGGCTTTCAAAGAAATGCCCTTTTCTTTCTTTGGATCTTGCTTAGAGGTAAATGTATCAAGCTCATAAGTTTGTAAGTCACCTACGAGTTTTTTTAGTTTTGTTGATTCAAGCATACCCAAGGAGTTCAAGCATACCCCTAGGGTATGCTTGTACTTACCCAAGGATTTCAAGCCTATGTTAAGCTTCGATCCATGACTCAATAGATTTTAAATTAGTGGCATCTCCGTCTCTAGTGATCGGTAGTGACCAACCTTTTGCAACCGTTAACTAAATACGCTCATCAATTGATTTTAAAGCACTTTTCATTCGTATTTTCCAATAAGAATAATTTGTGACATAAAAAATAGGAGTTCTAAAACCATCAAATTTTTTGAAATTCATGCCTAGAGACACAAGGGATCACTCACACAATAAAAAGGTTTTTCTAGCTCTGATACCAATTTGTAGAGGCCCTTTTCTATGTGTCCTTTAGGTGAATACAAATTTTCAAAAAACTTCTTCCAATTTTAATATGCACCAATTTTATTAATAACTTTTAATTAACCTAATTTATCTTGTTAATCCTAAACATGCATATAGGTGAGATTAAGCAAGATAAAGTAAATCAAGTCCACAGAAAATACACAACACCAATGTTTGAGGAAATCACTAAGGGAAAAAACCTCGAACGGTCCAAGACAGACAATTACTATAATACGGTATTACAAAGTATAGACAATAAATTTACTTAACGACTCGATCCCCCATAAGTCTTGATGCTCTTATATGCTTCAACCGCTCCTCCACAATGTAACGTAGGAGTTCACCTACGCCATGTCCACAACACACGAGTCCACGTGTGCCTCAGTATCCACCGATACAGCTACAACAACTATCTATGATTTAGAACAAGGAATCCAATGCTTATTCACCACAATTAGCATGTACGGAGTCCACTGCACGAAAACAGGTTCTTCAATGATGGAAGAATAAACCAATGGTGCAAACACAAGGTCTCTAAACACAATGGTTATGAAAGCTCGAATCTTGTAAACAATAAGTATGTTTTTTTAATTTTGGAAACCTTTGTAAACAAATGCAGAAAAATGAAGGGTTTCGTTATGTAATTTTGGTTTTGCACACCTTTAAATTCTAAGCGAAAATTGCGTTAAATAAAAAAAAACTTAAGTCGACAAGTCCTTTGAACGATATCACCATGTCGTTTGAACGAACTTGCAGATCTCGTTTAAACGAGATAAACATGTTGTTAGAACGACAGTAAATTTCGTTTGATCCTTCTAAACTCAAGGGAAAGATCTATACGACTCTAAAATGTATTCATCTCAGAATAAATTAAGTTAAAACATTTTAAAATCATTTTTACGAAAATAACATCCTTAAAACGTACTTATCGAGTCCTATAAACATGATGCATTCATACATGAGAGATATTCAGAATGCAATATAATATGAAGAGGTGAAACGTACACCAATAAACATACATGATTTATCTTTAAAGCTTGGCCACTACGTCTTCAAAACAACACGTCTATTGTGACTGCACTAAAAAGAGCATCTAAAGCCCGCAAATTATAATTTGCTAACCTATGCTCATCCTCACTCCACTTATTGACTTCATTGGCTAAGGTTGTGGGTGGATACCAACCCTTAAATACCGCTTGCCATACTTTCTAATCTAATAACTTAAGTGATGGCCTCATATTCATTTTCCAGTATGTGTAATTAGAACCATAAAAAATGAAAACCTTGAAAAAGATATATTTTCCATATTCAGGCTTAAAAAGATCTAACACGATAATTTAGTGCACCTGTTCTGATACCAATTTGAGTAAATTGGTATCCCAAAAAAAAATTTGCACAAAAACGAGAATCATACGATAACTTAGTGTAACCGGCTCTGATACCAACTTGTAAAATGAGAAATACTAAATTTTGATGGGATGGTTCCGAAAATTACATTAACCAATGTGTGTGTATATATATATATATATATATATATATAAACTATTTTTCATAAACATAATTAATTCAGATTAAATAAGCACCAATTAAACAATTAGTGATTAACTAATTTTATCTTAAACCTAAGCATCCATCTAGGTAAGTATATCAAGATAAAATAATTCAATCACAATGCTCAATGTACGAGGAAAACTCAAATGAAAAATATCTCGGACGATTCAACCACAAAAAGTCCACTAAGTACGAAATTATTACAAAAGGACACGACAGAAGAATCACGACACACACTTGATTCCCTCGCAAGCCTTGGCACTCTTTATTCCTTGAACCTCTGTCAGTGACACGTAGGAGTCCACCTACGAAGCTGCAATAACGTGTGAGTCCACTCACACCTCAAAATTCACTGATACGATTCAGCAACCATCACGCAAATGAAGTCCACCTTATATAAACCAATGAGCACGAAATCCCACACAAGAAACAATTCTTAACAAGATGTAGAGAATAAACTATGGTGTCAAAAACACAATCTCAAAACATATATATGAAAAATCTTGGCTCGTAAACTAATTGGCGAAACCACATATAAGTTTGGAATGTCCTCTAAAGGGGGTATATCATCAAAAGAATGTAGCTCTTCATTGTTATTGATGACAATATCCCTTGAATACAAATTTCAATTTTTAAGACGTGATTATGTTCTCCTATTTGCAATTGTTCAGGTATACACGTTGACTCCATGTTTATAAGGGTTTGTGTTTATAAAAATTAATCATGAATCATTAACAAAATGCTAAGGACTTTTTTGGAATAGTTTTCTCTCTCAAAAGGATGGGAAAAATCAGTTTAGAAACTACTGCTCGACACTACATAAAATGGATGGGAAACATAGATGATGGGAGTAGTGGGGAGAGAGGGAAAGTCTGTCATTTTTTAAAAAGGCATATGGTCATTTGAATGACATGGTAACTCATTCTGACAACATACCCTTTTCTGTTCGAACAGAGATCTAATGAGAATTCAAACGAGATTCCAGAGAGGTCAAGTTTTTAAAAAAAATCCTTGTTAGAAGATCGTTCGAACCTATATACCAATCTCGTAGGAACGGATTTCAAACGAGTTATCTAACGAGATTACTAAAAGAAGAAAAATGGTTCGTTTGAAGTTTGACAGATTTCGTTCGAATGAGGTACCTATTCTCATTCGAACGAGGTACGTGTTCTCTTTAGAATAACTTATCCTGATGAGAAAATAGTGAAGGCTAATTTTGACTCGTTTGAATTTCTGCTTGATCCAAGGTTTAACGGTATAAAAAATGACTTATATAAAATGTTTAAAAAGATTTTATAATTAGATTAAAATTATCTTAACACCCAGTAATAAAATATCCAACGCTCAACATAAATTATGCATTCATATATAAGAGATCCTTGAAACGTTAATGAAAAAACATGGCACGAACAATGGCATGATGATGTGTTCTCTTTAGCTTTTATGCCACGTATTCAACAAATATTTCATAGGCTTGAAAGGTCACTAACTCAATTCCTAACCTATGAATCAAAATTTTTTGTTCGGACTTAAGCCATCACATACAAATTGACTAAATTGAAAATTTATCCTTACAAAAGGGTCCGCATCAAAGTCACACAAATTTTTATGAGAGGGCGTGTAAAAAAGCATTTGATTTATGGTAATTATGTTTCTCCATTCGAATGTGAGTCTCCATCACATGTTCCTCCACTTATCATCATTCCTCTTTTCACTTGCTTGTTCAGGTGTTTGTGCACTTTATCATTAAGGTTTTTGTCATAGCTAGAATTTAAGTAATCACTTTTTTATCCTTAGCTGCGATTCATATAATTTTTTTGGAGATGTGTAAGAATTTTCCTTAAGTCATTGATGTGTGTTTTATTATTTTAGAGTTTCTTGATTTGTTTTCTTAGGTCGTAGTTTTTTGTGAGTTTTTTATTTTTCCTTTGAGGTTTATTTCATTTGTGATAGGTTGCATCATGTTCATTCGTGTCTGGATGTTGTATCTCTTGATTTCTTTTTGCCTTTTCATTTTAATAAGAATTAAAAATAATTTTGAGCTAACATTGTGTATATATGGGAGTTTTTTTTTATCCTTGTCTAAATTACTTCTCTTTTACTTTTTGCATGTATATGATTTTGTACATCTTTTTTGTTATAAAAAGTAAAAAATATGAAACACAAAGAAGTAAGTCGATTGTGTTTTGTTATGATAATATATCAATTAATAATTGAGTCACATGTTAATAGGTTTCATAATAAAATATTTATTATGAAACCTATTAACACGTGACTCAATTATTAATTGATATATTATCATAACAAAACACAATCGACTTATTTCTTTGTGTTTTCATCAAATCAACCGAGAAAACTATCTACCTTCATTTTCCATTAAATATCTTGAATTAAGATGTCAACAAGGAGTAAGATTTTCATAATTTCTTCAAGAATCTAAATTAAATAATTGAAATTTGATGGAAATGTCTAATTAAATTGAACTATCTTATTTCTACTACCAAGTTTGGTTTAAAGCCTCTAGTTAGTTGGAGTGAAGAGAATTCGAGCATATGATAGATTATAAGCGAGCGCTGTCTAAATATATATGTCTAATCTCTTGTGAAATCTTCAATTTCTCATGACTTAGTTATGTCATCCAGAGATTTTCCCATGGTGAACTTTTCTACATAAATCTCTATTGTGTTCTCAATTTTAAATCACTACACAAAAAAAGAATTTTTGTCACTTTTCACCTGCAAAGGGTTGTCACGGTCAAAAACCTTGATAAAATATACGGGGCCATTTTCAAGGTCTTTGACCGTGACACAATCGTGATAAGATTGTCATGGTCATGTCATGATCAAAGACCTTTACAAGGATGTTATCATGGTCGTGTCAGGGTCAAAGACCATGACAGCATTGGATCTAGGTTTACAGATGTTTATATCTCACTTAATTGCAATTTCGTTGATTTAATTAGCCTAATCTTACACTGGCTTAAATTTTTTTCTATTTAAATGTAAGAGTGTGTGTTGCATCAAGTTATGCTACAACTACACATAAAGTCTTTTGAATTTTGATTTGATTGGAAAAATAATTTCTTAAGTCATAATTAAATTTCAGTAATTAGAGGTTAAGTATCCAACAAGTTGCCTATGTAAGTCTTAATTTGGATTTCATTGTGCAAAAGGGATTAATACGTTTGTAATTCATTTTGAGATTTTTTTTTATTCCATAGGTATGTTTTAAAACCATTAAAATCTATTTTTGGAAATGTTGAATGCGTTTTTAAGTTTGAGCTTCTATTTGATGTTTAACTCAACCAGTTTAAATGAGAAATGTTTTTATGATTTCTGCCTATGCCCTATTCATCCCCTGTCGAATATTAGTGCACCAAACTCATGAATTTTTAATTGTTCGTATATTAATTTATTTCTCATTTGGTTGCATAAATTAAATAGACTAGTATGACAATTTAATTTGTTGACCTTTCGGGTTATTTTTGGGAAAACACTATGTATTATTTTTAGGTTATTTTTGAAAGTATATTTAGAGCTTTGAGATCACACATATCAAATAGAAAATGATATATAGACTGAAACTGCGTACCGAAGAATTATCGAATGTGCTTTAAGAGTATTGTACTATGGTGTGGATCTCGTCAGGGTACAAACCCTTTAAAGCACATTTTTGGTAATTTTGAGGTAATTTTTGGGTAAGTGTATTAGGACTCTATCAAATATTTTCACATCCAGCATAAGTGAGATTCAACCCACTTATGTCCCACTAACATGTGTCAAAGAAAGGGAAAAAATCCAAATCTAATTGTTTTACTCTTTCTATGTGGAACTAAGACCCACCTAAATTCTAATTTCTCTCAAAAAATTTGAGATGCAACTTCTTTTCTCTGTCTAAGTTAAGATTTTAAAAAGAGAAACTACAATGTTAGGGGAAAAACTAGCATATAACCCATGCGATCCACGAGCGATAAATAATAAGCATATATAACAATAATTATAAAAATTAGTATTTATCATAAATTCAATATCTTATCTTAAAGTCATTATAAAATGTTAATTTTTCCATAAATAAAAATTTTCTATTATTTTTAAATATTTTTATTACATAAAAACTATTTTTATAAGTAAAAACTTCAAAATAACTGTACGTATCTTACATAAAAAAATTATACATATTTTTATTTTTATTTTTAGTTTAAAAAACTGTATCTTATTTATAGATATGAACCTAAAGTTTTTTTTAATTAAAACGTTAAATATGTTTTAATAATCAATTTTTTTTATTTATATTAAAAACAATTTTGAAATTTTGAGAACTTTTTTTTCTAGAAATAAAAATGTTACATAAAGGTAGTCGTATTAGTCGCATTGTGTAATGTGACTTGAGTGGAGAATGCTGAAAAGGAATTAATTTAATCTAGATTGTGTTGGAGAGATTAATTAATAGAATCTAAAATGGATCATCTTTTTTGTTTTCAAGAAACTTTTGATTTTTTGATTTTTTTTATTTCGAAGAGATTTTTTATTTGCCCATTTTTCTGCTTTTAAAAAACACAATGTTCAAGATGTGAGATAAAAAAATAGAAAATATTAAAGCTTCATTAACTCCTCTAATACTATCGTGTTCAAAAATAATTTTGAAATTTTGAAAACATTTTTTTCTAAAAATAAAAACGTTACATAAATGTAGTAGTACTAGTAGCATTGTGTAGTGTGCTTTGAGCGGAGAATGATGAAAAGAAATTTATTAATTCTAGATTATATTGGATCGAGAGATTAATTAATGGAGTTTAAAATGAATCATCTGTTTAGTTTTCTAGAGACTTTTGATTTATTCATTTTTTTATTATTTCAAAGAGTTATTTAATTTATCCATTTTTTTTGTTTTAAAAAACACAATGTTCAATATTAGAGATAAAAAGGTAGTTAATATTAAAGCCTCATTAAACAAATATAATAATAATTATAAAAAGTAGTGTATATCATAAATTCAACATCTTATCTTAAAGCCATTACAAAAGGTTTATTTTTTCATAAATAAACCTTATCCATTATTTTAAAATATTTTTATTATATAAAAACTCTTTTTTATAAATAAAAACTTCAAAACAGTTGTACGTATTTTATAAAAAAATTATATATATTTTTATTTGTTTTTAGTTTAAAAAACTGTATATCATTTATAGATACGAACTTAAAGTTTCTTTAATAAACAAAACGTTAATAATATTTTTATAATCAAAAACATTTTTTATTTATATGAAAAATCATTTCAAAATTTTGAAAATAGTTTTTAATTTATAAAATATTTTTTTAGATTTTTTTTTTAAAATGTATGTATTTCATACAAAAAAATTAGACATATTGTTATTTCTTTTTAGTTTAAAAAACTTTATGTCGTTTATAAATAAAAACATAATTTTTTCTATAAATACAACGTTAAAAATGTTTTTATAATCAAAACTTTTTTTATTTATATAAAAATAATTTTGAAAATTTGAAAACATTTTATATTTTTTTTTCTAGAAATAAAAACTATATAGATGTAGTAATATTTGTAGCATTGTATAATGTGATTTGAGTGGATAATGATAAAAATAGATCAATTGTATCTATATAGTGTTGGATTGAAAGATTAATTAATGGAGTATAAAATGAATAATTTTTTTTTGTTTTCAAGAGAGTTTTGATTTTTTTTTTTTTTTTTGTTTCATAGTGAGTTTTAATTAATCCATTTCGGTGAAACGGAGCATTAATTTTAGAAGGATGGAGTTGTATGTAAGTAAGAAGCATTAATTATCATTTACACTTATAATACTATCATTAAAGGTGTAATATAGATACAAGGAGACTCTTTTTGAAATTAAAAGTAATATATTAATGAGAAAAAATGAGGAGTGCCTTGGTTTTAGACCAGGAAACTAATTATCTAAAGAAAGGAAATGACGTGGGTCTTAAATTCAAGCAAGTAAATAAATTTTTTGAGAGAAGACAAGGAGAATCCCGATTTTAGTGAGAAAGTAAGTTTTTTGTTGGATAACAAAGGATTGTTGTGTCCTTTTTTTTTTTAAAAGATAAGCACATTATATAAAACACCACGCTAAATTCTCGCTAATTTGTTAACATAATATATAGTGGTATATGAAAAAAATGTCTTTTTGAAAAAAGTACATTACAAAATACAAAATGGTATTATTGGTTGAACTTTTTTTTAATTAACCTTACTTTGTTAAATTAAATGATAATAAAGCCTAATACACAACGTGAGTCTTATTTTTATAACTAATACCATAGTATATTATTTTTAAAATTTTTGTAATGATTACATAATGAAGATTCTTGTGGTTCATTTACTCTTTCGGGTCGAGTAGTTCTCATTATTTAGGGGTTTGGATCCACTAGTTTTAGTATTAATTGGTTGGGATCTAAAAACTACCAAGCATTCTTCTTATGGCTAAATCTAATCTCCTGGCCCTGTGGAAAGGAAAAAGAATTTCAAGCAATTCCTTTAGGTAAGGGAGGATTAGGAAAAATCTATTGATTGTAGCTTTCTCTAGACTTTCGAGAAAAGCATGAAAAAAAGTCTCGAACGGTACGATCCCTCTGTCACCCCAAAATGAAAGGGGTGATCTCGTAGTTCTTGGTCTGTGAAGATGCGTTGTTAGGTGGAGGAAACCATCAATTGACGAGTTTCACCATCAGTTAACTCACTTTCCAACTAAAAATGCTATTTTACTTCTGAATACATTAATATACATTATTGTATTTATACAAATCCATTTATCTGTTCAATATATACATTTGATATTAAAAATAAGTTGATATAGATTTATTTAAATACACACACACACACACAAAATAAAAGAAATTAACATTTAAAAAAATTAATTTAAAAATAGTTTTATAGAAAAACATTTTTTTATAATAACCGTTTGATAAAAAAATATCATTTTCAAATATTTTTTTTTTAAAAAAGTTTTGATTAAATAAAAAAATTATAAAAATAATTTCTATATTAAAAATATTTTAATGTTTTTACAACAATTTCTATTTAAAATAATGTTTTATTTATAAAAGAAGTTTTTAACATTTTATTTGCAATATTTATTAAAAAAATAATTTTATATAAAATGGTTTTATCAATAAAAAATAGAATTTCCATTTTTATTTACAATAACGCATTTTAGAAACAATTTCTATATAAAAATATTTTTTTAAATAATGCATGTTTTTAATAATAAATGACGTACACATTTTTTTAATATTGTTTTTATCTCTGTAAAAAATAATTTTTTTATATTTTAAAAAAATATAGCGAAAAAACTGAATTTAAAACTAATTTTTTTTTATTAAAGGAAGGACATTATTTATTCAAAAAAACGTATGCCACTTTTTAAAAAAAACATTTTTACACTGTTTAATGTAAAGAAAATCGATAAAAAATGAAAATTGTTCACTAAGTTTTTCACACAAAGTTAAAGATTAAGTAAACTCCTAATAAAAATCGTTTAGGAAACTCCTTTTAGAAAACTTAAACATAAGATGTTTAAAAACTAATTAAATCAGATTCAAGACTTGGTAGCTTGATTACTTAGGTTTAAAATTTGAAACCTATACTAATTCTTTGTTATGAAACCAAACCATTCAAGCATTAAGAATCGAAATAAGTAAAGTTAACACAACTATTTTTAACTTGGTAAAACTTCAAATCTACTAGAAATAATTTCAAGAATTACAAGCACATGAATTAAACACACAAAATCCTAAAGCTAAAAGAGAGAATGTATATGTACTGGGATTAAACTCTTCCAAGATAACCTGATTCTGACGATTTTGATCCTCTTGGTCGTTCCTTGCTTTAATTCTTTGCTCCTCGTTCCGCCCGTTAAACCAAATCTCTAAAAGAAACACCACACTTTCTATGTGAGAGTGTAGTGACTTTGAAGTGCCTAATATGTAGTATGCAGTCTCACGTTTCTATTATATTATACAAACAGTCCTATGAATTTACAATAGATCTATATGAGATGTAGAGTTTTCAGTTTTAAGAAAATCAGACTTCTTAGCAAAAATGATTTTAAATATGAAATTAAATCTTCACAAAAACAGATCTAATACTCAAACACACACATATATATATATATATATATATATATATATATATATATTACAAACTGTAAAATTTTGTTTTAAGTGAAAATTTTCAGATCTAAATACAAAATGGTTTTTGAAGTCTCTTTTTCAAGATCGTGAAAATATAGATCTTGGATCTACTAAGATATGCAATAAAAACTTAAATCCAAATAGAGAATGTATTTCTAAAAAGGAAATATACAGTATCACCTAAAAGTAGACGTGTAAGTGTATCTCAATGTTGTTTCTCAAGATTTATAGGAAGAAACTTGAAAAAAACCTAAAGATCGTGTTTCTAAGAGATATATCGTTTAAAGAGGTTTCTTCAAATCACCAAACTCACAAACTCTTAAGAAAATCTAAGGCTATAAATCTCAGAATGGTGGTTCTGAGAGACGTGCTTACACTACGAAGGTGAAGGTGTTTGATTTAGGAGAAAAGCCTCACATCTTACTTTTTTCTCTCTGTTTTTTCCTCTCGCTCTCTCTCTCTCTCTCTCTCTCTCTCTACTCTCTCAATTTGGATGACTACCAAAAGTCTTTGAAAGAAAAGGATAAGGGTCCTATTTATACTACTCAGAGAAGGTTCTGGATTGACGTTCAAAATCAATGGATGGGATGGCTCACAATGCACCACTCAATAACTGTCTCTCATTAGTCAAGACAGAAGATACGAGGATTCACTTAGACGACATGTGGACCTTAGATTAAGTTTGATCTAACAGTGGGGATTGAATCTCAAGGTTGTGAGTGGGAGAAAACACAAATCTATATACTAAAGCTCACAAACGTGTCACATACTGAAAATATAAAAAAAAAACGCATGTTTTTAGAGTTTTAAAAATCTAACTTTCCACCACAATATTATCTGCCGATTTTGTTTTCTACCCATGACGTTTTTAGGATTTTTATTAATCCAATTTTTAACCCTAAAACATTTTAAATATAATTTATTAAATGTTTTAAAAAAATTATTTCAAATGTTTAAAAATCTTTTAAAAAATCTCCAAAAATATTTAAAAGTATTTTAACATATCTAAAAATATTTTAACACACAACAATGCAATGCATGAATTGTGTCCTATGTGTGTTGTTTAACTTCCCCTCTTACTCTGGTAGATTGATAATGATAAAGCTTGATATAGTGTGAAGCCTTCAATTGTACCATGGAGAAGAGCTCAAAATCTAAATTAATTTTGTCAACATATCCAAACTAGTTAGAAGTCCTATAAGGCACAGACTCAAGTAAGTCAACCATATAATGTGTTCTCAAAAAATTATTTTTAATTGTTTTTTATTTAAAAGCAGCTGCTTTTATAGAAAACGGTTAAAGATATTTTAAAATAAATCTTTTTCTATAAATAAAACATTAAAAACTGTTTGTATTTTTGCAAGAAATATTTTTTTATATAAAAAATATTTTTTATCAAAAAAAATTATATAAAAATGTCGTTTTATTATAAAACTATTTTTTAAATAATTTTTTTAAACTATTGATGTATTTTACTATACATATAAATGAATAATTTAAATTTAAATATTAATGTACTTTATATATATATATATATACATATATATATATATATATATATATTGATCATATAAATGTATAATGTATAAATAAATATAAGTATAAATATAATAATATATAGCAATGTATTTAAGGGTAAAACAAAAGTTTTAGTTGAAAAAGTTGGTCAACTAACGATCAAGCTAGTCAATTGACAGTTTACATTGTTTTAAACTCTAACCAACTCCCCCCCCCATATATATATATATATATATATACACACACACACACACACACACACACACACATATTGATCATATAAATGTATAATGTATAAATATAATAATATATAGCAATGTATTTAAGCGTAAAACAATTTTTTTAGTTGAAAAAGTTGGTCAACTAACGATCAAGCGAGTCAATTGACGATTTACATTGTTTTAAACTCTAACCAACTAATATGAAAATTAGTATTACCCCCCCCCCCCCCCCCCCCAATAATAAAAAGAATTACCGGACTTCAAATAATAAATGACCCTTTTTTTTATTTAGGTATGTGAGTAATGGTCAAAGTTAGACTTTTGTACTATCAAACCTTTGGTATTTTTGCATGGGCGAATTGAAAATTTGCCAACTAAAGTGAAAATAATGACGAAAAAGTAGAAAGTCAAAAAAAATAATCTTACTATTATCAAAGTGTAATTTTTACTATTTAGGAGAAACCAAAGCCAACAATGGGATTATTGCTTATTCACAAAATGGGCATAACAAATATATGAAACTATTGAATGTGTTTAGGATTTTTTTTATCACTAAAATTGTTTACAATTAATTACATAAACTTGACCTCTAATTAGGCATAATTGCAAGTATTTATCCTCTTATATTAAGTATTACACAAATCACCCATCTTAGTTAAATTATTACACTCACTTGTCATCTCTTTACAAATTTTACACTCACCCCTTCACACTGCATGGAACATGAGGAAATAATGTTGACAACAAAACAAGAGAGCACGCAAGTATACCATCTAAAACAAGAGGGTACATAAACATAATATTTGAAAGATACAAAAAAAGAAGAGAGAGAGAGAGAGAGAGAGAGAGAGAGAGAGAGAGAAATATAATTATGTCTAATATAAGGGGAGGTCCTTGTACTTTACCCAACTATTTATCTATTGAATAATAATTCTACCAAATTTGTTTTTTCAAATTTCATATTTTAAAAGCTCATCATCTCCTGTCATCCTCTTAGGCTCCTCCAAATATTCTTATACCAGAGGATTGCCTAACCCACACACAGAGAGAAGGAGAGAGAGAGAGACTCCCTCTTCCTCTCTCTATTTATATATAGTTTCTTGCACATCTTAGCTAAGAACTCCAATTCTTTTCATTTTTTTAAAAAGGTGTGGAATAACCAAAGAAAAGAGAAGAAAATAAAAGGGGTGGTCTATGTTGAGAAAGAAGATAAAATAAACATACGTGCCACCTCTTAGATCTTAGCTTGTTCCAATTTTCGTCATCCAAGGTTCCCTTTAAATGTTGACCCATAAATGCAGTTTTTTGTTATCTCTTTTTTATGCCTAGAATTTTATAAATTCTTGTTTGGGTCGCTGATCTAGGTGAATTGTGGGTTGTCAGGACTACGAGATTCAATTTTGATTGATGCATGAGGATCAGATGTTCCAGGGTTTAATTTGAGGATCCCCAGTTAGTATCTGATCATTGTCTGTACTGGGTTCTGACTAATTTTGTGGATAAGGTATTTCTTTTTATGATTCTACCTACATTTGGATCTGTTGGATTAGTTTTTTATGGTTACTTGATATAACTGAATTTTGTTCTGAAGCAATGAATAGATTTACACGTATCAAACGAATTGGATCCTTTTCTTATCATAATTGAATTGGGTGTTTTCTTTCAAGTTACTCTGTAGTGAGGATGGAGTCAGATCTTGGTAAACTGTTCATCGGTGGGATTTCATGGGACACGGATGAGGATCGACTTAAACAATATTTTGGAACATATGGAGAAGTGGTTGAGGCAGTGATCATGAGAGATCGCACTACGGGTCGAGCTCGTGGGTTTGGTTTTGTTGTATTTGCGGATGCTGTGGTTGCTGAAAGGGTGGTTATGGAGAAACACATGATTGATGGTCGAACTGTGAGTAGTTCTTTTCCAAGTATTACAACTTTACAATAATATAACCATCTACTCTCTATTGTCATCTGATTTCTATTTGTGATGAAAGTAGTTAATTTTTGTAGTGATGATTGAATGGGACAATAGATGAATGAGAAACCTGTTTCTGCTCAGACATTGTAGGCTTGATTAAGATTTGATCTTTATTGCTAGTCTAAATGGAAAATCACATTGTTGTTCACTAATTAATGGTCAGAATTTGGGAAGTCAAACATAGGGACTTAATTTTAATGTAACCAATTGTCAAACATTGATTAGTTCTTTTAAAAGCATTAGTTGTGCATAACACGATGAAATGATCTTTTTGTTGCATTTATCATCTTATTTCAATTGTAATGGATCATAAATTTGTTGGCTGCTATGAAATTGTAGACTTGCCAAACATTTGACATTTTGTTTTTCTAAATGGAAAATCTTATGTTTGTTTAATACACCCTCAAAGTAAAAGCCACCATTAGAAAGTCGAACTGTTTAAGAAACTTTATTTTTAATGCAATCATTGAACAAGATTAAAACTTATTTAATTATCATATAATTTGGTACATTGATTTTGAAAACATGATTTTTAATTTGAGACATGAAAGGAAAGCATGATTCTTAATTTCAGAAGGGAGTATGATTAATGACTTTTCAATTTTTAGGTCGAAGCAAAGAAGGCTGTTCCAAGGGATGATCATAAGATAACAAATAGAAATAACGGTAGTAGCAATCAAGGATCTCCGGGTCCTGGACGTACCAAAAAGATTTTCGTAGGAGGTTTAGCATCCACAGTCACTGAGAGTGACTTCAAGAATTACTTTGATCAATTCGGTACAATTACGGACGTTGTGGTGATGTATGACCACAACACCCAAAGGCCAAGAGGCTTTGGGTTCATCACATTTGATTCAGAGGAAGCGGTGGATTGGGTGTTGCACAAAACCTTTCACGAACTCAACGGTAAAATGGTTGAGGTCAAGCGAGCAGTTCCCAAAGAGCTATCACCAGGGCCCAATAGAAGCCCATTAGTTGGGTATAATTATAATATCAGTAGGGCCAACAACCTTCTTAATAACTACGCACAGGGGTATAACTTGAGCCCGACTAGAGGCTATGGAGTTAGAATGGATAGTAGGTTCAATCTGGTTTCTAGTGGTCGAACTGGATTTTCTCCACTCGGGTCTCCCGGTTATGGAATGGGCCTAAATCTAGATCCCGGGTTAACCCCAAGCTTTGGAGGAGGCTCCAATTTAAATAACAATCTCGGGTATGGTCGTTTTTTAAGCCCTTATCAAGGTGGGAATTCAAATAGGTATAATACCCCTATTGGATATAATGGGGATATTGTTCGGAATGATTCTCTTTTAAGCCCATCAATCCGAATGGGGAATTTATGGGGAAATGATGGCCTTGATACTTCTGTAAGAAATTCTATTCCGGGCCCTTACATGGGCTCCGAAAGTGGGAGTTATGGAGTGTTTGGAAATAATAGAGGCCTAAATTGGGGTTCTTCTTCCATTTCTTCTCAAGGCACAAGTTCTTTGGTCTACAACAGTGGGAATATTAGGGCCGAGGTTGGAGAAAACAGTTTTGGGTTTGGTGGTCAAGGAAACACCGGGTTGGGTGTGACCACTAGCCCATCTTTGTTTGGGGCAATTGGTGATTATGATGATGGGTCTTACAAGGACTTGCATTATGGTGGTTCAATGCATAGGAATCCAACTTGGCAATCTGTTGTATCTTCTGGTCTAGATGATTCTGAATCGTTGGGTTATGGGCTTGACAATGAGGCAGATGTTACAGTTAGTAGTTCGGAGGGCTATGTTGGGAATTATAGTATTGCAAATAGAAAATCGAATAGAGGTAATCTCTTGCAGCTTCTTCTCAAGTGTTTAGAATCATATTTTGCAAACATGATCTAATTATCTAGTGAAAACCTTAAAAATGTTACCAACATTATTATCTTTAGTTTAAATTGAAGTTTCTTTGATTGGAAGCAAATTTGTTTTTTTTTAAAAGTATAATTTAATAATGGTAAACTAAAGTCAATATTTACCTTTGACCGAGTTGAATTTTATTAAAACAAAGAAGATTTTCCACACAAGTAGGGGAACTCACCCAATTTTAAATCGATCCCAAAGGATAGAAAACTTTTTACTTAGAATAGTTTTGACTCACAATCTCTCAAACTTGATAACTATTGGATAAACTCTTTCAGTAATTTTATCTAACATAAAAAATGTTCTTCTTTTTGAAATACGGTAGCCAAATGCATATAAATATATCATGGTTCTTGTATCTCCACTAGATTTTCCTTGTTTCATTTTTTTATTTTAAAAGTTAATCGATCTAATAGGTTCTATAATCGAAAGTTAGGGTCACACTTTACCACGAAAACATATGTCATAAAATAGAAAACAAGGCAAAGTTTGGTCAATTTCAAATTTTGGTGAACTCATGGAAGATCATACTTGATATTTTTTTTAAAGGATCATGGTCACCTCCCCTATAGTTTATTGGTGAGCATATGATTCATAGCATTTCCACGTGTTGATAGATCAACAAGTCTGGGCATGTGAGGGCTGCCCTTGATTACATGCATAATGCAACTGGAGGAGGAAAAAGGAATTAAATTTATTTGGTCTCAAAGTACTTGAAGTTTTCTCCAGTTTATTTTAATAATCTTCTCATTAAATATTATAATTGATTGACAAGATTCTGAATTCATAATAATGTTCTTTTGGTGGTTACTTCAGGCATTGCTACTTAGGAGATCTCAGATTCAGATATTAGATGGTAACTTTACGAGAAGAGACTTCAATAGAGCTAGTGGAGAATGTGAAGTTCTTAAATATCCTTCAAAAGTATATACACGTCGCCTTAAAAGGAAACTGATCACATATAGAGAGGTTTGAAGGAATTTTGGAAGTTTGAGATACGTTATTTTTCAGTGACTACTTAGGTTTCTTTATCGACATTCAATTGAGCTGAAAAATCAAATTGCAGTATATAGTCAAGACAAATCCATTACAGTTAAATCATTACCACTCTTCTTCAACAAGACAGTACTACTGGTGCTACGTCAAGAAGTGAAGTGTTGTTTTTTCCTTCTTTTATGTTTTGAAAATTATTTTTTCATTGTCTGTATATTTCTTCCATAGTTTCTGAGAATTGTTTTTGTCTCAGGTTGTATGTTGTATGTTGTATGTGAGGTTCTGGTTGATTTGATAGTGTGAATGATTAGAGTGATAGATAACATCCCTCTTAATTACAAAATACTATGATTTATTTTCAGATTAAACATGTTTAAACTTCCATTAGTGTATGAAATTGATGTTCGTTTTACTATATTTGTTGTTCTAACACTTCAAATATATATATATATATATATATATATATATATATATATATATATATATATATATTTGTGTGCGAAAGAATTAAGTGGTTTATGTAATAGGTGAGGAGCACCTTGGTCAAAGTCAACCTGATCGGACGATTGAAATCATCAGATCGAGTATGACTCTGGAATTATCTACATCAAATAACGAATTCTTTCTCTTCCAGCATTACTATTAGATTTATTTTAGGTTTGTTTGTTATTTTCGATTTGCATATTCTAGGATAAAACAATATGCTCACTTTAGCACCAATTCTTGTATAATACTGTTGATTTAGGGCAGCATCAAAACTATTTATTCAGTACAACACCATAAATGCACTATTGGTGTACATATCACTTTTATTTGCATTATTATTGTACACATCTCAAAAAATATGTTCTCTCTCTCCCCCCCCCCCCCCCCCCAATTCCATGGATTATAATTGAAATTTAAACATTTTACATTCAAAATTTTTAAATTTTGAACTAAAATACTATGTTAGATAATTTGGGGTCTGACAAAAATCTTAAGTTCCTTGAAAACGTTCTTCCAATCAGAAAAGGTTTTGAACAAAAACAAAATATTAATGTTCAAAATTTCTACACTTTAACCAGGTCAACTGAACTAGTACTCACAAAAGTCTCGACAAATTTTCATGGTAGCTATTAACTACATAACACAATGTAATTGCTCTAGTATTGAGACAATAAGGCACTTAGCAAGAATCTCATTAAAAAATCATACTTTAATAATTTTCAAGAAAGTCTAATAGTATAATGTGCTTGTTGTACATCAACAATGTGGAAGGAAAGAGTTGTATACGAGAACCTATTGTCAAGTACACATAAGTGGTTTTTATTATGGAACCAGGTGAATTACAAATACTACTTAATATGTGCTTGGCAAATCACTAGGTTTGAAAAAAGGATCTTCTTAGTATTACTCGAGACAAGCCTAAAAAGTGAAAAAAATATTGAGTGTAACCATTATTTGGTGATATATTATCACAAACTAATTTAAATGTCAAAAGATCTAAAAGCATGGGTTGGAGGAAAGAGAACTTATTAATTTATAGGGGAAATAAATATATACAAGAACAAATGGTAAGATTAGTGTTGTTTAAAATTGGTAAAGTGGTTATGATGAGTCTTAACTTAGTTATACCAATAATTATCTACCACATATAGAGTATAAGATGATATGGAGTAGAAAGAGGTGAGAGATAAAGAAGGAGACAAAATATTTTGCATGGTTAAGCCTAATACAGTGACTATATCCACGAGTGTGAAGCCTCTAAGTATTAAGGTTGAGTACAAGTTCTTAGGAACTCTCTAGGGTTAACTGTGTTATGTTTTTCTCAGTTGTTCTCCGGCTCAAGGTTATATTAAGCTATTTATAGTAGTGGGAAGGAAAAAATAAAAAATACCTTTATACATCAGGTATTTACACCTTTTTACACTGTAGATAACAACTTAGCACATCTTCACATGCATGTGCATGGGTGACTATAGAAATTCTCACATATGTTAATTCATATTGTTGATGGTGCGCATTTCTAAAGGCGGTCGGTTATCCTGCTGACCTGAGGGGATGATGATACGACCATATCAATATCGTGGGACTTGACCACCGTATACTATGACAGATGTAATGCTATTGGTCCACATAGCCTTGTTATTTTAAGTTACAACAAAATCCCCCAATACTTCATTCTTTATTAGAGTGAGTAATGACTGGCATAGTGAAAGGATGGAGTATTATCCATCAAAGTTTGCTCGACTTTATGAAAGCTCTAGTCAATTGCCAATCTCTAGGAGTTTGCAAATTTCTGAATTTCATTCTCCTAGTCAATGGAAATTTTATAAATAACAACAAAAATAGTGAACCGTCTGGGGGGTACGTTGGTCATTTTGTTTCTTAGGAACTGACACGCCATCAAAAGATGAAGGGGTGGGTACATTTAATCATTTCACTTCGTGCAACTCGGAAGACGTCACTGAGTTTTATAAAACATCAGTTCCCTCCTTTGTTTACTTCAACATGAATTCCAAATTATTTTCTTCCTTCCTAAGGTTTTCTTTTGGCGTTTTTGAGAGATGTTCTTCCTTGCTGTTTCATTTTCACTGTAAGAATTCTTCCATTTTTGTTGCAAAAATGGTGCAAACTGTTGATGGGAGTTATTTGGATCTCTTTAAGACTACCCACAAACCCTTTATTGGGTAAAAAACTATAGTTATTAACAGGTCCTTGTGACCTCTATGCATTGGAGGAGGGTTATTGGATCCCCGTGATTTCTATTGCTAAATGTGGGGTCACATTCCCTCCCAATCAATTGTTCATGGAGTTTTGTCAATATTTTGATGTGGTCCCTACTCAAGTGGCCGTAAACACTTGGAGATTGGTAAACGGAGAAACCCACATTAATGAGTGGTATGGGACTAGTATAGGAATAAAAAGAGTTAATGTATTGTTACAGTTGGGGAACCACTAACGAGAATATTTATTATTTTAAGATGAGATTTTCAACAGAGCCCTTGTCGTAAAATTTCATGATTCCAGTAAGGATTCTTAGGATCATGGTCTGATATTGAAGGATTGACAATTTTCCCCTCTTCTTGAGGGTGAGGATTACATTGGGCCTCATTTCCCTTAAAAAGGCCAAGGCACAGGTTGACACTCATACACATTTGTATATTTTTTTATCTTTTTGGACATTCTTTTGATTATATTATTATTTATATTTTCTTGTCTTTCTGTTTTGTAGAGAAGAAGAAGAAAAATATTCCTCGTGTCTCCAAGGTTAATTTTCCTGACCTCAAGATTATCTGGTCTATACAACAGAGGATTGATGAAGCCCATCCTCTCTCTGCTTTAGTCTTTCTCGACCATGACAGTTCTATTACCTCTTTTGGTCTTGCCCAACAGAAGTCATATCAGCATCCTCCATCAGCCTAAAAGACTCCACTTTTTCATCTTCTAGTGCCGAGTCTGAGTCCCCTCCACAAGTAAAGGGAAATTTTTCGACACAGAGTACCTGATCATCTTTTAAACCTCTAGGCATCTCACTTGTTCCGAACGAAATCAATCTAATAAAAATGATTAAGAGGAAGATCCCTAACCTATTGTACGGATCCAAGTCTCCCCTGTTACCGAAAAAAAGTCTGCTACTGAGGGCCCTAAATAACCCGTTAAGGTTAAAAGTTCTACGCTTAAAAATCAGTAGCCCCAGTTCAAGAGATTGAAGAGAGGTCTAGCCCCCACCTTGGAGTTAGTAGAAAAAGGTTTGGATGACAAGGGCTAAGGTAGTACCCATTTTTTTTATTATGAACCCGGGGGTGAATCATTGTCTAATTGGAGTAGGGGTTCTTTCGGACGAGAAGGCTGCAACATTCTCACTTGTTCACATAAGGCTGGTCGAATGGGCTAACCATAATATGGATCTGTTGAGTATCACTTGATAATTTCTTGTACATCATATTTTATTATCATTTATTTTTAATGCTCTTAAATGTTTGTTTTAAAGTTCTTAGTTGACTATGAAAAGTTGCTGAGGAGAAATGATAGGTTGAAGGAATCTTCTATCGATATGGAAGCATCTTTTAATGTCATGCACAAATCTTTGGAGGCTGTTAAATAGGCCCACGAGGATGAAAAAAGAAGATGAGTGATACCATCAATGATCTTGAGGATGTGAGGACCCAGGCTGAGCAGGTTGTTGGTGATATTGTGAAGAGATCCGAGAAGGTTGAGAAGGCGGCTGAGAAGGATGAGAAAGTTGTAGGGAAGGCTGAGGATGAGGTGACCGAGATGAAGGACAAGGCTAAGAAAGATAACAAATATGCCTATACATGGGGATGGGATAATACATTTTCTAATGCTACTATCTAGATTGAATATTTGAAGAAATTCTCCTCAAGGAGGGTTTGGATGCTGCTCTGACCCAAGTCGACACAATTATTGATTTTAACTTCTTTTTTCAGCATAATCCAGGTAATCCTTCACAAATTGAAAAGGAAATTAATGATAAGGAAGAGATAGCATAGTACGGTGCCTCGGGACCATGTGGTGGTGGCTGCCCGACCAGAAAGATAAGTGTCTCTGGACAAGGAGAATGTGAAGTGATAGGAATTTTGATAATTTTGTTTCATGTATTTTCAATGTAGTTTTCTAATTCCCTCAGCTGTATACCTTTATATTTTCAATAAAAGTTTTTCCTTTTTCTATCATGGTCTAGAATAGTTTGTTGCATTCCTTCTTTTATCCCGTTATTACTTATTTACTATCATATTTATTTCAGTTTGATTGTAGAATGGCAAATTTGGTTGCCAATGAAAATGAACTTTTCACGATGAGTAATCAATTGTTCGGTGCCAACCACAAAGAATTGGATGATATATCTAGCGATGCTAAAGAATCTTACCTCAGTATGCGCAGGTTATTTCACCAAGGCCTAGCGATAATGCTTCCTACTATGAGATGATTCTCAAACTTCATCGAAACCACAAGGATGTCATTACCAACTTATCTGCTGATTAAAAGAAGAAGTTCTCTATTTTTTGGAGTGATGGTGGAATTGATCAAAAACTACAAGACTTGGCTTTGGTGTACTCTAAAAAGGAGTTTTTTCTACAGTCATATTTGAAGAGTTCTTGAGAGGTGGACAATCTTCTTGAGTAGAGAATAATCTATTGAGGAATAAGCTAGAGGGACTTAAAAGTCAAGTACGACTGATCAGAGTGAAGGAGATTTTAGAACATGAGAATGCTTGTTTGATGGAAGAGTTGGAGAAATTAAAGAAATCAAAAGGGGAAGGTCAATCTTATCGATATGTTGTTAAGGCTTGCCCATCAGTGGAAGAAGAAAGAACCAAGAAGACTTTAGCTGACCAAGAAAGTATGATAAAGAATCAGTCAACCACTATCAAGATGCAAAAAAATAAGTTTGATCATCTTGCTAATCACTTTCATGAACAACCTCGAACTATATAGATGGACGATTATGATAAGGTACTGGCGCATTTGAGTGAAGAACTTGAGCAGGCTTGCAAAGAGTGTTATAAAGGGGGGTGGATAAATGATCTTACCGTGATGAAGCTGCTGAAGGAAGACAAGTTATGTTATTTTCATGACTCCAATTTTCTGGACTAGACTAATCCTCCTTTCAAGTTTAATGCCTCTTGGATTGCCTCAAATGCAATCCTGACTAGCTTGATCAGAAAGTATCTTGGAGACTATGGTTAACATAGGAATGATGTTCTTAGTCGGCCCCTGCATATGGTGAATAAGGCAAAATCTAGATGTCAATCAAGGCTTAGGTATCTGAGCACAACTATCACTCCTTATGCTTTGGATGTTCCTCCTACTAGAATAGACAGGGACTAGGAAAGATATCCATCCAATGTGGAGTGTATAGTTGATACTTAGTTGTCATTTTCAATTGCTGACAATTTCTATGTAATAAAACTTTAATATCTGCAGTAATTAAATTAATATATTAATTGTTTGATTGTTTGATTGTGTAATTATGGCTTACTGGTAGTTTTATCTTACGATTGCATGGTTAGTAATAGGTCGACTAATGGATGAACTTTTATTATCTTGCCTTATGTTCTACTAATGTACGGTTAATTATGGTCTCTTAAATGGATCTCCTCATTTTGACTAAGTTCTAATGTTAGTTACCATTGGCAACCAAAAGTCTTCAGATTGTTCCTTATTTTGTTCTAGTAAAACTTCTTACTCTTAACATTGGTCGTTTTGACCAAGTTCTAACGTTAGTTACCGTTGGCGACCAAATGTATTAGGATTGTTCCTTATTTTGGTGTAGTAAAACTTCTTATTCTTAACATTGGAGTCATACATGAAGTTTTTTGCTTGGGACTTCTTGTTCTTTCACTTATGGTTTATAGATGAAGTTACAGCTCTCTTTCGTAGCTTGTTTGAAGACAACATTATATGTGAAGTTTGGTTTTTTCATTGTTATTTGATGTTGTTTTGAATTTTAGCATATTTCCTACTATGAAAAAAGAAAATAAAAGGGCAGTAATCTTTCTTGAAAATTAACGATCTTTATTGAGAATTGAAAACAAATTATAGGAAATAAAAAAAGATTACACTTTGTCTGAACACTGATAATATTTCCTCAAATTCTCGGTGTTCTAAGGATTTTTGAATGAATTTCATTATAAGGTTTCAATCCGATAAGTTCCTGGATGGAAGACTGTATAAATGAGGTAAGGATAATGCCAATTTTGTACCAACTTGTTCTCTTTTTGGAGAACTTTCTTTATTACGTAGTCTCCTTCCTTGAGATTTCTCAACATAAGCCTTTTGTTATAGAATCAAGTATTTCTTTGTTAATATACTGCCACGCGAAGTGCATCGTGCTCTCTAACTTCCTCAATCAAATCCAAATCTAACCTTCTCATGAGATCACTCTTCGAATAGTCAAAATTGAGCACTCTTTGACTAGGCAGGCCAATTTTTATGAGGACCACGACTTCTATCCCAAAAGCTAACATATAGGGGGTTTCACTAGTGGTTGTCCTCGGTGTGGTCCTACAAGCCCAGAGTATACTTTGTAATTCATTGATCCAGTTTAACTTGGCATCATCCAGTCTTTTTTTTAATCCATTGAGCAGAGTTTTGTTCAATACTTTTGTCTGCTCGTTACATTATGGATGTCCAGGGGCTGTATATATATTTTAATTTTTAGGTTGATATAATAATCTTCAAACTCCTGGTTGTCGAACTGTGTTCCATGATCTGTGATGAAGGCACACGTCATTCCATCATGACAAATGATTTTTTTTATTAAAATGGAAGACCTTCTCATAAGTCATATCTACGAGTGGTCCGAATTCTACCCACTTGGTGAAATAATTTACATAAATAATCAAGTATTTAAACTATCCCCTCATCTTCAGTAGAGGGTCGATAAGGTCAATCCCCCATGATATACCTGTATATACCCTCGGCCATGCTGAGGGCGCCCTGCGCCTCATCAGGCCCAGACGACCCCTCAGGGGCCGACCCTTTATCAGGCTCCGAACGACCCCCCGAGGGGCCGACCCTTCATCAGGACCCGGACGACCCTTCGAGGGGCCGACCCTTCATCAGGCTCCGGACGACCCCTAAGGGGGATAACCCTTCATCAGGCTCCGGACGACCCCTCAGGAGGCCGACCCTTTATCAGGCTCCGGACGACCCCTCAGGGGGACGACCCTTCTTCAGACTCCGGACGACCCCCCAAGGGTACGACAGTACGAGGCCCAAATCAGGCCAGACTCATTGTCGGAAGGAACTTTGCCCTCGGCCTCACATCAAAGGCCGAGGGTGACATTATCACAGCGCGTGGTTTGGGAGACGCATGGAACAGTGCGCGTGAGGCTCACATGGCACATGGGAGACCGTTATAACAAAATCACACCCTCACGTGAGGGAATATTATGTCATCATTTGGCATCTACAGGTGTCAACAGGGGATTGGCTAGATCATCATCCACATGCACCATGCATACTTGGGGGGTACATTACACCCCCCAAGACCTATATATACTTGTCACCTACAACCCTACAGGAGATCGATCGATAATTGTAACCCTAGATAAAACTCTGCTTGGATACACAGTAGAGAGAGAAAGTGAGCTTATGTGCATTGTATCCAAGGCCATTAGCGCCCATACTTAGTGGATCACACACTCACAGTGGATGTAGGCCAAATTGGCTGAACCACTATACATCATTGTCTTATTCCTCTTATACTCATCTCCTTCTACACACTTATATACTTACATCTCTATGGCTGCCATGGTTACTATTGTTTGAGCTCATCATCACTTATCCGGTGGTGCTAAATCTCAGCATCATCAGTTTGGCGCCGTCTGTAGGAACGAGAAGACATCTCTTCCCTTATATAACTTGACCTCGCTGGGCACTCTGGTGGTGAGCCAGCTCTCCCCCTAAGAGGAGATGTTTCACCATTGAAAGAGACCCACCAAGGTTCTCAAGCTCACCAGTCTTTTCTTCACTTCAGTTTTTCATAGCTGAAACACATGGCACCTGAGATGCCACCACCACCACTTCCCCCGTCGAATGATGGGGGAGGACCCAGTTCCAGTCAGCCACCACCTCAGTCTGAGATGGCTGATGTGGCGGCAGCCTTAAAGTATCTGGCAGCAAGCCAGCGGATGATGTAGGAGCAGTTCACAACTCTAAGTCAGAACATACTAAGACCACTAGGGGTTTCACCTGAGATGATTACTCCGGCAGTAGCTCCTGGAAAGCATGAAGCCATGGGACCACCCCAGGCACCACGCAAAGACCTGCCACCCCCTCAGCGGCATAGGGATGTTGCTGACCCCCGACGTCTACGCCTGGGGAGGCAAGGAAATCCTTGCCCCGAGGACAGGTATGACGACCTGGAGGGAGAGGAGGCCCCTATAGAATGCTGGGAACCATATGAGGTCTCCAAAAATACTGTACGACCTCTTCAGTAAAGTAGAGGAAAGTGCGGAAGACCAAATCCTGATGATCGCCCGAGAGGCTCTGCTTTTGATCGCTTGAGCAGGGGGTTAGCCTTTGAGAGGCTGGGCCCAGTAAATGACCTGCGGGAAAAATTGTCCAGGTCAAGGAGTGCTGCGAGGTCCAGGAGGGAGGCGGAAAATGGCCGACCCCAAGGACGGGATGACGGTCAAAGGGAAGTAAATAGCCGACACAGGTCTGCCGCAGCAGAACCCTCCGTCCACCTTAAAGAGGCGACAGGGGATAACATCGGCCAAGCCGACCCTGCGAGGCCTGGAATGACTCGATCCAGCGACTAGAGGATAAGATCGGTGATATACTGAACAGCCGGGACCCTCTTCAGAAGGGATACACCATAGGCTCACCCCTTGTGGCGAAGATAGTCAACTTCCCTACACCATCAAGGTTTAAGCCACCTGTGGTCACCCCAAGATACGACGGGATCACCAACCCTGTCCACCATATTGAGATGTATCAATCAGTAACAGACATATACTCTATCTCAGATGAGATGAGGTGTCGTGCCTTTTCTGGTACCCTGACTGGGGCTGCACATATCTGGTACACGTCTCTTCCAAAAAATTCCATTGAAAACTTTAAGCAGTTGGCAGACCGGTTCATCCACAACTTTTTCTTTGGGGTGAGGCCACAGAAGAAGACCACCCACCTGCTCTATGTTAAGCAGGGGAAGAATGAGAGTCTGAGGGACTACATAGCCAGATTCAATAAAGAGAAGCTGAAAGTGGAAGACTATGAGGAGAGCATAGCTATGACAGCCCTGATTGGAGGACTCCAAAGGGGAAGCTGTTATGGAAGCTTGCTGAAGACCCCCCTAGGACGATGGCTGAATTATTGTCAACAATAGGAAAGGTGATGAACGCCGAAGAGGCGATGGATGCAAAATATGAAGATGAAAAAGGAGGTTCTAGTGGGGGTAAATACCCTATGAAGAACAAGGAGGGGAAAAAGAGGTCTACGGACGACAAGTTCACTGGTTACACCCCTCTAACGGTCAGCTGTGAACAGATTCTCAATGAGATAAAGAGTGACCGATCCCTGAAGTGGCCTGAGAAGTTGAGGGCAGCTCCCAACAAGAGAAACAAGAACCTGTGGTGCGAATTCCACCAAGACCATGACCACATAACAGACAAATGCTTTTCTCTGAAAGATGAGATTGAGAAGATGCTGAAAGAAGGGAAGCTCAGAAAGTACGTCGACAAAGGTGCCTTCAAGAGGGGCCGAGGGTACGACCCCAGGAAAAAGAGAGGCAATGCATGTAGAGAAGGCCCTCAAAAAAGAGGGGACGACCCTTCTGATGATGAGGACGACCCTGACCTCCCGCCGAGAGACGACCAAGGCCCTGTGAAGAGGCTTAATATAATCTCGCTCAGAGTGGGAATGATCTTTGGAGGTCTAGCAGGAGGAGGATCTGAGGTCGCTGACAGGAAGGCCCGTGTGGCTGAGGCCAAGGCATTGACGAAGACGGTACACTCAACCTCTCTGGAGGTCAAGTCAGAAAAGAGGAAGAAGGTCGACATGGACACTCTGATAGGGGGGTTCTCGATAATGGACTTTAAAAGCCTCCTAGCCCCACATGACGACCCACTCGTCATCACAACTAGGGTGCACGGGTGTGAGGTACCGAGGATATTGGTCGATAGGGGCAGCTCTGCAGATGTAATGTTTTGGCCGTGCTTCAAAGCCTTAGGTCTCAGCCGTGATAGACTCGTCCCATACCATCATCCATTAATTGGGTTCAGTGGGGAAAAGGTTCATCCCCTTGGGGCGTATGAGGCTGATGTCAGGATGGGGGACGAGTGGCCGAGATGGCTTACCAAGAAGGTCAGTTTCTTTGTGATGGATGAGCATGTGTTTTCGGCCTACAACATCATACTGGGGCGTGTGTCCGTAAAGGGGTTTGAAGCTGTGCCGTCTACGGTCCATCAGATGATTAAATTTCTTACCCCTAACGGGGTGGGGGAAGTTCAGGGAGATCAGACAACAGCTCGAGAATGTTACTACAACTCCGCTGAAGAAAGGGAGGCTCACAAGAGGGCTACAACCACTTACAATATTGATACCCTAGACCCCAGGGATGAGACGAAGCTAAAGAAAGGAGAGGCCGTGGAAGAGGTAGAATCCATCATCCTCGATGAGGATGACCCGAAAAAAACCGTCCAAGTCGGCAAGTCTCTGAAGCCCAATATCAAGGAAGACCTCATTAAACTGTTGCGGAGAAGACGAAGCGTCTTCGCGTGGAGTCATGTAGATATGCCAGGGATTGACCCTGAAATCATGTGCTACAAGCTCAATGTGGTAGAGGGAGTGAAGCCGATAAAGCAGAAGAGTATATTTTACTCTAGAGAAAAGTATGAGGTCATTAGGGATGAGTTCAAGAAATTAGAAGACGTTGAGTTTATTAGAGAGGTTATCTACCCTGAATGGCTGTCCAATGCAGTCATTGTCCTAAAGGCCAACGGGAAGTGGAAAATGTGTGTGGACTTCACCAACCTCAACAAGCACTGTCCCAAAGACAACTTCCCTCTCCCCCGCATTGACCAGATGGTAGACGCTACCGCAGGCCATGAGCTCATGAGCTTCATGGATACCTATTCAGGGTACAACCAGATCTTCATGAACCCTGAAGACTCGGAGAAGACAACCTTCATTACTGACAAGGGGACATACTGTTATAGGGTCATGCCCTTTGGCCTAAGAAATGCAGGGGCAACGTACCAGCGCCTCGTAAATTAAATGTTCGAAGACCAAATTGGGAAGTCTATGGAGGTCTATATAGATGACATGCTGACTAAGAGTTTGAAGGCAGAGGATCATGTGGCAGACCTGGAGAGGACCTTTAATACGATGGACAAATACCAAATGAAGCTCAACCCGGCCAAGTGTGTCTTCGGGGTCGGAGCAGGGAAGTTCTTGGGGTTCATTGTCAACCAAAGAGGCATCGAGGCCAATCCTGAAAAGATAAAGGCCCTTGTTGAGATGAAGACCCCCAAGTCCATTAAAGACGTTCAGAGACTCACAGGGAGAGTTGCTGCCTTGAACAGGTTCGTGTCTAGGGCCACAGACAGGTGTCTACCATTCTTCAAAATTCTCAAAAAAGCCTTCGAATGGAGTGAAGAGTGTGATGAGGCCTTCAGGGAGTTAAAATCATACCAGGGGTCTCCCTTGTTGTTGTCACAACCCGTGCAGGGTGAACGACTTTATGTGTACCTCTCCATCTCAGAGTCAGCCATCAGTGCAGCCATTGTGAGAGACGAAGACGGAATACAGAAGCCTGTGTATTTTAACAGCAAGGCACTCCAAGGGGCAGAGCAAAGATATCCAAGGATGGAGAAGTTGGACTACGCCTTGATCCATGCATCGAGAAAGATGAAGCCATACTTCCAGTCCCATACAATGGTCATCCTCACTGACTCTCCCCTTAGGCAGGTTTTGCACGAGCCTAAAAAATCAGGGAGGTTAATGGCCTGGGCTATAGAGATGGGGGAGTTTGACATAGTGTATCAGCCTAGGATGGCCATTAAGGGGAAAGCATTGGCAGACTTCGTGGCCGAGTTTACTTGGGAAGATAATGAAGCTGAGGGTGAGAGCCTCGGGAAGATAGATACCCGATAGGGTGAGCTCACTGACACACCTGCAGATAAGGCTGAGACGAGCACCGCTAGAAGGAAAGTGGTTGAAAACGAAGAGGGAAGATATCTCTTTAGATAGGGGTCACTCACCGAGGGAAGTTTCTAAGAAGAACACACCGTGTGGAGTCTCTTCGTCGACGGGTCCTCTTGCGAAAGCGGGAGTGGAGATGGATTAATAGTACCAGCACCCGGCGGCACAGACATTGAGTACGCACTGAGGTTCAACTTTAAGGCCTCCAACAACGAGGTCGAATATGAGGCCTTGATAGCAGGCCTCTCCTTGGCCAGATCTCTTAGTATCGGCCAGATTTTGGTTCATAGTGATTCGAGGCTAGTAGTGAATCAGATACTAGGAGCCTACGAGGCCAAGGACGAGAGGATGGCTACGTACCTTGAGAAGGTGAGGTCATTACTGAAGGGCTTCAGAAAAGTGAAATTAAAGAGGATACCTAGGCTCGATAATGGCCGTGCTGATGCCCTTGCTAGGTTGGACTCGAAAACTAGGACAGACATTAAGAGGATGGTCCCAGTAGAAATTTTGCTTCAGCCAACTATTGAAGACACTGAGGGAACACTTAGGAATTGCCTAAATGTTTCTCAGGAAGCTTAGATGGACCCTCTGATCAAGTACATTAAAGAGGGGGAGATGCCAGAAGCAAGGCAAGAAAGGAAGAAGTTGAGATACAGGGCTGCAAAGTTCACTGTCATTGGGGACACCTTGTACAAAAAGGGATTTTTACTCCCCTTACTTAGGTGTGTGCACCCATCTGAGGTCCCATCCCTTTTGTAAGATGTGCACGAAGGATCGTGCTCAAGCCACATTGGGGGCAGATCCTTAGCAAAGAGGGTGATCACCCAAGGGAACTGGTGGCCGTCCTTAGGAAAAGACGCCGCGGCATATGTAAAAAAGTGCGATAAATGCCAGAGATTTGCCACCATCCCTCACCAACCCCATCAGCCTCTTACCTCCATTACATCCCCATGGCCATTAGTAGTGTGGGGGATCGACCTCGTAGGAACCTTACCAAGAGCAGTCAATAACTATCTGTTCCTCATCGTAGCTATTGACTATTTCTCAAAATGGGTGGAGGTCAAACCGATGGTCACAATTACAGAGCAGAAGACCTTCCAGTTCATCTGGAAAAATGTTATATGCAGATATGGTCTCCCCAACACCCTCATCTCGGATAATAGGACTCAGTTCAAGAATACCTCTCTACAGAAGTACTGTGAAAGGGTGAGTATCAAATAATTTTTCTCCACCCCAGGCCGACCTCAGGCCAATGGGCAAACACAAGTTACAAACAGGACAATCCTAGATGGAATCAAGAAGAGGCTTGAGGAGGCAAAAGGAAGATGGGTCGAGGAGTTATATGTCGTGGTGTGGGCATACAGGACGACAATGAGGACCTCTACCGGAGAGACCCCATTCATGCTAGCTTATGGCTCAGAAGTCGTCATCCCTATCGAGATTGGGTTTCCTACTCATAGGGTCCAAATGTATGACCCCCAGAGAAATACAGAAGAGAGGAGACTCGACTTAGACCTGATTGAGGAAAGGAGAGAAGATGCCGAGATAAGGCAGGCCGCCTACCAGCAGAGGACCGCAAGGTTTTACAATCAGAGGGTGAAACAGAGGCCAATTGCAATGGGTGACTTGGTCCTCAAAAAGACTTGGCAAAAGCCCAACAAGCTCCATCCTAATTGGCATGGCCTATATAGGGTCATCGATGAAGTCGTCCCTAGGACATATAGACTAGAAAACCTAGAAGGGGAACCCTTTTCCAACCCCTGGAATGCAGATCATTTGAAAAAATACTATCAGTAGTGTTGTAAGGTCTTGATAGACCATAATTATAATAGGAGTTGCTCCAACAGAACACTTGGAAAATTAATGAGAAATATCCGTGTTTCCCTTCATCCTATGTTTATCAGTTCTAGTACGCATGAAAACATTTTCAGAGGCCCTCGGCTATAATGAGGGTCAATGGAGGGGACGACTCCAACATTGCCCTCAAGAAAGACGAGGGAATACTTAATTAAAAACCATTAGTTTGGTTATTAGAACCCTCGGCTATGATGAGGGTCAATGGAGGGGACGACCCCACCATTGCCCTCAAGAAAGATGAGGGAATACTTGATTAAAAACCATTAGTTTGGTTATTGGAACCCCCGGCTATTATGAGGGTCAATGGAGGGGACGACCCCACCATTGCCCTCAATAAAGATGAGGGAATACTTAATTAAAAACCATTAGTTTGGTTATTGGAACCCTCGGCTATAATGAGGGTCAATGGAGGGGACGACCCCACCATTGTCCTCAAGAAAGACGAGGGAATACTTGATTAAAAACCATTAGTTTGGTTATTGGAACACTCGGCTATAATGAGGGTCAGCGGAGGGGACGAACCCACCATTTCCCTCAAGAAAGACGAGGGAATACTTGACTAAAAACCATTAGTTTGGTTATTGGAACCCTCGGCTATAATGAGGGTCAATGGAGGGGACGACCCCACCATTGCCCTCAAGAAAGACGAGGGAATACTTAATTAAAAACCATTAGTTTGGTTATTGGAACCCTTGGCTATAATGAGGGTCAATGGAGGGGATGTCCCCACCATTTCCCTCAAGAAAGACGACGGAATACTTAATTAAAAACCATTAGTTTGGTTAATGGAACCCTCGGCTATAATGAGGGTCAATGGAGGGGACGACCCCACCGTTGTCCTCAAGAAAGACGAGGGAATACTTAATTAAAAACCATTAGTTTGGTTATTGGAACCCTCGGCTATAATGAGGGTCAATGGAGGGGATGTCCCCACCATTTCCCTCAATAAAGACGAGGGAATACTTAATTAAAAACCATTAGTTTGGTTATTGGAACCCTCGATTATGATGAGGGTCAATGGAGGGGACGACCCCACCATTGCCCTCAAGAAAGACGAGGGAATACTTGATTAAAAATCATTAGTTTAGTTATTGGAACCCCCGGCTATTATGAGGGTCAATGGAGGGGACGACCCCACCATTGCCCTCAAGAAAGACAAGGGAATACTTAATTAAAAACCATTAGTTTGGTTATTGGAACCCTCGGCTATGATGAGGGTCAATGGAGGGGAAGACCCCACCATTTCCCTCAAGAAAGACGAGGGAATACTTGATTAAAAACCATTAGTTTGGTTATTGGAACCCCCGGCTATTATGAGGGTCAATGGAGGGGACGACCCCACCATTGCCCTCAAGAAAGATGAGGGAATACTTAATTAAAAACCATTAGTTTGGTTATTGGAACCCTCGGCTATAATGAGGGTCAATGGAGCGGACAAGCCCACCATTGTCCTCAAGAAAGATGAGGGAATACTTGATTAAAAACCATTAGTTTGGTTATTGGAACCCTCGGCTACAATGAGGGTCAATGGAGGGGACGACCCCAACATTGCCCTCAAGAAAGACGAGGGAATACTTGATTAAAAACCATTAGTTTGGTTATTGGAACCCTCGGCTATAATGAGGGTCAATGGAGGGGACGATCCCACCATTGCCCTCAAGAAAGACGAGGCAATACTTAATTAAAAACCATTAGTTTGGTTATTGGAACCCTCGGCTATAATGAGGGTCAATGGAGGGGACGACCCCACCATTGTCCTCAAGAAAGACGAGGGAAGACTTTGTTAAAGAACCATTAATTTGGTTTGTATAACCCTCGGCCTATAATGAGGGTCAAGGGAAGGGACGACCCCACCATTGACCTCAAGAAAGACGAGGGAGGGGTTAGTGATATTGTTGGGATAGTGATATTGTTAGTACAAAAAATCTACAATACAAATCACATAAGAGACGAGTATGGAAGAAAACAAGAGGCATTATATTACAAAATGATGTTCGTTTTACAAAAATAGAGTAAAAAAATATTGATTACACTAAGAGGGTGTGGGCTACAGACAGCCACCCTATAGAGAAGCATCAGAGGGTAGGGCCTCAACGTCAATGAGAGAGGTATCATCAACGACCACGACTGGCTGGTCTTCAGACGTGCCGACACCCTCGACTTGAACCTGAGATTCCACCTGGGTTAGAGCCTCGGCAATCAAGGGATCGTCCAATTGAACTGCCTCCAGAGAGGGACGGACTGCATAGACGACATCGCCGAACTTAAGGACGACCCACCGACAGGCCGTCCTAATTCCCCTATCTAAGTATTCAAGGCCGAAGCCTTGAAACTCGTCGGAGAGTTTGTAGGCCTCTACAGCATCGGCCTCGGCCTTCTTGACAGCCGCCTCAAGATCGTCCTTGTGTTAAGCCTCCAAGTTTATCAAGGCTTCATCCTTCTCCTTTATAAGCAGGTCCTTAGCCTGCTGATCGGTAGCATGCTGTCTCGTCAGCTCATCCAAGACCCTGACATGCTCAGTCCTGGCACTCTCCAGTTCAGCCCTTGCAGTCTCGAGCTCTGTCTGCAGGTCGACCTCATGCTGAATGGCCCTCTCGGCTTCATGAAACTTCTGTTGATTCTCAGCCATCCACTTAGTGGCCAAGGTAAAGGCACATACAGACTGCACAGAAAAAGACACTTGTTAAGAGGCTGAGGAAACAGTTAGTGAAAAATTCAACTAAGGAGATGAAGTAAAAATAAGTACCTGAGCCAGTGTGTGCAGACCATAGTCATACACCTTAGCCGGGGGAATTTTAGATAAGAAATCATAGTCGGCGGCCGAGGGGGCAGAGAACATAGAGGCTTTGGCCGCCCTCAGATTGACAATCAGGGAGGACGGCTCGACCTTTAGAAGTGCCAAGTTCTGGGACCAGAAGGCCCTCATGCTGGAAAATGAACCAGCCCCCTCAGACGACTCTACCCTCTCCCTCGTCCTTGAGTCCGACCGAGGGTCAGTAGTGTCACAACCCGCCTAAAATAATAACGGGTGGCCAACCCTATACTATAATAAATCAGGAGTTTCAGATGGTCCAGTCTCAACATCAACTGCCAGTACTATATAATATAGGACTAACTACCCGAAATCACATAAGCGGGATATGAAAAATTCAAAGAAAAACGTGCAACAGACAACAACCCAACACTATAACACTACTACGAAAGAAAAGAAAGATGCATGATATGACTAAGATAAATGAAATGCTAGAAAAAAAATAAAATGAACTAAATAAATACAACCGAATGTACTACATAAAGTAGACCCGAATAAGCTGTCGGGTCACAGCCAATACAATAACTGAAATGGAATAAATATAAACATGTATATAAATATCCCTTGGGTACAACCCGATATACAACATGAATCCTACCTAGAATTTTAAAGAAGTAGGAAGCGTCTACATGAAACATCCCGCAACAGTCCGCACCTGTCACGGCTCTCAAGATTCTGGATAGAAAGTCATCCGACATCCATGCGGTAGGATACCTGTGGTAATATATATATATATATATATATATATATATATATATATATATATATATATATATATATATATATATATATATATATATATATATATATATATATATATATATATATATATACAAGGAGGAGAGAAAAGTAAACGGGTCAGAGCCCCGAATGTGAAAAATATTTAGCAAGTGTGTTAACCGTGCATAATAATTATCGGAGCACTTATTTCATAATTAAAGTGAGACCGCTCTCTCATGGAACCCCAACTCACCTCTCATCTAAAGGCGCGCACCTATTCGCGTCCTCAAGTTTTAGTTAAATTACCCCATATTGTTATTAGGACGACCTAACTTATCATAGGCCTAGCCTATACCCACGAGAGCTACTTTCCCATCATAATCCAAGGAACCACCCTTTTAATCCTACTAGATTATGATAACAACAATTATGCCATAATAGGCATAATGAATTTCGATTTATAATCTCATGAATTATAATTCTTAATACGTTACCCCTACATATATATATATATATATATATATATATATATATATATATATATATATATATACACATATATATAGGCTAAAATATAAGAATTTATATCCTTAATATCATGCACATGGAATATTGGCAAAACCTCTCTCTAATCTCAAACTTGTACTACGTTTCGTGCGTGGGGAGTCTCGCAAAGCGAAATCCAAACAAGGAACCGCCCCGTTACACTACTCCTGACAAGGTCAAGGCCAGAGATCCGAGATGCCACAAATAGAATTATTTCTCTCAAATCTCGACATGGCACTGCGTTTCGTGCGTGAGGTGTCTCGCAAAGCGAAATCCAAACAAGGAACCACCTCGTTACACTACTTCTAGGCAATGTCGATCCTAGAGATCCATAATCCTTAACATACTATATAATAATACCATTACTACTAAACTATAAACTACCGAAGAAAGAAAGAAAGAAAAGAAAAAAAGAAAACAAATAAAATCAAATAAAAGAATCTCCAATAATATCCTTGGTGTGATGTAACCGAAGTATTCCTCAAATACGATACATCAACCCCCAATAAAACTGGTACACCATAGTCATCCAAGATGTACCCTATAAAAATACCATATCCTTTCATCTAGGATATATAAATATATATATAGGTATTTTATTCTCACCATATATATACATACCATCATCCATACCCATGACCCAGTGTACATACCATATATGATGTACAGGGGCCATGCACATATAATACCCGGCTATATATAGCGCCGATAAAACTGCATCAATGCTATCATCTTCCCAGAGTCCGGCTCACGTAACAACTGGGGACCACCTGGTGGGGATCAACGACACCCACCTCGTGGTAACACACACACACGACGTCCCGGGAAGCGGTCATAGTTCCAACCGGCAATGAGACGAAACATACCCACCACATCTCATCCCAAAAATATATATCTATATCGTATAATAACACAAGGGACGACTATGACCTGGGGAATATCCACACCCTGCTCTATATGCCAGGATGCTCACCCTCTGCGCGAAAACTTCCCAATGATAGCATGAGAGGGGTATGCCTAACCACATAAGTATATATATCGCTCATACATGCAATATACATACATCCATATGATCCCATCATATGATCCAATATAATAAACCATCATATACGGTTTAAATATCCATACCATGTATGTCCACAACATAAAATCTATCTATATATTCACATTCATACATAGATATATGTACATAAATTCACACATCGCTATATCAATATATATACAAACTAATTCTCGTTCATATGTATAAGATATATAAACCCGGCTATAAGTATACATAATCCTCAATATACAAGCCGTCACCACAATTTCCATTAAATGTACCTCGATATGTGAATACAATCCTTCACTTGAAACATATTCAATCATTTTCCTATGATGAATAGTCTCCCAAAACCATATGTATATATCTATACATATATATTCAACATTAGGGTTATCACCCAAGAGTATGTGTAGGAATCCATCACTACACATTTCATCCACAACCAAAGTACACAATTACCTTTAGTACTATTTAACCATAGGCACACACATGACTTAATAGTCTAAAACCTCAATTTATTCCAACCTCATTTCAAATATTGGAATCTCAATGGTCATATCCCCATAATTACGTATAAACTATCCTAACTAGAATTTATGCTACCGCTTATTCTAGTCGATAGTACGATCCCAAAGCGTTCTCAATGTCACCTATGGCTCGAATCGAAATCAGGAACCCTCACTCTTAAAGAGTATGCAACCACTCTCTTTCATTTGGCCCCAATTTATCTTAACCATATCCTATCCTTATAATGATTTGACATAAATGTCGGCCTAGAAATTTCACCACATACATGGATATTTCTTATCCAATGATTCCAAGAAGTTCCCACTATCGGATACTAAGTGGGAGACCCCCTATAAGTCACCAAAAGATATCTCTTACTTTATAAAAGAGAACCCCAAATCAAATAAACCCAACCAAAAACGGCTAGAAGTCATCTTAGGAAACCCATAAAATAGCCCATAAAGGAAGCCCCTAAGAATAAACTCCAAAAGAAAAAGGGGGAGAAGAAATCCAAGTTTTGGGCTAAAAACAGGGGACCGGTCGACCGGACCCTGACCCACGGTCGATCGCGGGTCCAAATTTTGCCTACGAAGAAATGCAGTAGGCTTTTCCTTTAAGGCGCGGTCGACCGGTCCCCAGACCGCGGTCGACCGGCCATACCAGTTAAGCTGGCCGTTTTTCCATTTCAGCAAACCCCACGAATTTAAACCCTAAAATTCTCATTCCAATCCCCAAATTTTTATCACAACATGATTTTAAGCCAATAAATCAACCTAAAGTTGATCCCAACCATTTCTATTCCATTAAATCCATACTTAAACATTGATTTCAAGATTTAAACCCAAAAATCTAGGTTTTGGTATTTATACCCAAAAATCCATTTCTTTACCCCACAAATTATGAAATGAAATACACAAATAGCTATTTAGCAAGATTAAACACTTGCCTCAGATTTGTAGAGGTTGGATCGTCCTCGATGACACGGTTGGGCCGGAAATCCCAAGCTTTCTTCCTCTCTCTCTTCTTTTCTTCTTCTTTCCTTCTCTTTCTCCCTCTAGGGCTTTTCTTTCTTTCTCTCAAATGAGAAATGGCTTAATCCGTAAGCCTTAAATCCCTTAAAACAATAAACCCAAATTTAAAATGTTAATACACACTTTAAATGACTCGTTTACTCCAATTCGAGCCAAAATAACTTAAAAACATTCCGGAGCCGAAATAAGACCCAATGACAGTCATTTTGACTCTCTCGACCCTTCCGGGATCGATGGTACCCTCAAAAACATCATCCGGAATACTTAAAAATATTCTCTATTTTCGGGCCTAAGTTCCCAAATTTTGAAATTCTCCAATTCAATTAAATTTTATTTTCCCAAAATTTAATTTCTCAGTCTTCAAAATCGAGGGTTGTTACAAGTAGGTGCTTCAGGCTCCTTCCTTTTATATGACTGTCAGTGGTCGGCTCAACAAGCGTCGGCCCCGTGGTCCTCGTCTTCATCGGTGCTTGCTGGGGTTCCTTGCCTTTCTTCTTGCTTAGACCAGACAATAAGCTCGAAGCAGTCATTTCCCACAGTTGATCTGATATACCTGCAGGACGACCTGAAAGGAGGACGACACGTCAGAAAAATGCAGAGGCAAAGATGAAACACTTGAAAAAAGTAAAGAATGGAAAAATAATAGAACTCACATAGTTTCGTCAGGGGGATTACCCTCAAACCAACTTCCTTGAGGAACCGAGGGGTCATCAGATCTTCAAACTTTGGAAGTTCACTCCCTCTCCCTCGTCCTCTCAGATAGTCAACGATATATTTCTCTTCCAGACTAAGTCCGGGGTCTGACTTGGCCTTCATTGAAGGGTTAGACCATCTTCTAGGGACCCTCGGACCGTCAGCTGCAAGTTGTGCCTCGACAGAAAACTCCCATTCCCCGGAGACAAAGAAGAATATCTTCTTCCAATCATGGTTGGAGGTTTATGCCACGTGGAGAAGTTTTTTGTCAGACCTCCTCGCCCCCAAGTGATAGTACCTAGGCTGTTTGGACGAGGAGGTGATATTGTAACAGGCCAAAAATACGTCGGCCGAGGGCTCATCAGTGAAAGAATTCTTCCACAGGGAGATGTAGCCAAGGATCGTCCTCCAGGAGTTGGGAGAAAGTTGAGAGGGGGAAACGCCGAGGGCTGACAAAATATCTACGATAGCAGGATGCAGAGGGAGTCTGACACCTACCTTAAACATCTGTTTATACACCGCTATCTCTCCCTCTTCACCCTCAAAGACCCTCTCGTCCTTAGAGGGAACCCTCATAGATATGGTGGGAGGAACACCATATGCATGCCTCTACAGAAGGAGGTCACGATCCCTGACCGAGGAAATATAAGACGAGGCGTGAGATGTGTCAACTGGGTCATCTGTGTCCTCATCATCCTCAGTCCCCTCACCCTCGGCCTCGGCCTCATCACCTGTCAGAGGCTCTTGGGTAAAAGCCATCTGGAAGGCATGTGGAGATAAAGTTGTCACAGGGACGGCCTCCGAAGTAACCATAACCTCGACCTGTCGGCATGGGCTTAGTTCAGACTCCTCTCCTCTCCCAAAAGGTCCAGCGCCAATTAGCGACGACGCTCTCTCATCCATCTCACTCGAATAACTCTCGGCTGGACGACAAGACGACCCACAAGACTCAGAGGGTCTTATTGTGGCAAGAGGAATGGGAAAAATGGGCCGTACCCAATTAGGGTCAGCCCCTCGTCTCCTCTCCTCCTCTTCCTCTATTCGCCTAATCTCTACGAAGAGCTTCTCTCTCAAGGATGGGAACTCCTCGGCTAAACTGTAAAGCCTCCTAAGCATTAAGGGGGAGACCCTACACTTGGATGAATTTCTAAGCTAACTACAAACAAGTTTGCAATCGACCAAACTGGATTTTTGGATTGAAACAAAAGAAACCAAGTGTTTTAATTAAGAACACTCAAGAACCAGTCGCCGAAAAAGTTATGAAACACCCTAAGGAAAATCCTACCCTACAAGCCTAAAACAGGAAGGCAAGCAAGAAATAAAGGAAAAGAGGACGCTAGGGCACAGAGATTACCTGAGAGGGAAGAGCGAGACTGCCAAACTCGAAATGCTGAAATTTGCAAAAATGGAGGTTTGTCTGTTGGAAATCTAGAGAGAGAGAGAGCTTGGGCGCGAAGAAGAAGAGAATGAATGGTTTCAAAAATTGCTTATATACCTTAGTAATGAGTGGGCCCATTACCCAAGCCAAAGCATAGCCCACGAGGAGGACATCATTAGGGCAAAAAGCCCCAAGCAGCATGCAGCCGCCGCGCCTTGAAACCTGGAACGACATTGGATAAAAACTTAACAGCTGTCACATCAGCTTGACAGGTGTCACTCATCAAACAGACCATACACTTAGTCTCAAAAGCAACATTATCCCTCAGCCATCTCAGCATCATCTATGGATAAGGGATGGGGGGTGATTGATATACCCGTATATACCCTCAGCCATGCCGAGGGCGCCCTGTGCCTCATCAGGCCCAGACGACCCCTCAGGGGCCGACCCTTTATCAGGCTCCGGACGCCCCCCCGAGGGGCCGACCCTTCATCAGGCTCCGGACGACCCCTCAGGGGGCCGACCCTTCATCAGGCTTCGGATGACCCCTCAGGAAGCCGACCCTTTATCAGGCTCCGGACGACCCCTCAGGGGGCCGACCCTTCTTCAGGCTCCGGACGAACCCCCAAGGGTTCGACAGTACGAGGCCTAAATTAGGCCAACCTCATTGCCGAAAGTAACTTTGCCCTCGACCTCACATCAAAGGCCGAGGGTGACATCATCACAGCGCGTGGTTTGGGAGACGCGTGGAACAGTGCACGCGAGGCTCACATGGCACATGGGAGACCGTTATAACAAAATCACACCCTCACGTGAGGGAATATTATGTCATCATTTGTCATCTACAGGTGTCAACAGGGGATTGGCTAGATCATCATCCACATGCACCATACATACTTAGGGGTACATTACACCCCCAAGACCTATATATACTTGTCACCTACAACCCTATAGGAGATCAATCGATAATTGTAACCCTAGCTAAAACTCTGCTTAGATACACAGTAGAGAGAGAAAGTGAGCTTATGTGCATTGTATCCAAGGCCATTAGTGCCCATACTTAGTGGATCACACACTCATAGTGGATGTAGGCCAAATTGGATGAACCACTATACATCATTGTCTTATTCCTCTTATACTCATCTCCTTCTACACACTTATATACTTACATCTCTATGGCTGCCATGGTTACTATTGTTTGAGCTCATCATCACTTATCCGGTGGTGCTAAATCTCAGCATCATCACCCCACATGGAGAAAAACTAAGGGATGTGATTGAAGTGAGTCTAGCCCCTGGCACTTTGTGGATTGTACCATATTTTTGGAATTTATCGCAACGCTTTACGTAGTTGACGTAGTCTACCTTTATATTTGGCCAGTAATAACCTTGTGTATACACTCACTTGACTAATGATCTTCCTTCTGAATGCGCCCCATAGGAACCTTTATGTATCTACCTTATTAGGTTGGGTATCTCGATTGGATGGACACATATGATTAACGAAATAAAAAATCCTCCTCTATATAATATCCCTCCTTTTATTACGTATCTAGCTACCTTGTTTCTTATTCTTCTAGCCTCCTTTGGATCAGTCAGAAAGATGCCCCTTTTAAGGTATTTGCTTATTGAATCCATCCATGATGGCCTTAAATCCAGTTTGATCAGGTTGAAGCTTTCTTCGTAAATACTCCGGTGCATGAGGATCTCTACTGATATTGTCTTCCTTAACTCTGTTCTGGTCACAGAAGTTAGCCAATCAAGGGCATCTACCCAGCATTATCAAACCTAGGAATCCTGATTATTTTGACTGTCAAAAACTTGGGTATCATTTCTTGTGCTTTGTATATGTACCTTATCATGACTCTACCTTGACTCCTTAAACACCCAAAATTCGATTTACAATCAATTGGGAGTCATTTTGTGCCTGTATTTGTTCAGCATCTAGAGAGCACTAAGTCAAATCCTGCTATCATTGCTTTATACATTGCCTCATTATTGGAGGACTTGAAGTAGAACCTGAGGGTGTACTCAATGTTTATGTTGTCTAGGGTGTTGATTATCTGCTTTACTCTATTTCTATAGGTTCATGATGATTCATCTATATACATCCTATAAATTTGAGGTTCTTGCTTAAAAAATCCATCTTGTAGGACCCCATAATTTATCACATTTTGACTTTGTTCTAGGTAGCGAGCAATTTCTTCCCATTTAGCGGATGTTTTACCATATCTTTTGCCTGGTTGATTATACCAATCATTGAGCTATCTTTCGGAGAAGTCTTCTTGGTTAGTTTTACCGTTGAGCTCGCTTTTGTGGAAGTCTACTTGGTAGGTTTTTCATAATAAGTGAATTTCGCTATGAAATCAACTTCTACCTTGCCTTTCACCGCCATTCTAGGTTCATATTTTATATCACACTCTCCTAGTTATAAAACCCAATCCATTAATCTTCATGACTTCTCAGGTTTCTAAATGTCTTGGCATATAGTAGGTCTGTATAAACCACAATAGTATGTTCTTGGAAGTATGGCTTCATTCTTTGGGATGTTTCATTGAGGGACAAAGCTAATTTTTTCAATCATGGGTAATAAATTTTGGCACCCCAGTAAGCTTTGCTTGTGTTGTAAACTAGTTTTTTCACCCCATTCTCTAGGTGGACCAAAGTCGAACTAAACGCCAACTTAGATATAATTAGGTATGAGTAAAGTTTCTCTCCTATGAGTGGTCTTGAGAGAAAAGGTGGAGATCCTAGGTATTTTTAGCTCCAAGAAGTCATTTTTCACATCCCTGATTCCATTCAAAAGTCTTCCTTAATGCCTTGAAGAAAAGAAGGCTCCTTTTAGTACCTCGTGAGATAAATCTATTGAGAGTTACTACCATGCTAATCAATTTCTGCACTTCTTTTTTATTTGAGGGGGACTGCATGTTGATCGGTTCTTGAATTTTATCCGGGTTAGCCTCAATACCTTTTTAATTTACCATGAAGTTGAGTAACATTACTTCCTACACCCCGAACACACATTTAGTGGGGTTGATCTTCGTCTGATGTTTCTCCAATTGGTCGAATGTCTCCTCAGATATTTAATATGGTCGACGAATTTCTTGATCTTAGTGAACATGTCATCAACGTATACCTCCATATTTTTTCTAATCTATTCCTATAAGACTTTGTTCACCAACCTTTGGTAAGTCCCTCTAGCATTTTTAGCCCAAATGGCATAACGTTATAACAGTAAGTATCGTTATTGGTGATGAATGAGGTTTTTTCTTTATCTTCTAGCTTTATTTTTATTTGGTTATATCCCGAATACGCATCCATAAAGCTAAGTAGTTCATGTCCTATAATAGTATCAACTAATTGATCAATTATTAGCAAGGGATAGTGGTCCTTTGGGCAGACCTTATGTAAGTCTGTGAAATCAACACTTACATGCCATTTATTATTATTCTTTTTTACCATAACTGCATTGGCCAACCACTGTGGGTATTTGACATCTTCAATGAAACTTGCCTTCTTTAACTTTTCGACTTCTTACTGTACAACCATTTTATTTTCGGGACTGAAGACATGTCACTTATATTTTATCGACATTGTATCCTTGACAATGTTGAGTTTATGACACAAGAATTCGCATCAATCCTTGGTTTGTCGTTATGACTCCAAGAGAATACGTTCTTCCACTGTTTGAGGAAATCCACTAATTCCTTCATGATGGTCGAATCTAAGGATGAGCCAATTTATGTTGTCTTTTTTGGGTGTTCGTCATCCAAGACAATGGTCTCTACTTATTCCATAATTTATAGTGGTGAGATTCTTCCATTCTTCTTGGTCAGTTGATGAGTAGTATCACTTCCGGGCATTAATTTGGTTCACTTTGACAATGCCGACCCCATAATATGTGGGGAACTTTAAGCATTGGTGTACGGTGGAAGGCACAACTTTCAACTTTTTTAGGCCAACCATGCTAAGGATAATGTTATATACTGAGATGACATTGTTTTCAAGGATGAAAAAATAAATCTTCTCAATTCAATAGGTTGGCCAATTACCGATTATAACTTTCAGGTTAAGAGTTCATAGGGGTACACTTTCTCTCTTGAGAAACAAATAAGGTGACTATAATAGGGCACAAGTTTTCTATCTTTCAACCCTATTACGTTGAAGCATTTGTAAAGTATGACGTCAATTAAGCTGCCATTTTCAATCAATACTCTAGCTACCCATCATTCGTGTACCAACGCTTTGACGATCATGGGGTCATCGTGGGGGATGATTACTCATGATAGGTCATCCTTAGAGAATCCTGCCACTAATACATCCTTGTTTACTTTCCTCGAACTATTATCCACATCGTTAGATAAATTGATCTTCCAAATGTAGGAACAAGCTTTATCTTCGTTGAGATAGGATTTCCTCTCAACTATTTCATCACCACTACCGGCGTTACCACATGCAATAAAATTATAGCCAAAAGAGATCATTTTTATCTGGGTCATTTTCGGCATCATCGAGTCTTTCTCTTTTCTTACTGTCTCCTCGTTTGCATGGGGATTCTGATCGCCTCCGGGCTTCCCGTTCTTCTGAACTCCATTAACGAACTTGGACATATTTGTTCTTTCGATTAGGATTTTTATCTCGTTCTTCAAAGCTATGCAGTTGTCCATATTATGTCCATGAACTTTATGGAATTCGCAATAAAGAGTTTTATCCTTTCAGTTTAGAGGATATTTCATCTTCTTGGGCCATTTCAGATCCCCATTTCCCCAAATTTCCTCCATAATGTGATATACACCAATAATGAGAGGGGTTTATTCATCTTACCTCTTTGGTTTCTCCACTTTATTGTCCTTTTGATCTTTTTTCTTAGATCCCTTACTACTATTAGCCTTAGGGTTGTGAGACTGTTTGGCAGCCATGGCCTCTTTGGCAATCATAATCTTGCCTGCTTTAGCCTGTAATTCGGTTATGGTCTTTGGAGCATATTTTGCTAGAGAATAGTGAAAATTCTCTAGGGGTAATTTCTCATCAATGCAGTGATCACCGTCTTTTTTCGTAATCAATTACCTCTAATTTTTTTCTATTAAATCGAATGATATTGTCGCGCATGGTCTCTTCAACTCATTGGAGAACACTTAGCAGATGAGCTACCCTTTTAACTAGTTTGGCTCCAAAGCAGAAGTTACTGATAAAGAAATCGGCCAACTATTCAAAAATGGAGATTTGCCCTTGTGGTAAGTTATTGTACCAGATTTGGGTTGATCTAATAATAGTGCTAGAGAATTACCCACAACGCATCTCTTCAGGGAATAAGTAGATATCGATGACATCATAATACTATTCCACATAAAGTACAGGTTATGATTTTTCATTGTACATTGTGATTACTACGTGCAATTTGAACTTCACAGGTGTAGGGTAGTTCCCAATTGTAGGAATGAATGGTGATTCCTTTACGAAACTTTTGTACAAGGGATTCTTTGATTTTTCTATTTCCTCCAAATGGTCTTCCAATCATTAAATTAAACACTTTTAGGGATGCTTGTTAAGGGTTTGATTGAGACAGTCTTAGTCGCTCGGTCGTGAGTTGTGTTGAGCTCTCTTCTTGAGAAGTCTACTCGGCATGTATAGATTCTCGTACACTAGTCCTTGACCTAATAGATATTTCTCGACGATCTCTGGATCCTGCGAGATCTCTGTGATTGTCACCCCTTGTGGCTCGGGTACCTAAGAGATCAAATACAGAGCCCGTGCTCAGCTGTTCCAGCATGCTTGGTCCTTCCTAATAGAATGATCACCCATTGTAATAATTAATGGATCTTAGAGATGAAGTAGCACCAGGATGAAGGGTTCAGTCATTAATTGATCTAGAATATCTATATTTGCTTATCTCTTAAATTCCTTCTAGTTTTATGGGTTGCCTGTCCCTATAAGGGGTAGGAGTAAATTTTTATCCTCTTGTGACGGGGCGTGCCACATGCTCGGTTTAGAGCGTTTGAGTCAATTGTTGAACAGTCTATTGCATAGCCTCTTGACCTCTTATATGATCACTAAAATTCCTTGAAAATGCCTTATACGAGGAGGGGTGAAGGGAATGAAGGTGTCGGCTTCATGGATGACTTCTGGAGTGTCTGCCATTTTTTAGTACGCGCAAGTAAGTTATTGGAAAATAATATCGGGATTGAACATTGGTCAGAAATGACAATAGCTCGTTCAGGTCACAGAGACGGTGCCAATCTTTTGGTGTCTAAAATTGGTACCATGATTATGATGAGTCTTAGCTTAGTTATACCATTAATTATCTATCACAGATAGAGTATACGATGATATGGACTAGACAGAGGTGGGAGACAAATAAGGAGACAAAATTTTTTACGTGGTTTAATCCAATATGGTACTTACATCCACGGATGTGAACTCATTAAGTATTAAGATTGAGTACAAGCTCTCAATAACTCTCTAGTGTTAAGTTTATGTTATTTTTCTCAGTTGTTTCTCAATGGAGTGGTGTATTAGGCTTTTTATAATAGTGGGAAGGAGAATAGGAAGACTACTTTTATAGATAAAGTATTTACTCATTTTTACACTATAGGTAACAACTTAGTATAACTTCACATGCATGTGCATGTGTGACTGCAGAAATTCTCACTTATGCCTGTTCACCTTGTTAATGGTTCGCATTCCTGAAGTTGACCGGCCATCATACTGACCTGATGGGATGATGAGCCGACCACATCAATATCGTGGTACTGGACCTATTAAATACCACGACAGATGTCATATTGCCATTGATCAACGTAAACTTTTTATTTTAGGTAACAACACTTAAAATAATATTAACCTAGTATAAGTTGTAAAACACCATTAGTGAACTTAAAAGCCTCAACTCTAGTCTGGCCAAAAAAGTGAAGAAATATTAAGTGTAACAATGTTTGGTGACATAGTATCACAAATTAGTTTAAATGTCAAAAGATGTAAAAGTGTGGGTAGGAGGAAAGATAATTTATGAATTTATAGAAATATGTAATATCACATCACTACAGTAATAGTTGTACACAACATCATCTCTTAAAAGTTCATTTAAATCTACTAATTTTTTTTTATAAAATTAAGATTTTGTATGCGAAAAATAAGGACAGTGCTTTTTCTTTAATCGTTACATGCATCCTCCCCCTCATCATTACATCAAATAATTTCAATTAAAATAAATTGATGCATATAGTGTTGTACATATATGTGTATGTAAATTATTACTGAAAACATTAACTTTTATCAACACAAATATATCTTTAACAAATAATATAATTTATAAGGCATGCAATAGTAGACTCCTCGTATGGAGAAAAAATATCATGCACTTAAGGCACTACGTGTCAATGCTCAATACCAATAAAGACACGACACGAATGCGCTACGTGTGCCTCATGATCCCCACTATAAACAAAATATTTTTACATGTACAAGTGTATCGTATATTTACTAGTGTCTAGTATGTACACGTGGTGCTCTAAGTGCATGATACTTTTTCTATGATAATTTTTAGTCTTTATGCATAATGTTTAACTACACCAAAATGTGAGATTTATGAGTGTTGTTAGCAATCACAAATGACCTTTATAACTGCTATTTACCATCATAATTTAGGGGGTGACAAAAGAAAAATTGTAACTCGTGACAATAGTCAAATATTTTTATAACCCCTATGGGGGTTATGACTGATGATCCCAATTTGTAAATGTTGTTTCTAACTGCCGTCATGAGTTGCGAATATAATATTTGTAACTGCCGTTAACAATTATGAATATAGTATTTATAACTGTTGTCAATAGTTATGAAATCTTATATTTATAACTGTTGTCAGTAGTTACAAATCTTATATTTGTAACCGCTATTAACGGTTACAAAATTGACAGTAGTGACAAATTTGTGGCTGCTATTAGCAGTTACAAAAGTTGAATTTGTTAAATGTGGTAAGAGCTGTTACAAATATCTTTATATTTTCACAAAATGATGAAATGACGAGAGTAGAATAAATATCTTTAAATACTCTAGAGCTCTGAGATAAAAATAATGATAAATAAACACATTGCCTTAAACCACTAAACTACTTTCTTCTTAAAACCCAAGACCTTTGAACTTCTACTGTAAGTGAATCTCTATTTCTCTCCTCTACGTAGACATAGCCGATGATCTCGGCCTCATAATATGTGATAATTATATTAAAGGTGAATTGGAGACAAACTTGAAAATTCACTGAATAATCTATCTTCATAAATTTACAATTTAATTGCTCCTTAGAATATCACAATGACTATTGTTCAATTAGATAGATATCAATAAAATCCATTTAAATATCCAAGTTTAAAAAAAAAATTAAAATGAATAGATATTTTGTTATTAACTTCACTCTATATTTTGTTATAAAATACACAATAAAATTTTACTCACACTCTAAACTTTTACTATTGAACATTTTCATATATCACTCATATCTTTATAAAATCATATCTATCTAGCGGACCTAATCAAATACATAAATTTTGTATGAAACAAATTTATATCTTCAGAGTTAATTAATTTTAAAGTTTATAAATAGCATGTTAGGGTGAAAGTCAAATTGGAAAACTTTAAGATTGTATTATTCTTTCTTTGAGATCATCCTAAATTAATAAATTTTATGTTAAAATTAAGAGACATTTAATTATAAAAGACACATAAAATGAAATAAATTATGTGATGATAGTCAAACCTATATGTATTTTATACCCCTTTATTCATCAACATAACCATTTTTAGAGGTAAATTGATTGGCCCCAAAAAATTGATAGGAGGACATATCAACATATAGTTCTTTTTTGAAAGATATTCATAATATACGACTTATTAAACAAACAATAAGAATTGTTGCCTTAGGCTCCATTATCTTGAACACATATCCTTATGAGTAATTGATTTTCACAGGACATTCGTAATCCAACCATGTGAATTTATCAAAACTTGTGGGCTTCTTAATTTTTGTAAAAATAAGGGTCAAGTTTTGAATTATTTGATGATTGGGTAAGACAGGTAGAACATGTGGACCCATGACAATTAAATTTTGGCATATCTCAGTGTGAGTTGCTTCTTACCAAAAGTATTTGGGTGCAACCTCTCGTTTGTTTCATTAAAGTATTAAAATTATTAAAATTCAATTAATTATTTATTATTTTGATATTTCAATTAATTATGTGAGAGGGATATTATAATTCATTTTTAGAGTGGATCAACAAATTTAGACCCACTACATACTTCCATTAAATACGAGGTTGACACTTTTAAGAGTAAACTACATTTTAAATATAATGTACACTCTTTTTAAGTATACTTTTCTATTTAAGAGTAATTTTGATGGCGCTCTAACCATTCACCTTAAGCAAAAATATATTAACCTTATTACATGATTTTGAAAAAATATAAGGCTTGGGTGATACGATAAGGAAACATGTTTTTGGGGATAGTGACGCATTCATTTATTGAAATTTTGTGTTCACATCTTCAAGTAAATAAATGACACAAACCTTGTCAGCATAAAAATAATCTTTTATAAATTACTGTCCAACACCACAAATCCTAATATTGTATACCCACTACCACAAACCTAGTTTACAACTTCATCAAAACTAAACTCCCACCCATCACTCCACCACATATCCCCCAACCTCCACCCCCTTGCTCGCAATCTTTATAGCGCGTGCACACACACACACACACACACACACACACACACACACACACACACACACACACATACAGACTCGGGTATGGGATTACTTATACAACACCCTGTGCGGTATTATTTTACAAAATATTTTTTTGTGGGTTTTAAATATTTTAGGGGACCCCCCAAAAAATTGACTCAAAATGATTCTTTTGTCTTTTTAAAAAAAAATGGTCAATATAAACTGTCAAATATTGAATTATTTTTTTAAAATATAAAAAAAAATATTTTGAGTTGATTTTTTTGGGGTCCCCCGAAATATTTCAAACCCACACGAAAAAATAAAAAGTAAGCATTTTTTTCAAATAATACCTCACAGTGGTGTGGTATAAGTTATACCACACCTAAGCCCTCTTATATATATATATATATATAGAGAGAGAGAGAGATAGATAGATAGATAGATAGATAGATAGATAGAGAGAGAGAGAGAGGGAGAGAGAGAGTGTTTATGTTTGTAAATGAAATCAATGCAAGATGAGATATGTACCTAAATAAAAATAAACTCAAAACCAAAGAAAAAAATAAAAATTTCGTTCCAGACATTCGTTAACACAGTATCGAAAGTGATGTCTGCGAAAATTCAGAAATTAGTGTGTAAAAAAATATGCATTGAATTTGTACTGACTAAACACTTTTTTGCTAAACGTTTTATATAGTAGACTTCTCTTTGAGTGTGCCTTCGGGAAGTTATGCACTTAGTAATGTGTTGTTGAATGTTAGCTGCTAATAGGGTGCCGAACGTGATCAAGGACTTTTGGACTTATGTTGTCGAATGCATGAGATGAAAACATTAAAAGTTTGATATGATTGATTGTTCATGCACGCATGTTGTTAAGGAAAGTAATTTAGCTTATGTTGATGCCTCATTTTATTTCCTCCATAACACATTTGGCATATCCCGTTACAAATCGTCACGTACCGTCATGACAAACCAAATCCAACATTCAAGACTTCCCTTCATCCCACAAAGGTATAAAATAATTGGTCTTTAAAATTATTCATGAACTTTATTTGGGATGTCTATTTTTTTTATAAAAATTGAGGTTGGTTTCTTAGATTTAAAAATAAATTTTTTAACCTCGTTAAAATGAGATTAGCCTTTCGTTTCAATGACTTTGGCTTTTCATTAGAATTGTCGTTAGATCTTACTTCGAACGAACGTCCAATAAAGGTATTCTGTTTGAATTCATTTGAATATGGTTCAAATAAGATTAGACTCTTGTTTGAATAAATTTTAACACCCCGCGATTTTCAGGACTAATAATTTAATTTATTTGGGAGAAATAATATTCATTTAAATTGGAGAAAATTTAATTTAGCAGTTAAGGTCAAAATTTGAGGATGTTAGAAAGTATTTCGAATGATGATTCTGAGTGTGCGATCGATCCTGGAAGGGTTGAGATAGTCGAAATGACTGTACTTGGGTCTTATTTGGGTTTCGGGATATTTTTAGGTTCGTTTGACTCGAATTGTAGTAACCAAGTCATTTAAAGTGTGTATTATTATTTAAAGTTGGGTATCTTGGATTTAAGGCTTAAAAAGACTACGTGAGAAGCCAATCTCATTTTGAGAGAAAGAGAAAGCCCTAGAGAGAGAGAGAGAGAGAAGAGGAAAGGAAGAAGAGAAAGAGAAGAAAAGCTTGGTGATTTCGGCTATTACACGATTTCGAGGAAGATCCAACCACTACAACTATGAGGCAAGTTATTAAACTTGCTAAATAATTATTGTGCATCTTTTATCTCATGATTCATGGATAAAATTTATGGATTTTGGGTTAAATATGTTAAAACCTAGATTTTTGGTAACTCTTGTATTTAAGGTGTGGGTATATGGATTTTGGGCTTTAAAATTGGTTGGGTAGAAATATAATTAATTTTGATGTTAGAAATATGTTTGTGTTGAAGAGAAATGGTTAGAAGATGATAAATGTGATTTTTTGGAATTTTGAATTTTGGAGAAAAATAGCCATTTTCGTAGTTTCTGAACAGTCCGAACCGATTCAACCCCCTTTCCGAATCGATTCGGAATGTTGCGGATTTCCAGGTCTGAGTGACCAAATCGATTCGGACCCAAAGACGAATAGATTCGTCCTAAGACAGATTCCCAGGTCCTTTGGACCTAATCAATTCGTATTTAGGGCCGAATCGATTCGGATTGGGCCGAATCGATTCGGATTGGGCCGAATCGATTCGGAAACAAGGATGTTTTGCGAGATTTTTCTAGGGTGAGTTTCGCTCCGTTTCGTTTGGGTTTATTGATTTAAAACCTTTATATTTGTTATGATAAGTAAGTTTTGGAAACTTTTAGGGAGTTTCCCTTATGATGAAATGTTGGGGTCATATTAAGTTTTTTCGAGAGAATACAAATTGGTGATTATCGTATTGACTAACGGGAAATCCCACTATTATTGAGATTTCCAACTGGAGATAACTACGGGTCTATAAGAGAGAGGCAGGGTGCACTTAGCGACGTTGGACTTTTGAAATTGAATCACAAATGTGATAACATTAATGGTTCGTATGATCAATTGAACCATAATCTGGATTGGGGCAATTTATTGCTAATCGATGTGCATTCGAAAATAGATGTTATCCTAAATGTTGATTGAATTGGGAGACTATTCATAAAAATAGGTGTGATGGATGAGTAGGTTGTGAGTGAGTGATCGTATTGTGAAGAATAATGGGACGGTATGCGAGTTAGCAGCGGTTAGTATAATGAGAGTTATATACTATAATTAAATTCACTTCCTTTACATACGGGCATAATATAGTATGTATACCTATATGGCGTGATGTAAATACCTTGTGTGATGGTTTGCACATATATGACGTGATTGTATATATATCTAGTGTGAATGATATATATATATATATATATATATATATACTTATTGTGTGAGCATACCCTCTAGTACTATCATGGGAAGTTGCGCGATGTGGGTGAGGCCCCTGGCTTGAGGAGCAGGGTGTATATAATCCCCAGGTCATAGTCGTCCTTTATTTATTGTGTGATTTTATTCTGGGTGAAAAGTCTTAGGTATGATTCGTTCTCACTTCCAGTTTTGGAACTATGACCGCTTCCTATACGTTGTAATTTTTTTTATTTACCATGGCGGTGTGATAATAATCCGATATATGGTAATCCGGGATAAAACGAGTAATTCCTAGAAGATGATAGCATTGTGAAGTATTTTGTATTTCCATAAGCGATTGGATTTCGGATATTTTATATATACGCTAAGTGTGTTATGTGTACTTGATTGCTCGGGTTGTATGATTGTGCTTTATAACTAGAGTAATGTTATATAGACCCCTAAAAGGTTTGGAGCATTATATTATTTATGTGGTTAGAGATTATTGCTCCTCATTGGTATTCGTAGTTATGTGTGGGGTAATGAGGGCATAATGGTCCTCAAAGACCAATATTTTCAAGGAGTAGTGTATCGGGGGGTTCCTTGTTTAGATTTCGCTTTGCGAGACGTCCCATGCACTAAACGCAGTGCAATATTGGGAGTGGGGATAATTTTAGTCCTTAGTACTCAGATTTATGTGTATGGTGAAACAAAGCTGTATGAGAATAAACTCGAGAATATTTTAATTAAGTAGTTGATGTTATATGCGTCGTGCATTGAAGGTTCCTTATTTGGATTTAGCTTTGCGAGACATCCCACGCACGAAACGCAGTGCAATGTTGAGAGTTGGGCGAAGTTTAGTCCTTAGCATTTAGATGCTAATAACTCATGTAGGTTAACATATATAATCCGCTAAATTCTAGTAAGAGATATGTATATGTATATTTATAAGTTAATATAATTTGAGATGCACGTGGGGTAAGTTAGAATATGATGTTTATGGATTTGTTTTAGATAATGGGTTACACAAGTGTGGATTTGGGCGTAGGTTAGACTGAATTGTCCCTAGAAAGAATTGGGTAGTTATTTGAGGACTAGGTGCATACGTTTAGGTGTGCGCTCTAGTCGAGGGGTGAATTGGATTTCCAGGAGAGTGAGACTCCACCTTAATCATATTATAGTGCATTTATAATTATTATGCATTTTAATGCACTTGCCAAAATGTTTTCACACCTCGGGCTCTGACCCGTTTATATTTCTCTCTTACTATATATATTCTATTATTTTAGGTGTTCCTACTCAAGGACGCCAATGATGCTTTTCTATCCAGTGTATTTGTGGAGTTGTATCTGTTGTAGACTGTTGCGGGATTTTTTCATAGCCGTTTCCTATCTTTTTGTAAATCTAGTTTAGGATTCAGTTTGTATATCGGGTTTACACCCAAAGTTTTATTGTGGTAACACTTGTATATTCTTTTCTTAGATTAGTGTACTGTCTGTTACCCGACAGCTTATTCGTGTATTTCCTTTTGTGTAATTTTGGTATTTTTTGGAATTATTCTCTCTTATCTTGGCATGTGTGTGTTCAGTATCATGTTGAGTAGTTACTATGTTGTTAATTGGTTATTGTTTTGTATGTTTAAAAAAAAAATTGGCACCCGCTTTTTATAGTATTGGGTGGTTAGCTATGTTTATATTAATATCGTCAGTTAATGCTGAGAATGATCCACTTGAGATTCCTGATTAATTATAGTATAGGGCTGGCCACCCGTTATTATTTTAAGTGGGTTGTTACAGGTGGTATCAGAGCATTAGGTTCTAGTGTCTTTAGTATCTGTGCGGGGTTTCTGCGTTCTTCCGTAAGCGTTCTTGATGTAGAGCCCTATTATTAAAACTGTTGTGTTCACACGTCTATATTTTCTTCTACGATGAGAAAACAGTTGAATGGCATTCTGATACAATTGGTATTGTTTCAGATTCCACTGAAGAGAGGTCGTCCAGGCAGGGCAAGCAGAGGGCCTGAGAATATGGAACCCCAAATGCCTCAAGGGACTATGACCACAGTCGAAGTTGCCAATATTGTGGCAAAATCAGTAACTGCTTTCTGCGATGGCACTTCAACCTGTAGCTCAAGCAGCCCAAGCCTACCCAGGGCTATCTGCGTGGGAAAGAGTACGGGAGGATTTTAGAAAGGGACATCCTCCAGAATTTCCAGGTGTAGCTGATGCGATTATTATAAGTTGTTGGAAGAAGAGTATGCAAAGGAACCTTCGAATGGTTGAATACAGTGAGGTACATAAGCAATTTCTTGCCACCTTTAAGTTAACGGGAGCAGCTCTCCAATGGTGGGAATAAATCACCACATAGGAGCAAAGAGATGAAATATCCATAGCATATTTTTGGGAACTCTTTGACCGAAAGTATTTTCCTTTCGCGGTCTAGAAGGCAACGAGGAAGAGACTATTGGATGTTTTTCAAGGTGATCGAACGGTGGCCGAGTACGAAGCAGAATTTAATTGATTGGCGAATTTAGTACTCCATGAGGTAAATACGAACGAGAAGCGAATAGCGAGGTTCGTGGGAGGTTTATAATGGTGAATTCAGCAGCATTTGTTAGGGAACCCAACATTACTGACTTTTGCCAAGGTAGTGAATGCGGCATTGTTACAGTGTCAGGAATATCGTTTTCGTTCACAAGGGGGTAAGAACTTTAGAGGCGCAGGTTCATCAACTAAGTCAGGAGAAGAAGATGCCAGTGAAGCAAGATGGTATGAACCGGATTATCGAGGGTCGCAACAACATTTTGTTCCTCAGGAGGGGCAGGGAGGATTTGCTGGTAGATGTTTCTTTTGTAGAGATATAGGCCATAGGAAGAGGGATTGTCCCGAAAGAGGTGGAGGGCCACTTTTTGAGGAGGTTTTGGATGTGCAACCCCTACAACAGATCAGAGGCCAGCTTGGGCTCGAGGACTTTGAGTGGGAACCCATCGATGAAGCGACGCAGTCTGATTAGAGAGGTAATATGTAAATTATATTTTCCTTTGTGGTTAGGATTATGCTTTGAGAGGTATTGGAAAAATCGCAAGTAAGATTTTGATGAGTGGTTAAGTCGACCTGAAAGGGAGGAGTGATTAATTAAGGCTCTTAGACGACATCTTTTGGGAGAATAGACTATCTTGTGATGTGCTAGTAGAGATTTGTAACTTCGTTTTGAACGTAGGAATCGGTGAAACGCATTGAGTAGTAACGGTAAAGCTATCATTTTATAGTCGTGCTAGACTTATGTATTTTTAATATTCCAGCTATGGAAGAGCCAAGTGTATGACAATGTTTTGTTAAGATGTATAGGATTCTTGTTACTGAAGAGATTCAGGGTTGAACGGGTTATTGTTGAGCTAAGGATTTCAGCTCATGGTTATGCTAGTTTTAAGAACTAATGGGGTGTAAGAGTATTGTATTTGTTGACGCCTTGTGTCGTGGGCATAAGCTATTTGATTTGGATGTCAAAAGACATAAATTATTTTTAAAATAAAATTATTTTATAGGCCTTCGGGCATTACCAAAATAATTTAAAAATATTTCTTTTAAACTTTAGTCCCAATCTAACAGATCTCAATCCCCGACAGAGCTACATAGTAGTGTATTAGGAGGGTTTATTATTTGGATTTTGCTTGCGAGACCTCCCCCGCATGAAAGTATCAAATGTCAGGAATTGAGAGAAGTTAAATCTTTGGACCTTTCAAAATTTTATATAATTAGTATGTTATTATGGATAAATTTGTTTCGAGTGATTGTACAATTTGAGGCTAAGTGAGGTTGGGTACTATTTACGAGTCGATCTCGGGTACAGGGTGTATGGGCGCCATGGTTAGTAGATTTGGTTTTTAATTAAAATGATCCGTCGTGAGAAGTGGGAGGACTAGGTATAGTGATCTTGAGGGTAGGTGTCGTAGGAACTAGTTGAGGTTTGGAGTACTAGGCTGAGCTTAATTTCGAGGACGAAATTATTGTAAGGCAGGAAGTCTGTAACACCCCGCGATTTTCAGGACTGATAATTTAATTTTTTTGGGAGAAATAATATTCATTTAAATTGGAGAAATTTTTATTTGGCAGTTGTGGTCAAAATTTGAGGATGCTAGAAAGTATTTCGAATGACGATTCTGAGTGTGAGGTTGATCCCGGAAGGGTCGAGATAGGCGAAATGACTGTAGTTGGGTCTTATTTGGGTTCCCAAATATTTTTAGGTTCGTTTGACTCGAATTGGAGTAACCGAGTCATTTAAAGTGTGTATTATCATTTAAAGTTGGCTATCTTGGATTTAAGGCTTAAAAAGCCTACGTGAGAAGCCAATCTCATTTTGAGAGAGAGAGAGAGAGAGAGAGAAGAGGAAAGGAAGAAGAGAAAGAGAAGAAAAGCTTGGGGATTTCGGCTATTACGCGATTTCGAGGAAGATCCAACCTCTACAATTTTGAGGCAAGTGCTTAAACTTGCTAAATAATTCTCGTGCATCTTTTATCTCATGATTTGTGGATAAAATTTATGTATTTTGGGTTAAATATGTTAAAACCTAGATTTTGGGTAAATCTTGTATTTGATGTGTGGGTATATGGATTTTGGGTTTTAAAATTGGTTGGGTAGAAATATAATGAATTTTGATGTTAGAAATATGTTTGGGTTGAAGAGAAATGGTTAGAAAATGATTGTTGATGCCACTAAAATGGCAGTGGCCAGCAGATAAATGATGAGGATGAGATTGAAGATGAAGATAAACATTCACATCAAACATTTAAGAGACAAATATTTTTAAAGTGGTTCGGCCTTATAAGAATGGCATACGTTCACTATTATTTTATTCCCAGGGGTTTACAATAGCACAATGTGGTAGAGAGAGAAAAATGTGTGGATTTTGTGTATGGTGTTTCTTGGTTCTCTTGGATCTTTTTGGCTAAGGGAATACATGTATTTATAGTGATGGGAGATAAAGAGATTCATTGTATGTAGACATTAATACATTATGTCTACATTCAACGAATCCAATTGTTGAATTGCATGGTATGCTATGTGTTGTCATCTACAGTATAAATGTACATTAAGGCTCATTAAATGCGCTGCCATCTTCATTAATGCGCATTAAATGCATAGTTATCCTTTGATCTTCCTGGTTGATATGCCGACCAACTCTCCTCGGGTGCCGACCAACTCTCCTCGGGTGCCGACTAACACTCCTCGGGTGCCGACCAACTTTCCTCGGATGCCGACTAACACTCCTCGGGTGCCGACCAACTCTCCTCGGATGCCGACCAACTCTCCTCGGGTGTCGAATATTACCACGTAGGATGACATGTGTCCTTTTCTGATTAGTCCTCGTAGATGGAGAATTTTTGCGTTAACAATGATAAATGTGATTTTTTGAAATTTCGACTTTTGGAGAAAAATAGCCATTTTTGTAGCTTCTGAACAGGCCGAATCGATTGGTCCCCTTTTCGAATCGATTCGAAATGTTACAGATTTCCAGGTCTGAGTGATCGAATTGATTTAGACCTAAAGCCGAATCGATTCGGCCTAAGACAGATTCCCAGGTCCTTTGGACCGAATCGATTCGCATTTTGGGGCAAATCGATTCCTGGGTCGAATCGATTCAGATTGGGCCGAATCGATTCGAAAACCGAGCTATTTTGCGAGATTTTTCTAGAGTGAGTTTCACTCCATTTTGTTTGGGTTTATCAATTTAAAACCTTTATATATGTTACGAGAAGTACGTTTTGGAGACTTGTAGGGAGTTTCCCTTATGATGAAATATTGGGGTCATATTGAGTTTTTCCGAGAGAATATCGATTGATGATTATCATATTGACTAGTGGAAAATCCCACTATCATTAAGATTTCCATTTGGAGATAATTATGGGTCTATAAGAGAGAGGCAGGATGCACTTAGCGATGTTGGACTTTTGAAATTGAATCACAAATGTGATAACGTTAATGGTTCGTATGATCAATTGAACCATAATATGGATTGGGGAAAATTAATGTTAATCGATGTGTATTTGGAAATATATGGTATCCTAAATGTTGATTGAATTGGGAGACTATTCATAAAAATAGGTGTGATGGATGAGTAGGTTTCGAGAGAGTGATCGTATTGTGAAGAATAATGGGATGGTATGCGAGTTAGCAACGGTTAGTATAATGAGAGTTATATACTATAATTGAATTCACTTCCTTTACATAAGGACATAATATAGTATGTATACTTATATGGTGTGATGTAAATACCTTGTGTGATGGTTTGCACATATATGATGTGATTGTATATATATTTATTGTGAATGACATATATATATATATATATATATATATACTTATTGTGTGAGCGTACCCTCCAGTTCTATCATGGGAAGTTGCGCGATATAGGTGAGGGCCCTGGCTTGAGGAGCAGGGTGCATATAGTCCCTAGGTCATAGTCGTCCTTTATTTATTGTGTGATTTTATTCTGGGTGTGAATCTTGGGTATGATTCGTTCTCACTTTCAGTTTTGGAACTATGACCGCTTCCTATACGTTGTGATTTGTTTTATTTACCACGACAGTGTGATAATAATCCGATATATGGTAACCCAGGATAAAGCGAGTAATTCCTGGAAGATGATAGCATTATGAAGTATTTGTATATCCATAAGCGATTGGATTTTGGATATTTTATATGTACGCTAAGTGTGTTATGAGAACTTGATTGTTAGGGTTGTATGATTGTGCTTTATAACTAGAGTAATGTTTTATAGACCCCTAAAAGGTTTGTAGCATTATATTATTTATGTGATTGGAGATTATTTTTCCTCATTGGTATTCGTAGCTATGTGTGGGGTACTGAGGTCATAATGGACCTCAACGACCAATATTATCAAGGAGTAGTGTATCGTGGGGTTCCTTATTTAGATTTCTCTTTGCGAGACGTCCCACGCACAAAACGCAGTGCAATATTGGGAGTGGGATAAGTTTACTCCTTAGTACTCAGATTTATGTGTATGGTGAAACAAAGCTTTATGAGAATAAACTGGAGAATATTTTAATTAAGTAGTTGATGTTATATGCGTCGTGCATTGAGGGCATAATGAATCTCGACAATCAACAGTGTCAAGGAGTAGTGTATCGGGGGGGTTCCTTGTTTGGATTTCGCTTTGCGAGACATCCCACGCATGAAACGTAGTGCAATGTTGAGAGTTGGGCGAAGTTTAGTCCTTAGCATTTAGATGTTAATAACTAATGTAGGTTAACATCTAGAATCCGCTAAATTCTAGTAAGAGATATGTATATGTATATTTATAAGTTAAGATAATTTTAGATGCACATGGGGTTAGTTAGAATATGAAGTTTGTGGATTTGTTTTAGATGATGGGTTAGGCAAGTGTGGATTTGGGAGTAGGTTAGACTGAATTGTCCCTAGAAAGAGTCTGGTGGTTATTTGAGGACTAAGTGAATACGTATAAGTGCGCGCTCTAGTCAAGGGGTTAGTTGGATTTCCAGGAGAGTGCGGCTCCACCTTAATTATGTTATAGTGCATTTATAATTATTATGCATTTTAATGAACTTGCTAAAATGTTTTCACACCTCGCGATTTGAACCGTTTATATTTCTCTCTTGCTATATATATTGTATTAGTTTAGGTGTTCCTCCTCAAGGACGCCAATGATGCTTTTTTTATCCCGTGTATTCGTGGAGCTGTAGAAGTTGCGAACTGTTACGGGATTTTGTTATAGCCGTTTCCTATCCTTTTATAAATTTAGTTTATGATTGAGTTTATGTATCGGGTTTACACCCAAGGTTTTGTTGTGGTAACACTTGTATATCCTTTTCTCAGATTAGTGTATTGTCTGTGACCCGACAGCTTATTCGGGTATTTCCTTTTGTGTAATTTTGGTATTATTTAGAATTATTCTCTTTTATCTTGGCATGTGTGTGTTCAGTATCATGTTGAGTAGTTATTATGTTGTTGGTTGGTTATTGCTTTGTATGTTTTAAAAAAAAATTGGCACCCGCTTTTTATAGTATTTGGTGGTCAACTATGTTTATATTAGTATCGTCAGTTGATGCTGAGAATGATCCGCTTGAGATTCCTGATTAATTATAGTATAGGGCTGGCCACCGGTTATTATTTTAAGAGGGTTGTTACAAAACTCTATTTTCGTTCAAACGAAATGCCTTTCTCATTTGAATGACTTATATTTTCATTTGAATGAATTTTAATGCCTCGAATTTTGTGTCAGTTCTATAAATAGATGTTTGAGTTCTTTTTTCATTGGACTTTGGAAAAAAAAAATGAGAACATGTTTACTAAGTTTTTCCATCTTCTGGGTTATTAAATATATTTAGATTCACAACCACATCCATAGATATATTTTGTGAATCATTTTGAACCTTTGTTAAGGTATACTCATTGTGGAGAGATCGCCCCTATGCCTGACTTGTGAACCCGAACAAATAATAGCTATAGAGTAAAGGCTGAAGGTTGATCGGTGGATACCGAGGGTGGATCTCCACCTATGGACTACTCAAGAACGAGTGGTATTCTTTATAGAATCTGTGAAGACTGCACGTTATACTTGTGGGTTATATCAAGTAGTATTGTAAGTTGACTATCTAGTAAAGTTTCTAAAGTGCTGATATAAAAGGTTTTTCCCTAAAAATGGATTTTTCACGAGTTATCGTGTAATTGCATATTTTATTTATCAATCTTATAAGTTGGATGCATGTCTTAGGATAATAAGACAAAAATGGATTTATGATTGGACATTTAATTAAATAAGTTAATCCATTAAGATCGCGCAAACATTCTCAAATTGGTATGAGAGCTAGTTACACAAAATTATCGTGTGATCCTTTTTCGAATTTTTTTCTCTTTGATATCATCTTTTTTTTGAAAAAGTTATTGATCTTGAAAAAAATAGGATTTTAATGGATAATTTATATAATCAAATGCCCATTTTTATATGGTTCTAACTATGTTTATTGGAAAGCTAGGATGAGGTCATCCCTAAAAACCATTGATGAACGTGTTTGGCTAGTTTGTGAAAGAGGGTGGACACCTCCCACTGTCACCGTTGATAATCTCGTTGGTCCTAAAACCGTTTCTGTATTGACTGATAATTTTAACTCTTTCGGACTGAGTGACATATCTGGCTCCACTACCCGTAATGAGTTCCGTCAATCATGACGTGCCCTGTGTCTAAGGAAGCATGGGATGCCCTCCAGATCACTCAGCAAGGTACCAACCCTGTAAAAGCATAAAATCTTCAAAATTTGACCACCCAATTTGAGATCATTACCATGTTATAGCCCGAGTCTTTTGATGAGTTTTATGAATTTTTGTCGGACATAATTAATTCTGGTTTTAACTTGGGGTGAGAAGATTCTTGAGATGAGAGTTATTAAGAAAATTTTGAGGTCGCTCCCTGCCCTCTTTATTTCTTAGGTCATCGTACTAAATTCGTTAGGGATACGAGAACTATTAAACCTAAGGATATATGGTTTACTTTAAAGACTCAAACTAAGGGAAAAAAGAAAGAAAAAGTTTGTGAGTCTGAATCTGATGATGATTTTAATGACTTGGACCTTTTTACAAAAAAAAAATCAAAAAGTTTCTCAAATTTTCCAAAGAAAGTTCTTGCAAAGAAAATATTTTTGAGAAAATTAAAAATAAGAATGAGGGAACGAGCATGGGAGAGATAAAGTAAAATATTTGGTATTATGAATGTGAGGGTAAAGGGCGTAAGGCACATGAGTGTCATACTAGGCTCAAGAGAATAGGAAAGAAAGTTGCGAATAAAGCCACTCTTAGCGATAATGACATTAGGCCGGTTTATTCAGGGGATGAATAACCACATGAATCATGCATTGCGTTCATGAATAGGCACATTAGCACTTCTAGTTTGTCCCACGTTAATGAGGACATATCTAAATGTGAAATCCTCAATGATATCTTGAATCATTCTAAAGATAATAACAGTGAGGATAAGATTTTGAGTGAGGAAGAAAGTGGTGTCCAGTAGGCGTTTAGTGATCTTTACACCAAGAATTTGAAGAATAAAATGGTTAATAAGGATTTGTCTCTTAGGGTGTTAGATTTTGAGAGATAGGTGAAAGTTTTGAGAAACTGTGAGGTGTCGGTGAGTCAACTCAAGAAGGTGAAGATTTCTTTATCTCAATAGTTGACTATTTTAGGCTAGGAAAATACCGATTTAACCAACGCCATGTCTAATATTATGAGAGGTATTTAATCTTCATTGAAGACTCACGATAAACCTGATGCCCATGTATCCCAACTCGAGAGAGATCTCGAACTTTTTCGGGAGGTCAGTGTCACTTTAGAGGAAATAACTAAGAAGTTTAGAAAGATGCTCCCGAATCCCGCATTAGATAATGTCAAGAGGTAAGGAATAGGTTATGAAGACACATCCACTTCCCATGCCATACCCAAGAAGATTCCTTAGTTTATGTTGGATCCTTATGGCCCTGACCTAACCCACTTAGGAGAACTCGTCCTAGATGCTTTGAGAAAGGTGAACCCAAGCCCGTGTATGTTCGTTCCCATTGTAAACAAAGAGGTAATCTTAGAGAGTCTTTTTCAATCTAGGGAGACTGTCTTCTAGGTATGTTCCCCAATATGATCTTACACGAGTTCTTATACACACTGCCACAGATGTTACTCCACATGCTCCCGCACATCACTTGAGAGATTTTGAGAGTTTTTGAGAGCAAGTAGAGTATTTAGTTAAAACTTCACAAAAAATGATGGAGGAATTTCTTAGGATGTCATCTCCTTTTGAGAGCTTCTCCGAGCTTGATAATTGAGGTTGAGATTTGTTTCTAGCATAGGGTGTTTATCATGTTCATATCTTATATCCCTATTGCTAGTGTGTACTATCATTGTACTTAAATTTTTTATTTTGATATATTTTTCAAAAAATCCAAAAAGAGTTTTGTTTTTCTTGTAATTTTTTGACAAATACAAAAAGCTTTTCGATTTCTTTTAAGAAATAGTGAAAAAATAAAAAAAAAATATTTTGATAAATTTTTTGAAAAAGATAAAATGAGTTTTGTAATTTTTTATCATCATATATGGATGAACAATAAAGATGTCCGAGTCACCCATTAATTCCATATCCACGTGACTATTTTGTAGTAATTTGAGACATGACATCATTTCAGGGAGTTAAGTTGAAGAATACTGGGTTTTCACAACTATATAAATCTTGGAATAACATTACATGATTTTGAGCGTCATTGGTGTGAAAATCACTTACGTTCTTGATTTATTGATTAGATTAAGTCAATTTCACATAAGTTCAATCATTACACCTAAGGTAGACATTGAGTTCATTCTTTAGTGGTATCTCAATCCTTTATTCACGCGTTATGTTTGTCTACGTTGATTAACCCCTACATTTCTCTTCCATAATAAGGATAGTTTTGTGTTAATTTATGGTGTGCTGTATTTGTAAAAAAATTTACTTGCAAAAATTTTGAAAATTTTCAAAAATAGTTAGTGAAGCCTTTAAAATTATCATTACATGGTCATTATCTCTATATCATTGTGATGATATCTTACTTCTTTTATGTGATGCTCTAAATTTCATGTTTAGCTTCTACTCCTCGTTTATTATGGAGAAAAAGGGGGAGAATGAATTAATGGGGAGATTTGACTTGATGATGAGTTTGATTAATGGGGGAGATTGCTTTATTACTTTATGATTTTATTTTGTACTTCAAACTCGATGCATCACTAATTTTTTCTTTGCTTCATTTGTGTAGTCTTCCTTAGACATTGATGAAAAGATCATTTTCCCCATTGGTTGAAGATCAAGAAGATCAAGTGGAGATTGAAGAAAAAGTTTATATGTGTTGTTCCATCTCTAGGGGTTGGTAAGGGTAATAGATATTTTGTCATTTATAGGGATATTTTTTGTAATTTTGATTTGGTTAGTGTTGATACCAAATTTAGTCTGCTGACATGGCTCAATTGAGTGAAGACACGTGACAATCTGCGTGGCAATAACAAACACTTCTGAACAACACCTTGACCCACTTAGATGCTCCGAGCAATAGATGCTCTCCGAGGAACCATACTGCAATAAGGAACTCTGCTTCCCCGATCAACTCAGAGGCTCCGACCAACAAGAGCTCTCCGAGGAACTTTAATACACCGAGCAACTTATGAGTACCGAGCTACTTAGGCGGTCCGAGCAGCTTAGGCGGTCCGAGCAGCCCCTCGAACAGAGCATTAATAGCAGGATAACCAACAGATTAACTGCGCATTAAATGCTTATTATTATCATACAGATGTATACGCCTAATGGACAGCTATGTATTACCCTTTCACATATACAGACTGAGGGTTATAAATACATTGTATCATCCTCATTGGAGGGGGACCAGAAAATTCTTGACTAAACTTGTAATTAAGAATTTCCAAACACTCAGCAATAATAGAAACAGTGGACGTAGGCCATTCTTACAAGGCTGAACCACTTTAAAATTTATTTGTCTCATTTTATTTTATCTGTGATTAAATAATTAGATATAATCTAATTTTTTACATCAACAGATTGGCGCCGTCTGTGGGAAACGACTGGTAATATCATTTTTCATAAAAAACAATTCCTTACAAATGGATGATAATCCAGAACCCAACAATCAAAACGCTGGGAGCCCTCCAAATCCATCTGCTCCGCCAAACGTTCCAGATCTGGCTGGAATAATGACAAATCTGGCCCAGGGCCAGACAACCATGCAAGAAACTGTGTGACAACTCATACAAACCCTTCATGGCGGAGTACCGATCCATTCAGGACATCGAAGTGCTCAAAGAAATACCCGTTTACTTTCTTCGCGTACTAGGCATATCGATTCATATCGTACTGAGGAGTCTGAAGATTTTTCTTATCAACCTGGATGAATTTCGTCAGTACGAGCCACAGATACTGAACAACGTATCACTCTCTCTCCAGAAAGGACTAGTGCGCTAGAAAGGTTAGGCAGGGTATCTCCTTTTGATCGATTAGGTCCTAGGAGGAACAAAAGTCCTCCTAAGGATGTGTCGAGGAGCTTTCGACGATCATTAGACTTAAGGGAAGGATCTGCCCAGTCGCGATCAGCTGCTCATCAAGATAAATCATAGGAAGCCACCTCAACGCGATCAGTTGCTCGAACCAATAGGCCCGAGGAAGGAAATGATGCGTGGAAAGGCTCTATGCAAAGGCTGGAAGACATACTAGGGGAAATAGCTAAGGCCAAGAACCCCCTACAACGAACTTTTGTTCAAGGGACACCCTTTGACCCGGCCATTATGGATTTTCCCACATCGTCAAAGTTCAAAGCACCTGTTGTGACTCCCAAATATGATGGAAATACCGACCCTGTTCTTCATGTAGAACAATACCAAGCTACGACCGACATATATGTTGTTCTAGATAAGATGAGATGCAGAGAATTCTCAGGAACTCTTATCGGATCTGCTCAAATATGGTACAATAATCTTCCTCGGGGTAAGATTTCAAATTTCGTTCAACTGGCTGAGTTATTCATTGGAAATTTCTGTTTTGGGGCAAAGCCAGTTAAACGAGTAGCGCATATGTTAAGTGTTAGACAGAAAGCTGGTGAGAGTACCAGAGATTATATGACTCGTTTTAATAACGAGAAACTCGAAGTCATTGATTATAAAGAAAAGACAGCGATTACCGCCTTGATGAGTGGGCTGCTGCCCAACAAGTTATACTACACTTTGGCCAAAGATCCACCCAGAACCATGTCAGAACTGATGGCAAAAGCGGCCAAGATCATGAATGTCGAGGAGGCTATGGCAAAAGCGGCCAAGATCATGAATGTCGTGATAAAGTTAAGAAGAAAGAGCATAAGAACAATGGTGGTGACAAATAATCAAAAACAAGGTCATCATGGGAGGTATTGATGAAATTTGATAATTACACTCCTTTGAAGATAGACATCAACCATGTTCTAGAAGAAATTAAGAATAACGAGGAATTAAACTGGCCAGAGAAAATAAAGGCAGACCCTGATAGGAGGAATAAGGCAAAATATTGCGATTTTCACAAAGATCATGGTCATATAACCAAAAATTGCATAGCTCTTCAGAATGAGATTGAAACACTTATTAGACGAGGAAAATTGGCAAAGTATGTTGATCGTAGAAATGAAAGAAGAAATAACGACCGAACAAGAGAGAGATCTAGATCTCCTCGTCGAACAGAGGAGAACAAGAAAAGAGACCATGAAATTGATCCATAAGACGACCCCGATCTTCCCAAAAGATCAAGGCAGCCAGAACGTGAGGTATTTTCAATACGCTTTGGGTCATTTGATTGTAATGTTATTACAGGTGGAGATGCAGGAGGAGGAGACCTTACTGCAGAGATAAAAGGTTACCTCTGTGAGGCTCAAGCTTTCTCATACATTCAACGAATAAATCTAGCTAAGGAGGATCGCCCGAGAAAGGTAAACAAAGAGAAATTGGTCATTGGTTTCTAAAAGAACGACCTCGCAGGTGTTTTATATCCTCATGATGACCCATTGGTGATCAAAATGAGGATGAAGTAAGTAATGATTTCAAGAGTACTGGTAGACAATTATATCTCGGAAGATATCATGTTCTACTCGTGCTTTGACAGTTTAAATCTAAAGCTATCTCAACTGGAGCCTTATCATAGACCCCTCCTCGATTTTGCTGGCGAGAAAGTTTTTCCATTTGGGACGATCAAATTGGATATATTCATTGGTACATGGCCTGCTTGTCGAACAGAAATAATACGCTTCTTCGTGATGGATACAAATGTTCAATCAGCCTACAATATCATCATGGGAAGGGTAGGATTGAAGAAGTTTGAGGCAGTGCCATCTACGGTACATCAATGCCTAAAATTTCTAATAAATTTTGGAGTAGGAGTTGTGAAGGGTGATCAAAAAGTAGCTCGGGAATGTTACTATTCATCTGCCGAGCAAGAGGAACTGGAGGAATTAAGGAAAAAGACTACTACCTATCAAGTGGAGGAAGGTGCAGAAATTGAAACATTGGATCCTAGAGATGAGTCCCAACTCGTGAAAGGCCAGGTGGTGGAAGCTACTGAAAACATCATTCTGGACGATGAGCACCCTGAACGAACAACTCAAATAGGTTCGTCGTTGGAGGCCTCACTAAAACAAAAATTGATAACTTTCCTAAGAAGCAAAAATCAAACTTTTGCATGGAGTCATGAGGATATGCCCGGAATAAACCCAAATTTCTTATGTCACGAACTCAACGTGAATAAGGAGATCAAGCCAGTAAAGCAGAGAAGAAGAGTATTCAGTCCCGAGAAGAATCAAGCTATATAGGAAGAGGTCGATAAGCTCCAAAAAGCTTGCTTTATTGAAGATGTTAAATATCCAGACTGGTTAGCAAATGTGGTGATGGTAAAGAAAAAGAACAACAAATGGAGGATGTGTATAGATTTAACCGACCTCAACAAAGCATGCCCAAAGGACCACTTTCCCTTGCCCCAAATTGATCAATTAGTAGATGCTACCTCGGGGCACGAGCTGTTGAGCTTCATGGACGCTTATTCTGGATACAACCAGATTAAGATGAAACCTAAAGACAGGGAGAGTACTTCTTTCATTACCCCTAGGGGAACGTACTGTTTTAATGTTATGCCTTTTGGTTTGAAAAATGCAGGTGCAACATATCAGCGGCTGATGAACAAGGTGTTTGCAGAACAAATCAGTTGCAATATGGAAGTCTATGTTGATGATATGATGACAAAGAGCAAGAAAGCTGTTGATCATCTAGTTGACTTAGGCTAGACCTTTGATCAACTAGATAAATATCAAATGAAGCTGAACCCAACGAAGTGCATATTTGGAGTACGAGAAGGCATGTTTCTCGGGTACATCGTCATTCAACGAGGCATTGAAGCAAACCCTAAAAAGATTAAAGCTCTGTTAGAGCTGTGATCTCCAATGACGAAGAAAAAAGTGCAAAGTCTTACAGGACGAGTAGCAGCACTCAACAGATTTGTATCGCGAGCAACTGATAGATGTCTCCCATTCTTCAAAACGCTCCGAAAGACTTTTTAGTGGAATGATGAATGTGAGAAGGCTTTTCAAGACTAGAAGAAATATCTGGGAGCACCTCCACTATTGTCCAGGCCAGTGATGGGAGAAAAATTATACTTGTATCTGGCAGTGTCAGAGAATGCAGTTAGCTCGGCATTAATAAGAGTGGATAATGGAGTGCAAAAACCGATTTATTACACTAGCAAAGCCTTTCGAGGAGCAGAGATCAGATATCCAAAGCTGGAAAAATTGGCACTAGCATTGATCGAGGCAAGTAGAAGAATGAGGCCATACTTCCAGGCTCATACTATAGTCGTATATACCGATATGCCATTGAGGCAAGCTCTTCATAAACGAGAAAAATTAGGAAGATTGATGTATTGGTCAATAGAGCTCAGTGAATATGACATAATTTATGAGCCCAGATCATCGCTTAAAGGGCAAGCAGTAGCAGATTTTATAGCAGAGTTCACCTATCCTGATACCACCAAGGAGCAAAAGCTGCTCACCGATCAACCTGTGGATGTTACAGAATCATCAAACTCAAGCCCAGACCAATTTAGGTTGGTAAAAGGGCAAGAAGTGATGATCGACGAACATCAAGAAATATTAGGATAGGGTGCAAGGAAGCAACAAATTTTCCACCGAGGAACTCTGTCAGATCAGAAATTTGAAGACGAGTTACCTATATTGAGTTTATATGTGGATGGCTCATCTTGCGCAACAGGCTGTGGCGCAGGGGTTCTTAATAGTCCAGACGAGGTCGACATGGAATATGCCCTACGCTTCCAATTCAAAGCTACGAATAATGAGGCCGAACATGAAGCCATGATTGCAGGTCTTAGTTTGGCAAAAACCATGGGGGCAGAGCAGGTTATTGTCTTCAGTGACTCGCAATTGATCATAAATCAAATGATGAGAGTATATGCAGCCAAAGGAGAATTAATGATCAGGTATCATGCAAAGGCAAGGGAATTGGTATCAGAATTTGCTGCTATTCAGCTGGTCAGAATACCAAGAATGGAGAATGCGAGGGCCGACGCCTTAGCTCGATTAGCATCAGCTACTCGTACCGAGCTACGAAGAGCAATCCCAATTGAAGTTTTAGCTGGTCGGAGTATAGATGAAGATTTGACGATGAATTTTATTACACTTAATTTAGGACCATCTTGGATTGATTCCATCAGGGCATATACCGAGGAGGGGGAATTACCAACTGACAAACTTGCAGCTAAAAAATTGAAGTTTAAAGTTGTTCGTTATGTATGGTATTCTGTACAGACGAGTGATTATAGCAGGTTTGCAAATATGTGTGCATCCCACCGAGGTGAAAGACTTGATTGAAGAGATCCATGAAGGGTCCTGTGGAGCCCATGTAGCAGGTCGGACGCTTTTGCAAAGGGTTATGACGCAAGGATACTACTGGTCAATGATGAGGGCTGATTGTATAGCCTATGCCAAGAAATATGACAAGTGTCAATGCTTCTCCACTATCCGAAGAACTCCCTAAGCGTTGTTGACACCCATTACTTCCCCTTGGCCATTTTCTATGTGGTTGACTTGGTCGGACCACTTCCAACGACCAGAGGAAGATTTAAATATCTCGTCGTCGCAGTGGATTATTTCACTAAGTGGGTAGAAGCTGAGCCTCTTGTCGACATGATGTACGAAAAGGTGTATCAATTTATTTGGAAAAATATCATCTGTAGATATGGTCTTCCCTATGCATTCATTACCGACCATGGAACATAATTTGACAACGAGGAGTTCGTTGCCTATTGTCATCAGTCAAATATCTTGAAGATCCACTCGGCACCAGGCCATCCCCAAAGCAATGGACAAACTGAAGTAACAAATAGAACGCTAATGAATGGCTTGAAGAAAAGACTGAATGACGCGAAAGCAAATTGGATCAACGAGCTACAATCAGTACTATGGGCTTACCGAACTACTCCTCGAGCAGCAACAAGGGAATCTCCGTATATGCTGGCATTTGGAAATGAAGCCGTTATACGTGCCGAGTTGGGTCTCCCGACACACAGAGTACTGAATTTCAATTCCCCTGTCAGTGACTTAATGAGAAGATTGGATTTAGACATTCTCTAGGAAGTTAGAGAAGAAGCAGCCATCAGGAATGCTGCTTACCAACAATGAACAGCTTTGTTCTACAACAAGAGAGTAAAGAAGTACGACCTGAAAGAAGGAGACTATGTGCTAAAGAAAGTGATTCAAAATCACAACAAATTGGAAGCAAACTGGCATGGACCTTACCGAGTTACAGAAATTGTTCGACCAGGAACCTACAGAATAGCAACTTTAGAAGGGCATGAGTTTAAGAATGCATGGAATGCAGAACACTTGCGCAAGTATTATCAGTGATGTAAACTCTCATGTAATACATTTTCGTTAGTATGAATAAAGTGACAATGTTCTGCCCAGTTCTCTCCTTTTGTTGGAAATTTTTGTGGAATACTAGTGCTACACACTACTCAGCAAAACTCAGACTACTCAAAACTATTCCTAAAAATGCCAACTAAAGTTGGTTAGGAAGAAAATCTATTCCTAAAAATGCCAACTAAGGTTGGTTAGGAAGAAAATTTATTCCTAAAAATACCAACTAAGTTGGTTAGGAAGAAAAACTATTCCTAAAAATGCCAACTAAGGTTGGTTAGGAAGTAAAACTATTCCTAAAAATGCCAACTAAGGTTGGTTAGGAAGAGAAACTATTCCAAAAAGTGCCAAAGTTGGTCGGTAAGAAAACCACTAACTGTAATTGGTTGAGAAAGAAAATTTACCGACCTTGGTTGGTCGAAAACATTTTATGAGTACGAGAAAGTGATCGAGCAATATTTTTTATACTCGTAACTTTTTAAATTACTACCAAGTTGGTCGAGAAATAAAACATCATTAAGTTTGGTTAAGTTGTCAAATGATTACCACAAATTCAAACTGGTGGACAATAAGTTTTAATCAACTCTAAGTTGATCGACAAATAACACAATGTTGTTATCTTTTTAACGTATATACATATATAAAGTGTTTTACAACCACAAGGCAATGGCAATCAAGATTGAGAACAAAAATAAAAGTCTTTCATTAAATCCAAAAACAGAATACATTGAGAATGAAATACAAATTAATTATTACATCAAGATTCCTATTCTATTGGTTTCTTCCCCTCTGCTTTTGAAACAGGTTCCTCGCCAGCAGGAGGATCGTTTAAAGCATAAGGGGAGTTTATAAAATTAAGATCTTTAAGCATCCTGATGTTCATCATAGATGGTCGATCGAGTAGGTGCTCGGGGCGAGATATTTCAGCATTGGAATGGAGACTATAATTGCCGAGGTATTTGGAAATCAAACACTGAAGGATTGCCCGGGCAGGGATCCAGCTCATGTCGAGTTTGAAGGGTGGCACTGGCAAGTGGAGCAACCCAGGATTATGATAATCCCACAAGTAGTGACCTTGTTCCAGTTGCAGTACACCCAGGGCATTCAACCACCCTTGTTTGTAACCTTCATTATTCGCATTTTGGATCCGATCATCCAAATGGTAAAGAGCCTCATTGTAGTCAGCCATCCAAAATTTCTCTGGGCTGCTTGTGGAACTGATAAGTCAACCTTTCCAACTGCTCGTGAAGACTTTTTATAAATAGTTCTTTATTCTCCAGGGCAGACTTCTATGCAGAAAGCTGCTCGTCCAGATTCCCGATCTTCTTAGACATCTCAGCCAACGCCTGGTTCTTTGCCATCAGTTGTAAGGCCTGGTTTTCCAAAGAAAATTGAGTTCTCTATTCCTCGACAGTAATCCGAGCAGCTCTTGCTCGTCCCCGAGGAGCTCTTGCTCATCCCCGAGTAGATGTAGAAGGGCCAGCTCTCCTCAAGGTGTCTATTTCATCCCTCAGGTTGGCGTTTTCGACCTCTAAGAAAGAGAATCCCTCGTCGTTCACAGGGACCAAAGCGTTTGAGGTGGAAGCTGCAGACTTCAACTGAGACACCTCTCTTTGCAGGTTATTATTTTCCTGCTCTAACAACTCAGCTATCTGTCTGTGCTCTTCGACCTCACCCTTCAAAGTTCTCTCCCTCACATCGTAAGAAGCAAACAGTTTATCATATCCCTTATCGGCACTGAGTTGCTGATACTTCTTCTCATATCCTTCGTGCAAAAGGGCTGTAGATTCATTATATTATTGTTGAAGCTCTTCAAGAGTCCCTTGGAGATCTTCAATCATTTAATAATATGCTACATTGTTATCCACTGCACGGTCAAGCAGGCACTTCATATACTGGTAGGCTAAAATTGCTTGCTCTGAAGCACCTTGACCGAGGATGTCAACGATTTGTGCTGCACTCATATCTGTATGACTAGCTTTGAAGTAATCATTGCATTGCCTCAACAATTTTGTATCATGAGCAGAAAATAAATCCATCCTGGCCATAAACTAGTAAAGTAAGAGAAAGCAAGAATCAATAAGAGTTCAAACAGAGAGTGAATAAGAGAAACAACAGTATGAATAGGCAAAACTTCAAATTTTATTACATCATAAAGGGGAAGTACAAAATTCAGAGTTACATTTGATAAAGAAAAATAAACAGAGAGAAAAATCCGAACAACTCTACACCTTTTCCTTGTCTCCCAAAAATTTCTCGAGAGGCTGGGCCGAGGAGGTAGGTTGCTCGGATGGAACATATGGTTGCTCGGGGAGTGCAGGAAGTTGCTCATTTGAAACAATGGATGGTTGAAGTTGCTCGCTGGTCGACTGGATAGCTGGGGAATGAGGAATTTGATCTCCCATCACCATGGAGGATTCCTCAGAGGCGGCTTTGTCCTCTTCTTCTTCTTCAGGAGTTAAAGGGGGGCCCGGGATGTGTCGCTGAAACAGGTCAGAATTTTCATCGACCTTCATCTCTTGCAGAGCAGCGACCCAGCCATCCCTAAAGTATTTGTGGCTACCATATTCCACCTGCAACATCATGGCAGCCAGACCTTTATTCCACCCCTTATCCCAGCCAGTGCTGAAAGACTTTTTTACAGCTAACTTCCTTTTCGCATTTTCCAAGGAAAGCTTCTCAGAAAGAAGATCCTCTATAGCCTTCAGCTTATTCTCTATTTCTTCCTTTTGACGACCTACTTCACTAAGTCGGCCCAACTCTTCTTCAGCATTTTTGAGCTTACTTTCAAACTCATTAGCATTTTTGAGCTTTTCATCGAGCTCTTTATTCTTCTCTTCCAAACTTTTTACTTTTTTCTCCAAACCTTTGGAAACTTTAATAACTTGGTTTCTCTCCTGCTCGGTGGAACCAAGTTTCTCCTTCCAAACAGCCTTATCATCATCATACTTCTGACGAGAATCTTTTAAAGACGTCAGGCCCACCAAAGCTTCCTCTACACCAGACGAGGAGCTTGAAGCTTTAATAACTTCATCTTTCTTTAAAATGGTATTAAAACAGGTCACAAACTGGGAAAATAAAATGATATCAAGTCAGTACACAGATGTAACAAGGGAAAAATGAAAGTTGACGACAATGATACTTACAGAAGCTATATGACGAGCAGCTAATGAGGTAACCATGTCCCAAGAAAGGTTTTCTTCCATACCTTGGATCTCGGGAATGATCTAAGACTTCATCGAGCTCATGGCAGAGCTCGGGGCAACAAAAGTGGAAACACCACTTCTAGTAATCGGGGCTGAGAGATGGATTCAGCCAAATTGACCGAGGAGCTCTTCTTCAGCTTCCTCGGTGGAAAAAGAATGGTCTCGACTAACGATGTAGTCTTAGTCGGAGAGATAACAATCACCTCGCTTGGAATAGCAGCCTTGCTCGGAGCCACTGGGGGCTTCTCGGCAACTTTCACAGTAGTAGCCGTAGGGGGTGCATCAATCTTCTTTGTCCCCTCTACTGGAACATCATGTTTACGTCTCTTTGCCTTTCCAGCAATAGAGGAAGATTTCTCGAAGATGGAAGGAGCTCTTATTTTCTTCATTCTTTCACTCAGAGGGATATGAGACTCAGGCGAAGAACTTGCAGAAGAAGGTACTGGTTCTGCTCACTTATCACCGGACGAGCAATAAAAGATGAGGTGTAACTCTTATACTGTAACAATTATGAAGCTGACCTGATATGCTCGTCTGCAACAGTCTGATGCAAACTCTAGATAAGTTTTAGATGTGTTAAATTAACTTCTGTCTCTTTTGGAGACTTTCTTTTGCTGTCAACTACAAATAAATGAAAATTAAAATATCAGTGACACATTTTATCAAACACAACGGAAGCATAATTTCAAAAATAAAATAAAATAAAAACAACCTATCCCATTTCCATAGGGTGGACATCTAGGACCCTGGTACACATCATTTCCAGTCAATGGAGGGTGTTGCCAATTTTTCATAACAATGGTGTGCTCGAAGTAGTCCCTATTGGCATCTGGGAGGTTGACCACTAAAGCCCTATTTAAAAACCTAGTTTTTAAATAAAAAGTATTGTCACCAACAGCCCATCTATAACAGAACATAATTTCTGGAATTCTTATACGAGTTCCATGATTTTGATTTAATCTATGAACTCTGTTAACTATTCTCCACGTATTGGGGGCTATTCTTGCAGGAACCATGTCAAAATATTGACAAAATTCCAGACATAAAGGTTTTGGGGGAAAATAAAAGCCACATTGAGCGACAAAGAGATTGGGGAACCAATGTCCCTCAGCCAAACGAAAATAATTTGAAGGCTCAGAAAGTTCCTCCAAAATAACCCATGAAGGAATAGAGAAATCAGAACGAAACTTATCAAGCGACTCTACAGGGTAAACCATGATGAGTAAAGGAAATCAAAGAGAAGGAAGAAGATCTTATAGGAAAAAGGATGAGTCTGTTGAAAACGAATGATGAAAGGGATGAACGCACAGGAGAGAGAGACAATGGAAAACTCAAAAAGAGGAATTTGAAAAAGTAGAAGACGAGGGGATTTTCTGCAACGCTTAAATACACTGTCTTGGGAATGGGTAAAGATAATGATTATAAAAAGAGATCGATTCTACGAATTTGGAAGGAGAAATAAATACAAAAGAAAATACTCCTAAATTTCAGGATGACCATTTAAAACCGTCATATTTCGAGAAAGAATGTTCCACACTCCTCAAATTTCGAACTATGAAACATTGGGGGCTTCTGTTGATACCAAATTTAGTCTGCTGACATGGCTCAATTGAGTGAAGACACGTGGAAATCTGCGTGGCAACAACAAACACTTCCGAACAACACCTTGACTTCGAGGAACCATACTGCAATGAGGAACTCTGCTTCCCCGATCAACTCAGACGCTCCGACCAACAAGAACTTTACGAGGAACTTTTGAGTACGGAGGAACTTAGGCGGTTCGAGCAGCTTAGGCGGTCCGAGCTGCACCTCGAACAAAGCATTAATAGTAGGATAACCAACAGTTTGACTGCGCATTAAATGCTTATTATTATCATACAGATGTATACGTTTAAGGGGCATTGAATGTATTACCATTTCACATTACAGCCTTAGGGCTATAAATACATTGTATTATCCTTATTGTGAGGGGACCGTAATTTCTTGAGAAAACTTGTAATCGAGAATTACCAAACAGTCAGCAATAACAAAAATAGTGGTCGTAGGCCATTCTTATAAGGCTGAACCACTTTAAAATTTCTTTGTCTCATTTTATTTTATCTGTGATTAAATAATTAGATATAATCTAATTTTTTACGTCAACATTATGTAAAATGTTTTGAAATGATTTGAGGAAATTTTTAAGGTCGTTCTAACAATATTTAATATGTCATTCAAACGAGCTACAAGTCCTCGTTATAACAAATTTACTTCCAACAAAACTTCGAACAACTCACTTTGTTTGTCTATATTGGTTTGTCATTGTAAATGTCATTTGATGTTGGTTCAAACGAGATTCAGTACTTTATTCAAATGAGATTAAGTTCGTTCGAACGAGACGATGAAATTTTAAATGTTTCTAGATTTTCTTCACAGTATTTCATCCTTATATCGTTTTTAAAAAACCTCCTATAAACAGTACTGAGGAGGATTTCTTTTATTAGAGACTTTTGTAAGCTTTTTGAGTTCCCAAACTTTTTTAAAGAACTCTTTTATGTGTTTGTTTTGAGAAAAATTCCTCCAAAGCAAAACCCTTATTTAACACCCAAGTTTAAGATCTAAGAATCGTACATCCATATGTCTATTTAAGATCTCGTTTGTGGTGCATCAAAGTGGTTTTATCTATCTTTGAAGAGCGTTTCCAGGGGTGGACATCGTATTTGTGTTGTGTGACAACTGAACTAATCACGAGATGAGTAAGATCGATGGGATACCAAGATGTGGGAAAACAAATGTGTTATGTAGCTATTGGAAGATGTCCAAAAGTGTCTACAAATAAGGTTAAAAGGAGCAAGGAAGCTCATCAAGGATTGAAGGTATCACGTCTATCAATAAGTCTAAGTTTCTCTTGTAACCTTCCTATATCATAATGTACTTATGTGGCTAGGCCATCTAAGGTTTTTACCATTATGGATTTAACGAGTTTTCCTCATACATCGCCATGTTGTGGATTTTTGCTTATTTTATTCTTGCTTACACTCACCTAGATGTATGCTTAGGTCAAAACTAAAATTGCCAAACTATTTTAACACAACACTTGTGTTTTTTAAATTTTGTGTAAAATTTTTAAAAACACTAAAAAATAAAATTGGTGTAGTTTTCATACAAACTCTAGGGCATTCGCATTTTTCAAATTAGTATCAGAGCAGGATTACTAAGATATCGTGTTGATCCATATTTTTATGCATGCTTAGGTTTTAAATGCATTTTTATTGAGAGGGAAGTTTCGTTGCTCGACCTTCATTGTTTGATGGGACAAACTATCCTTATTACAAGGTGCAAATACGATTTTTTCTTTGCATAATCGATGGAAGAGAATGTTTGGCACTTGGTTGAGTTAAGGTGGACTCCTCCCACTGATGGTTATGATTCGAAAGCGTTCAACACTTGGATATTGGATGAAAATAATGCCTAGACTTTTAATTCTAAGGGTGTAAATGCTATTTTTTATATTATGACCACCGAAGAGTTTAGAAGAAATATGACTTGCGAGAGCATAAAGAATGTTTGGGATATTTTGAGATCACCACACGAGGGTACTGATACTATTAGGGTTTCCAAAATACAAAATTTGGTGACTAAGTTTGAGATGATTATGATGCTATAGAAAGAGTATTTTGATGAATTCTTTACTAGGACGATTCCCAAGCCTAAAGTTGTGTAAAAAATCTTAAGGTCGTTGCCTAAAAGATTTAATGCTAAAGTCAAGGTCCTAGATTCCCTAGGTGGTGTCGACACAATAAGAGTCCAAGAAGTTGTAGATGACCTTCAATCCTATGAGATGGACATGTGTCCTCCAAAGAGAAAATATGAAAATAAAGAGAAGGGCATTGCTTTGAAAGCCCCAAAAGAGGACATGATAAATTTGGATAATGAAAGTGAGATTGATACTTAAGAGATAACTCGGCTTGCAAAGAATTTTAAGAACTTTTTTAATTTTAGAGAAGGAAATAGTTATGAAAAGAAACCTAAGAACTTCAATGACCGTGATAGGAAGAAGATGGATAGACCTAAGAAGGTGGTTGACCGGTAAAAGTGTTTTGAATGCCAAGATTTTGGGCATTATTCTCATGAGTATCCTACTAGACTGAGGAAGGAGGGAAAGAAATCGAAGGTATATAATGCCACCCATAGCTATAGTGAGTCGAAAGAGTAATGTGATTCCTCTGTTGATCATAAATACACCATGTTAATGGCTAGACATGTGGGAATAAATGAAAAGTCTTTCATTATTAAAGAAGATCATTTGCATGATAGTTTTGTGGTCCGGTCTTATGATTCGCAAGAGAGGATCGATGAAGAAGAAGAAGAATAAGAGGAGGAGGAGGAGGAGAGTGAGTTTTAAGTGGCCCTTCGTGAGTTGTACACTAAGTCATTGAAGTTGAAAAATGCCAACATGGGTTTATAAGATAAGATGATGGAACGTGATATAGGAAACAATAATGCTAAATTAATTATGGAGTTAAGGGAATGTGAGAAGAATCTTAAGGAGAAGCTTGAGTATGTTGATGGTGAGAGAGATAGCGTTCGTGGGTTGATGGAGTTTTTGAAAAAGGATCTTCCTGAGTTTGAAGTGTGGAATTCTCTCATCTAGGATTATGGACTTAGAAGAGAAATTGAAAGACGTGAGTAATGTCAAATTTGATTTGGAGTCTAGGTCGAAAAATTTAAATACAACGTTAGGCACCGTCCAAATAAAAAATGATAATTATGGGATTGGCTTCGATGATATAAATACTTTCGCTACTAAAGCTAAGACCAAAGTTTTGAAAGAGTTAACCATTGCTATGGACATTAGAAATGGTTAACCCAAAGGTAATATTCCATGTGCCTACACACACATTGTGGTAGGAAATTTAACCTTAGGCGTTTTGTTATGATTTTAAAAAAGTCCTAAGAAGTCTAAAATTAGTGTCAACAAGGTTTCCCAAACCCTAGATCGTCATGTCACATTTATATAGGCTTGTTGATTATAACATGCTATCACATCATTCTTCGTATTCTATATCTTATGAGTGATTCTGGTTCCATGTTTTCATACACTAGCTTTTATGATTCATGTTATGTGCTTTTAGTACTACATAGCTTTTATGATTCATGTTACATGTTTTTAGTACAATATAAAAATTGTGTTCAAAATTGGGAAAAAAAATAGAAAAGATAAACACCATATAACTTCATATTTCACATGAGCATGTGCCTACGAACACAATTTTCATTAGCTCTTTTGGATTTTAACTTCATATTTCACATGAGCTAAGTGAGGTGTTCTCCCAATAATCTTGTCACATACACAAATTTTTTGACTATGGATAATTTATGCATGTAAGAATGATTTCATGAGTTTGATCTTATTTGACAAATTTTTTGAGTTTGAAATGGGAAAGGTATAAGGAGGAAGAAATCTTCCTTATGTGAAAGTTCATCGTTGGTAAGAGACTAAAAAATTAATAGGCAAAGAAAAGATTTGATTGCCAAGGCCAAATTTTTGCATCGATGCTTCAAAATTATATATCTTCAAAAGAAAATGAGAGAAACAAGATGTGTGGTTATTTTTTAGGGTGTTGTGTTTGAATATAAATGCATTTTCACACTGAGTTCTATTTGCGCTAAAGTGTTTTGTCGCTATTGATTCAAGAATCATCAAAATTTCTAGGCTAGTGTGCATTGAGTTTTTTTATCCTTTTCAGTTCATTATTTGACATGTGAGGATAATTCGAATGTTGGTAAATTACTGCAGTAAAATAGAACTACTTGGACATTTTTTAGTGATTGTCTCATTTTATCTTGGTTTTAGTTCATTCCCCTTCACTCCGTACCACCTTGTTCAGACACATTAATACTATGCGAGTGTGTTAAGCTTATGTCTTTATATATTTTATGTTCGTTTATACCTTTATATAGTTATGTGCTTCCTTGGTATATGCATATATATATATATATATATATATTTGAAAAACCCGTAATGAAACGCGGTGTGTGATAATTGATTAAATATATTCGCAAGTTTTCAATTGAACCTTATTTAATTAAAGTCTATTTTTAAACAAACGAAAATCATCCCCAAACCATTCAACTAAGTGTGTGCGTGTGTCAATATATAAATAAATAAATAACTACTGACTCTAACGAGGAGGCAGCCACCCAAACCCCAAACACCTTTCAAAAAGCTCCTACTATTGTTGCTGTTCCATCAAGATCCTTTGCTGATGTAGTAGGCAATCAATCTACTACCAATATCTCTCGTAAAGAAGTTGGTAATTTTCGAGGAGAGCCTGTTAAATTCTTTACAGATGAAGACATAAAGAAATTGGCAGCACCCTTCAAATACTCCTTGGTTGGTAAGTTTTCTCATGGGAGACTAGCTATCAATGACATACGTAAAACCTTTTCTTCCTTTGTCCTTAATGCTTCATTCGATACTAGTCTCATTGGTCAGAAATATGTGCTTATTCGATTATTCCATGAAGAGGATTTTCATAGGGTTTGGCTTATAGAGACTTGGTTCATCCATAGATACCTCATTAGAGTCTTTAAATGGACTGCAGAATTCCACCCGGATGTTGAATCTATTGTTGCTCCAGTTTGGATAAATATGTCGTATTCACCTGTATAACAAAGAAAGCATTTTATCCATTGCTAATGTAGTGGGAACTCCTCTAGAGCTTGATATTCCGACTGCCTCCCTTTGTAGACCTAGCCTTGCAAGAATTTGCATGGAAATTGATCTGATAAAAGAACATCCTCGTAGGGGTTGAATTGGGAGTAGTGACAAGGGTATAGGCTATTGGCAATATATAGTTTATGAAAACATTCCTGACTACTGTCAATTTTGTGAGAAGAAAGGGCAAAAGTCTGAGGACTGTATTTTCAAGAAGAGTGAAGAAAACAAAAATATAGAAGGTGCTACTAAGAAAAAACAACCACTGATGGAGGAAGTCTCTAAAAAGAAAGAAACTACAAAGGAGTGGGTACAAAGAAGTTTCAAGGAGAGAATCAATCAAGAAGAAAACATAAAGAAAAGTGAAACTATACCTGTAGAAAGAAAGGAAGCAAGTGTGATTAAAAAAACACATGATACGCAGGAAGAGAAAGGTGCCGACATAAAGGGGGATGCAAATCAACAAGAAAATCAGATTGGAAATAAAAATCTTTCTGTAGTGGTTCAAGACAATAGAGGATCTATGCCTGTTCAAAGATTTCCTATTTTTGTGGATCAAGACGAGGGTGAAATTTATATAGAGGAAATATCTACGCAACAGGTTAATCCAGAATAAGAAGAAGAACCTTTTGAAGAAGTGAGAAGCATATCAAGAAGAAATAAACATAGGAGAACCACTGATAGAGCCATTTCAGATGTTGAAGATTTTTAATGGTCTATATCTGTGTCTACTCCCAGAGGAAGTACTGTTCCTAAGAGGTTGCTAAGATCAAACACAAAAGTCTCTAGTGATGACCTATCCAAATGATTGAAGTATTAATTTGGAATATAAGGGGAATCTCAAAAAAGGGAGCTATAAGGAGGTTAAAGAGCTTAGTCAGAATTCATAAAATTACTATTCTTGTAGTGTTAGAGCCAAAAAAGAAAATGGATCAGATTGACAATTATAAAATAAAGTTGGGTTTCAGCAGAGCCTTTACAAATACCAATGGGAAATTTTGGTTGTTTACAAAGGAGAATGTAGTGGTTCAATAAATTTCTAATATGGAGCAATGCTTGTATATTTCAATCACTCGTAATCAATTCAGTAAGATTATTACCTGTAGCTTCATATATGCTAAATGTACAAAGGTAGAGAGAAGGGAACTTTGGCAACATATGCCAGATTTCGAGATTCAAGGTCCATGGTTAGTTTGTGGAGACTTCAATACAGTTATTAATTCTTGGGAGAAAGCAGATGGTAACCCAGTAGATATGGGATCCTCTTTGGAGTTCTTGGAATTCATTAAATGTAATGGTTTAGAAGATTTGGGATACTATAGATCCTCTTATACTTGATTCAATAAAAGGGAGGGAAATGCAAGGATTTAGTGTCGATTGGATAGATGCTTAGCCAACCACGAGCTGTCCCATATTCTCTCTGCTATGAAAGTTATCCATTTAAACAAAGCAAAGTCAGAGAACTCTCCCATGGTTCTTGAATTAAAGAATCATGTTGATCTAATTAAAAGTCCATTCAAATTTTTTAATTTCTGGACACAGAAGGAAAGCATCAAAGAAGTTATAAGGCAGAATTGGGACTCTATTGTTTCTGCAAATCCTATATATGTTATTTCTCTAAACCTCAAAAATTTTAAGCAGAAGCTGAGTGCTTGGAGTAGATAAACTTTTCATGATATTTTCCAAGCAGCTAGAGATGCCGAGGACAAGCTATTAGCCACTGAGATGGCTTATGAGGGGGATCCTACTGAAGAAAATAAGGAAAACTTATCTAGGGAGACTGCTTTGTATTCTCAGCAAATTGCAATAGAAGAGCAATACTGGAGACAAAAGGCTCAAGATAAATGGGTGAATGAAGGAGATAAAAACACTCAATTTTTTCATAACACTATGAAGGCCAAAAGGAAAAAATTGTTTATCCATAAAATCAAGAATGAAAGGGGGTTTGGATGGAAAGTGAGGGGCATATAGCTAGAGAGACTACTAAGTATTTTGAAAATGTCTTTGCAGTAGGTAATCAGTATCTTAAAAATGATGAGTTTATTTAGAGTATTCCATCCTTAATTTTAGTGGAGCAAAATAGAAGTCTTGAAGAGTTTCCAGATGAAAATGAAGTTTTTGAAGCTGTGAAATCATTAAATGGAGATATTTCTATTTCTATGGATGGTTATACATGAGAATTCTTCATCTATTATTGGGATTTCATAGGAGAAGATATTATGAAGGTTGTTGTTGGTTTCTTTGTAGGTATGGACCTTCCTAAAATTGTCAACTCCACATTAATTACTTTTGTGCCTAAAAAAGATGACCCCCAGACTTTTAATGATATGAGACCTATTAGCCTATGTAATTTCCTCAATAAATTCTTTACAAAAATTATGGCTTCTAGATTGAGTAAGATCCTCCCTTATATAATCTCACAAAACCAAAGTGGCTTTATCAAAGGTAGAGGTATTACTGAAAACATCCTTCTTGCCCAAAAAATGTTTCACATGCTCAATAAAAAAATTATGGTGGGAATGTGGTTTTGATGCTGGATATGGCCAAGGCCTATGATAGAGTTTCTTGGGCTTTTCTTATACACGTGTTGAGGAAGTTTGGCTTCAGTGAGAGATGGATTGACATGGTTTGGATAGTTTTGTCCAATAATTGGTTCTCTATTCTTATTAATCGAACTCTTTAAGGATTTTTCAAGTCTAATAGGGGTTTAAAGCAAGGGGATCCATTATCTCCTGGTCTTTTTGTAATCATGGAAGAGGTTCTCTCAATTCACCTAAACATGTTGCATTCTGTAAGCTCTTTAAAAACTTTTAAAACTCCAATTGGTTGTCCCCCTATTAACTATTTATCTCTTGTTGATGATATAATCTTTTTTTCCTCTGGAGATAAAAGATCTATGAGACATATGATGAATGTTCTTAATAGATATGAGCAATCTTCTGACCAATTAATCAATAAAAAAAGAGCTCATTGATTATATCCAAGCAAATCAAACCTCCAGCAGTAAAAAGAATTTTAGACTTGGTTGGAATCCTTAAGAAGAATGGACCTATTAACTATCTTGGCTGCCCTATTTACAAAGGAAGAAAGAAGACAGTGATGTTTGAGCAGATGTTGGGTAAATTTGTAGGAAGAATTGCTAGTTGGAAATCTAAATCTTTGTCTACATGTGGTAAAGTTAGTCTAATTAAATATATTATATGCTCTCTGCCTACTTATTTAGTGGCTGCTGTTATGCCTACAAAAAGAGCTATGAAATTAATGAAGAATATGATGGATAATTTATTTTGGAGCTCCAATGTGGGAGAAAAAAGGCATCATTGGTGCAAATGGGAAAAGATATGTAAACCTACAAATGAAGGTGGTATTGGTATTAAAAGTATGGGGGTTATTTATAAGGCTTTTGCATTGAAGCTTTGGTGGAAGCTAAGGAAGGGAAGATCCTTATGGGCTACTTTTATGCAGGCTAAGTTCTGTAGAAATTCTCATTCTTACAAGGTCTCTAATAGAGGGGGTTCTCACACGTGGAAAAGAATGATGGCCATTAGAAATAAAGTTGATCAACTTATAAAATGGAGAATAACAAATGGGAGTTCTAGTGCTTTATGGGACAACTGGTCAAGCTTAGGACCTTTACACTAGTACACTAACAATCAAGTTTTGATCCAGGTTAATGATATTTGGAATGATAATAAATAGTGGGATAAATGGAAACTTCGAAACTTGTTTGCTCTAGAAATATATAGTATTTTGATGAAAGAAAGAATCAGACATGACAGTTATATAGATGAGATAGTATGGACAGGGACATCTAGAGGTAATTTTTCTGTTTCTTCAGGATGGGAGGCAATTAGGAAACATAACTTCTCTTCTTGGGCACTTCTTTTGTGTGGCATAAGGCATTAACTCCTAAACCTTCAGTCTTTTTATGGAAGCTTTTAGTAAATTACTTACCTCTTGATGAGAATCTATATACAATTGGTTGGAATGGGCCCTCAAAATGTGTTTGTTACAGCAATCATCAAGTGGAATCCTATGATCATTTATTTATAGAAGGAGATCTGACAAAATTTCTCTGGGGTCACTACAGTGGTATCTTGGGCATGGCCTTGAATAGATCTACATTTAGAGGGAGAATTCTTTAGTGGTGGATAAATGCACTAAATTCAGCAGCAAGTATATTCCATATTATTATACCTACTCTGATATGTTGGTTTATTTGGGTGCAAAGAAATGATAGTAGATTTAATGGCTCTCCTCCAAATGTTTATATATTGATAGACAAAATTAATTCTCTCTGCAACTCCTTAATCAAGCATCTTCCAAATGTTTCAAAAGGTTGTACCATACAAACTTTCCATTCTATACCTCAGTCTTCATTTAAATGTAGTCTGGTGTACTGGACTCATCCCCCATCAGAGGCTCTCAAGTTAAATACAGATGGCTGCTCTAAAGGTAACCCAGGACAAAGAGGTGGTGGTGGCATATTGAGAAATTCTAAGGGTGATCTTATATGGGCTTATAGTTATAGTTTTGGGGAAAAAACTAATGTTGAGGCAGAGAATCTTGTTATATTGAAGGGTGTATGTCATTATGCTGATATAAAAGATTATCCATTAATTGTTGAAACTGAATCTAAAGTCCTTGTAGAGATTCTCAATAAGAATTCTCAATGTCCCTGGAATATTAGAGATGTGGTAGAGGATATTTTTAAGAATTTTGAAAACTTTTATATAGCCTTCATTCATGTTTTTAGAGAAGGAAATTGGCCTGCTGATCATCTTGCTAATTATGGAGCTGATAGTGATTCTTTAATTTTTCCCATGACATTGATGTCTTCCCCAAGAGGTTGAAAGGCTTGATTAAGACCGACAAATGGAGGTTGCCTTCAGTTCAAGTTTCCAAGAGCTATTGAGGATTCTTGGTATCTGATTTATTTTTTCTTTTGTTTTGTCTTTAGAAATTATAAGAGTTTTGTTATAAAAAGCCTCTTTTAATTTTTAAGCTTTCTTTTTTTCTTGTAAGCCACTTTGATGGGGCTATTCCATCTCTGAATATCAATAATATGTGTGGGGGTTCCGTCCCTCTTCGGTAAAAATATATATATATATATATACAAGGAGCAATGGTGTTTTCACTATTCATAAGATGGGAAGATACTTCATGGATCAGATCAAAGCCAACAAGGCACTAAGTAGAGGGTGAGATTAGAATTCAAACCATAACCTATACAACTCACCACACCTAATTTTTTAATAAATAGGACATTTACAGTTTTAACCTACTAACTTTACTTTCGCCCTCATTTTCCTTCTAAAATTTCACTTTAATTAAAAAAGCAAAGGGTATATTAGTAATACATCAAAAAGAGGATATTTTCTCTCTACGGTTCACTTCCCCAAATTCTCAAATTCTGCCAACCCCCAAATGATACCCTATCATTTCCCTTTCACTTATTTGCGATTTTCCTCTCCACCTCCTATCAACCAACTCGACCTTCATTTTTGCTTCATCTCTCTCTCAAATTTGTTTATTCTCCGAGTGAATCTTAATTTTTGACTTCATCCCTGGAGTCTGAAAACCTCCCAGATTATCCCCACCTTAGGTAAGTGTGTGTGGCGAGTATATTTGTGTAGATGTGTGTGATGGATATTTTTCTTCTTTTTTATATTTAAAAAATTCATAGTAAATGTTTTTGGTGTTTACAGTTTTGGAGTTAACAAATTATGACCATTTCAGTTCCATAGCAGGTGTTCGACAAAAAGCTCAAACGAATGTAGATTGATTCTTCCTCGATAACCACATAGACGATGACCTAGGTGTATTCTTCCTCTTCTCCTACTTTTTTTCTTCTTGAATCTATTCATAGATTTTCTATTTATTCTAATATTTATTTTTAGAGTTTTTGAGTTCGAATTAGGGCTTCATACTCGTAAAATGTTTAGGTTTCAGAAAATGACTTTGGAGGATTCCAGTCATTGAAGAAGCCTTCGAACAAGCATTTTATGGAATTGACAACCATAGATATTTTATAAACTTTTCATATTATGGTTGCACATTTGGTGCTTGTTATAGTTGTTCAAATAGTTTATAATTAGTTTTCACTACGGATATACATTTTCTTAGTTAGAATAGTTCATGAACTCCCCAAATATGTTATTGCACATCTAGTATTATGATTGAATCTACACTAACTGTTTAAGGTGTTAATCTCTATTTTTGCATTTTGGTTCATTATATTTTGTTCTTTCCTTATATCTCAGTGTTTGAAACACGTGTGCCATCTGTTTAATAAAATGTGTCACACGGTTTTCTCAAGAAGCCTCATGTTATTAGGCTTAAGTTTGAAAAAGTATGGTTTTCGGTTCAAATTTAATATTTATTTAGAGTTTTTTTTAACCTATTCTATTAGTTGAATCTCACATTTTATGTTCTATTGGTTGGTTTTTGTTTCTCTGACTCACAATATTTTGCATTTGATTTTTGATTAGTTATAAGGGTTCAATATGTTACGTCTTTATCCATTGTTCGTATCTATTGTTTTTATTGGTTCAACTTTGCATTTAATTGTGTGCCAACTTTGCATTTAATTTTTAAGCTTATGACTATATGAACTAATAGTGCAGTTTGTTGCAGATGCACAATCTTGATCGTTAGCCATGGTGATCCCCTGCAAATCTTGCAGACATAACTCAATGCAACTAAGGAACTCATAGGACCCAGTGGTGATCGAAATTTCGCGCCGCTTACTGGAAAGCTCAGGAAAGTAGTATAAATTTGAATCTTTTGTTACAAGGCAAAGCCTGTCCTATGTATTTATTCTATCACAAATTCTATTTACTTTGTGACTAGGTCCTATTGATGACACAGTTATGAAAATTCTACACATGATTCACATCTATATAGTTGAATTGATCCTGAAATGATATTTTCATATATTTATTTCTGGAAACGTTTATAACAATCAGGTAACGTTTGTAACAATAAGGTGCAACGTTTGTAACAATTAGGTTCTTTTCATTAACAATCAGGTGCAATGTAATATTTTCTTACCTTTTTATTTTTCTTTATATAATAATTTTCTAGATGTTTAATATACACAATTGGCGGTGCTTTATCAATAACGAAGAAACATAGGTGTTGTGATTAATGAATAATTAGAAGCTGACATTGTGATGTGAGTTCAACTGTTATTTTTATTATCTTACATGACTATTTTCATTATTTTTTTCTATATTTCTAGAAGATAAAACATGCAGAGTAATGTTTGGATAAAGTAAAGGGTAAACAGAAGGACAACCACCCCCTGCCTCAGTTTGTTCATTCATTCCTTCTCAATCTATTTCAACTTTTTCACTGTTTATAGGCCATAATGGTGTGTTAACATTTTTTGCTGTTTTGATAGGCTTCCAAACATGCAGCCAATGATAGCAATACAAGTACATCTCGACAAACATTTTGGTAGACATTTTCTCAGGACTTTTATGCATTCTAAATTTGGTTCTTTTTATGTTTCTTATGGTGTTCAGTAATTTGATAGTTTATTTGAAGAATTATTTAACCTTTGATGTCAAGTGCTAATGGTAATAAAATTGACTGAATATTTATCCATTTTCTTATTTGTTTATTTATTATTTCTTTGTGGATTGGTTAGAGTAATGGTCATGGTGACTACTCTTAAGCTCCTAGGCTATGCTGGTCCATGTGATCAAAATTATGCACATTTTTTTCTGAATAGGGGAGGCTTATTTCCAAACCAGAATCATACTCAAAGTGAAGCTCCAAGACAAAAAAGATTGATCGTCAGAACAACGACGACTGATATTCACTGTAGAAATGGTTAATACATATCTTCCCGTTCTTTTTTTTATTTTCACTATTATATTATTTTTTCACTATTATATTATTTTTTACACTGTTATTACATCTATTTCCGTTAATTTTTTATTTTCCTTTGTTTATCGCGACTTGGTTGAATTGGTTTAATTTTCTTGATTATCAAGTGCAAACATACATAAATTAGATTATGGTGATGAAACACATGTATAAATCTGGTCAAGTAATAAGATATTAGTTTATACTATAGTAAAACGTTAAAAATAAGTTTATGCATGCATACACATGTGCATGCTAATCTGTTTCTCTCTGTTTGATCTCTTTGAGTAAGAAGATCAGGCATATTCTTCTCTGCTAGAGATTTTTCTGCACGTTCAGATGTTCTTCGATGCCTCTCCAACTGAGCTTTACACCTCTAAGGTTATTCTTCTTCAACTCCACCATGAACTAATGATATTATATGTCTAGCCTCACTAGAATTACATGGTTAATTTTTAATAAGCATTACTACGATGGTTAAGTTTTATTAGGCATTACTATGATGTTGCATATGATTGCCTTTGTTACTTCCAACACCAACAAACATCTATCTAATATAACTTTTGGGCAGACTACAAATTGGTGTTTACACCACCATTATTCTTTCTCATGGCTATGGAATGTTTATATTTATTTATTGGAATTTTTATTTTATGTTTATTATTGTAGATCTATAACTGTTATGGTATTTGGGGATGTTATATTTGTATTTTATATTCTCACTTTTCCCCCTCACTTGCTAGGCCCACATCTCTCACTTAGGCATCCTCTATTTTAGATTCATGTTATATAACATATATAATGAATGCTAAAGCATCGTTTGTTTCAGTCGAAAGTGTTGTTTACAAAGGATGGAATGGTGTTTGATTTAAACAAGTCTCCTTTACTACTTCAATGATATATGTTGGGTAATAATGCTTTAACATTTTCTTCAATAGCAACTTTAGGTGACTACTGCTCATCATTTTAGTTATGATTCGCTTAAATTAGTAACCCGCTTTTTAAATTAGTTAGAGGATTTTTGCGAAGTATATGTTTAATCATTTTTTATATTCTTATTAGTGTTGTTCTAAATTGACATGTAATGATTGTTTGGTTATTTGTTTACTTCACTATCCATGCATATATTTTTTATTAATGACTCAATATCTGTGTGTTTGTGGGTGTACATGTTTCTATGAGTGTGTGAGTGTGGTTTGAGTTTGATTGTGTTTGGTTTTCTTCTATATTTTTGTATCACCCTATCGCACCCACAATCAACTAAAATCACAGGTACTTATAGCCATCTTTCTATAATTTTATTTTCTTCTTTGTTCAAATCACAATTATGATTTTTTTCTCTGTTAACGTTCGTTGTGTTCTGTCTTACAAATGCTTTATGATTAATCTTTGTTCTATGGTAATTGTATATCAATTGGTAAGACATTGATATTTATTGAGTAGCATAATTTTTTATTTGGATGAAACAATTAAAATTTTTTTAAGATAGGTAATCTTATATAATTTCATTAGACAATCTAATGAAATACATTTGGTAACAAATAACACTTTGAACATTGGGATTTACCTATTAAGTCGTTGGGTAATAACTCCAGCAGTCATTGCTATGGACACTTAATTTTTAATCTTTTTACTCCATTTTATTGAGACTAAGGTTTTAAAGTCAATGCGATATGATTCAAGTATAGAATTATATTTTAAAGGAAAGGCAATCACATTCATGTGGTGTGCTGCAATCATGGGTCACCATATATGCGAGACCACAGTATAAACGTAGTGTCGTCATGATTGGGATGCCTATTTCCGTGTTTGTGTCGTGTTTGGGTGTGACACGCTAATCATTAAATCTACGCAAGCACGACATGATACTGACTCATGTTTTTTACATAATCACATTAATTTTTGGAGTCTCACCAAACACTATTTTTTATTAATAAAAAGTCGTTAATAGTTCAATTACATTAGATTCATTATTCTATTGTAAAGTTGTAAAAATTATAGATTGAAGTTTCCCTTCCAAGTTAGGATTATGAAATGGTGTATATTGGCCCAAACATGATTTTTGTTTTCATTTCATCCTATTTAGTTCATTTTTAGTTAATTTTGTATTTTGCATATGTGTTTGTCATTTCATCATTTCTTGATGTGTTTTTCATACTGTCGCATTAACACATTATCTTCTCAATTTATTTTTTGAGTGGAATGCCAACAACTCAAAATTACAAGTGGATGTCTATTTTTAAGGAATAAAACGTTGTAGTGGAAATAATAGTTAAATCTGCACAGTCATTTGGTTGTGGCATCAATTATAATTCTATATGGATTAAGTTCTTTTTAATTTTTTATATGATATCTGTTATGAAGTTGTAATATATTTATTGGTATTTTTTTTAAATAAGGCGAATCATTCTATAAACAAAGGAGTTTTTGCCCCTTTTTTTGAATTGTTAGGTTTTGCACATGGGGTTTATATGGAATATTGTTAAATAGGTGATGCTTGAGTCAATATTTATTTCGTTGTTGAAGTTTTCTTTTATAACTTAAACAAGTGGATGGTCCGATAAACAAATATCATCATGCCTTTAGGCATGAGCATAACCGCGCGTGCGCGCATGTGTGTGTGTGTGTATTGGTTTGTGTTTTGAGTCTTTGAATTTTCATTTAATCCAACCTTACATTATGCTTAATCTTTGATTAAAACTGGCATGTGTTATAATCATGTTGGTATTCATACTTCAATGTTTACCTCATAGTTAGTATCATTCATAGTTTGGATTATTTGTCCTTGTGTTATTGAATTGTTTGTTGTTGTAAGTTTGCTTCACACCATTGGATGATATACTTTGTTTCCTTATGTTTACATATTTTTATCATTATGGGGGATAATCGGTTTATTATTGTTACACCTTATTCTTTGTCTATTCCCGAATAAAAAAGGGGAGAAATATTTTGCTTAGGAGGAGCCATCCTTATCTTAGCTAGAAATGGTTAAACAAAGGGGGAGGGTTTTTCATATGTGGTTTATATTGTTATATTCAAGTTTCATTTGAAAGGTGTGTTTAAGTTTATTCCGTTCAAGAGTTTGTACTTTTCTTTTTTGGGGTTGGGGATTGAGTCTTAATGAGCTTGACAACCCAGTAGGTTTGTGTTTTATATTTTTTTCGAAAATAACCAAAGTGGGAGATTTGTAAGGACTAATTTTCGAATCGAGTTAATTTTTTTTTATGGTCCTGATTTCATATTTGAACAAGACTTGTTTAAGTCAAAAGTTAGGATTTGAGTTTCTTGTCCTTCAAGCTTGTGACATGTTATTGAAGCACGTAGCGACAAAGATAAAGCTACATCGAGAAAACGTCGAGTTTTGAGTCGAGTTTTGTCTTCATCATCCCAGGGATCTCAATGAGGTATGAATGCATATTTATGTTTAATACATGGATTTAGTTTTGGATGTTGTTTTATAAAATTCTTTGAAATGATTTATAAAAAGGTTTTAGAAATTTTTTAAGACAATTCTAAAAACATTTGGTATGTCGTTTGAACGAGCTCTAAGTCCTCGTTAGAACTAGTTTACTTCCAACGAAACTTTGAACAAATAACATTTTGTTCTATATGGTTTGTCATTAAAAATGTCGTTTGATGTTGGTTCAAGAAAGTCTTGGTGCTTTGTTGGAATGCAATTAAGTTTGTTCGAATGAGGTGATGAAAGTTTCAATGTTTAGAAATATTCTTCAGTCTTTCATCCTTATCTTGATTTTGGAAAACCTCCCATAAATAGGAGTGTGGAGAAGATTTTTTTATTAAAGACTTTTATAATATTTTTTATTCCCAAAGTTTGTTTAAAAAGTTTTTTAAGTTAATGTGTTTGTTTTGAGAAAAAATCCTCTGAAAAAAATCCTCGTTTAACACCCAAGTTTTAGATCCAAGAATCATACATCCACATATCAATTTGAGATCTTGTTTGTGCTTCATGAAAGTGATTTTCTCTATCTTTAAAGAGATTTCCAGTGGTGGATATTGTAATTATGTTGAGTGATGGTTCGACTGGTCACGAGACAAGTATGACCGATAGGATACCAAGATGTGGGAAAGCTCTCGCGTTGTGTAGCTATTGGAAGGCGTCTAATAATGTCTTCTAAAGAAGGTTATAAGGATTGATGAAACACATCAAGGCTTGAAGGCGTCATATGAAATGTACTCAACAAAGATAACCATAACTAAAACCTTGATACCAAATGAGATCTCAAAGCATATAAAGATTGAATCCAGAATCTCAAAGAGTTTGGGTTAAACTAGGGTTTGGACACTTTTGGATTCTGATTAGAAAGTGATTTTCACCTAAATTCTCAACTAAAAAAAGTTCTCAGCACGCTATTTATAGAAAACACAATTTTCAAGGCAGCAGAATATCGTTAGAATGAAAATAAGAGTTCGTTCGATCAAAACATCATATCTTGTTTAGACCAAAACCAAACTTGTTCGAATGAACATATCATCTCGTTCTATTCAACTTCCAATGAACATAAAAGATATACGTTCTACTAATAGAGAAATATCGTTTGATGTTTGTTGGAAGGTCGTGTTAATGAACAATTACATCTCATTGGAACAAGTTGTTCGAATGACTTTTTTTAAAACCAATTTTTTTTGCATAAAAATATTTTATGAAAAATAGCCTCAAATATATAAAACAAACACCCAATGATATCCAATAATCAAAATAAAATACATCCATACCTTTTTGACATTCCTCAGATGTTGAAGATGAAATGTGGCATAAAACACGGCATGTTAATGTAGTCTTTGAAACTTTGCCCACACGTCTTCAATCAAACACGTCATAGAATTGAAATGTCAACAAACTCAAGTCCTAACCTATGACTCAACGGTTTTGTCTAAATATAAAATAAGCCAAAATATATACAAAATTGACTTTATTGGAAATTTATTCTTAAAAATCTCTCCCTCTGGCTACTTTGAAACAAAACAAAAAATAAAAATCTATGAGTTGTCAAGCTCATCTAAAAGACTCAATCCCCCAGCCTAAAAGGACAAAGTATAGACTTGATAGGCACATAGTCTGACTAGTTTGCTCGCTTGTAAACTTTGTCACATGTTACAAACCTGCACACTTAAATACACCTTCAAATTCAAAGATAATATACAAATATTCATATGAATAAACTCCCCCTATGTCTAACGATCCCCACCTAGGTAAGACGTCCCCCCTTAAGATAAAGATATCCTCCTAACACTAAAGTGAAAGATATCATTTCTCCCCTTTTTTATTTAGGAATTGACAAAGACAGAATGAATAATAAACCATTTTTTCTCATAAAACATATCTCCCCAAAAAAATGAGAACATATAATACCATTTAAATTTAAATAAGCAATAATAATATCATGCAATGGTGTAAAGTGCAACAAACTCAACATGGCAACGCAAGCACAAATAATCCAAACAATAATCAATCAATTCCAATATTGATTCAATAAATGATAGAAACTTGAATACACAATGAATCATGAGATACCAGTGTAAACAAGAAGAAGAGATACCAATGTGATTATATAACATGCTAATTTGATTCAAAGATAAAGAACATGGAAAGCGTGTATTTGATGTAAATGCAAAGACTTAAAACCAACAATTTCATATATATAAATATGTAAAATATTCTAATGACACATAGGCACAAATATATAGGTATAAACAACCACAACATGATACAAAACATATAAGCTTTACAAAGTAGCATAATATCGATGTGTCAAAGAATATGGAAAGGATTAAAGAGATGTGACCTAAAAAAAAATGAATTATGTCCCAATCACTCAAAACTGTCCAAGGAGTTCTATATACCACAAAACTGTATCAAACTAAGATTTGGCCTCAAGTGATAGATAAAGTAAACTCAAAGAACAAATAAGCACAATGCACACAAGCCTAGAGTTTTGATGATTGTAAAATCAATAGTGTCATGACATGCTAAAAATAACTAGGATTCATTGTGCAAACTCATTGATCTTCATTATAGCACCCTCAAAATCTAAACAAATATAATATTTTTTTCCACTCAATTTTTGAAGATACCATTTTTTAAAATTATAAGAACAAAATTTCCAATTGAGTCTATTAAAGTATTTGACTTATTCCTGGAACAAAACATTTTTTTAAGCTATAGATAGATTTTTATTGTCAAAATCCCACGCAGTCTATGATATAAAGTTTATTGAAGACATTATAGCCAAGCTTCAAAGAAAAATTATGTCGAGATTATTATAGTGCATGTTTCACGTCTTCATTGCATTATGAGATTGTTCAAGTATGAATGCGTAATGTTTATGGCACTCGAAAAATATTTTTAGGATGTTATTTTTATTTTAAAAATGTTTTTAAAATGTTAAACTTTGTTTATTCTAAGATAAAGGTGGTTTAGAGTTGTTTAAATCACAAACTCTTGTTTTCAATGGTTCAAATGACTTTGAATGTCATTCAAGCGAGATACCAATGTTATTCGAACGACATGTGTATTTCGTTCGTGCGATATGAATAATTCGTTCGAACGATGTGTCGACTTAATTTTATTATTTAAGGCAAGTTTCTCTCAAAATTTAGTAAGCGTGTAGTCCAAAAAATCAGTTTACATATAGAACATTTTCTGAAAAAAAATTCTAAGGTTTTCAAAGTCTAAAAAAATTCTTAGAGTTTCAAAGATTCGAATTTTCATTCACATATGCCATGTGATCTTTGTTTGAACCATTGTGGAGTTGTTCATCACTTCGAACATCGTTGGTTTTTTCGGGGAAAAAGCGAAGGATTTCATGTTCGAAATTCCTAGACATTTATAAACTACATCGATTGACATCGAGGCATTCATGGATGCCTGTACTGTGGACAAGTATTGTGGAAAGATTTCCCATGGTTACTGTGGAAGAGTGGTTGAAGATGAGAGAACCTTCAAGACTTGTGGGGATCTAGTCGTTGAGTAAGGATGTCTTTGTACTTTGTAATACCACATCATAGTGATTGTCTGGCTTGGGTCATCCTAGATTTTTTTCCTTAGTAGTTCCTAATACATTCGGCATCGTCTTTGTGAACTTATTTATTTTACTTGCTTTAATCACTAAATTCATGTTTAGGATTAATCAAAATATAACTAGGTTAAGTTAAAATTTGTCACATACTTGGAGCGGTTTAAAATTTTGGAAAAGGTTTTTTCAAAAAGAAAGTTGTTTTTGTTATTCTTAAAACACATTGAAAGAAAAAGGGGCCTAAAAATTGGTATCAGATCCGGAAACATGTTTTTTATTGTGTTAATCCCTTATGTTTTTAAGGATTAATTTTAGAAACTATGAAAGTTTTAGAGCTCCTATTTTTTATGGCACTAACTATGGTTATTGGAAAATGCGAATGATAAGTTCTTTGAAATCTATTGATGAGCGTGTGTGGTTAGCGATCGAAAAGGGTTGGACTCCACCAGTTACACGAGAGCGTGAGGCTACTAATTTAAAACCCGTTGAGTCGTGGACCAAAGCCGAACATAGACTTGCACTTCACAACTCTAAAGGTCTTCACGTTATTTCCTCACATGTCACACCGGAATAGTATAATTGAAGCATAACATGTGAAACTTCGAAAGAATCTTGGGATATACGTGAACTTAGACATGAGGAAACTAGAATGGTTAGTGCATCTAAACTTCAAAATATCTCTACCTACACAATTTGAGACGATTAAGGTACTAGAGAGTGAGTTTTTTAATGAGTTTTACACTAGGTTATCCAATATTATCAACTCGTCGTTTAACTTAAGAGACAAAATACCCGACAACTGAGTCATAAAGAAGATCTTAAGGTTTTTGCCGAGTAAGTTTGATGCAAAAATGATCGTTTTAAACTCCCTGGGTATGCCTGATTCGAAAAAACTTGAAGAGATTGTAGGTGACTTACAAACCTATGAACTCGATATGTTTACCTCCAAGAAAGTTCTAAAGAAAGAAAATGGTGTTACTTTGATAGCTCGGAAGGAGGAAACTAAAGCTTCAAATGATGATTCCGATTCCGATTTTGAAGATGTAGACTTGTTGGCAAAGATGTTCAAAAAATTTCTGAAGTTCCAAAAGCAATTGAAAGATACCAAAAGATTTGAGAAATTCAAGAACAAGAAGGTAGATCTCTCCCCTAAGGATAATAGTGAGAATGTTAAGACTGTTGAGTCGGATAGGTGTTTTGGGTGTGAAGGGTATGGTCATAAGGTTGTCGAGTGTCCCACAAGACTTAAGAATGAGGGCAATAAATCGATAGCATATAATGCCACCTTAAGTGATAGTGAACTGGAGGAGGGAGAGAGTTCCCCATTGAGCGTAACTTTGTAGTGTTCATGGCATGCCATGTGAGTGACGACGATAAATCTTCGCATGAAGATTCTCATGTGCATGAAACTTTCAAGGCCGTTGAGTGTGAATCCAAAGTGAGTGAGGGTGAAGCTAGTGAGGATGAGGAGATTGATGTAGGAGAGTTGCAAGTTTCCTTTAGTGAGTTGTATCCATAAATGGTAAAAGTGAAAAGGTAAACTCAAAATCGCAAGCTAATTTGAATGATCATTCCTTAGAAAATGATGATGCTTTGATTGAGGATCTTAGGGCAAGGGAGAAGACTCTTAGGGAGAAGCTATAATATGTGGAAAAAGAGAGAGATAATCTTTATGGCTTGATGGAGGCTTTAAAGAGGATATTCTAGAGTTTGAGGAGTCTAGGTGTTTTCATGAGTCTAGGATTAGTGAGTTAGAGGAGAGATTGAAAGACTCGAGTAAGGTTAAGTAAGATATGGAATCTAGGTCAGGGAAGTTAGATAGGATGTTAGACACCGTCCAAATCAAGGGAGATAAGTTTGGTATAGGCTACGATGATAGATTTATTCCCATTACCAATGCCTATACAAATCGTGTGAGAGAACCCACTAGGAACGTGAGGAGAGGTTGACATTTTAGTAATCATTGTCACCGTGTTTACACTTGCACTCATTGCGGTTGGAAAGGTCACCTAAGACGTTTTTTCTATGACCTTAGGAATGCTCCTTGGAAGTTAAGGAATAAAGTCATTTCAGTTCCCAAAACCCCCATACATAATTTCACACTTACTTGGGTTAGGATATTGGACTTAGAGGCTTTTGAAATTAAAGTTCATAGTTCTTGTTTGGTTACACTTGATTCTTCCCATGCTAAATCTAAAGGATGATTGTATTTCCATGTTTGTCATACCTAGTCTTTGCATCATGTTTTATATCTCTCTTATGTTATGACATGTTTATCTTTTGTATTATATTTTTCTTTTATTAAGTCTTATTTGAAAAATACAAAAAGATTTTATTTTTTGCTAAACATTTTTGAAAAATACAAAAAGATTTTTGGTTTAAAATATTTTTGAAAAAAATACAAAGATTTTATTTTGGGTCAAAAATACTTTTTAGAAAAACACAAAAGGATTTTTGGTTTATTTTAGTCTCGTGAGTGTTTCATGTTTGATGTGGCATATTAGTGTGTTTGGACCCCCATCGATTCATTATGCACGTGGCTAGGGCATTTGGTCATAAGTATTAATGCGTTGGATGATCTTAATCATTGTCTTAATGGGGTTGTTTCAAAATTGATTTGCATTTGAATTTGACTTTGTATATATGTCATATTTGCACACAAGCACGAGTTTATATGAATGTTTGAAAACTAATTCATATTTATGATTGGTGAGACATTCTTATCTCAAATTTATCATTTATGTGTAAGTAGACTTGGGAGGAGGTTGCATGTAAGAATCGTTTACCGTGAGGATTGATACTGCTTAAATTGAAAAAATGAAGAGTGTTCACGAGAAAGGGTTGCGAGTGAATAATAACCGCATCGTGAAATCCATCATTTAAAAGAGCCCAAGAAAAAAATAAGAAAATAAAAAGAATCATGACGGAAAAATAGGGCCAATAGGATTTCTCTAAGTTGGAAAAAATAGAAACCTCAAAAAGAGATAGAATAGAAAAGGAAATATATATGTCTGAGGGAGTTTAGATGGAAATTTTTTAATGGATTTGCACCACGAATCCTTACGTTGAAACAACGTATCATGACACTATTGTTTGTAGAATCGTCAAAATTCTAGATTTATTTATATGATGATTGTTGAGTTCATTTATCTCAGTATATTAATTTTCACATATGGCTAAAACTAAGTTTGAAAACATTTAGCTATCAATTAGAGCTTCTTGACCGTTTCAATATATTGGAGTTATGATTCATTTGTTGTATTTCACAACCATTCTCTCCATATCCATGTTTGGGCACATTGATTCTCTGTTGGAACAAAACTCACATTGTTTGACTTCTTTTATTTTTTTCTGTTTTGAGTTTGTTTTGTTGTTGTTTGCTGTTTTTAGTTAACGTTTTCAGGTAATTTTTTCCCTGGCTGAAACTTAATCATTCTTGGAATTGGCATTGAGATTTTTAGGTGTCGTTCAAACGACAATTAGACTTCATTCGAGCAACAACCTAAAGTGGCGTGAAGTTCTGTTAAAACAAGGTTCAAGCGACAGAATGAAAGTGTCAGGTATGGTCGCTTGAAGGGTCGCGTGAAGGATGCAAGATGTTTTGTAACGAGTGAGATGCTACTATTTTGGGTTTTCTTAACTTGCTTGAGGACCTAGTTTGAGTGACCTGCCTATGGCGTTCAAATGATAAGGCTAAGTAGTTCGAGCGACCTATAGAGAATTTTTGGATTCTCAGCCTTCAAAGTCGTTATATTTGGATTTTCGGCCTTTGAAGTCATTACTACATCTAATTCCTAGTTTTGATTGTCTAGTCTCATCTGTTGACCAGTTTACACGACCATTTGGTTTATGGTGGTGGTGAGTTGGCTCTTTGAACCAAGTTCACTAATGTTTTTGGTTCCATCGTCACTTCTTCATGTCTTAGCCATGATAAACACTTATATAGAACTATAGTCCCACTGAACGAGCCAAAAATATATTTCGTTGGCTTGGTTGGTGTATGTAATTTTTATTTTGTGCGAGCATGCCAGACAAGGTTATGATCTTGCCAACCAATTAATTATCTTAACCTATGAAAATCAGACGATTTTTTAACCTTTCAATGCTTCAATTAAGAAGACTTTCCAGTGAGTGATAAATAAGTTTGCAAATTAAATAAGCTAGAACTAAATAATAGTTAAAAAAATGGAAAAATAAAGATGAAAACAAGGTTCAAAGTAACTAAAATAGTGCAATAACGTAATTTAACACTAAAAACAGTAAAGCAGTTTAAAACTAATGGAAATGAAGAAATTTAACGTAAGGAATGTAAAGTAGTTAAATAAGGCAAAGGAAATTTGTATTAAACTAAAAGAAAAGTATCTAACTTACAAATTACTTCGAAGAAGAAACTGAATTATCAAAGATTAAAACTACTCTAAAAAGGCTGAAAAGACTCGAAAAGAAAAGAAAATGTTCAAATGAGTAAAAACAATTTTGTGGATGGAGAGTCCTCATATAGATTGTCCTTAAGTCATTTATTTATAGATTCCTTTGCCTTTGCAACTTCCGCTCTAAATACTGATCAGTTATATGTTTTAAATACTCCCACCCCGGTGCCATTATGCCCATTACAACTATATGAGATTACACCTTGTTCTAGAGTAACATGTGTCGTTCACTTGTCAATCCATTTGTCTTAGTATGGATTATTATTTCTACATATCGGTGCCCCATTGGATGGAAATTATAAGGTGTAAACAAATAATAATATCCGAATAGACTTGGTTAACAATGGTGTTGTCCTACTAACAGTGATAAAATCTTTCAATCATTACAGAATTTTCAAGCTCGTGTAAATAAAATTAAGAGATTGGGAGAGAAATTTTAAGGGTTTGCAAGAGTGTCCACATAATCTTAACCGTTAGACGACATGCCAATTGACTTTCTAAGGAGACCCTCGATCTTACGATCTTCATACTGACCTTATGTAAATTCTGTAGAGCATGGAAATTTAAAGGTGACCTATGGAAAATAATAATTAGCAAAATATGAAGATAAGGAGTTATGAAACACAAATACTTTGTCTGGGGTCATTATGGCAGTGGTAGATGCGCACATATCACATATACCTACCCATTATGTATCTGAGACCTATTTACAAAATGATCCAAGTTACAAGGATATGTATCCAGATAATTGATTTTTTTTCAAATACGTCTTAGATACGTGAGGGGGTATCGCGAATTACTTGGTACATATATAAGGAGGAAGGGTGCTTTTTCGATTTGAATATGGCCATATTGTATTTTTAAAATAATAATCTAACAAAAATACCTTTTCAATAAACTAAGCTCATTTATGAACTCATTTGTCTCATCTTTATTGTATCTCTAATACAATAGTATTAGAGGAGTTAGTGAGACTTTAATACTTACTATTTTTTTTCTCTCATCTTTAACATTGTGTTCTTTAAAAAAATGGATAAATAAAAAATTTATTGAAAACAAAAAAAATAAATAAATCAAAAGTCTCTTGAAAACTAAAAAGATGATCCATTCTAAACTCCATTAATTAATCTCTCGATTCAACACAATCTAAATTCAATTAATCTATTTTCATCATTCTCCACTCAAATCAAATTACACAATGTTACTAATACTACTACATCTATATAACGTTTTTATTTCTAGAAGGAAATTTTTTTAAAAAGTTTTCAAAATTTCAAAATTATTTTTTACATAAAAAAAATGGTTATAACAACATTTTTAACGTTGTATTTATTAAAAAAAACTTTAAATTTTTATCTATAAATGAAATAAAGTTTTTAAAACTTGAAACAAATATATATATATATATATATATATATATAATTGTTTTTATATAAAATAAGTACAGTTTTATCAAATTTTTATTTATATAAATAGTTTTTAAGTTAAAAAAAGCTTTCAAAATTTCAAAATTGTTTTTAAAATAAAAAAAAAGAGTTTTTGATTTAAAAACATTTTTAACTTTTTATTTATAGAAAAACTTTAAGTTTATATCTATAAATAACATTCATTTATTTAAACTCACTACAAATAAAAATATGTATGAGTTTTTATATAAAATATGTACAGCTGTTTTGAAGTTTTTATTTATGAAAAATAGTTTTTATAGAATAAAGACATTTAAAAATAATAAAAAAAATTATTTATGAAAAATTAGCCTTTTATAATGGATTTAAAATAAGGTATTAAATTTATGATATAAATTAATTTTTATAATGGCACGGGTTGTATGCTAATTACATAATATAACATAAAGTAAGAAATTAAGCAATTAGCATTTGAATATTTATGATAAATATTGAATTGTTAATCTTTTATGTGATTTTTCTTTTTTCAATTTCCTTAATCCATCCATTCATAATATCAGTTATAATATTTAAGGTAGAACTAATCTTACTAATATCACTTTCTGATCTTATTTCAATATGTAAATTATGATTAGACATAGACTCATCTTTATCTAACCGTGGGGCTAAACATTGTAACAAAACTTCAACATTTTGTTCTTCCGTTTCAACTTTCATTGGTGTGATACCCCACCTAATAAAATACCGGGTGATCAGTCCAATACCAAATTAAAACAGGAATCCCAGTTGGTTCATCTTTAGCATCATTGTCGAAAACTTTTTAAAACTTACTAACCACCTAGTATTCCAAAAAGCTGGTGCCAAATTTTAACTTTTTAATTAAACCAAATAGTACATGCATAAATAAATATAATCCATTAACATAACTGAATTAAATCAACTGAATAAATGATAACTACATGTCGAATAAACCATCTGTCACCAAAGTAAATAATCCAATACAAATATTCAACACGGGAATAAATAAATATGGAAACTACAACTGAAAAGTCTGGGAGACATGCCCTAAGTAAAACTGAAACTGATAGATGATTCCTACTCTAGGAAAGAATGAATGAGGCGTTTAATCCAAGCTCCTGCTAGCATCCACAAATGCCGCAGCTCCGTGTCCCTGGAATAGAATATCAATCATGGCGTCCTTGTGGCTGGACACCTAAAAGGTTTTGAAAATATTTTTAAAGCAAGGGTTAGAACCTAAAATATTTTGAAAATATTTAGCAAGTGAATTAACTGCAGTAATTTAAAATGCATGAATGCGCTTCATATTTAAGTTAGTGTCGCACTCTCTTGAAAAAATACTTACCCTCCACTAATGTGAACACCTAACGATTATCTTAATCCCACCTAGTTGTACTACCCCGTCCAACTAGTCCTGGTAGAACCTCCCCTTACCATACTACTCTAACCCGAGTATAAATGTGACAACCCGAATATAATTATGATAAATTATATTTAAATCATGCTTATCTTATGTGATATGAATAATGCGTTATTAGTATGTCTAATATTAAGTGATTATGTTTATTATAATCCTACTTTCACAAATCATGAAAGGTCGAATTATTTACAAACACAAAATTTAGTTATTTTGGGTAGAGATGTTCCTGTTAGAGACTAGTTTTGACCCTTATAACATTACAACTGACTTGAGGTAAAAACTAGATAGTTGTAGAAAGGTGAGTTAGGGTTGTAACACAATAAATGATGCATCAAACGGATGCCCGAGTAAAGAGTTATATCGAATTTACGAACAAGGGGCAAATCTGTCCATTCCCTTTAAGTGGTAAATTGTCTTTTAGTAAACCAAATGGCTTAATTTGATTAGATGGAAAGGAGGCATACCTTTGCCGACTTAAACTTCTCCCTTTAACTTATTTCTTCTACAAATATAACCCTAGGTTCAGTTTTGAGAGATTTAAGCTTAAGGAAAGAGAAAGTAGAAGTTAAGGAAGAAAGATTACAAGGAAAAGCTAGGAAAAGAATTCCAAGAAAATTCTTAAGGTGTTTCCAAGGTAAAATTATGTGTTAATATTGTTTCAATATTGTATTATACTTATTTCAAAGTATATAAATTGTGAATTATTGACTGAAATTCCATCATCCTTTGTGATAATATGTATTGGTTCATATGTGAGATAAGTGGCGTTTATAGGTCAAATTGCTTTGTATTGAAACCCCTTGTATTCAAACTTGCATATCTCTTTGTGTCCTTACTCGAATTGAGAAATTCCAATTGGATAAGAAATTAGACTCATATATTCATATTATATCCGAAAATTAGAATTTATCTCCTTTTGGGTAGGCCGTAATGATGATTTCAAGTTGGGACATAGTTTCTGTTTGTATACTTCATTTCGGTATGCCCTGAGTTTACTCAAGCTTTTGATATAGCAAATGAAGTCAAACAATTATGAAACTTTAATTCTGTACTATTCAGTATGTATAATAAAAATTGGTGTAAAATCATGGAAAGTTATGTTGTAGAGAAATTATGAAAATTCTTGGAACTTGAAGGAACAATAGAGGATCATGTAGGACAGATTTCTTGTGTTGTAAAGAAATGGTCATAACTTTCTCTAGGAAGCTTCAAAAATTACACTGTCACTTGTAATGGAAAGTATATTCATATATGTTTTCATATTGATAAGGTTGGACCCCTGTATTTATACAATTTAGGAATATAGGATGGTTGAGTATAGAGGGCAATAATCTGAGGCCATACTGGATACCCCATGAAAGAATATTGTTATCTCCTCTTTCCAAAGAGTATTTTGAGTACCTGTTTCATGTGTATATACATTGAGAAGTATAATTTCATGTTACATGGTTTAGGTAAAGTTATTTCTTACAGTTGAATGTTCATAACTTTATTAACATGTATAGCATTATTTTGTCTTTACTCATGGTTTATGAAATGTGACTTAAGTGGAATTATATTATTGGTGTATAGTCATGAAAATTTACATAATCATGTTAGGATAATAATTATAATTGAGATTCAGTATTGATTTAGTTGGATTGACAGGTGTAAGGTCTAATCAACCCAGTTCAGTTCCTCCCGAAGGAAACATGAATACGTAGTTGACAACCCAAGGTGAATGTACTCACTGGGAAGAGATATTTGTATCGTGTTGTTGATATAATCAGAATATAATGAATATGAAATTGTTCATTTCAGTTTACCGAAATGGGAGGTTACTCCCCGATCCGGAATGGGGGGTTACTCCTCGACCATGAATGGGGGTTAATTGTCTATTTAGACAGTATGTGAATCATGATTCGGAAAAGTTGATAATTCATTATGAATGAGCCAGATAAGTTAATACATAATTGTATGTACATGATTTATTGCATTTAAAGTCATGCAGTAGTATAGTAGTGATGCATTCACTGGGCTATTTTTCTCACGGTTCCTATGTTCACATTTTTCAGGTAACGCGATATCACTGTCAAATCTAGGAAGTCGGGTTGGGTTAGCTAGGAATGGGAGAAATAGAGATTTTGTTTAAATGTAAATGATGTGATTAAGTTAAATTATCCTTCAAGCAAGTTTATATAAGTATGACTATTTTGATGTTGTAAAAAGGTTTTCAGTTATATGGATTTATAATGATGACTCTAAAATTAAAACTCATGTTTATGGTTTGGTTAAATTAATCATGGTTTAACTCACTTTGACTTTCAAACTTAATTATAAGTAACTGGGTTGGGGTGTATCATCTTTTGGTATCAGAGCCTAGGTTTTAGAGGTTCTAGAGTTATAAGAGTCTAGATTTGGCAGTGAATGTTAGAAATATATTTCGTCTGATACTAACGTTTATGTTAGGAAAAATATGTATATATGTATGTTGTTATATCTTTGATCCATTTCAGATATTAAAGAATGGAAGGAGGGAATGTGAATGTGAGAATAGAAGATGAGGCTTCAAATATGGCAGCAGAAGCGGAGGTTGAGCAACCTGTTTATGGAAATGTAGAACCCGAGCCAGAATAATTGATAGACATGCAAAAAATGGCACATGCTATGACTTTAATGGAAGAGCAGCAAGCTAGATTTATGGCTCAGATGGAAGAACAATAGGAAAGACAACTGGAGGCACAAACATTGGCCAGGGCTGAGGAGGTGATACACCGGTAAGAAAGGAGTACTTCACATGAGAAATTTATTAAAATGAATCCACCCTCATTTGAAGGAGCAGTTGATCCAGCAGAAGTAGAAGTATGGGTTAAAGAGATTAAACTTATTTTTGGGGTAATGAAAATGCCTGAAAATCAACGAGTGACCTTGGCAACGTATATGCTGAAAGGAGAAGCTAAGTACTGGTGGGATGCCATAAAACATTTGTTGATTACTTCAGGAGGTGAGAATGTGATCTCATGGGATGCTTTTGTTAAAGCATTATATGATAAGTATTTTCCTCCGATGTATCGAAAATAAAAGGAGAAAGAATATTTCATGTTAAATCAGGGGAGTATGACAGTTAGAGAATACGAATCTAAACTTATAGCTTTATCTCGGTTTGCTTCGAGGTTTATATGGAATGAAGAAACTATGTGCAGTCGATTTCTTGATGTACTTGAGTTAGTCATTAAATCACGTTTGTCGACTTTAGAGGCCGTTAATTATTCAGCCTTGGTGAACAAAACCATGCTGGAAGAAAAGGACATGAATGAAGAGAGAGGGAATCGAGAACGAGGTGTAAAGAGAAGCAGATTTGATTTGAATTATCAAAAAGGTAGTGGTACAGAATATTCGAGACTTGGAGGGCAGAAATTTGAGCATGGTAGAGGTATGGGAGGTAGTTCGCAAATGGGTAAAGCTAGTGATGGAAGAGGTTCAAGAGTTTTAGTACAAGGAGATCCGAATGTTTGTTTCTTTTGTGGGACATCGGGTCATGTAAAGAGAAATTTCCCAAAGCTACTGAATATAGAATGTTTCAACTGAAATCAGAAGGGCCATCTGAGAAAGAATTGTCCTATGTTATCAAGAGCGATTTTAGTCAGTAGTGTGGGGCCTCATAAAGGATCCTCTCCTGGCAGTGCCACCAGGGAAAGAGGTACAAAACAGGCAGCCGGATCGAGGGCAGGAGGAAGAGTGTTTGCAAGGACACTACAAGATGCCCATGATACACCGAAAGTGGTTATGGGTAAACTTTATATTACAAACAAAGATTTATATGCACTCATTGATCCTGGATCTACGCATTCATTTGTGGCATTACATATTGTTTCATATTTGGGTAGACTATGAATTGTGCCTTATATATTTCTACCCTAATGGAAAGTGTAATTCTGGTTGAGCATGTTTATAAAGATTGTGTCTTACGAATGGGTGAGAGAGATTTCTATGTTGACTTGATACCGCGGGCCATTTGGGATTTTTATATCATATTGGGGATGGATTGGTTATCGTTGTATCATGCTTCCATTGATTATTTTCGAAAAGAAGTTACGTTTCATCTGCCTGGTGAACCTGAGTTGCATTTTACAAGAGAAAGGAATGTTGTCCCTAATTGTCTTATCTCAGCAATTAAGAGCATAAAGTTATTGAGTAAAAGTTGTACAGAGTATTTAGCTTATGTTGTTGATACAAGTAAAGAGACAGTTAAAATTCAAGATATACTAGTGGTTAGAGAATTTTCTGATGTCTTCCCAGAGGAATTGTCAGGATTGCCACCCGATAGGGAAGTGGAGTTTTCCATTGAATTAATTCTAGGTACTGGTCCAATTTCTCTTGCTCCATATAGAATGGCACCAGTGGAGTTGAAAGAATTAAAAGTGCAATTACAAGATCTGATAAGAAGAGGTTTCATTCGGCCTAGTGTTTCGCCATGGGGAGCACCAGTGTTATTTGTGAAAAAGAAAGATGGAACAATGCGATTATGTACTGATTATTGACAGTTGAATAAGGTGACCATTAGAAATAAATACCCTCTACCTCGTATCGATGACTTATTAGACCAATTACAGGGGGGCACAGTATTTTCGAAGATTGATTTGAGATCGGGTTACCACCAATTGAAAGTAAAGGATAGTGATATTTCCAAAACAGCTTTTCGGACTCGAATTGGGCACTATGAGTTTTTGGTGATGCCATTTGGATTAACTAATGCTCCAGCAATTTTTATGGATTTTATGAACCGGGTGTTCCACCCTTTTAATGATTCATTTGTGATTATATTCATAGAAGATGTGTTGATTTACTCGCGTAGCATGGAGAAACATGAGAAACATTTGAGACTTGTATTGCAGATTTTGGGAGAGAATAAATTATTTGCTAAATTCGGCAAGTGTGAGTTTTGGTTGAATGAAATTGTGTTTTTAGGGTACGTTGTCTTGGGAAATGGGATATATGTTGATCCAAAGAAGGTGGAATCAATTGTTGAATGGGAGAGTCCTAAGAATGTGACAGAAATTAGGAGTTTCCTAGGATTGGTAGGTTACTATTGCAGATTCATTAAGGAATTTTCAGCAATAGCATTACCATTGACAAAGTTGACCCGTAAAGAAGTGAAGTTTGTGTGGGATGAATAATGCGAAAGGAGTTTTAAATAATTAAAGAAGCAGTTGGTTTCAGCCCCTATACTTACGATTGCATATGGGAATGAGTCTTTTATGATTTATACAGATGCTTCATTTCAAGGGTTAGGACGTGTTCTTATGCAAAATAGGAAGGTAATAGCATATGTTTCCAGACAATTAAAGACGCATGAACGAAACTACCCTACGCATGATTTAGAGTTAGTAGCCATTGTTTTTGCTTTAAAGTTGTGGAGACATTACTTGTATGGAGAAACTTGTGAGATATTTACGGATCATCAAAGTTTGAAATACTTGTTTACACAAAGAGAACTAAATTTGAGATTGAGGGGTTGGATAGAGTTGATTAAAGACTATGATTTTACCATCCATCATCATCCTGGGAAAGCCAATTTAGTAGCAGATGCTTTGAGTAAAAAATCATCAGGGATTCTTGGTTGCATATAGTGTGCACGTGTTGGAAATATTCGTGACTTGGCATCGATGGGGATTGAATTAAAGTTTTCAAAGAGGGAAGGATTATTAGCGCATGTCACAGTAAGACCTTTATTGGCCGAACGCATACGAAAATTGCAGATCAATGATCCATTACTTGAGAAGAAGAAACAAGAAGTTCAGGACGGTAAAGAGAGTGAGTTTGAGATTAAGAATGATGAATCGCTGTCTTATAAAAATAGAATTTGTGTACCAAATGATCCATCCTTAAAGAAGGATATATTATAAGAGGCACATAGTTATATTTATTCTATGCATCCGGGAGGTACCAAAATGTATAGAGATTTGAAAGGGTATTACTGGTGGAACAATATGAAACGTGAGATTGCAGAATTCATAGCTAAATGTTTAGTATGCCAGCAAGAAAAAGTAGAGCATCAGAAGCCGACAGGGTTATTGCAGTCATTGCCTATTTCGGAATGGAAGTGGAAACATATAACGATGGATTTTGTTACAGGATTACTGAGGTCACTAAAGGGGCATGATTCCATTTGGGTGATAGTAACCGATTGACAAAGTCAGCCCATTTTCTTTCAGTTAAGACCACATACACTGTTGAAAAGTATGCACGTATGTACGTTAATGAGATTATCCGTTTACATGGGGCACCAGTGTCAATTGTATCAGATAGGGATCCAACGTTCACTTCTAAGTTTTGGCCTCGTTTACAGAATGCAATGGGCATAAGTTTGAAGTTCAGCACTACATTTCATCCACAAACTGATGGGCAATCAGAAAGGACAATTAAAATATTAGAAGACATGTTAGGAGCTTGTGTATTTGACTTCAAAGGTAGTTGGGACGATCATCTTCCCTTGATGGAATTCTCGTATAATAATATTTATCAGTCCACCATTAGTATGGCTCCTTATGAAGCTCTATATGAGAGGAGATGTAGAACGCCTTTGTGTTGGGATGAAGTAGGTGAAAGAAAAATTTTGGGTCTATAATTGATAGATATGACAACTGAAAAGGTCAAAATGATTCGGCAACGGATAAAGATAGCGCAAAGCAGGCAAAAAATTTATGCAGATAAGAGGAAGCATCCATTGGAATTTCAGAAGGGGGACTTTGTATTCCTACGTATTTCACCATGGAAATGCGTTATGAGATTTGGGAAAAAGGGGAAACTAAGTCCAATATACATTGGACCATATGAAGTGTTGAAAAGAATTGGGGCCCTGGCATATAGATTAGCATTGCCTTCAGAGTTATCTCATTTACATGGCGTGTTTCATGTATCGATGCTTCGTAAGTATTTGGCGGATCCATCTCATCATTTGAAAACTCAACCAATTGAACTTAAGGAAGACTTGTAATACATCGAGGAACCAATGGAAATTATTGATCGTAAGGAGCAAGTATTGAGAAATAAAGTTATTCCCTTAGTTAAAGTTATGTGGATGAGCCATGGAGTTAAAGAAACAACTTGGGAAATGGAGGATAGCATGAGGAAACAGTATCCCCATTTTTTTGGTAAGTGACCTTTATATTAAATTTCGGGGATGAAATTTTCTAAGAGGGGAAGTTGTGACAACCCGACTATAATTATGATAAATTATATTTAAATCATGATTATCTTATGTGATATGAATAATGTGTTATTAGTATGTCTAATGTTAAGTTATTATGTTTATTATAATCCTACTGTCATAAATCATGAAAGGTCGAATTATTTACAAACACAAAACTTTGTTGTTTTCGGTAGAAATGTTCCTGTTAGAGACTAGTTTTGACCCTTAAAACATTAAAACTGACTTGAGGTAAAAACTAGATAGTTGTAGAAAGGTGAGTTAGGGTTGTAACACAATAAACGGTGCATCAAACGGATGCCCGAGTAAAGAGTTATACCAAATTTACGAATAAGGGGCAAATTTGTCCATTCCCTTTAAGTGGTAAATTGTCTTTTAGTAAACCAAATGGCTTAATTTGATTGAAATGAAAGGAGGCATGCCTTTGCCGACATAAACTTCTCCATTTAACTTATTTCTTCAACAAATATAACCCTAGGTTCAATTTTGAGAGATTTAAGCTTAAGGAAAGAGAAAGTAGAAGTTAAGGAAGAAAGATTACAAGTAAAATCTAGGAAAAGAATTCCAAGAAAATTCTTAAGGTGTTTCCAAGGTAAAATTATGTGTTAATATTGTTTAAATCTTATATTATAATTATTTAAAAGTATATAAATCGAGAATTATTGACTAAAATTCCATCATCCTTTATGATAATATGTATTGGTTCATATGTGAGATAAGTGGTGTTTATAGGTCAAATTGCTTTGTATCGAAACCCTTGTATTCAAACTTGCATATCTCTTTGTGTGCTTACTGGAATTGAGAAATTCCATTTGGATATGAAATTATACTCATATATTCATATCATATCCTAAAATTAGAATTTATCTCCTTGTGGTTACTCCGTAATAATGATTTCAAGTTAGTACATAGTTTCTGTTTGTATACTTATGCCCTGAGTTTAGTCAAGCTTTTGAGATAGCAAATGAAGTCAAACAATTATGAAACTTTAATTCTGTACTATTCAGTATGATTAATGAAAATGGATTGAAAATCATGGAAAGTTATACTAGAGAAAAATTATGAAAATTCTTGGAAGTTGAAGGAACAATAGAGGATCATGTAGGGAAGATTTCTTGTGTTGTAAAGAAATGGTCATAACTTGCTCTAAGAAGCATGAAAAATTACACCGTCACTTGTACTGGAAAGTATATTCATATTTTTTTTCATATTGATAAGGTTGGATCCCTGTATTTGTACAATTTAGGAATATAGGATGGTTGAGTATAGAGGGCAATAATCTGAGGCCATACTGGATACCCCATGAAAAAATATTGTTATCTCCTCTTTCCAAAGAGTATTTTGAGTACATGTTTCATGTGTATATACATTGAGAAGTATAATTTCATGTTACTTGGTTTTGGTAATAAATTCCTTATGAGGTATTTCTTACGGTTGAATGTTCATAACTTTATTAGCATGTATAGCATTGTTTTGTCTTTACTCATGGTTTATGAAATGTTACTTGAGTGGAATTATATTGTTGGTGTATAGTCATGAAAAACTACATAATCATGTTAGGATAATACTTATAATTGAGATTCAGTACTGATTTAGTTGGATTGACATGTGTAAGGTCTAATCAACCCAATTCAGCTCCTCCCGAAGGAAACATGAATACTTAGTTAACAACCCAAGGTGAATGTACTCACTGGGAAGAGATATTTGTATCGTGTTGTTGATATGATCAGAATATAATTAATATGAAATTGTTCATTTCGGTTTATCGAAATGGGAGGTTACTCCCCGACCCGGAATGGGGGAGATTTGTCTATTAATGATAAGGGGCTACTCCTCGACTAGGAATGGGGGAGAATTGTCTATTTAGACAGGATATTTGAATCATGATTCAGAAAAGTTGGTCATTCATTATGAATGAGCCGGATAAGTTAATACATAATTATATGGACATGATTTATTGCATTTAAATTCATACAGTAGTATAGTAGTGATGCATTCACTAGGCTATTTTTCTCACGGTTCCTATGTTCACATCTTTCAGGTAACGCGATGTCACTGCCAAATCTAGGAAGTCGGGTTGGGTTAGCCAGGAATGGGAGAAACAAAGATTTTGTTTAAATGTAAATGATGTAATTAAGTTAAATTATCCTTAAAGCAAGTTTGTATAAGTATGACTACTCTCATGTTGTAAAAAGGTTTTCAGTTATATGGATTTATAATGATGACTCTGAAATTAAAACTCGTGTTTATGGTTTGGTTAAATTAATCATGGTTTGAATCACTTTGACTTTTAAAATTAATTATAAGTAACTGGGTTGGGGTGTGTCAATAAATATTCATGAGTTATAAGTTATCTCACCAATTAACTTCATTAATTTCTTCTTAAATAATAGCATATAACTGTGACATAAGTTATATAATGTAAACACATCACACACTGCATTATTACCCGCATATAATATTTAATACCATTATATACGTACATTTACTACAACATCCACATATATATCATACGTATATCCATCCCTCTGAGTATACCCTCACCGGATGATTCCATCTAAAGTGTTATCTTACTAGGTATGCTCACATAGCCTAGATACCCGAGTTGGAATCGTTCACCAACTTGGCCCAAAATATAAACGTAATGTAGGTGGTCATATTCCTTACCTAAAAGTGAGATAAATCCCTCACCCATATACTGGACACTATGACCTGGGGATATACTCACCCTACTCCTCAAGATAAGGGATTCACCCACATCGCGCAATCTCCCTTGATAGCACTAGAGTATATAAATTAAATAAATATCTAGTCATTAATATTTAATAGTACACACAATATATACAAACATATATATACTATCACTACACAGTATATATATAATATAAATCCCGGTTTTACCGTGTACTCAAAAACCCGTAACACTAGCCTGTAATTTCCCGAGTCTGTGGCCTGACTCAACTTAATTAATTTTCTCACTTAGTAATTTATCATCTCCCCGAGCCTATGGTCCGACTCTAATACAATTAATTCACACCTCAATTAATATAATATTTCTCCCGAGTCTATGGTCCGACTCTAATATAAATACTTTACACATTAATTATTATAATATTTTCCCGAGTCTATGATTTGACTCTAATTTAATTAATTTACACATTCATTAATTTATTACCTTCCCGAGTCTATAGTCCGACTCTAATCTAATTAATTAACCCATCAATTTATTTAATACTTGGTGTCGCCTAACCATTATACCCAGATTCTCTCACTTGGCCCATAACTTAATATTTCCCGAGTCTATATTTCGATTACAAATTAATTTATTCTCTCAATAATTAACTTAATACTTCGGTATCACTTAAACAACATACCCGGACTCGCTCACTTGGTCCATTTTTTTAAATCTCAGAATTTTATTCCTAAATTTTCGTCCATAATGTGTCACACATTCATCTCTGTCAAATTTCTCAATTATTTACCTATAATTACCAAGAGTCATGCTCCTAATGAATTTTTATCATTTAAATCAACCCAAGAATTTTCCCCAATAAAAATCTCCCACACAATTAAAAACTGGCGTCACTGCCAAAAATCCTGTATCATCGATCGATCGAACTCCCTAGGTCGATCGATCGATCGTCCCAGTTATCATCTTCTCCAGCCTATTGTTCGGCCATGGATGAAACCTAAAGATTTTATTTTCATTCCAAACCCTTACCCAATCATAATCAATATTACCCCCACATAATAAAAGGGTCTAAACATCCTAAAGACCTTAATTCATCATCAAATTCATACATAACCCTAAGTATATCCGATTTGGATTTTTTCACCCGGGTCTCGTTCTACCGAATTTGACCTAACCATTTTAAGTCCATTTAATCACTAATACATATTGTAATCCACTCTACAATTCAATCTTAACAGTCCCAAATCATAACTTAACCTCTATTGAGTAATTAAATCTGTCCATTACTCTAAATTCAGAAAACCCAATTTTAATTATGGTTACACACCCAAAATGAATTTTCCTATACACATACTATAATATGAATTGGTTATCACCTATTTTAAGAGTCACAACAGTTAACCACTTTTCTGGAATGATTCGTAGAGTCTGATCCATTGTAGGGAATAGTTTGATGATGAACCATCACTTTTGGCTCCAAAAGATCCCCAATTAGCTTCTAGATTTATTTACTTTGTGTATCCCTCAAACCCTAGGTCTAGAGTTATATTAACTGTCATTCACACTTCCCCAATTAGGATTAAAAGTCCAAATCCCGTTTTTGGCCACATGGGCCGAATTAAAATGGCCCGAATCACCCCGTGTGGGCTCGACTATGTCCAAAAATGCCCCGAGACCCGATTACTACCCCTGAGTACTATTTTCTGACTATCTCGATCCATACGGACTCAACCGAGCACTCAGAATTATCATCAGAAATACTTTATAACATTATCCAATTTTGACCTCGAAAATGCGACACACATTAATTCGGACAATTTACTTAAAGTCGCCCAATAATAAATAATTCTTCCCACTCAAATAAATTCTCCAAATCATAAATTTAAGTTTCTCCAATTTAAATATTTCTATTTATCCCCAAAAAAATTAAATTTTAAATCCTCAAAATTACAGGGTGTTACATACTTCCCCCCTTACAAAGGAATTTCGTCCTCGAAATTAAGATAAGTCTAGTGCTCCAAGCTTCAAATATCACTCTCTAGTCATGTGCCTCTAAGTTCGCTATATCTATCTCTCCCACTTCTAACTATAAATTATACAAATATGCATTTTAATTAACCAGGGCACCCATACACCCTGTACTCGTGCTTGACCGCACAAAAGTTGCCTTAATTAACTCGGGTGCCCATACACCCTATCCCCGTGCTTTACCTCACGAAATTTACCTGACTATGCTAGTCGTGACCCATAATATAGCTTCCAACCCGTAGTCATATCACATATATATATATAATGGTCGGGGTATCCAACCCATGTACTAATGATCAAACATCTCCCAACTTCCAACGTTGCGCTAAGTTTCGTGCGTGGTACGTCTCGCAAGTGAAATCCAAAAAAGGAACCCCCTCGATACAGTACTACCTAACATTGTCGGTTGTTGGGATCCGTTAGACCCTCAGTCCATAGCACGTACCCCCAAATACTTGTATCTTAACATAAAAGCATAGACGCCTACCCTTATGCTACAAAAGAGAACATAAAATACCGCGCCCTACTATCACTAGTTCTTGTGCAAAGTAAACCCCGAGCTATCTCTCCCTGCTCGAAAATAAATCTAACTACCCTGATTCACTTCAGTAAACACCCCTACTTACCGGGATAAATATGTGAACACAAGACCTCACTATGTGTCTATTGCACCACACAATACAACATATATACACATATATATAGGCTAGACGCCCTCTCAGGTGATACCTAGCAAAAATCATTTACACCTTGGTGTAGCGAACACCAAAACTTACCCCCACTATTCATAATAGTTCAAATCCATCGCTATCCAGCCGATAAAAAATCATCTACCCTACTTCCATAATTCTCGAAAGTAGAGACCCCTCTCATAATTCAAACCTTCTCTCAGTGTGCACCTCCACTCGCTTGTGGTTAACACCAAAGGACTCTGCTACCCCACGAAAAATCTTATCTACATACTATGGCTGCTACAGACAGTGCACCCACTAAATTCGACTCACTCGCGAATTTTAGTGAAAAATAATTTTATATTGTGACACCCTCACTGTAACCCAAAATATACCCCCTTTCCCATGCGATAAAAAGATAATTACCTCCATACTCTAGTTACAATTTCTGACCTTCGGGTTCTTGAGTAGCTTCCCCCTACCTGAATGCACCCATGACTTGTTGTAGTGGTTGCACATCCAGGACCTTGTCCTGTAGTTGACCCCTTCCTCGCTGAGGACAATCTCTCTTCACGTGTCCTGCTTCCCCACAAACAAAAGACCTCCTAATAAATTCACCCTGCCACTAATCCCTTCCTTGTTGGCCTTGTCGAAAGTCCTGGCCATCCTGTCGATAGCCTTCAGACCTACATCTCTTGGCATGATTCCCTTCCGAAAATCCTTCCCCTGATCTCCCCTTGCCTTCTACTGAGATACCCCATTGGTACTGTTCCTCCCGCTTTATTTGACTGACTGGGTTCCCCTCCCCTCTTGCTTCCTCTCACGTGGAAGCGATATTCTTGACAGTGTAGGAGTGCTGTATTAACGACATCTGTATATGCTACTAATGCGGGATTACCAATCCAATGTTGTCTGATCCTCCAGACTAACCCAATCATGAACCTTTCTTTCTCTCTCTCTTCATCGATTATCTCATTCAGTACAAAATTTGCCAACCGAGTGAATTCTTCCTCGTAATCAGCTACTGAACGGTCCCCTTGAGTCACCTCCCTAAATTTTCTCCTCATTTCGATTTCAACTGCTGATGGAAAATACTTGCGGTTCAACCGCACCCAAAACTCGGTAATAGTCAATCTATCCCTCTCCTCAATTGTGGTGATCGACTCCCACCACTATAGCGTTGCTCCCACTAACCTAAAAGTGACTAGCATTTGCTTCCGTACCTTATTTCAATCTACCATGTGTAGGTGACCCTGGATATCTCTCTTACACTGACATGCGAGTACCACATCTGAACCCCCTCGAAACTCTAGTGGATCCACCCCGACTGCCCCAACTGGGCCTGAACATCTGGTGCCATTAACACTTATGGCTGATCCCGTGGAAAGTACCTTACCATAGCGATCATCGTTGCTTCAACTCCTTGCACCATTAATTCAGTTACTTGTGCTTCCAAAATTATCTCTGGAAGTTGCAACGGTAACTCTTGCTCCTCACGAGCCTCTCTAGTCTCATCGCCCCCTGCTGTCCTAGCTCCTCTCTCTCTCCTGGGCAGCATCTGAAATGAGAATCAAATAGTATGATTTCACCCTCAAATATAAAATAATTAGCAAAAGAACGTAAACATGCATACGTATAAGAATGCAACAATCATATGATAGGGCTCTATATTAAAGATTGTTAAGCTTAAACGTGAAAATCTGCACAGATCCTAAGGACACTAGAACCAGATTCTCTGATACCATTTGTGACACCCTGCCTAATAAAATACTAGGTGATCATTCCTATCCCAAATTAAAACAGGAATCCCAGTTGGTTCATCCTTAGCATCACTCTCGAAAACTTTTTAAAACTTACTACCCACCTAGTATTCCAAAAAGCTGGTGCCAAATTTTAACTTTTTAATTAAACCAAACAGTACATGCGGAAATAAATATAATCCATTCACACAACTGAAATAAATCAACTGAATAAATGATAACGACATGCCGACTAAACCATAGGTTACCAAAGTAAATAATCCAATACAAATATTCAACACATGAATAAATAAATATGGAAACCACAACTGAAAAGTCTGGGCGACATGCCCTATGTAAAATTGAAACTGATAGATGATTCCTACTCTAGGAAAGAATGAATGAGGTGTCTAATCCAAGCTCCTTCTAGGATCCACATATGCTGCAGCTCTGTGTCCCTAGAATAGAATATAAATCCTGGCGTCCCTATGGCTAGACACCTAAAAGATTTTGAAAATAGTTTTATAGCAAGGGTTAGAACCCAAAACATTTTGAAAATATTTAGCAAGTGAATTAACTGTAGTAATTTAAAATGCATGAATGTGCTTCATATTTAAGTTAGTGTCGCACTCTCTTGAGGACATACTCACCCCTCCACTAATGTGCACACCTAATAGTTACCTTAACACCACCTAGTTGTACTACCCCGTCCAACTAGTCCTGGTATAACCTCCCCTTGCCATACTACTCTAACTCGAGTATAAATATTCATGAGTTATAAGTTATCTCACCAGTTAACTTAATTAATTCCTTCTTAAATAATAGCATATAACCGTGACACAATTTATATAAAGTAAACACATCACACACTGCATTATTACCCGCATATAATATTTAATACCATTATATACGTACATTAACTAAAACATCCACATATATATCATACATATATCCATCCATCCTAGTATACCCTCACTGGATGATTCCCTCCAAAGTGATATCTTACTAGGTGTGCTCACATAACCTAGATACCCGAGTTGGAATTGTTCACCAAGTTGAACCAAAATATAAACGTAATGGAGGCGTTCATATTCCTTACTTGAAAGTGAGATAAATCCCTCACCCATATACAGGACGCTATGACCTGGGGATATACTCACCCTACTCCTCAAGCTAAGGGACTCACCCACATCGCTCAACCTCCCTTGATAGCACTAGAGTATATAAATTAAATAAATATCTAGTCACTGATATTTAATAGCACACACACACACACACATATACATATATATATATATATATATATATATATATATATATATATATATATATACTATCACTACACCGTATATATATAATATAAATTCCGGCTTTACCGTGTACTCAAAAACCCGTAATACTAACCTGTAATTTCCTGAGTCTGTGGCCTGACTCAACTTAATTAATTTTCTCACTTAGTAATTTATCATCTCCCCGAGTCTATGGTCCGACTCTAATATAATTAATTCACACCTCAATTAATATAATATTTCCTCTGAGTCTATGGTCTGACTCTAATATAAATACTTTACACATTAATTAATATAATATTTTCCCGAGTCTATAATTTGACTCTAATATAATTAATTTACACATTCATTAATTTATTACCTTCCCGAGCCTACAGTCCAATTCTACTCTAATTAATTAACCAATCAATTTATTTAATACTTGGTGTCGCCCAACCATTATACCCGGATTCGCTCACTTGGCCCATAACTTAATATTTCCCGAGTCTATCTTCCGACTCCAAATTAATTTATTCTCTCAATAATTAATTTAATACTTTGGTATCACTTAACCAACATACCCTATCTCGCTCAGTTGGTCCATTTTGTTAAATCTCATAATTTCATTCCCAAATTTTCGTCCATAATGTGTCACACATTCATCTCTCCCAAATTTCCCAATTATATTTACCTATAATTACCAGGAGTCATGCTCCTAATGAATTTTTATCATTTAAATCAACCCAAGAATTTTCCCCAATAAAAATCTCCCACACAATTAAAAACTCTCATCACTCCCAAAAATCCTATATCATCGATCGATCGAAACCCCTAGGTCGATTGATCGATCGTCCCAGTCATCGTCTTCTCCAACCTACTGTACGACCATGGATGAACCCTAAAGCTTTTATTTTCATTCCAAATCCTTACCCAATCACAATCAATATTACCCCCACATAATAAAAGGGTCTAAGCATCCTAAAGACCTTAATTCATCATCAAGTTTATACATAACCTTAAGTATATCCGATTTGGATTTTTCACCCGGGTCTTGTTTTACCGAATTTGACCGAACCATTTTCAGTCCATTTAATCACAAATACATATTGTAATCCGCTATAGAATTTAATCTGAACACTCCCAAATCATAACTTAACCTCCCTTGAGTATTTAAATCTGTCCATTACTCTAAATTCAGAAAACCCAATTTTAATTATGGTTACACACCCAAAATGAATTTTCCTATACGCATACTATAATATGAATTTATTATCATCAATTTTAAGAACCACAACAGTTAACCACTTTTCTGGAATGATTCGTAGAGTCTGATCTGTTGTAGGGAATGGTTTGATGACGAACCCTCACTTTTGGCTCCAAAAGATCCCCAATGAGCTTCTAGATTTATTTCCTTTGTGTCTCTCTCAAACCCTAGGTCTAGAGCTGTATTAACTGCCATTCACACTTCCCTAATTAGGATTAAAACTCAAAATCCCGTTTTTGGCCACATGGGCCTAATTAAAATGGCCTGAATCACCCCGTGTGGGCTCGGTTATGTCCACAAATATTTCGAGACCCGATTACTACCCTCGAGTACTCTTTTCTGACCATCTCGACAAATCCGGACTCAACCGCGCACTGAAAATCGTCATCTGAAATACTTTATAACATTCTTCAATTTTGACCTCGAAAATGAGACACACATTAATTCGGACAATTTACTTAAAGTCGCCCAATAATAAATAATTTTTCCCACTCAAATAAATTCTCCAAATCATAAATTTAAGTTTCTCTAATTTAAATATTTCTATTTCTCTAAAAAATAATTAAATTTTAAATCCTCAAAATCACGAGGTGTTACAATTGGTACCTAAGACCTCCTATTATTTTGTTATTTCAGGTGTCTAAAACCAGTTCCATAAAAGCCAGATGCTAAATAAATGTCTTAAATAGAAATAGGGGATATAGGCTCTGATATAATAATAGTTATATGGATTTTATGAGAGGTTAGTGGAAGTTCAAAATATCTTGATTCATTACTAATATAAACTCATAGGTAATATTACACATATATAAAACTAATAGAAGCCCACAAAAGTAATATAATACAAGAAATAAGACAACACACATAAATACTAATCTTTTATACCAAGGCTCTAATACTAACTATGGAAGCATGGTACGAAGGTTGTATATTAGAACTGCAGAAGGGGAATATATTACAAGAGGAGAGAATGAAAGTGAAGAGATGGATTGCCACTTGATGGTCTGTTCGTTTTATGATCGTCGGGTGCCAAATTACAATCTAATGTGGAATAATAAAATAAAATAAAAGAAAAGAATAAAATGAAAAACACATTTTTAAAAACATGATTGCCATCCTTTGCTTTAAAGTAAATATTATTTACTTCAATAAATTTTATCTTTTTAAAAAGGGAATAATATTTGCTTTAATAAAGTTTTTCAATTTATTAAAGTAAAATATTATTTGCTTTTATGAAAAGCAACTTTTATAGAAAGGAAATTTGGCCACTTTTTTTTAGCTCAGCTCTTCCTTGTATTTGTTTTTTTTGCTCTACATGTCGTGTAATGAATAGTTTGTGCAGTCGTTCGTTGTGGGTTAGAAAATAGTATATTATCTTTCCATTGCATTTTCTATGTTTGCTTTTACTACTGATTCCAATGAGATGCTATCAATTGAACTTTGGTTATGAAGATGTAGTTGTGCTGCTTCATACTCCTCAACATCATTTAATAACTCATAAGGAACATCTAATTTATTTTTGTCCTTAAGATTTTGTAGAAATCCCTTCCCCTCGGCTTTTCACTCGGGAGAGGCAAAATAATTTGTAGGGAGATCTGTGACAAAAAGTCTTCGTCCATCTATGACCATAAATTTTATGTCTTTTTCAGAGTAAAGATACTTAGCCATATTGAAGATATTGATTAGGATTTTTGTCCAATATTGCTCTGTAGGAATGTAATCGATAGGTTGATTGTCATAATTATTCTAATCAATCTCATCCCACTCATATTCCTCAATTTCTCTGAGATGTGATATTTGGTATGGTTGGTAAAATCATTCTCTAACTCTCCATCCAATGGTGCTAAAAATATGGAAAGCTAAATAAGTGGAATATTTAGTATAGTTATAAACCACATGATTAATCATTATTTGATCATCATAGGTAATTTTAAAAAAATTATGATAAAGTACTTGGGAATATTAGTTTGTTTACTAATCTCGATTCGATTGGTTCAATACCCCAATTGCCTTCTATGAAGAAGTGCAGTTTTGGTATATCATCATTTAAATTGAGACAATTGGCAAATTGGATTAAAAGACTTTTTATCTTTTCATCATGATCTTTAATTTTTGAAAAAATTTCTAATTGCAATAAAGTGTGGGGAAGAAGTTGTTTTTATTTTTCAAACAAGTATATCCTATGAACAGTATTAAAAACTTTGTCAGAAAAATTATTTTCTAGCAGTTCTGCTACTGCTAAAAAGGTATTGGTTTTTTCAAGAAAGAAGTCTTCGTTTTAATAATTTAATGGTTTCAATACGCGAAGACTAAGAACTTTAAGTTGGTCAAGAAATGTTGTTTGTTCAGCAATTTTGTCTGTTAAAATAATCATATTTTTTCTAAAGTCTCTCTTTTTAATCTAAAATATGGGATTTTCAAGATTTATTCAAAGGGTTATATATTTCATGAGGAATACGTGTGTTTGAAGTTTAGAAGATTGATGTATTAAGTTTGATGGGGCAAGTTATTGCATCCATCATTCTCATACAGCCATTGCTTCATCATCATCATCATCATCCTTGCCTTAATCTCATCATATGGGGTCGATCACATGGATTCTCCTTTTCCATTCTAATCTATTATATCAATTATTATCATTCAAGTTTAATTCCTTAAGGTCTCTCCTAATAAATTCCTCCCACGATAGCTTAGGAAGACCACTTTTTCTTTTACTCTCTATTCTCAACAATCTTCCTCTTGTTATAGGGGCATCTACTGCTCTATGCAACACATGACCATACCACTTAAGTCCAGTTTCTCTTAATTTATTGCTAATGGGAGCTACTCCTAACTTTTTCTCTCACATATTGGTTTTTAATTTTGTCCTTTCTAGTAATTCCTATCATCCACTGGAGCATCCTCATATCACTAACATGGAGGCTTTGATAATATATTTTCTTTAATTCCCAACACTCCTCTCAATACAGGACCACTGACCTAATGAATGTTATATAAAATTTTCCTTTAAATTGATTAGTTATCCTCGTATCGCATAACACCCCACTCGCTTGTCTCCATTTCATCCAACTAGTTAATATTCTACTCGTAACATCCTCATCAATATTCCCATTACTTTGTAACATTGAACCTAGATAATTACATTTATTAGTTTGGTTTCAATCTTCAACGTTATGTTACTCGACGCCTCACTATTAAATTTACATTCCATAAATTCCATTTTATTTTTACTTATTCTTAGACCCTAATATTCTAAGGCTTTTCTCTAAGTATCTACTCTCATCGGTAACGTTTACTTTGAAGTGTCTACTAAAACTATATCATCCTCAAACAACATACACCATGGGATATCTTCTTGTATATCCTTAGTAATCTCATCCAAGACTACAGCAAAATAAATAAGGACTAAAGGCCGGTCCTTAATGTAAACTTACATTAATCGTAAAGTCATTAGTTTCTCCACATATAGTCCTTACTCTAGTTTTTTTTTATCATACATATCTTCAATAACTTTAGTATAACTCAAAGGGATTCCTTTCCTCTTTAAAGCCCACCAAATTATATCCCTAGGTACTCTATCATAAGCCTTTTTAAGATTTATAAAGACCATATATAAATTTTTATGCTTACTTCTACATTTCTTCATTAACTGTCTTAATAAGAAAATAGCTTTCATGGTTGATCTCCCTGGCATAAATCCAAAGTGATTGTCCGGAATAATTAACTCATTTCTTAATCTTTGTTCTATAACCTTTTCCCACAACTTCAAAGTGTGACTCATCAGTTTGATTCCTCTATAATTATCACAGTTTTGTATATCCTCTTTATTTTTATACAACGTTATTATGGTACTTTTCCTCCACCCATCTGGCATGTTTCCTTCTCTTAAAGTCTTATTAAATAAGCACGTTATCCATTTTATCCATAGACTTCCAAAAGTTCTCCAAACCTCTATGGGTATTTTATCCCGACCAATCGTTTTATTCTTACCCACTTTTCTTATTAATATATTCACTTCTTCAGTAATCAGACATATCATTCCTATATTATGTTCAATGTTCTAGACATCTTTTCTTGGATATTCTTTATTCAATAATCCCTGAAAATACTCTTCCCATATATCTAGAATTTCTTTCTCGTTAATTAATATATTTTAATTTATCTCTTTAATACACTTAACTGGACCCATATCCATTGTCAGTCTATCTCTATTCTTTGCCAATTTATATATTTCCTTTTCACCTTCCTTGTTAACTAACTTATTATGAAGATTATCTAGTGCGTTTTGTTACACATTTATAATAATATTTTTTACTTCACTTTTTAACTTTTTATACTTTTCTAAATCTTTTTTATTTTTACTCTTTTGCCATTCTTTACAACTTACTCGTTTCTTTTGTATTATCTTTTGCACTTCATCATTCCACCACCAAGTCTCTATTTTTATTAAATCTTTTTCCTTTAGTTTCACCTAAAACTTGCTTACCTATTTCCTAGATATCATTCTTCGTTCTTGACCAAATGTTGTTAACATTGTCATTTAAATTCCACTTCATGTTTAATAGGAACTTGTCTAAATTAAATCTCTTTGCATCCTTTTAAATCCTTCCATCTTATATTTCGACAACTTATTTTCTCTTTCGATACTTAAATTCCTTAATTACTAAATCTATTACTAATAGATGATGTAGATTTGTTCAGCTTTCACCTGGTATAACTTTACAATCTTTGCATGTGTACAAGTCTCTTCTTCTAAGTAAGCAATAGTCTATTTGAGTTTTATTTTCTCCGCTTTTAAAAGTTATTAAATATTTTTCCCTTTTTTTAAAAAAAATGTGTTTGTTTACGCTAGATCATATGTCTTAGCAAATTCTAAGATAGTTTCCCCTCCTTCATTTCTCTTACCAAAACCACATCCTCTGTATATCCTTGGATACTCATCTCGTTCTACTCCTACATGACCATTTGAGTCGCCTCCTAAATATATGTTTTATGTGTAGGAATTTGTTGTAATACTTCATCCAGTAATTCCCAAAATAATTTCTTTACATTTTCATCAAATGCTCCTTGATATTATCATATTTTTTATGGCATGCTCCATGATACCCATCTATTTGGGCATCGCATTGAAACCGGTTATAGTAGATGCCTGGTTGACTTCCAATGAAAATAACATACACATTCTATGGTTTAGGTTATGTACTTGAGGACGATGCAATATTTTGGGTTCTTTCCTTTTTAGCAATTGTCACCCACTCTCCTTGTGTTTCTTCCCTTTAGATATTTTTAAAAGAAATAAACTTATAGAAAAAATACAAACCACGTACTTGGAACATAAAAAAGTATTAAAATATTTTTAGTATGAAATAAATAAATATTCATCTGATGAGAAAGAAAATGATCCACCGCATATAGTAAAACGCTATAAGTGATGGAAAAAGAAAAGCCGAAAAACTACTAAAAGAATTCCATAATAATAAAGAATTTGAAGAATTTATACAAAATTCTTCAATAGAAAAATAATATTTTGCTAAAGTCGTCAAAGCTTATACAAGAAGAAGAAGAAGAAGAAGAAGAAGAAGAAGAAGAAGAAGAAGAAGAAGAAGAAGAAGAAGAAGAACCAAACCCTTTTTCCTAAGAAGAGATGATCTAAATAAACACAATGTATCATAAAATGGAATGTATCTTGATCTAAGGCATATATCGTTCAAGGATTAAGAACAAAACATTTATGAACGGGCACAATCCATGTTCATATTAATTAAAAACTATAAAAACACACAATCTATTTTAGACTACTTAGCCACAACACTTCAAGGAGATGTGTTACAATGGTTGCAACAATAGAAAAACTCTGAAGAAGGAAAACAACAAAAAACTGAACTTCTATAAAATTTTAAGAATTTTGATGAAATATTAAAAGATTTTATTAGACTAATAAAAGAAAATGTAATATGATACACTGGAGAGCCCAGAATCCAAGAGGACTAGAGTTATGTAATATATGCCAATTTGAAGATTTTATTGAACTATATAAAAAATATTACTTCAAAATTAATCAAGTAGACAATAAATATTGACTGGAATTTTTTTTACATTAAATCCCAAACCCATGGGATGAAATATCTTTAAAACTTTATCTTGACTCGTTAAAACGAATAAATAAAGAAGATAATATTAGATTATGTATTAATTGGGCATTAAGACAAATATTTAAAAATGCGTTGATGTAAAAGAAAAAATAATACTAAATCTGTGTATAAATGTTGTAATAAAATTTTAAAAGAAAATTGGAAGATAGGATGTAACCCACCAAGATGTTTCAAAGCATCTCGAAAATAGAAATTCAAATGGAAACCTTGGAAAAAAAAATCTTCTTTTTCAAAGAATAAAAAATGTATTAAAAGAAAGAAGTCTCCTAATAAAAACACAAATATAAATAATAAATGTAAATGTTAAATATGTAATGAAGAAGGACATTATGCAGCTGAATGCCTAAAGAAATGGAAAAGTACAAAAAGAATGATTAAATTTCTTGAGGAACAAGAATCCGAAGTATGTTTTGGCGATGAATTTACAGATACTTCTGATAATGAAGAAATATTATATGAACTAGAATCAGATTCAGAAGCATCTGATGACGAAATCATATTTATGTATAATACGGTATAAATACAAAATAGTAATGAAAATAAGTGACAAATATTAACTCTTAGAGGCGTTGTTAGTGAAGAGATAAATTTTACCAATGAAAAACTACAAGAATTAGAAACACGAAGATAACTTGTAAAAAAGAAAGATATATACAAACTATCAAAGTTCAAAATATTCCCAACAATTATATTTGAGCAATTTAACGTTTACACTACAGCTAGAACAACTGATTAAAAAACATCAAAAATTAAATTATTTGATAAAAATAAAATAAAGCACTGTAAGAAAAAAACACTCAGAAATAAAATATAACCCTATTGGATTAATCCAAATATGTATCACTGCCTTATTCAGACAAGGTATGGATACACATCTAGAGGATTTGGTCTTAGACAAAAGATTCAATAATCTAATTAATGCAATTATAGAAGGAGTAAAATCCAATTTAGTTAATGGAGTTATCTAGTTTAACATAAAACCAAATTTCTTTATTTCCATTGAGGATCCGAATATTGAGGATTCTTTTAAAATAAAAGATCCAAACTAAAGGAATAGGAATGAAAGATGGATCTAGAAATTTGTTAATATATTAAAAAATAATCCATAAATTGACTACACTACCACAAATAACAACATATTTTGTGGACAGAAATATGATAGAAATATTTGAACCCAAACCATTTGATTCAGCAATCCAATCAAGATTGATGAATTGGAGAGATCTAGACGTATCAAAATAATGGATACTACCACAAATTATAGGAGAACCTGAAAACTAACAAAATAGTGTTGAAATTCAAGTCTCTTGAAATAATATTTATTTTTAAAGTAAACACTCAGACTGGCAAAAGAATTTTCTTGAAAAATATTAGGAAAAATTAAAAAGAAAAAATGCTACAAACTTATTAAAAAGAGAATCTAGCAAAACAACTGCTATGAAAAACGTTCAAAACCCAATATTATCATGCACAAATTACCAAAAAAGAGGATAATATTAAATGAAGTCAAATATATCACTTTCAAGTAGGAAGAGAAGAAATTATATTCTCTCCAAGCCATGGAAAGAAAAAAATATACTTATGTATTAGGTTATTTTAATTTTGTTGGCTATAAACAATATAGACTATGCACTCTTATAGACACGGGAGCAAAAAAAAAAATTTGCAGACCCAATTCCTTACCACCAGAAAAGTGGATAAAAATGAAAATTTTAATTGCTATAACAAGCATTAATGGAACAAAAAATTATATTACTCAAAAAGCTAAAAGAGTAAGTATTTGGTTTAATGAAAAGAAATTTATTATTCCAAAAGTTTTAAGCTTTCCCGAAATATAGGGTGATTTCATTTTAGAAAATAACATTATTTTAGAATATTTACCCATGAACATCAACATTGGGTCAATTAGTTTAACTATAAATAAAGAATTAGTAAAAATCCCTCTACTTCAAGAACATAGATATAAATGTGAGAAAGGTTTTTCTCCAGTAAAAAAGGAGACACGACTCCCATAATTAAATCATTAGAAGAAACTCATTGGTTGTACACAATTTTAAAGGATAATTTTAGTGAAGACCCATTAAAATTATGGGATAAAAGCCTAAGATATTGTAATCTCAAACTAAGAAATCCCAATATTATCATAGAGTCAAACCTTTGATTTATACTAGACAAGATATGGATGAATTTGATAACCAAATCAAAGAATTATTAGGAACCAAATTTATTGAAGAAACATTAAGTCCTCACTCTAGCCCTACATTCATGGTGAAAAAACACAGTGAAGCCAAAAGAGAAAAAGCTAGAATGGTTATAAATTACAAAAGATTAAATGAACAATGAGAATTTGATGGATATTTTATTCCAAGAAATGATGTCTTAATTAGCCAAACCAAACGGAAAAAGATCTTTAGTAAATTTGACTGAAAATCTGGGTTTAGGCAGTTAAAATTAACTAAAGAATCAAAACTATTTACTGCATTTGGCACACCAAGAGGATACTATCAATGGACAATAATGCCCTTTAGATTAAATATATCTCCACAAGTATTCCAAAGATGGATGGACAATATCTTTAAAGACCTTAAAGATTTTTGTGTTGTATACATTGATGATATTCTTGTGTTTTCAAAAAAAAATGAAGAACACATAAAACATCTAAAGATATTATGTGAAAATTCCAAAAACATGGAATTATTTTATCTCTAAATAAAATCGAAGTTGAAAAAATAGAAATTGATTTCCTCATAACAATTCTTAATCAAGATGAATTACTATTACAAGATCATATAATCTCTAAAATCAGGTATTTTGATGAAATATCCAAGATAAAAAAAAATTACAAAGTTTTTTTGGAATCCTAAATTTTGGAAGAAACTTCATACGAGGACTATCTCAAAAGGAACTACCGCTTCTTGAAAAACTCAAAAAGAGTGATATATTCACATGGAATGAAGAGTATACAATGATAGTAAGAAAAAAAGAAAGTGACATAATTACAAATTGTCCCAAAGTCTATTTTCCTCAACAAGAGGATAAATTGATCATAGAAACAGATGCTTCTAATTATTGTTGGGGATGTGTTCTCAAGGCAATTCCATTTCAATATTGGAAAGAAAACAATTTCAATATGTTAGGTATCTACGGTAGGAAAAAACCAATACCTATAAACATTGAAACAAAGTAATTAATATGTCGATAAAATTTTGGTAAATTCAAACCTAACTAATTAAACTATATTTTTTTGAAAAAGAATTGCTAGTAATAAGACTTGCTCATAAAAAATTTCATATCTTCTTAGCCCCATAAGATTTTATCATCATAACTGACAACCAAGTAGTTAAAGACTTCCTTATAAATAAAAGAAATATTTTAGAAGGAAAAAGACTTAAGTAGTATAATCAAATTACAAGCTATACTTTTGAAGTTGAACATTTGAAGGATACTAATAATTCTCTCGTAGATTATCTTAGAGGGAGTTTCACAGAAGATCACAAATAATAACACATGTCATGGACAAAAATCTGATAGAAATATTTGAATCCAGACCATTTGATTCAGCAATCCAACCAAGATTGATGAATTGGAGAGATCTAGAAGTACCAAAACAATGGATACTACCATAAATTACAGAAGAACCTAAAAAATAACAAAATAGTATTGAAATTCAAGTCTCTGAAAATAATATTTATTTTAAAAATAAACATTCAAACTGGTAAAATAATTTTCCTGAAAATGATTTCAAAAAATTAAAAAGAAAAAATGCTACAAACTTATTAAAGGGAGAATGTATCAAAACAATTGCAATGAAAATTGTTTAAATCCCAATATTACTAGGTACAAATTACCAAAAAGAAAAAAATATTAAATCAAGTCAAATATATCACTTTCAAGTAGGAAGAGAAGAAATCATATTCTCTCCAAGCCATGGAAATAAATATATACTTATGTATTAGGTTATTTTAATTTGGCTAACTATAAAAAACATAGCCTATGCACTCTTATAGATACATGAGCAACAATATGTTCTTTTAGACCTAATACCTTACAACCAAAAAAGTGGATAAAAAAAATTCAATTGTTATAATAGGCATTAATGTAGCAAAAAATTATATTACTCTAAAAGCAAAAATAGTAGATATTTGGTTTAATTAAAAGAAATTTATTATTCCAAATTTTTTATGCTTTTCTGAAATGCATGGTGATTTTATTTTTGGAAATAACTTTATTTCAGAATACTTACCCATGAATACGAACATTGGATCAATTAGTTTAACTCTATATAAAGAATTAGTAGAAATCCCTCTACTTCAACAACATACATATGAATGTGATAAAGATTTTTCTCCGGCCAAAAAAGGAGACATGACTCCCACACTTAAAGCCTTAAAAGAAACTCATTGGTTGTACACTATTTTAAAAGATAACTTTAGTGAAGAATCACTAAAATTATGGGATAAAAGCCCAAGATATTGTAATCTCAAACTAAGAGATTACAATATTATCATACGAGTCAAACCTATGATTTATACAAGGAAAGATATGATTGAATTTGATAACCAAATCAAAGAAATATTAGGAGCCAAACTTATTGAATAAACAATAAGTCCCCACTCTATCCCTGCAATCGTGGTGATAAAACACAGTGAAGCTAAAAGAGTAAAAGCTAGAAAGATTTTAAATTACAAAAGATTAAATGAACATTAGAACTGGATGGATAAATTAATCTAAAAAAGGATGCCTCAAGTAGCCAAACCCAAGGGAAAAATATGTTTACTAAATTATGGGTTTGGGCAGTTAAAATTAACTAGAGAAATAAAACCATTGGCTACATTTAGCACATCCAAAGGACACTACCAATGGACAGTAATGCCCTTTGGATTAAATATAGCTCGACAAGTATTCGAAGGATGGCTGGACAATATCTTTAAAGACCTTAAAGATTTTTGTATTGTATATATTGATGATATTCTTTTATTTTCAAAATAAATTGAAGAACAAAGAATACATCTAAAGATATTATGTGAAAAACTCCGAAAACATGGAATTATTTTATCTCCAAAGAAAATCAAAGTTGAAAAAATAGAAATTGATTTTCTTAAAATAATTCTTAATCAAGATGTATTATAATTACAAGATCATATAATCTCAAAAATAAGGTATTTTGATGAAATATCCAAGATAAAAAATAATTACAAAGTTTCTTAGGAATCCTAAATTATGGAAGAAACTTCACACAAGGACTATCTCAAAAGGAACTAGCTCTTCTCGAAAATCTCAAAAGGAGTGATATATTCACATGGAATGAAGAATATACAATGATAGTAAGAAAAATAAAAAAAGTGACATAATTACAAATTGTCCCAAAGTCTATTTTCCTCAACAAGAGGACAAATTGATCTTAGAAACAAATGCTTCTGATTATTATTGGGGATGTGTTCTCAAGGCAATTCCATTTCAATATTGGAAAGAAAATAATTCCAATATGTTAGGTATCCACGATAGGAAAAACCCAAAACCTACAAACTTTCAAATAAAGGAATTAATATGTCGATATAATTCAAGTAAATTCAAACGAAACGAATTAAACTATATTATTTTTTAAAAAGAATTACTAGAAATAAAACTTGCTATTAAAAGTTCCATATCTTCTTAGCCCCAGAAGATTTTATTATCATAATTGACAACCAAGCAGTTAAAGACTTCCATATAAACAAAAGAAATATTTTATAAGCAAGAAGACTTAAGTGGTATAATCACATTGCAAGTCATATATTTGAAGTTAAACATTTAAAGGGTATTAATAATTTTCTTGCGGATTATCTTAGCAGGAGTTTTATAGAAGACCACTAAATAAGTGGATTGACAACCAAAATTTAAAATTCTCTTTAAGGATGGAAGACCCTAAAAAAAGGGAAGAAACACAATAAGAATGGGTAACAATTGCTAAAAAATCAAGAACCCAAAATATTGAATCATCATCCAATACACAACCTAAACCAATGAATGTGTATGTTATTTTCAGCAGATGTCAACCAGGCATCTACTATAACTAGTTTAATTGTCATGCCCAAATAGATGGGTATCCTGGAGCATGCCATACAAATTATAATAATATCCAGGAAGCAATGGCTGGATGGGAACAATGGATGCAATAACTTGCACCTCCAAACTTAACACATCAATTTTCTAAACTTCAAACACGGGAAAAACTCATGCAACAAAAGTCAAAGACTTTTACAATCCCGGAATTCCTCATGAATTATATAATCCTTTGAATGAATCTTGAAAATCCCATATTTTAGATTTAAAAAAAAAGAGACTTTAGAAAAAATATGAGTATTTTAGTAGACAAAATTGCTGAACGAACAACAGTTCTTAATCAACTTCAAGTTCTTAGTCTTCAAGTATTGAAATAATTAAATTATGACAATGAAGAATTCTCTCTTGAAAAAATAAATACCTTTTTAGCAATAACAGAACTGCTAGAGAATGATTTTCTGACAAATTTTTTAATATTATACGGAGGATATGCTTGTTTGAAAAAGCAAAACAACTTTTTCCCCGACATTTTTTCCAATTAGAATTTTTTCCAAAAATTAAATATTGGGATGAAAAGATTAAAAGTCTTTTAATCCAATTTACTGATAGTCTCAATATAAATGACGATATACCCAAATTGCACTTCTTCACATAAGACAATTGGGGTATTTAACCAATTGAATGGGGATTAGTAAACAAACTAGTATTCAGTACTTACCGAATTTGTTTTCCAAATTACCTATAATAATTAAAACAATGATTAATCACGAGGTTTATAAATATTGTAAATACACCAGATATTTAACTTTTCATATTTCTAGCATCATTGGATGGTTAGTTAGAGAAAGATTTTACCAACCATACCAAATTTGGCATCTCAGCGCAACTAAGGAATATGAGTGGGATGAGATCGATCAGAATAATAATGACGATCAACCTATCGATTACATGTGTATGGAGCAATATTGGACAAAAATCTTGATCAATATCTCCAATATGGCTAAATATCTTTACTTTGAAAATGACGTAAAATTTATTGTCACAGATGGATGAAAACTTTTTGTCATAGACCTCCCTACTAATTATTTTGCCTCTCCCGAGCAAAAAGCTAAGGTAAAGGAATTTATAGAAAATCTCAAGAACAAAAATGAATTAGATGTTCCGTACAAGTTATTAAATGATGCTGAGGAGTATGAAGCAGCACAACTACATCCTCATAACCAAAGTCCATTTGATAACACTCGGTAGGAGAAGCTAACATAGCAAATGCAATGGAAGGATAATCCCATGTTTTCTGACCCACAACGAACGACTGCACAAACCATTCAGCACACGACATGGTGAGCAGAAAAAACAAATACAAGGAAGAGTTAAGCTAAACAAAGCGGCTAAATTTCCTTACTATAAAAGTTGCTTTTCATAAAAGGAAATAGTATTTTATTTTAATAAAGAAAAATATTTATTAAAGCAAATAGTATTCTCTTTTTGAAAAGATAAACTTTATTAAAGTAAATAATATTTACTTTATAGCAAAGGACGGCAGACATGTTTTTAGAAACATTCTTTTCATTTTATTCTTTTATTATTCCACATTAAATTATAATAGACCATCAAAGGGCAATCCATCTCTTCACCTACACCTCTCCTCTTGTAATATATTCCCCTTCTGTAATTGTAATATATAAACTTGTGTATCCTGCTTCTATAATTGGTATCAGAGCTTTGTTATAAAAGGTTAGTATTTATGTGTGTTATCTTATTTCTTATATTATCTCAGTTTTGTATGCTTCTATTGGATTTTTATGTGTATTATTACCTGTGAGTATATTAGTAATCAATCAACATATTTTAAACTTCCACTAAGATCTCATAAAACATATATACATGTTATTGTTTCAAAGCCCGTACCCCCTATTGTGGTTTAAACTATTTGTTTAGCATCTGGCATTTAGGGAACTGGTTTTAGGCACCTAAAACAACAAAATAATAGGAGATCATAGGAACAAATGAAAGTTGAAATGGAAGAACAAAATATTAAAGTGTATAACTTCATACTTTGGGACTTTTACTAATTAATTAATTTGTTAAATATTAAATTACTTGTGTGTTGTAATTTAATTGGATTAATTAATTTTATATTATTAAAATATTAATTCGGTGAGTAGATGATTAATATTTATAGGATTTAATGTTACTCATTAATAGTGATAGTAATAAATTTATAAAAGCACATTAACTATTAGAAAATTAATTCGAACGGAAATTCTGAGTGTACGGTTGAGTCCGGATGGGTCCAAATAGTTGGAAAAGAGTGTTCGGGGGTAGTAAAGGGTTCTTGTGACATTTTTAGGCATATTTGGGCCCACATGAGGGTGTTTGGGCCCTTTTATTAAATCCCATAAACCGAAAAACGGGATTAACCTATTAAACCCTAAAAGTGAAAGGGTGTGAGAGACATAACTCATCTTAGAAACCCTAAACAAATAGAGACAAAAGAAGGTGCAATTACAGAAGAGCTTAGGAGCCTAAATCAAGGACTAGTGTGGACAAATATTCATCAAACCCATCATCTTCAATAAAGATTTAGACCTTACGAACCCTAAAATGCAAGTGGTTTAACTTACTTCTAATTTAATTTGCATTTCTAGTTCATATCATAGTGGGTGTGGATTGAATGAAATGTTAGGGTTAGTCCTCTAATTAAATTTAGGGTTTCTATAATTTTTTATTTAAAAAAATGTATAGGATATAAAAATGTGATTTATAAACCCCCAATCTGTATAGATGTTGAGTTTAGTCTGAGAATTTTAAATTGGTGGATTTAGTGTAAATATTGAAGGGTTTTAAGGGGGATTCTGAACAGAAATTGGAGGTTTAACATAGCAATTGCGAATGGGTTTTCTAGGTAACGATGGAGGAGAGAGAGAACCAGGGTCGTTCGAATGACCTGGTATCCCGTTCAAACGATGGCCAAAGTCTTTCAAACGACATGCCAAGTCGTTCGAATGACGTCGTCTAACAACCTCTCATCCTCCCTTGTTTCGGCCTTGGGTGATCAATTCTTGGGGAGGGTTTACTATTTTGACATGTATACTAATTATGATAAAAATAGGGGTTTGAATTATGGGAATTATTCATGGATTATTGGGGTGTGAATTCAAAAAGGAAATTAAGGTTTAATTCGAGTCAATTAATAACCTTAAATTAATAAGTGTGCAAAACTTATTAGGAAGAATTTTGAATAAATTTGGGATGTTTATTTTCATACCAAGTAATCGAGTCCGGGTATGTTTGGTTAAGTGACACCGTGGTAATAAATTAATTAATGGTTGATTAATTGAATTTGGATCGGAATATAAAATTGGGCGTGCTAGTTTAGGGTTACGGTAATTGTACACGGATAGCCTGGATTTATTAAATATAAATGTGCGGTGATGTGTAATATATATATATATATATATATTTGTGTAATTTATTATTATTTTTGTCAATAATATTTATATGAAAGCATACCCTCTAGTGTTATCATAGTAGGTTGCACGATGTGGGTGAATCCCCTAGCTTGAGCAGCGGGGTGAGTATAGTCCCCAGGTCATAGCGTTAGAAATCAAGAACGAGATTCTTTGGGTATAATTCAATCTTATTCTGAGGGAAAGTATGACTGCCTCTAATGCATTTTATTGTTTTTACTGATTCGGGGAGCTAACTGTATCAGGGGTCTAGGTGTATGAGTATACCTGGTAGTGATAGCATTTTAGATAACATCCGGTGAGTACTTACTCGGGAGGATGCTTATGTAAATTTACTATATGTGCGTGAATGTTGTAAATAATTGATACGTATATATGGTGCGAATAAATTTGTATGGGTAAAATACAAGTGAATTGCATCAAGGTTATATAACATATGAGAATGTTATATGTTTTAAATGGGATAAGTAATGTGATTAATAACTTATATATTGGGTATTAAACTTACTCGGGTTTGAGTAACATGAGAAGTAGGATCTATATGACAACTAGTTACGGGGTAGATGGCTAGATGGGTTATATAGAAAGACGATAGGTGTGCAAATTAGTTGAGGGGTGAGGCAGTCCTTAAGTGAGTGCGACACTAACTTAAATATGAAGAGAATTCATGCATTTTAATTTTTGCAATTAAATTCACTCGAAAATTATTTTCAAATGTTTCGGGTTCTAACCCTTGCTATAAAAATATTTTCAAACCTTTTAGGTGTCCTACCACCGGGGCGCCGGGCTTGATTTCTTTTCAGGGTACATAGCTTTGGTACAGGTGGGTGCTACAGGATTCGCATCAGACGCTTACATCATTCTCTTTTAGATAGGGATAGTATCAGATGTACTTCGAGCATGATGCTCATAGCAGTTGTACTCTTTATTTTGGTTCAGCTTATCCTGGCTATACTTTTCATGTGTTGGATCTATGTTTGGTTTCTTATATCTAGTCGATGTTTTTTAACTAACACTTGTATTAGATATTTGTGGCATGTTCAGACCCTATTATATTGTATTGGTCATATTTGGATTCATATTATACTTGTTGGTTTGGGTTAATTCATAAGGTAAAATTTGGCATCGACTTAATTAAAGATTAGGTGGTTAGTAATTATAAATGTTGCGATAGTGGTGATAAGAATGAACCATATGGAAATCCTAATTTAATTTGATAAAGGCATGATCAACCGAAATCTAATTAAGTAGAGTGTCACAGATGGTCTCAGAGCCAGGTTTTATTGTCCCTAGGATCTGTACGGCTTACTTTAGCTTCAGCGTTGCGTTCTTTGGTATGGAGCACTATTATTAGGACTGTTGACTCATATTTATGATTATTAGTTAACACAATTACGTTATTTTAAATATTTGTATTAACAATTAACTAATACAATTTGTTCTAAATTTTAGATGCCACCCAAGAGAAGGAGAGGTAGACCCACGAAGGCAACCGCCCGGGGCGGAGAGGGAGAGGCCTCTTAGGATCTCGATATTCCACAGCCAGTGGCCCTTCAGGATCCCGATATTCGTTGTTAGTATCATCACTTCCATATGAAGGGAATCAAGAGGAGTGGTGAGACGAGCTAGCAGGGCAAGGCGAATGGGGATGCTACTAGCGGAGCACAGCTGGGGCAGGATATCCACTAGGGGAATCCTGCTAAGAGATTTCGATATGGAGGACAGGGGTTCAGGCAGGGGCATTAGGGCCTAAATCAGTAGTAGGTTCCTCAAGGCCAAGGGAATAATTGGGGATTCCAGCAGGGCCAACATCTAGAACAGCTTGTCAGGGATAGTATCAGGGAGATTTTTAGAGGCGTTGCTATAATTGCAGCCAACCAGGCCACTTGAGAAGGGATTGTCCATCGAGAGGTAGGGGCCAGCAGTAGGGTTCCTCGCAGTGACAGCAAGTACAGAGGCCTCCAGCAGCACCAGCTCCACAGCAGTAGGGGCAATTGCACTATGGGCATGTGTATAACGTCCGAAAGGTTCCTATTCCATCAGCACCTCAAGCACTGCCAGCAGTTAAGGGTACACTTCTTATTCATGGACATGAGGGTAGGATTCTTTTTTATACTGGTGCATCTCATTCATTCATTAGGACCATATTTGCTAAAGTCGTTGGGTTATAAGATACGGTCGATAGTCTCCTTATGTGTGTAAAGTCATCGATGGGGGATGGGTCACTTATACACTCGATCAGTAGAGGAGTAGACATTGTGATTGGGGGACTATGTCTAACAACGGACATATTAGTGACGTTATCCTTAGCATGGACTGGTTAGCATAATACAGAGCGATGGTGGATTATTTTGAGAGAACCATAGTATTTTTAATTTCAGAACAGGATATGTTTTTAGTGGCGATGCCTCTTCCCGAGGGAGGATCACGCACCCATTTATACTATATTGAGGAGGAGACCTCATGGGAGCTAGTAATTTCAATAGACTTGATTCCAGTCGTGAGGGACTTTGAGGATGTATTCCAGGACATATCGGGGTTACCAACCAGTCGAGAGATTAAGTTCGTCATTGATCTAGCACCGAGTACTAGAATGATTGCCTGAGCGCCTTATCGCATGGCCCCTTCAGAGATGCATGAGTTGAGAGAGAAAATTCAGAAGCTCTTAGGCCAGGGTTTCATTTGACGGAGCACATCATCGTGGGTCTATCCCATGCTATTTATGAAGAAGTGGGATAACTCTCTCCACTTGTGAGTCGACTATAGGGAGCTAAATAAGGTCACGATATGAAATAAGTATCTGTTGCCTAGGATCGATGACATGTTTGACCAATTGAGAGGGGCGGTGTACTTATCCAAAATTTATTTGAGATCAGGATATCATCAGTTATGGATTCGGGAGGAGGATGTCACTAAAACGACTTTTCTGTTAGGGTATGGATCCAACGAGTTTTGGTTGATACCATTCGAGCTTACCAATGCGCTCGTAGTGTTCATGGACCTCATGAATTGAGTTTTTAGAGAGTTTCTCGACCAGTTCATCATAGTGTTCATAGATGATATTTTGGTCAACTCAGGCACGGATGAGGAGCATGTCGAGAACTTGCGTATGGTTTTGCAAACATTATGGGATCACCAGCTATACGCCAAGTTTGAGAAGTGTGGGTTTCATTTTTGGGAGGTGCAGTTCCTTTCCCATATTATTTTAGATCGGGGTATTGTTGTGGATCCGAGCAACGTAACGGCGGTGAGGGAGTGGGGACAACCCACGATATCGGTCGAGATTCGTAGCTTTTTAGGGTTGGCAGGATATTATCACCGCTTTATTAAGGGATTTTCCTAGATTACGGGACCGTTGACAAATTTGACTCGCAAAATGGTGCCATTTGTGTGGACCGACCAGTGTCAGTTAGCTTTCGATGAGCTGAAGGACAAGTTGACATCAGCACCCGTACTTGATTTACCTAGGGAAATATTGGAATACTGGGTCTATACAGATGCATCCTTATAGGGATTTGGGGTTGTACTATAGCATAAGGATAGGGCTAGAGCCGATGCGTCTCAAAAGCTTAAGCCCCACGAGGAAAATTACCCCACCCACGACATGGAGTTGGCAGCGATTATTTTTGCGTTAAGGATATGGAGGCACTACCTTCTGGAAGAGAGGTTCCCATTATTCACGGATCATAAGACACTTCAAAATATATTCACACGGAAGGATCTGAACATAAGGAAGAGGCGGTGGCTAGAATTCGTGAAGGATTACCATTTTATATCCAGTATCATCCTGTAAGGCAAACGTGGTGGCAGACGCATTGAGCCGACAACCCAAGGAAGACTTGGCAGAGGTCTGGAAAGCGAAGTGGAGTGAACTTCGGCATAAAGATGAGGTCTACAGGGCATGTATGGAAGTCCTAACTATCACGCCCGAGATTGTCATGCGGGAGGTGAGAGCTCAGGCAGAGGATTCGTTTTGCCAAGATAGGGTGAGGCAGTTACTAGCAGAGGGTGTAGAGTCCTACACCATCGGCTCAAAGGGAGGGAAACATTTTAATGAGATGTTGGTCATACCCGATGGCGAGGATTTAAGACATTCTATTCAAAATGAGTCCCATAGCTCTAGGTTCGTGGTACATCTCGGTCGGTACAAGGTGTATCAAGAAATGAGGAGGCAATACTGGTGGACGGGGATGAAGTGTGACATCGCAAAGTTTATCTCAAAGTGTGCCACCTGTCGGCTTATGAAGGTGGACCACCAGAGGCCTTCAAAGATGTTGCAGTTGCTTGAGATTTCTGTATGAAAATGGGAAAGCATCTCTACGGCTTTCATTATGGGGTTGCCATCATCACAGAGGGGTCACAACTCCATATGGGTGATAGTGGATCGATTGACCAAGGTAGTCCATTTTTTGTCGGGTCATACACACTTTGAGCTGATGCAATGTGCGCGACTATTTGTAGTGAAAATAGTCAAGTTGCATGGGGTGTCGGTCAACATAATGTCTGATAGAGACAAATTATTTGTAATGCACTTCTGGCAGAGTTTTCATGAGGTTGTGGGCATGAAGTTGAGGTTGAGTACCTCCTATCACCCACAGACAGACGGACAAACGGAGAGGGTAAATCAGATGTTCGAGGATATACTGCGGATGTGTATCCTTGACTTTGGCGGAGGATGTTAATAATACCTTCAATTGGTAGAGTTTGCGTATAACAACTCGTAACAATTCACTATTAGCATGGCCCCATTTGAGGCACTTTATTAGAGACCTTATCGTTCACCCGCTTATTGGTTAGAGATGGGGGATAATAAGCTATTAGGGTCGGAGATGATTCAAGACACTTCCTCCAAGATTGAGTTGATTCGGGGACGTATTCGTATAGCCCAGGACAGGAAAAAGAGCTACACGGATGCGAATAGGAGGCATGTAGAGTTGGAGGTTGGAGACCAGGTATTGGTGAGGGTGTCCCCCATGAAAGGGGTGATGAGCTTCGGTAAAAAGTGGAAATTAACACAAAGGTACGTGGGCCCCTTCCCTATCATTGAGAGAGTAGGTCCAGTAGCTTATCGACTAGGTTTGTCGGATCACCTTCAGCGGATACACGACGTATTTCATGTGGCATTGCTGAAGAAATATCGGAGGAATCAGATGGCCTTGTGGCACGTCCCACTTGAGGAAATTGACTTACAGCCCGATATCTCGTATGAGGAGAGAATAGTAGCTATCCTAGATCGTAGTGATCATATGTTACGGTCAAGGTTGTGCAGTTAGTCCAAGTTCAGCGGGACATTATAGTGAAGACGAGTCCACTTGTGAGAGGGAGGATGACATGCGAGAGCAGGATCCAAAGTTATTAACCGCAGGTACGATCTAATTTCGGGGACGAAATTACCTTGTAAGGGGGGGAGTATGTAACACCTCGTATTTTGGGATTTTTACTAATTAATTCGTTAAATATTAAATTACTTGTGTGTCGTAATTTAATTAGACTAATTAATTTTATATTATTTAAATATTAATCCGGTGGTTAGACGATTAATATTTTTGGGATTTAATGTTACTAGTGAATAGTAATAGTAATAAGGTTATAAATGCATATTAATTGTTAGTAAAATAATTCGAGCGTCAATTCTGAGAGTACAGTTGAGTCCAGATGGGTCGAAATAGTTGGAAAAGAGTGCCCAAGGGTAGTAAAGTGTTCTTGGGACATTTCTAAGCATATTTGAGACCACTTGAGGGTGTTTTGGCCCTTTTATTAAAGCCCATAAACATAAAAACGGAACTAACCTATTAAATCCTAAAAGTGAGAGGGTGTGAGAGATATAACTCATCTTAGAAACCCTAAACAAATAGAGATAAAAGAAGGTGCAATTAGAGAAGAGCTTAGGATCCTAAATTAAGGACTAGTGTGGACAGTTCTTCATCAAACCCGTCATCTTCTACAAAGATTCAGATCATACAAACCCTAAAAGGCAAGCGGTTTAACTTGCTTCTAAAATAACTTGCATTTCATTTTCATATTATAGTGGGTGTGGATTGAATGAAATGTTAGGGCAGTTCTCTAATTAAATTTGCGGTTTCTATAACTTCTGATTTAAAAAAAATGTAGAGTATATAAAAATGTGATTTATAAACCCCCAATCTGTATAGATGTTGAATTTAGTTTGAGAATCTTAAATTGGTTGATTTAGTGTAAATCTTAAAGGATTTTAGGGGGAATTCTGAATAGAAATTGGAGGTTTAACACAGCTATGGAGGATGGGTCTCCTAGGTAATGATGGAGGAGAGAGATAACCAGTGTTGTTTGAATGACCTAGTATCCTGTTTGAATGATGACAAAGTCATTCAAATGACAGGCCAAGTCATTTGAATGATGTCGTCTGATGGCCTCTCCTCCCCTGTTTCGGCCCTGGGTGTTCAATTCTTGGGGAGGGTTTACTGTTTTGATAGGTGTATTAATTGTACTAAAAATAGGGGTTTGAATTGTGTGAATTGTTCATGGATTATTGGGGTGTAAATTCAAAAAGGACATTAAGGTTTAATTTGAGTGAATTAAGAATCTTAAATTATTAAGTGTGCTAAACTTATTGGGATGAATTTTGAATAAATTTGGTATGTTTGTTTTCGGGCCAAGTGAGCGAGTCCGGGTATGTTTGGTTAAGTGACACCGAGGTAATAAATTAATTAATGTGTGATTAATTGAATTTGGATCGGAATGTAAACTTGGGCGTGCTAGGATAGGGTTACGATAATTGTACACAGATAGCCTGGATTTATTAAATATAAATGTGCGGTGATGTGTAGTATATATATTTGTGTAAATTATTAATATTTTTGTTAATAATATTTATATGAAAGCATACCCTTTAGTGCTATCATAGTAGGTTGTGCGATGTGGGTGAATCCCCTAGCTTGAAAAGAGGGGTGAGTATAGTCCCCAGGTCATAGCGTTAGAAATCAAGAATGAGACGCTTTGGGTATAATTCAATCTTATTCCGAGGAAAAGTATGACCGGCTCTAATGCGTTTTATTGTTTTTACTGATTTGGGGAGCTAACTGTATCAGGGGTCTAGGTGGATGAGTATACCTGGTAATGATAGCATTTTAGAGAACATTCGGTGAGTACTTACTCGGGAGGATGCTTATGTAAATTTACTATATGTGCGTTAATGTTGGATTGGAATGTAAACATGGAAATGCTAGGCTAGAGTTACAGTAATTGTACATGGATAGCCTGGATTTATCATATATATATGCAGTGATGTGTAGTGTATATATATTTGTCTAAATTATAAATATTTGCGTGAATAATATTTATATGAAAGCATACCCTCTAGTGTTATCATAGGAGGTTGCACGATGTGGGTGAATCCCTAGGCTTGACGAACAGGGTGAGTATAGTCCCCAGGTCATATCATTTGAAATCATGAAATGAGACATTTTAGGTATGATTCAGTCTCATTTCGGGGGGAAACTATGACTGCCTCCCATGCATTTTATAGGTTTTACTGATTTAGGGAGCTAACCGTATCAGGGGTGTGGGGGGATGAGTTTACCTGGAAAATGATAGCATTTTAAAGAACATCCAATGAGGGCTTACTTGGGGGTATGGTTATGTAAATTTACTACATGTGCGTGAATGTTGTAAATAGTTGATACGTATATATGGTGGGAATAAATATGTATGAGTGAAATACACGTGAATTGTATCGGTGTTATATAACTTGTGACAACGATATATGTTTTAAATGGGAAAAGTAATGTGATTAATAACTTATATATTGGGTATTAAAATTACTCGGGTTAGAGTAACGGGAGAAGTAGGATCTATATGACAACTAGTTATGGGGTAGATAGCTAGATGGGTGATATAGAAAGACGGTAGGTGTGCACATTTGTTGAGGGGTTAGACGGTCCTTAAGAGAGTGCAACACTAACTTAAATATGAAGAGCATTCATTCATTTTAATTTTTGCAATTAAATTCAATTGCTAAATATTTTCAAATATTTTAGGTTTTAACCCTTGCTATAAAAATATTTTCAAAACCTTTTAGGTTTCCTACCACCGGGGCGTCAAGCTTGATTTCTTTTCAAGGTACGTAGCTACGGTATAAGTGGGTGCTACAAGATTCGCATTGGATGCTTACATCATTCTCTTCTAGATAGGGATAGTCTCAGATATACTTCGAGCAAGTTGATCATGGCAGTTGTACTCTTTATTTTGGTTCACCTTTTATTGGTTATACTTTTCATGTGTTGGATTTATGTTGGGTTGCTTGTGTCTATTCGACGTTTTTCGACTAACACTTGTATTAGATATTTATGGCATGTTCGACCCTATTATATTGTGTTGGTCAAATTTGGATTCACGTTATACTTGTTGGTTTGGGTTAATTCATAAGGTAAAATTTGGCACTAGTTTGATTAAAGATTAGGTGGTGAGGAATTATAAATGTTGCGACATTGATGCTACGAATGAACCGTATGGAAATCCTGATTTAATTTGATAATTGTCTCATCAACCGAAATTTAATAAAGCAGGGTGTCACAGATGGTATCATAGCTAGGTTTTAGTGTCCCTAGTATTTGTATGGCTTGCTTTAGTTTCAGCATTGCGTTCTTTAGTATGGAGACCTATTATTATGACTGTTGGCTCATCTTAATGATTTGTATTAACCGTGAACTAATACAATTTGTTCTAAATTTCAGATGCCACCCAGGAGAGGGAGAGGTAGACCCACGAGGGAATCCTCCAGGGGCGGAGAGGGAGAGGCCCCTCAGGAGCCTGATATTCCACAGCACCGCCCCCACAGGGATTTATGTCCACAGAGCAAGTAGCTGGTATTGTGGCCCATACAGTAATGTCTCCATTACAGCTATGGCAGCCCATTTCTAGCCCATGTCTCCAGTAGTACAGGCCCACCTGGGGTCGTCTGAGTGGCAGTATGTCAGAGAGGTCTTTCAGAAGGGCCATCCCCCGGAGTTTCAGGGAGGCGCAAATGTGATACTAGCCTACCAGTGGAGGAGGGATATGCAGTGACATTTTCATATGGTCATTTGTAGTGAGGTTTAGAGACAAATGCTGGCTACTTTCAGGCAGGCTGGGGCAGCCTTACAGTGGTGGGAGTCGACGACCACTATTAGAGAGAGATATTCGATGACTATCACTGAGTTCTAGGCACGATTCGACCGCACGTACTTTCCTCCAACTATTGAAGCAGAGATGAGGATGAGGTTTCGGTAGGTGATTCAGGGTGACTATTCCGTAGCGGAGTACGAGGAGGGGTTCACTTATTTGGCTAATCTAGTGCCAGACGAGGTGAGCAATGAGGAGAGGAAGAAAGCTAAGTTCGTGGATGTTTTGTCCTGTAAGATTAGGAAACACTTGATTGGTAACCCTGCTTTAGTGACCTACATAGATGTCGGCAATGTTGCTTTGCTTCATTGTCAATATCATCGCTTCCATCTGAAGGGAAGCAAGAGGAGTGATGAGCCGAGCCATCTGGGAAAGGCGAACGGGAGTGCTACTAGCGAAGCACATCACGGGCAGGATACTCGCCACGAAAATCCTGCTAAGAGATTTCAGTATGAAGGATAGGGGTTTAGGCTGGGCTAGCAGAGCCCAAATTAGCAGCAGGTTCCTCAGGTCCAAGGAAACAATGGGGGAGGCCAGCAGGGCCAACATCCGGGACAGCCTCATCAGGGCCAACAGGGCCAGTATCAGGGAGATTTTTAGAGGCATTGCTGCATTTGCGTCTAGCCAGGCCACTTGAGAAGGTATTGTCCACAGAGAGGTAGAGGCCAGCAGTAGGGTGCCCTACAGGGACAATCGGTACAGAGGCCTCCAGCAGCATCAGATCCATAACAGAAGGGTCAGTTGCACTACAGGCGTGTGTATGAAGTTCGGGATGTTCTGATTCCACCATCACCTCAGGCGCCGCCAGCAGTCAAGGGTACGTTTCCTATTTATGGACATAAGGGTAGGATTATTTTTTATACTGGTGCATCGCATTCATTCATTAGGACGAGATTTTCTAGAGTCATTGGGTTATATAGACGATAGTCTCCTTATGTGTGTAGAGTCACCGAGGGGGGGTAGGTCACTTATACACTCATTTTGTAGAGGAGTAGACATTGTGATTGGGAACTATGTCTAGCAGCGAACCTCTTAGTGTTAGATATGGAGGGATATGACGTTATCCTAGGCATGGATTGGTTAGTAGGATGCAGGGCGATGGTGAATTATTTTGAGATAACCATAGTATTTTCCATTCCAGGAAATGAGATGTTTTAAGTGGCGATGCCTCTTCCCGAGGGAGGATCGCACACCCATTTATACTATATGGTGGTAATTTCGATAGAGACTTTGAGGATGTATTCGAGGAAATATCGGGGTTACCACCTTGTAGAGAGATTGAGTTCATCATTGATCTAGCACCAAATACTAGACCAATTTCCCGAGCACCTAATCACATGGACCCTTCAGAGATGCGTGAGTTGAGAGAGAAAATTCAACCGCTCTTGAGCCAGGGTTTCATTTGAAAGAGCACATCACCGTGGGGCACTCTTGTGTTGTTTATGAAGAATAGGGATTCCTATCTCCACTTATGTGTCGACTATAGGGAGCTAAATAAGGTCACGATATGAAATAAGTATCCGTTTCCTAGTATCAATGACTTGTTTGACTGGTTGAGAAGGCTGGCATACTTCTCCAAAATTAATTTGAGATCAGGATATCATCAATTATGGATTCGGGAGGAGGAAGTCCCTAAAACATCTTTTTTGTCACGGTATGGCTCCTACGAGTTTTAGGTGATGCCAATTGGGCTCACCAATGTACCGGCAGTGTTTATAGACCTTATGAATCAGATTTTCAAAGAGTTTATCAACCATTTTTTCATAGTGTTCATAGATGATATTATGGTCTAATCACGCACGAAGGAGGAACATGACGAGCACCTACGTATGGTTGTGCAAACATTATGGGATCACTAGATATACACCAAGTTTGAGAAGTGTGGGTTTTGGCTTTGGGAGGTGCAGTTCTTTGGCCATATTACTTCAGATCGGGGTATTGTTGTGGATCCGAGCAAGGTATCGACGGTGAGGGAGTGGGGAATACCCATGACACTGATCGAGATTCGTAGCTTTATGGGGTTTGCAGGATATTATTACCGCTTCATTAAGGGGTTTTCCAAGATTGTGGGACCGTTGACAAATTTGACTCACAAAGGGGTTCCATTTGTGTGGAGTGACCAGTGTAAGTTAGCTTTCGATGAGATAAGGGACAAGTTGACATTAGCACACGTACTTAATTTTCCTGGGGAGAGATTGGAGTACCGGGTCTATACAGATGCATCTTTGGAGGGACTTAGGGGTGTATTGTAGCAGTAGGAGAAGTTTATAGCCTATGCGTCTCGAAAGCTTAAGCTCCACAAGAGGAATCACCCCACCCACGACCTTTAGTTGGCAGCGGTCATTTTTGCTTTGAGGATATGGCGGCACTACCTTCAGGGAGAGAGGTTCACATTATTCACGGATCACAAGTCACTTCAATATCTATTCACGCAGAAGGATATGAACATGAGACAGAGGCAGGGGTAGAATTTGTGAAGGATTACCATTTTGATATCTAGTATCATCCTAGTAAGGCTAACATAGTGGTAGACGCATTGAGCCGGTGACCCACAGAGGACTTGGCAGAGGCTGGAAAGCGAAGTGGAGCGAACTTAGGCACAAAGATAAGGTTTCCAGGGCATATACGGAAGTTATAATGATCACGCCCAAGATTGTCATACCGGTGGTGAGAGCTCAGGTAAAGGATATATATTTCCAAGATTGGGTGAGGCAGTTACCAACATAGGGTGCAGAGTCCTACACCATCAGCTCAAATGGAGGGATACGCTTCATTGATAGGTTTATCGTACCCGAGGACAAGGATAGACATGCTGTTATGATTGAGTCCCATGGCTCTAGGGTCGTGGTCCATCCCGATGGGGATAAGGTGTACCAAGATATAAGGAAGCAATACTGGTGGATGGGGATGAAGCGATTCATCGTAGAGTTTATCTCAAAGTGTGCCACTTGTCTACTTGTGAAGGTGGACCACCATAGGCCTTTAGGGATGTTTCATTCGCTTGAGATTCCGGTATGAAAATGGGAGAGCATCTCTATGTATTTCATCACGGGGTTTCCAGCATCACAGAGGGGTCACTACTCCATATGGGTGATAATGAATCGGTTGGCCAAGGTAGCCCACTTTTGTCAATTCGTACATAGCAGAAATAATCAAGTTGCATGGGGTGCCAGTTAACATAGTGCCTGATAGAGACAAGATATTTGTATCGCACCTCTAGAAGAGTTTTCAGGAGGCTATGGTCACAGAGTTGAGGTTGAGTACCGCCTACCACCCACAGACGGACGGGCAGACGGAAAGGGTAAATTAGATGCTTGAGGATATGTTGTGGATGTGTATCCTTGACTTTGGGGGAGGTTAGGAAAAATACCTTCCAATGGTAGAGTTTGCATATAACAACTCGTACCAATTCACTATTGGCATGGACCCATTTGAGGAACTTTATGGGAGACCATGACGTTCACTTGCTTGTTGGTTAGAGGTGGGGGATAAAAAGTTATTAGGTCCGGAGATGATTCAAGACACGTCCGCCAAGATTGAGTTGATTCAGGGACGTATTCGTATAGCCCATGACAGGCAAAAGATCTACGTTGATGTGAATAGGAGGCATGTAGAGTTAGAGGTCGGAGACCAGGTATTGGTGAGGGTGTCCCCCATGAAAGGCGTGAGGAGGTTCGGTAAAAAGGGGAAATTATCACCAAGCTATGTGGCCCCTTTCCTATCATTGAGAAAGTAGGGCCGGTATCTTATCAACTCGGTTTGTCGGATCACCTTTAGCGGATACACGACATATTTCATGTGGCATCGTTGAAGAAATATCGAAGAAGTTCGAGGCCTTGTGGCACGTCCCATATGAAGAGATTGACGTCCAGCCTGATATCTCATATGAGGAGAGACCAATAACTAACCTCTATCATAGTGAACATAAGTTACGGTCTAATGTGGTAGCGCTAGCCCGAGTTCAGTGGGGACATCATAGTGAGGACGAATCCACTTGGGAGTGGGAGGATGACATGGGAGAGCAACACCCAGTGTTATTCGCCGCATGTACGATCTAATTTCAGTAACGAAATTCCCTTGTAAGGGGGGAAGTATGTAACACCTCGTATTTTAGGACTTTTACTAATTAATTCATTCATTAAATATTAAATTACTAGTTTGTCGTAATTTAATTGGATTAATTAATTTATTTTATTTAAATATCAATCCGGTGTTACTAGTAAATATTAATAGTAATAAGCTGATAAATGCATATTAACTATTAGTAAAATAATTCGAACGAAAATTCTGAGTGTACGGTGGAGTCCGGATGGGTCAAAATAGTTGGAAAAGAGTGCCCGGGGAAGTAAAGGGTTATTGGGACATTTTTAGGTATATTAGAGCCCACATGAGGTTGTTTGGGTCCTTTTAATAACCATAAGCATAAAACGGAATTAACCTATTAAAAGATAAAAGTGAGAGGGTGTGAGAGACATAACTCATCTTAGAAATCCTAAACAAATAGAGATAAAAGAAGGTGAAATTCGAGAAGAGTTTAGGAGCCTAAATCAAGGACTAGTGTGGAGAGTTCTTCATCAAACCCATCATCTTCAACAAAGATTCAGACCCTACAAACCCTAAAAGGCAAGAGGTTTAAATTGCTTCTAATTTAATTTGTATTTCCTGTTCATGTCATAATGGGTGTGGATTGAATGAAATGTTAGGGATAGTTCTCTAATTAAATTTTGGGTTTCTATAATTTCTGATTTTAAAAAATGTAGAGGATATAAAAATGTTATTTATAAACCCCCAATCTATATAGATGTTGAATTTAGTTTGAGAATCTCAAATTAGTGGATTAAGTATAAATCTTGAAGGGTTTTAGGGGGGAAGTCTGAACATAAATTGGAAGTTTGACACAGCTATGGCGGATGGATTTTCTTGGTAACAATGGAGGAGAGAGAGAAACAGTGTCGTTCGAATGACCTGGTATCTCATTCGATCGATGGCCAAAGTCGTTGAAACGACAGGCCAAGTTGTTCGAATGACATCGTCTGACTGCCTCTCCTCCCCTGTGTTGGCCCTAGGTTGAGAGTGTGCTACAGCGGAATAATTGCAACTTCTCAAATAAAATCAATTTTAATTGTGTGTCAACCAAACTTTAGTTAAACCCAAGTTTTAATTAAGTCCTAACACATGCATCTAAGTGATATGAAATCATAAAGAAATAAGAATGCAAAGGAAACCAAATTTCAAGATAGTCACAATATGAGGAAAAATCCCCCATAGGGGTAAAACCTTTTATTTCACTATAATTGTAAATCACAACTTACACGGTTATAATGAAATAGATTTTTGACACACTAATACCTGCTGGTGTCGGTCGGTGTCATCAGTAAAGGAACAACCGCAGCTACTCCTCAATAACACACAGTTCTATTTTCAGTAAAGATCCACACGCAACGAATCTCAAAGACCACAGTCCTATCTTTAGCCCACGAATACCATAACACTCCCTAATTTGACCTCAGTCCGGTGTCGATTTATCCTCTCTACAAAGAGTTGAACAATAGAAAAGTTATGTCCTTGGGTTCCAAAACAATTCACATAAGATTGGGACAGTTTTTTGAATTGAAAACAAGGTGTTTAAACCTTAATGGAAGAAGCCAAAAGCTTTCTGTGGATTTTGAGTGTTTGTAGAATGGAAAAAGTGAATAATTTTGGAATAAAAACATAATCTTTACTATATTCATCTTGCAGAGTCTTGATTGTTGAAGAACTTGATATTCGGATCCGTCTCGATGCATATTTGATCTTAAACGTTCTTCGACAGTGTATCGATATACGACATACTAAATTGATAACGGACATTTATAAAATCATGTCCTTATGAATCTCCCCATATGTCTATGCCGGTACAAAATAAAAAAATCCGAATTATCAAATCAAATGCCTATACAAATCTAATACCCTTCCATGAATCCAAAAGTGAAAAAGGTACTAAACATGTAGGACAATAACTTTTCTTCAAAATCTTCAACATCAAATAGGCTTTTCTCATCAGGGTGTGCAATCCAGTAATTATCAATTCTTCGTACCTACACACATGAGACAAAGAAAATACCTTCGTGACAGTTTGAAATGAGATAAAATCAAAACAATAAATATAACCAATTCTCCCCCATAATTCATAATTCGTTCTCCCCCTTATTATTTGTCCAAAATAGACAAGGAAAATAATAAACCAAAAAAATCCAATCGGGGTGTCACGATAAACAGCATAAATATGGATCAAACTACGATCATGTAGAGGAAATACTCAAGAATCTACAAACTATTTTTTATTTTTCAATTTTTTCACACAATGTTTTTTACCAAAATCACACCATGAATAACATCAAGACAACCAAATCATGGATATGGAATGAATGGGTGTGAACAAATTCAATAGGTAATAAAACTCAATCAAGCATATGTGCATGATGCATCGGTGTACTCCTATCGATTGAACATAAAAATTATCCGTAGGTGTAAAATTGTTGAATTTAGATGATATCGACTAAATCAAATCAAAAAATCAAAGCCTAAGTTATTTTCACACCAATAATTTCAAAACTTTTTAGTTCCGTTTCGAGAACTTTTCAAAAGACGTGCAAACCCATTGATACACATCCAACCAAACTCCCTCATATATGATAATGCAATTTTTATATCTAATGAGGTACTAAATTCTCAATTTAGAGAACACCTATTGGCCTAAATTTTGGCATATATTATCTTCTTTATTGCCTTACTTTTTTTGCGGACTCTTTTTCAAATGGTGGCTTTCACAAAGTCAATTTTACACTCTCATAGCTCTTTTCTGTGCACTCATTATTTTTTCAAATTCAAAAAACATTCCTTACGATCAACGGTTTTTACATGCACTACTTTTATTATTCTCGTATTGTTGCACTTGGTTTCGTTTTAAGGACAAGATTGAGATGAAAACACTCGACCAACATGTGATAGATAAGTAAAATAATCAAACAAATCCGTGCATGTGTGCAATAAAGAAAATCATGAGTCAAACATGTAGGAAGTATCAACTAATAGCATCTCAATGACTCCAAACATTGTAAAGCACGTGGATGATATGATATGTTGTCTCAAAACACTATCAAATTGTCACATGGATAAATGGAATGAAATTGTGACTCGTTCATCCTATGTGTCCATTCATATATGGGGTACACAAAATACAAAACTCTTTTTGTCTTTTTCAATTTTTCAATAAAATAAAAATGCTTTTTTATTTTTCAAAATTTTTAAGAAACGAAAACCATAAATACAAACATGGTACAAACTAGCAATAGGAATAATATCGGCATGAGAAACATCCTATGCTAGAAAACAGTAATCACAAAAATGAATCAATAATCTAAGCAGGTGTGATTAAACAAATAATGCAGTATTAGAAATTAAGCATGAAAACTAAGAATAACCGCATATAAACTATTCCAGAAGCAACTAGCAGTACCAAAAACCTAAGCAGATGAACACAGGGTACTGTAAACAGAAAAGTGCAGAAAAACAAACATGTCGTTCAAAAGAAGTATAGTGTCGCTCGAACGAGAATGCTTGTCATTCAAATGACAGCTTCTCGCGATATTAAATCTCACTCGAACGAGAACACAACACTTTCACAATTTTGCCCAAAATATTTAGCAGTTTTGCTAGGTGCAAAAAAAAGTCCCTAAAACATTACCAGGAAAGGACTGACAGATCCAATACATTGTCAAAACAATAGCGAAATAGAAAACTCAATAATTAAGTTATAACACTGGCAAAGGTATGTCAATATTCACAACTAGTGTATCACAAAATCCAATGGTATCAACCAAAGCTCCTAACATGGGGTGAATCACGAGCAAGCAAACAAGAGTTGTGAACAATTAGACCATAAGCCTCTAAATTCGATTTCCTCGCCCAAATTGATGTGTAACGAGGTGTGGGAGTTTGAGGAATCGAATTTGTTCTTTTATTAACCTTCTTAGGTCCTTTTAAAATATTATAACAGAAAAACCTAATATGTCCTTACTTACCTCAATGTGTGCAAGTGTAAATCGGGTGGTGAATGTTACTTAAAGGTGGTCCTCTCCTCAAATCCTAGGTGGAGTACTCTTCAAATTCCTAGGTGCCTCTCGCATGATGTTCCTAGGTGGCTCTCTCTTAACAACCCTCGTTGTATCTCTTTTAACAACCCAAGGCTCCTCTCTCCTAAAAATCATATGAGGCTCTCTCACACGTGTGGGGATGGCTTTGGGCATGGGTACGACACTCTCATCTAAGACTATACCACCACTATCCTCCTTAATTTGGACATTTCCTAAAATTTTATCTAACTTTTCTAAACGAAATTTTACCTTGCTTGATTATCTCAAACTCTTCTCAAGCTCACCTATCCTTGACTCGAGTAAACGCCTAGAATCCCCAAACTCTAAAAGTACCTTTTTCATACACTCCATCACCCCTCGAAGATTATCTCTCTCCCCCTCGACATATCCTAGCTTCTCTTTCAAAATTTTCTCTCATGCCCTAAGTTCTTCAACTAAAACATCATTATCATTTTTTAAGGCACGTTCTTGCAAATGAGTTTTCAATTTCAAATTTTCTTTCTTTATTTTCAAAGCTTCAGCATAAGATTCATTGAAAGTAGTTTGCAAGTTGTGCTCATCTATACTTCCATCCTCACTCTCATCACTCTCACTATCATCACTAATCACAAGGGTTGAAAGCTCTCGCCTAGAAGCATAAAAAACTTTTTCATCTGAATCATTGTCACTAAGAGTAGAACCATGAGTTGTCGGTTTATTCAATTTCTTTCTTAAATTTGTGGGACATTATTCTTTCTTGTGACCAATTCCCTCACATCCCAAACACTTATCATAATCGTTTTCAACGGAAGATTTAAAATAAAGGTTCGTGTGAATTTTCCAATTAGACTTTTCAAAAAGTTGACATCGAAAATCATCAAAACCACCAAAAGCCATTTTTTTAAGAAAAACATGATCAAACAAAATAACTTAGTGCAACCTGCTTTGATACAAAAGTGCGTGCAAAAATTAGGATCACGTGATAAATTAGCTTGACCCGCTCTGATACCAATTTGAGAGTGTGCTACAGTGGAATAATTGCGACTTCTCAAATAAAATTAATTTTAATTGTGTGTCAACCAAACTTTAGTTAACTCAAGTTTTAATTCAGTCCTCACACATGCATCTAAGTTATATGAAATCATAAAGAAATAAACATGCAAAGGAAACCAAATTTCAAGATAGTCACAATATGAGGAAAAATCCCCCACAGGGGCAAAACCTTTTATTTCACTATAATTGTAAATCAAAACTTACACGGTTATAATGAAATAGATTTTTGACACACGAATACCCGCAGGTGTCAGTTGGTGTCTTTCGCAAAGGAACAACCGCAGCTGCTCCTCAAGAACACGCAGTTGCGCCTCAAAAACTCCTAAAAATATATTTCTTTGATAAAAAACATTTAACGTTTTGCTCCAACACTTAGAAAATATTTTATGAAAAATATACCAAAATTAAAATGAATAATTATGGAATAAAAACATAATCTTTACCATATCCATCTTGCAGAGTCTTGATTGTTGAAGAACTTGATATTCGGATCCGTCTCGATGCATATTTGATCTTAAACATTCTTCGACGGTGTATCGGTATACAACATACTAAATTGATAACGGACATTTATAAAATAATGTCCTTACATGGGTGTTCAATTCTTGGGGAGGGTTTACTGTTTTGACAGGTATATTAATTGTGCTATAACTTAAGGTTTGAATTATGGAAATTATTCATGGATTATTGGGGTGTAAATTGAAAAAGGAAATTAAGGTTTAATTTGAGTAAATTAAGAACCTTAAATTATTAAGTGTGCAAAACTTATTAGGAAGAATTTTGAATAAATTTGGGATGCTTATTTTCGGGCCAAGTGAGTGAGTACGGGTATATTTATTAAGTGACACGGAGGTAATAAATTAATTAATGTGTGATTAATTGAAATTGGATCGGAATGTAAACTTGGGCTTGCTAGGCTAGGGTTATGGTAATTGTACACAGATATCCTAGATTTATTAAATATATATATTCGGTGATGTGTAGTATATATATATTTGTGTGAATTATAAATATTTGTGTGAATAATATTTATATGAAAGCATACCCCTCTAGTTCTATCATAGGAGGTTGCGCGATGTGGGTGAATCCCCTGGCTTGAGGAGCAGGGTGAGTATAGTCCCCAGGTCATAGCGTTCAAAATAAAGAATGAGACACTCTGGGTATGATTCAGTCTCATTCCGGGGGGAACTATGACCGCCTTCAATGCGTTTTATTGGTTTTTACTAATTCGGGGAGCTAACCGTATCAGGGGTCCGGGTGGATGAGTATACGTGATAATTATAGCATTTTAGAGAACATCCTTTGAGTGACTAATCGGGAGTATGGTTATGAAAATTTACTACATGTGCGTGATTGTTCTAAATGGTTGATATGTATATATGGTGCGAATAAATATGTACGGGTAAAATACATGTGAATTTTATCGATGTTGTATAACTTGTGAGAATGTTATATATTTTAAATAGGATAAGTAATGTGATTAATAACTTATATATTGGGTATTAAACTTACTCGGGTTAGAGTAACGGGAGAAGTAGGATCTATATGACAACTAGTTACGGGGTAGATAGCTAGATGGGATATATAGAAAGACGATAGGTGTGCACATTAGTTGAGGTGTGATGCTGTCCTCAAGAGAGTGTGACACTAAATTAAATATGAAGAGCATTCATGAATTTTAATTTTTTCAATTAAATTCAATTGCTAAATATTTTTAAATGTTTTGGGTTCTAACCCTTGCTATAAAAATATTTTCAAAACCTTTTAGGTGTCCTACCACCGGGGCGCTAGGCTTGATTTCTTTTCAAGGTACTTTGTTGCGGTACAGGTGGGTGCTGTAGGATTCTCATTAGATGCTTACATAATTATCTTCTAGATAGGGATAGTCTCAGATGTACTTTGAGCATGTTGCTCATGGCAGTTGTACTCTTTATTTTGGTTCATCTTGTATTGGCTATACTTTTCATGTGTTGGATTTATGTTGGATTGCTAGTATCTAGTCGATGTTTTTCGGCTAACACTTGTATTAGATATTTGTGGCATGTTTAGACCCTATTATATTGTGTTGGCCATATTTGGATTCATGTTATACTTGTTGGTTTGGGTTAATTCATAAGGTAAAATTTGGCACCGACTTAATTAAAGATTAGTTGGTTAGTAATTATAAATGTTGTGACAGTGATGCTAAGAATAAACCATATGGAAATCCTGATTTAAATTGATAAAGGTCTAATCAGAATTTAATTAAGCGGGGTGTCACATAAAGTTTCGTTACACTGTTTAACCCCATGGCTAGATAACAAGTCTATGTATAATCATAATTTGCATATTGAAAAAAAGATTAGAAAATGATATTAGTAAGATTAGTTCTACATTAAATGGTATAACAGATATTATGTACGAATGGATTGAGAAAATTGAAAAAACACAAATCATAAACTGAAACTTGTGACACCCCGCCTAATTAAATACCGGGTGATCACTCCTTTATTAAATTAACTCAAAGTGTCCAGTTTGTTCATTCTTAGCATCACTATCGAAAAATAATTTTCCTTATTAAACACTTAATAAATAATTAAGCTAAGTGTCAAAACATTTAATCTTATAAATTAAGCCCGATTATTAATATTAATTACGAAACCATTTTCACGAATACAATTAATAGTATTAAAACCAAACCATCCAAATGAAATAACATGATAGATAAATCAGTCCAAATAAAATATCCCAAATCGCAAGACAAAGTGATAATCACAAGTAATCCCAACTACAACAGAATACTGAAATAAATCAAAAGTATAAATCTCTCTGAACTAGATAAAACTAGAAATGGGCGACACATTCCCTATATAAGGAGAACAAAATGGAAGACTGAGAAGACAAGGAGGAAGTAGTCTAATTCAAAGACCTGCAAGTCCTACACTAGCTGCAGCACGTAAACAATCCAAATATCCAAGCCTGACGCCCATGTGGCTGGGCGCCTGTAATATATACATATATATGTACAAGAGAGAGAGAAAATCACAAAAAACGGGTCAGAGCCCGAGTGTAGAACAGTTTAGAAAATAGTTTATCAAGTATTTAAAATGCTTACCGACTAATATAACCACCATGTTAGTACGCGACACTCTCTTAAGATTTCTCACATCTCATCTAGTGTGCACGCCTACCGTACTACTAAATGCCTCATAAGTCTGTCTAACTTATCTCCTAATGATTTTAATTCAAGAAGTCACAAGGATATGATATTTAGTTTAGGGATCAATCTCTTCATGATTACTTACGTTACTTAATATATCTCATTACCGTTATGAAGTTCCCGAACACTTTATATACATTTTGGAGCATTTATTCAACACTTAACTACTTATACGCACAGTAGACGATTTCCATATATACGTATATATATATTAATCACTAATATAATATATATACTATTGGCACCCCACATAAAATCTATGGTGTTGGCATACTCTGCTATCAAGTCCCCGTATCACTCGTACTAAGGGAAATACTATTTCGGAATCACTCTCGAACCGTACTAACACAATACACATAAAAATGAAGGCGAAGCATAGTTCCAAATCACTAAGAGGTCAACACATACCCCTCACGTCTCTTAGGACCGTCTGACTATCATTCTCAGATAGCTTGTACCAAGGAATCCTATGTTCTAGGGTATAATTCAATATCCCTCATAAAGGTCCCATCGAGATAAGACTGTCCCGGCGCAGCTACCTCCGTGATAGCAAGTAGCGTGGGTATGATTATACACAAGAATAATATAAATATATACACATGCACTCAGTCATATATATAAATATTCTCATTTTCCAATTTGGTTCACCCACGACCCATAATAATAATTATTAACCGTACTTAGTTCAATATTACCCGATTATCTCGCATAAAGGATTCGTCTCATTTATTCTCAATCACAATCATTTCATACTTACTTCTCGTCTCTTGAAGTATTCTCTTTCACTAAAGATAATTTCAGTAGGTTCACCATCTCTAAACTACTAGTCTAAGTCATTTATAAACATCTCAATTCCGTAGCTAACGTGCGAACGATTTTCAATATGTAGTAACCCCCCCCCCCCTTCGTTAACCCTCGGTTTCATCCCATATAAAACTTCATTCAATAGTATTCTACTTAGACCCTACTAGTCCTCTTCATGACCCATTATTCTCTTTAAATAATATTCAAGGGTTCCTACGCCTTTTATCCGGATTAAACAAAAAGGGAAAAAATGTTGTTTTCCAGGAGGGATCAATCGATCGAGAAAAGGGATCGATCGATCGACACTCTTGGGTCAATCGATCGACACTCTTGGGTCAATCGATCGATCAAGCAGTTCTTCCCCATAAAACTACAAATTCTACTTACGGGTTTCATCCAATAATTTCCTCCAAAACACCATTAATGATCCTCAAACTCCTAAACAAGTTTACTACTGGTTACATATACCTATATACATGATTTCCTACGTGAATCATGTACAAATTCATCAAATGTAACGAATTAAAGGATAATTCATCATAATGATCAAGAACCCTAATTTTTCATAAATTTCAAATCTTCTAATTCTTTTTCCATATTTCTCACTTCTAAATCAATACAATTTCGTGGGTAATCCTCTACATATGTTGAGATTTCTAGATTACATTTATTTCCTCTAAAGCATGTGATTAAAATTCTCTAAATCATCAATTTCTTCCTTAAAACATATAATCATCGACCCTATTATAACATGGGAGAAGTATTAACTAGAAAAATAGCAAGATAGATACTTGATTGGGATTCAAAGGTCTGATTTGTTGGTGATAAGGATATGGCTGCGTTCCTCATATTACGATCTATGCCCCGGTGGTGTTAATCTTGAAAGAGGTGCTACGGTTTGTGATCAGTTCTTGAAAAGCTCTCTACCTCTATTCTCTAATGGTCGTTCTAAGTTTCTGTTATTGTTAACCCTAAAAGCTAAACTCTAATAGCTGATGTAACTTGGGAAAATTCGTGGGTTTAATTACCCAAAAATACAGACTGACTATAATACCCTCCCGGGAAATCAGTTAGTCCTAAAAACACTCCGAGACCCAAACTAAACCCTCGGGTACACTTATCTGACTATTTTTACCCTTACGGACACGTTGGCGCACTCAAAACGATCATACAGGTGACTTATAATTTATTCACTTTTATAATAATAATTTAGTCCCGACACGACGCAGGCGCGTCCCGACTTAATTTTCATATTATTCACTCGTGACAATTTTAATAAATTCAATCTCATATATTACTTTACTCACCTAGTAATGTTCAACATAATTCTTACCAATAATTACTAACTCTCATCACGCTAGTAAATATTCAATTTAAAATCCGAATTACTATTAAATTAATTTATCCCAATTAAATTTAATTAATCCCATAATTAAAGGCCATAAAAATATGGGGTATTACATACTTCCCCCTTAATAACGGAATTTCATTCCAAAATTTGGAAAATAAGTCCTACCTGGTAAAACAATTCTAGATACTTTATCAGTACTCAAAACTAACTTTAGGGTAAGGCATTCAATTACTATAGCCCCCTCCTGACAGTAAGCTTATTTAACACTCTCAACACTATCAGTTATAGGGTCACACCTTAATAACGTCACTTCACATTGTGATCCAATCCGTCGCTATTCAAATAAGACGTGCCTATACATCATTGGCCCCCATTGTCTCAATATTATTGGGATGTCGCACCTCACAATGTATCAACTACTCGTATTTATCTAAACACAAAACTCCCATTCTGAGATAAACCATGCGAACATTTGACCACTCTTGTCACTAGAACCTGATGCTCTGATACCACCTGTGACACCCCGCCTAATTAAATACCGGGTGATCAGTCCTTTATTAAATTAACTCAAAGTGTCCGGTTGGTTCATTCTTAGCATCACTGTCGAAAAGTAATTTTCCTTATTAAACACAAAATAAATAATTAAGCTAAGTGTCAAAACATTTAATCTTATCAATTAAGCCCGATTGTTAATATCAATTAAGAAACCATTTTCATGAATACAATTAATAGTATTAAAACCAAACCATCCAAATGAAAGAACGTGCTAGATAAATCAGTCCAAATAAAATATCCCAAATCGCAGGACCAAGTGATAATCACAAGTAATCTCAACTACAACAGAATACTTAAATAAATCAAAAGTACAAATCTCTCTGAACTACATAAAATTGGAAATGGGCGACACATGCCCTATATAAGTAGAACTAAATGGAAGACTGAGAAGACAAGGAGGAAGTCGTCTACTGCAAAGACCTGCAACTCCCACACTAGCTACAACACGTAAACAGTCCAAAAATCCAAGCCTGACGCCCCTATGGCTGGGCACCTGTAATATATACATATATATGTACAAAAGAGAGAGAAAATCACAGAAAACGGGTCAGAGCCCGAGTGTAAAATAGTTTTGAAAATAGTTTAGCAAGTATTTAAAATGCTTACCGGCTAATATAACCACCATATTAGTATGCGACACTCTCTTGAGACCTCTCATCTAGTGTGAATTCCTACCGTACTACTAAATGCCTCATAAGTCTATCTAACTTATCACCCGATGATTTTAATTAGAGAAGTCACAAGGATATGATATTTAGTTTAAGGATAAATATTTTCATGATTACTTACGTTACTTAATACATCTCATTACCGTTATGAAGTTCTCGAATACTTTATTTACAATTTGGAGCATTTATTCAATACTTAACTACTTATACGCATAGTAGAAGATTTCCATATATACGTATATATATATATATATATATATATATATATATATATATATATACATACTATCGGCACCCCACATAAAATCTATGGTGCTGGCATACTCTGATATCAAGTCCCCGTATCACTCGTACTAAGGGAAATACTAGTTCGAAATCACTATCGAACTTTATTAACACAATACACAAAAAATGGAGGTGAAGCATAGTTCCAAGTCACTAAGAGGTCAGCACATACCCCTCACGTCTCTTAGGACCGTCTGGCTATCATTCTCAGATAACCTGTACCAAGGAATCCTATGTTCTAGGGTACAAGTCAATATCCCCCATAAATGTCCCATCGAGATAAGATTGCCCCAACTCGGCAACCTCCGTGATAGCAAGTAGCGTGGGTATGATTATACACAAGCATAATATAAATATATACACATGCACTCGGTCATATATATAAATATTCTCATTTTTCAATTAGGTTCACCCATGACACATAATAATTATTATTAACCGTACTTAGTATAATTTTACCTGATTATCTCGCATAAAGGATTCATCTCGTTTATTCTTAATTATAATCATTTCATACTTACTTCTCGTCTCTCTAAGTATTCTCTTTCACTAAAGATAATTTCAGTAGGTTCACCCTCTCTAACCTACTGGTCTAAGTCAATTATAAACATCTCAATTCCTTAGCTAACGTGGGAATGATTGTCAATATGTAGTAAACCCCCTGTTAACCCTCGGTTTCATCCCATATAAAATTTCACTCAACGGTATTCTACTTAGGACCTACTGGTCCTCTTCATGACCCATTATGCTCTTTAAATAATATTCAAGGGTTCCTATGCATTTTATCCAGATTAATTGAAAAGGGAAAAAATGTTGTTTTCTAGGAGGGATCGAGAAAAGAGATCGATCGATCAAGTAGTTCTTGTCCAGAAAACTGCAAATTCGACCTACGGGTTTCATCCAATAATTTCCTACAAAACATTATTAATGATCCTCAAACTCCCAAACAAGTTTACTACTTGTTACATATACCTATATACATGATTTCCTACGTGAAGCATGTAAAATTCATCAAATGTATCGAATTAAATGGATAATTCATCATAATGAACAAGAACCCTAGTTTTTCATTAATTTCAAATATTCTAATTCTTTTTCTAGATTTCTCACTTCTAAATCAATACAATTTCGTGGGTAATCCTCTACTTATGTTGAGATTTCCAGATTACACTAATTTTCTATAAAGCATGTGATTAAAATTCTCTAAATCATCAATTTATTCCACAAAACATATATTAATCAACCCTATGTGACACCCTAACTAATTAAATACCGGGTAGCTACTCCTTTATTCAAATTAATACAAAATGTCAAGTTGGTTCAGTACGTAGCATCACTGTCGAAAATATTTTTAGATAATTACTAGCCACCTAATATTTAAAAAGTGAGTTGCCAAATTTTATTAAATTAAGCTGACATGCAACCAATTAAATTATAAGCTAACTATACCACATCCACATCACAATCACAATAGAATAATAATGGAACAATTAAAACCAGTCTGGAGTAACACTCCCCTGAATAATCCAAATACTGAATAAATCCCAATACAAAGTCTGAATAAATAAATAAATCCAAAACTGAAATGAAACTGGAAGTCTGAGAATGCTATCTCTAAATGGAAAGGGGCGACATGTCGTAACTGATAAATGACCCTGAATAGAATCAAATGCAGAATGTGGAGGCATCTACAATCGAGATCCTGTAACTTCCACAGCAGCTACAACATGTCAATGGAATGGAACTCCTATGCTTGGCGTCCCTATGGCTGGGCAACTAAAAAAGGTTTTACAAGAAAAATAGATTTGAAAGCAAACGGGTCAGAGCCTGAGGTGAAAACAGTTTAAAAATATAGCAAGTGTTCAATTGCAATAAACAGTGAATATTATACACATGTTAGTTACGTGCTCTCACATGAGTTCCTCACCCCTCAACTAATGTGTACGCCTAACGTATATCCTTAACCCGTCCTAGTTATGCCATTAACTAACTAGTTTATACCACTACCTGTCCTCACATAACAATATAGGGGTTTATTAACATCGTTCTAACATATCCTGCGTGTAACTCACCTTTTCATTGATAAGATTAATTTACAACAATTATGATAGGAAATTCTCATTTTTAATCCCATTCAAGATGTCTCAATCATTTATATTCACACTTTAACAAGGAGTCCGTTATAATCACAAGTATATTATTCTCAGCACAAATATACAAATATGGCACCCCTAGGCTAAGCTCCGGTGCACACATACTCTGCTATCGAATCCCAGTACATCACGTACATAAGGACTATGTGTTTCGAATCTCTTAGGAACCGTTTCAATAAGCAAAATCAGACATATTGGAGGCGGAAATAGTTCATATACCCATTGGTCACGCACATACCTACGCTCCCATGGCCAGCTGACTTATTAACTCATAAATAATCCATTCACGGCCCTATGTCCTTAAGGTACCAATCTAAATCCTCCATAGGCACACAAAGATTAGATGGCCCTGTTTCGAAAGTCGACCTCCCGTGATAGTAAGTATGGTAGGTATGTCATACACATAATAATCCATATATTAAGCATTCACACAACTTAGATAACTTGTTATATTATTAAAGGTATATTCTTCGCCCTATACCATTTGTCTAATTCATACACTGTGATTATTCCGGATGATATATAATATATTTCCCCGATACGTCCAACGTCGTATAGCTTCGATTACTTAAAACCTAACCGAAGAAGATACTAAGTCTTTTATTTTTCTCACATAACAATTCAGTACTCCGAGCTCCTTCTTTATTTCCTAAATTCTAACCTATCACTCCTAAGAATTTAAATCATGTTCTTGCATTATAAAATAGGAAATTACTCGTTGAACCCTCGTAAATTCAACACTACCTTCCAGCCAAATTCTAATATGTTTCGGGCTTCAAATATATATCCCTACTGGTCTCCTTCAAGTCCTAATGTATTCACATAATCCCCAACTACAACGTTCGATGGCTGAAAACACTTAAAATTAAAAAGGGAAAAAGGTCTCAGTTTCTGAGGAGATCGATCAATCGATCGACCTTGAGTATAGATCGATTGAGCCCAGTCGATCGATCGACCTATGAATGTCGATCGATCGACCTATGAATGTCGATCGATCGATCAAGCAGGTTTAGGATATGGTTTCCTTCATTTTCAGTCCCAAATTTTGTCCCAAATCTTCATTACATGACGTTAAATCCTAAAGTAAACATATTGGGTCATTATATTACATAATTACATGATTCTTAACGTTCCATAACTCTCAAATCATTATCAAATAGACTTTTCTTGCATCAAATCATCCTATTATCATAAAAACCTTTTTTTTCTATTTTCTTGAAGAACCATCATACTTATCTTCCTAAATCCGTTTTTAATTCATCAAGGGTTATGATTTTGTTAATGAAAAACTTCCACCATTAAACTACATGCAAATCCTATCCAAAATTTGGGTTTCTTCTCGAAATTTCATGAGTTTAAGTCATTGTTCATAGCTATCATCAAATCCTACACTATCATGGATAAAGTATTCGCTGAAACTTAATGAAATCAAATCACTTGCCTGGGAATTGATGTTCTGATCCATTGTTGATGTTAAGGGTTGTTTCTCTTCCTCTCTCCGGTCACAATTTCGGCGAATAGTGGTGGTGTGTGGTGGTTATGGCCTTGAGAACTTCTTGTAACTTCTCCTTTTTCTCACGTTGCCCACTCCTTGATTTTTCACAAATAATGGCCATAATGGCCCAAATATTGGCTGATAAATAAAGCCTAAAATTCATGGGTCAAAATCCTTTAAAAATTAAAATGACTAAAATACCCTCCCGAGTTGCCGGTTTGGCCTAAAAATGCCTCGGGACCCAAACTAAACCCCCGGCTAGTATTTTTTGACTATTTCACCCCTCCGGACACATTGGCGCACTCAAAATGACCATATGGATGATAAAATTATAATTTAATTTTTTTTAATTAAATTGATTCCTGACGTGACTGACACGCGCGTCTTAACTTAATTTTCCGAATTGTCGTATTTGTGACTCACGATAATTTTAATAAATTCAATAATCATATATTACCATATTCACCCAGTAATATTCAACATTATCATCATAATCAAATACCAACTCACATCTCGCTGGTATTTAAATTCGAATTAATTTTCAATTAATTCCCATTTAATTTAATTAATTCCCATTTAATTTAATTAATCCCATTAAATAACATCAATAAAATCACGGGGTATTACATACTTCCCCCCTAATAATAGAATTTCATCCCAAAATTCAGAAATAAAATATACCTGGCACAAATAACTCAGGATAACGCTCGCGCATCTCATCCTCGCGCTCCCAGGTAGACTCCTCAGTATTATGATGCTGCCACTGAACACGTACTAACGGTACTATCTTCGACCTCAATCTCCTCTCGCTATGGTCTAGAATAGCAACCGACCCATCCTCATAGGAACTATCTGGCTATAGATCAATATCCTCTAAAGCAATGTGAGTATGGGCCAAATCATCCTGAAGATATCTCCTCAGTGAGGAAATATGGAACACGTCATGGACCCTATTCAAGTGTTTCGGTAACCCAAGTTTATACACGACTAGCCCAATTCGCTCGATAATAGGTAATGCCCCCACATATCTAGGCACCAACTTTCCCTTCTTCCCGAAACACATAATCCCCTTCATAGGAGTTACTCTGAGCAGCACCTGATCCCCCACATTGAACTCTCGAAAGGACCTCTTGGCATCGGCATAACTCTTCAGTTGTTCTAGAGCTACCCGAATACAGCTCCGTATCATCTCTATCCTCGTCGAAGTATCCTGAATCACCTCCAGCCCAAGGAGTTTGTTATCCCCCACCTCTAGACAACATGATGAGGAACGACAAGGTCTACCGTACAACGCCTCGAATGGAGCCATACCAATAGTGAACTGGTAGGAGTTATTATAAGAAAACTCCACCAGTGGAAGATACTTCTCCCAACCACCTCCAAAGTCTAGGATGCACATACGCAACATCTCTTCCAACATATGATTCATCCGTTCGGTCTACCCATCTTTCTGCATGTGATAGGTTGTACTCAATCACAACTCCATTCCCATGGTTTCCTAGAAACTCTCCTAAAATCGTGATACAAATATCTTATCTCGATTAGACACGATATTGAGAGGCACTCCATGGAGTCTCCCTATCTCAGGTATAAAGATTTGGGCATACTGTCCCGTAGTGTAATATGTCCGGGCTGGCAGAAAGTGAACAACCTTTATCAACCGATCCACGATCACCCATATGGAGTCGTGACCTCTCGGCGATGTAGGTAATTCCATGATGAAGTCTATGAAAATGCTCTCCTATTTCCACATAGGAATCTCTAATGGCTGTAAAAGTCCTATCGACCTCTGATGGTCCACCTTTACTAGCTGACAAGTGGCACATTTCGAAATGAACTCGGTAATATCTCTCTTCATCCCGCTCCACCAGTACTACCGCCTCATATCCTGGTACATCTTATCCCCACCAGGATGCACCACGAATCGTGATCCGTGTGACTATGTCATTACCTCGTGTCGCAAGTCCTCCCCCTCAGGAATAACTAACCTTACATTGAAGCGTAAGCCCCCGTCTGAACTAACAGTATAAGACTCAGCCCCCTATGCTAACAATCGTACTATTTGCTCTTGACAAAACGGGTCTGCTGCCTGGGACTGTATCACCCTTGTAATAATCTGGGGCGTAACTGTCATCACCGACATGAATGATTCGGCCACTGCGTCCTGGTGTCTCAACTCCTTCCACTTTACTTTCCACACCTCGGCCACCTCACCTACTGGCCTATGTCTTAATGCGCTACTACCACGTTAGCCTTCCCTCGGTGGTATTGGATATCGAACTGATAATCCTTCACAAACTCGAGCCACCGGTGTTGACGCACATTCATCTCCTTCCGTGTGAAGAGGTACTTAAGGGACTTGTGGTCTGTGAATAAACGGAATTTCTCCCCCCCCCCCCAGGAGATAATGTCTCCAAATCCGAAGAGCAAATATAACTGCCGCTAACTCCAAGTCGTGGGTGGGGTAATTCTTCTCGTGAATCTTAAGCTTACGGGAAGCATAAGCTATAGCCTGACTCTCCTGCTGCAGTACACCTCCAAGTCCTAGTAAGGACACATCAGTGTAGACTTGATACTCCACTCCGGGCCTGGGCAAAGCTAACATTGGTGCTGAGGTCAACTTGTCCTTTAACTCGTCGAAAGCCAACTGGCAGGCATCGCTCCAGATAAATGATACACCCTTGCGAGTCAGATGTGTCAAAGGACCCACTATCTTCGAGAACCCTCGAATAAACCTCTTATAGTATCCTACTAATCCCAAGAAACTACGTATCTCTATTGGTGTCGTGGGCTGTCCCCACTCCCTCATCGCTGATACCTTCCCCGGATCAACAAATATCCCCCTATCTGAAATGATATGCCCTAAAAATTGAACCTCCTTCAGCCAAAACCCACACTTCTCATATTTTGCATACAACTCGTTCTGACGCATCCTCTGCAAAACCTGCCTCAAGTGCTCGACATGCTCCTCCTCTGTCTGGGAGTAAACCAGAATGTCATTAATGAAGATAATGATGAACTGGTCTAGGAACTATCTGAACACCCTATTCATCAAGTCCATAAACACGGTTGGGGCGTTGGTTAGGCCAAAAGTCATAACCCTGAACTCGTAGGAACCATATCTCGTCAAGAATAGTCTTCGAGACATCCAGCCCCTGATACGTAACTGATAGTATTCTGATCTCAAGTCAATCTTTGAGAAGAAGGCAACTCCTCTCAACTGGTCGAATAGGTCATCAATTCGGGGAAACGGATACTTATTCTATATCGTGACTTTATTCAATTCCCGATAATCTAAACACAACCTCAAAGATCCATCCCTCTTCTTAACGAACAACACAGGACCCCATGAAGAAGTACTCATACGGATAAACCCCTGACCCAACAGCTGCTCTATCTGATCTCGTAGCTCCCTCATCTCCACTCGAGCCATACGGTAAGGTGTGCGGACTATCGACCGAGTGCCCAATGTTAAATCTATAACGAAGTCTATCTCTCTACTAGGAGGTAATCCCTGAATATCTTGAATTACGTCAGCGAACTCCCTAACAACTGGAATCAAATCAAGTGGTATCACCACCTCCCTAGAGGTATCCTCCTCTATATAGTAAAAGTGAGTGGATGATACTCCATCAGGACAAGGCATCGCCACTAGGAACATCTCCTGTTCGGGTATGGCAAAAATAATACTCCAATTGAAACAATCAATCATGGCTCAATATGCAACCAGTCAATCCATACCAATGATCGTATCGTACTCAGACATATATAATACTAACATATCGTCAATTAAAGTAAATCTCCCAATCTCTATGCCCACACCTGTACATATAAGAGAAATCACAGAAGCCCTACTCAACGGTGAATATACACAAGTAACAGTGCTCTTCGCGGTATCTAATAACCCCATAGCGCGTGAAAATCTCGTGGCAATAAAACAGTCTGTGGCTCCCGTGTCAAATAAAATATGCCCCATAGTCCCATGAATAGAAAACATACCCTTAATCGCGAGTGGATCCAGTGGGACTGCGGCCTTTTAGAGATGGTAAACTCGACCGTACTGAAGTTGTCCCTGCTGGGATAGGTGGCAATGCTGGCATCTGCAGTGGCGTTGGGAGGGCGGCGAGAAACACCGGTCTCTAGGGCCCATGTCGAGCGCCCTACTACTGCTGTTGCGGGCCCTGTCCCTTTCAGGACACTCCTGGCATTTGTGGTCAATCTTTCCACATATGAAACATTTCCTTGAGAAGTTACCCCCTCTCTGACCCTGCTGCCCACGGCCCTGATGGCCGTTACCACCCCTACCCTGGCTATGTTAGCCCTGCGAAATTGTTGCTGGACCTACTGGCCGTGCTGACCCTGCTAGCCATGCCGAAAACCTCCCTGGCCTGAAACCTACTAATATAAATCTCTTATAATCCCCCTGTTGGGAAGTCTAATCACCCTACCTGTGCTGACCCTGAGCTGACTGTGCCCCGCTGGCACCATTTCCCCCTTGTCCTGCCCTGCTAGCTGGAATCTCCTGCTCGCTTACCCTCTGATAAATGAAAGCGGTGGTCCTGGAAGTGAAGTAATGCTGCGTTAACCACATCTGAATATGTGGCTAACGAGAGATTACCTAGAAGGTGCTAACGAATCCTCCACGTCAACCCATCCATGAACTTCTAGAACTTCTTCTCTTCAGTAGGGATCTCATCGGGAATGATGTTCAGAAGATTGGTGAACTCGAACTCATACTCTGCCACTATCCTCCCTTCCTGCTTAAGGTTCATAAATTTTTGCCTTATCTCGGTGTGAACTGCTTAGGGGAAATATTTGCGGTCGAACCGCACCCATAACTCTTTAATAGAAAGAACATCTCTCTCTTCTGCAGTGGTAATAGACTCCCACCACTGCAATGCTGATCCTACCAGCTTAAATGTAGCCAGTATCTTCATCTGCACATCTGTACACTCGCACATCCTCAAGTGTCTTTGGATGTCCTTCTTCCATTGGCTCGACACAACAACGTCAGAGCTCCCTACGAACTCCGGAGGGTTCGCCTTATGAAAGGCACTACGTAGCATCACTATCGAAAACATTTTTAAACAATTACTAGCCACCAAATATTTAAAAAGTGAGTTGCCAAATTTTATTAAATTAAATTGGCATGCAACCAATTAAATTATAAACTAACTATACCACATCCACATCACAATTACAATGGAATAATAATGGAACAATTAAAATGAGTCTGGAGTAACACTCCCCTGAATAATCCAAATACTGAATAAATCCCAATACAAAGTTTTAATAAATAAATAAATCCAAAACTGAAATGAAACTGGAAGTCTGAGAATGCTATCTCTAAATGGAAAGGGGAAACATGCCCTAACCGATAAATGACCCTGAATATAATCAAATGCAGAATGTGGAGGCGTCTACTACCGAGATCCTGTAACTTCCACAACAGCTACAACACATCAATGGAATGGAACTCCTACGCTTGACATCCATATGGTTGGGCACCTAAAAAAGATTTTACAAGAAAAATAGATTTGAAAGCAAACGGGTCAGAGGCCGAGGTGAAAACGGTTTAAAAATATAGCAAGTGTTCAATTGCATTAAACAGTGAATATTATACACATGTTAGTTACGTGCTCTCACATGAGTTCCTCACCCCTCAACTAATGTGTACGCCTAACGTATATCCTTAACCCGTCCTGGTTATACCATTAACTAACTAGTTTATACCACTACCTGTCCTCACATAACAATATAGGGGTTTATTAACATCGTTCTAACATATCCTGCGTGTAACTCACCTTTTCATTGATAAGATTAATTTATAACAATTATGATAGGAAATTCTCATTTTGAATCCCATTCAAGATGTCTCAATCATTTATATTCACACTTTAACAAGGAGTCCGTTATAATCACAAGTATATTATTCTCAGCACAAACATACAAATAGGGAACCCCTAGGCTAAGCTCCGGTGCACACATACTCTGCTATCGAATCCCATACATCACGTACATAAGGACTATGTGTTCCGAATCTCTTAGGAACCGTTTCAATAAGCAAAATCAGACATATTGGAGGCGAACATAGTTCATATACCCATGGGTCACGCACATACCTACGCTCCCATGGCCAGCTGACTTATTAACTCATAAATAAGCCATTCACGACCTTATGTCCTTAAGGTACCAATCTAAATCCCCCCGTAGGCACACAAAGATTAGATAGCCCAGTTCCGAAAGCCGACCTCCCGTGATAGCAAGTATGGTAGGTATGTCATATACATAATAATCCATATACTAAGAATTCACACAACTTAGATAACTTGTTATATTACTAAAGGTATATTCTCCGCCCCATACCTTCTGTCTAATTCATACACTATGATTATTCCGGATGAAATATAATATATTTCCCCGATACGACTCACGTCGTATAGTTTCGAGTACTTAAAACCTAACCGAAGAGGTTACTAAGTCTCCTATTTTTCTCGCATAACAATTCAGTACTCCAAGGTCCTTGTCTAACCTATCACTCCTAAGAATTTAAGTCATGTTCTCGCATCATAAAATAGGAAATTACTCGTCGAACCCTCGTAAATTCAACACTACCTTCCAACCAAATTCTAATATGTTCCGAGCTTCAAATATATATCCCTACCAGTCTCCTTTAAGTCCTAATGTATTCACATAATCCCCAACAACAACGTTCGATGGCCGAAAACACTTAAAATCAAAAAGGGAAAAAGGTCTCAATTTCTGGGGAGATCGATCGATCGACCTATGAATGTCGATCGATCGATCAAGCAGGTGCAGGCTACGGTTCCTTCATTTTCAGACCCAATTTTTGTCCCAAATATTTATTACATGATGTTAAATCCTAAAGTAAACATATTGGGTCATTATACTACCTTATTATTTGATTCTTAACGTTTCATAACTCTCAAATCATTATCAAATAGACTTTTCTTGAATCAAATCATCATATTATCATAAAAACCCTATTCTTCTATTTTCTTCAAGAACCATCATACTTCTCTTCCTAAATCCATTTTTAATTCATAAAGGGTTATGATTTTTTTAATGAAAAACTTCCAGCATTAAACTACATGCAAATCCTATCCAAAATTTAGGTTTCTTCTCCAGATTTCATGAGTTTCAATCATTGTTCATAGGTATCATCAAATCCTACACTATCATGGATAAATTATTCACTGAAACTTAATGAAATAAAATCACTTGCCTGGGAATTGATGTTCTGATCCGTTGGTGATGTTAAGGGTTGGTTCTCTTCCTCTCTTCGGTCACAATTCTGGCGAATAGTGGTGGTGTGTAGTGGTTATAGCCTTGAGAACTTCTTGTAACTTCTCCTCTTTCTCGCGTTGCCCACTCCTTGATTTTTGACAGATAATGGCCCTAATGGCCCAAATATTGGCTGATAAATAAGTCCTAAAATTCTTGGGTCAAAATCCTTTAAAAATTAAAATGAATAAAATACCCTCCTGGGTTGTCGGTTTGGCCTAAAAATGCCTCGGGACCCAAATTAAACCCCCCGCTAGTGTTTTCTGACTATTTCGACCCCTCCGGAGACGTTGGCGCACTCAAAATGACCATAAGGATGATAAAATTATAATTTACTTTTAAATCCAATTAAATTGATTCATAACGCGACTGACACGCGCGTCCCAACTTAATTTCCCGAATTATCGTATTTGTGACTTGCGACAATTTTAATAAATTCAATAATCATATATTACCATATTCACCTAGTAATATTCAACATTATCATCATAATAAAATACCAACTCACGTCTCGCTGGTATTTAAATTCGGATTAATTTTCAATTAATTCTCATTCAATTTAATTAATCTCATTAAATAAAATCAATAAAATCACGCGGTTTTACACCCTATTTTAACATGGGAGAAGTATTAACTAGAAAAATAGTAAGATTGATACTTGCCTGGGATTTGAAGGTCTGATTTGTTGATGATAAGGATATGGCTGCGTTCCTCGTCTTACGATCTATGCCCCGGTGGTGTTAATCTTGAAAGAGGTGTTATGGTTTGTGACCAATTCTTGAAAAGCCCTCTACCTTTCTTCTCTAATGGCCGTTTTAAGTTTCTGTGATTGTTAACCCTAAAAGCTAAACTCTAATAGCTGATATAACTTGGGAAAATTCATGGGTTTAATTACCCAAAAATACAGAATGACTATAATACCCTCCCGGGAAGTCAGTTAGGCCTAAAAATGCCCCGAGACCCAAACTAAACCCCTGGTACACTTTTCTGACTATCTCGACCCTTACGAACACGTTGGCGCTCTCGAAATGACCATACGGGCGACTTATAATTTATTCACTTTTATAATAATAATTTAGTCTCGACACGACACAAGCGCGTCCCGACTTAATTTTCATAATTGTTATATTATTCACTCGTGACAATTTTAATAAATTTAATCTCATATATTACTTTACTCATCTAGTAATGTTCAACATAATTCTTACCAATAATTACTAATTCTTGTCATGCTAGTAAATATTCAATTTAAAATCCGGATTACTATTAAATTAATTTATCCCAATTAAATTTAATTAATCTCATAATTAAAGGCCGTAAAAATACGGGGTATTACAAAACTATGTAAAAAAAGAAATTAGACTGTATTGAATTCAACTTTAAAAAGTTGACCAAAAAATTACCCAACTAGGATCAATCTCAAATTTAGACTTAGAAGAAGTAAGAAACAAAAAATTAAAAATCTATTAACGAAAATATATAATCATAATCAACGAGAACCGACTAAAATGAATCATCCATGAGATAACGAGATCTCTAGATTATATTATGTTAATGAAGAAATTAAAGCTCTTCAAACAGAAGGATTTAATTACACTTAATATATAAATTTTAAATAAATACGAAACTGTTAGATACATTTATATAAAGACCCAAATTTAGATATTTCTGAAAGAAATAAACTCATTGAATAAATACAAACCACGTATTTGGAACATGAAACATTATTAAAATATTTTTGATATAAAATAAACCAATATTTATGGGATGAAGAAGAAAATGATCCCCGCATATAGTAAACACTATAAATGATGGAAAAAAAGCCGAAGAACCACTAAAAGAATTCCATAATTGTTGTTACCAAAATTAATATGCTGAGGTGAACGAATAATACGAAGACACGTGTCAATCTACGTGGCACAATAGCAGCAAGGAAGTTCATTTCCTTCGGCCAATTCATGTTCTCTCCGAGGTACGAAGATATCCCGAGGAACTTTAGCACCCCGAGGTACTCCAGCGCTCCGAGGAACTCTTGATCAACGAGCCACTAAGGCGGTCCGAGCTGCATCTCGGCTGTACCATTAATTACCAGACGGACAACTGTTAGATTATTCATTGAATAATTATATTCTTGACGCCCACGCTACATTAAATGTATTACCCTTTCATATGTATGTCATTTAATGTATCGAACCTTCATGTACAGCCTAAAGGCTATAAATACCTTGTATCATCCTCATTCAAGGGGGACCGAAATTTCTTGAGAGAACTTGTAATCAAGAATTCTGCAAACATTCAGCAATAACATAACAGTGGACGTAGGCTTTATTCCTAGCCGAACCACTTTAAAAATCTTTGTCTTATTTATTTATCTGTGATTGAATAATTAGAGCAATCTAGTTTTTTACATCAACAGATTGGCGCCGTCTGTGGGAAACGACTGTTATTATCGTTTTTCATAAAAAATCATTTACCATCAATGGCAGATAACCCAGAATCCAGTAATCGAAATGCTGGAAATACTGGAAATCTTCCAAATCCATCTGCATCTCCAGATCTGGCCGGAATTATGAAAAATCTGGCTCAAGGACAAACCGCCATGCAAGAATCTATGAGGCAACTCATTCAAACTCTTCAAGGCGGTGCACCTACATATTCAGGGCAAAGGAGTGATCGTGGGCAATCGCGATCCAGACGTACTGGGTCATATCGCAATGAAGAATCTAATGATTCTTCTTATCAACCTGGGCGAACTTCATCAATACAGGCCACGGATACAGATCAACGTATCACTCTCTCTCCGGAGAGAACTAGAGCTTTAGAAAGATTAAGCAGAGTGTCTCCTTTCAGTCGATTAGGACCAAGGAGGAATATGAGTCCACCTAGAGCTCCATCGAGAAGTTTACGGCCACCATCAGGTTTGAGAGAAGGATCAGCACAATCACGACCAGCTACTCGTCAAGATAAATCTCAGGAAGCTATGTCAGAACAATCAATTGCTCGGACTAGGCGGCCTGAGGAAGGGAATGAAGCATGGAAAGGTTCCATTCAACGGTTGGAGCAGAGACTGGGAGAAATGGCTAAAGCGAGGAACCCTTTACAGAGAACTTTTGTTCAAGGGACACCTTTTGTGCAAGCCATTGTGGATTTTCCAACACCATCGAAATTCAAAGCACCTGTAGTGACCCCTAAGTACGATGGAAAGACAGATCCTGTACTTCATATAGAACAATACCAAGCTGCTGCCGACATCTATGCCGTCCCCGACGAGATGAGGTGTAGAGCATTCTCGATAACTCTTACCGGATCTGCACAAATATGGTACAATAATCTTCCTCGGGGTAAGATTTCAACTTTTATTCAGTTAGTCGAGCTGTTCATTGGCAATTTCTGTTTTGGAGCAAAGCCAGTAAAGCGAGTAGCACATTTGCTAAGTGTCAGGCAAAAATCAGGTGAAAGTACTAGAGATTACATAACTCGTTTTAATAACGAGAAGTTAGAAGTCATAGATTACGAAGAAAAAACAGCGATCACTGCTTTGATGAGTGGTTTACTACCTAATAAGCTGTACTACACCTTGGCCAAAGATCCACCTAAAACTATGTCCGAATTGATGGCAAAAGCAGCCAAAATCATGAATGCCGAGGAGGCTATGTCTGCGAAGAAGAATATAGATAAAGAAACTAAGGTGGAGGTCGACAAGTCAAAGAAGAAAGATCAGAAAGGTAATGGTGGTGACAAGCACTCCAAGAATAATAAGACGTCATGGGAAGTCCTAAAGAAGTACGATAATTAAACTCCGTTGAAAATGGGTATTAATCATGTTTTAGAAGAAATCAAGAACAGCGAGGAAATTAAGTGGCCAGAAAAACTGAGGACAAATCCTGATCTGAGGAATAAGGCCAAATACTGCGAGTTTCACAAAGATCATGGCCATATGACCAAAAATTGCATAGCCCTTCAGAACGAGATTGAAACGCTCATCCGAAGAGGAAAATTATCAAAATATGTAGATCGCAGGGGTGAGAGGAAGAATGATGATAGAACTAGAGAAAGATCTAGATCTCCTCGTCGTGCAGAGGAGAAAAAGAAGAGGGACCACGAAGATGATCCAGATGATGACCCTGATCTTCCCAAGAAGCCAAGGCAGCCTGAAGGAGAGGTATTTTCCATACGTTTTGGGTCATTTGATTGTAATGTTATTACAGGAGGAGATGCAAGAGGAGGAGACCTTATTGCAGAAAGAAAGGCTTACCTCGGGGAGGCTCAAGCTTGTTTGTATATTCAGCGGATAAATCTGGCCGAGGATGATCGTCCGAGGAAAGTAAACAAAGAGAAGCTAGTCATTGGGTTTTCAAAAAATGACCTGGCAGGTGTTCTTTACCCTCATGATGATCCTTTGGTGATCAAAATGAGGATGAAAGAGGTAATGATTTCAAGAGTGTTAGTAGACAACGGTAGTTCAGCAGACATCATGTATTATTCATGCTTTGATAGTTTGAATTTGAAATTATCTCAATTAGAGCCTTATCATAGACCCCTTCTGGGTTTTGCTGGAGAGAAAGTATTTCCACTTGGGACGATCAAGTTGGATATATTCATTGGAACCTGGCCTGCTTGTCGAACAGAAAGAATACGCTTCTTCATGATGGATAAGAATGTGCAGTCAGCCTACAACATCATCATGGGAAGAGTTGGATTGAAGAAGTTCGAAGCAGTTCCATCTACGGTACATCAGTGCTTGAAATTCCCAACAAACTTTGGGGTAGGAGTTGTGAAAGGTGATCAAAAAGTAGCTCGGAAATGCTATTATTCGTCTACCGAGCAAGAGGAACTTGAAGAATCAAGGAAAAAGACTACTACTTACCAAGTGGAGGAAGATACAGAAATTGAAACCCTTGATCCTAGGGATGAATCTCAACTTGTAAAAGGACAGGTGGTGGAATCTACAGAAAATGTTATTCTGGACGACGAGCATCCTGAACGAATAACCCAGATAGGATCGTCGTTGGATGTTTCAATAAAATAGGAGTTGATAGTTTTCTTGAGAAAGAGGAAGAATACTTTTGCCTGGAGTCATGAAGACATGCCAGGAATAGATCCAAACTTCTTATGTCATGAGCTCAATGTGAATAAGGAGATCAAACCTGTGAAACAGAGAAGAAGAGTGTTTAGTCCCGAGAAGAACCAGGCCATACAAGAGGAGGTCGAGAAGCTCCAGAAAGCCCAATTCATTGAAGAAGTGAAATATCCAGATTGGTTGGCAAATGTGGTGATGGTAAAGAAGAAAAACAATAAGTGGAGAATGTGTGTTGATTTCACTGATCTGAACAAGGCATGCCCAAAAGATCATTTTCCATTGCCCAGAATCGACCAACTAGTGGATGCTACCTCGGGACATGAGCTGCTCAGCTTCATGGATGCATATTCTGGTTATAATCAGATCAAAATGAAACCTGAAGACAGGGAGAGTACTTCTTTTATTACCCCAAGGGGAACTTATTGTTATAATGTTATGCCTTTTGGTTTAAAAAATGCAGGTGCAACATATCAGCGGCTGATGAACCAGGTTTTTGCAGAACAAATCAGCTGCAACATGGAGGTCTATGTCGACGACATGCTCACCAAAAGCAAGAGAGCTACTGATCATCTAGTTGACTTAGGCCAGACCTTTGATCAATTGGACAAATACCAAATGAAGCTCAACCCGACGAAGTGTACCTTTGGAGTACGAGAAGGAATGTTCCTCGGATACATCGTCAACCAACGAGGTATTGAGGCAAATCCAGAAAAGATCAAAGCTCTTTTAGGGCTGCGATCCCCAACGACGAAGAAAGAGGTACAGAGTCTTACAGGACGAGTCGCAGCGCTCAACAGATTTGTATCCCGAGCAACTGATAAATGTCTCCCATTCTTCAAAACACTGCGAAAAAGTTTTGAGTGGACTGATGAATGTGAAAAGGCTTTTCAAGACTTGAAGAAGTATTTGGGAGCACCACCATTATTGTCCAGGCCAATAACTAGAGAGAAGCTGTACTTGTATTTGGCAGTATCAGAGAATGCAGTTAGTTCAGCATTGATCAGATTGGAGAATGGAGTCCAGAAACCTATCTATTACACAAGTAAAGTTTTCCGAGGTGCAGAAATCAGGTACCCAAAGCTAGAAAAATTGGCACTGGCATTAATTGAAGCAAGTAGAAGAATGAGGCCATACTTCTAGGCCCATACAATCATTGTATATACTGACATGCCATTAAGACAAGCCCTTCACAAGCCAAAAAAATCAGGAAGATTGATGTATTGGGCAATAGAACTCGGTGAATATGATATTGTGTACGAACCCAGATCATCATTAAAGGGGCAAGCTGTAGCAGATTATATAGCAGAATTCACATACCCTGATACCCCCGAGGAACAAAAGGTACTTGCTGACCAACCTATGGACGATACAGGATCAACAGACACAGATCCAGACCAACTAAGGTTGGTAAAAGGACTCGTGGATGTAGAAAAATCATCATATTCAAACCCAAACCAACTACGGTTGGTAAAAGGGCGCGAACAAATGATCGACGAGGAGAGAAAGATACCAGGGGATTATGAAAGAAAACAGCAGATATTTTACCGAGGAACTCTGACAGATAAGAAATTTGAAGACGAGTTACCTACATGGAGATTATACGTGGATGGGTCATCTTGCACCGTTGGTTGTGGAGCAGGGATTGTTTTAAACACCCCCGATGATATTGACATGGAGTATGCATTGCGATTTCAATTCAAAGCCTCCAATAATGAGGCTGAGTATGAGGCCTTGATAGCAGGTTTAAATTTAGCAAAATTTATGGAAGCACGGCAAATAATGGTGTTCAGTGATTCTCAATTAATTGTGAATCAGATGATGGGAGTATATGCAGTCAAGGGAGAATTAATGGTGAAGTATCATGCAAAGGTGATGGAAGTGTTGGTAGAATTTGATTCCATTCAATTGGTGAGAATACCGAGGATGGAGAATGCTAGAGCAGACGCATTGGCCCGAGCTACGAGCACCGAGCTAAGAAGAACGATACCAATTGAAGTATTAGAAAGTCGGAGCATAGAAGAAGATCTGACGGTGAAAATTATTACCCTTGATTTAGGACCATCTTGGATGGATCCTATCAGGGCATACATTGAAGAAGGAGAATTACCGGAGGACAAGTTAGCTGCCAAGAAATTGAAGTATAAAGTTGCTCGGTATGTGTTAACTAATGGTGTTTTGTATAGACGAGGAATTATGGCAGGTTTGCAGAGATGTGTACATCCATCAGAAGTCAAGGAATTGATAGAAGAAATCCATGAAGGATCCTATGGAGCTCATGTAGCAGGTCGGACACTTTTGCAAAGGGTAATGACACAGGGATATTACTGGCCGACGATGAGGGCTGATTGTATAGCCTATGCCAAGAAGTGTGACAAGTGCCAACGTTTTTCCTCCATCCGAAGAACTCCACAAGCATTGTTGACACCCATAACTTCACCTTGGCCATTTGCCATATGGGGGGTTGATCTGGTTGGACCATTGCCGACGACCCGAGGAAGGTTCAAGTACCTCGTCGTAGCAGTGGATTACTTTACTAAGTGGGTGGAAGCTGAACCACTAATTGATATGACGTACGAGAAGGTATATCAGTTCATTTGGAAGAGCATCATTTGTCGATATGGTCTCCCTCATGCTTTCATCACAGACCATGGAACACAATTTGATAACGATGAATTCGCTGCCTATTGTCATCAGTCGAACATTCTGAAATTTCATTCAGCACCAGGCCATCCTCAAAGCAATGGACAGACTGAGGTGACGAACAGAACATTATTAAATGGGTTGAAGAAAAGGCTAAGTGAGGCTAAAGCAAATTGGATTAATGAGCTACAATCAGTACTATGGGCTTATCGAACAACTCCCCGAGCAGCAATTGGAGAATCACCATATATGCTAGCATTTGGAAGTGAGGCTGTGATTCCTGCCGAGTTGGGTCTCCCAACTCATAGAGTGCTGAATTTCAATTCCCCAGTCAGCGATTTGATGAGAAGACCGGATTTGGATATGCTCGAGGAGGTTAGAGAAGAGGCAGCCATTAGAAATGCTGCTTACCAACAACGTACAGCTCTGTTCTACAACAAAAGGGTGAAGAAATGTGACTTAAAAGAAGGGGATTATGTGCTAAAGAAAGTCATTCAGAAGCAAAATAAGTTGGAAGCAAACTGGCATGGACCTTACCGAGTTATAGAGGTTGTTCGACCAGGAACTTACAGAATAGCAACTCTAGAGGGAGAAGAATTTAAGAACGCATGGAATGCTGAACAACTGCGCAAGTATTATCAGTAATGTAAAATGTAAAGCATTTCCTTCATTATGAATAAAACGAGGATGTTTCACCATTTTCTTTCTGTTGAAAGTTTTTCGGGGAATACTAGTGTGTAATACACTACACACCAAAAAACTACTCCTTTGGTCTACTCCTTTGGTTAGGAGGCGACACTAGTGTGACCAACTACGGTTGGTAAGATATCTAGTGGACAGCTCGAAAGAGCCAAAAAACTACTCCTTTGGTTAGGAGGCGACACTAGTGTGACCAACTACGGTTGGTAAGATATCTAGTGGACAGCTCGAAAGAGCTAAAAAAACTACTCCTTTGGTTAGGAGGCGACACTAGTGTGACCAACTACGGTTGGTAAGATATCTAGTGGACAGCTCGAAAGAGCCAAAAAACTACTCCTTTGGTTAGGAGGCGACACTAGTGTGACCAACTACGGTTGGTAAGATATCTAGTGGACAGCTCGAAAGAGCCAAAAAAAAAAACTACTCCTTTGGTTAGGAGGCGACACTAGTGTGACCAACTACGATTGGTAAGATATCTAGTGGACAGCTCGAAAGAGCCAAAAAGTTCGAAAGAACCAATACTACTACTACTACTAGTCCTTTGGTTAGGAGGTGTACACCAGCATGATCAATTACGGTGTTGGTAAGATACAAATATACTCTCAAATTACAACTTATGTTGGTCGGGAGGTAAGATTATTACAAAAAGTTCTTTGAAGAACAAAATATTCCAAAATATACCAAGTATAGCTGGTAGGGGATAAAAACCCATCAACTGTAGTTGGTCGACAAACATAATTTAACAACCTTGGTTGGTTGTAAGCCGGACACATTTTATGAAAATATTTGAAATTGAACCAAGTATAGCTGGTCGGGGATAAAAACCCATCAACTGTAGTTGGTCGACAAACATAATTTAACAACCTTGGTTGGTTGGAAAAATTTTAAACATTTTTATACTCATTACTTTATTATTAAGTGATCGAGCAACATTACTAATACTTGTAACTTTTTATTACTAAGTTGGTCGATGAACAACACAATATTATTGTTATCTTTTTAACAGATACATATGCATAAATGTAAAGTGTTTGATAAACACAAGACAATACCAATACAGATCTACAAACAAAAATGAAGTCTTTCATTAAAAATTCAAAACAAGTTACATATTACATGTATGTGCTGACTATTACATTAAGATTCCTATTCTATTGGTTTCTTGCCCTTTGCTTTTGAGACAGGATCTTCGCCAGCAGGAGGATCTTCCAGGCAAAGGGGAGAATTAATAAAGTTCAAGTCCTTCAGCATTCTGACGTTCATTATTGAAGGTGTATCCATTAGATCCTCTGGACGAGATACTTCGATTTGGGAATGAAGGCTATAATCACCGAGGTATTTTGAAATTATACTACGAGGAATGGAACGAGCTGGGATCCAGGCCATGTCTAATTTGAAAGGTGGCACAGGCAAGTCCAATAACCCTGGAGCATGATAATCCCATAAATAATGCCCTTGCTCCAATTTTAATACACCCAAGGCATTCAACCATCCCTGTTTATAACCTTCATTGTTGGCATGTTCAATACGAGCATCAAAATGAACAAGAGCTTCATTATATCCTGCCATCCAGAATTCCCTGGGCTGCTTGTGAAATTGAAAGGTTAATCTATCCAATTGTTCGAGAAGATTTTTGGCAAAAAGATCCTTGGTATGAAGAGCAGACTTCGTTGCAGTAAGTTGATCTTCCAACGATAGATTTTTCTTGGACATTTCTGACAGAGCACGATCCTTAGCATTCAATTGAAACGCTTGAGTTTCCAAAGTAGACTGAGTGCGAGCCTCTTCAACATTGCGACTAAGAACTCTTGATCGGCTCCGAGAAGCAACTGGAGAACTTTGCTCCTCGACAATTCTTCCTCGTCCCCGAGAACCTCTTCCTCGTCCCCGAGCAGTCACAGGAATAACAGATTTTCTCAAGTTATCCAGTTCTTGCCTTAGTTTGGCATTTTCAACTTCTAAGAACGAGAAACCTTCATCAGTAACAGGCACTAGAGCAGTGGAAGATGACGCTGCAGATTCATATTGAGCCAACTTTTTCTGTAAATTATTATTTTCTTGTTCCAGGATCTCGGCAATCTGTCTGCAAGCTTCAACTTCACCTTTTAGGGTCCTTTCCCTAATATTATATCCAGCGATAATCTTTTTATGGCCTGTTTCAGAAGAAAGTTGTTGATATCTATTTTCATAATCCTTATGCAACGAAGCCATTGATGCATTGTGTTGATTTTGAAGATCCTCTATGGAACCATGAAGTTCCTCGATCAATTCGTAGTATGCCACATTATTGGCCACAGATCTATCAAGTAAATTCTTCAGGTACCGGTAAGCCTCAACTGCTTGTTCTGAAGCATCGTGACCAAGGATGTCGACAATCTCTGATACACTTAGGTCTGTATGACCAGCTTTATAATATCCATTGCATTGTCGCATCAACTCAGTATCAGGAGCAGATATCAATTCCATTCTGGCCAAAAACTAATAACGAAGAGAAAGCAGTAGTTAAATAAAAGCAATCAAATCATCAACAACAGAGATGAGCAAAGATGTATTTTATTAGATCACAAAAGGATTACATTGTTCGAATACAAGTAATGAAATATGGAAATAATGCCGAATAAATTCACACCTTTTCCTTGTCTCCCAAGACTTTCTCGGGAGGCTGGGACGAGGAGCTCGGTTGCTCGGTGGTAACAACGGTTTGATCAGTAGGAATCTTCTCGGCAGGAGGAGGCATAGAAGAAATATCCTCGATGATAGAGGGTTGAGAAGCAGAGACTGGGTCACCCATAGCCATAGAATATTAATCTGAGAGAGGTTCATCTTCTTCTTCTTCCACAATTGCTGGAGGAGGACCAGGGAGGTGTCGTTGGAATAACTCAGAATCGTCTTTAACCTTCAACTCTTGCAGAGCAGCTACCCAGCCATCGTGGAAGTATTTCAACTTCCCATATTGGACTTGGGATGTCATTGCAGCAATCCCCTTATCCCATCCTTTCTCCCAACCAGCACTGAAAGATTTCTTGACTGCAACCTTTCTTCTCAACTTCTCCGAGGAGAGCTTCACATCCAATTCCTCTTTTTTGACCTTGATATCTCGCAGGGTAGATAACTCTTCCTCTGCCTTTTTCAGCTTGCCATCATATTCCTGATGTTCAACCTCTAAACCTTTTACTTTATCCTCTAAATTCTTGGAGGTTTCAGCCATCTTCACCTTCTCAGCTTCAGCCACAGCCAACTTTTTCTCCCAAACAGCTTTTTCCTCAACATACTGTTGAAGAGATTCCTTTAAAGATTGGGTCAAACCCAACAGAGCATCCTCTACACCTGACGAGGAGCTTGAAGCTTTAATAGCCTCATCCTTCTTCACAATATTATTGAAACAGTTCACCAGCTGAAAGATGAGAGAAATTGTAAAGTCAATACAAAATGTAAGCATTCAGAGAAAGAAAGAAAAACCAGAAGTATGAGAAATTTACTGAAGCAAGGTGACGAGCAGCTAAGGATGTCAGCATATCCCTAGGAATTTTTTCATCAATACCATGGACCTCGGGTACGACCGAGCTCATTGCAGAACTTGGAAGAATGATGTTTGGAACATCAGTACCACCAGCAGGTAGAGAGGAGGCAGTTTTAGCCGGAGTAACTGAGGATGATTTCCTCAATCTCCTCAACGGGAGTTCAGAACCTTCAACCAAAGAAGTCTTGGTCGGAGAGATTGAATTACATCTACAGGAGCACTTTTCTTGCTCGGAACCACTGGGGGCTTCTCGGTAGCTTTAGAAGACCCAGCATCCACTTTTTTAGTCCCCTCTGGGACATCAGCTTTGCTTTTCTTGGCCCCAGCAACAGAAGTAACATCATCGAAGAGAGCAGGAGGAGCTCTTTTCTTACCCATCCTTTGACTTAAAGGAAGATGAGAATCTGAAGAAGAGTCCTCTGGGGTGGAAGCTGGCTCAACAGGACGAGCAGTATAAGAGGTTGTATAACTCTTATACTGTAGCAAATATGATGCAGACCTAATGTGCTCGTCTGCAACGTTCTTATGCAAACCCCAGATAAGTTTCAGATGCTTGATATTAACTTCTGATTCCTTTGGAGTTTTTCTTTTGCTATCAACTGCAAATAAATACATAACGAGATATCAATCATACATTTTGTCAAACATGATGAAAGCACAATTTCATAAATAAAATAAAATGAAAATAAACCTATCCCATTGCCATATGGGGGGCATCTGGGACCGTTGTATACTTCATCTCCAGTTAAAGGGGCATATTGCCAATTTTTTATGATCAACCCATGCTCAAAATAATCTCTATTTGAGTCAGGGAGGTTAACTACAAGAGCCCTATTCAGAAACCTAGTTTTTAAGTAATAAATATTATCTAGAGTAGCCCATTTATAGCAATACATAATTTCAGGGATCCCAATACGAGTCCCATGAGTTAGATTTAATTTGTGCACCCCATTAATTATTCTCCATGAATTGGGGGCTATTTTTGCAGGGACAAGATCAAAATATTGACAAAACTCAAGACACAATGGGTTCGGTGGAAAGGAAAAACCACATTCAGCAATGAAAAGACTGGGGAACCAATGTCCCTCAGCCAATCGAAAATAATCTAAAGGCTCAGAAAGAACCTCTAGAGTTACCCAGGAAGGAATGGAAAAATCAGAACGAAATTTCTCAACAGACTCCACAATATAAACCATATTGAATAAAAGAGATACAGAAGAAAGGAAGAAAGGACGTATGTCGACAACGAACGAAAACAAGGATGAACGCACAAGAGAGAAGGAGAGAATAGAAAGCTTGAATGTAGAAAAGTGGAAAACGTAGAAGACGATATGGTTACCTAAGAAGTTTAAATACTCTGCATTGGGAAGCGGCGAAAGAAATGATAACCAAAAAGAAACTACTGAACTTCCGGCGGCTAAAAGGAAAAAAACTGCACGGAGATCGAAGCGCTTATAAAAAAAATTCAAAATAAAGGCGGAAGCTGCGAAATAAGAAGGAAATTTGAATACAATGTTCCTGAAACCCAGGAAAGTCATTTAATATCGCCATATACCGAGAAAGAATGTCCCATACTCCTCAAAATTCGAAATATGAAGCATTGGGGGCTTCTGTTGTTACCAAAATTAATATGCTGAGGTGAACGAATAATACGAAGACACGTGTCAATCTACGTGGCACAATAGCAGCAAGGAAGTTCATTTCCTTCGGCCAATTCATGTTCTCTCCGAGGTACGAAGATATCCCGAGGAACTTTAGTACCCCGAGGTACTCCAGCGCTCCGAGGAACTCTTGATCAACGAGCCACTAAGGCGGTCCGAGCTGCATCTCGGCTGTACCATTAATTACCAGACGGACAACTGTTAGATTATTCATTGAATAATTATATTCTTGACGCCCACGCTACATTAAATGTATTACCCTTTCATATGTATGTCATTTAATGTTTCAAACCTTTCATGTACAGCCTAAAGGTTATAAATACCTTGTATCATCCTCATTCAAGGGGGACCGAAATTTCTTGAGAGAACTTGTAATCAAGAATTCTGCAAACATTCAGCAATAACATAACAGTGGACGTAGGCTTTATTCCTAGCCGAACCACTTTAAAAATCTTTGTCTTATTTATTTATCTGTGATTGAATAATTAGAGCAATCTAGTTTTTTACATCAACAATAATAATGAGGAATTTGAAGAATTTATACAAATCCTTCAATAGAATAAGAAGATTTTGTTAAAGTCTAAAATCCTTCTACAAGTGGAATAAAGGAAGAAGAAGAACCAAACCCTTTTTTCTTAAAAACAGATGATCTAAATAAACACAATGTATCACAAAATAAAATTTATCTAGATCTAAGGCATATACCTTTTAAGGATTAAGAACAAACCATTGATGAATGGGCACAAACCATGTCCATATTAATTACAAACTATAAAAACAAATAGTCTAAAGAAAAAATTTAGACTACTTAGGCGCAACAATTCAAGTTAATGTGTTACAATGATTGCAACAATGGAAAAAATCTGAAAAAGGAAAACAACAAAAGGCTGAACTTCTACAAAATTTTAAGAATTTTGATGAAATAATAAAAGATTTTATCAGATTAATAAAAGAAAATGTAGTAGGATATACTGGAGAGCTCAGAATCCAAGAGGATGCACGTTTCATATTATCGAAATCAGAATTATGTAATATATGCCAATTTGAAGATTTTATTGAACTATAAAAAAATATTACTTCAAAGTCAATCCAGCAGATAATAAATATTGGCTGGAACAATTTTTCCATAAACTTTCAAACCCATGGGGTGAAATATCTGTAAAACTTTGTCCTGACTGGTTAAAACAAATAAATAAAAAAAAATATTGGATTCCGTATTAATTGGGTATTAAGACAAATATCCAAACAATGCATTGATGTAAAAGAAAAATAGCAAGTAAAAAAATGAAATCACAACTACTAAATTTGGGTATAAATGTTGTGATAAAATTTTAAAAGAAAACTGGAAGATAGGATGTAACCCACCAAGATCTTTCAAAGCATCTCGAAAATAGAAATTTAAATGGAAACCTTGAAAAAAAAATCGTCTTTTTCAAGGAATAAAAATATATTAGAAGAAAGAAGTCTCCTAATAAACATACAAATATAAAAAAAATGTAAATATTACATATGTAACGATGAAGGACATTATGCACCTGAATGCTCAAAGAAAGGGAAAAGTGCAAAAAGAATGATAAATTTTCTTGAAGAACAAGAATTTGAAGTATGTTTTGGAGATAAATTTACAGATACTTCTGATAATAAAGAAATATTATATGAACTCGAATCAGATTCAGAATCATCTGATAAGGAAATCATATTTATGCACAATACGGTACAAATACAAAATAGTTATGAAAATGAGTTACAAACATTGACTCTTAGAGATGTTATTGGTGAAAAGATAACCATTACCAATGAACAACAACAAGAATTAGAAACCCAAAACAACTTGTAAAAAAGGAAAATATATACAAACTATTAAAGTTCAAAATATTCTCAACAAGGATATTTGAGCAATTTAATGGTAACACTATAGCTAGAACAATTTATCAAGAAACATCATAAATTGATAAGAACAAAATAAAGGGCCGGAAGAAAAAACACCCATAAATAAAATATATCCATATTGGAGTAATCCAAATATGTATGAATCCGATTAATGCAATTATAGGAGGTGCACAATATATTTTAGTTAATTGAGTTATTTGGTTTACATAAATACAAAATTTATGTATTTCAATTGAGGATTGAATATTGAATATTCTGTCAAAATAAAAATCCAAACCAAAGGAATAGTGATAATTTATCAAAGAATGACTTTAGTTATCAAATGATTGAACAACCGGGAGAGTTTTTTTATCATAAAAGAATTTCCCCCTCCCATTATTTAATTTACATATATAAATTTTATAGATAAGTAATAATAATACCAGTAATTTTAATGTAGTATACACAATACTCTGAATTTGTTTATGAACTCCGCATTTTATCAATTAAAATGAATCAATCTAATTTTGAATTTGATTCCAATAGGGATACAAAAGGGCGGGCCATTTTTACACTCACAAAAGTAAATAATTTAGGCCTAAAATTCTCAAGATTCTTTTGATTTATTTGTAGAACTAATTGATACGACATTTACTTAGTATTGTAGTTTCATAATATTGTTCACAAAGTCATTATTAAATTTATACATTTAATAAAATATAATATGATTATCTATAATGTTGGTAAGGTAATTTATTTTGATGAACTAGGCCTTCTACTCTTGGATTGTGAATGGCTTTACGGTGAAATTTAGGCCAAACTGATAGATTAGGTGTTAAAAAGGAGAGTTCAATTGAACCTTATAGATTTTCAAATAGAAAAGAGTTGAGGAAATTTCTTAAAGGAAATTTATACATCCAAATTCAAGGATGGACTCAAAAAAAGTTTTGTGGAATTGATGTTGAAACTGAAAGTGTTATCAGCATTCTTGAGTCGGATTGCAAAGTGGCAGTGGACATGATCAATGAGGGGGAGTGGATAAATCACCCACATTCAGCTATTATTCTCGACTGTAGAGATCTGAAGACGGAGCTGAGCATTGTTATCAAGTTCATCCCAAGCGAAGCCAACCGGTGTGCGGACTGGTTAGCCAAGTGCGCCAAGTCTCGGGCGGAAGACTTCTTCACTTTGATGGACCCCCCGGACCAACTCAAAGCAATTATCGATGAGGATAAAAATAAGTTTCAAGTTGAGGGGTCTAGATCAAACTAAGTGTAACTGTCTCCAGTGTGTGGAGTTACTGTTAAGTTTATGCTTTGGCATTATGAATGTATGTTGGACTATTTGTACTATCATGGTTTGTTTGGTTAATTAGTTCATATATTTCCCTTTCACCAAAAAAAAAAATCAAATCCAAATTCCGTACTCTTGATCCCCTCCATTCTTGAAATGGGGAATATAAATTGAAAGTCAAAGACTCAAAAACTATAATCATGAGAATATATCATAAAGCAAAGTAGAGAAGTTGATGGGGTACAGCTGAATACACTCCAAAAATTCTGTTAACACTCCAAAATTTTGTCAATAGACAATATTACCCCTTATCCATTATTCTTTATCCTTCGTTTTTTACCCTTATCAGTAATGGTCAAATGATGAAGCAGTTCCTAAGTGGAGCAAAGAAAAATTCTTTAGTGCTTACTAATTCACAATTCGTTGCTTACTTATTTTTTTGCTCACTAATTCACAATTTATTAATGCCTACTTATATTTTGTCAATTTGAGCAAATAATTTTTTTTAACTTTAAATAACAATTATTAACAACTTAATCATTAATTGATTTATACTTTAGTGCTTACTTATTTTTTTTACCAAATATGAACACGATCCAGTTAAAATGCGACACAACACGAAATCTTACTTTTTATCTAACAAAAACACAACTCAAATAAAAGTAACACGATACAAAATCTTATTTATTTATTTTTATCTTAAACAAACACAAAATATTATTTTAACCTAACACGAACACAATCCAAGTCAAAGAGACACAAAATGTTATTTTAATTTAATTACAAAAACGGAAACACGACCGAACAAAAATGCAATACGATATGAAATATTTTTTTTACAAAACACAAATATGACAAAGTAAAAGCAATACAACATGATTTTTTTTTGCAAACACAAATAATATTTTTTTTTACCAAATACAAACACAATTTTTTTAAGGGTGGAGCTATTGGCGCTCCACCAATTCCTCTAACACTCCTAAACATTGGATAATTACCACTTTATCTCCATCCTTCCAAATAAAATACTAATCTTTATCTCCATTCTCATTTAACCTTTGATTTTTTTTTTCTACGAACATTACTAAAAATCAGCATAAATACCAACATTTCAACAAAAATATTCCAGCAAAAATTTATTAAATTAAATATTTCCAGGAAGCATTAAAAAACAGAAAAGTAAAAAAAAAATCTAAACAAATAATCCCGACAAATAAAAAAAGAAGCAAAAGTAAAAAAGAACGTCAACAAATAATCCCAACAAATAAAAAAACAGCAAAAGTTAAAAAAAAATTGCAACAAATAATCCCATTTATCAAGCGTATGAGTTTCCAAGTTAAAAGAAAAAAAATTATTTTTCCAAAATAAAATGGGCAGAAAACAATTTTTTAGTTGAAAATCATTTCATTATGTAGAATTTATTAAAAGACTTTTAATGAGTGTTAATTGAGTGTATTAAGAGTAATTTAAAAAATATATATATGGCGTGAAAAGTTTTTATTTTACATAAAACTAATTTATTTAATTTTTAAATAAAAAACTATTAATAATTTTTTTTAATAAAAACATATAACAATTTTTTTTAAACAATAGAAATGTGTTTTTTTAAATAGTTATGAAAAGTAAATTTTTTTTTGATAAATAAAAGCATTAAAAACCCGTTAAGGGAGCGGAACTCGTATACAAGGAGTATACAAACATGCCCATAAGTAATTTCATTACAAGATTTTTTTTCCAAGCACAAATAATATTTTCTTTATCAAATACAAATACGATTTTTTTTTTACCAAACACAAATACAAACATGATCGAAGTAAAGTCACGTTGTAAAAACTTTTTGGGAAATAGATTAATTTCATGCCATATATATTTGACGCCGTGTTGTAAAAAAATTAATTTGGCCGTGTTTCTGTTATCGTAAAAAAATTATTTCGTATTGTGTGTCATTTTAATTTGACCATGTTTTTGTTTTTGTAAAAAAATAAATAAAATGCCACACAATACGAAATCTTTTTTTTTTTTACAAAAACACAAACGCAAAAAATCGTGTTTGGGTTTGGTAAAAAAAGTCGTGTTTGTATTTCGTAAAAAAATCTTGTAATGGAATTACTTATGGGCATGTTTGTATACTCGTTGTATACGGGTTTCACCCCCTTAACGGTTTTTTAAATGCTTTTATTTATTAAAAAAAATTACTTTTCATAACTATTTTAAAAAAATATTTCAATTGTTTAAAAAAATTTGTTATCTGTTTTTTTATTAAAAACATTTTATAAATAGTTTTCTATTTAACTATTAAATAAAATAGTTTTATATAAAATAAAAACATTTCACACCATATATATATTTTTTAAATTCCATACACTCAATTAACACTCATTAAAATTCTTTTAATAAATTCTACATAATAAAATGATTTTCAGCAAAAAAAAATTATTTTTCGCTTGATAAATGGAAACTTGGAAACTCATACGCTTGATAAATGAGATTATTTGTTGAGATTTGTTTTTACTTTTGCTGTTTATTTATTTGTTGGGACTATTTGTTGACGTTCTTTTTTATATTTGCTTCGTTTTTTATTTGTTGGGATTATTTGTTTAGATTTTTTTTTTTTTACTTTTTCGGTTTTTTTATGCTTCTTGAAAATATTTAATTTAATAAATTTTTGCTTGAATATTTTTGTTGAAATGTTGATATTTTTGCAGATTTTTAGTAATGTTTGTAGAAAAAAAAACAAAAATTGAATGAGGAAGGAAATGAAGGTTAATATTTTATTTGGAGAGATGAGGGTAAGATAGTAATTATAAAATATTTAGGAGTGCAAGAGGAATTGGTGGAGTGCCAATAGCTCCACCCAAGTTGATGGTCTATCATAAAATTTGAATGATGTAGACAGGTTGATGCTCTATCACAAATTTACTTCTTTTCCTCATTTGACCAAATAGAAATTACATCAAACAAAAAAAATCAGTGGATAAATGGCCCCGCATACCATTTTAAGCTGCCTATACTTGGAATGTCTGTATGGTTTATTTTCAGATTATCTTCAACGTATATTCATATGGCACTAACTAGTTTGGAACCACCAAAGAGAAATATATAATTAAACGAAGGGGCAATTTCATTTTCTGATTCAACCATTTTTCTCCTACGTCTCAATTATTTTTACCTAAAGTCCTTCTACGTTGATATAAACCTGTGATACAAAAGTACGATATAATTGATGTGTGGCAGTCTCAGTCACTCGTATTCGGGCTCCACAACGTCACACTCTTAGTGGGATCCGGACACAAGTGAATGAGGGTACGACAAGTCAATTATGTTGTACTTTTGTGTCCCGAAATTTTATCGGCCTAGCATTTGCGTTTTAACTTGTTATCATTTTGTATCTCGTTCGCATCGAGGAGAGGTTTGCTTTTACCGATACTTGCTTAGTGCTAACCCCTAATCCGATTAATTAACAGATACCATAGGAAACAAAATAAATATATTTTAGCAAGAAAACGTGTCAGGTCAATTGTAACCATTTTTTATTATAAACAAACGGGTGCTTATATTGCATGGAGAATAAATATAGATACACCTATTCTTAATACCAACCCAGCACCAACACCAAATGTGAGTTCCAATGTGGTAAAATACATGTAAAACACATTCGGTATTGGATTAGTACTAATTATAGGTGTTTGTAGCACTGCTCTTGCATTAAAAAAATTATATGAAGTGACAATCTATCTCGAGAAACACCCCATTTCAATAAGGGTGTGTTGGGAAATCCAATTACATGCCTTCGAAATTGAAATTGAGAAGCTCTCAATTCAAAATTTTCAAAAGTCAATATTTTTCAATTCCAAATCTAAGACATGGAATTGGAGTTTCCAAACACACCCTAAGAGTAATTTTTCCTAATACAGTAATGTGTCTTCATCACAAGAGCTTATATCCGAGTGTTCAACAAATGTGGTATTTATAACTAACAAATTTTGATTCCCAAATGCCAGTCAAATTGCCTCACTCTAGAATTATTATTTCAATAAATGTCAATGGCATTTATGTCGGAGCAGAGCTTGGATGACGACCGCCGGGTTGTAAAAGAAATTGAGAGAAGTTTGGATTGTGGATAATAAAATACAGGGTAATGGGCAGATTGTGTGGATATTGTGTGGATCTTTAAGGGACATATAAACACAAGATCAATTGGAAAAAGACTTTGTTGAGCTGCTGTGTTGAGTATAAACACAAGATCAATTGAAATTATTGATTTACAAGCTTGAGCATTTGCTGATTCTTTGGAAGGTGGGGAAGGCCTTGTTTCTTTCTTGTTTGCAGTGTTTTCTTGTTTCCTTCTTAAGTGGAGAGTATGAGGAAACCACCCATCCCCATGATTTCATTTTCATAACTTTGAAATACCTTGATGCATTTAAGTCTTATCAAACTGATCACAAGTAAAAATCTTGTGTCACATGACCAGAGCTCATCAAACATTATTTCCAGTTATTAAATTTGAACCACCAGAACTTGAGGATACTGATCCTTTGCTAAATAGTCACAACCATGTCATAAATTCTTTGGCTAAATCCCATTGTTGGTCACCAGTACCACGCGAAATGAGGGAGCCAGAAATCATGCATACAACTAATTAACTTTAGTTTATAAAAAGGTGGTGATTACACAATTATTGAACCCCAGAAGAAAGGGAGTAACTTCTACTGTTATACAGCCGAAAATCTAATCATTCAAGTCTAATAGCTAATGGAAAAGATAAAACAAGAGTAATTTATAATATATATACCAAGATTAACTGTCACAGGAGAAAGCTTGAAAGTTATAACCCCATACAAGTCAAGATTTTTCATCATCTAGAACATCAAACATATAAAAAGCCCCACTCGCTACATACTACATTATAAGAACACCATCAGTCTCAATTCTTTGAAAGTCACCTGTTTGTTCTCTTCTGAACCAACAAAACAAAAGCTCAGAAGAAAGCTCTACTCCCATAAAACACTCGCGAACCATTGCTCTTTGGCGTGGCTGATTTCTGATCTGAATTTGTATCTCCAGAACTGGCCGGTCCGCTTTCAATGTCCAACGGAAGCTTCATCTTCGCCAATGACTCGGTAAATTGCTGCATGCTTTTCATGTACATATCCACATAATCCTGCTGCACCACGTTTTGCTCTGGCTCAATTTTTACAGTGACAACAGGGTTTTCAAATGTATTAGGCACCCCATCTGATGCATCACTCACAGTGTCTCCAGCTTCTGAATTTTTTTCTTTAGGAAGTGGAAAATTTTCTTGATTTGGAGATTGTGATGCTCTTGGGGTGTCAGAAGAATGGCAACTTGCAGGCGGCGAAGCTTCAGGAGATCCATTAGTCGATACACTGCTCGGGGGAGAATCTTGCTTCGAGATTTGGGCAGATTCTATTGTGTCGATTTTTGAATTGAGGCGAATCTCAGTATCGGAAGAGACTGAACTCTCACACTGGATCCCAAAATACTCCGAAACCATCATATCATTTTCGTTTACAATGTTTGGATCTGGGAACTCAATCTTTTCCATTCCATTGGAAAGTGAGGCGGATATTTCTACATCTGCAGCATCAGCTATCAGTGGTTTAGAAATCACCATCACATCCGGTGTGTCCCCCTTGTAAGAGAGAGACAACTGAACAAAACCTGCTGGGGAATGGAAAAGATCAGTTGAGGATAGAGTAAATTCTTTGTCTAATGGCCCAATCTTAAGGAGGATTTCAGACATTGGAACCAAAGCAAATCCTAGTAACTGATCTTCGAGAAAATTCCTCACGCGACTCAACATCCATATCTCACATTTGAGTGAGGAATCTATTGTGCGAACGTTGAGTTGGAGATGCTCATTGAAGACGGGGTTTTTCCCACCGCCGTTGATTATTTGGGTGGAGACTGTGTTTTGAGGATCACTAGTGAGGCAAATCTTAGCATAAACGTCTTGCTTTTGGTATATGCAGATGTTGTGGATATCTCTAGCCTGATGTATATAAACGTCTAGAACACCAAGGAAGCCCTCTAAAGTACAGGTTGTAGCTTCTTTTGCTTGAACTTCAATCCCCTTGGATAAGTAACCAGAATTCTTAATATAAGGATCTGTATTACGCTTCTCAGGCTCAGGAAAAACAGAGGAGTTCTTGAATGGTGAGACAACCGATTGAGGGGAATCCATGATAATGATGATGATTATTGACCAGAAATCAAACCTGCAAAAATAATAAGAAAAAGGATTGAAAATCAAATGAAAGCCAAAAGAAACCTCAGCGTCAAAACTAGAAAAGAATCAAAATTTACGAAAATTCTGAACTGGTTCCCAAATCCCAACAAGAACTAACTACTGAACTAGCAAACTAAAGCAATAATGTAGAATTAAGAACTATTTTAATTAGCAAAACACTCAAACTCGGGATGAAAAAGTAAAACAAAATTGTAACCTGTGAGAGTATCTCTAATAGATGGTCTAATTGTAGATGACTCATATAATAGCTAGTCCCTGGGTGTTTTCTCTCCTCCAGCAGGAACAATAATGGTATCTACTTGATTTATTTATTTTTTTAAATTCTAGGAGGCTCCACAAGCACGTATAATATATAATGGCCAGCATTATTACAAAACAATAACATAATAAGCAATGATAAAATAATATAAATAGGAAGCACTTTTGGAGTTACACTTTAAATGATGCTCTCCATTTTATACGATGCTTGTCTAGTAGAGAGCATTGATTGAGCTGCTCTAATAATTAGAACTAAAAAACAAGACATGGATGACGGAACCAAATACCAAGCGAATGCCCAAGACCTTGTTTACCAAAAACCGCTAATACTCTATGATTTATGTACTTGTAACACATGTTCCAAAATATGGTACACTTCCATACTTATAGACTAAAATTAATTATTTAGGAAGAATAAATCTAAGAAGACTAACAAAAAAAACCCATTTAGTAAATTCACTGCATTAAAAGCTTATATCTTATTATTATGGGTCCCGTCAAGGTATCAAAATGTGCATTAAAAACTTTTATCCATTTTTGTCTTATTCATTGAATTTAACAAATGTATTTTTTTTTTTATCTCCCTCGCTTTACTCATCTAGGAATGTGTTTCTTCCCTAAGTCTGTATTTTAAGAGAGAAAAAATCCAAATCTATCAAAACCAAAACTTACAAAATGACATCAGCCCCAAAAACCACGATTACGAGACCTTTCACAAACCCATAACAAGTCAACATTGAAATCAAAAGGTGGACTTTTCAAGATTTTCAGAAGAATCATAACTTAACAAACCTGAGATAACTACAAATAAAATTCTTAAAATTAGAAGCCAAAACTCACCCGAGAGCAATTTCTGATGAACTATTCCAAAACCCAGAAGCTAAAAGTTCAAAAGCCCCCAAAAGATGAGACCTTTCAGATGGCCACTTCAAAACGGACTAAAAATAGGCACCAACACGATCAGTTAAATCAAGAAATGACTAATAAAGTTAGTTAACACTCCCCCACAGGGAATCCAATGGAGTAAAACAGTTAAAGAAAAAGAACAACAGTAACTCGGATCTGACACAACATTAAAAGTAACCAAATCAGTTAGAATCCATCAAAAGGGTCATGAAAATATAAAGAGAAAAATACTTTAGATATTTTTATTTTCTTGCCTTTAAGCTCCAAAGTCCAAGTGTTGGTGGATCTATGCGTTCTTGAATACGCAGGTGATGAGGTAAAAGTATACACAGAAGAATGTAGAAAATAAATAATAATGGAATTTTTCATGGGGATTTTGAAGCTTGTCGGATAACTCTGTACGGTTATGTATATGTGGAGTATTTTAATAACCCAATTCAGTCTTTGTGGACTTTTTTACTATTTTAGTGTCATCATTGATTTTTTTTTTCTTTTCTAATCACATTCATCATTGATCTAGAGGATGGGCGCTTGTGAGAGAATAGCAAGCATTGATGACCACAGCAGTCGAATCAGAGGGGGATTTGGGTGCGTTCACAAATGGGACCCAATTATTGTACATTGGGATTCACGTGCTGTGGAAACTGTTTTGTTTCCGGACTATGGTAATTAAGGACTCCCATTTTTACTTAATTATGTTTTAGTCCCGCACTACGCACGAATTATTTGAAATTGCATATGTTAATATATATATATATACGAGTGGTTGTGAGACAAGTTGGGAAAACAAATTTATTAACGAAATTACAGTGAGCATTGACATTTACGAAAGCCATAATTGTAAATTCAAATGTAAATATAAACGTATATAGACGTAAGTGCATTAAATTTGTTTCTCTTAAGTTTCAAGGGGTATATATCACCCTCGAATATTTTTTAATATACGTTTAATTCAAATTTTTTTTATTTTTTTCCAAAAAGTTAAATGGGTGTTTGTTGAGAGATTTTTTTTAGTAAAATAAAAGACTTGGACTAAATGTATATTAAAAAATATTTAAGGGACTTTTTGATATTTGATCCTAGTTTCAAAATTATAAAGCATAAATTGAATGTGGATCATAAATATCTATACTATAAAACAATATATCTATAATTTCGACTACAAATCGATCCCTTGGCAGCACGAAAGTGATGATCATTATAGCAGTGATGTTATAACAAAGTTTTAAGATGCTTGAAGAAAAGTTTAGTGATAAGGGCATGGCCGTTAATTGTAGAACGCATTGATTGATAAAGGACGGAACTCCACATCTCCATAAAAATTAATGTCAAAGAAACCACATATATAAGACAGAAGCATGTTGTAGGCATCCATAATGACTCTTTAGATTAACATTAGTCTCCAGATTCACTTGTTGTTAAAGATGGTATATGCTTTGATCAAATCAACATCATTATCTTAATACGACTTAAGACTTTTCTCTCTATACTAAAATGATATTGACTAAAATGAAATATTGGAATATTAGTATCCGTGTGTGTTATTACAAAAATGAAATTGGTGGAAGATAAATGTGCATAGATTGCTAAGAAAGAATATCTGTAGCGTATATAGTGTAATCAACATTCTACATCTTCATTTAAATATGCATGAAGTTACTCAAGTTGATACTTCATACAAAATTGATCCCTGTACACAACGTAGTAAATCGTTGAAATCAATTTAAATAGGTACATAGTTATAGAAATCCGATTAAAGTGAACACATCTAATATTAAAAGTGGTGTCTACCCTTGTATTCAGTAAATGTTGATAAGATGTAAATAAAATTTTAATTAAAATGTGCAAATTTTCATATAACGGATCTTATAATTGAATGTATGAAGTGAAATGGAAAAAAATAACTTGTATTTTGAGCAATAGATAACTATCTCTTGAATCTCCTCCAAAGTTCTACGCAACCTGAAAATGTCCCAGTAGTCGTCTATGACCATTGCCTACATTTTATACTTTAATCTACGCGTATTTCATGTAATATGTGAATTGAAAGAAGTTAAACGAATTTCTAATTGATAAGATTGAAATATGAATAAAGTATATTCAAATGTATCATATGTGATTCAAATTAATCATAGTCACCCATTTAAACATTTGTTTTTCGTCTCAATTAATATTTTCATAGTGATGTGAGCAGACAACGATACTTAATATTAAGTGTAGCTATAGAACAAATGGGAAGTGTACAAGTAATTAGAATGCCAATAGATTCTTAGTTGTTTGAGCTTTGTAGGTTTGGGGTTCCATATAGATTGGAAGAAAAATGGTAAATTTATTAGTGAAGAAAAATATGTAATGAGTTTGATGAACACAAATGTCGTCGTAATTGTGTAACAATAGCATATAGCAATAATTAAAATGAATATTAAGTTGTGTAAAGGAGTGTGAAATGTAAAGCTCATTAAATGTTTGAAGCATAAAATAGAAATTAACGTTTAGTAGTGCAACTACCTCTGTTTTACTGTTGATTTTGCAGAAGGTGAAATCTTCTTAGTTTTGATCGAGGAATTTTTTAGCAGCATTGCCTTTTGTTTGGGATTCTTCAGTTGATGCATAAGCTTAAGAAGATATCTGCTCAAATCGTAAAAAATACCAATGTCTATATAGTTAAGAGTTTGATGCTTTCATATATAGTAACAATGTTAATGTAAGGTAAATAAATCATGCAATGAAAAGGATGATGCATGATTTAATGTGTACATATCCTATTCTTTACTCTCCATGAGTGTGTGAATGGAATGTTGATTTATATTTTTCCAAAAAAGACTATTGAATAAGTATTTTTTTAAGATATGATAAATAGCCATTGAATTTAAAATTGTTGAGACTATTATGGCTACATATTTTTAGTTATGATAGATTTTATTCAAGAAAGCATAGGTAGTTTGTAAAATATCGAATAAATGACTATGTGAATCAAGGGAGGAGTAAATAAAATAATAAATGGTAACCATTGATGAGCCAAAGGTATCAACTTTGCATTTGGCTATCAATAAAAAGAGGGATATAGTTGACAAGAGGAATTGACAAAGTGTTTGGAGTGTAAAAAGGGTAATTTTTTTATCAATTTACCGAGAAGATAAATGAAGGCATTTGAGGGACTAAAAGAAGACTAAAAATTTTCGAGGCGACGTTATGTATGTGAACTGCATATGCCATCCATTCATTTAGTGATAGTGGTTATAAAGATTTTCCTAAACCATGCATTAAGGCAATTATGTTTATATTCAAATTTGACATATCAAGTTTGGTCGTTCACACTACTTTTTTATGTATTTTGTTTTTAATGAACTTCTTACATGTCATAGAATACTGTAATTTTGCAACCAATTCATGTCCACGTTTATGCATAAATTTGATAATTGAATTCCTAGCTGACGGTTAACTTAGATACAGTATCCTTTCTGTAACTCCATAAGTGACAAAATAACGTTCTTGTTCTGCAGTAGTATAACAATATCTATACTATTGATTGCAAGAAATATATGTTATCCGTTTTGTTGGACTACATTAAAATAGTGACTAATGTCGAAATTCACTATAAGGAATTCTAACATGTCATTTAATTATTTAATTCCACAACTAATTCTTGTCTACCTTTATACACAAGTTTAATAATTATCTGCTTGATTGATGGTTAAGTTACAAACAATATCATATCTTAAACTATATTTGTGAGCAACTAACGATTTTGTTCTATGATAGCACATAAATATATAGACTATTGATTGAAAGAAATATCAACAATTTATTTTGTTAGACTATATTATAATAGCAACCGAGCAATGCCAACGATAATGAGATCTTGGAAATTGATGTGCATTAATATAGAGTTATAATTAACCTGTAAAATCTATAAAATCATATAAGAACTTTAAGCCATTGAACTATCAAACCATAATGTAATTTGTAAGAGAAATTGGAGGAATGACAGGCATTTTGGAAGTCAACGATTTGATATAAAATAATAATAATAATGTTTCAGCAAATCATTTGAGAAATTAAAAAGTTAGAAATATAAATTCTTTATTGACGCATGGTAATGTCTTAAAGTAATTGAATTTTCACTAATTTGAGGCAAATGTATTCTTGTAGAATCTTATTTTTCATTTCTTCACGGTCGGGGAGATCACGTGTGTTTGTTTGAAGCATGCAATCATTATTCTATAAGAATATAAAACGAATGTAGTAAGATAGACTTTAAGGCAGTTGAAATGAATTTAAAAGTTGAATAATAAATATGGATTTGTTGTTTTCTTTCAATGATTTAAAGCGGATAGTGCAATTACCGGTATTAATAATCTTGAAATTGGGTCATGAATGTCCCCTATATCGATGCCCTTTTCTCATGCCTACAAAATATATGAATCGTGTTTAGTTTTATGTATTGTTAATGTTTAAATAACCATTAAAGGCCTAGAGTAATTGAGGTAGGCATGAATAAATACTTACTCATCTAAGATGCATGTTTTTATTTGGTGAATTTGGTGTAGTTCAATGTAGTCAGTTGACTGACTTGTGAATGATGTTGATGGTCGTATATTCCCATGTTTAATGATGTGTATGAGTATAGTACATTTTATTCAATGGCAATGGAGTATAAGAAATAAATAGAATGTATTTACATGTGCGTCATTTGGGATCAGTGGCTTATGCGTATGTATCATGTCTTGAATGAGAATTTTAGCGATTATGTAGCTACGGGTCCCATGCTTAAAATTGTGCTTAGTAAGTTTGATGTTAAAGAGGTATGTGTTTCCTAATATTTTATTCAGGCGTTGGGTACCTTGATATCGTTATGTTCCTTTATTACATATACAATGAAGAAATTTATCAATTTTAGATATTAAGAGGATATTGTAGTTAATGTAAGGTAATACCTCTTCGATTAAGCTACGAAGTTGTGCAACGGGTATACGAAGTATTTTCTGTACTTCTTTATCGAAAATGACAAAAGTCGTTGAGCTTGTTGTATATTCGACTTGAACAGTCATTAGACATCATATGAATACGAATTGAAATTAGAACATGGCTCATTGTTATATAATGATATTAATTTGTACTTCTTACCTTGGTTTAGGAAATTTGGGTTCTATATTGTAATGATCTCACCAAAATCTTGTAGATAGTGGGCTACACATTCTATTACATTCATTATAGAATAGGTAGAACTAACCATATCGTGTATCAAAATTGATGATCTTTTCTTTGCAGGAGACGAACAACATATATATTTTGATGAAATGTTATTTGTATGTTGTAATAGCAGTAGTAAATAAAGTACCATTTTTTTGCAATTGTTATCTAAAATTAAATACCTCCGTGTCAACATTGGATGTAATCATTAATATTTCTTCGATTGTTTTTATTTCGAGCTTCTGCTCAGTTGTTGATTTAATTTGACCAATCTCGACATTTTCGCTTGAAATAATGTTGGGAAACTTCAATAATATCAAAATTACATTGTTTACATTTATAATTTAAATAGAGACAAAATGATGGCTTAAGTCATCATTACCTTTCCTTCAATGAAGAAACTTTTGGAATGTCTAGGTTGATGTAAACTTTGATTGCATTTGTTGTGGAGAGTGAGTAGTTACCTATGAAATAGGATCGTAAAAATGCTTTTGAATTCATCAAAAATGTATTATATGCAAAATTAAGAAAAGTTAAAAATGTATATGAAAATGGAAAGGTTACCCTACAATAATTTAACTATTGTAGATGACACAACTATAATTATTGGCGTTAAGGTTATTTTTAAAAATCCTCGTCCAACTCAAGTGCATGATCAGACTAAAGTGTGATTTGAAGTTTCGTCGCACTGTATTCACATAAGGAATTATATATATGTATTTATTAAAAAAAATAGAGTAACGAAGTCAAATGGCTGAAAACAATATACCTTTTGTCTTGTAGCTGAATAAATCATTTTTTCATTACACTTCCCCTTAACAATTGATCTTCAAGATCACCCCTACCAGTTATGATCCCACGTGTGTTTAGAATTATTAATTGTTAGGGAGATGAACATTAATTTCCTGTAATGTTGTTTAAAAGTGTTTGTAACAGTAACAAATTGTTATCAGATATTTGCTTGTTGTCCGTTTGTGTTGCATCTTGGGATAAATTATGGAATTCAAAGCGATGGTGACCAATGGTTAGGTAATTTTCAAAAAGTTTTTTTACATATGTTGTGGGTAAGAAGTATATCATGTATTTATGATTGACCACCTTGTATGCTGGCTTTTTATCTACCACCGCGAAGCTCGAGATTGTGTATATTTTCCTGTCATCCATTAAGTGTTCGAATTATTTTATTTGTTTTTTCCTTATGCAAGCATGAATGTAATCCCCCATTTGACAGAAATAAATGTGTATAAGCTCATTATTTGATATATTTTAAGATTTTTTATCATAAAAATATAGGATGTGAATACAATTTCATCCATTAGCATCCAGTCAATGCTCATCGCTTCATTGTTTGCCTTATTGTTGTGAGGCCTCCATACATGACTCTAACTTGTATTGCCCAATAATTTCCTTCCTTTTACAATTCTTTAAGTAATTTCATCATGCTCATGGTTTATTCTGGGATGCACCTGTGCTGAAAGCAATGATAAGCTTGGTTAAGGTTAAGATTTTGAATGAAATGCATTTATGTAATTTTGAGATATAGTTGTAATATAACATACCTGTATGAAATGAATTGAATACTTCTTTGTAAATCACATTTTTATCTTATTTTATAAATTTGACTTTTTGACATGAGTAGAAATTTCAAACCTTCACGCGAAGCAACTCGTGATACCGCAACGTAAAGTTATTCGTTGCTAAAAACAAGTCGAGGTAAGTATACGCCAATGTGTTGTAGAGTTTGTCTTTATTTTTTGTTGATTGTCATGCAGAAGTATGGACGTACAAGAAGTTTAGCAAAATTTCAAAGTGAAAGGCCATTTCGATTTCATTGCAAACATTATGATGCGGGGAATGAACACATTTGCGCCAATGTTGTAGCCAATAATGATTCTGGCTTCGATCACCAACGGAGCCAGTGAGTGATTATCAATTTTGTTCTGTTGCAAAGCCCGACACTTTGATTTATATTTCTTAACAAAATGATTGGGATTCCAATTTTCAATTCCAATTGATGTTTTGGGAGACCCGAAAAGGTTATAGTGTTAAGAAACTCAACAGGGAAACAAATGTCTTGATCTCCAAAATTATTAGTAGCTTTACAAAGCGAATTAGAGTTGAGATATGTTTATTTTCTTCGGGAAGGAGGTCCATAATGTAAGAATTTATTTCATCGACCATTTCATTTTTTGGCATAAGAATCACTCCAGAAGTTACGTATTTTGCATCAGTATAGTTTTGACATAGATCATGATATGTTGATTGAACTATATGACCAATGGGATTATTTGTTGTTGGAATTATCATATCATCAATTATGTCGGTACAATATGGTTCATTTTCATCTCCAATTAATGATGTAAGCAATTTTCCATCTCCGAGGCCAAGGATACAATCACTAAATTCATTTGAATCTTGAATTCGTATGTATTTAGTTAAATGGAACACACAACAAACTCCCAAATGTAGGATTTATTAATTGAGGAGTTGATAATATCCTCTCTCTTCCTCTCGGTATAACTGGAAGAGTTTGTCTAAAATCACCACCAAGTAAAATGTTTTTTCCCCTAAAAACTTTATCATTGGAATACGGATCATTGAAAGGAAGAATGTCTCTAAGTGATTTATCGACGGACCTCAAAAGTGTGGCGATGGTTCATTGGTGCCTCATCCCAAATGATCAAATTTGTTTTTTATTAGCTCCGTAAGATTAGTACCTCGACGAATGTCACAGGTTCAATTGTCTCTTAAATTTATTAGAATTTCAAATCTTAAACGTGTCATTCTACCTCCAGGTTGTGACACCCCTACTAATTAAATACCGGGTAGATACTTCTTTATTCAAATTAATACAAAATGTCAAGTTGGTTCAGTCCATAGCATCACTGTCGAAAAACGTTTTTAAACAATTACTAGCCACCTAATATTTAAAAAGTGACTTGCCAATTTTATTAAATTAAATTACCATGCAACCAATTAAATTATAAGATACCTATACCACATCCACACCACAATAGAATAATAATGGAATGATAACATGAGTCTGGAGTAACACTCCCCTGAATAATACAAATACTAATTGACGAAATAAATCCAAAACTGATATAAAATTGATAGTCTGAGAATGCTATCTCTAAATGGAAAGGGGCGACATGCCCTAAATGATAAATAACCCTGAATAAAATCAAATGAAGAATGCGGAGGCGTCTACTAACGATATCCTGTAACTTCCACAACAGCTACAGCACGTCAAGAAAATGGAACTCCTATGCTTAGCATTCCTGTGGCGGGATACCTAAAAGGTTTTACAAAAAAAAAAATATTTGAAAGTAAACGGGTTAGATCCCGAGGTGAAAATGGTTTAAAATATAGCAAGTGTTTAATTTCATTAAACAGTAAATATTTTATACATGTTTGTTACGTGTTCCCACATGAGTCCTTAACCCCTCAACTAATGTGCACGATTAACGTATACCCTTAACCCATCCTAGTTATGGTGCTAACTAACTAGTCTGTACCACTTCCTGTCTTCATATTATAATATAGGGGTCTATTCGTATTATTCTAATATATTATGCATGTAACTCAACTTTTCATTAATCAGAATTATTATATCAATTACGATATGAATTATCACATTTTAAATCCCATTCAAGTATCTCAATTATCCGTATTCACAATTTAACAATGAGCTAGTTATAAATGCAAGTATATCATTCTCAACATAAATATACAAATATGGCACCACCAGGCTAAGGTGTGGTGCACGCATACTCTGCTATCAAATCCCGGTACATCACGTACATAAGGACTACGTATTCCGAACATCTCAGGAATTGTTTCAATAAGCCAAATCACACAAATGGAGGCGAACATAGTTCACATCTCCATGGGTCACGCACATATCTACGCTCCCACGGTCAGCTGACTTATTAACTAAAAATAAGCCATTCCTAACTATGCCCTTAAGGTACCAATCTACATCCCCCCGTAGGCACACAAAGACTAGATGGCCCTATATAAAAAACCGACCTCCCGTGATAGCAAGTATGGTAGATATGTCATACACATAATAATCCATGTACTAATCAATCACACAACTTAGATAACTTCTTATATTATTAAAGGTATATTTCAGCCTTATACCATTAGTTAAAGTTCACACACTACCATTATTCCGGGTGAGATATAATATATTCCGTCGATATGTCTCACGTCATAAATTTTGAGTACTTAAATCCTAACCGAAGAGGCTACTAAGTCTCCTAAATTTCCCACATATTAATTCAGTACCCTTAACTCTTTATTTATGTCCCAAATCCTAACTTATCACTCCTAATAATTTAAATCATGTACTTGTATCGTAAAATAGGAAATTACTCGTCCAACCCTCGTAAATTAAATCACTATATTCCAAATCAATTCTAATATGTTTCGGGCTTTAATTTCAAGACCCAATTTTCGTGGGTTATTATTCCCCAAGAATGGAAATTACCAAAATACCCTCCCGGGTTGCCGGTGTGGCCTAAAAATGCCCCGGGATCCAAACTAAACTCATGGCTAGTATTTTCTGACTATCTCGACCCTTCCGGACACACTGGCGCACTCGAAATGACTACACGGATGATAAAATTATAATTTACTTTTAAGTCCAACTAAAATTGATTCCTGACGCGATACGCACATCCCGACTATATTTCTCGAATTGTCGTATTTATGACTTGCGATAATTTTAATTATTTCAATAATCATATATTATCATATTTACCCAATGATATTCATCCTTATCATCATAATCAAATATCAACTCATATCTCGCTAGTATTTAAATCCGGGTTAATTTCCAGTTAGTTTCCATATAATTTAATTAATCCCATTAAATAAAATCTATTACATTATGGGGTATTACACGGGTAATAACAGTGAGGAAATAACGGATGCCGCGACCACCAGCACAATTTTTCCCTCTGACCTCAATCTCGTAATGATTGTCTTGTATAAATATTTTTTCCTTGTGCCACCTGCATCGTATACAAAATATAGACCCCATTTATCTTCGATACATAATTGAATAAAGGAATTATATACTTCTTCTTATTCATTGTTCAACCCATTACGTAGATCAACATGATCGCGCGTTAATTGCTCAACATCATTTGATAGCTCTTCCATAATAAACCTTTTACTCCATTCATGAATAAATGTATGATTTAGTACTGCTAAAGGAGGAAATCCATTAGAGATTTATTTCTCTTTAACAATAGTTGCACTACACCAAAACACGCCTTTATTAATGGTATTTTACCATTACTAAAAAATTTAGTAACGAAATTTGTTCGTTAGAAAAAAGGTGTGGGGCACAAAATTAGTAACAGAATTCTACCGTTACTATTAGTAATGATAATATTCTATTACTAACTATGAATTTACCAACAATATTTTACCATAACTAATTTTTATTTAGTAACAAATATTTGTGTTACTATTTTAACCTTATTATACCACTTCTTATAACACTTTTGTCTGATTTTGTAACGGTAAAGATCCGTTAGTAATATCAATACATATTTGAAAAAATATATTTTCAAGATCCATTATCCTGAATTTAAACAAATTCAATTATCCTTACCCCGCTATTCAAATCATAAGAATATATACAAAAATAGTCTATGTTTACCACGCTATTCAAATCCTAAAAACATATACAATAATAGTTCAGATGAACAAGGGCATTATATTCAACAATTACATTTTATAGTTCAGATAAACAAGGGCATTATATTCAATAATAGTTAATTAACGCTTAATACGGGAGAAACACTTACAAATTCATTAACATTGATTTACATTATTGATACCATAGATCTTAGAACACAGTGCATACTCTGGTTTTTATAAGATATATAATTTTTACCAATTTCTCAAATAATTCCCAACACAAGATAAGAATTAGTAAATCCACCAACCCAAGTAGTTATGTTCAACTAATAAAAGTAGTAAACAAATGCTAAAATCAAGAAATGATTTTATATGTATATACTTGTGGGGAGACCATTGAAAAATGAATCGAGAGTTTTAAGTAGTTCAGTACGTATACTTGTTATATCTGTATTTCAGAGTAAATTGAACTAGACAAAAACAACTTTAATACCTAAACACAAAGAACTTCAGCTTTATGTTCTTCAAATTTATAAATCGGAAACCCAACGCCACCAAAAGTTAAATTTTTATAGTAAAACATGCAGACTATATGATCCACAGCCCTGAAATCATGTCATAGTACAACAAAAGTAATATCACATACAACTTTAATTAAGCGTTTACTTTAAAATTGAATATTGTCACCTAAATTACAGCAGGCATACTTCCAAGTTTAATAATTCGATTAATTTATGCATAAAAACAAAGAACAATACTATGTATATGTGGTAAACAAGGAATAAGAACATACCCAGTTAAAATGAAGTTTTCATCATGATTATTCTAGTCAACACAGTGAACTTCAGCATCACGAGCCTTTTCAACCTATTCACGAATATTAAAAATCGTCAATTCAACATCAACAATAGAAACTAATTTTCCATTATAGAAAAAGAAGCAGTCAAGAAACAAGTAGAAAATAAGTGAACGAGATTCAAACAATCGGTGTTTTAAAGCTATAGAGATTCAAACAATCAGAGTTTCTAATATATGACTAAACTCAAAGTAGTTGTTTTAGTTTGAAATGCTTTGGCACAAATTGGTTTCTCTTATAGACTAATAACACTCCTGAAGAAGTTTTTTCTCAAGGATTGTGGGAGAAAGCGTAGCTAGTGTTGTTATTGTTGCTTTTCATACCTTTGCCACGTTGTATATAAGCAAGAGAGCTTCCAGTAAGTTATCTTCTCTCTGTTGCAAATTCAAATTTTCTTGAGTTTAGTTCTGGGAGCAATGAGATATATTTTTAGGTTGGTATTGGTTATAATATGTACTTACACAGTCAAAGTAATTCGTTTATGCATGTTATTTGTGGGGTAGATGTGTATTTTTTATTAGAAGAGAACTGACTAATATGTTTGTTTTCTTGTCAGTGTTTAATGATATGCATGAATATATATATACATTGTCTTCTACTGGACTGAAACAATAGATGGAACCCTTGACAACACATGTAAAAGAGTCGTTGGAATCTGCTGACCAGAATGATACTGTTGAAAATGAAAGAAATGGTAACACTGATGCAAATGTAATGCTCCACAATTTTAGTCAGGAAAGCAAGACAGGTATAGGTGCAAATTCTTCATCTTATGCTGAAAATAATGAATCTACAAACGAAAATAAACCTTCTCGTGACACCGATGTGGACTACGCATCTGATGATGGTAATGTCATTGATTCCACTCAAAAAGATTTGTAAAATGAATCAGTTATTGATGAAATTCCAGTTGCTCCATTAGGCACACCTAAATTATCTGAATCTGAGGTTCCTGGAGGTCCTTCTGGATGCAGTTATAGAGCCTAAGGTTCTGAATAAAGAGGATATATAGACTGTTAATTCACTTTCAAATATAGATATAACAATAGTAATAATAGATTGCTTGAATCTATTATTAAGCAGAACAGTAACAACAATAGAAACTGATTTTCCAACTATTAAGCAGAACAGTGACAACAGTAATACTATAATATTGCAAGAATACAATCGCATCAACTAGTTTAGTTTTATGACTTAGTCTTTTTTAACTCTACGTCTCCAATTTCATTAATGAGAACATAGTACAACAGATGGGACCAACAACAATCCTCGAAAAGTACATATACAATACAAGGAGGAAATTTATAAATTCTATATACATAATAATTCAAAAGTAGCAACAATATTGATGATGCTTCTTGCACTTAAAGAATCAATATTAAGACCCGTGCATATGCATCAATAATAAGGAGATATAACCCAAAGAAATAGGCAAAATGCAATGTAAAAGAAAAGTATGAACAATTCAAATTAAACAATACAACAATCACAAATTTTGTAAAGAAGCGCATTGAACCTTCCATCTATATTCAAGAAACATAAAATTCAAATATTGAATTCCTCTAAACCAGTCACCAATATTGCTATTAACGCCCCCATATTCACAATGCATTAGAGGATCTTATGGACAATCACTAGGAAGTGTTTAAACCCACTAATTTCACTAGGAAGGATTTGACCTCCCAACACCAAAGGCAAGATTGAGTATCATCCTCAAACACATCAGAATCCAAATTCGCCACTCCGTAATGAACTTGCACATACAAGGCCGGCCCTGGCCATGTGCCAAGTGGGCAATGGCACAGGGCCCATTTTAGAGTATGCACCTATATATGTATATTTTAGGGGTTCAAAAATATTTTATGTATATAAAAATGTCAATTTTTAAAATAAATTTAAATTTTTAGGGGCCCGTTTTTTAACTACCCAAAAACAATTTGTACAAAGAATAATTCAACTACACAAACATCTCACCCGACTAAAATGGGCCCTAAAAAATAAGTTTAATTTTTTTGGGGCCCATTTTAGGTATTTCATATCTTTGTACAATATTTTTTTAAAGGGCCCTAAATTGATTTTCGCACAGGGCACTCCCAATCTTAGGACCGGCCCTGTGCACATACTTTGCTTGGAAGAAAAATACAGTAACATTAGCATCGTGATTGCACAAGCACAAAGTGTAAAAACACGTATTGAATGAGAACTCAAAATTAAACATATGTGAAGTTGTAAGGATATATGTACTTAGGTTATTTCGTAGAATACACACACAACGCAATTAAAAAATTTCCAAGTAGAGATATATACCAATTTTAATTTTCATTGCAAATTTAAAAGTTAGCATGAACAATTAACCGTTAAAGCGATGGGATTGACAACTTGATTAAGAGAAATAAAATTATCCAATTTTATCCTTTTTATCCTACGCATGCATCTATGTGATTTAATAAAGTAAACTGCGAAAATCACAACCACAACACGCCAATGTACGAGGAAAACCCAAATGGGAAAAACCTCGGACGGCTGGGCCTAGACAAATCCACTACAGATAGGTTTTACAAAGGACTCAAAATATTTACAGACATTGACTCACTCAATACATGCTGATGCCGTCCTCTACCTCCGGATTTGTAGTGCACGAAGCTCCAACGCGTTGCTCGACACTACTTGTGTTGTGATATCCACCGAAGCCCAAAGTACCGTATCCAATAATCTTGAATGCAGAGATCCACCGCAAATGTGCTTGTTGAATTTCAAGTTGATGCCATGGGGTTTTGATTCAAAGTTTAAACTATGTTGGAGAGGGATTTTCACCAAAAAGGAAAGATATGAATTTTTGCTCTCAAGAGTATGTAAAACTTCCTTGTCCAAAGTAACTGATTTTTGTCCATATATTAAAACAAGAAAAGTAGTGGACCATAGCAGTTATATAAAATAACTGCAGGAAAATAGTTAAAAAAAACTTCAAAACTGACAGATCTCGTTCGAACGACATTTCGTTTGGACGATTTATCTAACGATAGTCCAGTGAAGAGTTAGATAAGTCGTTAGAAATCTCGTTCGAACGAATTTGTTCGAACGACATTTCTAACGAACTTCTAACGAGTTACCAGAGAGGACTGGGCAATGTCGTTAGATCCAGGTCGTTCGAACGACCTGGAGGAACTTTGAACGAGATTTTCAATTTCATTAAAAAAGAGAGTTAAAATTAATTTTAAAATTATTTTTTTATGAAAATTAATTTTCTATAAAAATTACTCTTTATGAAATGAAAAAATATTATTTATAAAAATTACTCCAACACATAAAATTTATTTTGGTCATATACCTTTTTAGGAGAATGAACTTGAAGTGCATATTGATGTCGTGTGAACTTTGAATGCTCGATTCTCTAAGGTTGCATGTAACTTGATGAGGAATGACCCAAAAGTGTTTTGTCCAACGGAGTCTAGCCAATATTACAAATGACTCGATTGAAAATTTTTCCTTACAAATCTCCCCATTTGGCTATTCCAGGACAAAACGAAATAATAAAAAAATAAATAAAAGACTGAATTTGCTAAGCCAGCCATCAAGACGATTCTAAAGCCCGTCCCAAAAACCCAAATAAAAGACAGACTAAGTAACACGACTGACGGTGCTGCAGAACGGTAGATGATGTATCCTACACACATGAAACAACAAATTCATAAACGCATGGGGAAATATAGAATATAAAACAACGTTAACTAATCATGAGAGAATAAAGCAAGTTAAATATCATGAGTAATATATGTTAACTATTTATTAATGAACTCCCCCTATCAATGTTTCTCCCTCTTTTTGTCCGGAAAAGACAAAGGGATAAAGATAGCCTGCATGGTTAGAAGGAAATCAATAGAACAATAGGCAATAAATCTAAGAAACATATGTGAACCAAATGAAGGAACATGAGAGATTTCATTAAACATTAATGGAAAGACCAAATATCCAAATATTCATACATTTCTAAAGAAAATGCATCGAAACCAAATAAATAGGTACAAGTGAGAAAATGTAAAAAAAATATGTTCCGCTCGCTCTCACAAGTACAAATGAAATAAATTCAAATAGAAAGGAAATCAAGGAGCAGGGCCATCATGTGGGGAATCATTGGGGAGGGATCCAGAACTGGATGAACCTGCACCACGGCGCATCTCCATGCGACAAATAGCCTCAAGGTGATACAAAAGTAGAGAATCCCGATGCGCTTGAGCTTCATCCCTGTGTGATTGAGCCTCCTCACGGCGAGCCTGAGCCTCCCTATCTTGCTGCATTGAAATCAAAAGCTCCTGCAACATAGCCCGGTCTTGACGCCCATCTTCTTGAATTTTCTCCACCTTTGAGTGTACAAATATAATATCCTCCGACTCAATGGGTGCGGGAGCATATGAAGAAGATAGTCTATGGGTAGCACGAGAGGGTGCTGGCCTACTAGGGGAAGGAGTGGAGGAAGTGGCGGATTGAAAAGAGGCGGAGTTAGATGGAGTGAGTTGGGGAGTATCGGGGGTAAGTGACCACGAGACCGACCAATCGAGGATATATCAATGGTTTGGTAGTGGGTCACCGGGACATCGGTGGGAAGATGGGGGCAGCCGGAGGCAAAACAAAAATGGGTAATAATAGTGGCAAAGGGGAGAACTTGTCTAGCGGGACTGGAGGGAAGGATTCTAACCGACCTAATCACAAGAAAAAGGAAGGCAGGGAGATCGATGGCATCCCTAATGCTAATGGCAAACATAAGGTCCACATGCATCTTAGTGATGTGGGTTGAGTTGGAACGGGGAATGAGACAAGCACACACAATCAAATTAAGGACTATAAAATCCAGATACAAATGTTTGTGAAAAATGGTAACAGTGCCCGGAGGGTAAATCCTACACACGGTGCTCATAACTAGAGTAGGGTCAGGACGAGAATCGGGAGCCCAAGGGTAGGATGGATTATTGACAAGGGGTAAAGAGATGAGATGAGAGATGGAGTCAGGACTGACAATGATCTCCCGACCACGCACTCAAGAGTAAATATGATCCTCCCGAACATGCATTCCAAAATAAAATTCCCGAATAAGATCGGGAAAAATAGTGTCAGTGAGGGAGAACAAGGGGTCCCACCCTAAGTCCGAAATCCAGGAGTGGACATTGATGCCGGCGAGATATGTGAGATTGACAAGTTTTCCTCGGACAATAGACCTAGTGGAAAAACCTTGTGTGTGGTTGGTGAGCATCCTCTATCGCAGTTTAAGATGAGGGATGGACGCATTGACACTAGTATCCTCATCGGATGAGGATGAAGAGGAGCGTTCCTCAGGAGAGTCACTAATGCGACGGGTGGGACAGTTACGAGGGGCCATGCTAAAAAGGGGCTTAACTAGAACCTACCCAAACAGAATTCCAACCAAATCGCCAAACACACTAATAAGTCAACAAACCAATCAACAAAAATCCCATCCTCCGTTAGAAATACAACAGAAACAAAATAAAATAAGAAATTATTTAAGTGAAATTCCACGAAATTAAAATGAATTTTAATTTAAGAAAAATGATAATGTTCATGGAATTCAACTTAAATAGAGGTAACAAAAATAATAAGGATAAATAATATAGCCCCCCCCCCTCCCCCAAAAAAAAAAAATGTAGATATACACATATATGTATATGAAATTGGGTAACAAAAAAGAATAAAATTGTAGGTGTATAAATCATACCCAATAGCATATATATATACATATATACATAGACATAAAGATATAGACAGATATATAGATATCAATATATACATATACATATAAAGAAGAGAAAAAGACAATACCTAGAAGGGAGAAGATATATATCACAAACGAAGAACCCCAAACTTGGAACCCTGGAAGGAGAAGGTGAGATGAGGGGAAATGAGTGAGGAGGAAGGAATAAAGAGGGGTAATGAAGGGGATGGGTAGATTCGTGGGAGATAAAAGGAGTATGGGAGAAGAGGGAAAGTGGGTGAAGGGTGAGAGAGTAATGGCAGAGGGTAATGGGTAGTGGAAGAGAGAGATGGCGAAAGTTTAGGGAAATGGGGAAAGGAAAATTGTGGGAATAAGAAGAGAGGAAAAAGATGAAGCGGCAGAAATTTTTGGGAAGAGAAACTGCTCAAATTAAACCCAGGTCGTTCGAACGAGATATGCCGTTCGAACAATTTCTTTCGAACGATGTTCCAGAAACATATGGGGAAGCTCGTTAGAAAATTTATTAGAAGTTCATTCGAATGAAATGTTCATTCGAACGACAATACCAATGAAGTTACAGAAAGTAATGGAGAAAAGTCGTTCGAAAACTCGTTCGAACGAGTTTTACTGAAGAAAATCAACCAGTTTAAAAAAGAATAAAAATAAAATAGGCTTGAAAATAACATAAGAGAAGGAATTAGGAAGGCCAGAAAGTTGCCAAAATGAAGATTTTAATAGTCCAAGCTTGTGAAGACATATCCAAACCGTGGGAGCGAAAATATAGGGGTGTGAACAATGCGAGTAAGAGTTTTTACCCAAGACAATGTACAAGTGAGAAATGCCAAACAATATATAAACGCAATATGCACTCACATCAGCCTTGTGTCAATATAGAAATACCATTAGACACTCAAACACTAAAGCACCACGCATACAAGATGGATGATTCTCTCGCCAATGTTGTCAGAATAAGAAAGCAATGAATCGAATAAATGTGCATGCCCATTGATCTTTAACTTATATCTCCCAGTAGCAACTTTAGATTGAGACTATTCTTTTTGAAGAATCAATCGAGGTAAATACTTTTGGCCTTGGCATTATATATCATTTTTAATGCTTCAATTTTAGGCACTTATTTTATTATGCAAATGGAGGCTATTCACGCAAAACCTTTTTATTTTTCACAGCTTGAGTCCATTGCTAGAAACATTAACCAACCGGATGAATATAATTACTTTTTGTTTCAATCCAGGCAATGGATGATCAAGCACAAATTCAATTGCTTATAAGAGATGTGACAAAAATTGAGAAGACAACACAAAATCTCACTTTATGAATACAATGTGAAAAAGATATCCGCAAGATTTCATCAAAAGTGTGTGCAAGAAGGCAAATATAAGAGGTAATCACAGAAATACATATCATAAAAGAGCATTTTTGTGCACAAGTGAAATGAAGTCTGGCTTGACTACTCATCGAAAGCCACGTGGATATGAAATAGGATGGTGATCCAAACATAAAGCCATATGGACAAAAAGTTGCGAAATCTTTTCTAACCTTTCCCGTTTTCCTTGAAAATAAGAAAGAAAAATATTTTTGAAATTTTGAATAAAATATATACAAAAATAATCTAGTTCATAGGTATAAAAATATACAAGATAAATAACCTAAACTAGATAGATGACTTCGATCTTAATCAATGGAGCAAACCCCAATTGATTTCCTAAGGTTTTTAAACCTAAGGGCATCTAGAGGTTTGGTAAAGATATCGACTAATTGTTGATCAGTACAAACGAAACTTAGAGAAATGATTTTCTCTTCAACCAAGTCATGAATAAAATGTTCACGGATCCTAATATGCTTGGTTCTAGAATGTTGAATGGGATTAGGGAAAATGTGAATTGCACTAGTATTTTCACAATAGATAGGCATAGTGCCTTGAGAAATACTGTAATCTTCCAACATTTGTTTCATCCAAATGAGTTGAGTGCAAAAACTCCCGGCGGCTATGTATTCGACATCCATATGGACAAAGAAATATAATTTTGTTTCTTGCTCATCCATGAGACAAGTGAACTTCCAAAATAGAAACAACCGCTAGAAGTACTTTTGCATCCATCAACATCTCCTGCCCAATCGGCGTCCGAATATGCCGATAGACAATCATTTGTGTCGAAGGAATACCAAATTCCAAAAGACATGGTCATACTAACATATTTGATAATATGTTTAAGGGCAAGTAAATGAGACTCTTTTGGGGCGGCTTGATAGCGGGGACAAACTCCTACACTAAAGGAAATATCCGTGCGACTAGAAGTTAGGTAAAGTAAACTACCTATCATACTTCTAAAGAGTGTGTGCTCTACATCCTTTCCTTCGATGTCCTTACTAAGTTTAATCGAAGAACTCATAGGAGTACGTGCATGCTTAGCATATTCAAGTTTAAATTTCTTAACAAGGTCTTTAGCATACTTAGTTTGGGATAAAAATATCCCACTTTTGAGTTGACGAACTTGAAGACCTAGAAAGAAAGTAAGTTCACCGACCATACTCATCTCAAATTCACCATGCATTTCTTTTGAGAAACTTTGAGTATGTTTATCACATGTAGAACCAAACACTATGTCCTCGACATACACTTGTGCAATTAGAATATCTTTCTCATCACGAAGAACAAATAGTGTCATATCTACTCCCCCTCTCGAAAAGCCACGAGAAAGGAGATAGGAAGTGAGTCTTTCATACAAAGTACGGGGTGCTTATTTCAAGCCATATAGCACTTTCTTTAGGAAGAAGACGTGATTAGGATGATTTGGGTCCTCAAACCCTTTAGTTTGTTCAACATAGACTTCTTCTTGAAGAATACCATTTAAAAAGGCACTTTTTACATCCATTTGATATAATTTAAATTTAAGATGACATGCTATGGCTAGTAAAAGGTGAACCGATTCTAACCTAGAACCTGGAGCAAAAGTCTCTTCAAAGCCAATACCTTCTATTTGGGTGTATCCTTGGGTAACCAACCTATATTTGTTACGAACAATGATAACGTTTTCATTCATTTTATTTTTGAAAATCCATTTGGTACCAATGACGTTAGTATTAGAAGGCCTAGGGACTAATTTCCAAACATCATTTTTCTTAAATTGAAACAATTCTTGTTTCATGGAATTAATCCAATGTTCATCCATAAATGCTTCTTTATAGTTTTTAGGTTCAATTTTAGAAGTATAGCAAAAATAGGTAACTTAATTTTCTAATTAAGCCCTAGTCTTGACACCCACCTCGGGATCTCCTATAATTTTTGAAGTGTCATGACTTTTATGAACCCAAGGAGAAGGATCCTTTTTCTCAGTAGTGGGAATAACTAAGTCATTTTGAGACTCAATATTTTCAACATTAGAAACAACATCACACTCACATGACAAATATTCCTCATTTTCAATAGATGTGGCTGGAGCATCGTCTTTTATTATAACATTTATTGATTCCATGACTTTAGAGCTACTTAAATTGAAAACTCTAAAAGCTATATTGTTTTGAGAATATCGTAGGAAAATACCTTCATCACTCCTTGAGTTGAATTTACCTAGAAATTCTCTATCTCGAAGTATATAACAAGGACTACCAAAACTCTAAAATAGGCCAAATTAGGCTTCTTGCCCATCCACAATTCATATGGTGTTTTGTTAGTATTAGGACACAAATAAACCCTATTTACGGTGTGACATGCGGTGTCAACCGCTTCGGCTAAAAACCTACGAGGCACATTTCTTCCTAGGAGCATAGATCTTGCCATTTCTTGGATCGTTCATTTTTTTCTTTCAACTATACCATTTTGTTATGGAGTTCGAATGACCGAGAATTCATGTTTAATTCCTATTTCATCACAAAAGGCATTTACACCGAATTCCTTAAATTCGGTTCCATTATCACTCCTAAAGCGGTTTATGGTAACACAGTGTTGATTTTGAAGAATTCTACACTTAACAGTGAAAAAAGCAATTGTCTCAGATTTCTCTTAGAAAGACTACTACGGAGTATCTAGAAAAATCATCCACCATTACTAAGATATATCTCTTTCCTCCTATGCTCTCGGTATGAGTGGGACCTATAAGGTCCATGTGTATCAATTCTAAGACATGAGAGGTAGTTATTGAGTTTAAATTTTTATGTGGATTCTTAATTTGCTTTCCTAATTGACAAGGCCCGCAAATAGTGGAGGTTGGTTTTCCTAGAGATGATAAACCTCGAATTAGCTCTTTTCTCACGAATCGATCAATATCTCTAAAGTTGACATGACCTAACCTTTGATGCCAAAGATCGGCAGACGAGGCTTTTGCATTGTTGCAAACCAAAGAGGATATAGGAACTATTCCTGATGATGCTAAGAATCAGCACCACCAGATAAGGTGTTTCCAAGCTCAATATATGAATAATAATGGCAGCACAACTATATAAAGAGATAAGAGAAGGAGATGAGAATATGAGGAATCAACACCGGAATATAGGTGGTTCAGCCAATCTGGCCTACGTCTACTATGAGTGTGTGAGTAGTATCATTGAATGAAGGCACTAATGGCCATGGATATAATTCTCTCAAGCTCCCTCTCTCTACTGTGAATTTAGACAGGGTTTCAGCTAGGGTTTTATCACTAGGACCCCTTTGCAAGGTAGGGGATGATCCCTATATATAGTGCCTAGGGGGTGTAATGTACCCCCCATGCATGTAATGTGCATGTGTGTGGTAGCCTCACCAATGGGGGAGTGCCATATGTCGCTGCCACATGTAAGTAATGATGATGAAATATTCTCCCCACATGTGGGGAATAATCTTGTTACAACTGATTTGTGCCCAGGTGTCCTTATCCAAATGTTCAACAGATGCTCGGCTGCAATGTTGAGGGATGACCTCGGTCTGGGAGAGGCCGAGCTGTAGAGGCTTGATATTCGTTCAATCCGAGGTGTGTCATAGTGAGTCTCGGCCTGGTCTCAGCCGAGACATTATGCTGGGGTCGGCCCCAGCCGAGGTAGGTTCGATTCCATGCTGACGATTGCTAAGGCTTCTTGTGACCTCGGCCCAAGCCGAGGTTGAACCGGTTCCAAGTTAAAGGTTTAAGGCTCCCTATTACCTCGGCCTACCCTAGGCCGAGGTTTCCATACCCAGGTATATGAGAATGTTGTTAATGCCTGTGATGCTCAGTGTCCATTGGGAGTGTAGATGGTAGTGTCGGCCTAGGCCGACCCTGGTCTAGCCGAGGGATGATATCGGGGGCCCATGGCTTATCTTAGGTCGATTAATATCTCGGCCATCATCTCGGCCGAGGTTGGTGTCTCTGGGCCGAGGTAATACTTGGGGCATATCAATCACCTCCCCAACCCTTAGTCATATGCGAGAGCAAGTGTCTATGGGATTGCTTCATCTCCGAGACCTGTCCGTCCCAAGGCTAATACCTGCATGACACCTGTCCCAAGCTAGGGCGTGCAAACTTGGCTGGCGTGTGCTGTCAGTTGTCCCTTGGGTTTCCCAAGGCAATGATGGGCCTTGGGAAGTGTGCCCAAGTACTTAAGGGTTTAAACCCTTCCTTTCTCTTTCTTCTTCCTTATTTCTTTCCCCCGCGCACAGTTCCTGCAAATTTCTTCTCTCAAAAGCTTCTTCACCCAATGTCCTAAACCAGAGGATTTTCCCGGTTTTCTTGCGAGTTCTTCTTCGCTTCCTTCATCAATTTACTTCCAGGTACTTCTCCCTTACCATTTCCTTTCTTTCTGGCATTTGGTTTGCATATTTTTCGGCGTGTTTCTGAGTTTCCTGTTGAGCTTTTAAGTTTTCCGGTGACCTTTAAAGTTTTTCGGCGAGATGGGTTTTCTTGAAACTCCTAAGTTTGATATTTAGTCTTCTTCATTTTATAAGCCAAACGTGTTTGTAGCTTTAGGAGTTTTTCCCAAGTTTAGGGTCGTCCCAAGTTTTGGGTCGTCCTCTGATGCTCAGACCCTTGTACCAGCTTCTTGAGGACTTCCCTTCTCTTAGAGAGAAGACCTTAGAAAAGATTAGGAAAATAGAGAGAGCTCAGGAAGAAGCTCGTAGGTCCCAGGAGTTCCCTATTAGACCTATCTTTCCCCCACCTCTCAAGGTGGTATATCCTGATCCTCCTGAGAACTTTTATCAGACAGACGTCTCTTCCAACCCATTGCCGATGTCTGAGTCTGAGTCTTCCACCTCAGACCCCATGTCTGTGGACTCTTTCTAAGAAGCCATGGATTTTACACCTCGGACTGGTCAGGACCCTGACCAGGCCGAGGTCTCCAGCCGAGCTTCGTCCCAGAATGGCTCAAGCACCTCAAATTCTTCTTCAGAGGTCGAACTTGTTGAGCCAAATGTGGCTGTGCCACCCATTCTTGATGCCATCCCTCTATCGGTCCTTACAGGGGCTGAGTTCGCTCAGAGATTCCCTGGTCACCCATCTACGTCTTCTCCAGCCGACGTTGAGCTTGACGATGATGAGGATGCTGAAAGTGATGTTGACATCTCTGAAGCAGCCGAGTTCAAGAGCACAGTCACCGAGGTAGACCTCATGTGCTTTAGGTACTTATATTCCATTAGTCATTTCATCAAGTTAAGGAGACCTTTGAGGGAAGAGAGGGCCTATCATGGCCGAGATGGAGAAATCTTCTTGTACGAGCAGATGTTTAAGTTAGGGTTTCGTCTACCCATTCATCCCATCATCAGGTCCATTCTTTCCTTCATCAACTTGGCCCCCTCGCAGCTCTCTCCCAATGCTTGGAGAGTCATTATTGGGGCCATCATCTTGTGGAGGGAAGTCCACCACTTTGACCTCCCAGTTCAGGTCTTTGCTGGTTGCTATGTCCCTACCTCGGCCAAAAATCATCCGAGCTACTATCACTTTGTGGCTCAGAGGCCTGAGAAGAAGATGATCCAGGTGACTCAGACCTCGAATCACAATTGGAAGCCCCGATATTTTTTCACCTCAGGGCCATGGGAGTTCGGCTCATCTGTTCCTTCTTCCACTCTTGGGCTGAGGATACCCCTCAGATGGGGTAAGGTCACCATGTCTGCAAGGGCCGATCCTGGTCTAAACCTTCAAAATATCCAAAAGGTGAAGGCCCTGCAAGATCAAGGGGCACACGACTTGTTTGTTAAGTTCGAGCATTTTCTGACCCCTCAGTTTCTCTCAGGGACGAGCCTGGGTGGGAGCCCCCTTGTTGACTTTGGTAAGGATTTTTCTTTTTATTTCAAGTCTAACCCCTGATCATTCATGTTTGATTTCTGACTCTTGTCTTTTCACTTTTGCAGAGAGACCACCAGGTATCCCAGACGAGCTGTGGGAGATGGCAGCTCCAAGTTTAGCAAGGCTTGTGAAGAAGGTTAGTCTGAACTCACCTCCTCCAGCTCCCACTACATACAAATCCCAATCTTCAAAGAAAATGTCCCCTGAGGTCCCGACCTCTGAGGATCAGAGGCCGACCTCGAGACAAAAGAAGACCTCTGAGGCCGCGATCCCAATTTCTTCAGCTGACATCCTGATGGCTCGTCTGGATCAGCTGAAGTTAACCGACAGCGTGGTCGACAACAGCCGACAGGCCATGGACGCACTTGCCTCTGTAATGACCGAGGTAGATAAGCGTTTCTATAGATCCATGGATACCTCCGTGATGGTTGAGTTCGGCCTTCACAGAGCCGTCCAGGTATGACTTGTTTCTTTTGTCAATAATTTTACAAGTGCAACATCTGAATTTCCTCCCACTTAACCTCTTCACTAAATGTGCAGGGAGTGACTGCCATGTACCAATTGTCTAACTGGGCCATAAAGAAATTGCCCCTCATTCAGAAGGGGCAGGAGGCTGAGAAGGTCGAGAGCGCCCTGAATGCCGAGGTTGACCGTCTGAAGTCAGAGTTGCAGAATTCTAAGAATAAGGCCAAGAACTCTGAAAATAAGGCCCAGGGTTTGGAAAAAGATATCTCTGTGCTCGTCAAAAACCATGCTAAGGCTCTGAAGGACAAAGACGATGCTCTGCAGCAGAAGGTCAACGCGGCAGTTAAAGCTTCCCTTGAAGATGCCACCCCCAAAATAATTTTTGAGTACAGAGGCTCAGACGAGTTCATGGGTTATGGCTTTGAATATATTGAAAGAGGTATCAAAGCCACTACCAAATGGGCTGGGGTCAGAGAGAAGGAGGTCGGCACTTTAAAGGCCTCCGACTTTGTGGGCCTCGGCTTCGTCGACCCTCAATTTGCCGAGGCACTACAAGAGGTAGAAGACGAGGCCGCTGCCCCAGCCGATACTGCAACTCTGGGAGGGACCGAGCTCGGAGGGATAGATCCTGTTGATGAGGTGTCCGAGGTTACTAATGCTGAGCAGACCAATCCGGCCGAGACTGTCAATGTCCCCCCCCCCCCCCCCAACCAGGAGTGATTTGTAACAACAAACATTTTGTAATTTGTAATTTTTAATAATGAACATCATATGTAATCTCTTCTTTTTACTGAATGCCAATCCTCTTATTTTGATCTCTAAATGCCTCTTAATGCTATATGATCTCTGAATGTTATTAGTCTCTGAAGTCATTACTTAATATGTTGTGCTCATAACCAACTTCACCAAATTAATGATGTTAAGGGTCTGAGGTCATCTAACCCAGGTGTCTGAACTCAGACCTCGTCACCACCGAGTGATGTTATGAGGGTCTCAAGTCATCACCTAAGAGGTTAGCCTCATAATAAATATCACCAAATTAATGATGTTAAGGGTTTGAGGTCATCTAACCCAGGTGTCTGAGCTCAGACCTCGTCACCACCGAGTGATGTTATGAGGGTCTGAGGTCATAACCTAAGAGGTTATCCTCATAATAAATATCACCACATTAATGATGTTAAGGGTCTAAGGTCATCTAACCCAGGTGTCTGAGCTCAGACCTCGTCACCACTGAGTGATGTTATGAGGGTCTGAGGTCATCACCTAAGAGGTTAGCCTCATAATAAATATCACCAAATTAATGACGTTAAGGGTCTGAGGTCATCTAACCCAGGTGTCTGACCTCAGACCTCGTCACCACCGAGTGATGTTATGAGGGTCTGAGGTCATCACCTAAGAGGTTAGCCTCATAATAAATATCACCAAATTAATGATGTTAAGGGTCTGAGGTCATCTAGCCCAGGTGTCTGAGCTCATACCTCGTCACCACCGAGTGATGTTATGAGGGTCTGAGGTCATCACCTAAGAGGTTAGCCTCATAATAAATATCACCAAATTAATGATGTTAAGGGTCTGAGGTCATCTAACCCAGGTGTCTGAGCTCAGACCTCGTCACCACCGAGTGATGTTATGAGGGTCTGAGGTCATCACCTAAGAGGTTAGCCTCATAATAAATATCACCAAATTAATGATGTTAAGGGTCTGAGGTCATCTTACCCAGGTGTCTGAGCTCAGACCTCGTCACCACCGAGTGATGTTATGAGGGTCTGAGGTCATCACCTAAGAGGTTAGCCTCATAATAAATATCACCAAATTAATGATGTTAAGGGTCTGAGGTCATCTTACCCAGGTGTCTGAGCTCAGACCTCGTCACCACCGAGTGATGTTATGAGGGTTTGAGGTCATCACCTAAGAGGTTAGCCTCATAATAAATATCACCAAATTAATGATGTTAAGGGTTTGAGGTCATCTAACCCAGGTGTCTGAGCTCAGACCTCGTCACCACCGAGTGATGCTATGAGGGTCTGAGGTCATCACCTAAGAGGTTAGCCTCATAATAAATATCACCAAATTAATGAATATAAGGGTTTGAGGTCATCTAACCCAGGTGTCTGAGCTCAGACCTCGTCACCACCGAGTGATGTTATGAGGGTCTGAAGTTATCACCTAAGAGGTTAGCCTCATAAAATATCTCTGATCTAAGAGTGGAGCAAGAACTTGTCCTGAAAACTGATCTTTATTATAACCTCTTCTCAATAAGATGATACATTTACATAAAATTCTATGCAACATCATATGAAATATCTCTTCTGGTGGTCAGCATTCCATGGGTTAGTGAAAGGTTCTCCTTATAGGTTTTCTAGTCTGTAATTGTTATCATCGGTTCGGCCTCTACCCACTTTGAAAAGTAGTCAATGGCAACTATCAAGAATCTATAGTTGTTGACAGCTCTTGGCAAAGGTCCTACTAAGTCAATTCCCCATACCGCAAATGGCCATGGAGAAGAGATTGATGTCATAGGCTGATGGGGTTGATGAAGGATAGCGGCAAACCTCTGACATTTGTCACACCTCTTCACATAGTCAGCAGCGTCTTTAGACAAGGTGGGCCACCAGTATCCCTGAGTGATGATCCTCTTGGCTAAGGGCCTTCCCCCTATGTGGCTAGAGCAAGAGCCCTCATGAACCTCCTGTAAGACCCGGGGTACCTCCATGGGATGCATACATCTGAGCAGGGGCAAGAAGAACCCCTTTTTATACAAGACATCTCCTACCAATGAGAACTTGGCAGCCCTGTATCTCAACTTTCTTCTTTCCAGCCTGGACTCAGGTAGCTCCCCCTCTCTTAGGTATCTGACGAGCGGGTCAATCCATGAGTCTCCTACATTAACATTGTGACAAGGACTACATACCTCGTCCTCCTCGATGCTCGCCTTTTCTAAGACTTCGATTGGGATGGTCCTTCCCAAATCTGTCTTCATTGTCAAGGCCAGCCTTGCCAACGCATCAGCGTGATTGTTGCTCAGTCTCGGCACTCTCTTCAGTTTGGCCTCTTCAAAATATTCTAGCAACCCTCTTATCTTTTTCAAGTACTTGGCCATCCTTTCGTCCTTGGCCTCGTATACCCCCAACACTTGATTGACAACCAATCTTGAGTCGCTATGAAGCAGGAGTCGCTTTACTCGAAGAGTTGTTGCCAATAAGAGACCTGCTATCATGGCCTCATACTTAAACTCATTGTTTGAGGCTTGAAAGTTAAATCTCAAGGCGTATTCAATGTTGGCACCATTTGGGGCTGAGAGTATTAGCCCTGCGCTGCTCCCACTATCACAGGAAGAGCCATCAATGAAGAGGCTCCATACGTCTGCATCTGATGAGAAAACCCCTTCTCTCATAACCCCCTTTTCGAAGAGGTATCGATCCTCTTCATTTTCTTCTACTTTGCTCTGAGTTTTACCTGGGACAACCTCTTCTCGGCCTCGGAAGACGTACAGGGCAGTCTCTTTCGAATCTCGAAAGACACTTCGGTTTGTCTCTTCGCCTTCATCCAAGCCCTTCTCTGTCTCGGCCTCTTCCCAAGTGAACTCTACGATAATTGATGGCTGTCCTGGGCTGGTAGGTAAGATCATACTCCCCTAGTTCAATGGCCCAAGTCATCAATCTTCCAGACTTCTCAGGTTTGTGCAGAACCTGTCTTAGTGGGGAGTCTGTAAGGACTACCATGGAGTGAGCTTGAAAGTAAGGCTTCATTTTCCTTGAGGCATGTATTAGGGCATAAGCCAACTTCTCCATCCGGGGATAATTTTGTTCAGACCCTTGCAGGGCCTTACTGTTGAAGTACACAGGCCTTTGAACCCCATCCTCTTCCCGTATGATGGCCACGCTAATGGCTGACTCAGAGACTGCCAGATACACAAACAACCTTTCCCCCGCGATGGGCCGGGACAGAAGCAAGGGAGAACCCAAGTAGGACTTGAGTTGATCAAAGGCTTTTTCACACTCTTCGTCCCATTGGAAGGTCTTCCTTAGAATTTTAAAGAATGGAATACACTTATCTGTCGCCCTAGAAACAAACCTGTTAAGGGCCGCCACTTTTCCTGTGAGTCTCTGGACATCTTTTATACTCCTAGGAGTCTTCATGTAGAGTAATGCCTTGATTTTCTAAGGGTTTGCCTCAATCCCCCTCTGATTAACGATGAACCCCAGGAATTTCCCAGCTCCTACCCCGAAGACACATTTCGCTGGGTTGAGCTTCATTCTGTACGAGTCCATGACATCAAAGGTCTTATCAAGGTCTGCTACGTGATTACATGCTTTCAGGCTCTTCGTTAGCATATTGTCCACATACACCTCCATGGTCTTACCTATCTTCTCCTCGAACATCTTATTGACAAGACGTTGATACGTTGCCCCAGCATTTTTCAGACCAAAGGGCATCACCTTGTAACAGTACGTCCCCTTGTCAGTAATGAAGGCTATCTTCTCAGAGTCCTCGGCATCCATGAAGATTTGGTTATAACCTGAATAAGCATCCATGAAACTCATGAGCTCGTGCCCTGCCGTTGCATCTACCATCTGGTTTATCCTAGGTAAGGGATAGCTGTCTTTCGGGTAAGACCTGTTCAGGTCTATGAAATCTACACACATCCGCCACTTTCCATTGGCCTTAGGCACGATGACTGCATTTGAGAGCCACTTTGGATAAGTAACCTCTCTTATGAACTCAGCCTCTTCTAACTTTTTCACTTCTTCTCGGATTACCTCATACTTCTCTCTGGAGTAGACTCTTCGCCTCTGTTTAATAGGTCTGGCATCTCTATCCACGTTGAGTTTGTGGGTCATGACCTCAGGGTCGATACCAGGCATTTCTGCGTGACTCCAGGCAAAGACACTTTGCCTCCTCCTGAGGAAGTTTATCAGCTCTTCCTTGATCCTTGGCTCTAGGGCTTTGCTGACCTGGACGGTTTTTTCCGGATCGTCCTCATTGAGGACGATGGATTCTACCTCTTCCGCGGCCTCGCCCTTCTTCAGTTTTGTTTCATCTCTCGGGTCAAGAATGTCAATGCTGTAAGTGGTGGTTGCTTTCTTATGGGCCTCTCTCTCTTCTGCCGAGTTGAAGTAACACTCCCGCGCCGTGGTCTGGTCCCCTTGCACTTCCCCTACCCCATAAGGAGTCGGGAATTTTAGCATCTGATGGACCGTAAATGGCACGACTTCAAACTCTTTGAGGGCCACTCTTCCGATGATAAGGTTGTAGGCCGAGAAGACATTTTCGTCCATAACAAAAAAGTTTATCTTCTTGGTCAGCCTCTTAGGCCACTCATCCCCCATCCGTACATCCATTTCATACATGCCCAATGGGTGTACCTTCTCACCACTGAAGCCTATCAATGGGTGATGGTAGGGCACCATCCTTGCCCTGCTAAGACCCAAGCTCTTGAAACAAGGCCAGAACATCACATCTGCTGAGCTTTCCCCATCTATAAGGATCCTCCCTACATCGCACCTATGCACCCTTGCTGTTATGACCAAAGGGTCATCATGGGGGGCTAAGATGCCCTTGAAGTCAAGTCTGGAGAACCCCACCACGAGGGTGTCCATGTCTACCTTATTTCTCTTCTGCACTGCATCAGAAGACATCAGATTCACAACCTTAGGCTTGGCCACTGACTTGGCCTCTGCTACATGAGCCTTCCTATCGGCTACCTCAGAGCCACCTCCTGCGAATCCCCCACATATGGTGCTAACACCAAAGGAGATCATTCCGACCCTCTTCATCGGAGTGTTGTCATCCTTCGGTGGGAGATCCGGGTCATCTCCATCATCTCCCTCTGAGTCGTCGTCCCTTCTGGTCGGGACATCGCCACGACACCTGTCATTCATTCTCTTCTTAGGGTCTTCTCTTTCACCCTTTGGAGCCTTGCCATCCACATACTTCCTCAGCTTTCTGGACTTCATCATCTTCTTAATCTCATCCTTTAAAGCGAAGCATCTATCTGTGACATGGCCATGATCCTGATGGAACTCACACCAGAGGTTTTTGTTCCTCTTATATGGTGGGGCCTTCAGCTTCTCTGGCCACCTCAGAGTTCGGTCAGTCTTAATCTCATTAAGGATGTGCTCACAGCTCACAGTCAGAGGAGTGTAATGAGCGAACTTGTCATCTCCTGACCTCTTCTTCCCCTATTTCTTACTTTGGGACCTCCCAGCGCTACCGCGGTTTTCCTCCTCATATTTGGCGGCCATTGCCTCTTCCGCATTCATCACTTTCCCTGCGGTTGCCAGCAACTTCGCCATAGACCTAGGAGGGTCTTCCGCCAGTTTCCACAGTAGCTTCCCCTTCTGGAGGCCTCCTATAAGGGCTGTCATAGCTATGCTTTCTTCATAGTCTTCCACCTCCAACTTCTCTTTGTTGAATCTTGCTATGTAGTCTCTTAGGCTTTCACCCTTAGCCTGTTTGACATATAGCAGGTGGGTAGTCTTCTTTTGAGGTCTTACCCCAAAGCAGAAGTTGTGGATGAACTGCTCAGCTAAGCCTTTGAAGTTCTCGATCGAGTTCTTCGGAAGAGAGGTGAACCAGCTGTGCGCTGCCCCTGTAAAGGTTCCCGAGAAGGCCCTGCACTTCATCTCATCGGGTATCGAGTAAATATCTACCGCCTACTGATACATCTCGATATGGTGCACAGGGTTAGTGTTGCCGTCATATTTGGGAGTCATTGTAGGAGGCTTGAACTTAGCTGGGGTTGGGAACCCCACTATCCTAGCCACAAACGGGGAGCCCTCTGAGTAACCCCTCTGTAATGGGTCCCTTCTCTTTATGAGGTCCCCTATCTTCTCCTCAAGGCGTTGGATTGAATCATTCCAGGGTCTTCTGTCATCAATTTGGCCGAGGTTATCCCCAGCCACCTCCCTGCGATGGACAAAGGGTTCCCCAGCAACGACCCGTTGGCTGTTGACCTCCTCCTACTCCCTTGCTCTTCTCTCATAGGGTCGGCCTTGGTCTGGCCGAGCCTTCCTATTCCCTCTTTGGGAGCCTGCCGCGCTCCTCGACCTCGATAGCCTCTGTCTTAGGTCATTAACTGGGCCCAGCCTCTCGAAGGCTGACCCTCTACTCAACCTGTCAAAGGCCGACCCTCTTTTTTGGGCCTCTTCTCTTCTTCGGCCGACACATCCCTGACTCTGCCTAAGTGGTCGTATGGTGTTATCGAACACCTCATACGGCTCCCAGCAGTCTTCTGGGGCCTCTTCAGCTCCTAGGTCATCATACCTGTCCTCTGCGCAAGGGTTTCCTTGCCTCCCCAGGCACAAGCGCCTAGGGTCAGCAATGTCCCTTCTCCGTTGGGGTGCAGTCTGGTCCTTCACCGGTGCCTGGGGTGGTCCCCTGACGTCAGGATGAGGCTGAACTGCCGCCGGAGTGATCATGTCCGGTGAGACTCCAGGTGGCCTCATCATCATGGTTTGACTGAGCTGGGAAAATTGCTCCTCCATGGCTTGTTGTGTTGCAGCCAAAAATTTTAAGGCTGCTGCTACCTCCTCCATTTCGGACTGGGGAGGAGCCTGACTGGAACTAGCCCCTCCACCTCCGGGCGGCGGAAGAGGCGGTGGTAATTCTGGTTCCATATGTTAACTGTATAGAGCTTGAGTAGAAAGTGAGCTTAATACCTTAAAGAACCTCTTTCAATGGTGAAACAGCTCCACACAAGGGGCGGTTCCTGGTTCACCACCAGAGTCTCCAATGAGGTTAAGCAGAAAAAGAGGAAGAGATAGCTTCTCGTTCCCACAGACGGCGCCAAAATGATGATGATAAGAATCAGCACCACCAGATAAGGTGTTTCCAAGCTCAATATATGAATAATAATGGCAGCACAGCTATATAAAGAGATAAGAGAAGGAGATGAGAATATGAGGAATCAACACCGGAATATAGGTGGTTCAGCCAATCTGGCCTACGTCCACTGTGAGTGTGTGAGTAGTATCATTGAATGAAGGCACTAATGGCCATGGATATAATTCTCTCAAGCTCCCTCTCTCTACTGTGAATTTAGACAGGGTTTCAGCTAGGGTTTTAACACTAGGACCCCTTTGCAAGGTAGGGGATGATCCCTATATATAGTGCCTAGGGGGTGTAATGTACCCCCATGCATGTAATGTGCATGTGTGTGGTAGCCTCACCAATGAGGGAGTGCCATCTGTCGCTGCCACATGTAAGTAATGATGATGAAATATTCTCCCCACATGTGGGGAATAATCTTGTTACAACTGATTTGTGCCCAGGTGTCCTTATCCAAATGTTCAACAGATGCTCGGCTGCAATGTTGAGGGATGACCTCGGCCTGGGAGAGGCCGAGCTGTAGAGGCTTGATATTCGTTCAATCCGAGGTGTGTCATAGTGAGTCTCGTTTTGGTCTCAGTCGAGACATTATGCTGGGGTCGGCCCCAACCGAGGTAGGTTCGATTCCATGCTGATGATTGCTAAGGCTTCTTATGACCTCGGCCGAAGCCGAGGTTGAATCGGTTCCAAGTTAAAGGTTTAAGGCTCCCTGTTACCTCGGCCTACCCTAGGCCGAGGTTGCCATACCCAGGTATATGAGAATGCTATTGATGCTTGTGATGCGTAATGTCCATTGGGAGTGTAGATGGTAGTGTCGGCCTAGGCCGACCCTGGTCTGGCTGAGGGATGATATCGGGGGCCCATGGCTTATCTTGGGTCGATCAATATCTCGGCCATCATCTCGATCGAGGTTGGTGTCTCTGGGATGAGATAATACTTGGGGCATATCAATTCCATAGCAATTGTCACTAGTTCTCACACCTTGTAAAATAGATTCACACGATTAATCATATATGGTGCATTCCGATTGACTAAACTTAACAGCAAGATTTTCATCACATAAATGGATAATACTTATCAAATTAGCCTTGAGACCATCAACATAAAGGACATTTTGAAGTTTAGGAATCCCTGAGATTTCAATAGATCCTCTACCCATGATTCGAGATTTGCTTCCATCCCCAAAGGTGACTTTACCATCTTCATAGTTTTTAAGAGCGGTAAACAAAGATTCATCCCCAGTCATATGTCTCGAATAAGCACTATCAAAGTACCATTGAGAGGTATTTTGAGCCTTAAGTGAAACATGAGCAATAAAAGCTTTATTGGTATGATTTTTCTTAACCCAAGCTTGAGTTGTGTTCTTTCCTTTGTTGGTTATATTGTTATGATTGGAATTATTTCCTTGGACTTTAGAAAACCTAAGAAACTCTTCTATTAGGCCTTTAGAAGTATTGACTAGATACTCAACTTGGTTCTTTAGACTAGCTAAGGAGCTATAGTGTTGTTTAGAAGTTATGAAATGAGATTTCTTTCCAATCTTGTAAAAAATATTTAAGATGACCCCGTTTGTGACAATAAGTGCACACATAGGGTCGTTTTGGATTAGGTTTTGAAGGTTGCTTAGGAGGACTTATTTTAGGTAGAAAAGGTTTAGGAGAGTTAGATTTGGTAACAAACTTGGCTACGGGTTTGGGTTTGGGTTTGACTTTGGATGACTCTTCATATCCTATACCCTTTCTCTCTTGATAACCTTTCTCCTTATATCCTAAAACAGGTCCTAGAAATAATTTTCCCATTCGTCCTGAATTATCCTCGAGTGTGACTTTAACTTCACGAGAGGACTCGAGATCTTTTTCAAGTTGGGCAATTTTAACTTCGAGAGATTTTCTAATCTCTAAAGACTCATGAAGATCTTTGTTGACACCTTCCAAGGAGATAATTAAGTTACATTTTTCTTTACCTACCAAGATAAGCTTCTCAGAAAGAGATATCTTAATTGCCTCCTGTTGACTAACTAAAGCCTCCTTCTCCTTCAGGCCTTTCAACTCTTTTTCTAAAGTTAAGACTTTAAAGGTTAATCTTTTGTTAACTTTTTGAATACGAAGAGACTCAGTGTATTGTTCAGAATAGGCGGATTGCAGTTCACTCTCATCTATTTCACTTTCACTTCCTTTTTCATCACTACTAGTAGAGTGAGTGGAAGAAACCTCAAGATTTTGCTCGAAATTGTCAACATTAGGGTGTGACTCACTTGAATTACTAGCATGGCTTACCATAAACACAGTGAAATTATTTCTAGACGGGGTAGAGTCATCAGAGTCTTTAGACTCATTATCACTGTCGCTTAGAGTGGCATTGGAAACTGCCTTTTCTTTGCCTTGTCTCTTAAGTTTAGTAGGGCACTCAAATGCTCTATGACCACATCTCTCTGAATCATCCTTTTTAAAGTTGTCTCTGTTGAACTTCTTAGGATCCTGATTATTGAATTTTCTATTTCCTTTGTTTTTGTTGTTTTCAAATTTTGGTTTTTCAAATTTTGAGTTTTGCTTTTTGAACTTAAGAAATTTCTTAATTTTTTTAGCAAATAAAGCTATATCATCAGGATCTATATCAGACTCAACAGATTCATACACTTCTACTTTCTTTACTTTCAAGGCAACACCTTTATCTTTTCTTTTGTTATCTTTAGAAAACATATCTAATTTATATGTTTGAAGATCACCAACAAGCTCTTCAAGTTTCAATGTATTTAGATTTCCTAATGAATTAAGAACAGTGACTTTATGAATGAACCGCTTAGGAAGACATCTAAGAATTTTCTTAACAATACGATCTTCAGGTATTTTTTCACCTAAGTTAAAGCAAGAATTAACAATATCAGATATACGAGCATAAAACTCATCAAACGTTTCAGTTTCTTTCATGGTAATGGTTTCAAATTGAGTTGTTAAGTTTTGAAGTTTTGAAGCCTTAACTACACTAGTTCCCGCATGAGTAACTTGGAGAATATTCTAAGCTTCCTTTGGCGTCTCGCATGTTATTATACGACAAAATTCATCGGGGGTCACTGCACCAAACAAGGCATTTAAACCTTTAGAGTTAAAGTTACACCATTTTAGTTCTTCCTCACACCACTGTTCTACATGTGTTAAAATAATTTCATCATTAACAACCATAGTTGGAGGAGACCATCCTCTTTCAACAGTAACCTAAACACGTTCATCAATTGATTTAAAGGCAGATTTCATATGTGCTTTCCAATAAGTGTAATTAGTTCCATCAAACAAAGGTAGTCTATTTGACGAAAAACTTTCCATATAACCTCCAGGATTCATCTAAATAACTTTTAGAGACTAGCTCTAATACCAATTCGAAGTTGTAAGGTTATATGTACTTAGGTTATTTCGTAGAATACACACACACAACGCAATTAAAAATTTGCCAAATAGAGATATATACCAATTTTAATTTCTATCGCAAATTTAAAAGTTAGCATGAACAATTAGCCGTTAAAGCGATGGGATTGACAACTTGATTAAGAGAAATAAAATTATCCAATTTTATCCTTTTTATCCTACGCATGCATCTATGTGATTTAATGAAGTAAAGTGCGAAAATCACAACCACAACGCGCCAATGTACGAGGAAAACCCAAATGGGAAAAACCTCAGACGGCTGGGACTAGAAAAATCAACTACATTGACTTACTCAAGACATGCTGATGTTGTCCTCTACCTCCGAATTTATAGTGCGCGAAGCTCCAACGTGTTGCTCGACACTACTCGTGTCGCGGTATCCACCGAAGCCCAAAGTACCGTCTCCAATAAACTTGAATGCATAGATCCACCACAAGTGTGCTTGTTGAGTTTCAAGTTGATGCCATGGGGTTTTGATAAAAAATTTAAATTGTATTGGAGAGGGATTTTTACCAAAAAGGGAAGATATGAATTTTTTCTCTCAAGAGTATGTAAAACTTCCTTGTCCAAAGTAACTGATTTTCGTCCATATATTAAAATAAGAAAAGTAGTGGACCATAGCAGTTATATAACATAATTGCAGGAAAATAGTTAAAAAAATTCAAAACTGACAGATCTCGTTCGAATGAGGTCGTTCGAACGATTTATCTAACGATAGTCCAGTGAAGAGTTAAATAAGTCGTTAGAAATATTGTTCGAACGAGTTTGTTCGAACAAGTTTGTTCGAATGACTTTTCAAACGAACTTCTAACGAGTTACCAGAGAGGACTGGGCAATGTCGTTAGATCAAGGTTGTTCGAACGACCTGGAGGAACTTCGAACGAGATTTTCAATTTCATTAAAAAAGAGAGTTAAAATTAATTTGAAAATTGTTTTTTTATGAGAATTAATTTTCTATGAAAATTACTCTTTATGAAATGAAAAAATATTCTTTATAAAAATTAATCAAACACATAAAATTTATTTTGGTCATATACCTTTTTAGGAGAATGAACTTGAAGTGCATATTGATGTCGTGTGAACTTTGAATGCTCGATTCTCTAAGGTTGTATGTAGCTTGATGAGGAATGACCCAACAGTGTTTTGTCCAACGGAATGTAGCCAATATTAAAAATTACTCGATTGGAAATTTGTCCTTACAATATACTTACCTTTCCTTCCTCCTTTATCCGGGCTTGGGATCGACAATGCTCAACTCAAGTAAATATCAGCATTAGCGGAGTTAAAATGGGTTTTCCAATAAAAAAAAACAGTGAAAATTAAGTCCAGATCAAATATAGATAGCTCAAACAAAGTTCATAACAAAACATATTATAAATTAAGTCCAAATATAGATAGTTCAAGCAAAGTTCATAACAAAAACATAATGCAAATTAAGTCCACATAGAGATAGCTCAAATAAAGTTCACAACATAAACTAAACATATTTAAGTCAACAACACAACCAAATCAAATATCCCCCTAAGATTAGGTTGGCAAAAGTAATTTGGACACCTTGAGGAACATCAAACAACCTAGCATCCGGCTTCATCACTTCATCCACATATACTTTCCTCTCTCCGACTCCAACTCGCTTACCATGACATATATCCTTTGTTTCTTGTATCACGACATACCCCTTTGGCAATTCTTCATTATACCTATCAAGCAAGATGACTTTGGGATTGCTGATAGGAGAAGGTGTGGTCACACAAAAAGGATTATTCTGGACATCGAACAATTTTTTAACCGCAAAATAAAAGTTTATTCATTTTACTTTCACCCCAAAAATAAAGGTATAATACCATACCTACACATAAATAGATAAAACAAAAATAAAAGTATAAAAACATTTTTTTAAAATGTGTTGCGTGGAGAAGGTTATTAACACAACCTTGAGTAGTCCATTTCTCTCACCCTCTCAGGACCATAGTTTTTCAACACACCTTACACCCCCCCCCCCCCCCCCCCCCCCCACAATTTATATTTTGGTTATTGTCCTTATGATCAGTTACCTAAATATTGGAACCAAAAATAATAAACAAAGTTCAATAATAGGCATACCGAAATAGGCATTTAAATTTATATTATACACATACCAAACAACTTATCCAACAAATAGCACATAGTCTTTAACTCACGAAAGATCTTAAATAGATCCCTAGTAAACAAAATTCAATTATATTGGGCCAAAATGATTTCTCAAACATTAAGAGATACACATGGGAAGAAAATAAAATTAAAAAATTGCTTTGTTTTTAAAAAAAAATACTGAATGAATGCGAACAATCCTCACATCTTAGCTATTGCTCAACAACGAAAAATCTCATATCATGAATAACAGATACAAATAAAAAAAGAAAGTAAATGCACGATCTAAAAGAAATAGAATCATTGTGGTCTAAATATCATATTACGAACAATCTTTTTTTGTTGTTTCATGTTTCATGATTTACGTATAAATAAGTTGTTTTATTTTTTTTATGAATAATCTTTTACCGTAGTGAAACAAGAAAAGTATGATTCCCTGAAAAATCTATTCATTCAAGGTTTTTTTATGTATCTGATTAAAAGTATATTCTTTTTAATCTGATTAAAAGTAGGAGAGAGTTGTCATTTAGTACTTAACAATAGGATTGAATCAAGATTTATAAACCCTTAATCATTTGTTTGGATAGGAAAGGTCATTAGGCCTCCTTATTTTAGTTGTATGTTAGGTTAGGCTAATCATCATAACAAAATATAGCCCAATGACAATTATTTTTTTGGAAAAAAATAGAAATGATCTATCAATTACTCAAACTGGACAACAACATTCATAAGATGATTACTCAATCAGAACATGTAAATCATTAAAGATAAAATAGTGTATGTGTATAACACAAGATGATTACTCAAACAGAATATCATAAGATGATTACTCAAACAAAACTTTGGGCGGCGGAGAAATTTCTACTTTCTGCTAATGAGATGAGATCTGTCGATGAGACTTTGGACTGTAACGCTAAGCTTCAATCACAGCCGAACTTTGAATGGAGATCTGGTGATGACATGAAATCTGTCGATGAGACTTTGGGCGGTAATGCTAAGCTTCGATCACACTTTTGGGAGAAGAAAAACTTTTGAGAAAATGAGATGAGAGAGAAATTTTGGGCGATTAGGGCTTTCGAGTTCTGAGGAAAAATATCAAAAAATATTGAATCAATATTAATAACACTTATATTAGATTACTAACGTTATTTTATTGTGAGATATAGTAATGGTATAATACTGTTAGTAATAAAAAAAAATAGTTTGTTACTAAAAGAGTGTTTTGGTGTAGTGTTGGTTAATTTCATATAGGGTGTAATTTTTTATTTGATCATCTGTAAGGGTCAAATTATTAAAATCGAGGATCTTTTGTTTCCTATACAAAATATTATCAGACATTACTTCCCATTTTCCCTAAAGCTCTAAAGGATCTAATACTGCACTGAAAAGAACAATGGTGACAAATAGATCCCTCAATTATGCTCCCGTTGACCATTGGGATGCTTGGTGTATTACGTCATTCAACTCTTTGTCTTTGTTTAGTAGCCCAAGTGAATAACATGCTGCCTTAAACATTAGATATGTCACTCTATTAATGGTTCTCATTTCTTCAAAGTTCCTTGCTCCCTTTATGACGTTTGATAACATTCGAAGGGAGAACATCTCACATGTTATTGTGTGAACATAGTTCACTCGTCAAATATAAACCCCGAATTCACGTCCTCTCCATTCCTTGTATTCTAGTTTCCATATACATTTTTTTGGGAAATCTACGTATGTCAACTCCCTTTCATATATATAAAGTCTATTAGTTCTCATACATTTGGTAAGCATAGTCTTATTGATATCGATCATATTCACAATGTTATCTAGTTTATTTGAATCTTTAAAGGTGGCAGCTTGTTGCTCCGGGAAATGCAAAGTAAGACGTTCAACACCTATACTTATATATTGGATGTCAAACTAAAAATTCTCCAACACGCTTCATAGGCTGAGAGGTAACGACAATCTAAAAACGTTCGTATCTCATCAATTCCCTTCATTTGTTCAGATCCATATTGATGGTTATGTGCAATGTTCTCTTCTAAAATCACAGTTTTTCTATCTAGAACCTTATTGATATACTTGAAAAGGTATTCTATAGACCTTAATCTGTTACATCATTCAGCATTGATATGTGCTTGGTATTTTACGAACAAATCAATATTGTTTGGAACGACATATCTATTATCAAGCTTCACACCATTCTTCTCAATAAATTTTGAGTCATCTCTTCTCATGTATATCAAGAATCCTCTATCATCTATCATAGTTTCAGTGCCAAAAAAGCAAGGAAAGTGTATTGAGAAACCTTCTTTTGCCATACATGCTGCATCAGGATTTGTCATGCCACGCGGATCATGCATCATAAATTGGCCAATGGCTGCATACCCAATAGGATCCAGTGTGCAATTAGGTAACTCCGTCGAAATTATATCATCAATTTCATTTGGAGCTCTATTTTTTAAGCAGATTGGAGAAAAAGTAATGTATGTGCATGTGGTAGGCCTCACTTTTGAAATTCTAATGTGTAGATAGTTGTGAGAAGTGTAAAGTCATTAATAGGTAAGAACATATTCGTTGTAAATAAGTTATAAATAGAAATAAGAAATAATATGTAGTGTACAACATAATTTTAACGAATATACTCACCAGCTAAAACATGACTAAAATATTGCCCTTCTTTTAAATTCCGCATTAGTTGATCTAACTTAATTTTGAATACTCTTGTAACAATATCTGGCCCGTCCTTGGGTTTTTTAGCTAGGATGAAATCAAGGAAAGATTGTATTTGCGGCCATCTTGGATAGTAAATGCTACAAAAATATCGGGGTTTCTGGCCCATCAACATATGGACATCGCATCTTGAAAGTTTTGGGTCATATCTTAGGACTCCTGTGAAGCTGAAAGGTAGAATAATGCATTTCCTACCGATGTTGGTGTTGTATCCCCTTAATACTGCGTCTTTTAAGCCTTTATAGAGCTCAATTCCTAACTGGGTCTAATTTGATCGAACCTGACGCAATTTTTCTGACTCGATGCAAGTATATGCATCAATTAAATATTGTTGGAATACTCTTCCTAAAAGATGGAGTATTTGCGATTCATTCATCCATTTTTGTAATCTATATGCATAACATTCATGCATTGTAACTGGATTTCTTTTTATTTTCAACCTTCATTGATTATTCGAGTATGTAATGCTGTCATGGAAGCCATCCTCCTCGTATGGAAAGAGTAAAGGATATTATAGAGCCATAAATGATGGATGAAGTTCATTGATTCTTTGTAATCTATCTGATCTATATTTCACAATAACATCTCTCATGGCATCAACGTCATTAAGGTCTCCAATAATAAGAGCAACTAACTCAGATACAGTAGGTAAGTTATAGACATATGAGTTCCTAGATCGTTCTCTAATTATTTTTATACGAACGGGTGTGAAATCTTCATCTTTGAAATGATCACGTGTCATCCTAAACACCTTTGCTAAAACATTATGTGAGTCGAATATTTGTATCAAACCTTGAACAATCTCAGGATCTAAGTTTGATAATGGGTCATCTCCACGGAATGCTCATAGCCTATTATGAACTGTATTATCAATGTCACAAATCTATATTTGGACAAACATGGGAGGCTATGTAGTTTTTGGGAGTATTCCATGGTAATTTTTCTAGCAAATATAGTAAACGTAAGGGCCTGCCACGGTGTTAATACATTTGTCAATATTTCCACACATTGATGTGAATGAAAAGATGGATTTATATGACTGGATATTTTCACAAAAAATAGCAACTTTTTTCCTGACAAAAGAGTTTAATATACTATTTGGAAAAATTGAAGGTTTCTGTAGTGAGGTCAATTTTATCTTACCCTCTCGACAATAGATGGAGAAATTCACATTTCTACATCATCTATGTTTCTCATTACGCTCTTCATACCACATAATGGAGCCATAATACTCGTAATTATAAGTTGGGCCACCAAAATTCTAGGCTTCAGTAAATTTTTAAGGGAAAAATGAGACCACGTTTAATGGGGTGTGGAAAAAGTTATTGTTGAAAAAAAATAATGTATTTTCTATATGTTATTCTCACTCGACCGTGGGCCACGAATGCCATGGTCCACTTTTGTTCTTAGATTATGTTTCTAATGTTCTCAAGTGACTGATAACAAAGATGTAAATAGGGATTTATTTGATTTTTCTAGGAAAAAAATCTCAAAAAAAAGGAATTTTTATAAGTGGTAATCTGTAATTCATAAATTAATGATTTTAAATGCTGAAAGACCACCTTTAGTATCAACATTGTTTAATCTCATGACAATATCTATAACGAATCCAATGGTGTATCCATTGTAATCCCCGTAGATAGTAGTAGTCGGTGGCCCAATAACTTTGATGGTTGAACTAACGTTGCCATCTCTATTCATAAATGGGAGACAAATAATTGTTACTGTGAAACAAATAGTACCAACATTTCCATTGGGAGCCCAAATAGAGGTCATAATGTTTGGAGCCAAGAATGTGTGGTTCAATATTAATGGTGTGGTGTGAGATATCATAGCACTAGGTAACCTACTATGTTTAATGAGCCTAATGATATGCCTTCTCAATCTAGCAAGCATAGTGTAATTTGTGTTATCCATCTAATTAATAAATAATTTTTAGATAGACCTTATCAAGTAAACATTAATATTGAGTAAACGACGAAGGAGAATCAACGTAGAGTTATCCGTCAATGACAAACACCAATTTATAATGTATATTTTCAAGAGAAAAACTCAACACAAATCATATAAAAGTTTTTGTAATGAAGTATCATAAATGTATATTTCATTTAACCATATTTAAATCAAGTAAGTTATTAACTAAAAAAATTTAAGCATATTACTATTTAATACGTTTGGAAAGGCAAATACCTTACACTTTAGCTAGTATGTCGCTAACCTCTAAATCAATGTTTCAAAGTATCTATGAAAAAATAACATAACTAGTTAAAATTTAAATGTAATTAATGTAAAGTCATCAATATAAAAGAGTCACGCGAATAAAGATTCTGCTCGACATAAGTAATAGTTTCCATGAAATACCACTAATTTATAAAATTTTAAAGCTACATTTCCAGGTCTTCCTTAGTGAATACTATATGCTTGGCATAGTCTATATATTTTAATTGATGACATTTGACCATTGAGGTTTTGACATGGTCAATTTGGAAAGCCTCTATGACCACATTAACTTTCCTTAACTCCATCCGTACAACATTAACCCGAATCTGATTCTAGTGTGAGGCACTATGGATAACAAAAAATTCATGTCTTGTATTATCGTTATCAAGGATATCATTGGGGTTTTGACCGTGCTCCATATAAACTTTTTTACATAGTCTTCCAAATGACCTATCCGGGCAAGATCTTCTAGGTGTGTGTGACTTTAATGCTTGTAATTTTCCATCTTGTGACTGTACTCCTTATGAGAGGAACATCTCTGTCATGACCTCGTCCCAAAGTTAGTAGTAGGGAACGAGTGTCTTGACATGCCACCAAGGCAACAAATATTCGGCATTAAATTGTTTCCTTCAATAAATGCAGTGAAAATATAATCAGATGGTTATGTATCGTAAAATACGAAAATTAAAGGAATTACGTCATCAGAGCTTTCTAAAGGAAACCTCATTTATATTAAAAGTTACGATGAATTATAACTTAGGACAAAATTTAAAGCTTATTACAAGAGATCCAAACATGCTCTAAATGATAAAACAAACATAATAACAAAAAGAGCTCTAAAAGTTGAATCTTCCACACAGTCCTTTTTCATTCCCTCTGCTAACCTACTTATTTCTCGAAAAATGGTTATTTATACAACATCATCTAAAAGCGGAGTGAGATTTAATCTCTAGACATTCTAGGGTTTTCCAAAAAATTGATACCTATTCAATTTCCAACATAAGGCATATACATATATGGACAGAAATTTGCAGTAAAATATATAAAGTAAACTGGCAGTATTTATTTTTAGAATAATCAGTTCTAAACAGAACAGATAAAATAATTTGAGCAATATGGCAATTATTCAATTTTATTTTGATGGACATGTACGCTCTAATACCCAGATAAACAGATAGTGTTACCAAATGTTTCCACCTGGCAACAACACAGACAGAAAATCACGATATCTAAAACAATGCCTTATTTAGGGCACACCAGCAATAAACCAGCTGGGAAGGTACCACCCAAATATTTCCACCTGATAGTCAAGGCCAACATAGTAAGAGAGTTTCCATAGATCGAATCAATAATTTTAGAATTCAAATCATATGTATGTATCGAGAGATATACACATATAACAAATGACGGAATCATTGGCATCAAATGTATTTTGAGGATAAAACATTTCACAAAATACATATAGTTTGCATAATATGATATGATCAAAATATGCAAGGAATGTCACAGAGTACTCACCTAGAACAGAAATTCAAAGTTACAGATACAGAGTCTTAGATTGCTTGTTAATCTTAATACGAAACTATTTCTTAAACTTCCTCACACTTTCTCTCACTATTTGTTTTTGATAATTGGAATGGATTTCGTGTAAGAACTGATCTTAAGGCTTCTATTTATAGTTTTCCAAAGTTATTAGGGTGTTGACATGTGTCCCGATGACTAAGCATTTATTTTGGTGAGTTGTCATTAGCGTGTCGCGTAATGGGGTTGTCTTGCAATCTTAGTTCACCAGATGGCGACATGTGTTTTAACTTTATCTAATTGCCTGACATCTGTTTTGTACCTTCCTTTAAAGGCGGCACGTGTACGGTGTGGTGGAAAAAGTCAAGCACGAGGTGTAAAGTTATTAAGGGTGTAAGGGTTATTTTACACATGAAGGGTATTTTAGTAATTTTACACCATATATTTTCAATATTTCTTAGAGGTCCTTGAAAATATTTTATTTACAAAATAGTCCTTTTATATTTACATTTTAGTCCCTGAAACTTTTATTATTTCAAAATCAAGTCCCTACAGTTTCATAAAATTTCATTTTCTACACCAAAACTTCTCATTTAGCTTAGGATATGCTATAAGACTTTTATTTAATCCATTCTGATGAAGAAGGAGGTTATTTCAAAGTGTTTAAGTCATCCAAACCAGCCTCCCCTTCCAACCAATCAAAATATAACACATGGTGTGGTAATAAGATAAAATACAACTTAAAGGATGGACATATTTGCCCTTATTTCGTAATTTTGGTATAACTTCTTGCTCGGACCTCCTCTTATCACACCGTTTGTTGTGTTACATACCTAATTCATATATCTACAAAGTTTTAGTTTTTACCTCAATTCAATTTTTATATTATAATAGTCAAAACTAGTCTCCAACATGAACATTCCTACCGAAAACTTCAAAATTTTATATTTGTAACTAAATTGATATTTCATGATTTATTAAGGAAGGATTAGACTAAAACTAATAAATTAATATTTTCCATATCACAAATGAAATAATACAACATTTAAAACTATATATGAGCATATAAAAGTGGGGTTATTACATCCTACCATCCTTATAAAAAGTTTGGTCCCCAAACTTTACTTACATTAATTTTCAAACAGGTAGGGATATCGTTCCTTATTTTATCTTTTCGCTCCCATGTTTCTTCTTCAATGGAATGATTATGCCATAATACTTTGACCAGTGGAATTACCTTGGTTCGTAATATTTGACCTTTATGGTCCAAATTTTCTATTGGATGCTCAATGTAGGTTAAATCTTCTCTAACTTGAAGAGGTTCATGACATAGGATATGCGTTGGATATGGGACGTATTTCTTCATCATTGACACATGAAACACATTATGTACACTAGAGAGTTCAGGAGGTAAGGCTATTCTATACGCAACAACTCCTATCCTTTCAAGGATTTCCAAAGGTCCTATGCATCTTGGACTTAACTTTCCTTTCTTCCCAAATAGGATTACTCCCTTGCTCTAGGTACTTGTAAGAACACATAATATCCTCTTTGGAATTCCAAATCTCGTCGACGATTGTCAACATAACTCTTTTGACGACTTTGAGCGATTTTAAGTCGATCTTGTATCAATTTCACTTTCTTTGTTGTGATCTGGATCAATTCTGGTTCCAATAATTTTCTTTCTCCAACTTCTACCCAACATGCAGGGGAATGACACCTTCTACCATAGAGTGCCTCATACGGAGCCATTTGAATACTCGCTTGATAACTATTGTTATATGCAAATTCCACTAACGGTAAATGATCATCCCAATTCCCTTTCAGATTAAGTACATATGACCTAAGCATATCCTCTAAGGTTTGAATGGTTCTCTCAGATTGTCCATCTGTTTGAGGGTGAAAAGTGGTGCTGAAATTCAATTGTGTTCCCATGGATTCTTGTAGGCTTTTCCAAAAGAGAGACACAAATCTAGGGCCACGATCAGAAATAATTGAAACCAGAGTTCCATGAAGCCTAATAATTTCCCGCACATAAAACTTAGCTAAATTTTCTAAAGAATGGGTAATCTTAATGGCAAGAAAATGGGCAGATTTAGGTAACCTATCAATAATTACCCAAGTAGAATCATTACCATTTGAACTCCTTGGTAAACCTGTCATAAAATCCATAGTAATATGTTTCCATTTCCACTCAGTGATAGGTAGGGGTTATAGTAATCCTGATTGTTTTTTATGTTCAAATTTTATTTGTTGACAAACCAAACAATTAGATACAAATTCGGCTATCTCCCTTTTCATGTTTGTCCAGTAAAATACTTCTCGAAGATCCATATACATCTTTGTACATCCGGGATGAAATGTGAATCTCGAGTAATGACTTTACTCCAAAATTTTCCTCTTTAATTGGGCATCACATGGCACACACACTCTATTTCCGAACCTTAATATATCATCTCGTATCCCAAATTCAATCCTCTTCCCTTCAATAACTTCTTCTCTAATCTTCTTCAGTTGTGGGTCATTTACTTGTGCAATTTTGATCATTTCTATCAACATGGGTTGTACTTGGAAGTTTGCGATTATTCCTCCTTTACTATAAATACGTACATCTATTTCCATACTTCTCAAATCCTTCAACAGTGCTTCCTGGCTTGTAATAAGACACGCTAAATTTGGTGTAGACTTCCTACTTAAAGCATCAGCTACTATATTAGCTTTCCCCGGGTGATAATGAATTTTCAATCATAATCTTTCATTAATTCTAACCACCTCTTTTGTCTCATGTTGAATTCTTTTTGGGTAAAAATATATTTTAAACTCTTATGATCGGTATAAATCTCATAAGTCTCACCATCTCACAAATCTCTTATGTATAACTCAAACAATAGTGATGGACTTAGAAGTAACTTAGCTAGAGGAAGAGAGAAGTAAGCACCATAGATACACCTTGGCAGGCAGCCAAGCACACCAACCACCCTCAAGAATCTCTATCAAATATTAAAAGCTTCGTAATAAATGACAATGGTGGGTGAGTAAGAAAACTCTCTTTAGTTTGTAATAACTCTCTCTAATGTATATTATCTCTAGCAATAACTTCTGAGCTCTCAAAAGGATCTCTCTTATTCAAAGGTGGTTGGGGTCCTTAAATAGCCCCCCACACAACCCCCGAGGTAACTCAATCATCAATGACTGTGAAAGACCTCCCTCATACTTTATGTCCCAAACATTAAATACCTGATGCACTAGTTATCTCCACGTCATAAACATTAAATGACAAGACATACCTTTTGCCTAACCCCTGTGTGTCAGGGGGCTGTTATCACAGAGGTGGCTCACCAACTGCCTGACAACCTCAAATACTAAAGTGGTTTACTCAAGTGCGTGTCTGAGATTATTTAGCTGGCTAGTGACATCACCTACAGTAGATGTGACATTAAGTAGAGGGTTGTTTGGTTCACAACTCAACGCCTGATGGAACTCCAAGCTGCTCCGCCCGAGGTTTCACAGTCAGGGTTCTTTGGTGTTTTACCAGGTGTATCTAAGATGGTCGAACAAGCCCCAATGGTGCCTCACTTCTCAATCCTCCAAACCAAGTCCCTCTAAGGTTCCCACGACGAGGTCATTCGATAGAGCATGAAAGCTCTCCCAGGCCCTGTCAAGCCTGGTCTCTTGCGAGTACCGTTTGACCTCACACTAAAATTCATTATTATTCTCGTTACATCATTACAACCATTATAGCTTACAATTAATATAAACAACGATATAATATGACTAACACAACAAGCTAAAGTATGAATTACCACGCTAAGCTGCCTCGCTGAGTTGCCATGCTAAGTTGCCTCGGCTTCTTAATCCCGAACACTGTTGCCAATGTGGAATTACCTCTAATCTTAAAATTACCATCAAGCCCCCTCTACATTTTCCCCTTCGTGGAGAGATTTGTTGGAACAAGAAATGTATGCATAAAAACTTCTCAATCCGATGAACCTTCTCTTTGTGTAAAAATTCTAGTCTCCTTTCCTTCATTAGAACTGCAGCGTTATAATCTCGAGGAAAAAGTAAAATTCTCCCTGATATACCTGAGCCGAAGCGCCATGAATTATTGGGGCTTTGACGAAAGGACATCGCCACTTTTTCCTTATACTGAGCCTCAACCATTCTAGCTTTTTAATATTTGAAGTTCTCCCGAAAGTCCTGCTAACCTTCTCAAATACTCGTTTTGATTCTGGGTAAGTGAAATTCTCCCTTGTAATGCTTCGCTATGTTCGAAAAAGTAAAAATTCTCCCCGATGCAGCCGAGTCACCATTTAAACAAAGTTTGGGCTTGTTGCGAGGGGACATCGTAGCTTTTTTTTTAACCGTTGGGACATCTTTTCCATTAGGAGTTATTGGATATGTGTGACAAAAATTCTAGCACCAAAACACAAACTTGCTGAAGAAGGCAACCCCTTCTGTTACCCAAGTGTCGCTTCGTAAATGACGTGGCACTATCTTTTCAGCTGTCAAAACACTTCCCAAAGTTTCACGTGTACATTTAAAATGATTATAGGCGGCCTTGCACATGTGATGGTGGTAAACTCAACAGACAAATTCCTTAAAATTTTTCAAACGTCTCTTTTTTTAAACCCTTCTCTTTCCTTCTTCTTCTTCAAGCTCCTGTATTCCTTAGAGAGAGAAACTCTTTGCAAACTCCATTATTTACCAAGCTCTTACCTAGCTTCTTCCTCCTCTCATCTTTTACGCCACCAGTTGTTGTTGTGCTGCTCCACCTTTATTCCCAGCCTTTCTTTTTCCAATATTTTTTCTCGTACCTCGTTGTTGTCTACAATGGCCTCCTCCATTAACCCTGCCACACTTGCCACCAGTGCTCCCCCTTCCATCTCTGGCGCCGTCGCTATCCTTAGCGTCGCTGCCCTGGATGTTGCTCGTCAAGAGCAACTACGCTTCTATCGTCGGGCTCCCATCTTTGGCGAAGGTGATAAATTTTCTGCTGCACGTAAGACTTGCCATTTCTCATCTAAGTTTGACCCCTTACTATTGCGTGATGAGGAAATGGATTCATCAAAGTGGGGTTATCTTCCACTAAAGGGGACTCTGCATTTTCATCTGGACCGTGGTGACTTTCCCTATTCTTAAATTGACTTCGAAGCACCTGGGGGTCGCCAGCCCATTTCACTGCCTGGTATAAACATATGCAGAGCTCTCAAACTATTTCCCTTGCAAATGTTGGGCTTTAACGAGCCTACTGGTTTAGGGAGTTTACCTTTTTCCAAGCACAATGCGACGCTCCAAGTGCTAGTTTCCAGATGGAACATCACAACTCACACATTCTTTGCTGCGTGGGGAAAGTTCATCGTACGTCTGTGATATCCTTGGGTTTGATCCAATGGGTGAGTTCACATATCACGATGAGACCCTGGATGCCGAAGAGGCTACTGATCGAGTTGAGCTGGACTGAATCTACCGCAGTTGCACTGGTTCCTCGAACAAAGCAACATTTACTCCCCTCATCAGCTATTTTTTTATGCTTCGACCCTGAAGGATGTCAATGCTGTAATGGGCCAAGGTAGAGGTACATCCCTGTAACTACTGGCGTACATACTTGTATTTCTTTCACGCTTCTTCCTGACTAGGAAACCCAATGATCAACCCAGGAGGGACCTTATAAACATTTCCATTCGTTTGGCCAGAGGTTTCAATCTTCCTCTCGTCGTCATTGCCTTGGGGTCCCTCTATACCTGGTTGGATCGAACTCACATCGACATGGCACGGTCACTGGGTCGTTACAACTGGGTGAATTTTTCCAATACCATCATTTTGACGGGCTTCCTTTACACCCATTTTCCTGCCATTATCGCCAAGTCTATTTATCTACCTGTGAGCTAAGGTATCAAGCCCCCACGCCTCCTATGTTTTCACAAAAATCAAAGTCGAAAGGAGATAATTGAATTTTTTGATCTTTTAGACTCCTTTGTGATGAGGACATACAGTGAGTCTATATTTGTCCATAGATGGAATTTCTTTCCTTTTACAGCAACAACGATCAAGTTCATCCCAGCTGTAGAAGATCCTTCGCAAGCTATGGTGCTTCTATTTACCCCTAGGTTTTTTCCTTCCTACATTGAATGGGGATACACCTCAGAACCCTACAACCCAGACAGATGTAGTAGAAAGTTCAGCTCTGATCAGGGGGCCCCTCGACCTGTGTTTCAACACAACCATACAAAGGCCACTTTTACTGAAGCATGCACTTTCTATACTGCAGCCGCGGTGCTTGGTGTAACGTCCACCATTGATCGTCGTGTCACGCTTCCTAGTGCCACTAGGAAGGGAGATGTATCCACCTCTTTTGCCACCAAGTTCCATTTGGGGCAGTTGGAAATAATCCGTGAGTACATTCAGTCCCCCCTGAATATCCCCCAGTCCTTTCTTTTTTTGTTTCTGAATTGGGTTTTAAGGGGAACTCCGTGCTTGGGGTTGAGTTTACCTTGAGTAAAACCCTTAAAGAATCTCCCCAGGAGATACCCCCTCATTGTCCAATGATCCCCACTGCCACTACAAAGCCCAAGGCCGTTGCAGCTCCCAAACAACCTACCCCTTTAGCCGAAGTTGCAATAGACGAAGGGCCTTCTCAGCCACCCGCCAAGAAGACCAAGAAGTCCAAGACTTCAAAGTCCAAGCCCTAGGCTAAATCATAAACTCCCTTGGAGGCATTCCCTATTGCCTCTGTTCCCCCTTCCATGCCTGCAAAAAAGGTTGAGGAATTGAGAAGGCAAGCCCGGGCAGAGGTAGAACGAATAAATGTCGAGTTTCAATGATGTGCTGTCGTCGTTCCCCCTTCGGCTGCCTTCCCCACTATTGTGGTTGATCTAATTGAGCTAACGATGAAGAGGAGGAAAAGATCGAGGGTCCTGAAGGTGTGATGCAATGGGCGTAAGGAAGAAAACTCTGGGTACTAAGTCCTAGAAGAAACGGACAGCCGAGGTACCTCCATCCCCTGCCCCTTTTGCTGATGCCTCCTCGCCACCTTCACCAGTTGTTATACCCTCTCGTTCTCCCTCCGGATCTCAGGTATGTGTGCATGTTTTGTTCTTATTCCACTTTTCCTAAGGCAAGATGCATTCATTTATTTCTTTGATAACTTTGGTGCAGGGAGTTGAAGAAGAAAGGTCCAGCCCCTCTAGTCCTCCCAGTCCCCTTGTAAGCCATTTCGTGGTGTGTGTGGGGGGGGGGGGGGGAGTTGCAGTATCTCTCAATCCGATACCACTCCTCCATGTTCCCCCATGATAGGCCTGACCTACTCTCGTCGTTTGTCCTCCCAACGGGCCAAAGAAGCTGATATGGGAGTTGCCACCATTGTGTCTGCTAAAATGTCTAGCCAACCAGAGGCAACTACTCCAACCTCCTCTTAATTTCCCTCCGAGAAAGAGATCCCTCTGCCCCTCGTTTTGGTCGAGGAGAGTGCCCCTGAGGTAAATTTCTTGTCAAGTCTCACATCTTTTATTTGTCCCATTGCTTTGTTTATCATTATGATATTTTGGGCTATTTTAGGTGGAAGTGGCGTCTCTTATAGCTAACCTTCTCCTTCCCACTGCACTGAAGAGACCTCTGACTGCAATTCCCCTCTTTGGTGCCATAACTAGGGTAAGTAACGTTTATAAACATTTCTCTCTTTTCAAGTACTAATTTGTCATTTCTAACACTTAGCTTTGTTGCTGCATCTTTCTCCGAGTCTCTCTCCACCCTTTGCACTTAGTGGCCTTTTCCTTTCCAAGGCCAAGGTTAATGTTGCTGCTCCTCATGTTAGCTCTTCTGTACCCACTGGTATTGGGGCATCTCTTGAAGGTCCAATGTCTTCTTCTGATGAAATGCCCGTGTTGGCCTTAGTCCCTTATATTAGCGAGGGAGGTTTGCCTACCATTGAGGCTTCTTCAGCCAAGGGCCCATTGAAGTTACTGAGGCAATGAGCCCGCCCCCAACAGTTTCTACCATTATTTCCCCATGGTGACTCCCCTTCTCGCTTCTACTACTACTGAGGTATTTCGCTAATTTCTCTGCATTTCTCAGTTTCTCCAACTTCACCTATGTAGGTGACTTAATAATGAAAACATTGGTTAAGTTTTTTTTTCATAAACTCCACCTATAGCAGTGACTTAACAATGAAAACGCTTGTTAAGATTTTGCATAAACTCCACCTATATCGGTGACTTAACAATGAAAACACTTGTTAAGATTTTTTGATAAACTCCACCTATATTGGTGACTTACCAACGAAAACACTTGTTAAGATTTTTTCAAAAACTCCACCTATATCGGTGACTTAACAACGAAAACACCTGTTAAGATTTTTTTCATAAACTCCACCTATATTGGTGACTTAACAACGAAAACACTTGTTAATATTTTTTCATCGACTCCACCTATATCGGTGTCTTAATAACGAAGACACTTGTTAAGATTTTTTCATAAACTCCCCCTATATTGGTGACATAACAACGTAAGCACTTGTTAAGATTTTTCCATAAACTCCACCTATATCGGTGACTTAACAACGAAAACACTTGTTAAGTTTTTTTTCATCAATTCATTATTTTCTCTATCTATTTTTAGGTTGCTCGGGAGTATTCTCCACCATTTCCTTTGCCCATGGCCTTGCCCCATCAGGAACCTATCATTTCAGAAGATTCTAGCCATAATGATCAAGGTTCCACGACCGGTGCTGCTATATAGAGTGAATCTGGCTGTGAGCTTCCTCTGCCCGACCTAGCTCCTCATGCCTTCTGCCTGATGGTGATTCAACATTCTCCTTAGATGCCTACCAACCATCATCTGGTCGTTGAACAACTTGTAAATCATCATCCTAAGACGTTCACGGTGGATTGCCTGTGTTCAAACATCTCCGTTATGAGTTACAAGCTTCAGGGCATGGCTACCATCGTTGCTAAAATTTCCAACACTCTAACCTCAAACGTTACCAGACCCCTCCTTAACCAATTTATGGGTTATCTGAGGGAATTGGGTCGCGACGGCTTCCGTTTTGGCTGGCTTATCACGCATTTGAAGACCTTGAAGAGACTAGACAGTCAGAGGGAACTGTTGTAGAAACATCAGGAGGACCAGCGGGCTGAGGAATCTAAGTTGGTCGAGGTAGTACCTCTTATTAGAGATATTGACAAGGAGGTGGAGGACATCGAAGAAGCTCTGCGTCTGGCGAAGCTGAAATGAGAGAAACTTCTGATCGAACGAACATAAGCGCAAATAAGGTTGGAGGTCTCTATCAATGCTCAACGGTCTTGCTAAGCAGCTTCTTCGGGCCTCCCTGGAGATTTTTTCTCTTCTCCAGATCTGTGGTTCCTCTTAGGCCAATGAACTTGTATATATATATATATATATATATATATATATATATATTTGCATATATTGTGAAGTGTGAAGTTATGTAATTCTCTCATCTCTACTTGAGTTATAATAAAAAGAACTTGTATACTTGTCATGAAAAGAACTTGCATATTCATAATCAGCTAGATACATCGGTGGCCCAAACATAATTGCTTACACATGATAAACCTTCAACCATTTATTATTGATTTTGAATGGTTTGTCTTCTTCCATTTTAGAAATTAAGCAATAACCTGAGCCACGAGCTTCCTTTACAACGAAAGGTCCTTCCCAATTTGCTGCAAACTTAGGTAGAGGAAGCCCCCTAATGTGTTTCACTGATGCTTTCAATACAAGGTCTCCCTCCACGAACTTCCTTGGTCTTACTAAGTTATCATATGCCCTAGAGAGCTGTTTCGTATACATTTGAAAGTGCTGCATCACATTATCTTTGTGTTCATCAAACGCTTCCAACTGCACATGTCTATTCTGAGGGAGCATGCTACTTCGCAAAGCATATCGAGCAGAGGGAACTTCTAACTCCACTAGGAGAATCGCCTCGGCCCCATAAACAAGAGAGAATGGTGTGTACCCTGTGGGCTTCCACTTAGTTGTTCCATAGGCCCATAATACGACTGGTATCTTGTCTTCCCACGATCCTGGGAAATCCTCCATTATTTTAGCTAAGATATTAACCAAAGTTTTGTTAGTTGCTTTGGCCCGACCGTTTCCTTTTGGATATGCCACTGTCGAAGTATGATGGATAATGGAGTATTTGTCTGTGAGCATCGTTACTTCTGAATTGACGAAAGGGGTTCCATTATCTGAAAGGATAACCTTTGGGATCCCAAAATGGCAAATGATGTACTCTCTGATGAAGTTGATCACAACCCCTACTGTTGCCCTTCTTAGTGGTATCGCCTCGGCCCACTTTGTGAAGCACTCCGTTGCTAATAGTATCCATATCTTCCCCCTAGAAGAGGGGTGTATTTCCCCCACCAGGTCGAACTCCCAAGTGTGAAAAGGATAAAGCATGGCCAGGGAGTGTAGGTCTACTGATGGGGCATGGATCATATTTCCATGAAGTTGACAAGCTTTGCATTTTTGAATGAACTTAGCAGAGTCCTTCTCCATCGTTGGCCAATAGTATCCCAAAGTCATCAACTTGTTATATAATTTGGCCCCTCCTATGTGAGCTGGATCGTGTGCCTGCTTGAGGACCTCGTATGCCTCTTCTTTCATGATGCAGTGTAATGGCCTGCTGAAGTATCCCCTTTGATAAAGCTGCCCCCTGAACGTAGAATCTTGAGGCCCTTTGTTGGAGTCCCATCGCATCAATTTTCTCTGTCGGGGCAATTCCATCTTTAAGGAAGTCAATATAGGGTTGTCTCCAGTCAGCCTGAGCCTCCACAAAATGACATTCAGCTACCTCAAAGAATAATTGGCATTTGTCGCACTTCCATTGTAGTTCCATTGCGTCCTATTTCATTCTTGGACAAAAATACCCCTCCCTTTGCATTCTTCTATAGAGGGGTATCTCAGTTATTTCGCAGTGTTCTTCATGTGTTCTCTTTAATCTCCACTCCGCCTCTTCTAGACCGATGCACCTCGATAACCATCCTCATGCGTTCTAATAGTAATGGTTTCCCTGGTTCGTGAAGTATTGGGCTAATTCCCTCAGCCCTATCGTGCCTTCTCCAGATTCCAGTTGCACCTTAATCTCTCCCTTCCAGTCTGCATCCTCTTCCAATAGTAGAATTAACTGCACTATCAAAGGAGCTATTCTTTGTTGGATCATGATGTTAGTTGTAACGTTCCTCATGACCATCTTCTGGGCAATGGTGGCATATGGGTTTGGGAGGCGATTCATCATTCTGGGCTGCCTCTTGATCTTGGTCCGATGAAACTGGCAGAGGAGCCTTTGAATGATTGTTCTGTATGGTGCCAACCTCATGTGTTTCAACACGTACTCTCCATTTACTTGCTGAATCACCAAGTTTGAATACTCTTTTATGCAAAGTGAACGAATCCCCCTTCGAAGAGCCTCTATCAATCCCAAAACCAATGCTTCATATTCTGCCTCGTTGTTAGAATAAGGGAAATCTAACTTGTAGGAAAGGCAAATCTCCTCCATTCCTTTTGAAAGAATAACCCCTGCTCCTCCCTTCTTTTTCGCTGAAGATCCATCGAATTGCATTGTCCATTCCTCATCCATTGCGTCTAGGTGGTTAGCCTGTAAATCGTCTCCTGGAATACTTTCTTTTGGCGGCTCAAATGTTCCTGAGGGGAAAATAGCCAATAGATTAGCGTATGCCTGGATTTTGATTTCACGAGGAACCACGTAGTTCAAGTCATACTCGGATAGGATGAGGAACCACCTAGCTGCTCTACCAATCAATATAGTTATTGTTAGCAAATACTTAATAGGATCACATCAAGTTATAATATGAATAGTAAAAGACAACATATAATGTCTAAGTTTTTGTGCTACAAAGACTAAGGCTAAATAATGCATTTCCAAGCTACTATATCTGACTTCTGGCCCATGGATGATCCTGCTGAGGTAGTAGACTGGCCGCTCTTTCCCATCGATATCTTATGTCAGAAAAGCTCCCACGGACCTCGTGGCGGATGTGAGATACCATGGTCTATGGTGAAATGAGCAATTTCTTCAATTCGTCGAGAGACTCCTGGTGAATCTCCTCCCACGTGAATTTTATGTTCTTTCGTAAAAACTGCATCAGCGGGTGTGTTATTTCGGCCAATCCAGGCATAAATCTCCTAAGGTAAGATACTTTACTGAGGAAACTCTTCAACTCCTTCGTCGTTCTTGGGCATGGCATTTCCAAGGTCGCCCACTGTTTGTCTTGATCCATCTGCACCCCTTGTCAATCAACCACAAAGCCTCAAAATTTCCCATTTGTCACTCCAAAAACACACTTCAGTGGGTTCATCTTCAATTTATACTTCCTACAATGGGAAAACACCTTCCTCAAATCGCTCAGATGGGACTCCTCCTTCCTCAATTTGTTGACCAAATTATCCACATAAAATTCCATAAATTTGTGAAAGAAATCATGAAAAATGGCCATCATTGTTATTTGGTAAGTCGCCCCAGCGTTCTTTAATCCAAACGACATCACCTTGTACATGAAGTTGCCTAACGGGTTCTGAACGCTATCTTCTCTGAATACATGGGGTCCATCTTGATCTAGTTGTACCCTACATACCCATCCATGAATCTATACATCTCATGACCAACCATTGCATCTATTAGGCTATCGATAGAGGTAAGAGGTAACTCATCCTTGGGATATGCTCTATTCAAATATCTGAAATCCACACAGATCCTTATTTGGTTTTCATCTTTCTTTCCCACTGGGACAATGTTAGATAGCCAGAGTGGGTGTTGTATCGGTGTGATGAACCCTGCCATTAGTAAGCGTTGGACCTCTTCCTTGATCTTCAAATCTAGTTCAGGCTTGTACATTCTCGTCGCTTATTTCACTGGATGGCTGAAGGCATTACATTTAACTTGTGGTAGCTTACTTCTTTATCCAGCCCCTCCATCTTTGTGTATTTCCATGCGAAGACGTCTATAAACTCCCGGATCAAGCCAACTAAGGCCTCTCATTTTTCCTTTTTGAGATCCTTCGAGATGAAGATAGGCCTTGGATCTTCCCCTTCTTTCGCCAGGTTAAACTGCTCTAGTTCTTGTGCATGCGGCTTCGATCGATCCGCCATGTAATCTGGTTCCTCAGCGACTTCCTCCACTAATTCCTGTATACTGAAGTTGTCTATCACCATGCATTATCCCCGTTGATCCACCAGAAAGCATTCATATATCGGGTCAACCTCATCATCAATTTTTTTAATCTCCCGCTCACACCGTTACAATCGATATACCACCATTCCTTCTTCTGTAATGACCATCTTGCATTATCTGCTGGTAACGGTGACTGCCTTCCTCTTCTTTTCTATAGAAGACTTGGCCACTCTTTTTCCTGAGAACCGGATCAGCACGCTTTGTCGTTGGACCTCATGCTCCATCGGATTCGCTCTGGGCCTCATCCTATCTTTGAGCTGCTTTGGGGCCGAGGGACCGCCTGGTGATCTTTTTCGGTCATCACTCTTGTGCTGCTCGCAGCCTCTTCACTCTGCTCATTCAAGGACCCCATCCTTTCTATGATCGAGGGAACCCATGCTCCCTCCATTCGTCTCGATAGTACCCAAACATCCTCCTCCAACTCAGTATAAAATACCGCATCTACCAAGTGATCTTCCTCGACAGCGAAAGGCCTCTTCGTAGCTATAATGGTCACCTCCATTATCTTGATGTTCGCTTTAGCACATTGGTGGTACATTAAAGGAACTATCCCTTGGTTATGCATCCATACCCTTCCTATTAGCACATGATAGGAAGTTGCACTCTCTATTATGTGGAACTTGACACGGGAACTCAGATTTACCATTACAATCCCAACATTAACGTACCTAATTGATTTGGAAGATTGGTTATCATACCTCGAAATCACCAAAGGCATGGGGACCAACCTTTCTTCTGGAATATCGCCTGGGTTATCTCCAACCTACTCTCATTTGGTATCCCCACTTGGTCAAAGAACCAGGTAAACTTTGGGGATTTTGAAACTGCGCAGTATTCTAGGACTGGGTCTGCTTCCTCGCCTTCAATGCTGTATACATCCTCCACATCCTTGGCGCTCGCCTCATCATAGGCTAGTACCACATTAGCCATTCCCTTCGTACAATCTTCTAGAACTTTTTTAAACTCCTGCCTTGACGTCGGCTCTCTCTCTCCTCTTTCTACCTCTTCATCATAGGCCACCACTAGATTAGCGACATGTGCTGGGAGCGGGTTATTATTAATGTTCTGCGAAGGAATTTGCAACGTCCCTGCCTTTACGTACTTGTCGATGATTCTCCTCAGTGTGAAACAACTCTCTATTGGGTGCTGGATCTTCAGATGGACCTGATAATACTTGGGATCCGCCCTTGTTGCCGCATCGAGTTCCCCAACGGGGATGCCCTTTGGTTCGTAGACCATTCCTCCTTGGACCATCGCATTGTAATAGTTAACGTCTTCCTCCACTGTACAAGGAAATGGTGTTGGGTCCTCCCTTTATCTTCCAAACTTCCTCTTATTATCCTTCTTCGGTGCCTTGCCCCCATCTCCTCCCTTGGTGTACCCTACCCATGGGGGCTAAGACCTCCCCCCCACAGGTTGTATCGGCTACCTAAACATCATGGGCACCACCACCGGATTTGTTCGTACCACCAAGGAGATATTTCTTGTCGCTTTTAAGAACGTTGAAAAAGTCCCCTCACGTGTTTCATTAATGAGATGGTAGATGTACTCAGGAAGCAGTCCCTCCGCACAGATCTCTAATAACTTGAACTCTTTGGCCTCTTCCCTCACATCGAGGGACCTTTCCCTGAACCTTAGGACATATGATACCGCTTCTTCCCCGGGTCGTCGCTTCTCCCTCCCTAATTGGGTCAAGGTAAACTCATCTTCTGTCGGAAAGAACTTTTGGACGAACAAAACATGCATTTCTTCCCACATAGAAACGCTTTGGGGAGACAAATGAGAATACTAGGTGTATGATTTATCGGTTAGGGACTTAGAGAACTCCCTCAACCTAAGCCTCTTATTGTTGCAATGCGCCCCTAAGTGTTCAACAAAGCGCTTAATATGCTCCTTCGGATTCCCCCCTTCCCTGTGTATTTTTCAAAAATAGGAGGATTATAGTCCTTTGGATAGGGCTCATCGTTGTATTCCTGGGGATAAGGTGTTCGAAAGTCATCAAAGACCGAAGCTACCTCGCTAGCAGATTGCGAGGAGGCCTGTATGAACCTCAACATTTCTTTTTGCATCTCCTTCCTCATTTCCTCCATGAGTGATGCCACTGGGGCAACCACCAATGGGACCATGGGCTAAGTGCCCGTTGCAGCTGGAGAAGTCGTCACGATTGGGGCCGTTAAAACTCCTGAGGTTCCCATGGCTGGATTCACAGCAGAGGGTATACTCGCTGGCACTGTTCCCATTACACCTGCACTTAGTGGGGCAGTTGAGGCTGCCCCTGGTGTTACGAAGGAGTTGGGTTCAAATCCTCCCAACATCGTTGAAGCTACCGGAGTTTGCAAAAACTCATAAAACTTACTCATGAGGAGTGCTACCTGAGTGGGTCCCAACCCTGCACTCGTGGAAGCTTGTGTCACCCTTGGAACACCTGCGACGCCTGAACCATAGGTACTTCTATTCGAGGAGCCCCATCCCTTAGGGCCTCCAGTTCTCTCGCAGCTTATTCTTCATTGTATTGGATGTCATAAAAGTTGAGCCTTCGATTAACATTTTATTGCGCCATACTCCTTACTTGGAAGAATGCCTCCCCAGCAGAGTCACCAAATGTAAGAGGGTAGTTTAGATAAGATGGATGTGTAACCCCTTTTTAGTACAGTAATGATAAGCTAAAAAGCAACACTATTGATTAACCATAAGACATGCAAGCACTGCTTAATGAACATGAACTCAGTTTGATCTCACAAATCTCTTGTGTATAACTCAGAAGATAGTGATGAACTTAGAAGTAACTTAGCTACATGGAGAGAGAAATAAGCACCCTAGATACACCTTGGCAGGAAGCCAAACACACCAACCACCCTCAAGAATGTCTATCAAATATTAAAAGCTTCATAATAAATGACAATGGTGGGTGAGTAAGAAAACTCTCTTTAGTTTGTAATAACTCTCTCTAATGTATATTATCTTTGGCAATAACTTCTGATCTCTTAAAAGGATCTCTCTTCCTCAAAGGTGGTTGGGGTCCTTAAATAGCCCCCCACACCACCCCCGAGGCAACTCAGTCGTCAATGCCTGTGAAAGACCTCCCTCATACTTTATGTCACAAACATTAAATACCTGATGAACTAGTTGTCTCCACGTCATAAACATTAAATGCCAAGACATGACTTTTACCTAAACACTGTGTGTCAGGGGGATGTTGTCGCAGAGGTGGCTCACCAACTGCCTAACATCCCCAAATACCACGATGGTTTACTCAAGTGCGTGTATGACATTGTTTAGCTGGCTAGTGACATCACCTACTGTAGATGTGACATTAAGTAGAGGGTTGTTTGGTTCACAACTCAACGCCTAATGGAACTCCAAGCTGTTCCGCCTGAGGTTCCACGGTCAGGGTTATTCGGTGTTTTACCAGGTGTATCTAAGATGGTCAGATAAGCCCCAATGGTGCCTCACTTCTCAATCCTCCAAACCAAGTCCCTCTAAGGTTCCCACGACGAGGTCAGTCGATAGAGCATGAAAGCTCTCCCAGGCCCTGCCAAGCCTGGTCTCTTGCGAGTACCGTTTGACCTCACACTAAAATTTATTATTATTCTCGTTACATCATTACAACCGTTATAGCTTACAGTCAATATAAACAAATATACAATATGACTAACACAATAAGTTAAAGTATGAATTGCCACACTAAGCTGCCTCGCTGAGTTGCCACGCTAAGCTGCCTCGACTTCTTAATCCTGAACACTGTTGCCAATGTTGAATTACCTCTAATCTCAAAATTACCTTCAATCCCCCTCTACATATACAAATGTGAATCGTCTATTAAAATGAGAATTAAATATACGGGATTTTTATAAGCTCAAGTGAAATTGGTATTTTAAACTTGTGAAAGTTTTGAAAAATGTACGGTACACACACACACACACACACACACACACACACACACACACACACACACACACACATATATATATATATATATATATATCAAATCGATGAATATGGTAACTAAATCTTAGGTGATATCTTACGGTATAACATATATTGTATCATGTCGGGTAAGTGAATGTTATGAGAATTCAGAGGATGAGTGAAAGAAATTAGTTAGGCAGGGTAGCTTAGCTAGGTTGTTTAAAAATGTATACGATAGGTGTCACACCCCAAACCCAATATCCATACTAATCATTTGTTATTAGAATAATTGGACCATAATCTCAAGTCCATTGAAAATTTAACTCATTTATCAATGTTTTTCTGCATAATTAACATAATATTGTTTTTGTGCCATAACGAAGTCAACATCAGAGTCATAATTAAGCGGACATACAATACTGTGATTAACTATGATCAACTCAATTCATACTAAATCAATATATACAATGTGTGAGTAAATTAAAATCTTCAGTGTGACAATGATAAAATCTCCATGCTTAAACCCCAGCTCTTCTAACGGTGCAACTCTCAAAGTTAACGGTCATATATTATCCTAGCTGGCAGCGTACAAACCTGAAATTGTTAAAATATAAACCATAAGCATTAAGCTTAGTGAGGTACTCCTTCCCTGCAATAGAATAACAATTCTATATCGAATATGTGAATATAAAATCTGAACAATCCTGCCCATTGACAATAACAAATCATGGATCATAAGATCCAAATAATTCTGCCCGTTGGCAATAACAAATCCTGGATCATAAGACCCAAATAATTCTGCCTGTTGGCAATAACAAATCCTGGATCATAAGATCCAAATAATTCTGCCCATTAGCAATAACAAATCCCTGATCATAAGATCCAAATAATTCTGCCCATTGGCAATAACAAATCCTGGATATTTGAATATCCAAACAAATCCTGAATACCGAAGTATTCAAACCAATCCTGGATCATGAGACCCAAACAAATCCTGGATATTTTAATATCCAAAAAAATCCTGAATACCGAAGTATTCAAACAAATCCTCTCTTAGAGCTATATTCATATTTATATATGAAACAAATCATATGTACACTCACCTTGGTAGTTTAACTCGCTTTGCCCTTGCCTTGATCCAGTACTTGTTCAATATGCTCTTCTTCCCTTCCTATCATTCTTAAAATATTAGTATCATCATAATAATATCAATAATCCAAAGAACGATTTAAACATAATTCAATCCATAAGCATCACATGATTCCATTCAAATCATTTATCACAAGTGAAGTCCCATCCAAATTCATGCTAGTATATTTAACATATCCAAATCATAGACCAAATATAAATTCATTTATTCTTTAAAATTCAATCCTTGTCATATTATAATTCCAATACAAAAGACGGTACATCATTTTAGGTCTCGTAGAGCAAGATATGCTCATTTCTTTACCACATGGCAAATCTCCCCTATAGGCCCTCTTATCGTTCATTCAACTTCCACGAATTTCCATAATTTTTCTATACAATAAATTTATATAATATTTCACCCAACATTAGTAAACACATTGAAAAATATAAGATTAAAGTTTCATAATTTTCAGAGTTCATTTGCTATGTCAAGAAAAACATCGAACACATGGCGGGCATACTTTCACCCTTAGGGCAGATTTCATACCCGAACTTCAAACTCTCACCAAAGACTCATTTCTTCTTATTTTAACATGATTTTCGGATATGTCATACATATATGAGTCCAGGTTAATCTACAATTGGAATCAATCAATTCCAGTAAGTACGAAAAAATATATGGAAGTTTGAATAAACAGAGTTTCTAAACAAAGCAATTTTAGGGTTTTATACATTAATCTTAACTTAAACTTTCATCTAACCAAACATATATATCAAGGGCTGAAATTTTAGTAAACAAATGATGGTTTCTATCATATAAAACATAAATATAAGAAAAACAATAAGATTTGCAGTTAGAATTACCTTCGGGGCTTTTACGTAATTTTCTATGAATTTTCTTCAATTTTTTCCTCACTTTTTCTTCCTAACTTCCTACTTCTCTTTCCTTAAGCTTAAAATCTCTCATGGCTGAATTTTGGATGAATAAAGAGGTAATTATAAGGGTTTAAGGTCGGACAAATCCACCACCCTTCCCAACCAATGAGAATAAAACATTTGTTGCCATAATAAGACAAAATACTACTTAACAGATGGACTATTTTGCCCTTGTTTCGTAATTTTGGTATAACTTCTCACTCGAACCTCCGTTTCACACACCGTTTGTTGTGTTACAACCATAACTCACTTGTCTACAACTCTATAGTTTTCACCTCAAATCAATTGTTATGTAATAACGGTCAAAACTAGCCATAAACATGAACATTCCTACCGAAACCTTCAAAATTTTGTATTTGTAACTAATTCGACATTTCATGCTTTTTGAAGGTAGGATTAGACTAAGCATAATAAATTAACATCACATATATTAATAAAACACTAATCATATCACATAAGCTAGGTATGATTTAATCATAAATAATCATAATTATATTCGGGTTGTCACAATAACCAAATCCAACTTGTCAAGGTCAATGACCGTGACATTTCGAGGCGAGACAACTTTTTTTGTCACGGTCGTGTCACGGTCATTGACCTTGACACAAAACTCGCGTTTTGTGTCACGGTCGTGTCGCGGTCAATGACTGTGACACGTTTGTCACGGTTATAAACCGTGACAAAGCCGTGACCCTTTTTAAAAAATTGTCACGATCATTGACCGTGACACGTCCGTGACAACTTTTGTCACGGTCAATAACCGTGACAATTCTGGTCAGAATTTAAAAAAATCTGCTGGGCAGTATGGCCACTGCCACTGCCCAGCAGTATATTTGTACCTGTTATAGCAACGTTGTACCTGTTCCAAACATCATATATCCAAACAAACTAAAGATAATGCAAATATATATTCAAATAGAGACAATATGCATCACGATATAATTCAAATGTAACAACTTAAAACAATTCAATTCAAACTTAAAACAATGTCACTACATGTCTGGTGTATTGTTAAAACTGAGGAGGTGAGTAGGCCACACGACATACGAATTGACGCACCCACTAATATACGTCGTGCCGCATTGTTCGTGCAACCACAATAGGGAGTTCTCCTTCCCGGGTATGACATGCGTGACGAGCACCCTGGACTCCATCTCTTGAAGCGCACGTCCATGAACTATTCCACCCTAGACGATATTCGGGTTCCTCAACCCCCGCCCTATCCGCTGGCCATCAAATACGTCCAATATGAACACGCTCGGCTAACCAAGTGTCGACATTGGTCTGTTGAAGGGAGCCAAATAGGGAAGTGGATCATCGAAGTACGAACGTGTCGGTGATGAAGCAGCAAGGTCCACATCCTCGTCATCCTGCGCCTCGTCCTCCCGCACCTCCTCCTCCACCGCCTTCTCCTTCCCTTTCCCTTTCCCTTTACGGTCTCCGCCCAACGTACGCTTCATGAATGCGTACATATCTTGGACCGTCGCCTCCAAACGGGACAACTTCGTGTCGTGTGAATCCACCGTTCGAGCCAACCCGGTGTCGCTCGTCTCCAATCCGATGATCCTAGATTTGACCACCCGCGAGCTCACCCCCCTTGTCCTCCCCTTGCGATCAGAGCCAAGCACTTGGCTGAGTGCATCTGTGGACAAAGATGCCTTGTCGGCATCAGACTGCGACTCATGCACTTCCTTAAGCTTTGCCTGAAACGACAAAAAGCACATGATTAGTAAAATAAGTAAACTAAAAAATTATAACGTAATTAACAAAAATTAAACTGTCGAATTACTTACAATCGTGGCCGCGATGCTCGGGGACACCTCCTTGTCCTTACCCTTCTTCGTCCGAAGATCCACATAAGTATCGAGCCTATGTGGCTTACCCCCTGGCCCACTCCCTACCCCCTGAAATAAAATAAAGTAAAGTAAAATTAGTATCGGCCCCGCAAAGTAAAATAATGAAGAATAATATATTTCTGTAGTTATAGAAAAATTAAATCTTACCTGCATCCTATGCTCCACCTCAACGTAAGAGGTCCGGCCGGAGTAGTGCACGTCCAACTTTTTTGCCCGATTTTCCCTCCCCGATTGGCGAGATGCCAATTGTCGATCATCGATCTCATTGTCAATGAACTTCTGTCATTGTGACAATGAGATCGGCTCCTTGGGGGGGACGAATTCACGCCATTGGATAATCGACTCTCGTGTTTTCCCAAAGTACCGTGCCCGCATATTTTTTTTTCACGACTTGAGTTGCTCCCTAATCTGCTCCAACACGGGATCGCGTAGCTTTGGATCCAAGTTGAATTGTTCATGTCCAACAAATATAGTGTTAGTTGCGAATAAATATAAATATAAATATAAATATGAAATTGAAATTGAAATTGAAATTGAAATTGAAATTGAAATTGAAATTGAAATTGAAATTGAAATTGAAATATTCATATAAATATAAATATAAATATAAATATATTACCTGTAGTGCCGCCCAAACAGCTAACTTGAGCTCATATGGCACCTCCTTCCACTCATAAACCCCGGCCCGATGACCGTCTTTAGCAGAACGAGGGATCTCGCTAATATCTCCGATTTGTTCTCGACGGTAATCCCATATTTCCCATATTTGGGGAGCCTAGGGGCGGAAGATCCCTCGTCGCCTCCACTACCACAGACCCCAGACGACATCATCATAAACAACATCATCATCTTCGCCTTAATATCTGAAGGAGACATTTGCTGTAAAAAAATGTTATTAGTACAGATATAATATTATCACAATATGCATATCTTAATAAAGTGAGAATTACACACACACACATAAAAATCTTTAATAAAATTCTCATATCTTCTTTCAATTTAAACACACACACAGTAGTGACTGTCTATTTAAAATAATCTCAATGTTAATTTCAGGTATTGAATTTCTACTATTGTTTTGTGCTTTTTATAAATCATACCCCACCCCCACCCCAACATGTTTACGGGCTTTCATCACCCGTCATAAATTTTTCGGTCCGTGACTTATTGGCCAGTTGTCTTGGGTCTTTTAGTCCCTTAACATTACTTTAAGAATTTTACCCAATCTAAATACCACATTTTCTTTCTTGTTATACACTTGAACACGTTTTGTTATTTAGTCCTTATTAATTTATCTTTGATGTATTACCAGCATCTTTACTTTTATAAACTTTATTTAATTTTCAATTTTAAGGACTATTTTCATCACTTAGTGTTCATCTAAGTTCTAGTATAACAAGTTCCCATAAAAATCTTTAATAAAATTCTCATATCTTCTTTCAATTTAAACACACACACAGTAGTGACTGTCTATTTAAAATAATCTCAATGTTAATTTCAGGCATTGAATTTCTACTATTATTTTGTGCTTTTTATAAATCATACCCCACCCCCACCCCAACATGTTTACGGGCTTTCATCACCCGTCATAAATTTTTCGGTCCGTGACTTACTGGGCAGTTGTCATGGGTAATTTAGTCCCTTAACATTACTTTAAGAATATTACTCAATCTAAATACCACATTTTCTTTCTTGTTATACACTTGAACACGTTTTGTTATTTATTCCTTATTAATTTATCTTTGATGTATTATCAACATCTTTACTTTTATAAACCTATTAATTTTCAATTTTAAGGACTATTTTCATCACTTAGTGTTCATCTAAGTTCTAGTATAACAAGTTCCCATAAAAATCTTTAATAAAATTCTCATATCTTCTTTCAATTTAAACACACACATAGTAGTGATTGTCTATTTAAAATAATCTCAATGTTAATTTCAGGTATTGAATTTCTACTATTGTTTTGTGCTTTTTATAAATCATACCCCACCCCCACCCCAACATGTTTACGGGCTTTCATCACCCGTCATAAATTTTTCGGTCCGTGACTTACTGGCCAGTTGTCTTGGGTCTTTTAGTCCCTTAACATTACTTTAAGAATTTTACCCAATCTAAATACCACATTTTCTTTCTTGTTATACACTTGAACACGTTTTGTTATTTAGTCCTTATTAATTTATTTTTGATGTATTATTAGCATCTTTACTTTTATAAACTTTATTTAATTTTCAATTTTAAGGACTATTTTCATCACTTAGTGTTCATCTAAGTTCTAGTATAACAAGTTCCCATAAAAATCTTTAATAAAGTATTATCACAAATATAAACTAAGAGTGATAAAATAACTTTGAGGCATATAAATTAATTATGACAAAGTAAGATTATGGAAACCCCACTTTTCTTTCTATAACTCCTATTTTATTAAACTTTAAATATAATTAGGGGTGTATAGAAAGAAAAGTTAAATAGGAATAAAAACAACATTTTAAAAATATGAAGGGCTCACCAATTTGATCAAATTTTTCAACAACATAGACTAATTGATCTTTATTATAAGATAATTACTACAAATTTATGCGCATCGTCCGAATTCAAAAAGCAATTTAATGACTAAAGTAATACTTTTTTTAACTTTAATTATTCACCACAAATCTTAAAAAATATTTTATTTTTCATGCTTTTAGCAACTTCGGATGCCATTTTAACCCTTATTGTAGTTTTTTAGTTTTCATGCTTTTATTTGATGGATATAAAGTCATGTGATTATTTCACCATATAAAGTCAACAAAAAACGCCATATATGGTTTTTTTCTCCATTAGTATAAGTATATAGCGATTATTTCACACTTAAATCACATATTAAGCCGACCTTCATTTTTTTATGAAATTTGTAGAAAATTACTTATTTATTTTGAATGAAAATAAATTGTTATCCAATATTTTTGGATATTATTTACATATATATTTTTGGATATTATTTTTGGATATTATTTACATTTACATTTTTGGAAATTTATAGAAAATTACTTATTTATTTACATTTTTAACCCCTACCCCCACCCTGCCCCACCCCTACCCCCCACCCCCTACCCCCACCCTGCCCCACCCCCCACACACGCATACACACACGCACATATATACACACATACACACATATATATACACACAAACATATATATAAATGGAAGAGAGAGAGAGAGAGAGAGAGAGAGAGAGAATTAAACCTGAAAGTAGAGAGAGAGAGAGCAGCGTCGAGAGAGAGAGAGAGGAAGGGAACAGCGGGAGGGAAAAAAGAAGGGGGAAAGGGTTTTTGCTGGAAACATTGTCACGGTCGTGTCAAGGTCATTGACCGTGACAATTATTTAAAGAATTGTCACGGTCAATGACCGTGACATAAAACACGTATTTTTTGTCACGGTCAATGACCTTGACAAGGGTGGCCGGCTGAAAGGTGACAATTTTATCATTTTGGTGTAGTGTAAGAAGCTGAAACTCTTCTGCATACTCGGTAACAAACATGAAGAGCTGCAAGTGTGCAACAAATCAAAGCTCATATGGCACTAGAATGAATGTCTCATGCTTGAGGAACCTCATATGGGATTCTGCGCTGGTACATGGGGTTGTCCATAAGCTTCCAGGACTTCCTATATTGGCTGAGGTTGAGTTGGATGAAGAATCATTAAGCATCGCTTAACAACGCATAAGAATCAGATATGTTGTTCTAACGGGGCTCACCTTAAACTCAAATCCTCATATGGAGAAGAATCAAAGGAACCACTCCTTTCTCTTGGATGGTGCAAGTGGATCACGAAGGAATAAATAAGTGAGTAGAAAATTTAATAATAATATTATACAAGTATGCCCCTACTATTACATACCCTTCCCTCCGTTCAAACACCTAAAAAAATTGGCTCCTCTCTACAATCCGAATGGAATTATCCTCATATTCTAAATTTCCACCTGTTGATATATAAATACATATACGGAAAGAGAGTACTGACCACATCAGCATCTACTGAACATAGGTTGATTACAGAATAGGGGAGCAATAATTATGTATGCATCTTGCATTTTAAACTATGTTGATGTTGCTTATTTTCATATCATGTAGTGCGTACCCCGTATTAAAAATGGACAGGTGTTGCAGGTAATACAACAGATCTTAATGTATTATATACGCAACACGTCTAGTGTGCACATCAGAGCACCCCCTGGCTTTCCGAGAGCTAATCCAAGGGCATCTTGAGATTGAATATTCTGTTTATATATATTCCTTGCTCCCCAAGAGATACTGGCCGGCTCAGGATAACTTCCTAAAGGTATGGAAGGACAGAATATCTGAGGTTTCCTTCCTCACACCTCGTCCAAGCTATGGGAAAAATCTCCCCAAGATCCTCTAACCTCATTTTATAAACAGAGTATGAAACCTTGATAAATGGCATTGCATTCTAAACATAGTACGAACTCATTCCCCTATCAATGGTACTTATTAATACCCTAGTTTCCCGACAGCCTGCAGTAGTATGGTTGGGAATGGGTCATAACTCACAACATACTTCTAATAAGAATAATTTTACCACCATAGAATTTTCGAATCTTCTATTCTTTCATTATTTCAAGTGAACTCTCTAACAGTCTAGCCCATTTTCTTCCAAAAAGGATTGGACATCCTAAGTAGGTGCAATTAACTTGCTTCTAAGGGCGTATCCGGTAGCATGAGTGATTACAAAGGGTAAGGAGGTTCCTAATAATACGTTACACTAATCCCCTCGACCGCAATTCGACCTAATTCATAGTATATAACGATATTAGGGGGCAATTATTTCTCAAGAGATAAAGGTGTGAGAATCATCATTGTACTCCATTCTTCATTATAGTGAAAATGATGTGAAGTTAAAATGCGAAGGCATAAATTTTCTAACTACACAACAACAACAACAACAATAACAATAACAATAACAGTAATATATGTTTTAAGGGCCAATGGTCCAAGAAACAACTCTAACTCATTTCTCCATTTGTAAAGTGAGTATAATTATTAGCCAAGGGTCTTATTTATAGGTCAAACTTAGCTTGCTAAACAAGTTAAGTCTAAAAAGGGCACTTTAAAGACATTAAAAGGCCATGCCACCTTTTAACCTAAAATAACAAAAAAAAGGAAAATAACCAAATCAAACATAAAAATAAAAATAAAAAATAAATTCGAGACCCTTGTGCCCATCACTCTCCCCAAATAAAATCAAGCTTATCCCGAGAGAGGGAAGTGTGGGACAATATAGCAAAACAACCATTAGTGGACTCCTCCACTTGGAAGGGAAGTCGTCCATGAAAGCATCTGTCATACCAGCTAGCAAAAATCCCTGGGAAAAGAGTCAGAAAACCCAACCACGACCGATGAACGCGAACTCGACCTCGAAGCTTGCACCAAAATAATTATCACGTCCCGGTTCCGGGGAGGGTCAAAGTTGCCAAATGTCATCCGAGTTCATATCTGTCAAATCGCATATCGTATCGTGAATCGTTTACCCCCGAATCGTGAATCGAATCAGTCGAATCGGAACCAAAAGATAAAAATATAGTAAAACATACGTAAATGAAATTTAACAATATAGAATTGGTAATTAAGCATAATATGACAAAAAACTAATCATAACACATGATAATATACCAAAATATATCATAAAAACTAACGGTAGTACATGTTCTCATTCATTTTAAGCTTAAAAATGTAAAAAAATAAAAGTATATCATAAAACAGCTTACATATTAGTTTAAAACAATATTAATTTAAAACATCCTACATATTAATTTAAAACAATAAAATAAATACTAAGATTAATTTAAAACAGTAAAACTGTATAACAAATACTTCAAAATTTTAAATAGCCTACCTCCTAAGATTAACAGCCTACAAAATTACAACAATATTAATTTAAAATAGTAAACCATATTATTTTAAAACAATAAAACAAATACTAAGATTTACTATAAAACAATATTAATTTAAAACATGCTTCATATTAATTTAAAACAACAAAACAAATATACCTTCAAAGATTTTATAACAAAAACAAGGTTTTATAACAAAAAAAAACAAAAGATAGAAGACACTCAGCTAAGAGAATAGACAAGAAAAGTCTGTTGATAATAACCGAGCTAAGAGAACTTGTTTTTCTCTAAAAATCATTTTCTTAACGGTATCCTTTGTTGTTTGCTTCTTTTTATTTGTTTTATTAAAACACACGTATGGTTATAAGGTAAAAAAAAACTCGGAAAAAAAAACAAGTGAACCGAGCTTGAATCGTGAATCAGATCCGAATCGATTCGAATTGTGAATCGCCGATTCAGTCCGATTTTTTAACCCTATACGATTCTCAATTCAATTCGAATCATTTTATGTGAGAATCGAATATAATCGTACGATTCGAATAGCAAATCGTGCAATTTTAACAACTATGTCCGAGTCCCCTATAACAAGTCTCCATAGTGCTAAGTCGTGTAATAGATGCTCGGAACGCTCCTCATACGCATCCAAAATGGGGTCCTCATACCATCTTTAAGCACGTTCCCCCAAAGGAATGGCTCACCCTCCATTAAATAGACCCCATCAAAATCATCATTCCCAAAATTGAGAAGAAATCAGCTAAATCATAGGACTCCGCCTCGCAAAAAAAGTCACCCCATCGTCAACAAAAATATCGAAGAAATCCCTACAAAGAACCCAACCTCTTCTTCCCCGAAGATGGGAAAAAAGTCTCCAATCTCAAAAATCTCCAAATCTCAAAACCGGGTGCAAGTTTTCCAACCATCCTCCTCAAATATAAAGAAAAAATCACAAGGGAGGAACTCGGGATCTAAATCAACCTTTGTCGGGCCCTTGGTATCCTCGGAGAACGCATCATTGTTGGGGGTGGGGCAGTAACATCCTCGTCATCAACAAAAACGATGGGGCCGACGACATTGTCACACTAGAGGACAAGTAGTCAAAATATCGGGTCAATCGCCTTGTCTGCACAAACGTCCACTGATCACGTGCCGCCTCCATCTAAAGATACTCAATACGACACTGATTTAGGTGCAAGTGACACTTCTCATACTCCCGAATGGAGATAGCGTTACATTGGAAAGTCTTTAGCTCTTTAAATAGTGAGGAACCCTCCCTCCTCCAAACAATCGAGATGATTTTGGAGTTCCTTGATGACGCACGACTTAGTTCCTCAAATTCGGCACAAGCCTCCATATCGAACCCATACGCGCTATCACCACTTTCTTCTCATGACAATGGCAAATTGGAATGTAAGTGTCGGGCTATGAAACACGGACTTGACACGTAATACGTGTTTTGACATGACACGCGACACGTGATTTTTTAAAAACTAGGATACGACATGTTAGGATACGTATAATATAAAATATATATTTAAATATATAACATATATTTAAAATATACATTAATGAAATACAACAGATTTTTCCCATAAAATACATTATTAGAGATGAAATTAAGAAAATGTATCATACAGAATAAAATTCAAACACACTTTAACATTAAAAATCATATATAAAGCAGAATCACCATCACACCAGTCGACTCGTGTCAAAGTCGACTCGTGGCTTTTGGGAGAGTGTCCGTGCTTCATAGGTTTCGGGAGAGGGTGGGATTAAATTGGAGGTTTTAGATAGTTTTGGGACGGACTCATGATTTTTGAAAAGTCGAGGGGCTGAAAAGTAATATTTTAGAAAGTTGTAGGGTTAAATTATAATAATCAAAATTTTCTATGGCAGAATTATATTTTTCAGAAAATGCAGGGCTGAGATTTCACTTTCAGATGTGTGGAGGACCTCTAAATAATTTGGAGGAAATAAAAGGATTTCCTAAATGTGAGGCCAAGATTGATGGGCTGGTAGGAAGCTTAGAGATTTTTTGAATTGTGGGTTGTGCCTTAAGTTGGGCAATACCAAGAGAAGAAGGGGTATTATTGTTGGACCTAGGGGTGGACAAAAAAAAGACCGACCCGAATGGACCGATTGGACCGAACCGGACCGAACCGAAAATTAAGGCTATTTTGAAACCGGTCCGAAAATCGGTTCACAAAAACTAAAAACCGATTAAATCGGTCCGGTCCGTGGTCCACTAAAAAAAAGACCGATTTGGTCCGGACCGAACCGATTCCCATATATATATAATAAAAATAATGTTATTGTGTTTCTTATGTATAATTTTTGAATTAATGTATATAACTTATGAATTTAATTTGGAACATTTTATATATATATAGACATTTTTTAATTTGGGTTAAAAAAACCCATGTAAATATCACTTGGAGTTTCGAGTATTATTTTGTTGTATATATATTTGTGAGAAAAATAGATAAAAACATTCATAAAATGTACATATATATAAAATAGGGTCAGGACCGAATTTTACCCCGGACCGGACCGAAAAAAGCCTGGACCGAATTAGTAGGTTAACCGAATTAATCGGTCCGGTCTCGGTCCAAAAAAATTGAGGACCGAATATTCGGTCCGGCCCAAAAAATAGGCAAAACCCGGACCGGACCGGACCGTGCCCACCCCTAGTTGGACCTGTTGTTTTTTTCTTAAGAGCAATGGACCATGTAAAAAACCTAAGGAACCAGACTTTACCTGGGCTTGGGTAGGGTGTTTAGAAGTGAACCCATCCTCCAACATCACACATTTTGATCCTCTACCCTATGTCCTAGATCATTGAACATGCGGAAGAACAAATGAAGCGGTCGATTCGTCTTCCCAAAGCGTCAGGGAACTTCTACGGTGACCGGCGAAGGGCAACCAAACGTAGGGATGGTTGCTACCATTGCGAATCTATGGTTTGTACCACTTTCTTGGCTGGTGCTTTAATGGCGGCTAGATCTGGCCTTGAAGGATTTTGCGGGATGTGGTAATCCTCTGGCAGTCCTCGCGAGCCTCCGTTGCCGGTGGACTGAAAAGTCAAGAGAGTAGCTTGTGAACTTGTTTCTAGTCCAGAACCAGGGCTTGTCCCCTTTCTTCGCAATAGTGCGGATTCAGTGTTTTTCCCATCATGATCTCTGATTAGGGAGGGTGCCAGTGGGTAACAATCATCATTTATCTCTGATAAGTGTGAGGGGCAAACAGATCTGTTACTCTGACAACTTGGGGTGGTTTTCAGGAGGATTTAATTGTGAAATTTCAGATCTAGGGTTCAGAGGGTATGATAGTGGAGGAAATGATGGTGTGGCTTGATCGTGGGTGACGAGGGCGTATTTTGGAGGAGTGACTCGCCAGTTCCTTCGAACGATGCCCATGGCTCTACAATAACTAAATCGGCGAGCATATCAGGAGCCAACAAGGTTCTCAAACCAAATTGATGTGAAGTTAAAATGCGAAAGTGTAAATTTACTAACTAAACAACATATGTTTTAGAGGCCAATGGCAGATGAAGAAACAACTTTAATTCATCTATCCAATTGAAAAGTCTTCACAACTTTAATTCATCTATCCAATTGAAAAGTCTTCAATTGTAAAGTAAGTACAATTATTGTCCAAGGCCTTATTTATAGGATAAACTTAGCTTGATAGACAAGCTAAATCTAAAAAGACTAAAGTGACACATTAAAGACATTAAAAGACAATATCACCCTCTGACATAAATAGCAAAAAAAGGAAAATAACTAAATAAAAACATGAAAAATAAAATAAACAAATATACAAAATTAATGTGGGACCCTCGTACACAACAGAAAACCTGCAGCCGCAAAGTGGACTTAGCTCTCACAACGAGGGTGAACCACCATAAATCTGCGTGTTTTCTTTCTTGGTTTCTTTAGTTACGTTGCTTTACCTCGTGCTATGACATAATGAGGGTTTATTACCTAACACGAGGGATTTTTTTTATACGCCTACAGGTCAGCTAAATAAGGTAAGAAGCCAAGAAGATAACAGTTGTTCAAAAATGTTTTTTCTCTTATAAATATTTCTTTCATTCAATATTGAAATCTCTGTCTCTTCCTTACTGTGATCCACTGTTCTAAAAAGCCCGCTTAGGCACGCCTAGGCTTAAGGCTTGGGAGAAACTCCCCACCTTAAGTTTTTTACGGTTTATTCTTGATAAAACCCTTAAGGCGCAATTTTTTCTAAAAACAACAATGCTTTAGTGAAACGATATCGCCTTTTAAAGAATTTTTTTACTAACCGGACCATTATCTCATCCAAAATAATCAAATAGTATTTTAATTTGCATATATTCAGACATATTTTTATGATATGCATAATTTTAGTATTCTAATAGTCTTGTTATGGTTAAAAAATATTAAAATATATTAAGAAGTCCTAAACGTTAATGAAATACAACAGATTAAGGCCTAATTTTATGGCCTAATTTTAGTATTCTAATAGTCTTGTTAAGGCCCGCCTAGGCTTCTAAGGCTTAAGGCCTAGCCTCCGCGCCTCGATCACGCCCCGCATTTTTTAGAACCTCGTGATCCGTCACAAAATATATATATATATATTAAAATAGGGATTCCTCCAAAAGCTCAAGTATTTGCTTGGTTAGCCACTAATAAGACGTTGGACTCGCGATTTATTGCAACTTAAAAGGCCTACATCTTGTTTGTCACCACATTGGTGTTGTCTATGCGAAAGTAGTGTTGAAAATGTTGTCTATATTTTGCTCTTCGGATGGACAAAGTGCCTCGATCCCGCCTCCCACTTTTTAAACATTGACCACTTTAGCTCGAGGACGAGTCTTCCAATGGAGGTGAGGGTGTGATGTAAATAATAGGGGCATATATCTCTTAAACTTTGTTTATTCCTTCCTTTAGTGGTAGGGTGTGCATTTATTCTAGTGTGTCCATTATTGTCCTTTTCCTTTTTAGTAGTGTAGCCTTATGCTTGGTCTCCAGGCTATATGAGGACTATTTAAGTGATATCGTCATTTAGGGTACTAAATATTGTTGAGCGAGTTTTGGCTTGGTTTTTATATGCACTTCTTTTGTGACATTGACAAGTCACATCTGAAGGTATCCATGCCTACGGTTCCAGATGGTTGGTTTAAGCACTTTTTTAAAAAAAAAACAAAACGCTTTAGTGAAACGATATCGACTTTTAAAGACTTTTTTTTACAAACCGGGCCAATATCTTGTCCAAAACACAAACGCTATCCCAAACCTCTATGCCTTTCTTTATGCCTCTTATCTAAAAAAAAGGCTAACATTGCAAATCGACTTCCGACCAAAAGATCTTTCTTATATTGAATTATTTTGTATTGATTATCGATTATTGAATGATGAAAATACATTTTGTATATTGCTTATTAGGTGTTGAGAAATATATTTTGAATATTGATTATGGAGCATGCATATGAGAAAGATGGTTACCTATACATACAGTACAAATATATTTCAAATGTCAAGATATGTATTATTTTGTTATATTACTAGCCTTAGAGAAATTAAAATAATAAAAAAAAAGGGAAAATGCCTTTTTACCTAGGCTCCTAAGGCTTGAGGCTTGACCTCTATGCCTCGACCACGCTTTGCGCCTTTCATAATCTAGTGTATATGTGAATCACAGTTATAGCCCTCCTACTCCCACTAATAGCTGCGTATACGTGTACCTATCTGGTTGCTGTTATACATCCATCATCCTTTAGCATAGCTTCTTTTCATACCGATCATAGCATAATTTGTGACGTAAATGACGTCAAATGGGAGTAAGAAAAGATAATTATCTCTCAAACTCTCTCTAATCAAATCTTATAAAACGGAAGAATGACTTAAATGAGTCTACAAAAGAGGTATTTAAAGAGAGAAGGTTGCTTGGCCCTTAAGCTAAGTATCTAATCACAATTATGCCCTTAATGCCAAATAGCCTTCTTTCCTCTAAATACAAAATAAATGGAAAAAAATACAATGAATACTAAAAATAAAAGAAATACAAAAAATGACTAAAAATGATGAAAATGCCCTTATTCACATCACTCTCCCCCCTTAAAAGAGTTCCTCCTCGAACTCAGAGAGGAAGGCCTTCCATGTCACCATCAAGGATCGTAATGAGAGCTGGCTGGGGTGGGATCTTCGGTGCCTCCTCAAGGTACTCAGGGTCTCCGGAAGCTAAGAGAGCACGACAGCGAGGGAGGGAACAATCTAAGGCTCGATGACCCATCACCCCACAGTTGTAGCATTTGAAGGTGACCGGATGAGCTGGTGTAGGAGGAAGGACCGTGGTAGTAGGAGTAACTGCATTGGAGGGAGTCATAGTAGGTGTATAAGTCACTAGTGCTGGAGGAGCTGTCGTGGAGTGGCTACGCGGTGGAGGGGCAGTCGGGTGGAAGGACTCGACTTTAGTGGCGTACTCCACCGCCTTGGCAAAGGAGGTGACATTATGTAAAGTAAGATCTCGTTGAATATAACTCTGCAGCCCATGAATATAATGGCTAATTCGTTGCTCCTCACTCTCACCGAGGCGGGCATGAGTACATAGTAGCTAAAAGCGCTGAGTGTAGTCCAAAACTATGGTGTCCTGGCGAAGAGATTGAGGTCGTAAAAATAAATCACGATCATAAGTGGAGGGGACAAAAGTTGACATCAACTATGCGCGAAGCTCGGGCCAAGACTATATATGAGGGAGACCCTCAAGGACACATCGCTGCTCCAAGTCATTCCACCAAACACTGGCATAGCCCTGAAACTTGGTCGCTGCTAGAAGAACACATCTACGACCCTTCAGTCATTTATACTCAAAAATCCAATCCATGGCGGCAAGCCAATCAACGACGGCATCGGGTTGTAAGTGGCCGTCAAATATCAGGACATCCACTCTAATGTCACCCTGCATACTCTGTGATAATAACTGAAGTGCCAACTGTGTGATGGTATCACCACTCTGAAGGCCCAGGGTGTCCTCATCTAGATCATCATCGCCTGGAGGAGACTCAAAAAGTAAGGCTCGCTGTGGACGCCTCCGAGACGGTGGATAAGGAGGGTCAGGAGATGGTGGGAGATAAGGAGGAAGAGTCTCTCGTGGTAGAGAAGGAGGTGGAGCTAGGACCAACGGTTGACGGTAGGGGTATTGGTTCATCTGATGCCCTTTTTTATAGCATACAATGCAATGACGCTCAGAGAGGGGAACATAGGGAGTATCCTTGGGGCCCAGGGAGTCAAAGGAAGAAATATCAGTGCGCCACTCTGTACGAGGGGGTGGTTCGAACTCAAGAGCGGAGTGGGGGAGGGGTGAAGGAGGGTCAGTATGGGTAGGTAGGGTAATCCACTCCCTTACCCGTTCATGGGAATTAACGGGTGCGGAGTGAAAGGAACGGGTATCCCACAGGGGTGGATAATGCAGGACATGTAGAGGGTGCCTGGGTGGGGAAGAGGTATATAAAATAGGTGGGGGCGGAAGCGTAGGAAAAATGGAATGGGGCGGGTGAGGGTGTGTGGTAAGGGATGGAGCGGGGGGTATGGATGGTATTTGGGGGGTTTTAAGGTGTTTTGTGGGGGGTGTCGAGGGTAAATGGAGATAGGGACAAGGGTAGTCATGTGGGAGTTGAGTGGGGTAATTGGGTGGATGTGGTGGTGGGGAGTGGGAGGGAATAAGAATTTGGGGTGGGGGAAAGTGCGGGGAGGGAAAATCGTGGTGTGTTGTTGTCTATGAAGCACGGATGCGGGTACGGGGTGCGGGTGCGACACAGTGCGTGCACGGCGATTAAAAAATTCTCAAATAATTAGGATACGGGTGCGGCGAGATATAATATAATAATATAAATTATGTTATGTTATGTTATTTTTAAGTAATATATATAAGTTCCATCATTATTATGATTCTCAAAAATTTATGATAAGGGTGTTTGTTATTTTTTAACACATTGACAATATTAAAATAGGGAACTCTACCATAAATGTCACGTATATTATAATAATCTATTACAACCCATTAACCATTAAACTATAAAAGTAGAATTCAATATAATATAATAAAAAACAGTTAACTTCACAAAACCCATTTAACATTAAACTAAAAATAAACATTCGAAGTCGTTAAGAAACCTACTTATCTATTAGCTTTCACATATATTATACTAATCCACTAAAACCCACTAACCATTTTTTTTATAAAAGTAGAATCCAATATAATGTAATAACAAACAGTTAATTTGGGCCACAAAACCCTTTTAACATCAAACCAAAAACAAATATAGAAAGTTGTTAAGAAACAGAATTATCAGTCTTCGCATATATTGTAATAATCACCCACAAATCATTAAACTATAAAAGTAGAATCCAATATAATATAATGACAAGCACTTAACTTAGGTCACAAAACCCATTTAACATTAAAACATTAAACTAAAAATAAACACAAGAAGTTGTTAAGAAACCCAGTTAACTTCGTATATGTTGAAGGAGAGTAAGAAGAAAATGAGAGAGAGAGATGAAAATGAAAAAAAAAATCAGATTTGTGTCTTTTTTTTGGATTCTTTACGAATCCCATCAAAACTAGTCGAGTCCTTACCGAATCCTTCCCGAATCCAGAATTAATTTATTTAATTAATATCTGATTCTTCTTTGGGTGGGAGTGAATTTTGAGGGATGAAATGAGTAGGAATGTGGGAGGGTTGAAATTTTAGGTTCTGGGGTTCAAGATTGGGATTAAGATGTGTGTCGGGTTCATTTAAAATGGGGAATGTTACAGGAGGCTGAATTTGGGTTGAATTTGATCCCTTGACATGTCGGATGTCACGAATCATGTCACCAATTATCGGAGAGGATGTTCCGAGCATTGGGTGTGCCAATTGAACACATAATGGAGAGGGAGCAGCCGAACAAGTATGGGACTGGACTGGAAGTGCGGGGATGCCTTCGGTGAACTCGTCAGACCTTATGTGGGCTTGATGGAAGTCGGTAGGATTTGTAATGAGGGTCGATGGCTAAATCTGGTCCACATAGTGATGGATTTGGGTCGTTTTGCTGCGTAGATGATACACAAGGGGTCGATTTTGATTTTCGGTGGGTTTAGGCATCCCCGAGGCAACAGCGGTAGGGTTAGGGGTGACGAAGGGCTCGTCGGTGGATTTTGGTGGTAGAAGGGGTTGTATCCGGTTGGTGGGATGTGTCGGCAGGTGGGGGCTTCTTTGGGTTAGCAGAAGTATTTTTGGAACTTTTTTTTGCATTTCGACCAACAGGTGGTGGTGGAGGAGCGATTTCTTTGGTGATCGTGTTTTCTTGGTTGTGGGTAGGGTTAGGGGTTTGAGAAATTACTGGGGCGATTTGAGGGCAGTCCGTGGAGGTTGCCGATGGTAGAATCCGAGCGTTCATATCATACATTTGGGCCTTCATTTGTTGAAGGGCTTCAAGGATTTGCTCGAGAGGGTTTGTCACGGAGGTGTTCATCTTTTCTCAATTCCCACCGTGACGTTGTTTACGAGTTTTTGTATTTTTTTTACAATAACAATAACAACCGGGTGGAGCGACTAGTCTCTGATACCAATTGACGTAAATGACGTCAAATGGGAGCAAGAAAAGATAATTCTCTCTCAAACTCTCTCTAATAAAATCTTATAAAATGGAAGAATAACTCAAATGAGTCTACAAAAGAGGTATTTAAAGGGAGGAGGTTGCTTGGCCATTAAGCTAAGTATTTAATTACCATTATGCCCTTAATGCCAAAAAACCTTCCTTCCTCTAAACACAAAATAAAAGGAAAAAATACAATGAATACTAAAAATGAGGAAAAATGAGGAAAAGACCCTTATTCACATCAATTTGTTTTTCTAATTTAATTTTCTGTGGCTACTTTCAGGAGAAGTTGCCGGAAGAAGTTTCTATCATTTAGTTCCCAACATAGAAGTAAGCTTTAATATCATCCACTGCTATCTTATTAAATATTTAAACCATGTTTTGGGCATTATTAGCATATTGTGTTAAACATTCTTATCAATTGCATCCAGTTGAGCCTCACTAGGTCCACCATGCAGTGATTGGCTCTATCCCCCGCCTGGGGTTGGGGCAGGAGCATACCTCTTACCCAAGTCTTCCTAATGCTTTAGGGTTCCATTTCTCAAATCTATAATGGACATCCAAAATCTAACAAGTATTAACATGTATATAACATTATTTTGCTTGTTGACACAAACATTCGCTATAATTTAGTGCCAGCCTAAACTTTGACAAGACTACAGAACCTATCAAACCTAGCTTTAATGACAAACATTGTCACAGCCATCATCTGATACCAAAACACTATTCAAGTGATATTATCCTTTATCATACAATTAATCCAAGCTAGATAAATAAAGGGTACCTTATTTTAGCAAAGTTTGAGCTAACACTACACAATAGTAGAGTGACACGACATTATGAGAGTTACTGAACTCCATCTCCACTTGCAGCATGTAAATACAAATTAATTATAAACTAGTTCAAAGCCTAGAAACTACTCAATACTTGACAAAAAACTGTAAGAGAGAGATTGTGACTCATTTTTATTAGACATGGTAGTAGACAACTTCTCGACAGCCTGAAATATAACATTTGTATAGGGTGAGCTATTTTCCCCCTTTTTTTGAGCCGAAACAAAAACTATCACTGATGATAAATAAGCAAGACAAGCTGTTTCGCTGAAGGTTAATAAATGCCACAACCCTAAAAATTTACAAAAAAGCTACATAGAAATCTGTAAGGAATCTATACTCCCCTATACAAAAATAACTTAGCACTGAACAACTCATTGAATACCCACATTCTAACTCAAGTTCAAAGTGAAAAAGGGAATATCTCCAAAAAATGGTGACGAAGAAGCCTAAGTAGGTTCCTAAAATATAGCCCAAAGAGCTCTTCTTTTATCTTTTATTCATAAATTTTTAAAACTGTTTCTTTCATTCCAAACTCTAGCCTAGATCCCTCAATTAAATTACGCAACGAAAGAATTTTCTCAATCTCACCATCTTTAAGGTTTTGAGAGTGCGTGCCCTCAATGGAAGGTATCCAAATAGAAATTTACACATGACCTATCACTTGAGAATACACAATATTCTCAAACATAGGCATGGCATAAGAAAAGATACATTTACATTTGTAAAAGGAAATCAAAACGACTCTCAAGCACTATATGATCAATGAGTGCGAGATGAACCTCCACACGAACGAGCTCTTTGGACTTCTCCATGCGAGCTAAACAGGGGGGATGTTGTGCCAGAGCCACCCTATCACTCTACTACGCTTACTATCAGGTATCCATTGGGGAGTTTCGAACCTTAGACCAATGGTTATTATTCTAGTCTATCATGTCTGCTCCTTACCATTAGGACAACGCGTCTCAACAAACCTGCTACACGACACATCTCAACAAATTTCTTAAACTACATGTGCACAAGCTGCTACAGTTAAACTTATGTGAGAGCATGGAGTAGATATAGACAACTAATATATAATGCTCCCCACATGAATACATTCTCTATTAAATCATGTTCGAAATGAACACATTTATGAGCATAGGTTGACAAAACCAAAGTCTATATCAATGAAATAGTCCATCAACAAGGACTTTAGGTATATGATGCCTTTATCGAATGGAATAAACCAAAACATTGAACACATGTTTTTACATGTTTCTTTCATAGGAAGGATTCTAACTAATGGATTCATTATTAAAAGAAATAATACATGCAATTTTTTCTTCTCTTTATTTTATAAAGAGAATGAAAACAATATTTTGAATTGAATATCCCCTTTCCAAGCGTCTTCCCATAACTAACTGAATTCACATCCCCCCAACTCAAAGGAAACACAAGGAAGGTAACAATTTAGGCCTTTAGAACAAAGTCTATTTTATCTCTTGGGTTTCTTTCACAAAACAATATAGTAGTTAGATGAATTTATGCACCTCTACTCCAGTTTCTCCACCTCTTCCAGAACCTTTTTCTTTCTTGAACAAAGTCAAGAAACCCCAAATCCATACGATCATAAACTTTCTGAATATCTATATTGGAAACGACACGTTCATTTTTCTTATTTTTGAACTCTTTCGCTGATTCATTAGCTCTGAGGCCCAAATCTAGAATTTATCCTTTTTGACATAAGTTCCTTGATTTTTTGATAACATTGCATCCAACACCCCCCCCCCCCCCCCCCTCAACTTTATTGACAATACTCTAGCCAATATTTTCTATAAGCTAGTCACCAAACTAAATGGCTTAAAGATCCCTAAGAAAATAGGTTCAATTTTTGAAGAATGACTCTTTTTATGTATCAGTCAGTTGGTGGTTTCTTAACATTTTTCTAGGAACTATTGCCAAATAGAAGATGTTAGTCTTCTCCCTCTTACGAAAGTCACAATTTGAATAAAGGTTGTTGCTGGATTTTCTTCTAAATTGCAGAGGTGCTGGTGCCAGTGCTGGCTTGAACATCTTGTTCATTCTTCCACTCCTAATCTCAGTATAATACTTTCAATGCCACAACTTGTTTATCTGACAAGTATAAAGGCATGCCACCCTACACAGTGCCTAGGGTATGAATGCCCATGTCTGACTACTAATAACACCCTCCCTACACAATACGTCTAGTAGGGCTTCATTGTCATTAATTATACGAAATGGATTGAATGCATATCCAAACACATACCTTTATTAATATTTTATATCTATCAGAATAATATAGTACACTCAGCTCGTGTCTGAAATAGGTGAAACTCTTTTCTAGCCTACCACATATCACATCAATACACAAATCTTAATAATCAACACAATTTGCAATCTCATTCATTACTACATGAGTTACAAAACACATTGTAAAGAACATAATATTTGAGTAAATACCTACAAAACCTACCAGCAAATTACAAATTGAAAGATATTTAACTGTAATTTGACTTGGAAGGTGTTCTCATTGAAGATTGGTAAGATTGTAGAAAGTACTATCAAAATAATGCAATGAGGTCAGACTGTCCTAGAAAATTTGCTAGACATTTCTTGGGTGAGGGCCATAACCTTCCTCATATAAAGTCTGTTTTAATCTCATGACCTATGGATAGCAGTTCTCTAAAAGGCGGCTTCTTAGGCACTGGGTGGGTGGACCCCTCCTGCCCCGCATAAGGGCCAATCGTCTAGGAGATCGAAGAAGCAAAAATCGGACCTAGGCGTACAAGGTTTTTAGTTTTCTATTTAATTTTTAAATTTTTTTTGAAACTTATATTAGGGTCAAATGTTTAAAGACTCTCCAAATACAATCGACTTGTTTTGTTTTTAAAAGTCCACTCTAGGTATTCTTTTTTACTTGTTATAGAGAACGGGGATATAATGGCTAATTAATAGTAAATAAACTAAGATAACAATATTATAATTACAAAACTTTTAAGCATACTAAACTAGTTTTTAGCAATATAATATACTAGTTTGAATAACTTCTAATTACCTTGATAATAAAATGCAAGATTTATACGTTTTTTTTAAGCGTTAATACAAAAAAGTGGAATTAATAGTCTTTTTTAGTTTAATCTTGCTTTTCATTGGAGACTCGATATTCCCCTCATCTTTCTTGATACCTTGTTTATTTTCTTATAACTTCACAGGTTGCATTTCATTCAATTAGAATTAGTTATAATTTTCATCTCCAAGCACTTAGGCGGTTAGTATTGGCTTTTGATCAATTTGATGTTTCCCGGGTTTATTATTATGGGGTTTTGTAAATTTAAGACCTATTATAATATGCTTTTTGGAAATAGGACAACAAACATTTTATTTATGATTTTAGTCCCTATTTATTAATAAAGTAGCTGGCGCAGATTCATATTCATAAAACACCAACCAATCACAGCATGCCACGTGTCCCTTTAATTTGAAAATAGGGACTAAAACCATAAATAAAATATTTGTTGTCCTATAACCATAGTCAATATTATTTTAAGTCCTAAAATTACATAATCTTTATTATTAATTAGGAAAAGTAATTTGATTATTTTAGTCGGCTATGTATGGAGCTGCCGTACAGCCTTGAGGTTTTAGAGTAGATTAGCATTTATTTTTAATTGTTCTTCTATTTTGGAGTCCTAGTTTTATTTGGACCTATTAGGTTTGGTTGTTTGTCAAGACTTTTGTGGCCTATATAAAGGCATCTAGGGCTTAGGTTTCATTCATTCTTTATTCAATATATTTGTGTTTTTCGTGTGAATTATTCATCTTTCCGCTGCATCCAATTCCCATCAAGTGGTATTAGAGTAGGGGTGGAAGCGGTACGTTTTTTTTACCATACCGTACCGTTTTGGTCTGAAAAAAAATGTTTTTGGTTTCATATTTTGAAATACCAAAAACCGAAATTACTGAAACCAAAAATACCGCAAAAAGTTTGGTTGGTTTTGGTTTTTAGATATAAAAAACCGATTTACCAAATTACCGTACCGCATTACCGTACCGAAATTACCGAATTTACCGTACCAACATACCATACCAAACTTACCAAATGTTACTATACCAATTACCAAATAATTTTGTATTAAAAAAATTATATATTCTAAATTATCAAGACCCTCCATTTAAAGTAAACCCATCTCATCCATTCATTCTTCTTTATATAAAATACAAACCTTAATTGTTTCTCATTCACTTCCCTAACAATTTGACGGCTGAGCAAACAAGAAAAAAGAAAAGGTAACTCCTCCCATCTCAGATCTCCCCTCCCTCTCCCCCCTCCCCCTCCGATCTCCGATGTCCCACACAGCCACGCACACCCCCTCCCCCTCCGATCTCCCATCTCCCACACAACCACGCACACACACACACACACAGGACACACGCACACAACCACGCACACACACACACCCACGCACACAGCCACGCACATCCACACACACACGAAAAAGGACACACGTACACAGCCACACACACACACATGACACACATATTTTTTTGATGTATACGCTGTTAACAACAGTTTTTTTTTTTTTTTATGTATAAGCTGTTTTTTTTAATGTGTATAAGCTATTAATATATAATGTGTATAAGATGTTTTTTTTAATGTGTATAAGCTATTTTTTTAATGTGTATAAGCTGTTAATATATAATATGTATAAGCTGTTTTTTTTTATGTATAAGCTGTTTTTTTTTATGTATAAGCTGTTAACCATCAATGTGTTGTAGCTTTTGTAGGGTTAATAGTTATTGTTACAGATTTATTTATACAGTTTGATTTTATAGTTTTTTTTATATTTGTTGGTTTTAATCAACAATGGTTTTGAAAGGCAATATTTGTGGGCTCATAGCTATCTCGGCGGTGTTGGGAAAGAGAAAATGGACCAAAAAAAATTGGGAGTACGATAACAATGAATATTTTGAGCATTATGCAAAGATTGAGAGAAATGGGCAAATTGAGTGCATATATTGTTGTTGATACCAAAATTAGTATGCTGATATAGACGAATTATAAGAAGACACGTGTCGATCTACGTGGCACAATAGCCACGAGGAAGTTATTTCCCCGACCAACTCCAGCGCTCCGAGGAACTCCAACACTCCGAGGAACTCCTGAACGACGAGCAACTAAGGCGGTCTGAGCTGCATCTCGGCCACAGCATTGATTGCCAGATAATCAACAGTTCAACTATTCATTGAATGCTTATCATACAGACGTATATTCTTAAAGGGCATTAATTGTTTACCCTTTCACATGTACAACCCAAGGGCTATAAATACATTGTATCACCCTCATTCAAAGGGACCGGATTTTTTTGATAGAATTACAGATCGAGAACTCCAAAACACTTCGAAATAACAGAAACAATGGACGTAGGCCATTCTTATAAGGATGAACCACTTTAAAATTCTTTGTCTCATTTATATTTATCTGTGATTAAATAATTAGAAGCAATCTAATTTTTTACATCAACAGATTGGCGCCGTCTGTGGGAACGACTGTTGTTATCGTTTTTCACCAAAAATCATTCATCATCAATGGCAGATAATCCAGAATCCAGCAATCGAAACGCTGGAAATGCTGGAAATCCTCCAAATCCCTCTACACCTCCAGATCTGGCTGGAATTATGACGAATCTTGCTCAAGGAAAAACCGCCATGCAAGAGACAATGCGGTAACTCATACAGACCCTTCATGGCGATGCACCTGCACATTCGGGACAGCAAAGTGGTCAGAGGCAAACCTATTTAATGTCTTCATGATCCAGGCGTACAGATGCGCATCGTAATGAGGAATCTGATGATTTCTCTTATCAACCTGGGCGAACTTCATCAATACGGGCTACAGATACTGAGCAACGTATCACTCTCTCTCCAGAGAGACCCAGTGCTTAGGGTGTCTCCTTTCAGTCGATTAGGCCCTAGGAGGAATAGGAGTCCACCTAAAACCATGTCGAGGAGTTTTTGACAACCATTAGATATAAGAGAAGGATCAGCACAATCACGACTAGTTGCTCGTCAAGATAGATCTCAGGAGGCCACGTCAGAATAATCAATCGCTCGAACTAATAAGCCAGAGGAAGGAAATGATGCGTGGAAAGGTTCCATTCAATGGTTGGAGGATAGATTGGGAGAAATGGCTAAGGCGAAGAATCCCCTACAACGAACTTTTGTTCAAGGGACACCTTTTGTCCAAGCCATTATGAATTTTCCTACCCCGTCAAAGTTTAAAGCCCCTGTGGTAACCCCCAAATATGATGGAAAGACAGATCCTGTTCTGCACATAGAGCAATATCAAGCTGCTGCCGACATCTATGCCATCTCTGACGAGATGAGATGCAGAGCATTCTCAGGAACTCTTATTGGATCTGCCCAGATATGGTACAACAATCTTCCTCGGGGTAAGATTTCAACTTTCTTTCAATTAGCCGAGTTGTTCATCGGCAATTTCTATTTTGGAGCAAAGCCAGTAAAATGAGTAGCACACTTGTAAGTGTTAGACAAAAATCTGGTGAGAGTACTAGAGATTACATAACTCGTTTCAATAACGAGAAGCTGGAAGTCATAGATTATAAAGAAAATACAACAATCACCGCCTTGATGAGTGGGTTGTTGCCTAACAAGTTGTATTACACTTTGTCCAAAGATCCACCTACAACTATGTCAGAGTTGATGGCAAAAGCGGCCAAATTCATGAATGTCGAGGAGGCTATGGCTGCGAAGAAGAATATGGATAAAGAAACCAAGGTGGAAGTCGACAAATCTAAGAAGAATGATCATAAGGGTAATGGCAGTGACAAGCATTCCAAGAATAATAAGTCGTCATGGGAAGTCCTGAAGAAATTCGATAATTATACTCCTTTGAAAATGGGTATTAATCATGTCTTGGAAGAAATCAAGAATAACAAAGAAGTAAGGTGGCCAAAGAAACTGAGGTCGGACCCTGACGAAAGAAATAAAGATAAATATTGCGAGTTTCATAAGGATCATGGTCATATGACTAAAAATTGCATAGCCCTCCAGAATGAGATTGAAACACTCATTAGACGAGGAAAGTTGTCAAAGTATGTTGATCGTAGAAATGAAAGAGGAAACGAAAACCGAGCAAGAGAGAGGTCTAGATCTCCTCGTCGGGCAGAAGAAAACAGGAAAAGGGATCATGAAGATGATACAGAGGATGACCCCGATCTTCCCAAAAGGCCAAGGCAACCAGAACGCGATGTATTTTCAATACGTTTTGGAACATTTGATTATAATGTTATTACAGGCGGAGATGCAGGAGGAGGAGATCTTACTGCAGAAAGAAAAGCTTACCTCGGTGAGGCTCAGGCTTGCTCATACATTCAACGGATAAATTTGGCTGAGGAAGATCACCCGAGGAAGATAAACAAAGAGAAGCTAGTCATTGGTTTTTCAAAAAACGACCTTGCAGGTGTTCTTTACCCTCACGACGACCCTTTGGTGATCAAAATGAGGATGAAATAAGTAGTTATTTCGAGGGTTCTGGTAGATAATGGTAGTTCGGCAGACATCATGTTCTACTCATGCTTTGACAGTTTAAATTTAAAATTATCTCAATTGGAGCCTTATCACAGACCTCTCCTGGGTTTTGCTGGCGAGAAGGTTTTTCCACTTGGGACGATCAAGTTGGATATATTCATTGGAACTTGGCCTGCTTGTCGAACAGAAAGAATACGCTTCTTTGTGATGGATAAGAATGTGCAATCAGCTTACAACATCATCATGGGAAGAGTTGGTTTGAAGAAGTTCGAAGCAGTTCCATCTACAGTACATCAGTGCCTAAAATTTCCAACAAATTTTAGAGTAGGAGTTGTGAAAGGTGATCAAAAAGTAGCTCGGTAATGCTATTATTCATTTGCCGAGCAAGAGGAGCTTGAAGAGTCAAGGAAAAAGACTACTACTTACCAGGTGGATGAAGGTACAGAAATTGAAACACTGGATCCCAGAGATGAATCCTAACTTGTAAAAGGACAGGTGGTGGAATCTACAGAAAATGTTATTCTGGACGACAAGCACCCTGAACAAATAACCCAGATAGGTTCGACGTTGGATGCTTCAATAAAACAGGAGTTGATAACTTTCTTAAGAAACAGAAAGAAAACTTTTGCATGGAGTCATGAAGACATGCCAGGAATAGATCCAAACTTCTTATGTCATGAGCTCAATGCGAATAAGGAGATCAAACCCGTAAAGCAGAGAAGCAGAGTATTTAGTCCCGAGAAGAATCAAGCTATACAAGAGGAGGTCGAGAAACTCCAGAAAGCCCAATTCTTTGAAGATGTGAAATATCCAGACTGGTTAGCAAATGTGGTGATGGTAATGAAGAAAAACAATAAATGGAGAATGTGTGTTGATTTCACCGATCTCAACAAGGCATGCCCAAAGGATCACTTTCCATTGCCCAGAATTGATCAACTAGTGGATGCTACCTCGGGACACGAGCTGCTCAGCTTCATGGATGCTTACTCTGGCTACAACCAGATCAAAATGAAACCTGAAGACAGAGAAAGTACTTCTTTTATTACCCCTAGGGGAACTTATTGTTATAATGTTATGCCTTTTGGTTTGAAAAATGCAGGAGCGACATACCAGTGGCTGATGAACAAGGATTTTGCTGAACAAATCAGTTGCAATATGGAAGTCTATGTCGATGATATGCTGACAAAGAGCAAGAAAGATGCTGATCATCTAGTTGACTTAGGTCAGACCTTTGATCAACTGGATAAATACCAAATGAAGCTCAACCCGACGAAGTGCACATTTGGAGTACGAGAAGGAATGTTCCTCGGATACATCGTTAACCAGCGAGGCATTGAGGCAAATCCAGAAAAGATCAAAGCTCTTTTAGGGTTGCGATCTCCAACGACGAAGAAAGAGGTGCAGAGTCTGACAGGACGAGTTACAGCGCTCAACAGATTTGTATCCCGAGCAACTGATAGATGCCTCCCATTCTTCAAAACACTTCGAAAAATTTTCGAGTGGAATGATGAATGTGAAAAAGCCTTTTAAGATTTGAAGAAATATTTGGGAGCACCTCCACTGTTGTCCAGGCCAGTAATGGTAGAAAAGTTATACTTATACCTGGCAGTATCAGAGAATGCAGTCAGCTCGGCATTGATCAGAATAGAGAATGGAGTCCAGAAGTCAATTTATTACACAAGTAAGGCTTTTCGAGGTGCAGAGATCAGGTACCCAAAGCTGGAAAAATTGGCATTGGCATTAATTGAGGCAAGTAGAAGAATGAGGCCATATTTCCAGACCCATACCATCATCGTGTATACCGACATGCCATTGAGACAAGCCCTTCATAAGCCAGAAAAATCAGGGAGACTGATGTACTGGGCAATAGAGCTCGGTGAATATGATATTGTGTATGAACCCAGATCATCATTAAAAGGGCAAGCTGTAGCAGATTTTATAGCAGAGTTTACTTATCCTGATACCCCCAAGGAACAAAAGTTAATCGATGATCAACCTGTGGATGTTACAGGATCAACAAACACAAGCTCAGACCAACTCCGGTTGGTAAAAGGGCGAGAAGAGATGATCGACGAGGAGCGAAAAATATCAGGGGAGGATGAAAGGAAATAACAAATATTTCACCGAGGAACTTTGTCAGATAAGAAATTTGAAGACGAGTTACCTATATGGAGGCTATATGTAGATGGCTCATCTTGCACTGCAGGATGTGGCGCAGGAATAGTTTCGAGCACTCCAGACGAGGTCGACATGGAATACGCCCTGCGATTCCAATTCAAAGCTTCCAATAATGAGGCTGAGTATGAGGCCATGATAGCAGGTCTTAATTTAGCAAAGACTATGGAAGCGCAACAAGTGATGGTATTAAGTGATTCTCAATTAATTATGAATCAGATGATGGGAACATATGCAGTTAAAGGAGAATTAATGGTCAAGTATCATGCAAAGGTGATGGAGTTATTGGCAGAATTCGATTCCATTAGTTGATCAGAATACCAAGAATGGAGAATGCACAAGCAGACGCACTGGCCCGACTAGCATCAGCTACTCGTACCAAGCTGCGCAGAACGATACCAATTAAAGTATTAGAAAGTCGGAGCATAGATGAAGACCTGACGATGAACATTATTACCCTTGATTTAGGACCATCTTGGATGGATCCTATCAGGGCATATATTGAGGAGGGAGAATTACCGTAGGATAAGCTCGCTGCCAAGAAATTGAAGTTTAAAGCTGCTCGGTATGTACTAACTAATGGTGTTTTGTATAGACGGGGAATTATGGCAGGTTTGCAAAGATGTGTAAATCCCTCCGAGGTGAAAGAATTGATTGAAGAGATCCATGAAGGGTACTGTGGAGCCCATGTAGCAGGTCGGACACTTTTGCAAAGGGTGATGACGCAGGGATACTACTGGCCAACGATGAGAGCTGATTGTATAGCCTATGCTAAGAGATGTGATAAATGTCAACGTTTTTCCTCCATCCGACGAACTCCACAAGTATTGTTGACACCCATAACTTCCCCTTGGCCATTTTCCATGTGGGGAATTGATTTGGTTGGACCACTGCCAACGACCCGAGGAAGGTTCAAATACCTCATCGTCGCAGTGGATTATTTTACTAAGTGGGTAGAAGCTGAGCCACTTATTGATATGACATACGAGAAGGTGTACCAGTTCGTTTGGAAGAACATCATCTGTCGATATGGTCTCCGTCATGCCTTCATCATAGACCATGGAACACAATTTGATAACGAGCAGTTTTCCGCCTATTGTCACCAATCAAACATTTTGAAGGTTCATTCAGCACCAGGCCATCCTCAAAGCAATGGACAGACTGAAGTGACGAACAGAACATTACTAAATGGTTTGAAGAAGGGGCTAAGTGAGGCTAAAGCTAATTGGATTAATGAGCTACAGTCAGTATTGTGGGCTTACCGAATAACCCCCCGAGCAGTAACTGGAGAATCACCATATATGCTGGCATTTGGAAGTGAGGCCGTAATACCTGCCGAGTTGGGTCTTCCAACACACAGAGTGCTGAATTTCAATTCCCCAGTCAGCGACTTGATGAGGAGATTAGATTTGGACATGCTCGAGGAAGTTAGAGAAGAGGCAGCCATTAGGAATGCTGCTTACCAACAACGAACAACCCTGTTCTACAACAAGAGGGTGAAAAAATGCGACTTAAAAGAAGGAGATTACGTGCTAAAGAAGGTCATTCAGAAGCACAATAAGTTGGAAGCAAACTGGCATGAACATTACCGAGTTACAGAAGTTGTTCGACCAGGAACCTACCGAATAGAAACTCTAGAAGGAGAGGAATTTAAGAATGCATGGAATGCTGAACACCTACGCAAGTATTATCAGTGATGTAAAATGTAAAGCAGTTCCATCAATATGAATAAAACGATGATATTTCGCCATCTTCTTTTTATTGAAAGTTTTTCGGGGAATACTAGTGTGCAACACTACGCTGCTCGGCAGTAAAGACAACACGATAGTTCAAGCTCAGACCAACTCCGGTTGGTAAAAGGGCGAGAACAAACCATACTCCTTTAGTTAGGAGGCGTACACTAGCTCAGACCAACTCCGGTTGGTAAAAGGGAGAGTGGACATGATAGTTCGAACTCAGACCAATTCCGATTGGTAAAAGGGCGAGAACACGACATTCCTAAAAATACCAGCTCTGGTTGGTTAGGAAACCATACTCCTTTAGTTAGGAGGCTGACACTGGCTCAGACCAATTTTGGTAAAAGGGCAAGTGGACATGATAGTTTGAACTCAGACCAACTCCGGTTGGTAAAAGGGAGAGAACAACATTCCTAAAAATGCCAACGTGTTTGGCTAGGAAACAAAATACTCCTAAAAATGCCAATCTCGGTTGGTTAGGAAACAAGATATGCTCTCAAATGCCAACTTATGTTAGTCGGGAGGTAAGATTATTACAGAAAATACAAAAGTTCCTCGAAGAACAAAATATTCCAAACGGAACCAAGTATGGTTGGTCGGGGATAAAAATCCACTAACTGTAGTTGGTCGACGAGGAGAAAATATTCCAAACAGTATCAAGTATAGCTGGTCGGGGGTAAAAACCCACTAACTATAATTGGTCGACAAGCACAATTTAACAACCTTGGTTGGTTGGAAAAATTTTAAACATTTTTATACTCATTACTTTGTTATTAAGTGATCGAGCAATATTACTAATACTTGTAATTTTTTATTACTAAGTTGGTCGATGAACCACACAATATTGTTATGCAAGCACAAATATAAAGTGTTTGACAAATACAAGACAATAGCAATACAAATTTGCAAACAAAAATGAAACTCTTTCATTAAATTCAAAATGAATTACACAAATTTATTACATTGATATTAAATTGTGTACTAATTATTACATCAGAATTTCCTATTCTACTGGTCTTTTCCCTTCTGCTTTTGAAATAGGCTCCTCGCCAGTGGGAGGATCTTCCAGGCAAAGGGTAGAATTAATGAAGTTAATATCTCGAAGCATTCTGATGTTCATTATTGAAGGTGTGTCCAGTAGATGTTCGGGACGAGATACCTCGATATGAGAATGAAGATTATAGTCACCGAGGTATTTTGTAATTAAGCTCCGAGGAATGGCACGAGCTGGGATCCATTCCATGTCCAAATTATACGGTGGCACAGGCAAGTCAAGTACCCCAGGATCATAATAGTCCCACAGGTAGTGTCCTTGTTCGAGCTTCAACATGCCCAAGGCATTCAGCCAACCTTGCTTGTAGCCCTCATTATTGGCATTCTGGATATGATCATCTAAATGGAATAATGCTTCGTTGTGTCCAGCCATCCATAACTCCCTGGGATGTTTGTGAAATTGAAATGTTAACCTTTCAAGCTTCTCGTGAAGACTCTGGATGAAAAGTTCATTAGTCTCCAACACTGATTTCTTTGAAGAGAGTTGTTGTTACAGTTCTCTAATTTTCTTTGACATGTCAGACAAAGCTTGATTTTTTGCCATCAATTGGAATGCTTGGTTTTCCAACGCTGATTGAGTACGAGCTTCTTCAACAGTACGACGAAGAACTATTGATCCTCCCCGAGTAGGTCGAGAACTTTATTCCTCGACAACATTCTGAGCAACTCTTCCTCATCCACGAGAACCTCTTCCTCGTCCTCGAGTAGCAGTAGAAGGCCCAGCTCTTCTCAAAGCCTCTAACTCTTCTCGCAACTTGGTATTTTCCACTTCTAAAAATGAGAATCCTTCATCGGCGACCGGTACCAAGGCAATGGAAGATGAAGCAGCAGATCTCAGCTGAGCTCGTTCTTTTTGCAGATTATTGTTTTCTTGTTCCAATAGCTCAGCGATTTGCCTGTGCCCTTCAACATCTGCTTTCAATGTTTTCTCTCTCACTTCATAGCCAGCAAGCATCTTGTCATAGCCTTTTTCACCAAGTTGTTTGAGTTTCTTCTCATACCCTTCATGCAAAAGAGCTGAAGACTCTTTATACTGCTGCTGAAGTTCATCGAGAGTACCTTGTAAGTCTTCAATCATTTCATAATAAGCCACATTATTGGTCACAGCTCGGTCAAGTAAGCATTTCAAGTACTGATAAGCTTCGACTGCATGCTCTGAAACATCATGACCAAGGATGTCGACAACTTCTGATGCACTCAGTTCTGTGTGACCAGCCTTATAATATTCATGACATTGATGCATCAACTTTGTATCATTAGAAGATAGCAGATCCATCCTGGCCAGAAACTAGCAGAGAAATAAAAAGTAATCATCAAAAAGAAGATCAAGACAGAGTACAGATAGAAAAGATACAGTCGTATAGAAGGGAAAACTCAAATTTTATTAGATCATAGTGCAGAGTTACAAAGATCTTGGTTACACTTGACAAAAAAGAAAATAAAATAAATAGCGAACAACTTCACACCTTTTCCTTGTCTCCCAAGACTTTCTCGAGAGGCTGGGATGAGGAGCTCGGTTGCTCGGTGGGAACAATGAGTTGGTCGGCTGGAGCTGGAACTTGTTCAGGAGGAGCAGGCAGAGATGAAAGCTCCTCGTCAGCAGGCTGGGTAAGGATGGGATCACCCACTACCATTGAAGATTCTTCGGAGGTAGCTTCGTCCTCTTCTTCATCTTCGATGTTTAGGGGAGGACCAGGGAGATGTTGTTGAAACAGTTCTGAGTCCTCATTAACTTTCAATTCTTGCAGGGCAGCAACCCAACCATCTTGGAAGTATTTCAAACTCCTATACTGCACCTGAGTCATCATTGCTGCTACCCCCCTGTCCCATCCTTTATCCCAACCGGTGCGGAAAGATTTTTTTACCACCAGTTTTCTTTTCATTTTCTCCGAGGAGAGCTTCTCGGATAGAAGATCCTCGGTGGCCTTCAACTTAGCTTCCACCTCTTCCTTCTGGTGGTTCACTTCTCGCAGAAGGGACAATTCTTCTTCTTCCATTCTCATCTTGTCTTCAAGCTCCCCAAAGTTCTTGAGCTTCTCATCATATTTCTTTTTCTCTCCCTCCAAATCTTTCACTTTATTTTCCAACTGCACTTTCTCTGCCTCAACTGCAGCCAATTTCTTCTCCCAATCAGCCTTATCCTCGTCATACTTTTGACGGGACTCCTTCAAAGACTAGGCCAAACCTAGTAAAGCATCCTCCACTCCGGACGAGGAGCTAGAAGCCTTGATCGCTTCATCTTTCTTCACAATGGTGTTGAAGCAACTCACCAGCTGAAAAAAGGAGATAATGATAAGTCAGCACAGAGATATACGTATTGATGGAAGGAAAGAAAATTCAAAATGAGATAAACTTACTGAAGCAATGTGACGAGTAGCTAGGGATGTAAGCATATCCCTTGACATATTCTCCTCAATTTCTTGGACCTCATGAATAATCCAAGTCTTTACCGAGCTCATAGCTGAGCTCGGAGGAATAATAGTTGGAACACCAGCTCCACTAACTTGAAGCTGGGGAATGGTTTCAGCTAAATTGACCGAGGAGGATTTCTTCAGTCTCCTCGGTGGCATTTCAACAGTTTCAACCAAAGAAGATCTTTTGGTTGGGGAGATGGTGACAACTTCCACAGGTGCAACCTTCTTGCTTGGAGCCACTGGGGGCTTCTCGGTAGCCTTCTGAGGAGAAACAGAAGGGGCAGCATCTACTTTCTTTGTCCCCTTTGGGACGTCAATCTTGCTTCTTTTTCCATCTCCAGCAGAGGTAGTCTACTCAAAAATAGCAGGAACTCTTCTTTTGCCCATTTTCTGACTCAGAGGAATGTGAGATTCTGGAGAAGAATCCTCAGGAACTGACACTGGATCACTAGTGCTGACCACAGGACGAGCAGTAAAGGATGATGTATAGCTCCTGTACTGCAACAAATATGAAGCAGACCTGATGTGCTCGTCTGCAACTTTCTGATGCAAACTCCAGATAAGTTTCAAATGCTTAATATTAACGTCAGCTTCTTTTGGAGTTTTTCTCTTACTGTCAACTGCAAACAAATACATATTGAAATATTAGTCACACATTTTATCAAACATAATGAAATCGTAATTTCAAAAATAAAATAAAATGAAAATAACCTATCCCATTGCCATATGGAGGACATCTGGAACCTTGATATACTTCATCTCCAATCAAAGGGGCATGTTGCCATTTTTTGATAACTACCCCATGTTCAAAATAATCCCTATTGGCATCAGGGAGGTTGACTACTAAGGCCCTATTCAAAAATCTAGTTTTTAAATAAAAAATATTGTCTAGAACAGCCCATCTATAACAATACATAATCTCAGGAATTGCTATACGGGTTCCGTGAGTTTGATTTAACCTATACACCCCATTAACTATTCTCCACGTGTTGGGGGCTATTTTTGCAGGAACAACATCGAAATAATGACAAAACTCTACGCATAAAGGGTTTGGTGGAAAAGAAAATCCACATTCAGCAATAAAGAGGCTGGGGAACCAGTGTCCCTCAGCCAAACGAAAATAATCTAAAGGCTCAGAAAGATCCTCCAGAGTTACCCAAGATGGAATAGAAAAGTCAGAACGGGATTTCTCGAGAGATTCAATAACATAAACCATGGAGAATAAAAGAAATGAAGAAGAAGGAAGAAGATCTTACAGGAAAAAGGGAAATCTGTTGACAACGAACGAAGAAAAGTATGAACGCACAAGAGAGAGAAAGACTATGGAAAACTCGAAAGCAGAAATTGGAAAAGGTAGAAGATGATGGGATTGCCTATGAAGCTTAAATACTTTGCCTTGGGAAACGGCGAAAGAAATGATTATAAAAAGAAACTATTACGCTACCGGCGGCTAAAAGGACAAAAAGTGCGTGAAGATCGAAGCGCTTATAAAAATTCAAAAAGGCGGATTCTGCGAATTTGGAAGACATTCGAACACGGAGAAAATGCTCCTAAAAACCAGGAAGGTCATTTAATATTGCCATATACCGAGAAAGAATGTTCCATACTCCTCAAATTTCGAAATATGAAACATTGGGGGCTTCTGTTGATACCAAAATTAGTATGCTGATATAGACGAATTATAAGAAGACACGTGTCGATCTACGTGGCATAATAGCCACGAGGAAGTTATTTCCCCGACCAACTCCAGCGCTCCGAGGAACTCCAACACTCCGAGGAACTCCTGAACGACGAGCAACTAAGGCGGTCCGAGCTGCATCTCGGCCATAGCATTGATTGCCAGATAATCAACAGTTCAACTATTCATTGAATGCTTATCATACAGACGTATATTCTTAAAGGGCATTAATTGTTTACCCTTTCACATGTACAGCCCAAGAGCTATAAATACATTGTATCACCCTCATTCAAAGGGACCGGATTTTCTTGATAGAATTACAGATCGAGAACTCCAAAACACTTGGCAATAACAGAAACAGTGGACGTAGGCCATTCTTATAAGGCTGAACCACTTTAAAATTCTTTGTCTCATTTATATTTATCTGTGATTAAATAATTAGAAGCAATCTAATTTTTTACATAAACAATGTTTTTCGGAGATTGAGTCGTCAAATAAACTTTGGGCTCATTTGGGAGATTGCGTAGAATGGAATCATGTTGATCGTGTTAGGACTAACAAAAAAAACATGCTAAACACCAACTCGACAAGTGGTCTGTGAAGGACCTTTACCCTCAGAAACAGATAAAATATGACAAGTTACTAAAAATGTGGACAATGGGGCTTAATAACAAGGATTAGAGTAACAAGTGGGATTTTTTTTTAGAGAGTTTAGAAATAGTATCTTTTTTGTTATGATATGGTTGGATTAAATAGTATCATTATACCAATGGGGCTAATACTTCCAAATGTTTCTACTCTCTAGCCTTATAACTTGTATTGTAGTACATGACATGTTATGTCGTTTTGTATGTCTTAAAGTATTACGTATTAACTTCTTGTTCGTGTTATCCCTCAATAATTATTTGTTATATATTTTGTATTTGCTAGATATTAGCGGTGGATGAAACAAATAATGATGTTGTTGAAATAAGCAAGGGCAGCACTGAAGTGAGTCAAAAACGAACGAAGGGAGGTACTAAAACTATCACAAACCAAGGTGGTTCTCTCATTTTGACTCATATGAATAGACATATGGTTGATGGTAAATATATGGGTACTTGTGATTGTGTACATTGTGGTGCAAAATTTAATGCTCCTTCTGTTAACGGAACTACTTTATTGTGGAATCATCTTAAAAGGAGATGTAAAAAATATTCGCAATCCGAAATAACCGATAAACAAACAATTTTATCTTTGGAAGGAACTGAAAAAATTAATTGGAAGTTTGATCAAGATATAGCTCGCAAGACTCTTGCGAAAATGATTATTCTTTGTGAACTTCCATTTAGTTTTGTTGAAAAAGAGGGTTTTCGGTTGTTTGTAAAAGAGTTAAACCCTAGGTTTCATGTAGTTTCCCGACCCACTATCACAAAAGATTGTTGGAAAATTTATCTTGAAGAACATGCAAAATTGAAGCATTACTTTATGACATCCGCTACACGTGTCTCCATCACCACTGATTTGTGGACATCTATCCAAAATTTGGGGTATATGTGTCTTACCGCTCATTATGTGGATAATAATTAGACGTTACAAAAGAAAATCATTAATTTTTGTGTACTTCCACACCCACATAAAGGTGAGGCCATTTCTAAAGATGTGGAGACATGTTTGCTAGGGTGGGGTTTAGAAAAGTTAACAACAATCACCCTTGATAATGCAAAAAATAATGATAGGTGTGTTGATGACTTGAGAAAAGATTTAATAAGAGAAATGGGTTGTTGTTGGGTGGGGAATTTTTTCATGTGAGATGTTTTGCACACATTATCAATCTTGTTGTGAGGGATGGGATTCTTGAGATTAAGGAGATAGTGAAGCGACTTCGTAGGAGTGTGAAATATGTGAGAAGTTCTCCATCAAGGTTGCAAACATTTAAGTTGTGTGCCTCAGAAGAAAGGATAAGATCAACAAAGTGTGTATGCCTAGATGTGAAAACGAGGTGGAATTCTACCTACCTTATGATAGGTACGGCAATGCAATATCAAAAGGCGTTGGAACGTCTTGAGGATAAGGATGATATGTACAAAGTGGAAGTTAGTAGCAAAGGGGGTGGCATCATGTGTGAGAGTGATTGGATGACATTAAAAGCTTTGCACACGTTTTTAGAAGAATTCTACCTTCTAACAAAACGTATATCCGGTTCTCATTACATTACTTCAAATTCTTACTTTGATGAAGTAACTTCCACTAAAGACTTACTCTCGGAGTATTTAGAGAGTGATGATCCTTTTTTTCGTGATATGGCTATCAAAATGAATAACAAATTTGACAAGTACTGTGATGTTACTTCTTTAAATTTAATTTTGGTTATTGCTATTGTCTTGTACCCTCGCCATAAATTGCAATATGTGGAGTATTGGTATAATGAATATTTTTCCAAGGATCACACACTTTCTGAAGTAGAAAGAGAGTGTAAAGTGCTTGATTTTATTGAAAAATTGAAAAGTTTGATGTTACAAATCTATTATCACTACAAGTTAGAAAATGAGTCTTGTGGGGATAGTGATTCAAGTAAGGTTCGTCATTATGTTGGTGATATTTCGGGCAATTCTGTTGAAAATGTGGACAAACGTGCTTTGAAGAAGAAGGGATTTTCAAACTATTTGAAGAGGAAGGAAAATGTTGAATTGGTGAATGATTTGGATCGATACTTACATGATGGTATAGAAACTCTTGATGATCAAAATTTGATGTTTTGACTTGGTGGCAAGGAAATATTCCAACATACCGTGCATTTGCATTGATGGCACGTGATATCTTGGCCATTCCCATGACATTGGTTGCTTCCGAGTGTGCTTTTAGTACAAGAAAAAGAGTCCTTGATCCATTTCGTAGTTCTTTGACACCAAAATCGGTGGAGTGTTTAGTATGCGCTCAAGATTGGATTAGAAGCTCCCCAACCATCGAAATTGAAGATTCACTTGAGGCACTTGAGAGTATTGAAACTTGTATGTATTTTACATTCATAAGCTCTAATTGTACTTATTTCGGTATCTTATTTATATATACTTATTGATATTGATATGCATTTTTATTGTTGTTCACTTGTAGGTGTAATGGATGAGTTCAATGCATTGAACATTATATCGGTTTGAGCGGCATTCAGCTTTTGAAACATGAGGTATATTGCATTATCTATTTAAGAAGGCTGTTTTTAGGCCATTTAGGACTGTTTTTTAAGCCACTTGTTGTTGTTTTTAGGCCATTTGTTGCTGTTTTTAAGCCAATTGGGGGCTATTTTTTAGGCTGTTTTTTAGCCATTTGGGGACTGTTTTTAGGCTGTTTTTAAGCCATTTGGGGGGTTGTTTTTATGTTGTTTTTAAGCTATTTGGGGGTATTTTTATGCTGTTTTTAGGTTGTTTTTAAGCCATTTAGGGACTGTTTTTTAGGTTGTTTTAAGCTATTTTTAAGCCAACTGGGGGCTATTTTTAGGCTATTTTTTAGCCATTTGGGGACTGTTTTTAGGCTATTTTTTTTTAGCTACTTGGGGGTATTTTTATGCTGTTTTTAGGCAGTTTTTAAGCCATTTAGGGGCTATTTTCAAGGCAGTTTTTAAGCCATTTAAGGGATGTTTTTAAGCCATTTGGGGGATGTTTTTAGACTGTTTTTAAGCCATTTATGGGTGTTTTTTAGACTGTTTTTTAGCCATTCGGGGACTGTTTTTTAGGCTATTTTTTAGCCATTTGGGGGTTATTTTTTAGGCTATTTTTAAGGCATTTGCATGCTGTTTCAAGTCATTTTTAGGCCATTTTAGGCTGTTTTTTAGGCCATTTATAGGATGTTGTATTGACATATTACTTTTGTATTGATTTATAGGTGGAAAATTGGAGGCAAAAGAGAAGAAAGAAGAGAAAGAATTGATAAAACCATTGAGAGTTGCATGTTACTTTTGGTTTATTTCAACATTGCAAGAAACTATTTCGGATGAATGTAAATCTTAATATGGAGTTTTATGTTTATGAATTTAGAATGGACATAATTAATTATGACTTTTACTTTATGCTTCATATACTCATGTTATTTTGAACTGCAAATTATATTTGATTTAAGTTTTAACGAATGAATTTAACCGAATTGAGTTTAAAATGTTGTACCGAAACTTACCGGAATGAAACCAGCTTGTACCGTATTTACCTATTGCATAAAACCATCTTGTAATTTTGGTATTTACCGAAATGAAACCAAAAAGAAACCGAAATTACTGAAACCAAAATAAAACCAAAATTACCGAAAATACCGTAATACTGGACGGTTTGGTTTTGGTTTCTATTTTGATGTACCGACCGGTAAATTCGGTACAAACGATTTTACCATCCAAATTATGATTTTGGTATTGGTAAGGAATCGTTACCGATCAAACCGTACCGCTTCCACCCCTATATTAGTGCCACTTTAGCTCCTGAAATTGCTATGTGGTCCAAAATGTCCGTGGTCACCAACACACGATCAGCAACAATCATTGAAGCTGCATCCGTGGATTAGAAATTGCATTAGTTAACTTCTGTTCGGAATTTGGGTCCGAACTCAGATCCGAGCTCCAAGCCGTGATGGGCCAAAGACGCATCGAGTTGAGCACTAAGTTCCAGTCCAGTGGGCCAATTGCTGGACTCGGACCTCTTCGAGTCCTCTTGTTGATGACCAGCGCCCCGACCTGTCCGTCACACAACCATATGGAGTGGAAGAGACGGTGGATACAAATTCCCATCAGAAGGTTGTTGACCATCCCATCCCATCACATGCCACGCCAGCCAACAGAGGCTGCCCAAGGTCCTCCGATCCCTGCCAGTGCCACCTAAGGAAGCGATAAGCAGGTGGGTTTGGCACAGATCCAAGAACAAGAGTGAAGATGAATACAACACCCCTGGCCTATACACCCGTGGCCCATAGCCTGTATAAAGGCATTTAGGCTTATGTAGCCTGTATAAAGCTATCTAGGTCACAGGTTTTATTCATAGAGGGTTGTATATGTTTTTGATGTGAAGGAAGAGAGGGAGGGATTTTGGTTCTGTGTGTGTGTGTGTGAGAGGGGGGGGGGTGAGGGGAGGGTGATGTGAGCTACACTAAGAAGGTCTTTCAAAGTAAATAGGCATACTACACTAACAATGTGTTCTAGGGACATGGTTTCCTTATATATATGTAAGTCATAATTTTCGGTTTCCTTAGAATTCTAGGGGAATAATTATCCAAGGTGAGTTGATGCATGGGATTTGGTGCCAACATTAATAACAATTGCTCCTTTATGTTGCCTTTTTTAAATTTAACGGTTACATATGTAACTCTTGGCTATATGCAGGGCAGAGGCCACATCAATTGTCAGGTGGAGGTTTGGAATTGGTTCCTCAATGTAATAAGAAGTGTCTTTTTCACCTTCACGCCAAGCCTGGTCAACGTGGGTGTATGTATCAGACTTGTTCTCTTGTTCGCGATAGTGGTACAAAATGTAAAGTTAAAGTATTTCGATTATTGTAGCTCCTTTAGATATTACTCCCAAGTTATGTGGAACAATGACTGATGATTTAGTACTTATTGTTATAGGATGGAGTTGAATATATAAGAACATTCTAATATAGCTTAATACTTCAGATTTTACAACGCATTTCCTTTTCCTTTTGAGTTTCCTTTTGCATCTCATTTTTCATCCAAATTTGTATAGCATACGTTTTTTTTTCTTCTCGTGGGTGGAAAGGTCTCGGTCTTTTTGTGAACTTCGAAGTAATTTTATATTGATTGTTCTTTTTGTGGATTTTTTTCATTATGTTGCATGACACACTCTAAATGATGTTGGGGCTTATCTTCACTTCCTCTCTCCACCATAACCCAAACATGTGCTCTTAACTCGCATCTTGTAACCCCTTCTTTTATTATATAAGTCAAATATTACCTTTTAGCTTTCGATCTTCACCTCTTGGACAGTTATTTGAATCTGGTAAAAAGTACAAGGTTTTGATAAACGTATTTTTGTCCTTTGTGTTTATATGGTCGCTAAAATATTAAATTCCCTAAATAGAGTTATCTTCTGATTAGTAGAATAATTTTGGATAATGCTAGGGGGACACATTTGTGGACACGTGATGGATACTTGATTGGAGTGTGTCTCACTTAAGGTGTTCACCAATGACATGAGACACGTGTCTTGTGTTCCCCAATCGCGTCCTCAAAGTGGTTACCCCTAGCATTCCCACATAATTTTATATGTTTATTTCATTTTTTATCGGTTCAAGCATGATTTTTTTTAAAATGTGTAATTTCCTTCACTATACCTCATCAATCAATCCTTATTAAGCAGTCAAAGAAAAACAAACTAAAAATCGCTCACTCGGTGTAATTAAGACATTGTGTTTAAAAGATTTTATAATTTTGTACATATGTAGATTTATTGTAGATTCTAGCACTTGGGAGAGTTTATATTTGGTCAAAGGATTCAATGCATCTTCTTTCACTACAAATAAAAAAGCATGACATATCATATACTCAAATCTTACTATGCAGAATTGTGAGCTATTAATTGTCTAGCTTGTCCAAAATCTTCCTCCAAACAACCAATATAGTTGTTGCTATGAAAGCTTAAAAGTTAGAAGGGCAATTTAAAATTAGGTTCCTTGTTGATAATTTTTAAACATTTAAGGATAATTTACTATTAAGTCCCCTTGTTATGCTACTAGCGTGGACTTCTACCAGAAGAGAATTAGTGGATCTAAGTGTTTAAAATTTGCCAAAATTCTTTTAGTGTTTAAAATTTATTTGCGAGAAACCTAAAAGTACTTGTCCTAAGTTATAAAAAGAGTGTTCACAGGTTTCCTCACAATTGAGTTTTAAGAGTAGCAAAAAGAGAGGGAGTCGAACGTGCGAAGCCTAAAAGATTTTTAGTTGTTGCTACTAAAGGTTATAAGACCGTTCAAATATTTTTTTTATGCTTAGAGGTGGTTATAAGCCAGTTTTGTCGGTATTTGGCATGTACCAATATCATACCAATTTTTTTCGATAGTTTGGTTTTGATAATTTAGGTTTTCAGCTACCATTACCAAATCACACGGTACGTTGGTGTTTTCGGTAGCTGCAATAATTTTGGGTTTATAGATATTCTAAATTCGGTTTTGTTATATTTTTAGTCATTTTTTGGTATTTCAATTTCTTAGTGGATAAACTAAATTAACACATAAACTACTAAATAACCTACATATTTGTTTGTATGTTATATCATAGTTATTGATTAATTACTTATACATATATTTTGCATAAACTAATCGAACAAGAGACGACACATACGAATATATACGTATTCTTAGTTTGAAAAATCACTACATTTACTTTGTTAAAAACTAAATAATAGATTTTATTAAACTAAGACCTATATAAGAAAAAAAATCAACGTATCATATCACTTTTAATATTAAAAGTTGTGGTAAATGAGTTCAAATAATGATATAAGTGTATACATATATATATAATATAAATTTAGTATAAATCAGTATTTTCGGACGATAGTTTCGGTATTTTATTTGGTGCGATAATATTAGTGAATCGGTTTTTGAATATCAAAGGCAAAACCAACCCCAAAGTTTTCGATCATTTTGGTTTGGGATACTGAAAAGTAATAAACCAAAACTATATTTTTCAACCAAAGCGGTAAGATATGGTAAAAAAACCGTACCATAACCACCCCTAAATTATGATTAACATGTAATTTGACGTAAATTCTTTTTCACTAAACCTACTTATACCCCTTGTCACTTTCAATGAGACGTGACCTACCCTTTTTTAGTATTTTACACATCAAAATACCTCTAATATAATATCTCAATCAGTCGAATTTAAAATACAAACAAATCTATTCCATTTGCCACAACCCTTTTATTTCTTCAAGTTCACCACCACACACTATCTTAACCCCAACATCAGAATAAATCCAACATGTTTGTGAGGCATAATTTTCCTTTTTGTAATTTCCCTACAATAAAGGGTGACAAACCTTAATCTCGAAGAAAATGGTAAACCTTTTTCAATCCAAGAATTATCTCATCCAAGCATTTGATTATATGTCATACTTCACCACATCAAACACTGCACAACAGTTTTTTCTTTTAATAATGGGAATAGATCTAACTAGGAGGTGAAGAGGATGATCTGTACAATTGAAGATCCACCTAAAATCAATCCCAGATATGTCCATTAATCCATCAACATCATCCCATTGGGTTCAGACTTCAGAGAGGACGAATTTCAAAACCAACAAACCAATAGTTGGTGTTCGATGTCTACATAGGAGTCATTCAATCGTGGTAGCCATGTCTTTAGAACACATACTTATATGTTTTATTGAAACTAAGCCACATATACAATTCAAAGTGGATTAGAAACAAAACTTAGATTGCAATTTTCCCAGGCTACCGACCTGCATTTCGTAAGGCAAAAGTAGAAAGCGAAATAAACAAACATGTTATGCTCTTGGGTTCTATAATTGTTCCTGATTGCAAACATCCGATTTCTAGTTTTAAACTCATGGGTTTGATTTTAAGATCGAGATTTTTGGATTTAATTTCTTCGTTCGATTATTTGGCTTGGTTGTAAGGAATCAAGAACAATTTAGATAAGATATACTAATGTTCTCAGTTTTTCACTAAGGGCATAACTAAGGAAAATTTTGTTATATCATTGGATACTATTTTTGAGAGATTATAAAGGTATTTAACATGCTACATCGCTCAGATCTCTCACATTAGCAAAGACTCTCGTAACAATCTAACCACCTGAGAATATTCTAACAAATTGATAACTAACAGTTATAATAGCGTTTCAAAACGACATCATAGTAAAAAGAAACTATTAAAGCTATTATCACTCGAAACGACATCATTGCAAAAAAAAAACAAGTTTAAAAGACTCTCCTGACCATGCTATGTCCATTTGTGAGATTTAAGGAATTTTTGAATTCGTAGCTGGAATTTAGGGTTCATGACAATAATTCCCTCCCTTTAAGAATCCTCGTCCTTGAGGACAGTGGCGGACCCAGAATTTTAGCGACGGGTGGACGAAAAATAAAATAATAAATTAAATAATATTAAAAAAAATCACAATTTATAGAATCTGCGTATTATCGAGAATACCATATAAAAATAGTCAAATTATCTTTCATTACAAACACTAGTCATCAAACATCAAATTACATAAGCTTGTTTACAACAAAAATTTTCGTGTCTTCATATTCTGAAAGTGTCGAACGATATCTTCTTTGTCAATGGCAACCACTATTTCCCTTTCAATATATGACACCAAACAATCATTCATCATGTCATCTCTGTGACACCCCGCCTAATTAAATACCGGGCGATCACTCCTTTATTAAATTAAATCAAGGTAAACAGTTGGTTCATTCTCAGCATCACTGTCGATAAAAATACGTTTTCTAATTTAACACCCTAAATAATTAAGCTAAGTGTCAAAACCATTTTCATACATGCTTTCCAAATTTTATTTAAAGAAAAACATTTGTTTTATTAACAACATTTCTACAATTAAGAATCACACCACAATAAACCTGGAACACAAAGTCCAATAATAATAATACATTCGTCAATCGAATGTCCACATATGAAAACTAAAGTCACCAATACAAACTGAATAAAACCCATCGTAACAATACTGGAAAACTGAAATACAAATGTCCCAACAATAATGAAATAATGGAAAGGGCGACACATGCCCAATAAATGAGAATGCTAAAAGTGGAGTCAATAAGGGAAGCCGTCTACGCAAGTAACCTGCAACTCCCACCTAAGCTGCAGCACGTTCCTTTCAAGGGATCCTAAGCAAGACGCCCTTGTAGCTGGGCACCTGAAATATATACATATATATACAAGAGAGAGAGAGAAAAAGAAACGGGTCAGAGCCCGAAAGTGTGTTTGATTTAAAAATACGTTTAGCAAGTATTTAAATTGATACAGGCCAATGCAACAACATATTAGAGCGACACTCTCTTGAGAAATTCCCACCTCTCTTCTATTGTGCACACCTATCCTGCTAACCTTCCCAACGGTTTATCTTAACATTTTATCATACTAACCTTCCCAATAAATTAGCGTATCTTAAACTTACTCATAAGATTTCAAAACCGAACAATATTTTTGGTTTAAAAAGAATACTACCAATTAGTAGCACTACACTTGTTTTAGCTTTTATTCATTTATAAAGTTTCCCAGTGACATATTATACTTCCACAAAACAAGTACTTACTATATGTGTCATCAACCATGTCCTACTTATCAAATCACAGTAGGCAGTTCCAAATTTCAAAATTTCATATATATATTAATAACTCGTATAATATATATTATAACAGCACCCCAACTAAATTATGGTGCGTGCATACTCTACTATCCAGAACCCCATATCACTCATATTAAGGGGAATACAATCGGAATCACTCTGGAATTGTATTAACATGAATACACAAACAATATTGAGGCGAAGAATAGATTCCAAGTCTCTAAGAGGATGGCACATGCCTGCGTCTCTTAGGACCGTCTGAACTATCACGTCGATATCCTGTACCAAGGATATCTATCTTCTAGGGTACAAGTCAATATCCCCCATAAAGGTCCCATCGAGAAAAGACTTGTCCCAGCGCGGAAACCTCAGGGATAAAAAGTAGCGTGGGCATGATTTTCACAAGTATATAATATATGTACACACAATCATATAAAGATACCACTTTATCATATTAATATAGGTTCTTCTCGTCACCCATAATTATACCAATTATCCTAAATTTCACATTTATAGAATTACATATAAGGTTTCGTTCCTAACCTTAACTCGAAGTGTTTTCTCACTCATTACCTGACACTCGTGGACTATATCCTCACAAATCTGAAATTCAGTAAGTGTCTTTATTAGGTTCCAACGTAACTTTCTTACGCACCTCACCCTTTAAATTTATAAATTCACCAACCCTAAATTAAATGTCCCATAAATACCATTCTCGTTGAAGATTAAAGGTCCCAACATTTATTCCTATGCCCTACTGGTCCTCAATGTCTCCCAAATCATTTTATCAAGAATGCCCAAGAATTATATCACGACAATTTGAATTTAACTCATTTAAAGAGGGAATTAGGAGTCTTCCAGGAGGGGTCGATCGATCGAAGCTTGGGGCTCGATCGATCGAACCTTCGATCGATCTAAGCTCTGGGCTCGATCGATCGATCAAGCAGGTCTGGGAAAAATTCTGCAGAATGCAGTTACGGGTTTCACTAAACTTCTTCATCCAAAACTATGTTTTTCCATTCCAATCGTCCCAAAAATCCTACTATCATCATTTTAACATTATACCAGGTGTTTATAACGTAAAGCATGTGTATAACTATCATTAAACATGGATAATTAACTCAAAATCCCATCTAATCATCAAGAACCCTAGAGTTTTCCTTAATCAAGGTTCTAATCTGTTTTTACCAGAAATTCCTTCTAATATATCATCAAAATTTCGTGGGTTATATTCCTCTACATGGCAAGGGTTCCAGAATTTCCATATAATCAAAACTACATGCATTATCCTAACACAAATTTAGTTTTCTTCCATAGTTTCCATCTCTAAACAATCCTAGACTAATATGAAGATTGCATTAACGAAAATACGCAAGTCAAATACTTGCCTAGGATTTTTGGTATGCAGATTCACGACTGATTTTGGTATGACTGCGTTCCTTGTCTCGCGATCTACGCGGTGGTGGTGGTGGCGGTGCAATCCGGTGGCTTTTTGGCCTTGAATTGCCTTCGAGCCCTCTCCTCTCTTCTTCAATGGCCGTCACTTGATTTCTGGATATTCTAACCCTAAAAGGCTATCCTAATGGCTGATATAGGTTGCTGAAATTCGTGGGTTTAATTACCCAATTATGTAAAATGACTAAAATGCCCTCCCGGGGTACTAATTAGGCCTAAAAATGCTCCGAGACCCAAACTACACCCCCGGGTACACTTTTCTGACTATCTCGACCCTATAGGACGCGTTGGCGCACTCAAAACGACCACACGGACAACTTATAAAATATTCACTTTTTATTTAACCAAATTAGTCCCGACGTGACACGAGCACGTTCCGACTTAAATTTCCGAAATCGTCATTTAATTCACTCATGACATTCAATATAACCAATATAATATATTACTTTGCTCATTAGTAATATTCAACCAATTTCCCATAATTACTAACTCTCGTCACGTTAATAATTATAATATAATTAATTTTCGGTTTTTTATTAAATAAATCATTCACATTAAATTTATTAAATACCCAAATTAATATAGCATAAAAATACGGGGTATTACAATCTCCCATTTGATTGCGTAACGAAGTTTTGATAATTTTCATTGCAGAAAATACTCTTTCTACAGTTGCTGTTGCAACGGGTAAGAGTAGTGCCAATTTTACAAGCAAATATACCAACGGATATACACGATCCTTCTTCAGTTGAACCAACTTTCTAGCAAGCCCACCAACGCCCATTACTCCTGCAAATTGGTCATCGAATCGCAAATCCATAATATAATTATCAAGTTGATGCTCGAGTATCATTAACACTTGTGGAGGAAAGTCAGTGGGATAAAACTCAGCAAATCGGATCAATTTTCTCTTGTCATATGCAGAGAATGAATTGCTTGGATCAAGACAAGACATGCACAATAACAACTCTGTATTCACCTAATTGAAACGATTGTTTAGCTCTTGAATCTGCAAATCTATCACTATATAGAACACTTCAACGCGATAATGATGATAATTTGTGGCTTCTTCAGGATTGCGACGAGATTTTCCAATAATCACAAACAAGTCTTCCATACTCGGCACGGGTATCTGATGTTTAACACAAAATAAAGAAGCCTCCTCTAATAATGACTCCCACCCATCATCTCTCATTTGTTGCAATTGTTGTTTGGTTATTTTCACAAGAGTCATGGCATTCACAATGTCTTGGTCTTTTCTTTGTAATGCTTGTGATAAGTCATTTGCAATACCTAATACATTTTTCATCAAATGTAAGTGAAATAAAAATTCAAAGCATTGCATAAGTACCATTAGGTTCATTGCGTGACCTCTATGTTTTCAATTTCTTGCATCATCTTCAATAATTAGGAGAACGTCCTTTATTGACGAGAATAAGCAAATCAAACTCAGTAGTGTGCCATAATGAGAACCCCAACGTGTCTCCCCCGCCCGTTTTAATGCCAACTCCTGATTCAAACCCCGTCCGGTCAAAATATCCCCATTGCAAATTCCTATTGTGACCTGCTCAAACTGTTTCTCACGAAGAATGTCTCGACGTTTACATGATGCTCCAACAATATTTGTGAGAAATGTTACAAGATCAAAGAATGCAGAAATTTTAAGGTGATTTTCTGCAACAGCTACAAGAGTTAATTAAAGTTGATGAGCAAAACAATGAACATAATAAGCAGTTTCATTCTCCATTAAAATCAAACTTTTAAGTCCATTGAATTCTCCTCGCATATTGCTAGCTCCGTCATACCCTTGCCCACGCAAACTTGCAATACTTAATCCATGTGTGGATAAAAGTCCCTCAATAGCTGCTTTAAGTGACAAAGCAGAAGTATCACTAACATGTACAAGCCCAAGAAAACGCTCCATTACATATCCTTTTATATCAACAAAGCGTAAAACAACAGCCATTTGTTCCTTCACTGATATGTCACGGGACTCGTCAACTAAGATAGAGAAATAATCATCCCCAAGCTCGGCAAGGATAGCATTTGTAGTCTCAATTGCAATGGAGTTAATAATATCCTTTTGAATTTTGGGTGATGTCAACATGTGGTTTTGGGGAGCCTTCTTTAATACAGTTTTCTCGATTTCCTCATTGTGATCGGAAAGAAATTGCAAAAGCTCAAGAAAGTTACCCTTATTTAGTGATTCATCGGATTCATCATGCCCTCGAAATCCCAACCCTTGACGCAAAAGAAACCTAATACAATCAATTGATGCGGTTAAACGAACACGATAGTTTGCTTGAGTTTGACTACATTGCTTAGTCAAAGAAAATTCGATGTGTTTCTTTTGCTTCAATAGATCTCCACCAGCCTTTACACATTTATTATGTGTACTCATAGGCTCTCCAACATGTTTATTAAAGTTCTCTTTCTTTCTCCAATTCGTATATTCTTTAGAAACAAAGCAACCACCATTATCAGTTTTAAAGAGATAGCAATACAAACAATATGCGGTATCTTTGGCAATGCTATACTCCAACCAATTTGCGTGATCATTGAACCACACAGGCCTAAATCTGCGTTTCTCATTTGCACATAAATGCCAAGGAAAGTTGTGATTTTTAGGCTGGCAAGGGCCTTTTGTCAAGTAATACAATCGAACCGCATTCCTTTCATTCACGTCATACTCCGAAACACTTTTTCTTAACCCCGGATCAGCAGGATAATCTTCTAAATTTGCTTCAATATTGGGTGGGGCCGACGGTCCGGGCGGAGGTGTTGGGGTTAGGGTTGTATGACTTTGACTTGTCTCGCCTCCTCCACGTGTCTTTTTAAAATATTTCAACATTTTGCCCTATATTTCATAAATAACAACAAACTAATTTAACAATGTTTTTACAATAAACTAATTTTTTCAACACACTAATTTTTTTCAATGTTTTTAAAATAAACTAACAATGTTTTGACAATAAACTAATTTCAACAAATCTAATTTTTAGATTAAATTAACAATGTCAACAATCTAATTTTTAAATTAAACTAACAATGTTAATTTTTACAATCAACTAATTTTTACAATAAACTATATTTTTTCAATGTTTTTATCATAAACTTTATCATAATTTTTATCATAAATTTTTACAGTAAACTTCAACAAATTAAAAAATAACTAACTCAACTCAAGAAAATCAACTCAAGAAAGAGGGTAAAATCAACTCAGTTAATTTTTACATAACTATATCAACTCAGTTAAAAATCAACTCAAAAAAGAGGGCAAAATCAACTCAGTTAAAAAAATTACCTGTGCTGAGAAGAAAGAGGGGCGACTCGTCGCCGGCGGAGTAACGGGTGGAGAGGGAGTTGGCTTGAGACCGAGATACATAGGAGGAGGGGTGGAGAGGAGCTGTGGAGCCTGCGGAGGAGGAGAGGAGGCCGGACGGGAGGGAGCGGGCGGAGGGGAGTAAGAGCGGGCGGAGCCGGAGCCAGAACCGGAGCCGAAGAAGGAGTGACACTGCAGCTCCTGCTGCTGCTGCGCCGCCGGTAGAGAGAGGACAAAGAAGAGGAGTTGTTAGTTAGGGTTAAATAAAAAAAACGGGTCTTGTTCTGTTTGTCTAGAGAAGAGAAAGGAATTTTGGTTATTTTCGTTTCTGCCCCCAAAAGATTACACCCTCTATTATTAAATATTACACATAGGTCCAAAAAAAAACACCTATACTCGGGAAAAAAAATCCGAAAAACCCGGGTGGGCGGCCGCCCACCTTCGGGACCACCTAGGTCCGCCCCTGCTTGAGGATAAAGATTGGAAAATTGAGTGGAAATAGCTTGATAATCCTCCCAAGCCGTGTCTTCTACCATAGAGTTTTTCCATTAAATGAGGTCCCGGGCTACTGTTTTTTTTTATCATTCGCCAAGCTAAAATTTTCTGAGGTAGCTATGGACATGGTTGAACATGGCTCCTAATCTGCTTCTTCAGTTGAGAAACATGAAATGATAAATGCATTTTTTTAGCATTCAAGGAGATCTTTTGAATGAATTTGAATGGCCCATGCAATTTTTATGTCAATACGATGTTCCTCCGTATTTCCACTATTATTTGCCTGTATGAGTACATGTAATCTCCCACTTCGAATGTGCGATCAATTTTCTTTATATCCGTAAAGAATGTCATCCGCAACTTAGCTGAATGGAGTCCTTCCTTAATCACTTGCAACATGGTATCCCTCTGTTTAACATATTCTTCCCCCCCTGCTACACTTTTGCTGGTGTTAGTGATAAGGGAAAATTAAGGGGGAAGGTAGTCATAAAGAGCTTCAAATAGGGTCATTCCTAAACTGGTTTGATAGTTTTTATTGAACTACCATTTAGTTAGGGACACCAATCTTAACCACTGTTGGGGTTTATAACCCTCGTCATGCATCTTAAGCATGACTCTAAACTAGCATTAACACGTTCAGTTTGACCATCACGATGATATGAGGTTCTTCAATTCAATCAAGTTCCCAATTCAGTGAATAAGCTTTACCAAAATGAGTTAATGAAGATTGACGCTCTATCTGAAACCATCGATTGTGGGAGACCATGCAATTTGTAAATATTATCCATGGGAAGTAGTAAAGGGGTGGAATGAAATGACTGTATTTGTATTTGGTTAAACGATCCACCCCTACCAATATCACATCTTTACCTTCAGACTTATGAAGTCCTTTTACACAATGCATGGAGATTTGGGTATGCTTAGTCAGGTATATTGAAGGGTTCTAAAAGTCCTGTCGCGAGGGAGTGCTCTACTTGTGTCTTTGACACACATCACATGCCCTCATAAAGGTAGATGTCCTTCTTCAATCCATGCCAAGTGAAGTATTATTGTGCCCTTTTGTATCTCCCTTGAATGACCGAGTTCCCCCTAAAGCCGAGGAGGGGACAACTTGTATGAGTTTGTTTCTAAAATCACAGGTGCTTCCTATTTAGATCATTCCTTTATATATAATTATTCCCTATTTGAAGGTGTAGTTGGATACTCCATTGTGATTTATAACCAGTAAGGGGAATTATACCAATTGATTCATATTTATAATTGTGGGTAACCTCGTCCAACCACTTCGGAGTTATTATAATGACAGTGGAACAACTATATCGTTAGGAAACAACTATAGATAGTGAATCAACCGCTTGGTTCTCCCTCCCTCTTTTTGTAATAACCCTCGCTTATGAGAACGTATTTTATATTAATTACTAGGTATGGTAATTAGATATAAGTTTTGGATTATGAATTGAGTGTTAATTTAATGAAGAAAAGTTAATATTCACTATGAGTTTGCATATATACCATAACTATGGGTGAATATTGCTATGTTATGCTTATTAATATCACATGAATTAAAATGATATTTGGCTTAATAATGAGATTGGAACTTAAATTGAATTATAAAATGTCCAAATGATAATCCGAAGGCCGCAGTTGACTCCGGAACGTGCGAGATAGTCAGATATTGTGCCATTATGTGTTTTGAGAATTTGGGCATTTTTGACTGATTATGCCTTAAATATGCAATTGCGTATTATTTTATCGCAATATCGATCAATTGAGTTGGGATTTTTGGTTAAAGGCACGATTTATGTCTTGAGTAAATCACTATTCACCTAGTTGTATTTCCTAAACCTAGAGAGCTAAAGAGAGAAAAAGAAAGAGTAGAGAGAAGAAAGGATATTGAAGATTTAAGAAGGATTCTTGCTCCCACACCAAGAAAATCTGCATTTTCTACATTGAGGCAAGTTTACTACTTGCTATTTATGGTTTAAGATAAATGATTTGTGTGAGAATGATGTAGTTGATTATGGTTTACTAGTCTAGGGTTTGGATGTTGGTTGGTTTTGAATCATTAAAGGATAGTTGAATGATTATTGATGTTGATGGTAGTGGTAGTAGCATTTATGTTGTGAGGGTGAGAATAAATGAGTTGGCTTTGGGATTTGCTTGAAAATAGGAAGTCTTGGTCTAGGTCTGCAGGAACCGATCGATCGCGATTCTCAGACCGGTCGATCGGGTCTTCGGGAGAGGGTTCACTGCATTCCTTTCAAAGGCCCAAAATTATGGCACGGTCGACCGCAGTCCCCTGACCGGTCGACCGGCCCCGCCGAAATGAAATTTCTGCTTTTCTTACTAGGCCAAATCTTGAGACGCGGTCGACCGGTCCCCTGTTTTCTTCCCAAACATTTTATTTTCAGTCCTTAACTTCTTATTTTCATAGGAACATAGGGACCTTCTTAAATGAAGTACAAATAGGGTCTTAGAGTATTAGTTGAGTTCGGTCGACTCCCTAGACTCGAAGGGGTTCATCTAGGGTTCCTGTCAAGGGGGGAGGAGATTTAAAGAAATGTTTAGGCATTATTTCTGTCAGGTAGTTCCATAAGAGTCTAGGAAATCTTAAGGTCGAATTTGGAGACTTTAGGACTAAATGCGAACTAGATCTCATTTGATGGGTTATTATAAAGTCCAAACAAGGACATTTGGGAGAGATAACGTGGGAGTTTAAATATTCTTCGAGGTTATTATGATGATGTGAAGTATACCATAATGCATTTAATAAAATGTAAAATGGATAAAGTAAAACATAATTTACTGAATCACGAAATGGAAATTAATAAAATGGATGTTACACACCTCTCTAAATACCATGTTAAGGGAAGTCCGTGCGTGAGGTGAAGCCCCCTGGCTAATGAATGCAGGGTGGATATAGTCCTAGGCCATATGAGCGCTTGTTTTATATTTTTCTGCGATGGGTAGGAGATTCTGGGTGTGGTCTTGACTACCCCGCAGGCATATAGCCGCTTCCCGACGTTTGCGATAGGTTCCCAGGTTGTCTTAGGTTAGGCCCTGGAAGATGATGGTTATTTAGGGGCGCGCACAGTGGGGAAACCCGGACGGGCGGTCTTAGAATCGTTATATACGTATTTATAACTATTCTAGTATCAAGTTGGACTCGATGGGGCATTAATGCCATAAAGAGCAAAGTATATGCCACAAAGAGCATACTATTGAGATAAGTGCCATAAAGTGTACATAGTAATAATTGCTCCTGATAAGGAATGGAAAGAAGACGGAAATGAAAATGAGGAAAGATGAAAAAGGCTCATAAGTAGGGGTGTTCAAAAAAACCGCCCGGCCCGAAAACCGAACCGAATCGGCCCGAACCGAACCGAACCAAAATCGTCGGTTTTTTTAGCCTGGTTTGGCCTACGGTTTACGGATATAAAAAACCGACCATGTCGGTTCGGTTGTCGGTTTATACGTGGGAAAAATTGACTCAAACCGAACCAACCCGAAACCAATATATATATTAAAAAAAACCTAAATAACTTATATTTTTATATCCAAAAACCATTACCCAACTTTAAAAACCGACCCAAACCGAAAACCGCCCTTAAAAAAACCGGCCCAAACATGAAACCGTTGAAAACCGACCCGAAACCGAACCGAACCGAAACCGCCGTAAACCGAAACCGATGGGTTTTTTCATAGTCGGTTCGGTTTCGGTCTGACCTTTTCCAAAACCGAACCGATCGGTTCGGTTTGAATTAGGGTCCAAAACCGATCCGAACCGACCCGTGAGCACCCCTACTCATAAGTACTTTTATTTCTTTGTATAATTGAATTTCATTTTAATAATCATTTAACTGTCTTAGTTCTTTATATGATGTTACCATGCTAGAATATCATCCATGCTTACCTGTCCATTATTGTCATACCTGTCATTTATCTAGTGATCATATAAAACCGACCTCTGACCTGTCCTTCGTTTTCTTGTTGTGTATATATCTTCTATATTTTCGTTCAGGTGTTCCGCCGCAAGGTCGCCCGTAATGACTTTCTTTTCTCTAAGTCTTTTGAGGAGCAATGACATTTTGCGGGTATCACGGGATATTTTGTGTAGACGCCTCTATTATTATTTTCTAGCTAAGATCAGTCTTTATTCGGGCGTGTGGCCCAAATGGTGTAATTGTATAAATGATGTATTATGTAACACATGGAACTTACTGTATATTGTATGGATTGTATCGACCGACGCTTTATTCGGTCCTTTCTTATCTATTGGATTATATTATATATGTTTGTGGGAGTTTCCACCCTCTTTTTTCTATTATGGGTTGTTGAAAGTATTTTCTTTAAATTACCAACTAAAATTTTTGATAACCCGTTTTCTGGAATATTGTGTGATTATTCCTGATACTCTGTATGATATTGTGATGCTGAGAATGATATCTATCCATGATTCCTGTTTCATCGGGGTATCGAGCTGGCCACCCTTTATTTCGGATAGCGGGTTGTCACAGATGGTTTCAGAGCATCAGGTTCTAGAGTCTTTAGGATCTATGCGGACTTGTCACGTTCTACCGTAGCGTTCTTTAATATAAAGCTTAATGTTAGGATTGTCTTGTTGCTTATGTATGTGATCTTCTGCTAGATAGATTGTTTTATATAATATTCTAACTCTATCTCTTCTCTATCTCAGATGTCGCCAAAGAGAGGACGTCCCGCTAGATGCAATAGGGTTGTCGAGGATGAGGTTGGTCCTCCACCGCCGCCACCGGGGAATATCAGTGCCGCTGATGTGTCAAATATCGTGGCCCAAGCTGTTAATGCAGCGATGACTGCAGTGGCACAAAAAATGCCACAAGCTCAAGCGAGGGGACAAGAAGCACTAGTTCCTACGGGACCTTCTCAGTGGGAACGGGTAAGAGAGTCTTTCCTAAAGGGTCATCCCCCAGAATTTGGGGGAGGTTCAGGCGTTATAAAGGCAAACCAGTGGAAGAAGGACATGCAGTGCCATCTTAAGATGGTGGAATGTAGTGAGGAGAAAAAGTAAATCCTCATTACCTCTAAGCTTGTCGGATCGGCCTTACACTGGTGGGAGTCAATAACGACACCCGAGCAAAGGGATACAATGTCAATCCCCAATTTTTGGGCTTTATTTGATGGAAAGTATTTCCCTCCCGCAGTTCAAAGGGAGATGCAGAGGAAGCTTCAAGATTTAGTGCAAGGGGAGAGATCAGTTGCCGAATACGAAGAGGAGTTTACCTGGTTAGCAAGCTTTATATCGGATGAAGTGACTCCGGAAGCAAAGAGGATCTCCAGATTTGTAGGAGGTTTGCACTGGCGAATAAAACAACATTTTCTTGGAAATCTATCTTTGGTAACCTTTGGGGACGTGATGAATGCTGCTTTACTTCACTGTCAAGAGCATAGATTATTTGTGCAAAACAATAAGAAGGCTATAGCAATGGGGCAAGTGGTGAAACCGGGAAGTAATGGGATCAGAGGGGGACATCTTCTTCGTCCCAAACCTCGGGGAACAAGCAGAAAGAGAGGGATCCTTAGCAAGGGGATTTGTCCAAGCGTCAACGTTTTGGTGGGTTTAATGCTGGTGGTAATAAAAATAATAACAGGCCGGGTCAAGGCGGACAACAACAATAGGGAGGTAGAGGTGGAAATGGAGGTAGGGGCCAGTAGGGCCGGGGTGCGGGAAAATTTCAAAACAATCAAGGTAGGAATCAGGAGAATGCGGCTAATAAATGTTTTCAGTGTGGGGAGTTGGGCCATTATAAAAGGGCGTGTCCTCAGTTGGTTGGAGGGCATCTTCCTAGGGCTCCGCAACAGCCGTATGTACAGTTTCCTCCCCAGGCGCCTAATCCGATTGCTCCTCCTCAGCAGGGGCAACTGCAATATGGACGGGTTTACCATATTCAGGAAGCTATGCTTCCTCTACCCCCTCCGGCACCGCCAGCGATCGAGGGTAAGTTTTTCATTCATGGGCACATGGGTCGAGTACTATTTGATACGGGTGCTACACACTCCTTTATTTCTAGGAGTTTTGCTCAGACCACAGGTTTGATAAAATATGATGAAAGTACCTTCACTAGCGTTGAATCCTCTATGGGTGATGGTTCATTGATTTTCTTTGTTTATAAAAACGTAGGGATTAACCTTGGTAACTTGTGTTTTGAGGCCGACTTTCTCGTCCTTGACTTGGTCGGGTATGATGTAATATTGGGTATGGATTGGCTAGGGAAATACCGCGCGATAGTAAACTGTTATGGGAAAATCATAGTTTTTGCAGTTCCGGGACAAGAAATGTTCCTGGTTGTTATGCCTTGTATGGAAGGGAGTATGAGTGCTTATTTATATTATTTTGCGGAAGATGCATCTAGGGATGTTGTGGTTCCCCTAAATTCTCTTTCGATTGTTAGAGATTTTGAAGATGTTTTTCAGGAGATACCGGGATTACCTCCAAGTCGGGAGATAGAGTTTGTGATTGATTTAATGCCGGGAACTCGATCGATTACTAAAGCTCCGTATCGAATGGCTCATGTGGAGATGAGGGAGTTGAGAGATCAAATGCAGTAGCTATTGGAGCAGGGATTCATTAGGAGTAGCACATCACCATGGGGTGCTCCGGTATTATTTGTGAAGAAAAGAGACGGTTCTCTCCGGTTATGTGTGGACTATAGGGAGTTGAATAAAGTCACCATCCGGAATAAATACCCTTTGCCTCGCATCGATGATTTGTTTGACCAACTTAGGGGAGCATCATACTTCTCCAAAATCGATTTGAGGATGGGGTATCATCAATTGAGGATACGGGCGCAAGATGTATCCAAGACTGCATTTCTGACCCGTTATGGATCCTATGAGTTCTTGGTTATGCCCTTTGGGCTAACCAATGCTCCTGCTGTATTTATGGATCTTATGAACAGGGTGTTTCGGGATTTCCTTGACCAGTTTGTTATTGTATTCATCGATGACATCCTAGTCTATTCTCAGACAGAGTCTGACCATGATACTCACTTACGGTTGGTACTGCAGAGATTGAGGGATCACAAATTGTATGCAAAATTTGAGAAATGTGGCTTTTGGTTGAAGGAAGTTCAATTTCTAGGTCATGTGGTGTCATCCCAGGGTGTATCTGTGGATCCTAGCAAGGTGATTGCGGTGAGAGAGTGGGTTCAGCCCACGACACCTACTGAGGATCGTAGTTTTTTGGGCTTGGCGGGTTATTACCGTCGATTTATTAAGGGTTTTCAAAAATCTCTAGCCCGTTGACGAATTTGACCCGAAAGGGAGTGAGATTTGTTTGGGACAGCTCATGTTAAGCTGCATTTGAAGAGATAAAAAATAGATTAACTTCGGCTCCAGTCCTTGTATTGACAAAACCGGGATTGGAATACCTAGTCTTCACCGGTGCATCTCTTTAAGGGTTAGGAGGTGTTCTTCAACAAGAAAGACAAGCTATCGCTTACGCTTCTCGTAAGTTGAAGCCTCACGAAAGGACCTATCCGATGCATGACTTAGAGTTTACCGCAATTGTCTTTGCCTTGAAGATATGGAGGCATTATCTCTTGGGGGAAAAGTTTAGTCTTTTCACAGACCATAAATCGCTGCAATATTTATTTTCCCAAAAGGACTTGAATATGCGTCAGCGCCGTTGGTTGGAGTTTGTGAAAGACTACCAATTTGATATCCATTATCATCCTGGAAAGGCGAACGTAGTAGCGGATGCCTTGAGTAGGAAGCCCGAGGGAGACTTAGCTAATGTGTGGAAAGCTAAGTGGAGAGAGCTTTGTCAGGAGGATGCAGGGGTTAGAGCATTAATTTCCGTGATGACCGTTACTCCTACGATTATAGCGAGAATTATGGAAGCCCAGGGAAGAGATAAAGGTTGTCAAGACCATATACACCGACTGTTGTCTGAGGGAGCGGAGTCATACTCGATTGGTTCTGAGGGTGGACTACGCTTCCATGGAAGACTTATTATTCCCGAAGATGGGGACTTGAGACGAGCGGTGATGGCGGAATCTCATGGGTCAAAGTTTACGGTACATCCAGGTGGGGACAAGATGTACCAAGATATGCGCCGTCAGTATTGGTGGGCTGGTATGAAGAGGGATATCTCGGAGTTTGTATCCCAATGCACTACTTGTCAGTTGGTTAAGATTAGAGGTGCAACCGGTACGGTATGGTCGGTAACGACCCCTTACCAATACTAAAACCACATTCTATATGGTAAAACCGTACCATACCGTACCAATTTACCGACCGGTACATCAAAACAAAAACCAAAACCAAACCGACCGGTTTTTCAATTTTTTCGGTATTTTTGGGTTTTTTTGGTTTCGATAATTTCAGTTTCAATTCGGTTTTTTCCCGGTAAATACCAGAATTTCAAATCGGTTTATGCATTCGGTAAATCTGGTATATATTTCGATATAACCATTTCTAGTTGTTACAATTTCTAGGATTTCTAACTATTACAATTTCTAGCATTTCTAGTTGTTTGGAACAATTAGATACATACACAAGCAGGTACAATTTCTAGCATTTGTAGCATTTGGAACAATAGATTTAAACAGATACGAGACCAAACTAATCGATTGCTTTTGTTGGAGCCGGAGGAGAGTGAGACGAGATGAGGGAACTGGTGCCTGAGGAGAGTGAGCCAAGATGATGAGCCTCAAAAAATGAGGGGGCTGTTACCTCAAAAAATGTTCGCCGGAAAGTCAAAATCATCCACACCTCCAACACCGAAAAACAAACCTTCACCGAAAAAGCCAACTTGTCAGGAAAAAAAATCACCGGAAAACATGGAGGGAACTCAGATCCGAATACAGCTGGCACCGAAAAAATTGTCACCGAAAACCCGATCTCAAAATGAAGTAACCACACCAAATAGAAAGCCAAATCTCAAAACAAAAAAATGGTGTTCTCAAATAAAAGTGCCCAAAAAATTATTTCTCAAAATCAACCCAAGGTTGAAGAAGAAAAAAAAATGAGAGAGAGAGAGCTCAAACAAAAATAACGGCCACACTTTTTGAGAGAGAAAGAGGTAAAAAAAATGAGATGTAAACCCTAAAAAACGATCTCTACACAAACCACAATATAAATCCCAAATGAAATAAGGGCAAAACGGAAATATAGCCAACAAAACAAACGGCTCTTTTTATTTTAACAAAATGCTACCTAATTCATTTTGTGTTAAATGTTTGATTAATTAAACAAAATATATGTTTAATTAACATAATTATTTAACACTTAAACCAAATACTCAAATAAATAAATTTAAATTCAAAGAGAATATAAAAACTCACTCATGAGAAATAAAATAAATAGAAGTAATATGATACCCAAAATAATTTGACACTGCACAAAAAGTTTAGTACGGTATTTCGGTACGGTAATTTGGTACGATATCGGTACGGTAAATTCGGTAAATCGATTTTTTGTATCTAAAAACCAAAACCAACCAAATTTTTGACGGTATTTTCGGTTTCGGTAAAATCGATTTTCGGTATTTTATAATATGAAACCAAAACCATTTTTTTCAGGATCAAAATGGTACGGTACGGTAAAAACCCGTACCGATTGCACCCCTAGTTAAGATTGACCACCAACGACCGACAAGTTTGTTTCAACCGCTGGAGATTCCAGTATGGAAATGGGAAAGCATTTCGATGGATTTCATTACGGGCTTACCTAGATCACAGAGAGGTCATGATTCGATCTAGGTGATTGTCGACCGTTTGACTAAATTGGCACACTTCTTGCCTGTATGTACGGATTATGATACCGCTCGTTACGCCCAATTGTTCATCGAGGAGATCGTTAGACTTCATGGGGTACCTTTAAATATTGTTTCTGACCGAGATAAAATATTTGTGTCCCACTTTTGGCGAAGTTTTCAAGAGGCCATGGGGACCGAGTTGAAGTTAAGTTCTTCCTATCATCCTCAAACAGATGGTCAAACTGAAAGGGTAAACCAGATGTTGGAGGATATGCTTCGTATGTGCATGCTTGATTTTAAGGGCGGTTGGGAACAATACCTCCCATTGGTTGAGTTTGCTTATAACAACTCATACCAATTTACTATTGGAATGGCACCTTATGAAGATTTGTATGGCCGGCCATGTAGGTCACCCGCTTGTTGGTTGGAAGTGGGTGATAACAAATTCCTTGGACCTGAAATGATCCAAGACATTTATTCAAAGATTGAACTTATTCGAAATCACATTCAGATAGCCCAAGACCGTCAAAAGAGCTACGCCGATGCGGGTAGGAGACACATGGAGTTAGAGGTTGGAGACCAAGTGTTGGTGCGAGTGTCTCCAATGAAGGGCATTAAACGTTTCGGGAAGAAAGGAAAGCTTGCACCGCGTTTTATTGGACCTTTCCCAATTATTGCAACAGTTGATCCCGTGGCGTATCAACTTGCTTTACCGGAGCCTTTGCAACAAATCCACGATGTATTCCATGTCTCCTCTTTGAAGAAGTATAGAAGATGTGAGGGTGCCCTTTGGCACATCCCTTTTGAAGATATCGACTTACAACCCGATGTTTCATATGAAGAACAACCGGTTGCTATTCTTAAGTGTGGGGAGCGCAAGTTAAGGTCTCGTGTGGTGCCCTTAGTAAGAGTTCAATGGAGTCATCACAGTGCAAAAGAATCAACGTGGGAGCGTGAGGACGAGATGCGGGAGAAATATCCACATATTTTCTTATAAGGTACGCCTGAATTTTGGGGACAAAATTCCCTCATAAGGGGGGGAGTATGTAATAACCCTCGCTTATGAGAACCTATTTTATATTAATTACTAGGTATGGTAATTAGATATAAGTTTTGAATTATGAATTGATTGCTAATTTAATGAAGAAAAGTTAATATTCACTATGAGTTTGCATATATACCATAACTATGGGTGAATATTGCTATGTTATGCTTATTAATATCACATGAATTAAAATGATATTTGGCTTAATAATGAGACCGAAACTTAAATTGAATTATAAAATGTCCAAATGATAATCCGGAGGCCGCAGTTGATTCCGGAACATGTGAGATAGTCAGATATTGTGCCATTATGTGTTTTGAGATTTTGGGCATTTTTGACTGATTATGCCTTAAATATGCAATTGCGTATTATTTTATCGCAATATCGATTAATTGAGTTGGGATTTTTGGTTAAAGGCACGATTTATGTCTTGAGTAAATCACTATTCACCTAGTTGTATTTCCTAAACCTAGAGAGCTAAAGAGAGAAAGATAAAGAGTAGAGAGAAGAAAGGATATTGAAGATTTAAGAAGGATTCTTGCTCCCACACCAAGAAAATCTGCATTTTCTACATTAAGGCAAGTTTACTACTTGCTATTTATGGTTTAAGATAAATGATTTGTGTGAGAATGATGTAGTTGATTATGGTTTACTAGTCTAGGGTTTGGATGTTGGTTGGTTTTGAATCATTAAAGGATAGTTGAATGATTGTTGATGTTGAAGGTAGTGGTAGTGGTAGTAGAATTTATGTTGTGTGGGTGAGAATAAATGAGTTGGCTTTGGGATTTTCTTGAAAATAGGAAGTCTTGGTCTAGGTCTGTAGGGACCGGTCGACCGCGATTCTCAGACCGGTCGACTGGGTCTTCGGGAGAGGGTTCACTGCATTTCTTTCAAAGGCCCAAAATTATGGCACGGTCGACCGCGGTCCCCTGACCGGTCGACCGGCCCCACCGAAATGAACTTTCTGCTTTTCTTACTAGGCCAAATCTTGAGACCCGGTCGACCGGTCCCCTGTTTTCTTCCCAAACATTTTATTTTCAGTCCTTAACTTCTTCTTTTCATAGGAACATAGGGACCTTCTTAAATGAAGTAAAAATAGGGTCTTAGAGTATTAGTTGAGTTCGTTCGACTCCCTAGACTCGAAGGGGTTCATCTAGGGTTCCTGTCAGGGGGGGGGAGATTTAAAGAAATGTTTAGGCATTATTTCTGTCAGGAAGTTAAATAAGAGTCTAGGAAATCTTAAGGTCGAATTTGGAGACTTTAGGAGTAAATGCGAACTAGATCTCATTTGATGGGTTATTATAAAGTCCAAACAAGGACATTTGGGAGAGATAACTTGGGAGTTTAAATATTCTTCGAGGTTATTATGATGATGTGAAGTATACCATAATGCATTTAATAAAATGTAAAATGGATAAAGTAAAACATAATTTACTGAATCATGAAATGGAAATTAATAAAATGGATGTTACACACCTCTCAAAATACCATCTTAAGGGAAGTCCGTGCGTGAGGTGAAGCCCCCTGGCTAATGAATGCAGGGTGGATATAGTCCTAGGCCATATGAGCGTTTGTTTTATATTTTTCTGCGATGGGTAGGAGATTCTGGGTGTGGTCTTGACTACCCCACAGGCATATGGCCGCTTCCCGACGTTTGCGATAGGATCCCAGGTTGTCTTAGGTTAGGCTCTGGAAGATGATGGTTATTTAGGGGCGCGCACAGTGGGGAAACCCGGACGGGAGGTCTTAGAATCGTTATATACGTATTTATAACTATTTTAGTATCGAGTTGGACTCGATGGAGCATTAATGCCATAAAGAGCAAAGTATATGCCACAAAGAGCATACTATTGAGATAAGTGCCATAAAGTGCACATAGTAATAATTGCATTCCTGATAAGGAATGGAAAGAAGACGGAAATGAAAATGAGGAAAGATGAAAAAGGCTCATAAGTACTTTTATTTCTTTGTATAATTGAATTTCATTTTAATAATCATTTAACTGTCTTATCTTAGTTCTTTATATGATGTTACCATGCTAGAATATCATCCATGCTTACCTGTCCATTATTGTCATACCTGTCATTTATCTAGTGATCATATAAAACTAGCCTCTGACCGGTTCTTCATTTTCTTGTTGTGTATGTATCTTCTATATTTTCGTTCAGGTGTTCCGCCGCAAGGTCGCCCGTAATGACTTTCTTTTCTCTAAGTCTTTTGAGGAGCCGTGACATTTTGCGGGTATCACGGGATATTTTGTGTAGACGCCTCTATTATTGTTTTCTAGCTAAGATCAGTCTTTATTCGGGCGTGTGGCCCAAATGGTGTAATTGTATAAATGATGTATTATGTAACACATGGAACTTACTGTATATTGTATGGATTATATCGACCGACGCTTTATTCGGTCCTTTCTTATCTATTGGATTATATTATATATGTTTGTGGGAGTTTTCACCCTCTTTTTCTATTATGGGTTGTTTAAAGTGTTTTCTTTAAATTACCAACTAAAATTTTTTATAACCCGTTTTCTGGAATATTGTGTGATTATTCCTGATACTCTGTGTGATATTGTGATGCTGAGAATGATATCTATCCATGATTCCTGTTTCATCGGGGTATCGGGCTGGCCACCCTTTATTTCGGATAGCGGGTTGTCACACTTTTATACCCAATTTGGTAGTCAAAGCCCAATAATTTCTTCAACCATTTTTATTGGAGAAGAGAATGTAATCTTTATTCCATAAAATACTTGATACTCCGGTGTTCTCTGTAAATGATGAAGTAATTTCCCTCTAGATAAGTCTTACACTTGGTGACAAATAGAACCATAGCTAATAATTCCTAGAAACGGAGGATGGTAAAAAATACACAAATTAATTTATTTATATCTTCAAATTAAATTTATTCAAAAAAATTAACCCAATTTAAACTTGCATCGATTAAAACGATTGTTGTGAGAAACCGATTAACCAAATTTATCGTTATCCTAAAACATGAATTTAGGTGAGAATAGGAAGAAAAAATGAATCAAGAACACAATGCCCGAAGTACGAGAAAAACCCACAACGAAAGAAACTTCGGACGACCTAGCCAACACAACTCACTATAATATAGATTTACACAAGTTGACAAATGACTTACTCCCTCGCACACCTTGACACATCTTTAATCTTCAACCGCTCCTTCACAGAACAACGCAGAATCCACCCACACAAGTGTCACAACATGTAAGTCCACACACATCTTGATATATATCTATTCGGGATCAACAACCATCTACGGATTGGAACACGAAATCCACTGCTTCTTCACTGTAACACCACACCACTAAGTCCACTGTATGTAAACAATAAATACAGAGTTCACCGTGTAAAAAGATTTTCACAAAAAAGTGGAGAATAAACCGAAGGTTCCCACAAAAAATATCTCAAAGCATATAAAGATGAAATTTAAATCTTAAACTAGTTTTAATGTAAACTAGGGTTTGGGTAAAACCGAAGAGCTTTTGGTAGAGTTTTGAAAACTCAAAACATAGGAATTCCTATCAAATTAAAGAGCTGCTATGCACTCTTATATATAGGAGGTTTATTGAAAACGATAAGGATCAAAAGCCATTTGTAAAATTTCAAATTCTTCAAAAATTTGCATACTCATTCTAACGAAGCACATGATCTCGTTCGAACACCTTTCAAACGACATTTCCAATGAGATTCCAGGGCGGATAATGTTTGCCAAAATCGATTTTGTTCGAAGTCTCGTTCGAAGCTGTTCTAATGAGGAACGTGTACTCGCTGGAATGACATTACACGTCGTTCTAACAACCTCACAAAAAAAATTTCTTACAAAAAAATTTTAAAAGGATGAAAATATTTTAAAACAATTAAAAAAAATTCTTATACACAAAAATAAAATATCCAGGGATAAAAATATATACGCATCCAATACTTGAGAGATCCTTAGAATGTGAAGATGGAAACGTATCACTAAACACGGCACCATGCAATCTCTGAAGTTTGGCCGCTACATCATAATCCAAACACGTCATAGGCTTGAAAGGTCAACATGCACTAACCTATGACTCTAAATATTTTTTTTCGGAATTAGGGTAATACATACAAATTGACTCAATCTAAACGTTATCCTTACAAATCTCTCCCTTTGGCTATTTCGGGACAAAACAAAAAATAAAGCTCCTATGGCTATCAAGGTCAACTAAGAATCAATCCCCAACCCAAAAAAGAAAAAGTATAACCCGAATGACTCATAAACCTTGAGTAGATTTGCTCGCTTGAAAACTTTGCCAAACCTGCGCACTTAAATACACCTTCAAATGCAAAGAGAGTATACATAATATAAATCTGTAAAAGAATAAACTTCCTCTATGTCTAATGATTCCCATATAGGAAAGATGTATCCACCTTGGATAAAGATCCCCTCCTAACACTAAAGAGAAGATACTATTTTCCCCATTTTTGTTCAGGAATAGATAAAGAAAGAATGCATAATAAACTATATCTCCCCCATAGACCATATTTTTTCCAAAATGTGAGAACATATAATATCAATTGGAAATATACAAGAAATAATAATATCATGCAACGATGTAAAGTACAACAAACACAACATAGAAACACAAGCACATATAATACAAATATTGATGAAATAAATGAGACCAGCTTGAATACAAAGTGAAGCATGAAATACCAATGCAAGCACGTAACAAGAGATACAAATATGATAATATGGCATGCCAATTTCATTCAAAGATAACGCACATGGAAACATGGTTCAAATGCAAATGCAAAGACTAAAAACAAACGATATCATATATATAAATATGCAAAATATAACACACACACACACACACACACACACACACACACATATATATATATATATATGGAGAGGTTAAGAAGTGAACCTAAAATATGAACATTTTAATGAACCTTAATAAAAAAAATACCCAATAATCCATTAATTTTAATTCTTATGTTGTAATTGGTCCGCGCCAGCGGCAACGAACACGCGTGTCGATCGATCTCCCCCCCCCCACCATGGCAGCCTTGCTTGCTGCCATAAGGGTTGCCATAGTGGTGGGGTGGGGGTGAGATGTAAAAAAAATCGATTGACACGCATGTTCGTTTCCGCTGGCGCGGATCAATTACAACATAGGAATTAAAATCAATGGGTTGTTGGGTGTTTTTTTGTTAAGGTTCATTAAAATATTCATCTTTTACGTTCACTTCTGAAACTCTCTCTCTATATATATATATATATATATATATATATAATCGATTGACACTCATGTTCGTTTTCGCTGGCGCGGATCAATTACAACATAGGAATTAAAATCAATGGGTTGTTGGGTGTTTTTTTGTTAAGGTTCATTAAAATATTCATCTTTTACGTTCACTTCTGAAACTCTCTCTCTCTCTCTCTATATATATATATATATATATATATATATATATATATATATATATATATATATATATATATAAGCAACCACAAAATGACATAAACACAATAAGCTTACACGCTAGCAAAGTATCGATGTGTCTAAAGAAGTGTGGTAAACGGAATGAATTGGTGTGAATTAGGAACAAATGAATTATGACTATTCACTCAAAAATGTCCAAGGAGTAATATGTTATTGCATTAACTTTATCAAATAAATTTTTAACCTCAAGTGACAGATAAAGTGAACTCATAAATGGACAAACAAGAACAATGCACACAAGCCTAGAATTTTTATAATTCTACAAATCAATAGCATCATGACATTTTAAGCCTAATTAGGATTCATTGTGCAAACCCATTGATCTTCAAATTTAAAACCGTGAAAAGATAAACATAGAACATTTTTCAACTCAAATCTTTTGAAGATACCAATTTTGATGATCAATATTAAAAACATGGCCTTAGCAATTTATTCTTTTTATTGCCTCTTAATTTTTTAGTCTCTTGCCAATGGTGACCTTTCATGCAAGTAAGTCCCTTTTCCATGCACATACATATCTTTCAATAAAAATCAGACAAATTCACGAGCAGTGGTTCTTACATGCATAAATCCCCCATACTCAAAAGATATGTAGATAATAAGATTGATGGAAAAACATCTCACTTATCACAAATATAACGTGTGAAGTTAAAATCTAAAAGAGCTCATGCATTTGTGTGAAGATACATATACAAAGTGAATCCATTAAGCAAATCAAAGTCGAACTACTACGCATAAGCATGATTTAGAACAATCTAAGCGTTGAAAATAAAAATCAAATGTCCTATCCACACAGAAATATGGAATGAAGTGGATTCAAATACACCAATATGTAAAACTAAACTACTCATTACACCAAAATTGAGTTTTTAGACGTTTTATGATACCAATTTTAGCAAAAACAACGCAAATGACAAATAAAATATTTTTGTATTTTTCAATAAGACCCAATAACTAAAAAATCAAAATACAAAAACTTAAACCACATACAACTAGTAGACACATATATCATGAAGTATAAAAACCAGTATATGTAAACATGTGAACACAATCAACCATTGGATATAACATGAGAAGTATCATGTTAAAGCATTCGAGAATCAACGAGTCTAACATTTAGCGGCTTAAAAATGAATTTCCTAACCCAAATAGATGAATACCTAACACATCGGGTTTTGGGAACCACAGTGACATCTAGACTTCTTAGGAACTCTTCTACGATCATAACATCTAAGGTGACGTTTCCTACCATAATGTGAACATGTGTAAACATGAAGAATGTTACTTTTGAGTTGACCTTTTGTAACTTCCTGGGCAACGGTTGACACTCTAAAACAAACATTGATATTTTCTTTAAAGGATAAAGCATTTGAATTATCGAAGTCACTACCAACACTACTTGACTCTCTTATATCATCTTTTAGACTCAAAATTCTAGACTCAAGCAGAAACATAAACTCCCCTAAAGTTTATAAACTTAAATCCTAGAAGGTTATCTTGCACCCACTCAATATAAGAAAACTTATGCCTTAGGAGTTTTCTCATATGCCTCAAATTTTCAATCAATGTATCATTATCCTTAATGACATGTTCTTTAACCCAAGAAACATTAGAGTCCTATAATTTTTTCTCTAAAATACGGACTCTATCATCACTCTCTTTCTTAGACACTTACAAGTTTTTAAAATCATGATTCATGTCCATGAGCTTCTCACGAAGGATATCTTTTTGAGTTTGAACAATTTGTAAAAATCAACTTTAGCTTTAAAACAATAATAAGTTTTTAAAGAAATTTAATTCTTTTTACAAACTTCAAATTCAAACGAGTTAATTTTTCAACATGGCTACAAAGCTCATTAAATTCATCTCGAATATCTAAGTCGTCATCGTTAAACATATCAGACAACTTATCACTAGTATGGCCCATCTAGAAAAAAATAAACAAAACCATATATATATATATATATATATATATATATATACATATATGTATAGAGAGAGAGAGAGAGAGAGAGAGAGAGAGAGAGAGAGAGATACCCAAATAACCATAAACAATACAGAAAGACAGATCTATATGGTAACTTAGTGTTTTCGCTCTGATACCAATTTGAGAAACGAGCAGATTAGATTGATTTAAACAAATTAACCCAATACAAACTTGCACCGATTAAAACAATTATTGTGATAAATCAATTGACCAATTTTATCTTTATCCTAAAATATGCATTTAGTTGAGTATATCAAGATAAAATAAAGCAATCACACAACATTCGATGTATGAGAAGAATTCAAAATAGGAGAAACCTCGAACGATCCAGCCAACGCGATTCACTATGATACATATTTAAAAAGTTAATAGATTACTTACTCGAGTTCTAGGATTTGTTGGATCCCATAATAGGTTAGAAGCGTATCCTTTGGATTTTTACCACTTTTGTTAGTGACACAGGTAGTTAAGGTAGAAATTGAAATTCCACTCTTTTGGATCAAAAGATTTTTCTCATATGGATATGAAACGAAATCAAAACCGTTGTAGTGAAATTTCTTCAATTCTTTCGCACGAAAACTAGGAGACTTAAAGAGACATCACCTCTTTTTCGAAGTTGCATTTGGTAATGTCAACTTGAGAAGTTAAAAATTTATTTATGTGAGTAATTGATTGTGGTTGGTAAGGAGAAGATCGATTTGACCAATATTGTGGTTAATCTTACGAGAGATATTCAAGCTTCATTAAAGACTCGTGAGAAATTTAAAGTCCGTGATCCCAACTTGAGAAAGATATCAAACATGCTCGGGAGGTCAAAGTAACTATAGATGACACATCTAATAAGGTTAGAAAGATTCTCCTTAGTCCCACATTAGGATTTAACGATAGCAAGGAATAGGTTACGATAGTGCATCCAATTCTAATGCCTCTCTCAAAATGGTTCTCGAGTTTGTGATGGATCCTTATGACCCTAGACCTAACCCACCTAGGAGACTTAACCTACTAACGAGATCTCGACCTACAAATTTTAACTAAGGTAGGCCCAAGACTATTTATGTTTGTTCTCATTGTAAACATAGAGGTCACCTTAAGGAGTTCTGTTTTAATCTAGGAAGAGTTTCGCATAAACGTGTTTCCTCACACAATTTCACTCATGCTTCGGCAACCACCATGGAGATTTTGAGAGTTTTCGAGGGAAAGTGGAGTTTCTAGTAAAAACTTCTCAAAGTTTGATCTAGGAATTTCAAAGGATGTCTTATCCTTTTGAGAACTCTTACCAACTAATGATTGAGGATAGTGCTTTATATAGTATAGTGTGATTACCATGTTCATATCATTTATCCCTATTGCTATATTGTCTTTCTATGTAGTTATACTTATTTTTTTTAAATTCATAAATTTTTTTGATTTTCTAAGAAAATTTTTAAAGCAAATAAAAAGATTTTTGTATTTCGTTTTTCACCATATATGGATGAGCATTTAAGATGTTCGAATCACAACCATATTTAATCCATTCATGTACCTTTTTCATGGTATTTTTATTCATGGCTTTGTTCCTTTCGTGTGCTTAATAACACGTGCCTAGCATTTCGATTTTCATTGATGATCACTTTCTTTATGCTAGACTTTATATCACCTTTGTTGCACATATGCATGAACTTTTTGAACATTGTAATTTCTTATCATATGTAGAATACGGTGTTCTCATCTCAATAGTGCTTAACAACGAACCAAATATAGTAGAGATATGTGCCTCTAAGAACCATTGCCCCGATTTCTTTTACCGAAAATTTTATTTTATGTTAAGCAATGGAAAGGGGTTATGAAAGAACATTTTTCTCTTTACATTAAAAGCCATCATTTGTAAAAAGATCGTAAAAGATTAACGACACATAAAAATAGAAGTGCCAAGTCCATTTTTTTCATTGATGCTTTTCTACATATGGGGCATTATGACATCTTCAAAATTTGAGAGTGATTTCTTAAATATGTGAGATTTTGAGGGGTTTATAAAGTAAAATATCCACGCGATTGCACACCGGACTCTTTTGAAAAATATTAAATAGTTTGGAGTTATTGCTTTGAAAAGCATTTAGATTCATGGCATGTTGCACAAGTCAACTCAATTTCATTTATGTTCAACATTTTACACCTAACTTTGTGTTATTTCTTTAGAATTATCTCTTTGAATTCGTGCGCCTATGTTATGACTGCCTAGATTGATTTTGCCCATGGATTATGTTACACAATTTCATTTCGCGATCATGATTTGAATATTTTTGTGCTATTCCATAGTGTGATGTTTTTGTAACTATATATACTTTTTATACCAATACTTTTTTTACTTGATAAAACTCAAAATTTTCAAAATAGCTGGCTTGCTTCTTGGAAATTCATGGCCCGTGATTTATTGATTATCTTTGTGATGTTATTCCATTTGGATTCGAGTGATGCTAATTCTTCATGCTTAGTTTCTTACCCTTTCTTTATTATGGATAAAAGGGGAGAACAAGTTGAGGGGGAGAGTGTCTCTTTATTTTACATTCTCCTATGGGTCACGGTATTTCTTTTATCTCATGTGTATATATCATTCCTCCTTGATGATTATTTCATTAACATCATAAGATGAAGACTTTTAGTTGAAGCCTTATATATTTATCCATTTCTATTTCAATTCGTCTTCGGTTTGTGTTTTGTACCGAAATACCCAAAGGGGGGATATTTGTTAGAGTAAGTTTTATGATTGCTCAATTTAGTTTTTATTTGGCCTCCCCTTATATCTCACTGCACCTTCATGACTACTTTCAAGTATTCGAATAAAAGAAGTTAGTGACATTTGCAATATAGAAGATCGTTCATCACAACATCATTCAATAAGAGTATGGGGGTGGTTTGGTAAAGCTTTAAATGTTTAAGGGTCCTTTTAAAATAGAATTCGTTTTTCAAAATATTTTCAAATGATTTTTAATGATTTTTTGAAATTTTTTCCAGTTCATTTTAACGACTTGAAATGTCATTTGAATGAGTTTCCATTGGTCACTAGAACGAGGTTCCTTCGCTCGAATGAATTCTGACGCATCGCCTTTTTGGCAAGAACTGGAATGTCATTCGAAGTTTCGTCAGAAGCACGCTCGATTGAGAATGTGGAGGTGGTAGTTTATTCGAACGAGTACACATGTTTTTATTTTTAAATAAATATTTTCCAAATCTTTAATCCTTTTCTCTTTATAACAACTTTCCCTATAAATAGAGATGTAGAATTAGACTTTTGTCCAAGCCTTTTTAGAGTTCTTTTTGTGATCAATCTCTAACAACTTTTCATCCAAGCCCCTTTGATCTTTAAATATCACTTTGCCAAACTAAGAAGAGCATATTATAAAGATCAAAACCTTTGTAGATATTTTCTCTACTGCTGATTTGTGGAGTTAAAGACCTGATGCTAAAGAAGAAAGGAATTGCAATTCCCGGGGTTGATTGGTGGATATCGAGGCAAGATATTCTTGCTTTGGGCGGTGCTGGACTACAACATTTTCTATTGAAGATTCAAAGACATTAATACATTAAATTTAGTGGAGATCTAAGTTATCTGTAAGTCTGTCATGGTCTATTAAGTCCTAAATAATACTGAAGTAAAGGTTTTGCCCGAAAGGGATTTTTCCTCATTCTTCTTTCCATTATGTTTGGTTTGGAATTTGGCTTCACTGTTATCGCATGTTCACTTTTAATTTAAATCAAGATAAAATTGGGTAAAAAGTGAATTTATGTGTGTAACCTAAGATATAAGTAATTCTATATATCCCATGATTTCTCAATAATCGCCCATAGTAAATTTAGTATCGTTTCACAAATTCCTTAATTTCAGCGTGCATCACCTTATTTTTTCGGTATTAGAAAGAAAACTGTTTCATAAAGTGAAAATAACCACTGAAAAAGGAGTTTGATAAATTGACCCTATCTACAATTTTGATCCTTATATGTAATGTAAGTCTTGATAAGAATCTTTATATTAAGTGTGACACCCCGCCTATTTCAATAACGGGGAATCAATCCTCTACTAAAATAAAATAAGAATATCATCTGGTTCATTCTTAGCATCATTGTCGAAAATATTTTTATTTACTAATAACCTATTAGGCCTAGTGTCAAATTTTAAAACTTTTTAACTTACTTACACAGAATTTCCATTCACAAAATCAACTACGTATATAATGAAACTCACACTCACTTGCATCAATAAATTAACCGATAACTCTCGAAAAAAGTCACAATACAATAATCCAACTAAGTAAAAGAAAAACACCTGAATAAAAATAAATACTAACTGACTGGGCGATATGCTCGATATATTTCTTAAGTACCTCCTATCTAGATCTCAAGGATATAAGTGTTTAATCAATCCTTTCAAGCATCCACAACTGCTGCAGAATCGTCTGACTAAAAGAATGGTTAAGCCAGGCACCCATGTGGCTGAGCAGCTAAAAGTTTTGAAAATATTATGATACAGCTCAGAGGCCAAAACCTTTTGAAAATATTTTGCAAGTGTTTAAAATACATTAATAAATATGTCCTTCAATCTTTCATGTTTAAACCGATGTCGTACTCCCATGAGATTGTCCTCGCCCCTCATCTATAGTGCCACTAACGCATGTTTTTTAAACATTCGAATTATGCTACCCAGGCTAACTAGTATCACTTCTCATCTTAATCCCATACGCTGCATTATGCCTAACGTATACTTTTATTTAACTTGGAATTCACATTAAAATTTCACTTCTACTTATTCATTATAAATATCATTTATAATCTTATCAATTCATTTCACATAACTTCACTAGTTATTATTTCAATATTCCCACATTAGTGTCATGTACTCATATATATTTATGTCACATTTATATACGTATTTACACATAGCATTCTCGAGTTGTCCTCTTAATGCATATAAATCTACTATTCGTAATATTCTTTAATTCATCCGTATATATATATATATACAAATCACATAAAGTATGCAACACATATATCTCTCGCGATATAAGTATAAATATAATCCCTCCGAGCATTACCTCACTGGATTGCAACCGTCCCTTCGAACATTACCCCATTAGATGTAAATCTCTAGTGTGTTATCAGGCTCAAAGGAATGCACACCTCAACTTGGGCCACCCAGTCGGGGTCTCTCCACTTAACCTAAATCGTAACGTAAATCGGAGGTAGTCATAGTCATACATTCGTGAGTCATAACCATACCACATTACCCGCACTGGATTCAAAACTCGCATAGGGTGGTCGTACGACAGACTTATGACCCGGGAGCCGATACTACACCTATTGGGATTCTCGAAGATTGATTGCCCACTGTGCGCAACCTTCACCGATAACATCCACATATATCAATCACACACAGATATATTCAAACACACGCACACACACACACACACACACACACACATATATATATATATATATATATATATATATATATATACACACACACACACACACATATACATACTAGGGTATGCCCGTGCCTGAAGGCACGATACCAATTTTCAAAAATGTACGTCGTTGATTAGTCCATACGTCGTATTTAATTCACAACAATAATAATAGTCCATTTTGGACCTCATATAATACGTCGTAATGGCACAATAAACTATTTTAGTAATTTATTATTCCTCAAATTTATTACTTTTAATCGTTTCAGAGTAGTTGCGAATTTTATACACGAAAGGAAAATCAAAACATTGATTCAAAATTGACATTTTTGAAGACGAATATGTCAAGATTTTCTTTCATGAACGTGTTATGTTCTTTTCAAAATTTTGACTTGTGTTAAAAATGTAAAAGAGTTAGTATTTTAAATAGATTAAAATTTTGTAATTATTATAAATGGGGAGGAGGTTGAAAAATTAAACATTTTAAAAATAATAAAGAACATGGGACAATCCACTAAAGACAACTCAATTACCCAAAGATAAATACAAACTTAGAAACTCGGTCTATCTCCATAGAGCTTAAAAACTTATGTTATATTAAATTAATTTGATATAACATAAGTTTCATTTTTTATTTTAAAAAATGGATGTTATTTTTTATCGATAAAAAATTGGCGTTATTTATATCAAACAAAAAAATTGGACATCATTTTTTTTAATAAAAACTCGACGAATTAATCGTGTCATTAAGGATCAAGTTTTTCACCTAACATTAATACAATAACACAATTAACTCATAATTTTACTCGTATTATTCGTGTCAAATAGTATTTAATGTGATGTTAAAATTATAAGTTACATTATTCGTGTCGTGTATTAAAGTCTAAAAGAATTAATAATGTATTAAAGTCAAAACTTACTTTCTTGAAAAAAATATTTTTTTTAAAAGTTCTATCTTATAAAAAAAATTATAAAACAAACTATAAAAAAAAATATTTTTATAAAAATTTGTAAAAACAAATTAAAAAAATATAGAGAGTTTATACTAAAAGTTTCGTCGAGTGTATATTAAAAAATGAATGTTTTTTTATATAACAAACGTCAACTTTTTTTTAACATATATAAGGAATGCTCGTGCCTGAAGGCACGATGAAATTTTCAAAAGTACGTAAGCGCAAAACGGCAAAAATTTGATTCCCCAATAAAATAAAGTACCATTTTATAAAAATTGGTCATAATCTCATTCGTTTATCGAACTATCCACCCTACTAAATATATCCCCCACAAAAATTATTAGAATAAGAGTTTGTTCTTCTCTCAAGCGGATAAAATTATTCAATGTCTCCACGCATATTGAGGATTATTTCAATTCCACGACAAAAATGACATTTCAAACTCCAAATCCACATGTTTTATATAAACCAAAACTATATGCTAAAAAGGTTTGAAAACAATGGTATGAATAAACTAAAAATAAAGCATTTTAAAAGTATGTTATTTCACGATTTGAATTAGTTCTTCATCTATTTGGCACACTTCATGACTACAGAATACAACACGCGTCGGGCAAAAAAAATTACATTCCTTCAACTACTAACCAAAAAATTGTTTGTATCGAGCTAAAATTTAATTTTACATGCCTTCATTTACATATATTATGTTGGAATACATTTATCTAGATAAAAGTTTACAAACATTGACAAAATGAACATCACAAACAAAATAATGAAAAAGAGAATTCTAAATGAGATTTAAATTATGCTAAATTTGAAAATGAAAAATAATACATAAAGTGGGTGAACAACAAACACCAAATTCTATTACATGGTTTACATGTATCATAAAGTTTTACTATATGTTCAACAATTACATCCAAAGAAGAATGAAATACAAAAGAAACATAATCTAACCCAAATGCAGTGCAAAAACCTGAGAAATTTCCAATGTAGACCATTGAACTTACCATCTGACTCCTGCAAAATGATTGCACAAAACTTAAGTTGAAATGGGCATGTACAACAAAAATGAAAATAAAAAACCCATCAGGTTTTCAGTTAAGTACCATCCAGTATGATCACAAATTTATTCATCAAGTGTAAGTTTCATATTTGTATTGTCAAGTTCTAACTATTATCTACATAAGAAATCACTAAAAGAATAACTAAACATTTTTCTTAACACTAAGCATGAAGCCAACTTTATAGACACCACCACGGTTTAGAAGTACTTTATATAACCAATCCATAACACCAACATCACAAACTTAGGCTGAAAATAAGTTATTGAGAGTCCAAATCTCCCCTAAATAAAGGCTTAAGCAGATGCAGTCGATGTTGATGTAAAAAATTAAATCATATCTAATTATTTAATCACAGATAAAATAAATGAGACATAGAAGTTTTAAAGTAGTTCAGCCTTATAAGAATGGCCTACGTCCACTGTTTCTGTTATTGATGATTGTTTGGGAATTCTCGATTACAAGTTCTATCAAGAAATTCCGGTCCCCTTACAATGAGGATTGTACAATGTATTTGTAGCCCTGAGTCTGTAATGAGAAAGGGTAATACATTAAATGATGTACATATGAAAGGGTAATACATTCAATGCCCCTTAAGCGTATGCGTCTGAATGATAAGCATTTAATTAATAGTCAAACTGTTGGTTATCCTACTATTAATGCTTTGTTCGAGGTGCAGCTCGGACCGCCTGAGTTGCTTGGACCGCCTAAGCTTCTCGGTACTCAAGAATTCCTCGGAGAGTTCTTGTTCCTCGGAGCGTATGAGTTACTCGGGGAAGCAGTGTTCCTCATCGTAGTACGGTTCCTCGGAACGTCTGAATTCCTCGGAAGTATTTGTTGTTGCCACATATATTTCCACGTGTCTTCATTCAATTGGGCCATGTCAGCAGACTAAATTTGGTATCAACAGTCGCAAACTTAGCCAGCTTTTTTTTAAAGTTCTCATGTTATCATAGGTTTGATCAGCCTTTCGCTTTTGACCATACTACCCACATTATTTGAGGGGAATACTGGACTACGGAATGTTCATGCGATCTTGGTACCTGAACATAATTAATTTCAGGTAATTACAACATATTCAATTCCTATAAAAAAAATACCAATAGCTTTGATCGTGTGAGTGAATGGAATTTACCTCTAGAAACACGAATCAAAGTCCATATCGAAGAGGCATCTTAGCTCATGTTGTGCACTTATTTTTGGTTCCAATGTCCAGTAAATCTGAAAATACAAACCACCATTTTGTTTACAGTATAAAAAAATTGTACGAATATTAAAACATGATTGTCGACAGCTATGCACATATATATAAGATTGTAAATACTGTTATTATTTCAAACAACAATTTGTCAAGCTTCAAGTTCATCTGGGGTTACTGCTGCTTCATTTGGGGACATCATCATCTGCACGAAGCTAAGTAGAAACATCATCCATAGTCGAGTTTAGTTGTGCCATCTTCTTAGTTATAAATTTCGACATCTTCTCATCAAATATTTTGTTAGCTCCTTCTAGTGCCTTGCTCATGGTGAAGTGACAATGTGTTTAGCCACTCCAAGGACCCATAGGTTGAGCGCAACCAAAACATAGTAAGCATCCCCCATGTGGCACGCACAAAATAACGAAATTTCACCTTTGTTAATATTGTGATTCAACTGGCAGCTCATCATGTAGAGTACAAATAAGATCCTTACCATGGTCCTCATAGTAAGCATCCCTCGTCGTATGTTATGTAGAGTACAAATAAGATCCTGCCCATGAACCCCATAATAAGCATCCCTCATCGTATGTTATGTAGAGTACAAATAGATCTTGCTCATGGTCCCCACCCCCGCCCATGTGCGCACACACGCACAACTCACGGTTTGTGCTAGTTAGTTGGTAACTTATTAATTAGTGAAACAAATAATCAACTTCATGAACTGTTCTTCTATTGAATATTTTTGTTCGTAATTGAAGTTTGACCTGATATTAAAATGCAATACTCACTGCATTTCTATTTATTTACTTTTTGTTCTATGATTGTTTAGGAGAAGCATTTGTTTACTGAAAACACTTGGAGTGGAGTCCACACCCCAGCTAGCTGATCTTATAAACTTCTACAATACGAATTATAAACACTCTTCACACACCATGCATTAAGACTATTAATGACATAGGTTAAAAAATCATGTCTTAATGAACAAACTTTCAAAGAATCAGTAGCTTAGAGGACCAAATGAAATTTGTCGTGATAAATCATAACGAATTTGGTATCAAGTAATTAAACATGATTAACCATATATGAGATCGAATTTATATGATAAAATTATGAAGGTGCAAGTAAATTTCCAGAACTCTAATATTTAGCATATTATATTATATTTATATTTACTATGGCGATTTAGACCATTGGTCATTTATTGGTCCGGCTCCAACACATCTATTGTTATTTCAAATAAAGAACAGAGAGATAGAAACCAAGCACAAAAGACAGCTAAATGCATTTTTCATATTAAACTAATAGTCCCTAGATGTGTATTATTTAATTATTAAATATCCACAAAGAGTTTCTAATTCTAAAAATGTATATATCATGAGACACACCAACCATGTAAAATATTTGAAGGTATAAAAAGGAAAGTAGAAACTTGAGATTTCATATAGGTAAAGCAAATTAAAGTGTAACTCACCCCATGATTCATAGTTGCCTTTTCCAAGTCTTCATGAGTCTTCTAGTCACTAAAAAGAAAAACATTCATAACTATACAATTTACAATATACAAACATAACATATCACATGTAAGGCATTAACAACTTTCTAAAATGTACTTAAATTGAAACCTAGCCCACCTCCTCCTTAGTGGCTTGACTACTCTGTTCAAATGACCTATGGGAATTAGATCTGCAAATACAGTTAAAAAAAATTAGTCTTTCAAACAAAAAAAATTAAACAGGGGAAGAGAGAATACACCAAAAACACAATATGGTTTGAACAAAAAATAAGTACCAAAAACTGTAGCCGTTTTTTTAACTCCAAATGACTTTATTTCGAACTTGAAAACATTATATCCGAAAAGTATACAAAACAGAGATGCCTTGAACTAAAAGTATACAAAAGACCAACCCTCAAAAATTACAAAATTAAAAAAAGAAAAACTAATCCGTAAGACTAATCTGGAAACCGATATACTAAACTGTTAATTGACACATACAGTATAACTGACATAAACAAAACACTTTTTTTACAAATCTCGGAAACAAAATCAAAATTCACTTAAATAACAATGCTGAGCCAAGGTTATGGAGTTTAATGACAATAGAATTTACATGTGAAAGCCAATCCATAAATATATAAAAATAAACGGTCTAACTATAACCCCCTAATTTTTTTCTCCATTTCGACCTCATTTCCGTATGACTCTGCTAACTAAACAACACCAAACCATAACAAAAATTACACCATGTTAGTGTTAAACTGTAATTCTTGCCAACTGGAACAATGGATTTAATGTCTCAACTGTTTAATCAGGTGAACATACCAACTCATATGTTTCTCTGCTATGTTTGATTATTGAGTTTAGTTTAATCAGGTGAGCGAGCACTCATTCTAAGAGTCACCAATGAACCGTAATACTTTCCATAAAAATCAAGCACAAACTTGAAAAACTAAACTCAATAATCAAACATGAAACATGATGAGAAAAAAAGGAGGGGGATAATCAAACATAAAATAATCGATTTAATGTGTTTATTTGCTAACATCTATGAAAAAAACCATTGCTATGCAATCATCTGCGAACAAAAGTATGTGAAAAAAATATGCTAACATCTGCGAACATAAGCATACGGCTACGAACATATAACAGTGAACACAATTAATAAAAAATGGATTTCAACTGCTTAGGATGAATGTAAATACTAAACAATTTAAAGAAGATGGTGAAATATCACTCTCTTAGAATTGATTATATATTATGAATCTAAGTTAAAGAAAGAAAATATAAATAATCAAGTTACCATATGTTATCTACAAACATACATATGTATATATATATCTATATAAGAGAGCATCTTGGGCAGCAGGGGCTGAATTTTGGATCTGCTTTGGATCTTTTTTAGGCTAAATTTGAATTTGTTTGAGCTGCCATTCCAGTAAAACCACCACCACTGCCATTCCACTGGTTTGGATCTGCTTGAGGATGAATTTTGTTTACCGGACTATGCCCTTAGAAAAGTTGAATGCTCTGTCCACACAATTGAGTTTTGTACAACACTCGTAAAGATCCCTTCGCATACTCCTCTCAACAGAGTGAATCAATCAAAGTACCTGAAGAATATAAAATCAATTTAAATCCAACAGAATAGATCTCTTCTGAGAAATCAATTTAAAATCAATCATCCTTAATTCCTTGGCATTTATGCAATAGCTCTTTAGAAATCTCTTCCGAGAGATCTATTCGTCCAGGGCCTTCAACTCATCAAGAAAAGCCCGCCCAGTCCCGTCATTGGGACCCTTACTCTTCAAGAACTGTTCAGATGGATCCTTGATTTGTGTATGGTGAGTTCTATAGTCATTTGACAAACATAGTTGCTGAAATGAAAGATTTGATTTTGATGGTTAAGGCTCGTGTTAGAGCACAGTCAAATGAGACTTGCTGCATTGAGGCTTTTGCTTGTTGAGGCCTGAGGCTTGCTGAATTGAAGTTAACGCATTTCGAACACAGTCAAATGAGATTTTGATGCTTGAGGCTTACTGAATTGAGGTTAAAGCATTTCGAAGAGAGTCAAATGAGATGAAAATATGGAATAAAAACATAGATCTAAAACCAAGTTCGTTATAATGAAATAAACCCACAAATTTGATCTAACCATATTCCCCTTAGCGCACCATCTTTTTAAAGATGTTCGTGTCCAGTGTCTGTGTGCAGTAGGAGACTGAGAAATCAGAGCAAAACCAATCAAGAATCATATTAGTTAGCATGTAGGATACATCTAAATTTAAGAACTTAAAAACTAACACACGGTGTTATGAGTAGAGCAAATACATATAAAGTTGGACCGCATAAGGAATCCGCATTTATCAAATTAGAAAAATGACATGTAATGGATGAAAACTAAAGAAATGTAAACTTGGATGTCTCTCGGCTCATCAGACCGCTCAGTCGACTCCGCCCTTGCGATGGATCTAGGTCTATGTCCACTGGTTCATGTGAATGTGTCTCAGGCCAAGGAAGTGGTGGATACTTTGATGGTGCTATTTCTGGGGTTGTTGAGACGGACGCATTTGTTGAATTACCAACAGCTGGGGATGGTGTATGTAAGTGCAGAAGTCTTGGTGCAGTTGCATACCAATAGCTGAGGCTGCTGCATACCAATTAGTGGAGCACTTAAATAATGAATAGGAGATATGGACGACATGCATACCTTTGGCGTAACAAATAAACTAATAAACTAATTTAACAGCCCAAAAAGTATATCCCAACTTAATTTCTCTGCAAATGGCCAATAGAAGATAATAATAACTGAAATATTGTGTCCACCTATAAATAGAAAGGAAAGTATATCAAGGAAAGTATAATAGTAGCTGAAATACTTTGTGTCCACCTATAGGGTGGTGCACGAAGTAATAAAAGTCGTGTAGTACCTATGAAGTGGATCCGATTGCTTGACATCGAGTAAACATGTCATTCTTTAATCATGCATATGAGGTCGAAGGCATCAATATTCGCACCGTTAAAAAGTGTCCCGCACTGGTTATCCTCAAGGCACAGCTATCGCATAGCTGGTGACCTGAGAGTAGCAACTGTCGCAACTGATTTCAACGTTTGATGCAATTCTGATGCTTGTACGGACTAAGGCCCTTTCAGCTGTCCAAAAAAAACATGTATGTGTCAAGAGGGTAGGGTAGCCATCGACCATATAACAATTTCCATCATAAACCAACAAACATCAAAACAGAACCAATATAACAATTTTTATCACTTTAAACCACAATATAAGACTAATACTTGTAGAAAATTCAAACTTCACTTCATATGAAGTTCAAAGGAAATATTTCACTTCCCACTTTCATTCATTTTTTTCCATAATTTATAATGAGTGTATTCTCACTAATTTCTGTCATTCTTTATGTCTGAATTTATGCTAGAAATGATGGTAAAAAAATGAATACATAGTAAAGGAAAAAGTATACATCATAAAAAGAGAGAAACAACATTCTTAACATGAGTTACTAATGTAGAATAAAATAAAATAAAGAAAAACACTGACAAATTGAAATTGAAGTTGACATTCTTAACAAAACACAACAACATGGGAATTTGATGTCTTTTAAAACTCAATGAGTTGTAAAACCTCACCACACTTTTAATACTCAATGAAATCCTTTTAAATTCAAATAACATTTACAATAAGGAAGGATACTTGGAGAAGGTATGATTTGATGTATGGATTTGATGAGTTTCCTTCAATATGAGCCTTGTGTGGGGAAATACCTAAGTGCAATATTAAAACCATGTGAATAAAAAAAACATAATAAAAATCATGAAGTAAATTCATTGAAATTAACTAACTTGGAAAAAATATCTAACAAAACATCTGATGTGATCTCTAAAATAATTATAGTGCACGGTATGCTTAAGACAATAACTCATATTCAAAAATATAATACCAATGAACATTGCTTCCAATTATCAAAATCATTCAGTTTATGGAATAGATGAAAACAGGGAGAGTATCTTAAACCATCACATATATGCCATCATAGGTATTCTGACTTGTATTTGTAAAAAGAAAGTACCTCGGATACTCCATCACAGATATGCTATCATAGTTCATGATTTCTCCCATTTTTGGTCCATTCAGTCCGTTAGTTAAGTTGATCTTCGTATCGAAGCCATTACTAACTACAAATATAAGAAGTCTATTACATATTGTTCGGTTAGAAAAACAAATATGGAATAAGAAAATGAAATGGCCTCGACTTATTCCTTATCTTCTCTTTCTTCGAAGCCTCTGTGATCATTCTAAATACTCCAAATACATGGAATAAGAAAATTCAAAATCCAAACACATAGAACACCACTTAGTTTGGGCAAATACATGGAATAAGTACAACACATGAAATTATACAGAAAATCAAAGTAAATACTTAAAAATGAAATCAATGTAGACAGTACGTCTATTAGTACGCCATAACACAATCATATTAAATTCATTGTCTTCCCCTGCTTTAAATGAAGAAGTGCGTAAATATGAGATCATCATAATAATAAAAACTTAATTAGTAACATTAAACCCAATAATATTGAGGTTGGGGAAATTGAAAATCAGGCTTCAATACAATGACTAAAGAATGACCATAGGTTACACTCATGCACTTGAATAAACACAGGTTACACCATGCACTTGAATAAACATAGGTTACACCAGCTATAACTATGACTAAAGAATGACCAAAATAGTATAAAGATATATCTCACAATATTCGTTGAACTACACTGGGATGATTGATCATCAAATTAGAAGAACAGTAACCAAAAGTGCTTGAACACCTGAATACCTGCTATGTCCAAGAAATCAAAATAGAAGGTGAGTTCAAAATAGAACACCTCTATGTCCAAGCGTGTTGTTTATTTGAATACCTGAACACTAGAATACTTGTATTCAAGCGTGTTGTTTGCTTGAATACCTGAATACCTGAATAAACCCTTAAATCCATTACAAACCCATTAAAAACCCTAAATTACAAAACCCTTAAATCGATTACAAAACCTATAACTACAAACATAAACCCTTTAAGGGCTCGTTTGGTTCGAGGTTTGGCAAGGGAATGGGAATTTATAATTCCAGGAATTCTAAGTTCCTGAAATCTTCAATTCCTTTCCATTGTTTGATTCAAGAAGGAATTCCTTTTTCCCGCCATCTAAAATCCCTTCTATGTAAACTGTTAAAAAGATATTAAATATATACTATTTTTTGAAAAAGTTTAAAAAAACGTGTTTTGTTACACTTTTATTTAAATATAAACTGTTTTTAGTAATTTTTTTTAATTCTTTACAAAAAAATAAAGTTGTAAAAAAACAGTTTTTAAATAAAAACAAAAAAAAAATTTTGAATAACTTTTTTTATTAATCTTTCCTGAAAAATAAAGTTGTAAAAAATGGTTTTTTTTTCCGTTTTTTTCCTTAAGCAAAAAAACAATTTTTTTTTGTTGTAAAAATACAGTTTTTTGAATGTTTTTATATCTCTAATAAATAAAAAACAGTTTTTTTAATGTTTTTATTAGAAATATAAAAACATTCAAAAAACTATTTTTGTACAACAAAAAAAATGCAAAAATAAAATTGTTTATATATAAAAACTGTTTAACAAAACACATTTTTTAATGTTTTAAACAAATAGCACATATTTAAAACATTAAAAAATGTGTTTATTAAACATTAAAAAATGTGTCTATATAAATAAAAATGTGTTTATATATTAACATATTAAACAGTTTTATTTTGAATTTTTTTGTTGTTGTACAAAAACAGTTTTTTGAATGGCGAAAAACATTTAAAAACTGTTTTTTATATATTAGAAATATATATTAACATTTTATTTATAAAAAATCAGTTTAAAGAAACATTTAAAATATATTTTTATAGTTTTAATCTATAAAACACTGTTAATATATTAAAAAAAATGTTTATATATGAAAAACAGTTTTAAAAAACACGTTTTTTAACTTTTTAAAAAAATAGTACATATTTAAAACATTTTTAATAATTTATATAAAAAATTATTTTTTAACTTTTTTATTTAAAAAAAAGAGTTTTAAAAACATTTAAACATTTTTGTAATATTTTTATATATAAAAACTGTTATTAAAGAAAAAATGTTATAGTATAAAAATGTCATTCTTTTTTTATATATAAATGGTGTAAACTATTTTATTTCCTATTAAATGAAGCGAGAGAACGTCACTTGAATATGAGATAATGAATCATTAAATGAAGTGAGAGAACACTTCTTAAAAAACCATGTGATTGGACAACATCAAACCTTGATGTCGTTGAACACATCAAAAAAAAATTCGAGAAAGAGAGAGTGTGTATGTGTATGTGTATGTGTATGTGTATGTGTATGTGTATGTGTATGTGTATGTGTGTGAGAGAGAGTGTTTATGTGTGTGAGAGAGATAGAGAGAGCATGTGTGTGAGTGAGAGAGAAAGAGAGTGTGTATATGTATGTGTGTGCGAGAGAGAGTGAGTGTGTGTGTGAGAGTGTGTATGTGTGTGTGTGAGAGTGAGAGAGAGAGAGAGAGAGAGAGAGAGAGAGAGAGAGAGAGAATGTGTGTGTGTGTATGAGAGAGAGAAAGTGTACTTATGAGTTTATGTGAAATGGTATTTTTGTCACACCACAAAAGTAAGGTAATATGTCTGGGAATATAGGATTACCCCCATTTTAGAGGGGAAAGGAGAATCCAATTTCGTGGGAATTCTAAATTCCAGGAATTCTAAGTTCCCCCTTAAATCTCCAACCAAACATTGTAATTCTAAATGAGGGGAATTCTAAATTCCAGGAATCCTAAATTCCCTTTCCAAACCTCGAACCAAACGAACCCTAAATGAAATAATACCTTTAGAACCTTTAGAATGCCAAATGACTTCTGAAACCAAACAACACGAACAGAGGTGGGTGCTTGCCAAAAAAGTGAGGGGAGACTGATACCGAGATGAAACCGGGAGAGAGATCGTGAGGGGGAATTAAAGTGGGAGATTGGAATTAGTACCCAAACCCAAGAAACCCAAATATTTCAAAAACCTAACCTTGTCATCGGAGCACCGATAAAGAGAAGGAGAAATGGAAAGAGAGGGATAGTTGTTCTTCCCACGATTGATAAGAGAGAGAGAGAGAGAGATAGGTGTACTTGGTTAGTGTCAAAAAGGTTCCAAGGCAGTAATTTCCTATTTTATTCGTGTATTTGAATTTTGGTAAGAGGAGGAAAGGAAATTAAGGGTTAAAAAAGAGGGGGAACTCAAATATATAAGGGGAAAAAATGGTAAGAAGGGTATTTTAATCTCAACCATTGGATCGTTGTCTTGTTGGCTTCGATCTGAACCGTCAAGTGTCTTACCATATTATGAATAGTGAAAATACCATTGTAACTTATTATATATATATATATATTGTCTCTGTACCCGTATATATAAAATAAAAACTGACTAGCCATGCATGGCACTCGTACCACTGTCCTAAATTCTTCAAGTCTAAATCCGACTCCCAAATCCATAAGTAGTCACTTAATTATTATTGTATCAGGATGATATTTTATTCTAGACACTAAGTCCATCTCAATCCAACCCGCATCCTAATACCATTTGAAATTCCCATTCGAATCCATTATTATTTTTCGAGTGTCGTTCATCCTAAACACTCCTAAATCCATACCCCGGTTTCATTCCCATTAACCTCAAGGTAATATTATATTTAAAAAATACCCGAAGTCCTAAACACTTTCTATAGACCTTCCAAAATAATTCGGATCCCAACCGAATCAATAACACTTCAAAAGACCTAAAGTAGCTGAGCAGGGCAGTCGAATAGAGTCAAAATCAACATTTATAAGCCTGTTTTAAAAATACAACAAAATCAGATCCAAAAATTATCCAAATCACCAATTTGACTTCAGATTTGGATTTTACATGAAAAATTGAGTCAGATATGAGTTTTGAGTTTTTCTCAAATATCTTTCGAAATAATTCAAAAAAAAGATATAAAATTCTTCAAAGTGACTATTTTCATTCCTCTTAGTTTTTGCCTACTTGAGTTTCATTTTTGGCCTCTCCATTTTCTCTTCTTACACTTAAAATTATCCTTAACATTACTAATCATCAATATATATCAATTGATCGAATAAATCATTTACAACATGGGATCCAACATTAATTATCCAAAATTAATCCTCCTTAATTCTAATACCCCTATTTTACTATTTTTCCAGATTTATAATTTTAAGATCACATCTATTCAGCACAATTCAATTTTATATGTTTTATTAAGATTTCACCTTTTATATGAACTAAATTCAGATTTCATATGAGATAGATAATCACTTTTATTTCTATAGATTCATCCCCCAAATCCCATTTTTGTAATGTGAATCCCACCAAAAAGTTCATATTTATTTTTCACCAATCATGATATGAAATAAAACACAACATATAATATCAAAGAGTGTGAAACATCTTGCCTCAAACCGTAGAGAATTCTGAATCTGCTCCTTGAGATCCCCTTTGCGTGTTGATTCTTGCCTAATTTCCCCAAATTGTCTCTTGAGTTTCTCCCTTGAATTTACTTTCTCCTTTGGCTATCTCTCAAGCCTAGGTAAATTAGAACGGGTATATGTCTGCCTCTCACCTCTAACAACCATTAATATCCCCTAAATCCCATTTTAGGTTAAGTTATAATATTAAAATGACCCGAATACCCCCGTACAAGTCCCTTATAGCTTAAAAAGTCCTCAGAACTCGATTACAACCCCAGAGTTCCTAATTCTGACTATATCAACCCATCCCGGATCTTTGTTCACTCAAAATCACCGTCCGAGTCACTTATCATAAATTTACCATCTTATTCCTAACACGACTCTATACGCGTGTCCCGAATAAGATCTTTTCAATCGTCGATTTTACCCACTTACGACATAATATAAAATGATACAAATTCATTTACTTATCCCACAAGTGAATATAATAACATATAAATATTAATCGAATATTCTCTAATTAATATTTATTCAATTTTCTTTGCTTCTCAATTTAGTTAAATTACCGTGACACGTGTAATTTATATATTCTAAAAAAATAAGGGTGTTAAATTATGTAAATCCTTTCGTTATTTATCACATATATATCCTGTGTATCAAATTGATTAAAAAAAACAGCATTACCTCTCTTAGCACGAATGTATTTTCGTATAAGAAAATATACCATAACTTAATCCTACAAAAAATGTAACATCTTATTTGACCTTTCAAAATTAGGGTAAAGCCATGAATTCTTGTGAGATAGTTCGGCTTACGATTAATGTCAGGGATTCTGAGATGGAACCCCCAAGATGATGTTTTTTTATGCTATTTTGAAATTTTAACAAATAATTTGTCAAACATTATATAATAAATGTGAAAGTACCACATTACATATATAAGATTGTGGTGTGTACAATACTTAGAGTATAAACAACTTCTCATTTAAATCAACAAAAGAAAAAAAAATCCTCAAAAGAAGACCGCATTAGTTCTGGACAAAAGGACAATGTTTTGCTTATATTTATATACTCATTCAATCCTAAATTAAATTTTTATTTTCCATTTTGGGTTGGCCCAAATCAAGAGCCCCCCTTCGTTTTTAATACCTAATTAATAAACCAAATTCAACAATAGTAAATATATATTTTTTTATCTCAGCCATTCATTTTGTGTATCTTTAATCTTTTTGAATTCTAAATAGAGGCTTAATATGGAACATAGGAAGTATATAATTTAAAACTTAAATTTATATCTATTTCTTGCCCCTAAACATTTAATTACAATGTTAATCGTATCTTTACATATAATTTGGTTTTTACACTAAATTTAGCTTGATACTATATATGTATTTAAAAAACAAATTAGAGGGGGCTTGATTCCCCCTTGCACCCATGGTGGATCCATCCCTATTCAAAATCAAAACCAAATCTTTTGTTCATTTTTTAGAATGCCCTTACAGTGTGTTTTTAGGCAAAGACAATAAGTTTAGATTTTCCAAATTCTATTGATCGAAACTTTAAATTAAATTTACCTAAATTAACTTAGCACCGATTTTAAACTTTTCTTGTGGAAAACTAATTTATCGATTTTATATTTTTATCCTATAACATGCATACAAGGTTATAGCAGATAAAATAAATAAATCAATCCACAAGATGCTGATGTACGAGGAAAAGTACAAAAGGAAAAACCCCGGACAACCCACCCAAACAGATCACTATGATACGGTTTTATAAAGCATAGATAGTAGACTTACACAATGACTCGATCACCGACATGCCTTGAATATTTTCTATCTTCGGCCCCTCCTCCACATTGAAAGGTAAGAATCCACCCACGCAAGCTGTCATAACACACGAGTCCACACGCGCCTTGGTATCCATCGATGAGGATTAACAATCATCATACATCGTAAATAGCACACACGGAGTCCACTGCATGAAATAAGTTCTTTCCAGGTGAAAGAAATAAACTTTGGTGCCAGATAACAAGATCTCGAAGCATAGGAATTATGGAACTTGGATATTTGAAACGTAAAGGGTGAAACCTTGGGTTTGGAACTTTGTAAACAGGTAGGAAATTATTTTTCGTCAAAAGTTCTTAAAAATTATGAGTCCACAAAGCCATAAATACTGTTTTCATGAATTTTGAGGTTGTGGGATATTCGAACGAAAAACTAGGGTCATTAGAATGAGAATTGCATCTTGTTTGAACGAAAACCTTAGTTTGTTCGAACGAGAATGCAATATCGTTTGAACTAACTTCAAATGATCTTCTTACGATTTTGGTTATAATATGAAGAACACCATCGTTTGATGTGCATTTGATCTTTCTTCTAACGAAATCCCATTAGTCATTCGAATAAAAACTCTATTTTCGTTCTAGCGAGCATATTTCTCATTTGAACTCGGAAAATATTTTTTTTCCTCAGAAATATAAAAATAGTTCCAAACATTTTTTAAATAAAAAACTAGCACCCATAAAATATTTCCAATGACTGATAATTAATACGCATGCATACCTCTGAGATCCTCGATACACGTGAAGACAATGTTGGCACTAAACACGACATGACATATCCAATATTTGAAGCTTGGCATCTACTGTGACACCCCGCCTAATTAAATATCGGGTGTCAGTACTTTATTAAATTAAATCAGAATATCCAGTTGGTTCATTCTCAGCATCACTATTGAAAATAATTTCTTCATTAATTCACCTAATAATTAATTAAGCTAGTGTAAAAAACTTTTCTAGTTTTAATTTAATTAACAACATTCCACAATACGGAATAATAATAGGAAACATCATAACATAGCTGAACTAAATGTAACAAGAATAATTGTGACTGGAATAACTCTCCAGTTAAAATATTTCATTACCATCAATTATTTATGATATCAACAGTACTGACATAAGTAATTACAATCTCTGGAATAGGAATGAAATGATTAGAATCCTGGGCGACATGACCTAAATGAAAATAGATACTACAGATGTGTGAATCAACATAATGGAAGCATCTAACAAAGTCTGCATCTCCATTAGCATCTATAACCCGTCGAGACATCCATATTCTATGCCGGCATCCCTAATACTGGACACCTAATGTACAAGATAAAATAGAGAAGAGAATATGCAAGGAAACGGGTCAAAGCCCGATTGTAAAAGATTTTAAAAATAGCAAGTGCTAAACAAGTGCAATTAAGAAATTATTATGTACGTGTTAGCTTTCCGGCCTCTCGCTTGAGAGTTATCACCTCTCATCTAGTGCGCACGCCTAACGTACCTTATTATTTCCCAAATTAAGATTTTCAATTATGATTCTATCCCATATTATTTCCCCGTACATCCCACATAATACATAAGATAATTAAACATGTTCATTTCTCTTTAATATGAACTCGGCTTTCACAGCTTTAGGATTAAGTACTCACTTACTTAATTCAATCAAATCTCATTATTCATTTTTATCTACAATTTCACATAGTAGATTTCATCAAAGTATATATTTTAATCTACAAATTCACACAATAGATTACATCATAGTATATATTTTAATCTACAAATTCACACCATAGATTACAATATAGTATATATATTCATCACATTATTATACATACTAATACGACACCTCCTAGACACAGCTGCGGTGCATGCATACTCTGCTATCATGTACTGATACATCTCTCACTGCATAGAGGACTATTGGTTCGACATCTCTCACGAACCTTAATTAGCATAACACACAATATTGAAGGTGAGATACTCCCCAGCCAAATGATTCATACGTTCCCATTCAACCGTCAAAACTATCATTCACACCGACAGCACATGTCCAAGGTCCTATGCCCAGGGTACGAATCTAAAATCCTCCCAAATGGTCTCATCAGGATAAGATTGTCCACAACGCGAAACCTCCACCCCAATAGCAAGTAGCATAGGAATGTCATACAAACAATAAATAATAATATACGTAATCACCCCACCTATATGCAATAACAATAGGGCACACGCACAACCCTCATAAATATTTCCATGCATAGTATATTTATCTATAATATCCTACGTATTTATAGATTATGACTTTACTTCTCAAATTATATTCCTGAGCTTCTCTCATCACTCGAAGAGTAATCATTTATTCCTCAAGTTCAGTAGGCAACATCTACGCCCTACTGGTCTATGTCATCACAACTCCCGAATTTCTATGAATTAAAATTATCTTTAATTAGGTTTATTTATCCATAATCCCTATTTCAAATTTAACCCTTTATTTCATCTCATAGACTTAATCCCATATAAGCCTAAGGTTATTCCAGTAATTAATGACCCTCTTACTACTGGTACTAACCTTAAGTTATCCTTTATCCGATTTAAACCTCAATTTATATAACTCTTCACCGTAATTCATTACATTAACGCTCGTTAATTTTCCCCCATTCAATCCCACACATAATAATGTTTTTTCGGGTCTTAAGTATATCCTACTGCCCTTCCCCAAGTCCCATTATGTTCCATTAATAAACATCAAAGATTTCTAAAAGTTGGGATTAATCGAAACTTAAAAGGAAACAAATCAAATTTCCAGGTCGGTCTGCCGCCCAAATTTTTGTGCGATTTTTAAAACGGGACCATGCCCGTGAGCCTGGTTACAAGTCCAACCGTAGCTTTACATATATTGCAAATCTAATTTTTCCAGGCTCGGTTCCCGTCCGTCATTTCATTTTGCATTTAGGTAAACTTAATACAACTGAGAACTTAATAAACATAATAATCATGCTGAGACCCGTCTCTAGTCTTTTCCTCTCTATTTTTCTCAAAAAGTATCCAAAAACCTTTCTCCCTCTTTTATCAGAAATACCAAAAACATTTTCGTTTTTATCTTCTCCAAAAATGCCAAAGATATTTTCCTCATTTTCTAAAAATAACAAATTTCCCTTTTTCTTTTTCGAAAATAAATTCCAATTTTTCTCCTTCTCAGGTCGATCACATACCCTTCGCCTAGCTCCTTATTGGCTTCGGTCTTCAGTGGAACCACCTCAAAGTTCTGTGAGTCCCCTTACTTCCTCCGAGTCCGAGACTCACCCTCCTTCCATAGAGAACACGGATCAAGTGCCGAATGTACAGTCGGATTTATTGACAGTTCTGGATTAGCTCACTACCAAAATTGACAACCTTCAAATCGAGGTTCATGAGATATAAAGAAATCGGGTCCCTGTCCCCGAAGATCTCGAGGTTATTTTTCCTTGCTCCATGGGTCCACCTTCACTTGATCCTGTCTGGGTTCCTAAAGAATACCATCATGCCCCGTGTGCTCCTCTTGCTAATGGGCCTCCACCTGTCCAGCTTCCTATGCCAAACCTTGCTCAAATCAGGGCTAATTTACCCGGAACTGTTGATCCGAAAGAGGAAGAAATGAACAAGGTCAAGGAAGACCTCAATATGCTAACCAAGAAATTCTACCAAGTCATAATCTCTGGGAACTACATGGACTACACCCACATGTCTCCCTATCCTAAAGCCAAGTTACTAAAAAAATTCAAGATGCCCAATATCAAGAAGTTTGGAGGCAGTGGACCCCCAATTGTTCATCTCCGTAGCTATCACCGAGCCATGACTATCCTAGGGTCTTCCGAAGAAATAATGGCTCGGATGTTACAGCAGACTCTGAAATATAGCGCCCTTCGTTGGTTTCTATCCCTTGAAGAATCCAGAATCCGCAGTTGGGAAGACGTTGCCCGTGAGTTCATGTCACAGTACAAGTACAACAATGAGCTAGAGGTTACCCGATGTGACTTAGAGTTACTTAAACAAAACCCTGTCGAATCAGTCAGAAACTTTATAGCAAGATGGAGAGAAAAAGACGCTACCATGACTAATCGACCTTCCGAAGAAGAACAAGTCAGCATTGTGAAGAAGAACTTCCTACCTCATGCTTGAGCAACAATGGGAGGACAGTATTACTCCCACTTTCGAGCCCTCCGAGAAGAAGGAGTAGAAATATAAAAAGGTCTTGTCAAGACAGAAGTTGAACCGAAGAAAACCTCTAGACAGTTTGCTCCCAGAAAGTTTAAAAAGTCTGCTAGTACCACAATCTCTACTATCAACAACATCTCTCAGCCTACTACTTCATGGGCACCAGAAAGTCTTCTAAACCCAATCCGAAAGGAATATACCTAGCTTCATGCTCCTCTCTCCAAAGTCTACCAGGCTCTCTTGAACCAAAACCTGATCAAACCACTAGACCCTCGTCTGTTACCAAATGCACTTTCAAAAAATTTCAAACTTGACGCCCATTATGACTTTCACCAAATTACTGGCCATACCACCGACCATTGTTTCCATCTTCGAAATACAATCCAAATCCTAATTGACCGGGGTATCATCGCCCCACCAGCTAATCCTAAACCAAACACTACCCATAATTCTCTCTCGAACCATGCAAATGCCATCTTCTTTGAAGAAGACTCAGAACTCAACCCATTTAACCAAATCATGCTAAGTAAATCACCAGTCATACCCATATACTCTCCTAAACCTCTCCAAACATGCCCATATTTCCTCTTACACCCTACTAACCTTATCGATTAAACCTTATCACTCCTCACCAGAGCATGCATCGCTGTCCATACCCATTCTGGAGGTAAAGACATGGAATTATCAGAACTGTTGAACCATCTCCTAGAGTTCTGGCTGAAATTTCCCTCCCAGATGACCATTGACTATCAAAAATTTAGTGGATTGTTCTTAGAAGCTCGAAAATGGGCTCGAGAGATGGACAACTGGGTAGTGCCAGCCGACGAAGTCGGTCTAGATAACCTGGTCCTGATCGTGGCAGATTTGTTTCAACAGACTGGTGATATTTGTACCATATCCGAGATGCTCAACGATTTGAAATTATAAGGGCATCTAATCCCTTCAGTCCTGTATTTCCCCGTCGAATGGGAAGAATTATACGAAGAATCCATAAAAGTTGTAGAGTGTATTGACTTTGAATGGAAAGACAATATCGTTTCCCCTGGATGGGGAGATGATTCCGAAGATTCAGTTGAAGATATAGATTCAGGAAAGACTAGTCTGATAGGCAACCTATGCGGAGTGATATCATTCGAGGAGATGCTAGGAGAGATCAACCATGTAGCTGAGCAACCCGATATCGATGAAGAAACATGGTTTCTATTTTTTCCCTCTTCCGTGAACCACATGACCAGGTCGGGGAGACATTACCAGAATCCAAACTTACAATCATCAGCAAACGATAAAGGGAAATGTGTTGAGAATATTCCTATGCTAGAGATGACTCTTGAAGAAAGTAAGGTCACTCTATGGGGACTTTTCATGTCTTCCCAACTACACCGAAATGCCCTAATCAAGCTACTCATAGGACCCATAGTTCCTCCCTTAACCACACCAGAAAAAGTAGGGATCTCTGACCTCTACTCGAATGCTCTCCTTTTCTGAAAAGAAAATCCCTAAGAATGGTCCTAACCAAATTCACGCTCTTAATATCTCTATTCAAGTCATGGGAAAAACCATTCCCCTCTCTCTCGTCGATAATGGATCAACTCTGAATGTGTGCCCACTATGAACTCTAAACTGTTTGGGATTAAAGGTGAGAGACCTTGCTCCAACCTCCGCTGTCGTACATACATATGACAACACCCATCGAGAAGTAACGGGATCTATCAAGCTTGCAATAGAGGTTGTCCATATAAATCATATTGTTGAATTCCAAGTCATCTGATAACTCTTAATTTGTGTTTATTCGGATTTGGATTTGGAATTTCGCTGTGGTCAAACTGCGAGTATCAAAATTCCAAGAATTACCTACAAAACTTGTTAAAAATTCAGTATCGTGGAAAATTCGGGTATCAATCCAATTTCTAGCGTTGAAACTGTAATCGTGAAAACTTGCAATTCCAATTTTTATTAAAAATCTTTTTGTGTTTTTAAAATTTTTCTTTAATGTTTTTTTTTATATTTTAAAAATAATTTTCAAGGGAGGAAATAACAATTTATACAACTAAAATGTCGATGAAAAATCAGAAAGTAATATGGTTGAGACTTTATGAGAAGAAACAAGAGGTGGGATTACACTGCGTAGTCAAATTAATTTAAAGTCCTAATCATTCAATTGAATAGTTCAAAATAATATTGAATTTAAAATTTAACTCTTGTTACAATCCAAGATTCAATTTTATCTTTTTCAGCAATTAAATCGGGAATAGTCACAACATAAAAAAAATTAAGATTCATACTCATTTCAATAAAATATCCGCTAAGATCATTTTATTAAAATTTGTACGAATCTTTGAATAGAACACACATAATTAATATTTTAATTTAAGAATAATACTTATCTCTAAGTGAAATCCAGAAATCAAATATTAATTTGCACTATTAATTTATTAACTCTCGTTACATAAATTAATATGTGATTTTTTCCAATTTAATTAGCCTAGAACGAATCAACGAACAATTATTCAAATAAAATAACTTAACATACGCGTTTCACCCCACCCCTTGAATGGGGTGTTTAACCACACATGATTAGAATTTTAGCACAAGCACAATTAACAAACAAGAATTAAAGAGAAAGAGTAAGAAATATGACACGCAATAATTTCTTAAGTCAATTGTGTGCATAAACGCGCATCCCAAACTCGTCACAAAATCTGACTAGATTACAAAACTGAAAGTAAAAAATGAACCTACAAATTTTTCTAGCCCTAAAACTATCAGTTTTTTTGTATTTTTCTGACTATTTTTTCTACCTTTTTTTTTTCCTCTCTGTATCTGTATATTCCGTTTTTGCTGTTGAGAGACTTTTTTTATATGTGATGCCCTTCTCTTTTGATTTTTCCCCGATTTGATTTGGCGTGGAAAGATCTTGATGGAATTTGATTTTGGCTTGGTATGGTATCCGATTTTTAAGGGATTTGGGTTTCGAGTTGATGGGTCGAGGGTTCGCGATCGGGTTCGATGGTTATGGCAGATTTGGGTTGGATCTCGGATTGTGGGAAACGGGTTCGCGAGTATGGGCCGGATTCGGGTTTTGGGCTGGTCGATCGGGGATCATTCGCGGGTATGGGTCTAGATCAGGTTGAACTCGAGGAAGTCGCGCCGCCGGCGCTGGGTCTACCAGGGGGGGTTTTCGGTTGGGCAGCTTCGTCGGAGTTGAAGGTGGACATGGTGTTGGTTGAATGGAGGGGCTTTATGGCAGTAGAAGAGAGAGAAGTGAGAAAGAGGTGGTGTTAATGGAGGTTGTTTGGAAGAGGAGAGAGAATCCTAATTGTTTGGGGAAGATGAAGATGGGAAGGGTTGTGTGTGTGTTGGTGTGGGAAATAATGGTGAGGGTGAAGGGTGATTGGAGTGTATGTGAGTGTAGGGTGAGGTAAGGTGTCAGTGAGTGTTTGTACCTAAAAAAAAATAAAAATAAAAATAACTAAAATTCAAAAAATAAAAAATCTATAAAAACTAAAATTAAAATAAAATAAAATAAAATAAAAATTCTACTCTATAAAATAAAACAAAAGAAATAAAATAAAATAAAAACTAAAAAATTAAAATAAAAACTAAAGACCTAAAAAAATCTAATAAAACTAAAAAAAACTAACATCTCAACTAAAATAAAATGAAACTCTATTAAACCTAAAAAATATAATCCTAATAAAATAAAACTAAAATAAAAAAATATAAAATGAAACCTAATAAAAAAATAAATTCCTAAAAATTAATCCTAATAAAATAAAGATTAAAAATAAAATAAAACTAAGACTAAAAACTTAATAAAATCAAAATAAAATAAAATTATATTAATAAAAATAAAATAGAAAAATATAAAATAAAATCTAAAAATTCTAAATAAATCTAAGATAATCCTAATAAAATAAAGATTAAAAATAAAATAAAACTAAGACTAAAAACTTAATAAAATCAAAATAAAATAGAAAAATAGAAAATAAAACCTAAAAATTCTAAATAAATCGAAAATAATCCTAAAATTAAAATGACTCAAATTAAAAATCTAAAAATTAATAAAAGGGCACAAACTAACACACACGGGGCTCGGGGAATGGACTGGCTAGGTATGGGCTAGGTTAAGGTTACATGACTGTTTCGGGGCATCGGATCACATCGGGGCAAGCTCAAATATGGACTTAGACTTCGCGGGTTCCTTTGATTTCTTCAATGCAAGCTTTTAACCGCTTCTTAGTCGTAATTGCACTGATTTAGCATTATTTGTACCGCAACTGCGTATTGACCTGCAAAATGATAAAATACGAACATAAGGCCAATTTTATTAGAATTGAGCGACTAAAATACATTTATTCGGGGTTAAAATAGACACGTTTGGGTGCTTATCACACCACCCACAAACAGAACATTGCTAGTCCTCGCGCCAAAATTAGAGAGAAAACAGAGATAAGTACCAAAAGTGTGCCACTTTCGCAGGCACTGGCGATTGCACTTAGCATGTGCAACAAGCCGTTGAACCTCTAGGTTGCCCTACAGGACGAGGGATGTCTCACGAGGGTTTGCAGTGAATGTACCCACAAAATTCAAAAATTTATTTAAATGCAGTATCTGAGTAGATGATGAAACGCTATATAACCCAACTTTAAAAGGACATCAAGGAGCACCGTATTCAATTATCAAAATAAGATTTAAAATTACTTAATACCAAAAGTGTAATCCTTCCTAAAACTCAGCAAATGCAGTGTGACATAATCTTAAGTATCATTAGAGTAATTCTAAGGTCGCCTTTATATAATCAACGCTTTGACTTCAATTCTCACTGGATATATCTCTCTGAATCGAACTCTATGAGAATTTGGTAAGTGTATCTCTCTAGTGTATGAGGAGGTGAATAAATGTAAACAAGTTCAAACGTCTCACACACTTTATAAGAAAGGACAGATACATGAATGAATTTTGATCTCATGAACGAATGCTAACCACTATGTCAAGAATGTCGAATTATTCACCATATAATCTTTTCGTTTGCCCGAACACTTTACTAAAGGTGAAAATGGGGTTTATGAATGGTATAAGGGGATAATGAAATGAAGAAGATGAATGGTGGGGTGTTTTGAGAAGAGTGCGACACACTTTGAATAACTATTGTCTTCATCATTTCTGATCGCATGCTTTTTTTTTCTATTTTTCTTTTCTTTCTCTCTTTTTTTTGCGATACATTTTTCTTTTCATAAAGAAAATGAAGACAATTTACATTTATAATTTCAAACACTCGTTTTCTCAGAAATGAAGGCAATGATGGATGGTATTTGGGACATATGGATAAGGGAATATGAAAATTGATAATGGGTGAATGATAATGTGATAGGGAAAATGGTACGTGTATGGAAAAATCGGTTTAGTGCTCGGGACAAACTACAAGACACCTGTTTCTTACAACTCGAAAGTATGTCATTCTCAGTGATTAAGCCAAATTTGATAAACTAATGAGATCATTCAACGACTAAATGTAGTACCCAAAGAAAGTTGAGTCAACTTGTGACTCGGAGATACGTAAAAACCCTAAAAAAGGTGAATAACTCAAATCTCACGGGTTTAAGTTGCCACTAATGATCTTTTAAGGTTCTCTTGAGAATATAGTTACTCTTCAACTTTTGATTATAGGCGTGATAGTGTAAAATTGTCGAGTTTAGGAATTCATGGTGCAAGTACGCTTTAAGAGGCATTAATTAATTTATTATAAAAAGCGCAATTTTTTGGATCAAACACAGATATTTCGAGATTTCTAAAAGAGGGATGATAGACAATTCATATCATAAAAAATTATTTTCAACTGCACAAAAAGTTTAAAATCACTTGTTTCTGAAAATTTTCAAAAGAGGTATAATTTTGATAAATTTCCCACCCCCAAATAAAAGAGAACATCGTCCTCGATGTTTAAAACCATATATAAAAATGAAAAGCACAAGGGAGGAAAGATATTACCATAATGAACCACTAGTGATATGTACCGCACTCTGGATAAAGATAGAACCTGAAGAACAAATGCGATAAAAAACGTACAAGTTTATAAAGCATGTGAAAAATCATTGGGTGGTGTGAAACACCATCCCCAAACAGGATAAGACTCGTACTCAGAAACAGCGAACGACGGGTTGCCTCCTGATAGCGCTAAGTTTAACGTCTTCAGCCAGACCGAACCAGTCTCACCTTAAAGAGAAGATCTATGAAAGCACAGGGCGGCAGAAAAAATGGGGTGATAAGTATCACCCCCAAATAAGATTGAACAGTCAGTCTTCATAAATGGGGTCAACAAGGTTAATTTCTTCAATAGGAGAGGGGCCTATCTCTAAGAAAGGCTTCAATCGTTGACCGTTGACTTGAAATAGGCTACCATCCTTAGGATTTATAACTGTGATGGCACCATAAGGAGTAACAGATTTAATAACAAAGGGTCCAGACCAACGGGTTTTTAACTTCCCGGGAAAGAGATGAAGACGGGAGTTATATAACAACACTTTCTGACCAGGGTGGAATGCTTTGCGGAGGATGCTTTGGTCATGGATCCACTTCATTTTGTCCTTGTACTTCTTGAACAAATCATAGGCATCATTTTGGATCTCCTCTAATTCAGTAAGTTGGAGCTTTCGATGAATGCCAACCTCGTCGATATCAAAATTAAGGGCTTTGACAGCCCAATAATCATGATGTTCAAGCTCGACAGGTAAGTGGCATGGTTTACCAAAGACCAAGCGATAAGGAGACATGTCAATCGGAGTCTTAAAAGCAGTACGGTATGCCCACAAAGCATCATTCAAGCGTAAGGACCAGTCTTTCCTATTAGGATTAACTATTTTTTCTAAGATTTGCTTGATTTCACGGTTGGAAACTTCAACTTGACCACTAGTCTGAGGGTGGTAAGAGAGACCAACTTTGTGGGCAACGCCATACTTTTTGACGAGATGTTCAAAGACTCAATTACAGAAATGTTTACCCCCATCACTAATGATAGCTTTGGGGGTTACAAAATGTGTGAAGACATACTCCTTAAGAAACTGGACCACAATGCGATGGTCATTGGTGCGGTAAGCGATGGCTTCAATCCATTTGGAAACATAATCAACTGCAACGAGTATATATTGGAAGCCATGAGATGATGGAAAAGGACCCATGAAATCAATGCCCCATACATCGAATATTTCGACGATGAGAATGGGTGTAAGGGGCATCATGTGACGACGAGAGATACGCCCAGATTGTTGGCATTTGGCACAAGCCTGGCAGTAATGGTGGGCATCTCAAAAAAGAGTGGGCCAGTAGAAACCACTTTGTAAAATTTTTGTGGAGGTTTTCTTGGAGCTAAAATAGCCACCACAGGCACCATCGTGACAAAAGGAGAGTACACTTGACTATTCATGGTCGGAAACACAACGACGAATGACTTGATCAGAGCAATACTTAAAAAGGAAGGGGTCATCCCAAGAATAAAATTTCACCTAGGCCATGAACTTAGAACGCTCTTGTTTTCTACCAATGATTAGGCAATTGGTCGGTAATAAGGAAATTAACAATATCAGCATACCAAGGAGCGGTGGAGATAGCAAAAAGTTGCTCATCGGGAAAGATTTTAAAAATTGGGACAGGATCAGATGTAGATGTAACAGTGAGGTTGGAGAGATGGTCTGCAATCGAATTTTTGCACCCTTTCTTATTGCGAATTTTGAGGTCAAACTCTTAAAGCAAGAGAATCCACCATATCAAACGTGGCTTAGAATCCTTCTTCTGAAGAAGGTGTCGTAGGGCAGCGTGGTCAGTGTAAACGATGATAGGGGAACCGATGAAATAAGATCAAAACTTATCGAGTGAAAATACGACAGCGAGAAACTCCTTTTCGATGGTCGTGTAATGAAATTGAGCGTCATGGAGGATTCTGCTAGCATAATAAATGACGTGCTAGTGCTTGTCAACCCGCTGACCAAGTAGAGCGCCTAGAGAAAAATCAGATGCGTCACACATGAGCTCAAAGGGTAAAGACCAATTAGGAGGATGAATGATAGGAGTAGAAGTGAGCTCGGCTTTAAGGCGCTCAAAAGAAACAACACATGCGTCATCAATGACAAAGGGAACATCTTTGGATAAAAGGGTTATTAAAGGTCGAGCAATTTTAAAAAAGTCCTTGATGAAACGACGGTAGAAGCCCGCATGTCATAAGAAGGAGCGAATGTCCTTAACAGACTTAGGAATGGGAAGCGAGGAGATTATGTCAACTTTTGCTTTATTTACTTCAATACTGTCGCGAGAGACTACATGACCTAAAATAATCCCCTTTTTGACCATGAAATGACATTTTTCCCAATTGAGGACCAGTTTCTTTTCCTGACAACGTGTGAGGACCATAGTGAGGTGAGAAAGGCATTGCTCGAAGGAAGAACCAAACACAGAAAAATCATCCATAAATATTTCGAGAAAACGTTCAACCATGTCGTTAAAAATGCTAATCATACACCGTTAAAAAGTCGCAGGTGCATTGCAAAGGCCAAAGGGCATGCAAGAATAAGAAAAAGTGCCAAAGGGACAAGTGAAGGTAGTTTTCTCTTAGTCTTCAGGGGCAATTGGAATTTGGTTGTATCCTGAGTAGCCGTCAAGGAAACAGTAATACACATGACCGGCTAAACGTTCGAGCATTTGGTCGATATAAGGAGGAGGAAAATGATCCTTACGAGTGACAGCATTTAGCTTTCGATAGTCAATTTAAATACGCCAACCCATTTGCATACGGGTGGGAACAAGCTCATTGTCACTATTTTTTATGACGGTACACCAGAATTTTTCGGTACCACATGAATGGGACTGACCCACTGACTGTCTGAGATAGGGTAGATGATACCAGCGTCGAGCTGTAATACCCCGTATTTTTGTGATATTTATTTATGGGATTAATTAAATTAAATGCGTATTAATTGGAAATTAATCCGGATTAAAATACTAGCGAGATGCGAGTTGGTATTTGAATATAATGTGCATATATGATTATATATGAATATTGAAGTATGAAATTTGTCGTGAGATTTAAATACGGCAATTTGGAAATTTTACTGAGACACGTGTGACAGTCGCGTCAGGAAAATATTTATTTTAATTAAAAATTGAATTTTAGTTCTATTAACCGTATGGTCGTTTTGAGTGCGCCAACGCATCCGAAAGGGTCGAAATAGTCAGAAAACACTAGCCGGGGGTTTAGTTCGGGTCCCGGGGCATTTTTAGGCCATACCGGCAACGTATAAGGGTAGTTTGGTAATTTTGGATTTTTGGGAATTAAAACCTACGAAAATGGGGAATTAAAAAGCTGACTTAGTAATTCTCCACTAAACCCACTAACCACATCTTAAGACTTATTGGACTACGGGGTTTATTAGAGTTGTTTCAAAAATTCCTAAGGCAAACCCTAGCCACCTTTAGCACTTTGGAGAAGAAGGCTTGTAGAGAGAGAGATAGAAGGATTCTGCAGAGAGAGAGAGTATACTCCATCAAATCGACATCAAAAATCAGAGATTCAAATAAGGCAAGTGGTTTAATTTCAATTAATTGCAAAGAATGCTTCTTCTATGCGTAGAAATTTGTTATAATCGTATTTGTTTGGGAGTTAGATGAGAAACCCATTAAATTTGGAACTAGAATATTGCATATTGATGAGGAATTTCATGTAGAATTATATATAGGCGATTATTCTGATGTTAATAATATCTTGGATGAAACAAAAACGAATTTTATTAGGCTCATTGATGATTTATAAATGTTAGGGTTATGTTCATATAATTTGGGGATAAATAAAGGGATTTGAAGATTTGATGATGTTTAAGATGAGTTGGCCCTATATAAACGTTTGATTATGACCTATGAATGTTTAGTACGAATTAGGAACCTTAAAATGATGTTGGGGCAATTTTTTATGTGGGATTAGGAGTGAAGAAGATTGGAAAAATGGAAAAAGGGAAATCTGGGCTCGAATCTGGCCACTCGTTAGAAGACCTGCCCAGGTCGTTCGAACGAGCTCGTTCGAACGAGATTCTAATGAGTTGACCTTTGACTTCTAACGAGGGTGAAGTTCGTTCGATGATTTCGTTCGAACGAGACTTCGTTAGAAAGCCCACTTCGTTCGAATGAACTCACGTTCGAACAGACTCGTTCGAACGAGACTTCGAACGAGTTGACAGTTTAGGCTTTTTAGCCTGTTTCGATCCCGAGTGTCCCGTAACCTTGTGTATATGTAGAGATAACCTTCCCTTGATGATTAATTGATATATTTGGGATGTTTGGGATATAATGAGGAGTCAAACCTAGAAGTGTAGTTTGAACCTAAGGGAAAATGTGAAGTAGGACGTGAGTGTCGATTACGATGCAAGAACTATTGACGACCTAATTTATTATATTAACCGAGAACATATAAATTGTGTAGTATTATATGTCGGTACGAAAATGAGAAGTGTACCACCAATATATTATGGTGATTACTAAGATGTGTGAATACTTAGTATATGCATTGATTTTATGTGTATGACATACCTACCATACTTGCTATCACGGGAGGTTTACGTTCGCTTAGGGCCTTCTAATCCTTGTGTTGCCCAGATTTAGATTGGTTACCTCGATGAACATAGGTCAGAGAAGGGCTTATTGGGATATTAATAAGTCTGCTGATCGTGGGAGCGCAGGTATGTGCGTGACCCATGTGATGTGACTGTGTTCGCCTCCATTATTTGTGATGTTGTTATCTGAGAACGATTCCTGAGAGATTCAGAATGCGTGATCCTTATGTACGTGATGTACCGGGATGGATAGCAGAGTATGTGTGTACCGCAGCTAGTCTCGGGGTGCTTGTATTGTATATTTATGACGTGAATAATATACACTTAATTAATGTGAACTTTCATGATTGGTATTGTGAATAACATTATGGTAATGTTTTGGGAAATACATAACGGGTTAACTGTTAGTGAATGGTATTACTAATCGAGAATCTGAGTTTAAATAAAACCCTCTATTTATTTGATAACGCTAGAATGTAATATGGGAATCGAGTAGTAAGGGGTAGAACTTATTACGGTCTGGTTAAATATGTATGTCATGTAGATGGGTACGGTACGTTAGGAGTGCACATGTAGTCGAGAGGTGAGAATTTCATGTGAGTGCACGTCCTAACATGTATTTTGCATTTAATGTTTTAATGTTATTAAAACACTTGCTGTTTTTAAAATGATTTCCACTTTCGGGCTCTGACCCATTTTCTTTCAAATCTATTTTTGTAAAAACCATTTTAGGTGCCCAGCCACAAGGACACCATGCTTAGGATCCTCATTCAGGTGACGAGCTGTAGCTGTTTGTGGAAGTTACAGGACCTTGCTTGTAGACGCTTCAGCTATATTGACTCTATATTCAGTATTTATCATTTGTAGGGCATGTCGCCCATTTCTTTTAGAGACATTTCATTTATTTCAGTTATTCAGACTTCGGGCATGTAATTAATTCAGGATTCAGACTTATGTTATTATTTTGATTCGTGGGATTGTTGTGAGGAGTTTTCCTCCGGGCTTATATTTATTTGTTGGTTATTTCATTACTTCATTATGGTGAATGGATTATGTTGTTCTTCCATTATTCTTTTATTGTATGTTAATCAGACTTAAATTAAAATTTGGCAACTTACTTTTTAAATACTAGGTGGCTAGTAATTATTAAAATGTTTTCGACAGTGATGCTATTAACTGAACCAACTTGGCATTTTGTATTGATTTAATAAAGGAGTAGCTACCCGGTATTTAATTAGTCGGGGTGTCACAGGTGGTATCAGAGCATCTGGTTCTAGTGTCTTTTAAGATCTGTACGGCTTATTATGTTTTCGCTGAGCTTTCTTTGATGTAGAGCCTTATATTTTAGGACTGTTGTATTCTTTTGTATATGCTACGTTCTTCAGATATTTTGAGTTTATAACTGCGAACTTATAAACTTCATTCTTATTTCAGATGCCTCCACGATGTGCACAACGGATCCCCAGGAATGCAACGCAAGAACCACAGCCCGCACCAGTTCAGGGCATGATGAATGCCGCCGAAGTTGCAGCCATTGTGGCCCAGGCGGTAAATGCCGCACTAGAAGTAGTTCAGCAGGCACCACCTCAGGCGCCAGTAGCCGCGCGAGTTCAGGCACATGCATTCCCGTCTGCTTGGGAACGTGTACGTGATGCTTTTCAAAAAGCACACCCACCGGAGTTTGCAGGTAGCTTCGATGTTGTAGTTTCGAGTCAGTGGAGGAATGATATTCAGCGGCACTTGAGGATGTACGAGTGCACTGAGGTTCAGAAACAGATACTAGCTACCTTTAAGCTAGTGGGGTCTGCACTGCAGTGGTGGGAGTCTATTACCACCATGGAGGAGAGAGACACTCTCACTATTCAGGAGTTCTGGGTGCGGTTCGACCGCAAGTACTTTCCGTCAGCTGTTCATACGAAAATGAGGAGGAAGTTGATGAGCTTTCGACAGGAGGGTAAGACTGTGGTCGAGTATGAGGCCGAATTCACTAATCTTCTGAACATTGTCCCAGATGAGATACCGATAGAGGAGAAGAAGGTACAGAAATTTACAAACGGGTTGACTTGGAGGATCCGTCAGCATTTGTTGGGTAACCTATCGTTCGCCACTTATTCTGATGTGGTTAACGATGCATTGCTCCATTATCAGGATCACCGCTTTCACATGGCTGAGGGGAAGAGATCTGGAGAGTCCAACCATCAGGGCAGGACTGGAGGGAATGGTGCCAGTGGGGCACAATCTGTTCAGGGGCAGAGACAGGGTGACCAGGGTTCCCAGCAGGGGATAACAAGAGGTTCAGGTCTGGAAATTTTAGGCACGGACAGGGAGCTTTCCGGAAGGGCCATCAGGGTCCGAACGGCCATCAGAACTAGTAGGGTCAGAATGGTCAACAGCAGTTTCAGCAGGGCCAGTGGAGGAACGGTAACGGCCACCAGGGCCGGGGGCAGCAGGGACAGAGAGGGGGGAACTTCTCGGGGAAGTGTTTCGTTTGTGGAAAGACTGGCCATAAACGCCAGGACTGTCCTGATAGGGGCAGGGCCCCGCAGCAGCAGCATGGTGCTCGACATGAGCCCCAGAGGCCACTTTTTCCACCAGCTCTCCCAGCTCCATCCCAGGTGCCAGCACTACCAGCCATTCCAGCAGCTCCTGTGCAGTAGGGACAGTTACAGTATGGACGTGTCTATAACGTCCACCAGGCAGCAGCTCCACAGGCACCACCCGCGATTGAGGGTATGTTTCTTATCCATGGTACTATGGGTCGGGTTTTGTTTGATACGGGGGCAACGCACTGTTTTATAGCTACACATTTTGCGAAAGCCTTAGGGTTGTTAGCCACAGCAGATAGCACAGTGACGTGTGTAGAATCACCATTGGGGAGTGGGTCGCTTATTTTCTTTATATGCCGAGGAGTGGGGATAGAGATTGGTAGTCTGGTATTACCTGCAGACATGTTGGTATTAGATATGCATGTGCATGATGTGATTATCGGTATGGATTGGCTCGCTGATTATAGAGCCATGATTGATTGCTTCGGTGGGAGCATTATTTTTGCCATTTCGGGGCAAGAGATGTTTGTAGTGGCGATGCCTCGCCCAGAGGGAGGTACGATCGCTCATTTGTACTACATAGAGGAGGATACCTCTAAGGAGGTTGTGATTCCTTTAGATTCGATCCCAGTTGTCAGGGAGTATTCAGATGTGTTTCAGGAGATACCAGGCCTACCCCACAGTCGAGAGATAGACTTTGTCATAGACTTATTACCAGATACGAGACCTATAGCATGCGCACCGTACCGTATGGCTCCAACTGAGATGAGGGAGTTACGGGATCAGATTGAGCAGTTGTTGGGTCAGGGGTTTATACGGAGGAGTACTTCACCGTGGGGTGCCCCTGTGTTATTCGTGAAGAAGAGAGATGGTTCACTGAGATTGTGTGTGGATTACCGAGAGTTGAATAAGGTCACGATACGGAATAAGTATCTGTTGCCTCGAATCGATGACTTATTCGACCAGCTGAGAGGAGCTTCTTTCTTCTCGAAGATTGATTTAAGATCGGGATACCATCAGTTGCGTATCAGGGAAGAGGATGTCTCGAAGACTGCGTTCTTATCGAGATATGGATCTTACGAGTTTCGGGTTATGCCTTTTGGTTTGACCAACGCTCCAGCAGTGTTTATGGACTTGATGAATAGGGTGTTCAGGGATTTCCTAGATCAGTTTGTCATTGTCTTCATCGATGATATTCTGGTTTACTCCCAGACAGAGGAGGAGCACGCCGAGCATTTGAGGCAAGTTTTGCAGACACTACGTCAGAGCGAGCTGTATGCAAAATATGAGAAATGCGGTTTTTGGCTGAAGGAGGTCTAGTTTTTGGGACATATTATCTCCGACCGGGGGATATCTGTTGATCCGGGGAAAGTATCCGCTGTGAGGGAGTGGGGACAGCCCACGACACCGACGGAGATCCGTAGTTTCTTGGGATTAGCAGGATACTACATGAGGTTCATTCGGGGATTTTCAAAGATAGCAGGTCCTTTGACACATCTGACTCGTAAGGGTGTGACGTTCATCTGGACTGATGCCTGTCAGTTGGCATTCGATGAGTTAAAGGATAAGTTGACCTCAGCACCTGTGTTAGCATTGCCGAGACCGGGAGTTGAGTATCTAGTCTACACCGATGCATCCTTGCAAGGACTTGGAGGTGTATTAGAGCAGGAGAGTCAGGCCATTGCTTATGCATCCCGTAAGCTAAAGCCTCACGAGAAGAATTACCCCACTCACGACTTGGAGTTAGCGGCAGTGGTATTTGCCCTTCGTATTTGGAGACATTACCTTTTGGGGGAAAAGTTTCGATTGTTCACGAACCACAAGTCCCTACAATACCTATTCATGCAAAAGGAGTTGAATATGCGGCAGCGAAGGTGGCTTGAGTTTGTGAAGGATTATCAGTTCGATATCCAGTATCACTCGGGGAAGGCTAACGTGGTAGCAGACGCGTTGAGCCGTAGGCCAATAGATGAGGTGGCAAGGGTGTGGAAGGCAAAGTGGAAAGAATTGGGACACCAGGATGCAGTGGCCCGATCATTCATGTCTGTAATGACTGTTATGCCGCAGATTGTCATGAGAGTGGTAAAGGCACAAGCAGATGACTCGTTCTGTCAGGAGCTGATAGTTCGATTACTAGCAGAGGGAGACGAATCCTATACCGTTAGCTCAGACGGGGGATTGCGCTTCAATGGGAGATTGGTAGTTCCGGAAGGGGAGGAATTGCGGCACGAGGTGATGGCAGAGTCGTACGGCTCACGATTCACGGTACATCCCGGTGGGGATAAAATGTACCAAGATATGAGACGTCAGTATTGGTGGAGCGGGATGAAGAGAGATATTGCCGTGTTTGTCTCTAAATGCGCCACTTGTCAGCTTGTAAAAGTGGATCATCAGAGACCGGCAGGACTTCTACAGCCATTGGAGGTCCCGATGTGGATGTGGGAGAGCATATCCATGGACTTTATCACGGGGTTGCCTACGTCACAGAGAGGTCACGACTCCATTTGGGTAATTGTGGACAGGCTGACCAAAGTCGCTCATTTCCTACCCGTAAGGACAGACTACACTACGGGACAGTATGCCCAGCTCTTTATTTCAGAGATAGTGAGACTTCACGGCGTGCCCTTAAATATCGTGTCTGACCGAGATAAGATATTTGTTTCACAGTTTTGGGAGAGTTTTCAAGAGGCCATGGGCACGGAATTGCGGTTGAGTACGGCGTATCACCCGCAGACCGATGGGCAGACCGAGCGTACAAACCAGATGTTGGAGGACATGCTACGTATGAGCATCATTGATTTCGGGGGTGGATGGGAGCAGTATCTTCCACTGGTAGAGTTTGCTTACAACAACTCCTACCAGTTCACCATTGGCATGGCTCCATTTGAGGCGTTGTACGGTAGACCTTGTCATTCCCCAGCATGTTGGTTGGAGGTGGGGGACAACAAACTACTTGGGCCGGAGGTGATTTAGGATACTTCGACAAGGATAGAACTGATACGGAGTCGCATTCGGGTAGCTCAGGACAGGCAGAAGAGCTATGCTGATGCGAAGAGGTTCTTCAGAGAGTTCCAAGTGGGGGACCAGGTTTTGCTCAGAGTATCTCCTATGAAGGGGATTATGCGTTTCGAGAAGAAAGGGAAGTTGGCACCGAGATATGTGGGACCATTTCCTATTATTGAGCGGATTGGACCGGTTGCGTATAGACTTGGATTACCGGAGCATTTGCATCGGATTCACGATGTGTTTCATATTTCCTCGCTAAGGAAATATCTTAGAGATGATTTGTCTCATTCTCACATTGCTTTGGAGGACATCGATCTCCAGCCGGATAGCTCCTACGAGGAGGGTCCGATTGCTATTTTTGACCTAAGTGAGCGGAAACTGCGGTCAAAGATAGTTCCGTTAGTGCGTGTTCAATGGCGACATCATAATGTCGAGGAGTCCACATGGGAGCGCGAGGATGAGATGCGCGAACGTTATCCAGAGTTGTTCTTACCAGGTACTTTCTAGTTCCGAATTTTGGGACGAAATTCAGTTATTAGGGGGGGGAGTATGTAATAGCCCGTATTTTTGTGATATTTATTTATGGGATTAATTAAATTAAATGCGTATTAATTGAAAATTAATCCGGATTAAAATACTAGTGAGATGCGAGTTGGTATTTGAATATAATGTGAATATATGATTATATATGAATATTGAAGTATGAAATTTTTCGTGAGATTTAAATACGACAATTTGGAAATTTTATTGAGACACGTGTGACAGTCGCGTCAGGGAAATATTTATTTTAATTAAAAAGTGAATTTTAGTTCTATTAACTGTATGGTCGTTTTGAGTGCGCCAACGCGTCCGGAAGGGTCGAAATAGTCAGAAAACACTAGCCGGGGGTTTAGTTTGGGTCCCGGAGCATTTTTAGGCCATACCGGCAACGTATAAGGGTAGTTTGGTAATTTTGGATTTTTGGGAATTAAAACCTACGAAAATGGGTAATTAAAAAGCTGACTTGGTAATTCTCCACTAAACCCACTAACCACATCGTAAGACTTATTGGACTACGGGGCTTATTAGAGTTGTTTAAAAAATTCCTAAGGCAAACCTTAGCCACCTTTAGCACTTTGGAAAAGAAGGCTTGTAGAGAGAGAGATAGAAGGATTCTGCAGAGAGAGAGAGAGTATGCTCCATCAAATCGACATCAAAAATCAGAGATTCAAATAAGGCAAGTGGTTTAATTTCAATTAATTGCAGAGAATGCTTCTTCCATGCGTAGAAATTTGTTATAATCGTATTTGTTTGGGAGTTAGATGAGAAACCCATTAAATTTGGAACTAGAATATTGCATATTGATGAGGAATTGCATGTAGAATTATATGTAGGCGATTATTCTGATGTTAATAATATCTTGGATGAAACAAAAACGGATTTTATTAGGCTCATTGATGATTTATAAATGTTAGGGTTCATGTTCATATAATTTGGGGATAAATAAAGGGATTTGAAGATTTGATGATGTTTAAGATGAGTTGGCCCTATATAAACGTTTGATTATGACCTATGAATGTTTAGTACTAATTAGGAACCTTAAAATGATGTTGGGGCGATTTTTTATGTGGGATTAGGAGTGAAGAATATTGGAAAAACGGATAAAGGGAAATCTGGGCTCGAATCTGGCCACTCGTTAGAAGACCTGCCCAGGTCGTTCGAACGAGCTCGTTCGAACGAGCTTCTAACGAGTTGACCTTTGACTTCTAACGAGGGTGCAGTTCGTTCGATGATTTTGTTCGAACGAGACTTCGTTAGAAGCCCACTTCATTCGAACGAACTCTCGTTCGAACAGACTCGTTCGAACGAGACTTCGAACGAGTTGACAGTTTAGGCTTTTTAGCCTGTTTCGATCCCGAGTGTCCCGTAACCTTGTGTATATGTAGAGATAACCTTCCCTTGATGATTAATTGATATATTTGGGATGTTTGGGATATAATGAGGAGTCAAACCTAGAAGTGTAGTTTGAACCTAAGGGAAAATGTGAAGTAGGACGTGAGTGTCGATTACGATGCGAGAACTATTGACGGCCTATTTTATTATATTAACCGAGAACATATAAATTGTGTAGTATTATATGTCGGTACGAAAATGAGAAGTGTACCACCAATATATTATGGTGATTACTAAGATGTGTGAATACTTAGTATATGTATTGATTTTATGTGTATGACATACCTACCATACTTGCTATCACGGGAGGTTTACGTTCGCTTAGGGCCTTCTAATCCTTGTGTTGCCCGGATTTATATTGGTTACCTCGATGAACATAGGTCAGAGAAGGGCTTATTGGGATATTAATAAGTCTGTTGATCGTGGGAGCGCAGGTATGTGCGTAACCCATGTGATGTGACTGTGTTCGCCTCCATTATTTGTGATGTTGTTATCTGAGAACGATTCCTGAGAGATTCGGAATGCGTGATCCTTATGTACGTGATGTACCGGGATGGATAGCAGAGTATGTGTGCACTACAGCTAGTCTCGGGGTGCTTGTATTGTATATTTATGACGTGAATAATATACACTTAATTAATGGGAACTTTCATGATTGGTATTGTGAATAACATTATGGTAATGTTTTGGGAAATACATAACGGGTTAACTGTTAGTGAATGGTATTACTAATCGAGAATTTGAGTTTAAATAAAACCCTCTATTTATTTGATAACGCTAGAATGTAATATGGGAATCGAGTAGTAAGGGGTAGAACTTATTACGGTCTGGTTAAATATGTATGTCATGTAGATGGGTACGGTACGTTAGGAGTGCACATGTAGTCGAGAGGTGAGAATTTCATGTGAGTGCACGTCCTAACATGTATTTTGCATTTAATGTTTTAATGTTATTAAAACACTTGCTGTTTTTAAAATGATTTCCACTTTTGGGCTCTGACCCATTTGCTTTCAAATCTATTTTTGTAAAAACCATTTTAGGTGCCCAGCCATAAGGAAACCATGCTTAGGATCCTCATTCAGGTGACGAGCTATAGCTGTTTGTGGAAGTTACACCTTTCTTGTAGACGCTTCAGCTATATTGACTCTATATTCAGTATTTATCAGTTGTAGGGCATGTCGCCCATTTCTTTTAGAGGTATTTCATTTATTTCAGTTATTCAGACTTCGGGCATGTAATTAATTCAGGATTCGGACTTATGTTATTATTTTGATTCGTGGGATTGTTGTGAGGAGTTTTCCTCCGGGCTTATATTTATTTGTTGGTTATTTCATTACTTCATTATGGTGAATGGATTATGTTGTTCTTCCATTATTCTTTTATTGCATGTTAATCAGACTTAAATTAAAATTTGGCAACTTACTTTTTAAATACTAGGTGGTTAGTAATTATTAAAATGTTTTCGACGGTGATGCTATTAACTGAACCAACTTGGCATTTTGTATTGATTTAATAAAGGAGTAGCTACCCGGTATTTAATTAGTCGGGGTGTCACACGAGCAAGTTTAAAATCTCAGCGCACACGATTTCTTTCATAGCAGGGTTAAGTCGACGTTGGGGTTTATGAGAAGTCTTGGCGTTGTCCTCCAAATGAATGCGATGACTACAAACATTGGGGTTCACACCGTGAATGTCAAAAATGGTCCAACCAATAGCGGTGCTATGCTGAGTAAGAGTGTGGACTAATTGCTCTTCTTGCGCAGGGGTAAAATCGAAAGCAATGATGACAGGGTGATGGTTGTTGGGGCCTAAGAAAGTATATTTCAACTCGAGAGGTAAGGGCTTAAGCTCCAATTTAGTAGGTGGCGCATGAGTGACATCGGACTCAGATGCTGAAATAGAGTCCGAAGAATTCTCGGTGCATAAAGTGGAGGAATCTGATGTGGCAGGGAGTTTGGACGATAGAACAGGGTCATCCACAGAGTGAAGAGTATAATCATAGAGGGGATCAAAGGGAGGATCCCAAGAGGAAATGTCCATAAGTGGGGTGGAATCTAGCAGGGCATTGAGTTCAGAGGTGGAGGAATAAATGTCAAAATCAGATCCAAAATGGGCCAAACATTGTTGGAGAGGATCAACGGGGTATGCTTGGGCCAACATTTCAGTAACTAAGGAGTCAATCACACACACCTCATCAATAGAATCGACATCATTCGGTTTTTGCATAAGGTGGAATATATTGACTTCTACAGTCATGTTGTTAAAAGAAAGATTCATGGACCCGTCATGAAAATTAATGATGGCATTGGCAGTGGCCAGAAAGGGGTGACCCAATATAATAGGAGTATTGGTTGGGTCGGGTGCAAGAGTGTCTAAGATGATAAAATCCACAGGATAGTAAAAGTCTGAAACTTTTAGCAAAACATCTTCAACGATTCCTTTAGTTACTTTCACGGAACGATCAACAAGTTGAAGAGTTACTCGTGTAGGTTTCATATTTTGTAAACCTAACTCAAGGTAGAGGGAGTAAGGTAACAAATTAACACTGGCCCCAAGATCAAGTAAATCAATAGTAGTGAACTTGTCGCCTAACATGAAAGAGACAGTTGGACGACCAGGGTCTTTATACTTCACAACACCGTTATTATGGAGAAGAGATGTAGCTTACTCAGTGAGGAAAGCATCTCGCGGAACATTTGTCCTACGCTTAACAGTGCACAAGTCCTTCAAAAATTTGGCATACGAGGGGACTTGTTGAATCGCGGTGAGGAAGGGAATGTTAATATAAACATTCTGAAAGACCTTCTTGATTTCATCAAATTGCTGGGCTTTCTGAGTGGGAGCCAACCGATGAGGGAGGGGTGCCTTGGGCATATAAGTAGAGGTGGGCTCAGGAGGATTGGTCTCAGTGTGAGCTCGGGATTTAGAAGGTGGGTTAACCTTAGGGATAGGTGCTAAAGGTGGTATGGTCGGTTGTGGGACATAAGTGGGAGCATGAACACCATTATCAACTTGTTTCCCTGAGCGAAGAGTAGACATCGCTTTGATATCCGCTTGGTAATTGGGTGGATTGGAAGTGTAACCAACCTCGTAGGCCGAGTCTTTGACGTTTCCCTTAGGGTTAGCAATGGGTTGACTGGGAAAATGACCTTTCTCTTGCTCAGACTCGAATTGGTTGAAACGCTGCTCAAGTCTTTGGAGGGCTTGAGTCTGAGTGGTCATAAACTGAGTGAGAATATTCTCGAGAGAAGAGTTAGAGGAATTGGGCGGAGGGTCATAAGATGGTTGGGGAACCAATTCGCGCTGGGAATTAAGCGATTGTGAATACTCAAAGGAAGGAGGGGAACGGGAACAAGCTAATTATTGTTGTTTGAATGTCCGCCGTGGGGGACAAAGGAAGATGGAAAGTGTGATTGATGGTACGGAGCAGACTGAGGTGGGACAGGAGGACAAGGTTGCCTTTGTGGGTTATGTGGAAACCCAGGGGGACCACCAACATGTTGTTGGGGTGGGGCATGAGCAGAGTTGTGGTCGTACTTATAAGAGAAATAGGGGTGATTCCTATTATTAGGATTGTAAGTAAATGACGGGGGAATGGGTTTCCTAGTGGTATCAAAGGCACATGCTTGGGCCATAGTGGGTTTGGGATCATCTTGCAGGAGGGGACACAAATGAGCTAAATGATTTTGACTTAAGAATACACCACAAGATGAAGGAATAGAATCGTTGAAAGTCATTGCTTGTTTAGAAAGTGTAACATTTTGTTGCATAGTACAACTGAGAGCGTCAACGGTTTTAGTCAAAGAGTGTAAGCTGTGTAGCAATGTTTTAAAATTAGGATCATTTTTTACCTCATAAGTGTTCCCTACACATGGAGGATCGGATCTCGAAAAGGCATTGGTGCCCTCATAATCTTGGGAGTCATCGCCTAATTCAAGGAGAAAATTATAGGCGGCAGTGGGAGTCAAATGCATGAACTTTCCTTTATGCATGGATTCAATCATGGTGCGAGAAGAAGGGATAAGACCATTGTAAAAACTATGGACTAAACGACTTTTCTCGAGACCGTGATGTGGGCAACTATTAATATAGTCTTGAAAACGGCCCCATGCTTCACAAAACTGTTCAGTAGGCTTTTGTCTAAAATCCTGAATTGCTTAGCGCATTTCATTGGTTTTGCTCATGGGATAGAATTTAGAAATGAACTTCTTAACAAGTTATTCCCAAGCGAGGATAGAATCCGGGGGCAAGGAATGGAGCCACATGGATGCATTATCGTTAAGAGAGAAGGGAAACAACCAAAGATGAACATTCTCTTCGTCTATGTTTTGATTTTTAAAAGTAGCGCACCCAGTAAGAAATTTCCGCAAGTGAGTATAAGGAGACTCGCGTTCAAGGCCATGAAAACTGGGCAACATAGAAATAGTCGTGGGGTGCATTTCAAATTGCATGGCTGGAGTGGGCGAAAGGACGATACAGGAAGGAGGAGTGGCCATAATCGGGGCAAAGTAGTCCCTTAAAGCGCATTTGTCGGCCATGATGGTTGGGGTAACAGAACCAGGGGAAGTGGGAGAACTAGGTGTCTCTGAAGAAGAACACGGATCAGAAAAACAAGGAGCAACGATAGGAACACGATCACCTAAGAGGGAATTTAGAGATGGGGCACTAGGGTAACATGTTAATCGACGATCTATGCGTTGCCAATGTGGCATAAAAGAAAGGAAACAATATTTTGGGGATTTTTGGTTATTTGAAAAAGAAGAAAATATTTACGGATTTTTTGGAAAAATAAGGAAGGAAAAATGGAAAATATTTTTGGAGTTTTTTTTGAGAAAAAATTGAGGTGGAAAAAAAGGAAATTAGTTTTGGAGTTTTGGGTTTATTTTAAAAAATTGCAGAAAAAAAAACGGGAAAAAGGGGCGATGGACTAACGGTGGAAAAAACTGACAGTTGGAGCAAAAATTGGACTACCTAAAGGAACAACTTAGATACGTACACAAATGGAACAAGTCCGAAAGAGCACATAGCCAAATTATTATCTTCAAGTTAAGTGATTGGGTAGTCAATTTTAATTAATCCGCGGGCGAGAAAATCACGAAATCTTAGGCGTTGCGGGTAAAAGTGTGTTCCTACGTTCTTCCCGAGAGATAAGAGGCTTACTAGTTAAGGCTCACCACACTAGCTACTATAACAAACAACTATCCGGTACCACGCTGGGGAAAGCACAACCCGTTTTACTGGGCGGCCTCATTTAAAACCCAGTTTTCCTAAATAAAAGTCTTAAGATAGTTGAATGAAGATTTGCAGGTGTGGAAAGGACTCACTAGAGTATCCTACGAGGGTCTCATTCCGAAAGGGTCCTAATGAACACCGATCCTACTTGGCTTGCTAGTTGATTGATTTTAATTTAAGTGATAGCACAGGTAATAAGAAAAAGGAGATGTGATGGAGTGGGTGATGAAATCCCAACTCGTTGTAATGACCAGGTATAGGTCTTAGGTAAATTTATTTATCAAACCATCCAATTTAGGTGCGATACTGAAATAAAAAGCATATAGGAGCAAGTAGCACACAAAAATTGACTCGCTTGCAGGAGATTCGCGAGTGATAAAGAGTGTACCTCCCACGATTTTTACACACGTGGGGTGAAGACTTAGTTGAGTCGACCGGGGGAAAGTACGCCTACTTCAGTCGTCCCCGGGAGTCCTACCGACCCAAAGTAGAGAGGCTTCTAAATTCTCGCCTTTGGACGCCCTCTCTCTACCTTGTCCTGTTTTCCTTTTCGCAATTTTTTTTTGGTTTTTATTTTTGGAATAAATATTACAAAAATAAATCGGTATCAAAATGCACCCAAATTAATTACAATGCCTCAATAATCCTAAACAGCCAGTCTAAGGAGGGAGAAGAAGGAATAACTACACTAAAAAAATTTGAAAATAACAAATCTTCACGGGCTTCAATCTTCAAAAAATCGGCAACAACGCCATTTGATAACTCTTAATTAGTGTTTCTTCGGATTTGGATTTGTAATGTCGTTGCGGTCAAACTTCGAGTATCAAAATTCCTGGAATTACCTACAAAACTTGTTAAAAATTCAGTATCGTGGCAAATTCGGGTATCAATCCAATTTCTAGCGTTGAAACTGTAATCGTGAAAACTTGCAATTCCAATTTTTATTAAAAATCTTTTTGTGTTTTTAAAATTCTTCTTTAATATTTTTTTTATATTTTAAAAATAATTTTAAAGGGAGGAAATAACAATTTATGCAACTAAAATGATGATGAAAAATCATAAAGTAATATGGTTGAGACTTTATGAGAAGAAACAAGAGGTGGGATTACACTGCGTAGTCAAATTAATTTAAAGTCCTAATCATTCAATTGAATAGTTCAAAATAATATTGAATTTAAAATTTAACTCTCGTTACAATCCTAGATTCAATTTTATCTTTTTCAGCAATTAAATCGGGAATAGTCACAACATAAAAAAAAAATTAAGATTCATACTCATTTCAATAAAATATCCGCTAAGATCAATTTATTAAAATTTGTACGAATCTTTAAATAGAACACACATAATTAATATTTTAATTTAAGAATAATACTTATCTCTAAGTGAAATCCAGAAATCAAATATTAATTTGCACTATTAATTTATTAACTCTGGTTACATAAATTAATGTGTGATTTTTCCCAATTTAATTAGCCTAGAACGAATCAACGAATAATTATTCAAATAAAATAACTTAACATACGCGTTTCACCCCACCCCTTGAATGGGGTGTTTAGCTACACATGATTAGAATTTTAGCACAAGCACAATTAACAAACATGAATTAAAGAGAAAGAGTAAGAAATACGATACGCAATAATTTCTTGAGTCAATTGTGTGCATAAACGTGCGTCCCAAACTCGTCACAAAATCTGGCTAGATTACAAAACTGAAAGTTAAAAATGAACCTATAAATTTTTCTAGACCTAAAACTATATTTTTTTTGTATTTTTCTGACTATTTTTTCTACCCTCATTTTTTTTTCCCTCTCTGTATCTGTATATTCCGTTTTTGCTGTTGAGAGACTTTTTTTATATGTGATGCCCTTCTCTTTTGATTTTTCCCCGATTTGATTTGGCTTGGAAAGATCTTGTTGGGATTTGATTTTGGCTTGGTATGGTATCCGATTTTTAAGGGATTTGGGTTTCGAGTTGATGGGTCGAGGGTTCGCGATCGGGTTCGACGGTTAAAAAATATATAAAACTAAAATAAAAAATATATAAAATGAAACCTAATAAAAAAATAAATTCCTAAAAATTAATCCTAATAAAATAAAGATTAAAAATAAAATGAAACTAAGACTAAAAACTTAATAAAATCAAAATAAAATAAAATTATATTAATAAAAATAAAATAGAAAATAGAAAATAAAACTTAAAAATTCTAAATAAATCTAAAATAATCCTAATAAAATAAAGATTAAAAATAAAATAAAATAAAACTAAGACCAAAAACTTAATAAAATCAAAATAAAATAAAATTATATTAATAAAAATAAAATAGAAAAATAGAAAATAAAACCTAAAAATTATAAATAAATGTAAAATAATCCTAAAATTAAAATGACTCAAACTTAAAATCTAAAAATTAATAAAAGGGCACAAACTAACACACACGGGGCTCGGGGAATGGACTAGCTAGGTCTGGGCTAGGTTAAGGTTACGGGACTGTTTCGGGGCATTGGATCATATCGGGGCAAGCTCAAATATGGACTTAGACTTCGCGGGTTCCTTTGATTTCTTCGATGCAAGCTTTTAACCGCTTCTTAGTCGCAATTGCACTGATTTAGCATTATTTGTACCGCAATTGCGTATTGACCTGCAAAATGATAAAATACAAACATAAGGCCAATTTTATTAGAATTGAGCGACTAAAATGCATCTATTCGGGGTTAAAATAAACACTTTTGGGTGCTTATCATAATCAACATCCTAGCCTGCTTTGATCTGCTGCTCGGATAACCGTGGCTCCACAACATCAAAGGAGTGCCTTCTTCCCTTCATTAGAAATTGAAATTATTTGCCAATGGACAAGTTATCACCATCTTGGAAGACAGTAACAACACTGAGAATGTAAGAACCAGTAATATGGTACTCTAGATACAACACGGGGTGAACGATATGCTGCTATCAGGCTTCCAGGTTGAACCATTTTTACTCCGAGCAGGGGACGAATTCAAAGATAGGGTTTGTCGAGAATATGATCCTCATGGAAATTTCAATGTAATACAAATGTTCAAGAGCGTGCACTTCATGCCCGGACTGGGGCTAGGCAAAAGACAATAAGGGATAATTGAGCCTATTGTGTCGAAGGGGGCCTTTCCTCCCCGTGGCTTGGGCTATCAACCATCAGAAGAAGAACTCGGATTGATCCGTTAGCCTCGATTAAAGAGGAAGTTAAAATGCACCATAACTATCTCGGGAGATTCCCTAAATGGAAGATTCATCCGAGAGGGTGAAAATTTCCCCTGCTACGTCTTCCCTGAACCTTGGTATAACCCTATAGACAAGAGGATGAAACCAGGAATGGTGATCGTTTTTCAAGACATCTACCCATGGGCCAAAAGTTCCCAGCACTGTGTGTAACCACTCACTAAAGAGACCGTAGCTAATACTAGGGATTCTGTGGACAGCGACTCCGAGGATTCTTTCAAGTTACAGATACAGGGGCTGGCACTCTGCATAATACACTCAGGGACTACATCATCCGATCCATCCTACCTCATTAAAGATGCTGATATACCTCTTATCAACAGGCATGCTGCACTAGTACCACCTGTTGATATTCAACTTAACCTTGATGTTTATCCCCTTTCCCCTTTAGTTTTTTTTTCTCTCTCTGATGTAATCGAGACCTCCTATGATGAGGTTATCAATGCTATTTTTCCTATCAATGAAATAAATGAAGATTTCGAGTATCTTACTGTGCTTTATATTAATTGTCTTGATTCTAATAAAACTTTTGATGATGTTGACTTTGCAAATGAATAATTCTTAACTGATCTAAATAAGGTTAATAATAAACAACATAATCGCATTCAAGTTAATGAAGATGAAACTGATGTTATTAATCTCGATTCTAGTATCCAAATGCACAATATTAGGATAGGGGCTGCCCTTGATGAGTACGAGCTCGCGTAACTCGAAGAGCTATTGAAGGAATTTATGGATGTCTTTGCATGGTCCTATGATGATATGCTCGACATTAACCCTGAGATTGCACAACATAAGATTCCAACTCTCACTGAATGTAAGCCAGTTAAACCGAAGCTGCAAAAGCTCCACATCGAATGGTCACTCAAAGGAAAAGAAGAAATAGTCAAGCAACTAAATGTGGGCTTCATTCGTGTGATCGAATATCCCACCTGGCTAGCCAATATCATACCCGTGTCAAAATCAGGAGGAAAGTTCTGCATGTGTGTCGAATATCGAGAGTTGAATAAGTCCTCCCTGAAGGATGATTACATACTACCCAACAACGATATGATTATGGACAACACTGACAGTCACGCTCTCAAATCATTCATTGACGGTTTTGTGGGATATAACCAGACCAAGATGCACCCTTATTATCAAGAGAAAATCACATTCATCACCCATTGGGGAACTTTTTGCTACAGTGTCATGCCATTTGGTCTTAAAAACGCAGGGGCTACCTATCAAAGGGCTTCCACAACTATTCTGCATGATCTGATACATAAGGAAGTCAAGGTTTATGTAGATGACATGATTATCAGGTCTTAGACTAGAGAATGTCATGTTCTCGCTCTTCAAAAATTCTTTGAACGACTGCGACAGTACCAAATGAATCTTAACCCATAAAAATGTGTCTTCGACGTTACTAAAGGGAAACTCTTGGGATTCATGGTCAGTGAGAAAGGGATAGAAGCATATCTTGCTAAGCTGAAGGCCATACTTGAGATGCCACCTCCCCGAATGGAGAAAAAATTCCTAGGATTCCTTGGGAAATTACAGTACATCAGTCGATTCATCAGCTAATTGACTTCCATCCGTGAACTCATCTTCAAACTCCTTCGAAAGGATTTAACCAAAGTCTAGAATGAGGCTTGCTAAGAATCTTTTGATCAAATTAAGAAATACCTAACCCGACCTTCGATGCTCATGCCACCGCAGCCTAATCTTCCCTTACTCCTATACCTAACCATGACCGATACTAAAACGGGGGCTTTGCTATCTCAATACCTTGAAAAAATCCACAAAGAGAAAGCCATATACTATGCCTGTCAGAAAGTGGTCGGTAATGAAGTTAACTACACCTCATTGGAAAAAGCATGTGTCGATCTTATCCGGGTTACCCAAAAGTTACGGCACTACATGATCACCTTCCCCATTAGACTCGTATCCCGAATGGATCCCATCCAGTACCTACTCAAGAAGCCCGCCCTATCCAGCCAAATAGCCCATTGATTGATGCTTCTAGCCGTGTGATATCATCTATGTCACATAGAAAGCCATGAAAGGAAGAGCCACCTCTGACTACCTTGCCGACTGCCCGATGGAAGAAGCCGATGTATGGATTTTCGAATTCCCAGAAGAGAATATCCTTTGTGCCTCCTAAGAAGATCTTATATGGAAAATGTTCTTCGACGACGCTTCCAACAAAAAAGGATATGTCATTAGAATCCTCCTAATTGCCCCTTTATGACTCCCACACTCCCATTACCATAAAATTAGATTTCCTCTACACTAACAAATGACTCAATACGAGGCGTGCACGGTAGGCCTCAAAGTCGCCCTTAAGAAAGGAATTGGATACCTCGATGTCTACGGGGATTCAACCCTCATCATTGGACAAGTACTCAAAAAATAGAAAGTCAAGGATGAGAAGCTCTTACCCTTTCATGCCCACCTTGAAGAACTGGCTTCCCAATTCCAAGAAATCACCTTCCACTACTTGCCCCGAACAAAAAATATTCTGCTTGATGCCCTTGCCACCTTAGCCTCCATGATTGACATGCCCAAAGGAATAACCATAGCCCCCTTCTTGTCCAGAGATAAGACAAACCAACCCACTGCTACAACATTGAGCTCTACACGGAGTAAGAACTCAAAATAGCCGACTGCTGGTACTATGACCTTTGGCGCCTCCTCAAACGCGGTAGGTATCCCCAAGGAGATGAAAAGAAAGACTGAACAAATCTCCACAGACTGTCCACCCAGTACATTATTTGTGATAAAGCACTGTTTAAGAGAAACTTTGATGGAACCCATTTACACTGCATCGCAGGGGCTGATATTGAAGAAATGATGCAAAAAATTCACAGCAGGGAATGCGGACCCCACATGAACGGCCATATGCTCGCCAAAAAAATCATTCGACAAGGATACTGGACTATCATGGACTAGGACTGCACAGACTACATTTGAAGATGTCTCAAATGCCAACAGTTATCCAACCTACAACATCTGCCTCCATGAGAATTATACAACATGACTTCTCCCTGGTCATTTTTCGCATGGGGCATCGACATCATAGGGAAATTTACACCGAAATCATCCAATGGGCATGAGTTCATCCTAATAACCATTGACTACTTCACCAAATGGGTCGAAGCCGAGTCATATGCAGTTCTGAATGCCAAGAAAGTGGCTAAATTCATCAAAAAGAACATCATCTGCCGTATGGGGTCCCACACGAGCTGGTATTAGAAAATGGGTTACATTTTGAGGCTGAGGTTTACAGAAGGGGTCGACGAGTATGGGATTCAAAGGAATCAATCCTCTCCATACTGACCTCAAACAAATGGATCATTCGAAGCAGCCAATAAGAATATCAAAGCCATCATTAGTAAGATGACTAAGAGTTGTCATGATTGGGCCGACATGATCCATTTACGCCCTCTAGGGCTCACTCACTTCAGTTTTAACCTCTACTGGGGCTAACCCTTACTCTCTAGTCTACGACATGGAATCAGTCCTACCCATGGAGATGGAAATACCCTTGCTGCACGCCATGCTTAAAATCAAGGTCAACGAAGAATAATGGTACCAAAGTCGTCTTGACGAGCTGTCCCTCTTAGATGAAAGGAGGCTGAAGGCTCTATATAACATACAAGGGTACCATCGCCGTATAGCGCGATCCTTTAATAAGAGAGTCAAAGACCGTGGTGTCCGAGAAGTGGACTTAGCCCTCAAAGAAATAGTAGAGCACATTTGGGACCCCAGAGGGAAATATAGGCCCAATTAGAGCGGCCCCTACATTGTGAAGAAGATCCTATCAGGCGGCATCGATGTGCTCACCGACCTCGATGGAAAAGAGATGGCACGTCCATTCAACCTTGACTATCTCAAGAAATTCTACCACTAGTTCGAAATCTCGGTGTGCTACGACTCTTCTCATCTCCCTTCTATTCTAAAAAAATCTCTTCTTTTCCCCTACCCAGAACTACGTGGGCCTGATCCTCTAAAGAACATTTTCAAAAAATGAATTTCAAAATTTTTCAAAACCCTCAGAGGTACATAGGCAACTCATTCGCTTCACATGAGCGCAACCCCCCCTTCTTTTTACAAAATGCTATTCTTTTCTAATCCCCGAGAACGACAGTTCATTTTAACATATACACGAACAAAAGGATTATGTATGCCTTAGCGATAAGTATAGATAATTCAAAATGAAAAAAGTCCTCAAGAGGCACAACTAGATGATCAAAAACTTATTTATTTCATTATCTAAAATTTTCCCACGATTACATCGGGATAAGGAGTCAAACGACTTCCCTTGCCAGAACTACACCTACTAAAAAAACCAGACAATAACAAGCCCCACTACTCCTAAAAATCATCCCCCAATTATTCCCACAAAGTACAAAAGCACACCTATTACAAGAAGCTTCACAAATCCCTACCCGCAGCTGCTAGAGGAACTAGCACCATCATCGCCTGCATCCTGGGCTCCCTAAACCTCCCCTGCCTGAATGGAGTATCGCAGATGCTCCATAGAGCGATAAGCCCGGACTAGCTTGGGGTAGACCACAATGCCTCCCTCCATGGTATCAGATATGGCAAACCACCTCTAACCAGTCTCCACAGCCAGCATCCTATCCACTACCTTCTTTCACAACCACTTCATGTGGTCCCTGGAGACATGTCAGACTAGCCCAGTAGACTGAGAAGGATGGGTCGACGGACAATGATTATCCCACAGAGAACCAATATGCATGTGCATACTCTCTGTCATGTCCTCCACATGAAAGAAGTTCGATGTCCGTGGTGGCACGATTTGCTCCCAACCATATTAGCGCAGTAGCCACCAGGGAAAGTAGAAAGAGGTCTACCTAAGGCCTACTAACTGGACATATTGATACTCTTCAAGCTCCAAAATGGGTAGCAGCTCCCCCACCAAAGCACAGACCAGTGTAAACCTCGAGACCCGGGCTCTCCAAACTAGTTCCCCCAACTCTCAATGTCCAGGCCTACGCTAATAAAATAGCGGGAGAAGAGGTTTGGCACAACCGACAAAGGATACTTAGGTGGGATCGTCATACGAAACCTCTCTGACATCCACATAAACGACATTACAGGGCTACCCCTCAGAAAGTCAGAATGACACTCCCTCCAGGCATACAGGCATTCAAAGTCTCCATGAGTATCACTGGCATGGGATTGCGGCGGTATGACATCCAAGAAATAATAGCAGCCAGTTGGGGGTCCACCAGCATCTCCCCGGTCACCAACATAACTTTTGAAACAATGCCTAAGATGATGTCCCTGGCATATCCGGCATCACCCACGTCCTGCGAATGCACAGACTGTAACACCGTCGAAAGGGAAATCATTCCCCTAGTAACCAATGGCCTGGCTGCCGAAGGCAAAATATAAAGAAGTCCATCCAGCAATTCCCTGGGAGAACGGGAAAAGTCAGGCAAAGCCGCAGCAACGCTGGGATTTATCCCCAGCATGGTAAAAAATTCCTCATAGGTAGGACAAATCTTGTCCAAACCGAAGCGGAAGACATGATCCTCAGGATACCAGAACTTGACAGCCACCATCAGCATGTTCCACTCAATGGGCCGGTTGCGCTACAAAGAGACTCGTTGCATGTGAAAGGCGTCATAATCAACATTGTAAGAACACATTACTTCTAAGCTTTCGAGGTAGTTGGAAAACTCAATGCTACCAAGGAGAGCCATCTTACGAAACCAAGATATAATAAGCAAGTAAGAATGTGAAAAAGGGAGAAAGTGAAAGTGTGAGGAGGAAAAGCCCCATCCATACACCCCTTTTATGGAAACTCTCAAGCAAAAACAAGGAACCCTGCAGAAATCGGAGTAAAACTTTCCCCACCAAGTACCAAGTAATTGAAGAAAGTGCAATCAAAGCCTTGGATTGATTGGACTGGACTGATATGCCAATAGCTATGACAAGGGTCATATCGATCGGTAACCCCATATTTTGGGAAAAATCCCTTTTTCCTCTTTTGTTAAAATTAAAAAAAAAAACAAAAATAATTTTTACCTTAAGGAAATTCCAGATTTTCTTTATACTCATGCTTTTACTAATTCTCATTTTAAATAAAATCCTTCTCAAATAAATTTTCAAAATTCTTTTTACTGTCTCAGTAGCAAAGTAAAAGAGCATGTGCATTAATCACTAAACCAAGAAAATTAACAAAAAATTTCATTCTTCATTTGTATATATTTTGCGGTGTTACATTAACATTTTGCAGAAAAAGTAGAAAAACAACGAGACTCAACCCAAACCCAAATTTTCATCTTTCTTTCTCTCTCTCTGTCTCTCTCTCTCTCTCTCTGCGGCGAGACGATGTGACCCCACTTCCAGAGTCAGACCCTTCGTCGAATGAAGAAGATGGCACCGAGCAAGAAGGGACTAGAACCACCTCACGAATATGAGCAGTCGCCAAAGATATCCAGTCCCCGATGTCATTTAGACAAGTGGTCGAAACACTGATATGCTATGAGGAAGAATGGAAAAGATCAAATCAGTTAAGCATGAGGAAAGAGAAAAAAATTAAGGAAATAAAAAAAGACATACCGCGGGTCGGAGCACCTCCTCCGTTAGACCCAAATCCTCCGGGTCCATCACATGAGGATGATGCTGTAGACGCATAGATCCCCCACCAGCTCACCGAAGGTTGTAACTAGGGGAATGCAGCCTCACAAAAGAAGCCCCTGACGTCGTTGTGGTCGCCGCTGATGTAGCCGCACCACCTGTGCTATGAGAGGACCTCACCTGCCGACTCGAGCTCGCTCTAGGGAAAGGAATCACATCATATATACTAGGAGGTATCATCCAACTCAAAACGATGTCCAGATAATCATACATCACCGTTTTGTCAGTATACAGTGAGTATGGCTCTCCCATCATCGTAGCCACCCAGTCATCATCAGACATCTCCCGCATATGCCTCATAAACATAAGGGGCCTCTCTGGCGACACCGCGACCTCATCCACCACAATCTGTTGAACTACCCTCTCCCTAAGATACCAGGAGTAGCCAAACTCATGCACCAGTAAGCACCACATTTACGCATGTCCTCCAGCCACCCTGGTGTGTTGAATAGTCATCCCCCAAGGATAAAAGGTCACCTATAAATCCCCAGCAAAAGCGAAGGATCAGTGTCAATAAAAGATCATCAAAAGAAAAAAACAATCTCAAATACAAAAGAATGCTTACCCGCTCGCTCGTCAGGCCATTCAAGACCCGATGCACTACCTCCAGAGAGATTCTTCTTCGATTGCGGATTAGAACTGCACCACCGAAACATCCAACAGAAGTCCCCCACAGAGTCATCCTTCAAAAAAATCAGTTGGGTGTTCAACCCAATCACTTCATAGAACCACGTCTACAAAGGACAATGATCAGCATTCAAAAAATCAAGAAGAAGTTCATGAATGGAAAATGCGAATGCATAAAGGAAAATGTACAAAATAAAGAATACCTGCAGAAGATACGTGGCCCAAGTAAAAGTCAACCGACAGCACAGGCTGAATGCATCCAAAGAATAGTAAAGGGTCGCCAAAGTCAGGCTCCTCCAATCATAGATTCGGATGTTCGAAAGCACCCTCAGAAATGGAAAAAAACACAAGTGGACGTCGTCTCCACTTGTCACCACCAGAAAACCCTCTAACACCATCAAGATAAACAAACGGGCCATCTGACGCACCTACTGACCGTCATTCTCATCGACCCTCCTCCTCGGCAAAAGCTCCCTCAAAGAAGACAAGCAGAGAGAATCTCCATAAACCACCCTCTCCACGTCACCTAAAGCCACTGTCACCGCCTCCGGCATCACCCTTAGCGTCCTGTCCACCTCAATCTAGGCACCGTCACAGTTCAGCCCCAGCAACTGCTGAACACCAATAGGAGTCTCTGTCATCTCCCCGAAGCCAAAAATGGAAGGTGTGGGTAGAACCGCAGTGGAGCGGGGTGTCTCATCCAAAGCCGATGCTAGCCTCCCAAAATCGGAAGAGGACACCATCCCACGTACCACAACAGGAAGTTGATCCAAAACATCCTTAAGCCATGTCATACTGCGGGGACGAATAGTCGATATGGACACGTCAGACTCTCAAGAAATGAAGAAAATCCTTATCAAATTCAAGAAATAAAGTAATCGCGTTAAGAAAAGAAGAAAGGAATACCAAGAGTCATGCAATACTTACATAACCACCAGGGTTCACCACCCTTGAAGAGCGATGACGCGAAGGCTCATGCAGGAAGATTCTCATTATCCACCACTAGCTCAAATGAGTCGAAAGAGTTCTCGCTACCCAATACAAGGGGAACCCTATCCCTCCACTCCATCCCTGCCCAGTCATCGACATTAAGCCATGCCATATGGGTCGTAGTGCTTGAGAAGTCTTCCATTTCGTACGTTAGGACGATTTGCAGAGGTTTATAGCAGAAGAAAAGAATTCAGAAAGCTATGCAAAGTAAGGAGGACCCACCCCCTTTTTATAGGAGGCTAAGGGTCATGCCGATTGACAGTCACCCTCCACTCACCGATCGGCACTGGGGCTTTCACCTGCTCGAGGCACCCCAAAAGTTCGTGCCAATGCCGATTGGCACACCTCCATATATGTTGGTTAGCACACCCTTTAAAATTTCATACAAAAATCCAAAAAAAATACAAGAAAATTTCAAACAATTCCTGAAAATTTTCTAAAATTACCAAATCCATTCTAGCACCTTGTTCACCAAGGAATACATTTTTTACATCCCCAGCGGAATTACAGTGAATCTTCTTCCCAACAACATCTCCAAAGGACACTCCAAATTTCCCCCCAGCTACAAAATCCTTGGATTATTCACTATTCCCCAGTGGAACCTAAAATCCAATCCTCAAACCCAGTGGAATCCCCAAATTTCCCAAAGGAAAAGTACACCTCTTTTAGGTCAGAATTGATCTCGATCTTGGATTGTCACCTCAGTTAGGTCAGAATTGGCCTTGGTCCTTGGTCATCACCTCTTCTAGATCAGAATTGGCCTCGATCTTGGATCGTCACCTCAGTTAGGTCAGAACTGACCTCGGTCCTCGATCGTCACCTCTTTTAGGTCAGAATTAACCTCGGTGTTCAATTGTCGCCTCAGTTAGGTCAGAATTGACCTCGGTCCTCAATCATCACCTCTCTTAGGTTATAATTGACCTCGATCTTAGATCGTAACCTCAATTAGGTTAGAATTGACCTCGACCCTTGATTGCTACCCCTTTTAGGTCAAAATTTACCTCGGTCTTAGATCGTCACCTCAGTTAGGTCAGAATTGACCTCGATCCTCGATCTCCACCTCTTTTAGGTCAGAATTGACCTCGGCCTTGGATAATCACCTATGTTAAGTTATAATTGACCTCGTTCCTCAGTGAGCACCTATTCTAGGTTAGAATTAACCTCGGTCTTAGATCGTTACCTCAGTTAGGTTAAAATTGACCTCGGTACTCGATCGTCACCTCTTCTGGGTCAGAATTGACCTCGATCTTGGATCGTAACCTCAGTTAGGTCAGAATTGACCTCAGTCCTAGATCATTACCTTTGTTAGGTCAAAATTAACCTCGATCTTGGATCGTCACCTCAGTTAGGTAAGAATTAACCTCGGTCCTCAGTTGGCACCTCTTCTAGGTCAGAATTAACCTCAGTCTTGGATCATCATATCAGTTAGGTCAAAATTGACCCTGATCCTCGGTCATCACCTCTTTTAGGTCAAAATTGACCTCAGTCTTGGATCATCACCTTAGTTAGGTCAGAATTGACCTCGGTCCTCAATCGTCACCTCTTCTAGGTCAAAATTGACCTCGGTCTTGAATCATCACCTTAGTTAGGTTAGAATTGACCTCAGTCCTCGGTCGTCACCTCTTTTAGGTTAGAATTTACCCCGACCCTCTGAATCCCTTAGGTCTATAGAACTAACCTCCCTCCAGCATGTGGTGTCTATTCAACAACCATCACTTGTTCCAAGCTCACCCGTCAAGTGGCTATGTAGACACCACATTCTAGGATCCCTTAAGTCTCTTATTAGACCCTTAACACTCCCCCTTTCCACCGCAAACCTAGGTCTCACTTCGAGTACCGATCTAGAGGCCATCGGGCACCCCTGGGCCCCATTTGACTCCGATCAACACTTTAATCAGGCCAAAAACTCTTTGAATCTTTGAAGGGATACGAATACCCTTTTCTAAGGTCTACCCCATGTGTCAATCGGCATAACATTTTGGATGAACGGACCATTTCACTACCGACAATTGATTTAGAGGCCATCGAGCGTTCCTCGGCCCTAAATTGACCCCAATCAACTCCACCGTTAGAGAAAAAGCTCTTTGAATCTTCTAAGGGAACTGAAACCCCTTTCCAACGGTCTACTCCATGCACAAAACAGCATAATCGTTCATATAAACGATCAGTTTTCCCCTAAAATTGATTCGGAGGCCACCGACCGCTCCCGAACTCCATTTGACCAAAGTTAACTCTTCAGTTTGAACGAGACTAAATGAATATCTGAAGGTCACTGAATACCCTTTCTAACAATCCATCCCGTGTGTGATTTTGACCTACGATACAGACGAATGATCCGTTTTACTCTGAGAGGTCACTAGACGTTTTTGGGCCCTATATGACCGAGGTCAACTTTTCGAACCGAGCGAAACTCTTTGGAATGTCGAAGTACATATCTCCTAACCTTTCCAACGATCCACCCCGTGCATGATTCTAACTTACCATACGGATGAACGATCCTATTGCGCCCGGTGATCTCTCGTCCAAAGGATCGACGTGCGTTTTCGAGCCACAATTGACCCAAAGTCAACTCTCAAACCCAGGAGAAGTCCAAAGGACTCTCAAAGTTCTTTGAAATATTTTTCTAACAGTATGACCCGTGCGCGATTCGAATCAACGATTTGTGCGCTACAATCATTTTCCTAGAAAAGTCTGCACGAGACTGCCAATTACCAGGTCTTGAACCCTGCCTATCGGCACAATGTTAAGGGTGACCTGCCGATAGGCACCCCCTAGGGTTGGCCGATAGGTAACCCCTTTTCCTTATAAATAAGGTCCATGACCTCATTCCCAAGAGACCCAACAAACCCATAAGCATCAGTGATCTCAGCAACATTCTCTCGAGATCAGCGAAGTTTCATATGAGAAGTTCCATTCAAGCCTAAATACCCATCCTTTTCACACCCAATTTCGCAAATATCCTTCTCTCTCATAAACATACATCAACATCCAGAGGATTTCATCTAAGATCCAAGCTCAAGCTCTAAGGAAGTTCCAATTCCTTCTCCCTCTCTTTTAATCTCTTGTTTTTGCATAAGTTACTTTAGATTCATAATCTTGTTTCATTTTAGTTCATACATATTAACATCTACGCTTTTATTAGTATATTGCACATACTCTATTTTGCATAAAAAACCCAAAAACAAATAAAAGAGGGTTACACCCATAAATTTCGAACGGAATTATCCACCAACTTTTTTAAAACCTAAAATACATTTTCTACACGCACACCCTTAATAAAATTCCGTTTGAATCTGTGGGATAAACCCAACCTCTATTCTTTATTCGAACTACGTGGACTTTGATGACTTTATAGGCTATGTAGGCATCTCGGATTAAAATCTGAGACTCGGGTCCAACTTTTCAATTTTCCAATTTCTCTTATTTTTCAAAATACTCAAAATCCCTCATTTTTATACATATACATCTAATATGCTTCTTCGCGTCTCATCCCACATATATTGTCGTTTCCCAATAACGATCAATATCTCGATGAATGCTTATATTCTACCTTCTACATTTATTGCTATTGGGAATATTCATATGGATGACCTCACCCTATCTTTTCCATGGTCTGGGTCGAACGATTCCAATCTCCATTATATAAACACATGCACACACTTCACGGGGATAAAGGAAAATATTAACATTTTCCCATAAGAGATCGAAAGGGCGGTATGGGTGACTAACACCTTCCCATTCCATAACTTAGCCCACAGACCTCATATCTATTGATTTCGTATGCATCAGTTTGTCCTTGATGCCGCTCTCTCGAAGTGGCAACATGTTCTTTTGCCTATTTTGATCCAAATAGGTTGGTGAATCCATCTATTTACATTCACCCCACCCCGACGACGGCCGAAGCCCCTTTTCGAAGAGAAGTTTGCAAGATCGTGACACAGTTCTTCCTTGGGGGATCCTCCTCCTTCCCCCCGGAGCGAACGCCGCGCTGACCCGGGATGGCCATAGAAGGCCACTTGTAGTTCACTGTCCTCCTCCTCTTGTTTATCCTCACTCTCTTCACTATCACTTACTTGGGATCCACTAGAAATGGCCTCGAAAGGGTCATGCAAAGAAATATCTTAATGGAATAAATTCTCATCAAAGCTCACATGACTAGCCAAGAACGCGATAAAGTTGCGCTCAATGGAGGAATCATTTCCCTCTTCCGAATCACTATCACTAAGGGTGGTATTATAAGTTATCTATTTCTTGCCCTCCTTCCTTAGTTTAGTGGGGCACTCAGCTACCCAATGACCAAAACCCTCACAATCAAGATATCTTTCTGAATTGTTCCTTTTAAAGTTCTCAGTACGGTTCTTAGGGAAGTGACCGGCCTTGTCGTTCTTGTCTTTCTCAAGCATTTTTACATCTTTCGATTGCTTTGGAATTTGAGAATTTTTTTGAACTTCTTTGATGACATAACCACATCCTAGGACTCGATGTCAAACTCATCATCTGAAACAAGTATTTCCTCCTTCCAGACTTTCAAAGCTATGCCCTTTTCTTTCTTCGTCACATTCTTGGAGGTAAACATGTCAAGATCATAAGTTTGTAAGTCATCTACATGCTCTTCAAGTTTTATCAAGTCAAGAGTACCCAAAGAATTCAAAATAGTCACCTTTGGATTAAATCTGTCAGGCAATGACCTTAAGATTTTCTTTATCAATTGGTTATCGAGTATCTTCTCTCCCAAGTTAAATGATAAGTTAACTATATCGGACAATATAATGTAGAACTCATCATATGTCTCACTCTCTAACATTTATTCATTTTAAATTCAGCGGTGAGGTTTTAGAGTTTGGAAGACTTAATAGCACTGGTTCCTTCATGGGTGAGTTGTAGTATATCCAAAGACTCTTTCGACGTCTCACACGTCATAATACGATGGAATTCCTTCGGGGTAACAAAAAAAATAGAGCATTTAAACCTTTAGAATTATACTGTGTTAATTTATGCTCAGCCTCAGTCCATGAATCTACAAGTTTTAAGTGAATTGCCTCTCTATCTCTCATGACTGGTGGTGAGCACCCCTTAACAACAACTTACCACACCCGTTCATCTATAGCCTTACGTGTTGACTTCATACGCATTTTTTAATAAGTGTAGTTGGACTCATGAAACATAGGGGTTTTAAAACCATCAAACCCTCCAGAATTCATGCCTAAAGATATGAGATCAGAAACATGAAAACTAAGTGTTCTAGCTCTAATACCAATTTAGGAATGCCCTTATAACGTGTTCTTAGGTAAAGATAATATTTTTAGATTTTCTAAATTTTAAAAACCGAAATTTTAAATTATATTTACCCAAATTAACTTACCCTTTCTTATGGAAAACTAATTTATTAGATTTTATATTTTTTTATCCTATAGCATGCATTCAAGGTGATATCAGACAATAAAAAAATCAATTCACAAGCCTCGGACGACCCAACCAAATAGATCGTTATGATACGATTTTACGAAGCATATACAGTAGACTTACACAACGACTCGTCACCCACATGCCTTAGCACTCTCCAGTCTTCGACCGCTCTTCCACAGTTCAACATAAGAATCCACCAACACAAGTTGTCATAGCACATGAGTCCATGTGTGCCTCAGTATCCATCAATGAGGCTCAACAATCATCACATACCACAGATAGCACATACAGAGTCCACCGCACAAAAGGAGTTCCTTACAGATGAAAGAAACAAACTTTGGTGTCTGATAACAAGATCTCAAAGCATAATAATTATGGAACTTGGATCTTTAAAATGTAAAGGGTGAAACCTTCGGTTTGAAACTTTTATAAATAGGTAGGAAATTATTTTTCATCAAAAGTTCTTAAAAATTCTGAGTCCATAAAGACTTAAATACTATTTTCACGAAGTGTAAGGTAACTGGTCATTCGAATGAAAACTAAGTTTGTTTAAACGATAATTTCCTCTCGTTTGAACGAAAACATGTGCTCGTTCGAACGAGAATGAAATCTCATGAGTTTGGTATGATATGAAAAACACCCTTATTTGATGTTCGTTTGATCTTTGTTCTAACGAAATCCCATTATCGTTCTAACGAGCTATAAAGTCGTTTGAACGAAAATGCACTTTTCATTCTAATGAGCTTATTTCTCGTTGAACTCAGAAAATATTTTTCTTCTTAAAAAATATAAAAATAGTTCCAAACATTTTTGAAATAAAAAACTAACACCCTTAAAATATTTCCAAGGACTAATAATTAATACGCATTCATACCTGCGAGATCCTCGATAAACGTGAAGATAATATCAACATTAAATATGGGACGACATATCCAATCTTTTAAGCTCGGTCGTTGTGTCTTCATCAAACAACGTCATAGAATTTTGTGATCAACAACACAAACTCTATCCTATGACTCAAACATTTTGTCCAGAATAATGCCAAATACATACAAATTGACTGGGTTGGTAATTTTTCCTAACAATTTTGGATATTTTTGACTACCAAAATGAAAATGTCGACATCAAAAATATTTTATGATATATAATCTTTGAGAAATTACCATCGACGAGAGGAAGAGGCACTGTTGGCGATTGATGTGTTGTCTTTAAACAAATTTTCAACATTTGAATAAGAATTAGAGGTAAATTTTTACTTCTTTTAAGTTTTTTATGATATATTCTAGTCTACTTCTACGCTGTGGGGATACCATCAAGTGACAACTTGGGGGACAAGTGGGGCTTCTAAATATCTTTCGCTATCACCACATGAACAATAAATGGTTGACCATCTCATCCACGAGGAATCGAATCCATGACCTCCTTATCATTAGATAAGAGGTAATGCCATTTGACTACAAGATACTGTAATGTTGAGTAAAAAATCACGTTTTCACATTTTATACATATATTTGATTGTGTTTGCATGTCGTTTTGATTCAGTCGTGTAAGGACAAATTATTAATCGAGTTAATTTATGTGTAATTGGCATTATTCCGGACAAAAGTTTTGAGTCATATGATAGAATTTATGTTGTTGATCCCATAAGCCTATAACGTTGTTGATGAAGACGTATGACCAAGCTTCAAAGATTAGATATAGCGTACTGTGTTTGTTGTGCCAAGTTTATCTTCACGTTTACCGAGGATTTTCCAAGTATGAATGTGTATTAATTATGAGTCCTAAGAAATTTTTAAGGGTGTTTATTATCTGTACTTAAAACATTTTAAACTAATTTAAAATATTTGTTGAAAAAGATTCTTTTGTTTTTTATTTTATTAGAATGAGGTTGAAGTTCGTTATAACAAAAACACATTTTCGTTCGGACGATTGCAAGTCTCATTAGAACAAAATCAACAGTTTCTTTAGACGACCTACTAACAACCATCAAAGGAGAATTCTCTTCCAAGGTTTTCACATCTCGCTTGAAGCATGTTAGAAGCTCGTTTGAACAAGATTTGCAACTTCGTTCAAACAAAATTAGATGTCATTCAAACGAAAGTGTTATTCTTGTTCTATCAATTGTAGTTTTCATTCAAACGAGTTCTCCGCCTTGAAATTCGTGGTAATTATTTAAGGCGTGTTGGAATCAATTTTTTTAAGATCTTTTGGCAAAAAATGATTTCCGGCCAGTTTACAAAAGTTTCAAACCCTTTGTTTCAGCCTACACATTTAAAGATCAAAGAATCATAAGTCATATGATTTTAGGTCTTGAAATTAGGCACCTATGTTTGTTTCTTTCATCTCGATAGAACTTATTTCATGAGGTGGAATTCGTGCATACCGTTTGTGGTGTTTGACGGTTGTTGAGCCTTATCAATAAATATCGTGACGTGCATGTACTCATGCGTTATCGCAACTGGTGTAGGTGGACTCTTGCGTTGCACTGTGGAGGAGAGGTCAAATATTGATGAGTGTGAAAACTTATTGGGGATAGAGTCGTTGTGTAAATCTACAATCATATTTTGTAATTTCACATCATAGTGATCTATTTAGCGGGTTGTTAAGGCTTTCAAACTCCAAAACCTAAATACTCAATTTGAAATGATTAAATTATTTAAGAGTGAGACCTTTGATGAGTTTTACGCTAGACAATTTGACATAATTAACTCTTCTTTTAACTTGGGAGAGAATATACCCGACAATCATGTGATTAAGAAAAACTTAAGGTCGTTGCCTAAAAGATTTGACCCCAAAGCGACTAATTTGAATTCTTTGGGTACTTTGGACTTTATAAAATTTGAAGAGCTTGTAGCTGACTTCTAAACTTATGAGCTTGACATGTTTACCTCCAAGAATGCAAGGAATAAAGAAAAAGGCATTGCTTTAAAAACAGAGAAGGAGGAAACACCTATTTCAGATGATGACTTTTACATCAATTCCTAGTATATGGCCATGTTGACAAATAAATTCAAGAAATTTCTGAAATTACGAAAGCAATTTAAAGATGCAAAAAGGTATAAGAAAGACAAGAACAACAAGGCCGATCACTTCCCTAAGAACTTTAGCGGGAAGAGGAGAGATTCAAAGATATTTTTTTGGTTGTGAGGGTGATGGCCATATGGTAGCCGAGCGTCCCACTAAACTAAGGAAGCATGCAAAGAAACCGATGGAATTTAATGCCACCCTTAGTGATAGTGATCCGAAAGAGGGAAACGATTCCCCTATTAAGCGCAACTTTATCGCGTTTGTTGATACGAAAATTAGTCAGCAGGCGTGGACGAATTATATAAAGACACGTGTCATCTTATGTGGCAAATACATATGCTCACCGAGCTACCTAGCATGTCGAGCTACTCAGTGTCCCGAGCTATATAGCATGCCGACCTACTCAACATGAAAAGCATCTAGCCAAGAGGACCAATCAATAATTGTACATTTAGTGAACATCGAATTTAATGACCATTCTTATTGTATAGATGTATATGTCTATTAAATAACGGCATATCACCTATTCATACTGATATCCCCAAGGCTATAAATACATTGTAACACCCTCCACATGGGGGAGGGAATCTCTTGTAATCATCATCGACATTAAGGCAAACATCTGCAATACAAACAATGGGTGTAGGCCATTTTATAAGGCTGAACCACTTTAAAAATCCCGTGTCTTATTTTTATTTCATATTTCATCCATGATTAATTAATTAGATCAAATCTATTTTTTTACATCAATAGATTGGCGCCGTCTGTGGGAAACGACTGTCAGTATCATTTTTCACTCAACATTTATCACCAATGGCTGAGATCCCAGAATCCAGCAATAGGAATAATATCGGGGTACCTTCGAACCCCTTTGCTCCCCCAACTATCAATGAACTTACGGGAATAGTATCCAATTTATCCCAAGGGCAAATGGCTATGCAAGAAACCATATGGCAACTCATTCAGACTGTTCGTAACAAATCACCTGCCCAGTCAGGTCAACGAAGCGTTCAACGTAACACCCATTTGCCATCGTCAAGAACCAGACATACACTATTCACGGACGTTTCATAGCCCAGGCACAATAATTCTCATCATACTAAGAGATCCAACGATCCTTTATATCAACCTGGACGGACTTCATCTGTAAGAGCTACTGATTCTTGACAGAATGTTACCTTAACTCCTGAGCGAATAAGCGCTTTGGAAAGCTTGAGCAGAGTCTCTCCCTTTGACCGTTTGGGGATTATGAGGAATAGAATTCCCATTAGGATAGCATCAAGTAATTCTCAATGACCAACCGAGCTAAGGGAGGGTTTTGCCCAATCACACCCAGCTACATGTGGTGAAAGATCCCGGGAGGAAACTTCAATGCGTTCTGTTGCTCGGACAAATAGGTGGGAGGCTAGGAACGATACGTGGAAGGGTTCCATTCGAAGACTAGAAGATCAAATAGGGGAAATGGCAAAGGCTAAGAACCCTCTATAAAGAACTTTTATCCAGGGATCACCTTTTGTCCAGAAAATTGTGGATTTTCCCACACCATCAAAGTTTAAGGCTCCAATAGTAATGCCTAAGTACGATGGAAAAACTGATCCCGTCCTCCACATACAGAAATATCAAGCTGCTACTGATATCTACACAGTGCCCGATGAGATGAGGTGTAGGGCATTTTTAGGAACAATTACTGGGTCAACCCAGATATGGTACAATAGCCTTCCCCGGGGCAAGATTACTACTTTCCATCAGCTGGCAGAGCTCTTCATAGGGAATTTTTGTTTCGATGCGAATCCGGTTAAGAGAGTAGCACACTTACTGAGTGTGAGGCAGAAAATAGGAGAAAGTATTAGGGATTACATCACTCGTTTTAATAACAAGAAACTTAAGGTAATCGACTACGAAGAGAAGACAACAATTACATCACTAATGAGAGGTCTTTTGCCTAACAAGTTATATTATACCTTGGCCAAAGATCCCCCTAAATCCATGGCAAAACTCATAGAAAAAGCAGCTAAAATCATGAATGCCGAAGAGGCCATGGCTATGAAGAAGACTGCTGACACTAAAGCAGAGACCAAGGTCGAAGGTACAACGGAGAAGAAGGATCAGAAGCGCAATGGGAACGGTAAGCGACCAAAAGGTAAGGAGGCATTCGAGCAGTTAAAGAAGTATGGGAATTACACTCCTTTAAAGGTGGACATAAACCATATCCTGGAAGAGATCAAGAACATCGAGGAGCTAACTTGGCCAGAGAAAATGAGGATAGACCCCGATAAGAGGGATAAGTCCAAATATTACGAGTTCCATAGAGATCATGGCCATACGACCAAGAACTGCATAGCTCTTCATAATGAAATCGAAGCACTCATTAGGCATGGGAAATTGAGTAAATTTGTTGATCGTCAGAATGGTGGGAAGACTGACGAGAGAGGAAGACAAAGGTCCAAATCTCCTCATCGAACAAGATATAATAAAAAAAAGACCACGAAGGCGATCCAGAGGACGACCCTGACCTACCCAAAAAGCCAAGGCAACCCGAATGCGAGGTATTTTCAATCCATTTTGGATCATTTGAATGTAATGTGATTACAGGTGGAGATGCAGGAGGTGGGGATCACACTGATGAAAGGAAAGCTTACCTCAATGAGGCCCAAGCTTGTTCTTATATACAACGCATAAATCTGACTGAAGATGATCGCCCGAGGAAGGTGAATAAGGAAAAACTGGTCATTGGTTTTTCCAAATATGACCTGGAAGGTGTCTTCTATCCTCACGATGATCCCCTGGTCATCAAAATGAGGATGAAGGATGTGGTGATCTCGCGAGTATTGGTAGATAATGGTACCTCTGCAGACAATATGTTCTACCCGTGCTGTGATAGCTTGAATTTGAAGTTAGCCCAATTGGAGCCATATCACAGGCCCCTCCTTGGCTTCACTGGCAAGAAAGTTTTTCCACTTGGGACGATCAAGTTGGACATGCTCATTGGCACCTCGCCTGCCTGTAGAATAAAAAAAATACATTTTTTTATAATGGACAAGAATGTCCAATCCGCCTACAACATAATCATAGGGAGAGTAGGCTTGAAGAAATTCGAGGTAGTGCCATATACGGTACACCAATGCTTGAAATTTTTGACAAACTTTGGGGTTTGGATTGTGAAAAGCGACCAAAAAGTAGCTCAGGAATGCTACTATTCATTTACCGAACAAGTGGAACTGGAGGAGGCCAGGAAGAAAACCACAACCTACCAGGTGGATGAGTCTGAAGATGTAGAAGTCTAGACTTTGGACCCTAGGGACGAGTCCCAGCTTGTGAAGGGTCAGGTCGTCGAGGCTACGGAGAATGTCATTCTGGAAGATGAATGATCAGAACGGACAACTCAAATTAGTGCTTCACTAGACATGTCAATAAAGCAGGAATTAGTGGCATTTTTACGACAAAGAAAGTAATCTTTCGCATGGAGTCATGAAGATATGATGGGAATAGACCCAGCCTTCCTATGTTATAAGCTCAACGTTAATAAGGAGGTCAAGCCAATGAAGTAGCGAAGAAGGGTCTTTAGCCTAGAGAAGAACCAAGCCATCCAAGAGGAAGTTGAGAAGCTACAAAAGGCCTTTTTCATTGAAGATGTTAAATATCCTGATTGGCTAGCCAATGTCGTGATGGTGAAGAAAAAGAATAACAAGTGGAGGATGTGTATAGATTTCACATATCTTAATAAAGCCTGTCCGAAATATCACTTTTCATTACCCCGAATTGATCCATTGGTGGATGCTACCTCGGGGCACGAGTTATTGAGCTTTATGAACGCTTACTCCGGCTACAACCAGATTAAGATGAAACCACAAGATAGGGAGAGTACTTCATTTATTACACCAAGGGGAACATATTGCTATAATGTTATGCCCTTCAGACTTAAAAATGGAGGTGCTACTAACCATAGGTTGATGAATAAAGTTTTTACAAAGTAAATTGACAAAAATATGGAGGTTTACGTCGATGATGTTTGGTGTACGAGAAGGCATGTTCCTTGGGTATATTGTGAATCAGCGAGGCATTGAAGCGAATCCGGATAAGATCAAAGACTTGATGGAATTATGATCTCCTGCTACGAAGAAGGAAGTACAAAGCCTCATAGGTCGTGTTTCAGCTCTTAACAAGTTTTTATCAAGAGGAATGGACAGATGTCTCCCATTCTTCAATATTCTCAGAATAACTTTTGAATAGAACGATGAATGCGAGCAAACATTTCAAAAATTGAATAAATAACAGTGGGGACACCTCCACTGTTATCCAGGTCGATTATGGGAGAAATATTATACTTGTATTTATCTATCTTGGAGAGAACAGTCAGTTCAGCATTGATAAGATTGGAGGATGGAGTATAAAAACCCGTGTACTACACCAACAAATATTCTGAGGAGCATAAATTAGATATCCGAAGTTGGAAAAGCTAGCATTAGCTCTAATAGAGGCGAGTAGGAGGATGAAAACTTATTCCCAGGCCCATACCATAGTAGTGTACACAGATATGCCACTTAGAAAGGCCTTGCACAAGCTAGAAAAATTCGAAAGACTAATGTACTGGGCCGTCGAACTTAGCGAGTACGACATTGTTTATGAGCCCATGTCTTCACTCAAAGGGCAGACGGTGGTAAATTTCTTTACATAATTCACTTACCCAGATACCTTCGATGAATAAGGATCTAATGCAGAACAACTAGTGGATATTAGGGAATCATCAAAGACTACCCCTGATCAACTCCGATCAACAGATATAACGAAGGGGACAATCACCGAGTAGAAATAACCATCAGACAACAACCCAACAGTGGAGAATGATAAGTGGAAGCACCAAATATTCCATTAGGGAATCTTATCAGATAAAGAGTTTAATAATGGTATACCTGTGTGGAGCTTGTATGTTGATGGTTCTTCATGTGCAATAGGAAGTGGAGCTGGAATAATTCTTAACAACCCTGATGGATTAGATGTCGAATACACTCCGTGTTTTTAATTTAAATCTTCCAATAATGAGGTCAATATGAAGCTATGATCGTGGGCCTCAGTTTAGCAAAAATAATACATGCGGAGAAAGTCACCATATTTAGTGATTCACAATTAATTGTACATCAGATTCTGGGGTTGTATGCGATGAAGGGAGACTTGATGTCAAGATATTACACCAAAGCCATGAAGATTGTGTCCACCTTTGTAGCAGTTCAGTTGATCAGAATACCAAGATTGGAGAATACGAGAGCTGACGCACTAGCTCGGTTAGCTTCAGCTACTTGCATCGAGCTACAAAGAATGATTCCTATCGAGATACCGCCAGGACGGAGCATAGATGAATATCTAATGGTGAAATTTATTACCCTAGATATGGGACCATCCTAGATGGACCCCATCAAGGCATACATCGAGGAAGGGGTTATGCCAACTGACCAACTTAAAGCCAAGAGGCTGAAGTTTAAATCTTCTCGATATGTACTGAATAATGGCATTTTGTACAGGAGAGGTATCATTACAAGTCTACAGAGATGTGTGCATCCTTCAGAGGTGAAAAACCTGATCGAAGAGGTTCACGAAGGATCTTGTGGAGCTCATGTGGCAGGTAGGACTCTCTTATAGAGGTTAACGACGCAGGGATATTATTGGCCGACCATGAGAGCTGATTGCACAGCCTATGTGAAGAAATGCGATAAATGCCAACGTTTCTCTTTCGTTCGCAAAACTCCCCAGGCATTATTAATGCCCGTTACTTCCCCCTGGCCATTTGCTATATGGGGCATAGACTTGGTCGGGCCTCTTCCAACCACCAAAGGAAGATTCAAATATCTGGTAGTCTCTATCGATTATTTCACCAAATGGGTTGAGGTGAAACCTCTCATTGACATGTCGTACGAAAGGGTTTACTAGTTTATATGGAAGAATATTATTTGTAGGTATGGACTTCCACATGCCTTTATCACGGACCATGGAACCTAATTTGATAATGAGTAATTCGCTGCATATTGTCATCAATCCAATGTTCAGAAGATCCATTCTGCACCGGGCCATCCCCAGAGCAATGGGCAAACTGAAGTAACGAACATGACTCTGTTGAACGAATTGAAGAAATGACTAAATGAAGTAAAATGAAATTGGATCAACGAGCTACATTCTGTGCTATGGGGATATCGCACAACACCCTGAATAGCTACTGGAGAATCACCCTACATGTTAGCCTTTGGAAGAGAAGCAGTTATTCCAGTTGAATTGGGCCTACCTACACATAGGGTACTCAATTTTAACTCTCCTGTAAGCGGTTTGATGAGACGCTTAGACCTAGACATGCTCGAGGAAGTTTGAGAAGATGCGATAATCAGGAACGCAGCCTACCAATAGAGAACAACTATGTTCTACAACAAAAGAGTGAAGAAATGTGAACTCAAAGAGGGGGATTATGTGCTCTAGAAGGTGATTCAGAAGCATAACAAGCTAGAATCTAACTGGCATGGGCCTTACCGAGTAACTACAGTTTTTCACCCTGGGACTTACAAAATAGAAACCTTAGAGGGGTAAGAATTTAAAAATGCATGGAATACAGAGCATTTGCGCATGTATTATCAGTAATACAGACTTACATGTACACATTTCTCTATACATGAATAAACATTTTGGTTTTTCCATCTTTCTTTTTTTTTGTTTAATTTTTATTGGCGTACTAGTGCTACACACTACACCAATTCCGGTTGATCAACATCAGCAACCACCAACTAAAGTTGGTTGGCATTCAATAACCACCAACTCCGGTTAGTCGGCACCGATAAATTTTATGAACAAAAGTTGGCATAATAAACATACAAGGCAAAGCCTATTTGATCACGGATGATCTCAAGAGATATCCCAAACTAGGCAAAAAGATGGGTGACCTCACGGGGCATCCACTGTCTAGGCATCAAGGTAATCCTGACGCGATTACTGTAATTAAGCAAGAACATGGGATGAAAATAACCCCATTTCTTAGTCAATAGTAAGTGATAAGTCACTACAACTAGGTAGCAAATGGGGCAAGCTCCACTGTCTAGGCAAAATAGGACAAATTGTCCCTCTCTCTCTATATATATACATTCATCAACAAAAATGAGAAACACATCTCATAAAGTACATCCAAGGAAATAAAGACCAATTTTTATTTATTAACCACAAGCAGACTACATAAACATGAATTTTGTTTCATTAAGTACAAATTTCCTATTCTATGGGTTCTTCCCCTTTGATTTTGCTAGAGGTTCCATCCCGACTGGAGGGTCATCTAATGCATAGGGAGAATTGATAAAGTTCATATCTTGTAGCATTCTAAACTGTTTTCACCTCGGGCTCTGATCCGTTTGCTTCCAAATCCATTTTTGTAAAATCCTTTTAGGTGCTCAGCCACAGGGACGCCAAGCATAGGAGTTCCATTACATTAATGTGTTGTAGCTATTGTGAAGGTTACAAGATCTCATTATTAGATGCCTCCACATTCTGCACTTGATTCTATTCAGGGTTACTCTTCTGTTAGGGCATGTCACCCATTTCCATTTAGAGATAGCATTCTCAAACTTTCAGTTTTATTTCAATTTTGGATTTATCTATTTATTCAGACTTTTGTATTGGGAATTATTCAGTATTTGGATTATTCAGGGGAGTGTTACTCCAGACTAATTTTATTTATTCCATTATCATTTTGCTATGATTATGGTGTGGATGTAGTATGGCTAGCTTAATTAATCGATTGCATGTTAATTTAATTTAATAAAATTTGACAACTCACTTTTTAAATATTAGATGGCTAGTAATTGTTTAAAATATTTTCGACAGTGATGCTAGATCTGAACCAACTTGATATTCTGTATTATTGAGATAAAGGAGTAGCTACCCGGTATTTAATTAGTCGGGGTGTCACAAACCTCTTATTACATTTAATGATGAATCAAAATAATAACTGGTTAGTTATTTTGAGTCCAATAATTTTTAATACCACAGTTAATGGAGTGTTTACCATTGGGGCAACTTTATTAAAAATAAAGATAGAAATTAGGCAAGATAAGGTTTGGGTCATAATTATCTTTATGTGCTACAATTAAGTATAATATATTTTTATTTTTATTTTGTGACTATTGAAATTTTGATTAATGATATTTTGTGCATAATCATAAAGTTGTGTATTCTATGCATATATATATATATATATATATATATATATATATATGTATTTTAAGATATACGATCTGTTGTAAATACGACGCGCAGAATGATTTTCATTAGATAATAAATTTTTTATACCCAATTACCCTATGAAAAATGAGATTTGATATATATAATTTAATCCGTTTAGGACCCGACCCGCTTAAAAATTTGTTTTCTTGAATATTTTTTTAGTTTTGTACTAAAAATATATTTTTAGTAGTACTTTAATGTTATTATTAGGTTGTTATCATTACTTTTTTTAATATTTTAATGTTATTACTTTGTTCAAGATAAAATGATTTTATTAACTCACTTAAAAGGGTGGTGATGCTTAGAAAGTGTTTGAGGATAATTAAAAAATAAAATTATAATGGAGACTAAGCGGTCATATATTCGGGATAAGTACCTGATCCTTAACCTGAATCGGGTCTTGTAAAAAAATAGGATTGGTTGGTAATCGGGTAGGAACTAGTCCGCCAAAAACTAAACGAATTTGAAGACGGTGAAGCGTATTCGTGATCGATTTTTGACTCATTTATAGGTTTATTTGACTGCATAAGAGTTGTTAATTTGTTACTACTAATGACAAAATAAGCCCCAAAAAATAAAACCACTGACATTAACGCGACCATTTAAACATGATGCCCATTTATAAAAACTAGTAGTCAAATATGGGGCTCATATTTAAAATTTACGTGTCAAGTATGGGCTCATTTTAAAAGCTATGAATCAAATATTTAGTCCATTTTCAAAAGTTACAAATCAAATATAAAGTCCATTTTTAAAAGTTATGAGTAAAATATATATTTTTTTTACATATACTTGAAATTTTAATACTTACTTGGGTAGAAAAAATATGGATTGGCTCAACCCATATTTGGCTCATCCCACATTTAGCACAACTCATATTTTACGCAACCCACAATTAGCCCGCCCAAAACAGGCTCATCCCATAGTTTTTTCACTGTTATTTGTTATATATAATAATTTTGGGTTGATACGTATAATCATATATATGATCAATTGTACTTGTAATGTTTTTGTTTATTTTTTATCGTAATAGTAATTTTATATATTAGTCATAAAATGATAAATATAGAATATATCACATTAGATATGATAAATTCAAAACTTACATACAAATGCCTTTAGATATTAAGAGAGAACGAATTCGAATAAGGAGAAGATAAAGGGAGATCGAGTAAAAAGAAGCCTAAATATTGGGTATCATACGTTCACGAAGCATTTCCATTTCATTATGCAAGATGTCATTTTCAGACATTTTCCCCAATGATGCTAAAAAATGAGAAATCCAATCATTATTTTTAGAAAGAGTTCTTGGAATTGGTCAAGTACCAGACCAATATGGACATGTAACGAGCACTTCTGTTTTTTGTATCATATCATGTTGTGTCCATATCAGCTTTCAGCGTACCTCGACTAATCCACGTTCGCGATTCATGGCTTCCGCTAGTGCCGGAGATCGAACTTGGGACCAAACTCAATTCACTCCCAAGACTTTCCAGTGGAAGACTTAAGGAACAAGACGCTTGATTTGTAATGATCACTTGACAAGAATAAGAAACTACTAATTTAATCAAGTCAAAACTCCAAAGCTGTAGACTCTTTCTCACTAGCTTTGCCATTTTAGTTTTATCTCCCTAGGATGTTGACGCAAAGAAACTAATGTACCATTTTGAATATATTAATTATATCAAATTCTTATAACTTCAAATGTAAAATTATTTTATAAACATCAATTTAATTGTTTCATAATCGAGAGAAGATGATCTATAATAGGCATAAATTGTCAATAACTCTTTCATGAAGTACATGTGTGTTGTGCTTCATACGGTGATGCACAAAGCATTATCATTTTTAGCCAGCTCGTCGTAAGCTAGCAATGTACTTTCAATTTAAACAGATAAAAATCAAAGATCTTGGTAGTCGGTGTTTGAACAAAATACATATATTATAATTCAAGGATTATTTTTTTTAAGGTATGGAGGAGATGTGTCCACGTTTAATAATATCTATCAATTTTTGAAGAAATCCACAGAAAATTTATAGAGAAAGTATATAAATATTAAATATGTATATGTGTGTATATATATGTATGGCAATATGTGTGTTAGAGAGAGAGGAAACAACACTTTTGCAATGGTCCAACCAAGTGAGCCGTGACAAAAGAAATGTCAATTGAAGTACCACTAATATAATGCCAATCATACCACCATTTTCCATTTGACTTAAAAATTTAGAAGAAAGAGAATAGAAAGAATGTGAAGAATAATGATTAAATCGGTACGAAGTCGAGTTTCGGACTTTGATTGAGTTATGAGTCAAATGTACGCTGGCAAGAATTCATGTCATTTTTTTTTCAAAAACTGTGAGAATAAATTTTTGGATACAAAAAGAATTCATATGACTCACTATATATCAACTATTTGAGTTAAATCCTAGTAAGAAAAATAAAATAAAGACTGAACTAAATAATTTTGAGAACTGGATTAAATTATTTTAATGCAAAAAGAGTTGAGCATCACATACTTCATTTCGAAACTTTTTCCGAACAAATACGATATTTTTTAGCAACAAATGGGGTTTTGTAACACAAATGCAAATTTTAAGGGAAAAAATTCTTTAAAAATAGCTCAAAATAGTTAGAGACCAATTACATTTGAAATTAAGCAGCGAATTCAAGAAAGAAAAAAGGGTTATTTTTACTGGATTTGGTTATCCTCAGAAAGGTTTATACACATATATATTAAGAAAAACAATTCTAGTTTGCAAAGCCAAACCAGGTTCGTATGGTGAGTATTGTTCACCAACCCTCAAAACCCCTGGTTCTTTTGTTGAGCGGGTAGTGACCCCAAATAATAATTTGATACACATAAAATATATGGGAAATGCTTTATGTCCCAAACAACTCCCCCAAATCCTCCTTCAAATAGCATTAACTGTTATACCTTGTGGTATGGGTCCCGCCAGGGCACAACTCATTAATGCTATTTGAGGGATTTGTTTGGTACCCATAGCACTACTCAAAATATATTTATGAAGTAGAAAACACACATAAAAAGATAGAATAAAAGCGTAGACCACCAACTCATCGATCTTTTAGCTAAGGTAAACACATAAACAATACATAGCCAACGTCTATTTAAATCACTGGTGTAATACCAAACACATGATGTCCAACAAGAAAATCCTACTTAAGCATCAAGTCAACATCCATAGTACTAAGGAGGTACGGTAAGAGTCATTTCCCATCCAACCAGTGCACTTCACCCAATTTATGCATTCTGCTGACCATACTAACAACTTGTGAAATGTTGACCTTATACACACCGGTGCATAGATGAAATTTTCCATCGTACTAGCATATGGAACGTGGGTCATCTACGATTGCTCTTCATATGAAAGTGGAGATAGTATTGCACTAACTTGAAGTGTGGGGATAATGGAGTACTTACAAGTTCGATTTTAAAGTATATGCCAAAACTCTTTAATGCCTTCTTCAAATATTATTTTTATGACATACAAAGAATGCCACTAGAATGATATTTGTTGTTCTTCATGCCGAATATTTTCCTTGTCTCGCCCAATTCCTTCATCTTAATTTCACAACTTAACTAAATTTTCAATTTTTCGATCTCCCCTTTGCTCTTAAAAGAAATTAACATATCATTAACTTATAAGAGAAAATAAATAAAGAACAATTAGAAATTTTATGAAAATACACATAATGATCATAATGACTCCTTGTGTAATCATGAACCGATCAATTCGTTTGTACCACTGTCTTGAACTTTGTTTCAATCTATATAGCAATTTTCTGAGTTTGCAAACTCAATTCTCTTACCACAAATTTTATATCCATTTCGTTGAGCCATATATATTTCCTTCTCTAAATCAAGGTGCAAGAATGCAGTATTGATAATAAGTGGTGCTACCTTATGAGAAAACTACACAACTAAAGCTAGCAAAATACAAATGGAAGAGTGTTTCACAAACGAAGAAAATACTTTATTATAATTTATCCCTTACTTTTGCGCATGGATTTTAGCCACCAATCTAGCTTTGAATTTCACGTTGTATTTCTCTGAGAAACCTTCCTTCTTGGCATATACCCACTTGCACATAATTGTTTTATTTTCCTCTAGGAAATGGACCAACTCTCAAATTTGAATTGTGTGAAGAGATTGAATCTCTTATTCCATTGCTTTGTTTACCTCCTAAAGATGCAATTTTAGAACGTCCCAAGATATTATTTTATGTCTTTTGTGAATGACTTCTCCAAACGCGTTTGGGTGTACATATGCGACATAAGGATGAAGTCTTAAAAAGTTATTCAAGTGGAAGAAGATGATAGAGACCCAGATTGGCAGAAAAATTATAAGACTCAGTCCAGACAATAGTGTTGAATACAAGTCAAACCTATTTTTGCAAGTATGTCAGTACGAAGGATTTGTGAGGCACTTCACTGTGAGAGACACGCCACAACAGAATGGAGTGGTCGAACGCATGAATCATACCTTTCTATAAAAGTGCATTATTTGTTGTCAAATGTTAAATTGCGCAAGGAATTTTTGGATGAAGTCGTTACATATACATATCATCTCATCAAGAGGTTGCCTACAGTTGCAAATAGGGTAAGACGTACATGGACATATGGTATGGAAACCATGTTACATATTATGATATTTTACGAGTTTTGGTTCCCCTGAATATTTTCATGTTAGGAAGAGCAAATTAGACCTAGAGCCAAGAAAGTCATATTATTGGTATATAGTGACAGTGTGAGGGAGTACAGACTTTGGTTCCCCGAGATAAAGAAAATCATAAAAAACAAGAATGTCACATTCGATGAGTATTTAATGTAGAAATGTTCTTTCAAGAGAACAAGATCAAAATATCTTTCGAGTTAGAGTTGTTCGTGGTACAGTAAAAACTCGTACCATACCGTTTTGTACCGAAAAATAGTGGTAATGGTTTATATTTTTTACTTACCGAAATCAAAATTACTGATTTTTTTGTGGTTGGTTTTGGTTTTAATATTTCAAAAACCGATTTACCGATTGTACCGTACCGAAGTGAAATACCAAAGTTAATATACCAAAAATACCAAGATGATATTACCAAACTTACCAAGTTGAAAATACAAAATTACGTTGAATAAAAATACTCAATGACTAAAGTCAAACACAACCACACTCTTAAATATTTTATATATTCTTTATTTTTTTAAGTGGTCAAATCCTTTAGTAACCTTTGGATCAATACAAAATTTTACAACCCTTGGATCATTCACAACACAATTTATAACAACACCGAGGTTAATGATTCGGATTCAACATCATAAATGATGGATCTCTCTCATCTTACAAAATAATACCCTCTCATCTTTCCTCCCTTACAGAACCCTCACTTCAGTTCTCTTCGTCAACCCACCATCATGTCCATTCATCTTCACCTCGGCTCACTTTTCGGGTAACACTTCAGATCACACGTTTTTTTTGGATTATGTATGGTATATATCTAGTATAAATCTTATTATTTGGAAACAGTATGGGTTTTGTTATTATTTGGAGAAAGAGAATCAGTGGTATGTTGTTTATTTTCTTATCTCTAGTGAAGTACTGGTTGATTTGTACAGGGATGCTACATGAAATTGAGTCGAATCCTTTATAAACTATGATGTACCCAAATCACGTAAATAAAACTTTTAAAAACTTAAACAAATCACATTATACTATAAACGTATAAAAGAAGTAGATGTGAGGATTTACCCACATGTTAAGATTGAGCAGATTTTGGCACGTTTATAATTCATGCCTAATACATGTGTAGTGATTAAGAGCAAAAAATTCCTATGAATAAACTTTGAATTTGATCAAATTCAAACATAAGATGTTGTTACGAATGGAACAATACCTAGAGTGGTTGATTCGCTACTAGCGTAACCCATAGAATTGCTTCTGTCGTTTAAATCTGAAATGTAATTTTAATATGACGACTCGGGTTGACATTTATTTTAGTTACTTGGACAATAGTGTAACTTGAATTGCAATTCGCGATGTTTATTTTGGAATTTAATGTTTATTTGTAGTTATAGAGATGAGAAAATTATGTAGTTTATTTTCTTATTATTTTGTTAAAATATGGGTATAAACATGTTTATGTAAGCGGTACATTATTTACTGAGTACTACCAAAATTATCATTAAGAGAAATTTATCGTATTTTCGAAAAAAATGAATTTTCTGATGTACTACGCGGTTTGGTTTTGGTTTATGGACTGATATACCGGTTGGTAAAACTGGTAATTTTGTTTTGATGCTTTCAAAGTTGGTTATGTATTGGTATGATTCATTTACCGACCAAACCGACCGAAACTCAATCCTATTCCCAGTAAAGTGGAGTTCGAAAATACAACTGTTTCAGATAGAATTGTCAAAGATTCAGGAGACGAGGACACAAGATCACATCAGGAGGTTCCTTCTCACGAGTTTTCCTAACATCCAAAGCATATTGAAATCGGTAAGCCAACGAGATTAATAAACAACCTCGCATGGCTTAATGATATGGTGACATACGCATTATCCATAGTTAACGAACACATTCCATCGATCTATACAGAAGCTAAAAATAGTTTAAAAAGCGAAGGCAATGGACAAAGATATTCAAACTCTTCATACGAATCAAATGTGAGAGTTGGTCTAGCTTCCAAAGAAGGAAAAAAACAATTGGGTGCAAGTGAGTATATGCCAAGAAGGAAGGTTCCTCGTAGAAATATTACTTTCGTATTTTGTTGCGTTCTTTATATATACGATAGCCGAAATATCTGTTGTCGAGTCTTTGCCAAGCTCTCATGCATATATGGATACTTTTGAACCTTCCCAAGATAGAGCCAAATTCATCCACAAGCTTTCTAATATATCTTGTTCCAATCCATGTCCTTCATATCTGAAGGTTTATTTACTCGAACAAGTTACAAGCCTTGTGGATCCAAACATCCATAACTTCCCATTGCCACATGCTAAAGTTGGACCTATAAAAAGCTTGTCAAAAATTTACATGTTGACTATTTAAATGTGATATCCATTTTATTCCCCATCTACCACTGGAACAATTTGTGAACTAACTTTTAGTAAGTCTAGCATTACTGTAAAGAAAAGAACTATGAAAGTAACAAAACAACTCAAGATGACAAGAACCCTAATGGAGATCTTTAATGCAGTATGAAAAATAGAAAAGACCAAATAGTTTCTCAAATGACACGATCAAAACTTGGAGCATGGTAATTTAGTGTTGTTACAGATCCCATACTGTGGTGTATACAATTATTAACGTTCTAAAATAAGGACAGGGCTTGGAGCATGGTAAGTTTATACTGGTAAGTTAGTGTTGTTACATATCTCATACTGTAAAGTATAAAAATATTGATGTTCTAAAATAAAGACATGGTTTGGCGTCGGCTTTTAATAACTCTAGCTCTATGCTTCTTATTAAAAATAACTTGCCTGAACTTCTTGGTCTCTCCTTGTTTATCCAAGAAGGGCGTCCTTTCTATGCTTTCCTTTTCGCGTTCTATCATTATTCGCCTCTTTAGTACCACCATAGCTGCAGCCTCGTCCGCTTGTTGCCGTTCTGCCTCTTCCTACAGTTACTTATGAATTTAAGTGTGTGTTTGTTCATACAATATGTTATAGGCACATACACAACCTTTTATTATTAGTATGCTTATGATGCAATACAATAACAACCAAAATTTATGCAAAGTTACTAACTTATCTGTGAAAATGGCAAATCTAAGGTATAGTTCACCAGTTGTATATGTTTAGTGCAGTTTTTTTTATTAACATATCTAGGGTCATTCAATTTCCCCCTTCTATAAAAAAAATGAAAACATTGTGTTCTGAATGTAGTAGGATCCAAAAATATATACTAGAAATGAATTGCTCAACTGATACAAATTAATTAAGACAATTAAATAAGGCAAGGGTACTTTTAAGTTTTTGAAAAAAAGAGAAGGGGGGATATTTAAAAGAAAAAAATAAAGGGGGGGGGGTGGTGTAATGATACAAGCATGATGAGAGGTGTCCAGAATTATAATAAACAAGATGAGATGCCAATGTCATTTACACTAAACTAGACCATGTTTCAAAGATAGTCATAGCACAATAGCTAGTCACTAGAAGTCATAATAACAGAAAGAGAAAAGAGTACAGACCTAGAGATCACAAATGAGTCTTTCGAGGGATTTGATCTTCCTATGTGGCCAACGAGGAATGCCTAGTTTTATGCACTTCTTCTTAAATACTGTGAGTCCAACGTTCAAATTCTTTGACGCTTCAGCAATAGGAGTACCAAAGTACTTAACAACATCTTCTAAAGCAATTTTAGATATATCTTTGGTCGATTCCCTCTTTTTCTTCCTCTCTACAGCACCTGTAATTTTCCACTTGATTGATAAGATTTTTTTTTTTAATCATAGTACAAAAATACTTGTGTTGGTGACAGTTATAGAACTATTTTATGATGATTGGATGGTGCTACACTATTTATTATGTTGGTGGCATTGGTTAGGGTTTTTTGTGATGATAATATTTTGTGAGTTCCTTAGTATTTTTTTCTATAATATTTTGGAGTTTTTTTTTTAAGTAGATGCTTATGCCTTGTTTTGCTTTGAGGCTTATGCCTTGATTAAGTAAAGAAAATGCCTCAAACCCACCCGTCTCACATGTTTTTAAACATTGTAAATGGATAAAAGTAAAGGAAAGGATTAATGATATGGATGATAATATTGGAGTTGTGCTGCTCATGCCCGGGTATTTCATTTACAGTTTTCGTGAGATGGGTTCTCCTCCGCTACAAATTCTTGTGACGTAGACTTTGGCAACATCAACATGCCACATGTTTAGTGGCCTGACCAATAATCTTATACCTATGTATGATTCTCCTCCTTTGCCTGTTTACTACCAAGAAGAAAAACTCTCTAAAAGCGTCCGGCGTCCACAAGATCGATCATCCACCAGTGACCCACGGGTTCAGATTCTACTTCTCTCTATTTCAGCCATGCAGTTCCCGAATCAAATAGAAAAGCCCGAATTCTAAGCAACGATGTTGGTTCAAGAGTGTTTAGTTTTGATGTGAGGGAGCTAGAATGTATTGTGATATCATAGGGTCAGCGGATTGAAAACACCAAAGGGATAGAAAGAAATTTCTGTTGAGGTGTTTAGAGACGTGTATGCCTTCCATTATTTTCTCACGATAGTGGTGTGGAGAATTCCAATGCCATTGAAATTTGTCTCAAGGGTTAACTTATGGTTACTGTAGTAGCTGATCATACTAATTTATGAGATGATGTGAACAAAATTAATACCTTTATGCTAATGGACCTTTCTATTTATCAGTCAGTTACCAACTTTGCACATGACAGTTGCACTTGCCGTGCCCACAGTGGGAAGGGAACATGAGAACTTTCCATTATTAGAAGATCCTGCAAAAATGGCCAGATCAATATCTATTCCATGAATACATCAACCACATAAAGAAGTCGGAAACATTATATTTTTGGTAGTGTTTTACGTTGGAAGCATTTTGGTGCGATTCCCAATTCCATTCTTGACGACACATGATGTCTTTAAGGGGAAGGTAATATCATAACCTTGGGAAACTAGAAAATCATATAGTTAATTAAATACTCCCTCTATATCAAATTAATATTCCTTATAATATTTTGTAGACATTAAGTATACACTCAATCACTGGTCAAGATGAACACTTGTATTGACTATTAATTCTGGACAACCTTAAGAGGAATAGTGGGCTCATAAATGGGATGGACAGAGTAGTATTAATTAGCCTAAGTAACTAAGATTATTAGAGAATGGAATAAATTAGTTAGATATGTGATGATGTGACAAGAATCATGTGAGGGAATACAGTGAAATGTGCGCTAGATATGAGTTTAACATGTGTGTCTATATATTCCTAACTTTTCTATTTCTAAATTAGTCAATAAAAACTATTATCGAGCTTTATGCTTTAGGCTATCTTATTGGGAGTACAGAGAGGTCTTCTCAGATCAAAGTAGGAATCAGGCTAAGTTAATTTCTTTTAAGGGCCGACTTGGATAATATCTTTCAAATTCTTCTATTATTTTCCAAGTTTATTTCTAATTATTGTTCCGCTTCCGCCCATTTTGAATTGGTTGAGACATGAGTCCCTTGCAGTAGTCGAAGAGAGAGAGAGAGGTAGAGGCCCTTGCAATTTCGACAAGGTAGAAAGTCTATGTTCTAGATTACATCGGGGTGAGGCCATGAAGACCATTTCCAGAGTTCCTACTGGTTCAGACACCAGTAACATAGGCCAGATAAAAGATTAATTTAGTCAAGCAATTGGCGCCGATTGCAAACAAAAAGTAACAGCTAGGGTTCTGGTGTGTGGGTGTGGGTGTTGGGGGGGAGGGGGGATGGCCTTGGTTATGGTTTTAGTTGCAAATTTATTCAAGAGAAGGGAGATTTTGGTAACGATTCATATTGGGTTTAATAGACATAATTCCATGTTTGGACCAGATGCAAACAGTGGGGTCCAAGGAGGATAAGGCTTTATTAAGGGTCGAGCTTTTTCCTACTCAGGGAGAGTGATGTAGATAGGAGATGACGTGGCATGTGGGTGGAGCCAAGAACAGGAGTATTTTCATTGTATTTAGCCTTATTATTTAGTTATTTAGAATTGAATAATATGAGCAACAACTAGGAACATTATATAATAGATTTAGTGATTAGTTATAATGTCATCACTTAGGTAATTAAAGTTACTTATAATGTCATCACTAAGATAGTACACCTAGATTCTTAGCACCACATCTAAACAAAGATGCATCAACATCAATTATAATAAACCTTAAAATACTTCTTTACTCCATACACCAAACCAATGCAATAAGACATCGTATCTAACAGAAATTACAGTCTGGAGACAAATGAATTGGCGAACAGGTAAGTCTTAAAAGACAAATAAGAATAAATGATTAGGACACTTTCTTAACATATCAGAGTAATTTAACTTGACCAGAATACATAAGTAGATTCTAAAATCTGAAGTCTGATGTGGCAGCACACTTCACATCCATTTACCAGAATGGGGAAACAACCCACTGACCTGGAAGATGGGCCGATATGGATGGGATTGGTCAGGCTATCTGCGGGCTGGGATGGCTTTGGGATGGATGTTAATGGGCTAAATTAATGTATGGGTTGGATTCGGGTTGGGTTGACCCGCTTCTTTCTTGTTGGCCATTTTTTGTCTAAATAGGATTTAGAGATTGCCATTTCGGTTGGCCTGCTTTTTTCTTATTTGCGATATATATATAAGTGTATGTGTGTGTATGTGCATGTATATGTAAATATATATATATATATATATATATATATATATATATATATATATAGAGAGAGAGAGAGAGAGAAAGAGAGAGAGAGAGAGAGAGAGAGAGAGAGAGAGAAAGAATTCTAATACCCTCGTCGTTGTAATGAGATCTGAAAATAAATAGCTGTGTTTGTTTGTATCTACGTGTGTGATTGAAAAACCCGCTTCTCGAGATTTAAGACATGGGAGGGAGAGAATGATAAAGAGGCTCACCGGTTGTGTTTGTTTTTCATCTGAATTTGAAGTTTGGATCTGAAAAATATGTTTGTTTTTATGTCTGAATGTACCTTTGAATGAATGTATTTAGACTAATTCAGACTTCAGATTTAACTCCACCTCTTAATCATTAAGAGCTAAATATAGTTGTTAACCTCTTAATCATTTAAAAAAAAACACTTTTGATACCTGTTAAGACTGAATAGTTTAGAGGTAAAAAAAAACACACACCCTAATTGTTTATTTTCTCTGGGATCGCTTCCATGTAATTAAAGGTGCTTTTACTTGACAGTCTTAGGTAGCTAAATGGGTCGTGTATGGGCCCGTTTATTTCTTCATGTAGCCCGAATTAAACTCGTGTGTTAATTATGTGGGCCCCGAAGCATCAACTATGGCCTACTTTTGGGAAGTTTCATATCACCAGGCTGGCTTTGCCATCTCTACCCACTCCACAACGTAAAGACATATTAATCAAAATAATCTTAATGTAAATGTAATCATAATAAATGAATTTATCAATACAGCCTAGAGATAATTAATAACCTAAGTAGGTTCTAGAGATGAATTGGATAGGAATGAAGAACATCAAGTTGAACATCTTCAGTTCTAAGCAGTTTTTAAACACATTTCAAAATGGATCAATGTACCCAAATCCCATAAAACTCTCATGAACCAATATCAAACTTGGGAATGACATTATAAGAACCCTATATGTCTCAAAGAGTTGGAAGATGTCAACAAGATCAAAGGACTCTGTATAATAGTACTTAGTACGAGTTTCCCAACAACATTTTGGAAATGTATGAAAGAAATCTCCGATATTGAACACAAGATGTTCTTCCCCAAAGATGAGATAAAATTTCATCGTCAAATTTGGTTCGGGTGACCCAACATTCCTTGACGAAGATGTAGAATAATTCCGAATCAAATACGCCGGGGCAACCTCAATAAAAGAGAGAAGAGAGAAATTTGATATGGGAAGAGGAGAATGAATGAAATGATTTAGGTCATTCATTCTCCCATCTCATTCTATTTATAACATAAGGTTTCACTAATTACACATACGTTCCCTACAGAATAAAAGTAACATAAATAAGCTTCCAACTAATGCCCTAATAACATTTTACACAACTCAATACTTGTGTTAGTGTTTGGTGTATATTTTCAGTTCATTTTTCTCCCCCTTATATAGGCATAAAACTGGAGACAATGGCTCACAAATTTCTATCATATCCCTCACTTAGCTCACATACTAGCTCCTGGAAATTTCTTCCAAATTTATCTTCATTTTCATTCAACATTTAATGCATGTTGAAAATGAGGTGTGGAATGTGTAGCTCATAAATAGACCATAGCTCACAAGCTTTGGTTGGTACCCATTTTTCTTCATTTCTATTCATACTTTAACAATGAGAAGGTCGGTGGAAGCTCTACCATTTATAATTAAGTAATTAACTCGTTCCGACTAATAAATTAATGTAATGAGATAATAAATTGATAAAATATGTTTTTTTAGTTCGATTCTTCGGACATTTAGTGAGTTGATTTTTAGTTTAGAATAGTGCAGTGTAAGCCTATTGGGTTAGTATATGAGTTGGGCTAAGTTTGGGGGCATTTATAACATGTTTTGGGCTTATTGGGTTAAGGTCATTTTAGGGCTTAAGCCTAATATCGAGATTACTATTTGATATAACCTAATGAGGTAAACATAAACTCTCATACCACAATTAGAAAACAACCCTAACCGTTGAAGTATTGAAGCATTATGGATTTGGGAATTTATTTCGTACAATCGATCTAAAGCAAGCCTATTTTGATTAAGAATTTAATTAGAATTGCATTATAATAATAGTAGTATGTTGGACTCCGTAATTAAACTCGTGAAATATGATTTTTTTTATTATATTAAATCTAATTTTGCAATTAGATTAATCACATGTTTATGCCCCAATTGTATATTGAAGAACTAATGTAGTTTTGATGATGAATCATCAAATTGAATCATGAATCTATGTTTTGTGAATCTAAAAATGCTATATATGCATCCTAATATTTATATTTTGAAAGAGCTTTAACTCTACTTGAATAATGGATGAGAATACGTATAATAATTGCATTAATTTTAGGTAGAACATAAACCTACGATTAAATTTTTATATTTAGTGATTAAACCCTATAACTATGTTATTAATCAACTAAAATGTATCAAAACATGTTATTATATGTTATATGATGCTATTTTATGAAGGAGATGGGTTATTGTTGACATATAGAGGCTTTAGGTTGACTTGGGTCAAGCGTAAGCGGCCATTAATGTGCTGAGAATGACCTTCGAAGTTACAGGGTGTGAATTGATTGGTTCGGCAAATTGTTCTAGGGGGATTTTTGTTGGAGTTTTAAGTGGGATTTTAAAATGGATTTAATTGGAGTACTTCTTGATAAATCAAAATATTTAGTAACTAGTGGGTTATAAATACACATCCTATGTAATGAAACTTAGGAATTCGGGTTAAGATTTATAAAATCGGGTAACTTTTAAAGTATATAGAATTCCAAATGTAAAGAGGTTGCATTAATGATCCCTAGCGTTGGATTGATAACTAGTTTGATTGACGTATGTTCAATCTTACTCAGGGTGCGTGCGCTCTCGTGGGTTACCTACTAGTAGGGATATGATGGGGCGCATAGGTACCCCTGTCATTGAGACGGGCTTTACCTAAATCCTATTTACCCCAATATCAAGTATGTATGAGTGATCCCAGAAGATGTTAGAATTAGGCCTTCATACTTTTATTTGCAGGCTTGAGCATAGCCCATCTGATTTGCATTTGAATAGGGCATAATCAATTGGTTATTGTATTTTGTGATTCTTTTCATCACACTAGTGATTATACTTTAGATGTATAGTTTTGATTCTTAACTTTTGACACCGCGAAAGTGATGAACCCTTAAGAAAATAATAATTATGTAACATGGGTTTCACCTGGGATTGGGAGTAGACATGTACACTCTATCTAGGTTGTTTGAGTTAGGATAACTTAAAACAACTAAAACATGAGAGGAAGACAAGTACATGACAAAGAGCATAGAGAATCGTCTCTAACTCAAGAAGAATAAGTTTCAATTTATCTAGCTGAGTATTTCTTTATTTTATATTTGATGAGTAAACTAGATTTTATTAGGAGAATGAGTGGGAAAAGATCCTTTCCACACAAACTTATGAAAGGTTGTGAGTGGCCCGATACATGTGTTTTCAACAAAACCAATTTTTTCTTCGAAAACGATCCAAGTTTTAATTATGCACCAAACCAAGTTGTGAAATCCCAATTCTCACTTTAAACCAATTTTATCTTGATTAATCCTAAACATACATCTAGTGATTAAAGCAAGTAAAGTAAAGTAAAGTAAAGAATACTCACAACGCCGGATGTAGGAGGAAAAATCCCAAAACGGGAAAACAACCTCGAACGGCCCAAGCCAAACAATCACTATTAACAATGGTTTTACAAAGACAGATTAGCCTTACGCTAAGACTCGATCCCCACGAGTCTTGACACTCCTTCTGATCTTCAACCGTTCTTCAATAGTGACCACGTAGAAATTCCGTCTTCCACAATCTCTGTCCACAACACACGCCTCCACGTATGTATCGGTGTCCACCGATATGGCTTTGATACGTCTACGATGTCAAACACGATGTCCGTCGCTTCTTCACCGCAAAACCCTTTGTGTTCAATGTGTAGAACAAACAACTTTGGTGCAGCAAGATCACTTAAACATATAAGAATGATAACTCAGATCTTTGCAAACTCTAAGGATGTGTTTATGCTTTGTAAACCTTAGAAAACATGTGCAAACAAGGTTCTGGTTTGTAAAACTGTTTTCCAGAAAGCACACTTACGAAATTATGATGCAAACACTGTTTAAATAGGATTTAAAGGCTGCCTCAAAAAACTTGTCATTCGAACGACTTAAGCATGTCGTTCGCGCGACATTGTATCTCGTTCGAACGAGATCCATTGTCGTTCGAGCGACCTTGCGAAATTTTGACTTTCTTTGACTTTCAAATAAAAACGTCTCTTAACAAAAGAGATTCAAACTAGTCAAACTCTATTTCTAGCTTATCATCATAAAACGAAGTTTAAACCATAAAAACAGTTTTAAAACATTTAAAATCATTTTTCTATATAAAAATTACATCCTTCTCTTTTATAAAATAATTCCGAGCACCATTAATTATATGCATTCATACATGAGTGATCTCAGAATGAAATTAACTTTGAAGACGAGTAAACTTGCACCAAATAAACATCGGCATGATTAAATCTTTGAAGCTTTGCCACAACGTCTTCAATTTCTTCAATACGTCATAGACCAAGTGGGATCATGACAAAAATAAACATCTCCCTATGACATATTACAAACATAGTTTTGTTCACGGAATTAAGTCAAAACAATAGAGGGACTCAATTGGAAATTTATGTCCTTACAGCTTACAAGCAAAAGATAACTAACACGAGATTACCTAAATTTAAGAGTCCTAGATCTATGGAAAATATGCCTAAGATTATATTTTAGAGGGGCTTTATCCTCTATGTTTAGTGCCCGAAGAAATTTAACTTTTTTCAGTAACACCGTTTAACTCATATATATTATTTTGAACGGTGTTAGTTTTAACAATAATTGAAGTAACAACTTCATCCGCAAGAGTTTAGCTCCCTCTTAAGACATTTTGACAAACACCTAAAGAGGTTTTCTCCATTATGGTGTCTTCTGTAAGGGGTGTAGGGGAGAGGTGCAATGAGCAGCCCATCAACCTCTTTTACACGGTGTTCATCCACCACTTCATTACATCAATAATACCTTGATCAGCATCACAAAATTTATACTAAAATTGCAAACTATCCTCCACAACAGATTCTACCCCTTACCCTAACCCTTATTTGGAGTTTACTCATCAATTAACCTATGCTTTAAACTATCCTAAAACACTTGGGGGCTGAATTTTTTACCTGAATTCTGCTGGAACAGATAAGTATCTAGTTGTGCTCATTATTTTGGATTAAGCATCGATTACGTTACAATATGTTTCCTCCAAATCCTCCTCCCCCTTCCTTTTAACATCCTTTGAAAGCTTAGTACTTTACACAATCTTGGGTTTCGGATTTTCATTTTTCTTAATAAGAACACAATTATGAACATTGTGTCCTTGTTTTTGGCAATGGGTACAATATTTAGGAACCTTTCCATAATTAATGTTCTGTCATACCAATCCAATTTCTTGATGAAAGGCTTTTCAACATATCAATTGCAACACATACCCAAGCCATGCTAGGATGAAAACTCAGCAATCCATTTCAAAGGAGACCCAACCAATGGATTAATCGAAAACAAAAATTTTAAATAAAAGATGGATTGGTAATTGTGGTGAAGATATCTGAACAGGAATAACGAAACTTTCAGGATCAAATTAAATTCAGGGTTCCACTTCCAGATTCTCGTAGGAAACTTCATGATATGTCATTCCTCTCTTAAACAAAAGCTATGGTAATCTTCTAAGCAAATAAGCCTAATAATGATGTGCCTAAGGTAATTCAAACCTTCTGAATAGGCTTCGTTCAAACTAAAATTAGTAATTACCTTACAAATGGCATTTATGTAATTTTCCACATGAAATTTTCCTACAAGGGAAAACTTAAACGAAGATGATGATGTAGAAATCACCTTCTCGAAACATAGTACAACAATTTCACCTATATACAAAGAGGGCATCTTTAATGGGATATCTGCAGATGGAGACGTCCTGCCCAAAACAACAGCGAACTACTTAATGGAGTTTTAGATGCAAATCTGGCGAAGGGTGAATCGATTGAGGCGCATCCATGGTTGCTAAAGCCCTAGATAAAGAGAATGTCCGATAAAAAGACTTTGTGTAATATCATTTGAGTACCGGCATACTTTTGTTACAAATGATACAACACATAATTAACTATTCACAACTGTAAATAACATATGAATGAGTCAGGTAAAACTCCATCTATCGATATTGATAATGAAGTGAAAGATCTATTGTTTCTCAATTCACTTAAAGATTTATATAAGCATTTGAGATGAAGTGGGGTTTGATTATATCTTTTCAGCTTTTTTAGGAAATGAGAAGCGAAAGAAGGAAAATGGACAATTCTAAATCCGATGAGTTTGTTACAAAGGGAAGCACCGATGAGAGAAAGCATGGTGGGAGAGGAAATTCTAAGACCAAGGGCTTGACAAATTTTATATCATAAAATTTCAAGAAGAGGCATTACAAAAAGGATTACCCTAAGCTAAAGGCAAGAGATAAGAGATATCGGTGGTAAAGTCCGTTTTGTTACTTATAAGGAAGATGACTTTGAGAGCACATTATAGTTACCTCACGAGAAAGCTCATTGAGCAAGTGAATCTTAGACTCGAGGGGTTTTGACCATATGTTCTCAAATAGAGACTTGTTCCATATATTTATAAACGTGGATGGAAAGAGAGTCTTTAAGGGTAAAGATCTTATTTGGAGGATGAAGGGATTGCAAAATCAAGTTGTATTTTTATGATGGAGTAACTCTTAATCTCATGAATGTTCGCTAAATTTCACATCAAGAGAAGAATTCAATTTCTTACATCATATAATAGTGAGTGCAAGATCATACTTGAGGGCAGAATATTAGATATTGCTTTGCGTGCCTTATTATTGATGAGAGGAAGGAAAGAAGGAAATCTATACTTCCTTCAAGAAAGTATGGTAGCATGTCATGGCTCAATTCTATAAGAGAGAGAAGATGAAGTCAATTTCACTAAAATTTGATATACGTGTTTGGGATATGTTTGAGAGAAGGTCGTGACATAATTATCTAGCAAATTTTATTGAAGGGCGCGAAGTGTTACAAGTTAGGATTATGTGAACATTATATGCACGAGAAGGAAACGAGGGTCAAGTTTGGCATGAGGATTCATGGGATAAAAAGTCATACTCGATTCACATGAATATTTGGGGACCTTTAAAAATACCATCATTGAGAGGTAATCATAATTTTATGATGTTCTCTTGTGACTACTCCCCAAGGGGTTGGGTTTACATATTGGAAGGCAATGAATGATACTCATTGAAATATGTGAAAGATAGCCATGGATGACGAGATTGATTATCTTCACAAGAATGGAGCTACTGAAGCTGCCTAAGGGAAAGAAGCCTATCGGGTGAAAGCAGGTTTATGTCAAGAACTGAAGAATGATGATGCTCCAAATTTCAACAGTATATATAAAGCAAAGGTTAATGACCAGTGGATTTTCATAAAGGGAAGGCTTTCATTACGATGAAGTATTCTCTTTGGTACACCTTGTCTTGTGCTTATTGTCGTGTATTTTCTCTTTACTTTCTCAATTAGGTTTTTTCCCTACTTATCTCTTGAGTTGCCTCTACCAAACCCTGTAGTTAAGTGGGAGCCTTGTGCATCGGGTATTAGCTTTATCCCGTGACTTGCCTCATCTTAGATCTTTGACGTGCATGAATCACTCTCTTGACTGAGTATGCGCACTACAGATGGTTCCTCCGAGCATACGCATGGTTCTACAATACTACGCCATCGGGATCGATGATTGATGCAAGGATTTTTCTCAGTTCTTACGCATTCATTCATATTAATTGTGTAGTAAAAATTGAGTGAATACATGAAGTATTTTAAGTCCCAATAGGGAAAGCTAACCTTTGAGATAAGTGGGATACCCAACTAGCCTGCTCACAAACATTCCAAAAGGATGATTATTTATTTTAACAATAACAAAGCATTACAAATACGAAAGAAAAAGAACAATTAATTTCTCCGGGCCGCATATACATCAGAAAATAAGTTATTAACTTTTGCCAAGACTGGTTTTTGGTATTACTACGATTTTATGAAGCAAAATCCAGCCAAACTATATTGGCAGAGCCAGCCCAAGGGGTAGGCCAATGAGGCAACCACCTTGGGCCCCCAAAAATGACATATTATTTTAGGCCCAAATTTTTTATAAGCCTACTAAGTATTTACAAGACTAAAAGTAAACCCTACCAACCAGCAACATTGTTTTCCTTCTTCTATTCTAACCAAATGACGACTGTTTTTTTCTTAACCCATCTTCTCCTTTAAAGTCCTATATCTGATACTCTCAAGCTCACTCAACTTTCAATCAAATCTATTCAAGAGGTTTTTTTTTATCCCTGTAATTTTTTTTATCCGTGTAATTTATTTTTTGTCCCTGTAATTTTTTTTTATTAATAAGGGCTTTGTTTAACGGCATTATTTAATAAATTAGGTTGTATTTTTTAGATGATTCTTATTATTAAGTTGATTAATCAATTATTAATCTATTAACTTAAAAAATGTTATTAATCTAATAATCTGTTATTTTATTTTGGGATGATTCTTATTTTTTTTTGTGTAATAAGTTAATGATGTTAATTTTTTTATGTATTTTCAGGATTTTTTTAGCGAAGAAAGGTTATCAAGTTTGATTTACAAATTCGGCAAACCAGGTTCCATTGTTCCTTTATTTGGTTGCGGTTGGAATTTTTTAGATTGATTGTTAGATTATTGTGTATTTATACCATGCCTCCTGGAAAGTATATTTCTGGATGGGAAAAATTAAAGAAGAAGCAAAAGATAGAAAAATTTATGCAATCCCAAATGGGAGCTCTTGATAAATTTATTTATAAATTGAATGAAACGGGGAATGAGCATGAGAATGAAAATGAAGAAGCTTTGATTGAAGATGAAAATTTGGTGCATCAAGACGATAATAATGAGAACGATAATGAAGAAGGTTTAAACAAAGAACATGAAAATTTGGTGAATGAAGAATCTAGTAATGAATATGGTCCGTTAAATATTTATGATCCTAGAAATTGCGATAAGATTGGTAGAAATCATAGAGATCTTTTAGTGGAACGGGGGCCCATAAGAGTTGTTGTTGATTTTTCTAAAGATAATGATGGTAGACATTTCTCTCGAGTGCACTACACTCGATAATGGTTGAATGGAGAGAAGTGTGGTAGAATATGGCTAATATATTCACTTTCTTTAAATAGGGTATTTTGCTTTTGTTGTAAATTGTTTAGGTCTGATGACAACAAGACTCAATTGGCTACCGACAGATTTAACAATTGGAAAAATATTAGTCAGAGGCCTTTAAGTCACGAGGGGGGTAATTAACATATTTCTTGCATGAAAAGTTGGCTTGATTTAGAAATAAGATTGAAAAAGAATGAAACAATTGATTCAGAGGTACAAGAATTAATATATAAAGAGAGAGAGCATTGGAAAGAAGTATTAGTGAGGATAATTTATGTTGTTAAAGCACTAGCCAATAACAGTTTGGCTTTTCATGGAGATAATCAGAAGATATATCAAGAAAATAATGGAAATTTCTTAGGTTTAATTGAAATGATTGTGAGGTTTGATCCAATAATGAAAGAGCATATTCGACGTTATCAAAGCGGTGAAATTCACAACCATTATCTTAGTCACAAAATCCAAAATGAAATTATTGAATTATTAGCGGGTGAGATCAAACATGAAATCATTAACACTATCAAAGAAGCCAAATATTTCTCTGTCATATTAGATTGTACTCCAGATACAAGTTACAAGGAACAAATGACTTTAATTATACGTTGTGTTGATATTTAAAAAAGTCAAATTAATGTGGAGGAGTTCTTTCTAGGATTTCTAAAAGTAGATGATACGTTGGGATTAGGGCTTTATAATGAGCTTGAAGAGGTGTTGGCGACTTTGGGACTTGATATTTGTGATGTAAGAGGACAGGGTTATGATAATGTATCTAATATGAAAGGAAAAAATAAAGGTGTTTAGAATAGGTTACTCGAAGTAAATACAAGAGCATTTTATGCTCCGTGTGGTTGTCATAGTCTTAACCTTGCACTTTGTGATATGTCTAACTCTTGCTCTAAAGGTGTTTTTTTTTGGTGTGGTACAATGACTTTATACTTAATTTTATTCTTCTACCAAGAGATGGGATATTTTAAAAGAACATGTTGAAGGTTTAACTCTGAAGTCTTTGTCACAAACACGATGGGAGAGTCGCATTGACAGTGTTAAAGCAGTAAGATTTCAAGACAGAAAACTAAGAGATGCGTTAATTCACTTAGAAAATGTGGATCGGGAACCGAAAATAAAAAGCGAAGACGAATCACTGGCAATTAATAATATGGAGAATTTTGAGTTTTTATTGAGTATGGTTATTTGGCATAATTTGTTGTTTGCTGTCAACACTGTTAGCAAATTCTTTCAAAAAGAAGATATACAGATTGATATTGCCATTGATCAATTGAAAGGGATTATTACATACTTTGAGGACTACAGAGATAATGGGTTCAAAAAAGCCATGATTGAAGCACAACAATTAGCAATGGATATGGAAATTAAAGCGGTGTTTCGTGCAAAATGACTCATTCAAAGAAAGAAGCAATTTGATGAGAGTGCTAGTGAAGAATTGGAACTATCAGCTGAAGAATAATTTCGAATCAATTACTTTTTACATGTAGTGGATCAAGCTATTTCTTCACTCAAGAGTAGATTTGAACAATTCCAATGTTATGAAGGATTTTTTGGGTTTTTGTTTGATTTGAAGAAGCTCAAGTCCATGGATGATGATAGTGTGAAGACTCAGTGTGAAAACCTTGAAGAAAAACTCAAACATGGAAGCCATTATGATATTGATGGTAAAGACTAATTTTTGGAGTTAAAATTGTTGAGAGAATACTTGCCAAAGGAAGCAAAAAAAGTCGTTGATGTGTTGAATTATTTGCATACAATGGATGGAACTTTTCCAAATGCTTGGACAGCTTACAGAATATTATTGACTATACCAGTCACCGTTGCAACTGCAGAAAGAAGCTTTTCAAAGTTGAAATTGATCAAATCTTACCTTCGATCAACAATGTCACAAGAGAGGTTGAATGGACTAGACTTATTATCCTTTGGAAAGGATATGGTGAAAAAAATTGATTATCCAAGCTTGATTAGTGATTTTGCAACAAAAAAGACGAGAAGATCCCATTTTAATTAATATTTTCAGTTTATTATCCTTGATTTTTTTTTTTTGGGGGGGGGGGGGGGGGGGGGGGAGGAAGAGTAATTGAGTGCTAATTGTAGGTCTTTTGGCCAGGGTGGGTTGTTTAAAAAAATACATTATATTTATCATTGGTATTCTAGCAGCCCTCAAATTTTGTCCATTTCCTATTATCTTGTAAAAATACATAAATATATATTTTGCCAAAAAAATTATTATATAAAAGGCCCCATTTTACAAGTTTGCCTTGAGCCCCAAAATCTTCAGGTCCGGCCCTATATATTGGGCTTCATATCCTATTGCATAAACTTGGATTTCATTAGTACGCGGCATCCCCTCTTAGTTTCGAGTAATATGAACCATTCTATTTTGGTTCTTCTCCACATTCTTACCAGATGATCCAGGAATTTTCCTGTTATTCTTTCAAATGTGTTTTCCTCCGTCGTCAGTGCCGACTCCACCCCTAGGCAGGTGAGGTGGCTGCCTAGGGCCTCAAAATATGGAGGGCCCCTATTAAATACACATGTATATATAGTGTGTGTATATATATAATAAATGAAATGCACTTATTAGTTCCTATTTTCTAGGCAAGTATAACAAATTTTTTATTTTTTTGTCTAAACTCTCCACTTCTCAACCTACCCACTACATTCTTTATCTCTCTCTCTCTCTATCTCTCTCTCACTCTCATTAATTAAAATAACTAGCATATTTCATGGTCTCCCTCTTCCCTCCTTTTCCTCCCCATTTCTAAATTTTACACGGCTCGAACAAAAAAGTTTGTTCCCACTAAAAAAAATTGCTCAGCTGCACATATAATATCTAATAACTCCAACTCTCAAAACTTCTCTCCGTAAGGTTTGTATGTTTAATTACAATGATAATTATGTTTTGTATTAGTTTATACTTTGCTAAATTTCTGAATTTTTTTAATTACCTTATTGTAACTCTTAACATTATAAAAATATTGCAAAAAATCTTGAATATAAAACAAAGTTCATAATTTTGCTTGTCCAAAAGCAAGAAAAATAAATTTTAGTTAAGAATTTTATTAAAAAATTTATACAGAAGGACTCATATTAAGTCCTCACCTAGGGCCCCTAGTTTCCTTGAGCCGGCCATGTCCTTCGTTGCAGTGTTCTCCAATAGACCAAGCATCTTGTAGGTTCTCAATAACCAAAATACTCTTTCATTTTTCCAACATAATCGGTCTCCAAAAAATAAATTTAGGGCATAAAGGAATGATAGTATGACACCAATCACCTCCTTATATACATCGACCTAGGGTACGGGTAATAGGTTCAGGTCTCATCTAATAACATCATATTATACGGTAGGGAAATACAACCCAGTACTCAAAGAAGGGAGATAATTCAACCTGGTACACTGAGATCACTTTCTTCATTCTCTGACTTTAAAGAAGGGAGATAATTAAATCCATATCACATGTGTGACGAGTCCCTTCTAATTGATGAACACCATTGATCCCTTCACTGGCTTCCTCAGTTGGAAATTGAGTCAGCTCTCTGTTTTCTACTGTGCTGCTCAACTGAAAAATTATGTGTAGGTCATTGGCTAATGTTGGAATTGCTGCCAGCTTGGAATTTCTGAATGGTTTATAAGAATACGTATAAAATTAGTTAATTAGGAATCCTGCCAGCAAGGAAACAAAATATGAATATTCACAAAACTATCAACGCTCTAAAATATTTAAGATTTCCATGGATGTGTAAAAATTATATTTTAATACTAAGAAATAGGTTGGGATGTATTGCCACAATCTGGGAAAAAGTGGAAGGAAATAAGACAGGAGAAGCAAATAAATCAACCAGCTTTTAAGTTTAAGACAACTAGTTTACAAGAACTACCAGGTAATACACTTAATAAAGATCAAAACATTGCAGAGACTAAATAATAAATGAGGTCCTCCACTGTCTGTTCTCCTAAAAATTTGAGCAAAAAATTGCGTGTCTTTCTCTTTCCAAAGGAGGCAGCGAGTGGCATCTCCAACCCCCACCCCCTAAAATAAATTTTCAAGTATGAAGATCCATAGAAAAAGATAAGTTCACGAGGGCTTTAGCATGGAATACAGATAACAAAATACTACGTTGCATTAATGTAATATTCTCAATTTAAATCAAGTATTTCTAAGAATGCATTAGATCAGGATTTTTTTACCAGAATCACTGCAAAGCATTAATGTACCAAGAAACGAGAATAAATCTATCTATGCTAGAATGTTAACATGCATATCAAATTTGAATCATTCCATTATTGTTCAAGTAGAACTGTAAGAAAATTTGGTGCAGTATTAAAAGATAACCAAAACAACCAAATGATAAAATAAATGCATTACATTAAGCTGCGGTTGCAAGTCAAAAAGAAATTTAACTTCAATGCCGATACAATTGAGAAAAAATTTCAAATTCAATAGGGTGTTCAACAACAAAAGAAGCCAAGGTTTCCCAGACCTTAGGCGTAGGAGCAAGTGTAAGACAAGGCTCGCGCCTTCTCGAAGTGACACGCACATTACAAAACTAAAGATACTAGAGGTTAGTGACTTCCTTATGAAGATGCTAGTAGAAAAGAAGGTGCCCGTCGCATCTCACAAAAATAAAAACAACGTAAGTTAATTGTTTAATTGACTTTCTTATGAACTTTCTAGTAAAAAAATAATTAACCTGATCGAGCATATTTAATTTTTGCAGCAGGCAGTAAGAAAGTTGAAATAAGAGATGTAGCAAAAAACTAGCTCTAAAAAGAAAGATGAAAAGAAGGAATGAGAAACAGAGAAATCAAAGCATAAACAAAATAATCAGGGCTTATTAATTATATAGATGTGTATTCGTGCGCCTTTGCTCTGTTTTTATTTTGTTCGTATTATACTGAAATTAGGACATTCAATTAATTAGCTATAGTGCATATAGACACTGTGCATCTGTTGGATATTACTATAGTATTTTATCATTTCTCCCACCTGTTTTGGGCATTTAGTTATTAGACTTATTTTACTTTTTACCATGTACTTCCAGACCCTTCCATTGAGTAATATATATAACATATACGTCATAAAAAACTTCTACATTAAGGGCCAAGAATAAACAAAAAAAGATGAAGCTAAAAAAGGACATAAACAAATCTAATGTCGCAAACAAATGACAGGTCTTTTGTTGAAAACCACAATAAGGTGCCCCTTTTTTGTGCCTTGCGCTTGAACCCAAAAGGCATGTGCCTATTGAACTTGTCTCGCCGTAGCTCAGGCGAGACCCAAAACCTTTTGCGCCTTGAAACTAGGCTCACTTTTGATAACTTAGAACTTGCTAATTGTGTGGAATTTCTGAAAATGGTAAAGTGCTAACTTTGTTTTGTGGCATTTTGGAGCAAAAAAGCTCTGAGGTTGGGTTTTTCTTGCAGCATGGAAATCTTGACAGTTGATTACATTAAAATTAGTGCTTTCTTAAAATACAATTAAAAAAAGTTCATTTATGCTTTAGTGTCCAGTAGTTATTCGCAATATGATATCGAGGTATAAAGTTTAAAGTAATGTAATATGTGTTCCATTTTGGAAAATTTGTGCCACTTTTTGAACATAATTCTCATAAAAAATTCTAGAAATGTGTAGGAAAAAGTTGAAGCCCAAAGTGCTAACCCTGAAAACTTTGAACACAATCCCCACAATACAAATAGAGTCCTTCTGCGCCGACTCATAATTTCGTCACATTTGATGTGACATACTGACATGTCGCACCCGTATTGACAGAGGTCAATGTGGATGCAACACATGTCTATGTTGTGTTGCACCAATTTGTGTCTCATTTGGGATAAACTTTAAGCTAAAAGTACATGGAGACCCTAATATATCAATAATAACATAACAAACTCTAAAATTGCATCCAATCATATATATATATATATATATATATATATATATATATATATATATATATAGAGAGAGAGAGAGAGAGAGAGACTCTCAATTTTTTCTCTTACTAAAAAGAACATGCCAAGAAATCATAAAACAACAGTCAACTTTTATGAGTCTATAATATCAAGATAATCAATTAGTCAACTTTATAAATTCTACTTTCGCCCAACCCCACTAGCTTCTACTTCAAACAAACTAAAATAAACATTAACATTTTTCTAACAAAAGACACTCACCCCCCGGAAATTTAAGATAGACATGTTTAAAAATCTAAAAAGAAAAATGGTACTTGGAAAAAGAGAGGATAGTAGGAATGGTGTCCAAATGAGGAGGGAAGTGACGTTGAACATCAAACACAAAAATGTATACCCATATACCATTCACTACCCCTTCAGACTGTGCCTCAACGCTAAATTTTGGCAAAGTTAAAACTTTGCAGAACCCAATTTCCTCATAATCATTATCTTCATGGAACACATACTCTCTCTCCACTTCCTCTTCAGCTACTCCATCCAATTAGTACACATGCACTATCCTAATCAGTGCTGCAAATAAGTAAAAATAATAAATAAACAAATGTGTAACAAAATATTTTTATTTAGAAGAGTTGGGTGATTGGATTGGATTGGCCACCTGAATGCAAGAGGTTTATGAAGGCAACAAGAGCTTTGAGGGAATTAGAGTTTGATGATGATGAAGAAGCCATGGGTGCTTTGAAATCATAACGACAAACAAAAAGTTGGAGTTGGATGGTTGCAGAAAAAGCCAGGGAAGGGATATTAAGAGGCGCTTTACATGAGTCTAAGTTGTCACTTCCTAGCGAAGAGAGAGAAACTCATTCTTCTAAAGCATGTGATGTGCTTCATTTCGTTTCGTTTACTTCTCTATTTTTAATGAACTCAAATGACTAAATAACCCACCTCGCTTAAGGAATTTCCTTTTTTTATTTTGTTTTGAGATAAATGAAAATTATATAGGGTCAATTATTGTTTAGCGCCTTGTATAAATGAATATTTTTTAAAAAAGACAAGTATTTTCACTTTTATACATATAGTCCCTCCATATTAGGGGTGCACACTGATAAGCACCCAAAAGTGTATATTTTATACCCCGAATAGATGCATTTTAGTCCCTCGTTTTAATTAAAATTGGCCTTATGTTCGTATTTTATCATTTTGCAGGTCAATACGCAGTTGCGGTACAAATAATGCTAAATCAGTACAATTGCGACTCAATAGCGGTCAAAAACATGCATCGAAGAAATCCAAAGAGACCGCGCAGTCTTAAGTCCATTCTGAGGTTGCCTCAATATGATCCGATGCCCCGAAACAGTCCCGTAACCCAAACCTAAGCCTACACCTAGCCCAGACCACTCCCCGAGCCTCGTGTGTGTTGAGTTTGTACCTTTATTATTTTTCTAGATTTTCATTTTTAGTCATTTTATTTTTAGGATTTATTTAGAAATTTCTAAGATTTATTTTCTATTTTTCTATTTCTTTATCTAGATTTTGATTTTTATTAGTTTTTAGTTTTTAATCTTTATTTTATTTTATTCTATTAGTTTTTAGTTTTAGTTTTAGTTTTATATATTATTTTTTTAGGATTGGAATTTTTAGGATTATATTTATTTAATAGTTTTATTAGATTTTAGATTTTCTTTTTAAGAGTTTATTTTTATTTTTATATTACTTTTTAGATCTTTTGTTTTCATATTTTTATTAGGTTTTTAGTTTTACTTATTTTATTTTAGTTTTACTTTATAGATTAAAAGTTTTAATTTTAGTTTTTACTAATTTTTATTTTTTAGAATTTTAGTTATTTTTATCATTTTTTTTAGGGGTCTAAATTAAACACACACACACACACAAAACATCCTAACTAACCCACTCACACACACACAAAACATCCTAGATTTTGATTTATAATTGATGTATCGTTTTTGAGACTCAACAATAAACGAACGTTAGGTCGCTAGCTACCATGTCAAACAAGACCACTAATGGCCGAACTCCATCCTCCGAAGCTGAGCTTTCTAAGGAGGATGAGGAAGACATCCGTGTCCATAGCAAGAAAAAGCAGAAAGAAACCCATTTGGATGCTATGTCTGTGGAGTACCACTTGGATGTTATGATGGACTGTGATGAGGAGCCGCCTTCTCTCCATATCGAGGAGCCTTGCATCCCCATAAACGTGAACACGGGCGGGACCATACAGGCTGAGAAGAAGAAAACGAACGCAGCCTTCTCCTATAAGGATGCAGTTGAGAGCAAAAAAAGCAATAACACTGATATATATATTTTGAACAGGCTACGGGTGCATGGTCTGATGATGAGATGGAGGTAAACGAGCGAGGGGAACTTGACCTCAACCACAACCCGGAAGAAGAAAGCGACCCGTTGTGCCCTGTGGTTGTTATCCCACAAAAGCATGTGGATAAACTCAGAAGTAAATGGAAGGAGAGTGTCATTGTGAGCTTGCTTGGAAGGAATATAGGCTTCAAAATGTTGGTTAATCGTGTCCCCACAATCTGGAACCTGCAGGGAGACTATGAAATCATTGATCTTGAAGAGGGCCACTATCTCTTTAAGTTCACCATGAAAGATGACTACTATGATGTCCTCACAGGGGGCCATGGATCATTAACGGCCATTACCTTATCGTCAGGAACTGGACACCTAATTTCAACCCTACTGACACCTGTGGAGTTACCACTGCGTTATGGGCAAGGCTGCCACGACTACCTATAGAATGGTTTGATGAAAAAATCCTCTTCCATATAGGTAGTAAACTGGGGAAACCGATTAAAACTGATTTCAACTCAATATCTTCGTCTAGGGGTAAATATGCTAGGATTTGTGTGGAAGTTGATATATCTAAGCCCCTGATTCCATGCTACAAGCTGGATGGAAGGAAATACCGTGTAAAGTACGAATTCTTACCCTACATATGCTTCATGTGTGGGAGGATTGGACATAAAACTGAACTTTGCCTTGCAAACCAGACCGTGAAACATTTCGGTATCCCACCGGAGCAACACTGCGTACCACCGACTTGCAGTACGACGCAAACAAACACGATGGGAACTAAAGAAATCAGTAACGATAATATTTCTGGCATAGTTGGGGAACATGGCAAGACGACTGGGACCAGCGGTCAAGACTCAGTGGACGGTAGCTTTGGTCCATGGATGCTTGTCAGGCGAAACACTAGTAATAGGAGGCAGGCCACAGGCAGTCTCCAACCAAGTATTAGCTCGTATAATAGGTTTAATAGCCTCTCTCAGAATATTGATGGCAGCAGGTATGAGTATGCTCAGAGGACATCAAATCAACCTAGGACAAGACTAATTGACAAACAATACAGTAACCCTACTTATGAGAAAAGGCGTCAGTCGGTTGTACTAGGGGATTACTTGAAAGACAAGCCCAATTCAATGGCCAATGGGATGTTGACAGCGAGCAACAATAATGGTGGTCTGACGCCGAATACCACCTCTAAACTGAATTACGTGGGAAAAAGTATTGGTAAGAAATTGATACCTCTGCAGGAGCCTCAGCAAAAGACAACCCAAAAGCTGAACCCCACGTGCCCTTTACCTAAGAACACTTGGTCTGAGGCGGAGACATCAGGTAATACTATGATTCCCGCCAAGGTACGTGATAATTTAACTCCACCCACCCACTTTTCAAACAACGTTAATCAACGTAATAACGACGATGGGCCCAATTCGGGTATAAAACCCCCATCTGACGAACCCTATCAATGCGATACTCTTAACGATAAGTCCATCATCATTGACCCCCACCAGATACTATATCCAAACATAATGGACTCACCCCCATTCCCGATCGCAATGCTTGGGAACTTCCAAGTTCAGTATCTAAACCTAGTGGAGGGGAGGGAGGAATTTACTCTAAACTTGGAGACGGATATGGTAGTATGCATGAGGGTGAAATGGAGTATAATGCAGATACGCATTATACTCAAAACCTCAGATTCAGAAAGGACAGCCAGCCAGATGAGAGGGATAGTGGTGGAAATGGCCTCTGCCAAAGATTCCATCAATAGGTTAAAAAACTTCCTTCCGTGGCCACCCACTGTGGACCTCCCTATTTCCAAAAATCTTTTATCTATGCCTGTGATCACTTGGAATTGTAGAGGGGCTGGGAAACCCCTATTTAAACCCACATTCACTGAACTTTTTAATAATCTTAAGCCTAGTGTGTTCATCCTTATGGAAACCCAAACTGCCTTTTCCAACTTTGCTACGTTTTTTGAGGGATTGGGTTTTACTAACTGGGAGATTTCTGAGTCTAATGGCCGGTCCGGGGGAATCTGGGTGCTATGGAGTCAAAGCACCATCAAACTTCGTCCCATCAATGTTTTGGAGCAAGCCATTCATCTCCTCGTTACCCTTAGGGGCTATGATGACTGGCTGCTATCCGCTATTTATGCTAGCCCTAACTACACCCTTCGCCAAATTCTTTGGAATAACCTAAAAAATCTGGCACAAGACCTTGACACCCCTTGGCTTGCCACGAGAGATTTTAACGATCATTTTGACTCTTCTGAAAAAAGAAGCTATTCCACACACAACAAGGAGTACATGTGTAAAAAATTTGTGGAAAATGTTAACAACTGCAACCTCACTGACCTTGGCTGCACGGGTCCTCGCCTTACTTGGACCAACAGTAGGGATGGGTTCGCCAACACCCTTGTCAGACTGGACCGATCGTTGGCCAACCCGGCCTGGCGCCTTCAGTTTTCGGATGCGGCTGTCGAAAATATCTCGCGCACTGCCTCGGACCACTGCCCCATGCTGACCCATTTATAAGGTATGAAGTCTAATAATTACATATCTCGTCCGTTTAGGCTGCTTGCTTGTTGGTTTGAACGTAATGATTTCCAGAATATTATCTTAAATACTTGGAATACAAATCATAGATTCCAACACAACCTTGATAACTGTATCCCCTTAATCAAACATTGGAACCATGTTGTATATGGCCACATTAATCTAAGTAAAAAACGCGTTCTTCGCAGGCTAAAGGGTATCCAGATTGCCCAAGAAGCCCACTTTTCACACAACCTGAATCTTTTTGAAAATCAACTTAAAAACGAATATAATAACACTCTCCGGCATGAGGAACTCCTTTGGAAACAGAAATCCCGCATCAAATGGCTTAGTGAGGGAGATAAGAATACAAAATTTTTCCACACATCTACTATTATTAGAAGGCGTCGTAATAAGATAGATAGATTAAAAATTGATGGGGAGTGGGTGGACAGCAGTGAAAATATCTCACTCCACACGAATAACTATTTTATATCTCTTTTCACCAGCACACATCCCCTAAGTAGTAATAGCAACTTCACTACCTTCAATCACCCTCGCTTCGAGGATATGGACAACTACATTCTTGACCAGCCCTTAACTATTGACGAGGTCAGGCGCGCGGTGTTTAGTATGAATGGGCTCAAAGCCCCAGGCCCGGATGGTATCCAGCCCATTTTTTGCCACACGTTTTGGGAGACTACGAAAATCTCGTTATTTAACTTCTTAAAGGAATGTTTTTCGACCCTTGCCTTCCCAGAAAATGCTAATTCTAGCCACATCACGCTTATTCCAAAAATTTATAATCCGGAAAATATCACCCAATTTAGGTCTATTACCCTCTGTAATGTACCGTACAAAATTCTTGCTAAGATCATCGTTAATAGGCTCCGCCCAATCCTCTGTAAAATCATTAGCCCTAATCAAGCCAGCTTTCTACCGGGGCGGCAGTCGGCGGACAACATTATTATTACCCAGGAAATTATACACTCGCTTAATAAGAAGAAAGGTAAAAAGGGGGGTGCTATTTTTAAAATCGATATCGAAAAAGCCTATGACAAAATCAGCTGGGACTTCTTGGAAAGTGTTCTCGTTTGGTTCAATATCAGCCCTAATCTTAGACACCTCATCCTTATATACATTACTAGTGCTTCCACTTCAGTGCTGTGGAATGGGGCTCCTCTCCCCAAGTTCAAGCCTTCGAGAGGCCTTAGACAGGGTGATCCTCTATCCCCATATCTATTCGTCATGTGTATGGATTATTTGGGGGCGGTTATCAATTACCAAGTGGAACAGGGCAAGTGGAAGGGTATTAAGGCCTCCCCTAATGGCCCCACCATTTATCACCTCTTCTTTGCTGATGACCTCATTCTGTTCTCCGATGCCTCACATAATAGCTGTAGTGTAGTTATGGAAACACTTCAGCACTTTTGTGATATTTATGGTCAAACCCTTAGTTTATCCAAATCTAAAATCTTTGTATCCCCTAATATACCGAGGCAAAGTGCGTGTGACATTGGCAGAAGGTGTGGAATCAACATCACTAATGATCTTGGAATGTACCTTGGTAACAACCTCATCCATGGTAAAGTCACAAGTAACCATTACACACACATCATTGAGAAGGTTCAGAGGAGACTGTCTGGATGGAAATCCAAACTCCTCTCTCTCACTGGTCGATCTACACTCATCCATGCTGTCACCTCCGCCATCCCTGTCTACAATATGCAAACCACGTTATTCCCTAAAAAGATAAATGAAAAACTTGATAAACTGAACAGAAATTTCTTATGGGGTGATTCGGATGATAAGAAAAAATTGCACCTCATAAAGTGGAGCACTGTGTGCAGCCCCAAAGAGGTTGGTGGACTAGGTATTAGGAGCAGTGAGGAGAATAACCGTGCCATTGTCTCGAAAATTGGGTGGAAAATCATGAATGACAAAAATTCCTTATGGGTCCGTGTACTTAGATCGAAATATAATACCCACGAGAATCCTAGTAACTAGACCCGTAAGGCCCATGCATCCAATGTGTGGAGGGGCATTTTTAAATGTACTAATGAGCTTGTAAAAAATACCAAATGGATTATTGGGGATGGGATGTCTACTAATATCTACAATGACTGGTGGGTGGGTACGTCCAGAATACATAATACCCATATCAACTCCCCCGTGACGCTTGTCGGCAACCTAATTAGGGAAGGGGCCTGGAACGAATAACTCATAAAGGAGACCTTTAGTAAAGACATCGCTAACGTAATTATAGGAACCCCCCCTACCCCACACCTTGAAGCAAACTGACAGACCCAGTTGGGGACCCTCCCCCAATGGTAAATTCTCGATTAAATCTTCCTATGAATCCCTTGTGAAAATTGACCTCAACACCCCCTGCCTTGTTAACTGGAAACGTATCTGGAAATTGAAATTCCCCCAGAAACTTAAAACCTTTCTTTGGAAAATTTTCCATAAGAAAATCCTCACTAATTGCCAAATGTTCAACAGGCAAATGACGAATTCCAAAAAGTGTGACTTTTGTGAATTTGATGAAGACATTGACCATGTGCTTCGAAAATGTCACCTTGACACAAAGGTTTGGGACCACATTTCAACACCACGGGATGGGAACAATCAGGATACTATGTCTGTTTTTGACTGGATTAGAGATAAGATATGGGATAATCCAATACATAATGGCCAAACCCTTTTCATTTCCACTTTATGGCATATTTGGACTGCACGCAACAAACGCATTTTTGACAATGTTAATATCTCTCCGAATATGGTTTGGGCTAATTCGATTTCTTTAGCACGTGAACTTGATTATATTGTTAAAACCAAAATTAGCCCAAACCATGTTCAGGACATTATCCCTAACTTCCCCTCGAGTGTCTATCCCCTTTCAGGTTACGAGATATTTACAGATGGCAGCTATGACCCGTTCAGTAAACTTGGAGGCTTTGGTGGCATGGTCAGTAGTAAGGAACAACGATGGATTATTGGTTTCAGTGGCAAGATCATTGGCGATAGCAACCCCATTAAGGCAGAGCTAGTTGGCATTTTGCATGGTCTGAATATGGCAAGAATCAAGGGATGGAGGGGGTGTCTTCTGCGGAGTGACTGCCTGGAGGCCGTGAAGTTTCTTAATAGACAGGACCATCAGAACCATCCGTTGCCTAACATTATCGAGGAATGCATGACCATTATGATAGAGATGGAGATTGAGGTCTCCCATATCAGGCGGTCAAACAACATCTGGGCGGATGGTTTAGCCCGGATTGGAAGAAGACAAGTTAACGATTATACCGAGTATGACGAGATCCCGAAATCCCTATTCTGTCTTCTGGAGTATGGTGATAAAGGCAAGATGAAGGTGGCACTTCAAGCTTGTACTGACCAAACATACCGCATTGCTACATTTGGGGGTTATGTCCTTGACGACCAAGGACAATGGAAGGCCGGATACTATGGACGACTTAAAGGCACTCCGTCTCTTATTCGCGCTTTGATGGAAGGTCTGTTCCACGGCCTTAATATGGCTAGGATGCGTGGATGGAAGGACATCATAGTTGAAACCACCTCACATGAGCTTATTAATATCTTCAAAGGGGTCCAGTACAGGGAAACGGATTTTGAGAACGTCAGAGTCGACTGCTACGAGCTTATGAGAGTGGTTGGTGCTGACTTCATCTATGTCAGTCCTAGCATGGTTCGGGGTGCGGATTGGCTTGCTCGGGAGGCTAAAGTGCAGGAGGAAACTTTTGTGGAGATCGAGGAGATCCCTACCACTATGCTACGGATCCTCACTATGTAAGATGGATTGTGTTACATCATGTTATCTTTGTCTAGTTATGATCGTTTCTGTCGCCTCGATGGCTTATGTTTCAAGTAATGTAATCTCGGTGTAACCTTTTCTATTTCAATGTTTACCAAAAAAAAACTAACCCACTCACCCTCACCTAATTCCCCCACACCCCCCCACACACCTTACCACACCTACTCCTCTTCTTCTTCTCCAACCCAACACCCGATTCTCTCTCCTCCATAACCAAAAGACCCAACAAACTCTCCACTCTCCTTACCCCCATTTCTCAACCCTCCCCGGCGTCCAGATCCAGTGCCTCCCTCCGCCGACACACCGCCAGCTCCGACGTTGACGCAATCTAGCCAACCCGACCTCCTCCCAGTTGTCCAAACCCGAAAACAAACCCATATCATCGATCCGCCCCAACCCCATTCCAGCTACTCGAGCCCCTGACCCATGTACCTCCTGCGCCGTCCCAACTCCGTCCCCGTCACCGATTGCCTCCGGCGCTGACCTTCCAAACCACCGACCATACCGCGCCCGGAATAAACCCGATTCTGACCCTAGCTCCGAGTCAGCCCAAACCCAAACTCGTAACCCCCTTGTACTCACTGACCCGGATCGCGAACCGCGACCCGCGGCCCACCAGCCACGAAACCCGATACTGCCCAACCAACCAGGGACCCAAACGGGTTTAACCCATTTCCGACCCGGACCATGGAACACCAACACAAAACCTTCGACCCTACCACCTGCCATTCCTACAAATCAGGGCAAACCAAAGTCCATCAAATCCAAATGTTTATCCTCCAAATAAAACCTTGACTTGGTTATAGTTTGAAATCCCAACAAAATCTCCACCAAAAAAGAATAAGAATCGTGGCTTTACAAAAACAAAGGGGCATATCATTTAAAAGGGACTCAACATAAGGAAAAAGGGACTCTCACAGCAACAAAAGAGAAAAAAAGAACGTAGAGAGAGAAAAATATATACTGTATATTATGTACAGTTAGGTTTATAAAAAAATTCCAAAAAAATTATTTTAGTTTTAGAATAAATTTTAGGTTTGTTTTTTATTCTTTTTGGTGTAATCAAGTACTGGATTTGAGAGAAGATTGAGACGCGTGTTCATGCACAGTTGACAGAAGAAAAAAAATTGCGTATCGCATTCTTTCCCTCTTGTTTCAATTTTGATTAATGCTATTGTGATAGTTGTTTATTCTAACATGAGAATGTTTGGTTAAACACTCCGTTCAAGGGGTGGGGTGCACTGCGAATGATGTTACTTTAATTAGTTGATTCATTAATTTTATATTTCTAGGTAAATTAATCTTTAACCGTCGCCAATTAATTTATGTGACAAGGGTTAGTAAATTAATTGAACAAATTAATATTTGAATCTAGGAATCGAACTAGAGATAGGTTTTTCTATATTTGAATATTAATTTGGTATTGAAATTTGAGGATTAATATTTTTTCGTTAAATTGATCCTAGCGAGTAATTTTATGAAAATAGTATAAATCCTAGTTTTTCATTCGTGTGACAATTTTAAATTAATTTTCTGAAAAAGATATTATTAAATTTATAATTTTAACGAGAGTTAGATTATCGATTTAATATTATCTCGAAATATTTCAAAATTAATAAATTGAAAAATTAAAATAATTGAAAATGCAATGTAATCCCATCTCTTGACCTTTTCACATATTTCACACTCGGTTGCACATTTTTTTTTATTTAGTCATTTTATAATTTTTAGCATTTGTTAGTTAATTTTTCCCTTGAATTTTTTTTTTAATATAAAAAAAAAGATTTTCATAAAAAAAAAATTGAATTGCACGTTTTCACATTTATTGTTTCACCTTGAAAGTAGGATTGGTACCCGTACTTACCGCAATACGAGTTAGTTTTAGACAAGTTTTGTAGGTATTCAAGGGAATTTTGAGAGTGGCTTTTGCATAACAACGACCATACGCAAAAAGCTTCTTATCACACACGGTTCAGTTTGGGTCGGTTTTGAGACTAATCCGAGAACCGAACCGAGATGGGTCGGTTCCAAATTTTTGGAACCGGAACCAAACCAACTGTTATGCATAACCAAACCAAACCGAACCAACAGTTCCCGGATCGGATCGGATCAGTTTTCGGTTCCAAAGTCATATTTCAAACTTAGTGAAATCTTACGATTAATGTATTTCATAAATAAATTTTTTAAGGTCAAAATTAATTTCGATCCTCAATAACATAAGTTAGAAACTCAGGTAATTACAACAATATAAATTACTAGTGTTAAATATATATACAATTATAAATCGGTTTGGTCCCAGATTGGTTCGGTTCGGATCGATTTTCGGGTCGGATTCCCCTGAAATCGACAATCGAACCGAAGTATCATTTTTTTTAGAACCGAAATCAAACCATTGAGCAAAAAAAATGAACCAATGCAGTCGGTTTTGTTCGGTTTATCGGATTTTCGGTTTCGTTGTGCACCCCTACTCCATATATATTATACATTTTGTCTTTCCGATTATGACCTTCTCATTTTTGGAAATTTTATTTCTATTCCTATATCGTAGGAGTCCAAATAGGAACATTGGTTAGTTTTCCCAAATTACAGAGTCCGTTCTAATTAGCTAACTTCTTCTTCTGGAAATTGATGAATTATATACTCAAATGTATTCAATCTCAAATTTAGGTTAATGTTTCGTACATACTTCAGATTCTTCAATGTTCGTCATCTCACTGTGATCGTTGTTGTTCTTCTTCAAATTTGCCGGTATATTTTGTTCTTTTTTCAATCTGAATTCATATATCAGATAATGTATGTATACATTTTTATGTTTCATTCCTCGATTACTTTCTGAAATCGGGCTGGTATTTGATTTGTGTGATTAGGTTTGGGTGTATGTATTTTGATGTTTATACTTCCTTACGTTTTTTATTCATCACTATATATTTATTGATGTTGATTTCATTATGTAATAGATGATTTGTTTGTATGATTTATATGAAAGTAATCAATTATGGGTTGTATTAACATCATAATTGTTGTGTTTTAAGTTGAATTATATATGAGTTTAATTGATGTGTGTTATTCGTTTGTTGTTTAATATGATAGTTAGGCTTCTTATGTATGCTTTATTGTTGTATTCAATGTGGTGGTTATTGTTTTGTAAGAAAATGTGGCTTTGATGCTTTGTTTTGCCCTTTTTTTATGTTTTTCTCTATTTTTGAAAGTATTTCTATGTTTTTTCAATAGTTTGTTAGTGTTGTTAATTTGGTAGTGTAAGATTTCATGTTTATGAGTTTTGATGGTAATATGATGTCTATTATTTGTATTTGTTTTTGCAGTTTGTAGAGCTATGGATAGTATTTTTGTTTGTATGTGCTCTTATGGTTGTATATTGGCTGCTATAAGCGTTGAAACTACAACTTTATATTATACTTTTGTTGATGAAGTATGTTCAAAATTTAGGATTTTGCAAAGAGAAACTCTGAAGTTCTCATATTCTGTTGGAAATTTTTTGGGAGTTATTTTGGAATCCAATGGGGATTTTAGACTTGTGTTGATTTGTTGGAAGAAGTCAAATTCTGATTTTATTGAAATTAAGGTAGAAGATTGTAATTGTGTTGATAGTGAAGTTTTTGAGATTGAGGACGGTTTAATTGACATTGAGCATTCATTAAGTCTTAATTCATTTGATGTTATTGACGAATATTTGGTTGAATCAACATCTTCAAAATCAAAATCAACTTCGTTTTATATGTTAACATGTTATTTGAGGTATTATTGATCTTTTATAGGTGTTACGCTGCTTATTATGAAGTTTGAGCACGTTCCGATAATGTTTCATCACGATTTGCACGTTCAGGGGGAATTCGGTAATTTCACACTTCAGGATTTTTGCTTGAAGTATTCACGAAAGTTGTAGCTCTCGGGCCAAGCTTCACATGATTGTGAACGGTGCTCGAATCGGACTCTAAACGAATATTCCACAGACCTTTAATCGGGGAAGAATTATAAGGATTTAATTTAATATTATATTTTAATATTTTAACAATCTATTTAGTTCCCCTTATATCCCCTTCTCTTTCATTTGAAGCACACTTTCAAAATGAAAATGGCGATTTCTCCATTGTGCTCGGGTTTTGGACACACACAAATTGGGATGTTTTTGCTCAAATTCAATAACTGATTATGGGCCTCGGGTCTTTGGCTTTGATTCTTGAAGCTCGGGTTTTGGCCATTAAAGGTGGAAATGGGTCTTACTGATTTCAGTTTTGACATCTTGATTTGAGCTTCGATTTTTGTTTTGGTGGTCTTATGGTGTTTCTGTAACAATGGATCATCCATGGGTGGTCTCAATTTTGTTGATTGCAACCATTAGTGGGTCTCGGCTTAGATGGGAAATTATGTGAGCAATTGCTGTTGTGCCCGGTCGATCGTGCCTCTGCCGCCGGTCGATCGGTGTTTGGATTTTATGCTTAAGGCCAATTCAATGTGTTTTCCTTTTCCATGCGATCAACCGGTTTGACTGTGGTCGATCGGGGCTCTGCTTCGTGTTTTTGTCCGAGATTTTTGTTGTACTGTTACCCTATTTTCCTATTTTACTTTCTTTTTCATTTTTCTTTCTTTAGTTAAGAGGAGACTTTTCCTTTTTTTATTTATTTTTCATTTATTTTTTGTTTCTTAATCGTAACTTACTATAAATACACCACTTGGTGTATTTTTGTGGAGAACTTTCATTTTTAGTTAGTTTTTAAGTGCTTCTCTCTCCTAGGGTTAGTGCATTTTGGGGGTTTTGTTGGAGATAACCCCATCTCCTCAATTTTCTTAGTGTCTTGACACCGATTAATGTAAGTGGATAGTATTTATTGTCTTCTCTATTTCTTTTAGCTTTGTGCCCTAGTTTTTCATGCTTTCCATTTATTTTCAGGCCTAGTTTAATTTGTAGTGTTAATTTAATTAGTTGTTGTTAAATTAATTAGTTAATTTAATTAATGTTATTTACCATGCTTAGTGGCTAGTTTAATCTAGGTTGTGTTGGATTGAACTCACCTAGGGTTGTTTGGTTGCTTTGCTATGGTGATGGAGTTTTTACTCGTTTATTTCGATTGGGTTGTCCTAGTTATTACGTATAGAAGATTTAACGGGCTATATCATGTATGCTCCGTATATCATGTATTCCTTCTTTTAAATTTAGCAAAATATCTTTTACACTTTTATTTGAGATGTAATAAATCCATCAAATTCTAGCACTCGTCTCTATGGATTTTCGATACCCGAACTTGGCTGTTATACTCCCTTTTTTAGTGTAGTCATAAGTTTAGGTTTTTGTATTAAGGCGGTGAACAAAAAACAACGATCGGCGTTTTGACACGCGCTACTTTTCACCTTAATCAGGCCACCTTAGGTGTTTTTTCTATGATCTTAGAAAAGACCTTAGGAAGTTTAAGTCCAGTGTTCCCTTGGTTTCAGAAACTTAATGTTCTAGGTATACATATATTTGCGTTAGGAAATCTCTTTTTGAGGCGCTAGATGTTAGACTAGCTATTTTTTGCATGCTTGTACATAATTCTTCACATGCTATATGTTATGAGTGATTTCTTGCATGACTTTATTTGTCATGCTCTAGTTGTTCTTTATGATACATATTTGCTAGTGTTGTAACATGTGTATCTTTTTTATTTTATTTTTTCCTTTCTTGAGTCATATAGTAAAAATACAAAAAGATTTTATTTTGATAAATTATTTTGAAAAAATACAAAAAGATTTTTGGTTTTGTGTATTTTAGTTTTACACATTTGGTGTGGCATATTGGTGTCTTTGAATCCAATTCATTCCGCACTTTCTATGTGACTAGGACATTTGGTTATGATTGTAGTTACTTTCTTAACCATGTTTTTTTGGAGTTGTTTCGAACTTGACTTTCTTTATGATTTTGACTTTTTATATGCCTCCGCACACACATACACAAGCTTATAGACAGTTAACTTCACATGTATATTTGAGCTTCTTGAGATATTCTCCTATCAATTTTTTCATTTACATGTTTTTGTGACTAAGGGAGATTTGTGCATGTAAGAACCATTGCCCGTTAGTTTTATTTGATTAGTTTAAAAAATATGCGGGTGCACGGGAAAGAGCGACTAAAGGAGCAAATTTTCTTTGAGGGAAATCCATCGTTGGCAAGAGCCTAATCAAAATATTTAAGGCAATAAAAACATAAAAATTTCTTAAAAGGGGGCAACTTAGTTTAATGTTTATCTTTTGAGGGTGTTTTGTTATTTGTTTATCTTTTGAGGGTGTTTTGTTATTTGTTTATCTTTTGAGGGTGTTTTGTTAAAGATCAATGGGTTTGCACAATTAGTCCTAGTTATGTTTATTTTGTCACGATGATATTGATTTGTAGAATCATCAATGTTCTTGGCTTGTGTGCATTGTGCTTGCTTGATCAATAAGTTCACTTTATCTTGTTACTTGAGGTTAAAACTTAGTTTGATAAAGTTTTGAAATCAATTAGAACTTATTGAACATATTTAATTATTTGGATTATAATTCATTTGTATCTAGTCCACGCCCATTCATTTCATCCCACGTGTTTAGACACATCGATACTATGCTAGTGTGTAAAGCTTATGTGTTTCGTGTCGAGTTGTGTTGTCATTTATACCTATATAAGTGTGTCGGGCTTTTATTGATATATTTTTCATATAGTATATATGGTATCATGTTTTTACTCATTCAGTTTACATTTAGTCCATAATTGTCATATGTTTTATCATAGGTTGGATTATTTGTACTTGAGTTGTCGTGTTATATTTGTGAAATCTTATACTTGAGAAAAACTAGAATATTTTCAAAAATAGTTTGTTTTGATGGCCTTTAAGATTATCATTATATGTGCAATGTTTAAATATCTTTGTGATGATATCTTACTTCTTATTTGTGATGCTATATTCTTCATGTTTAAATTCAACTCCTTTGTTTATTTTGAACAAAAAAGAGGGAGAACAAATTAAGGGGGGGGGGGGGGGGGGGGGGATTTATTGATGATGAGTTGGATTTATGAGGGACATTCATTATGAGTTTTAATTTTATTTTCTATTTCAAACTCTATACATCACGGTATGTTCTTTGTCCCATGCGTGTAGGTTTCAAAGGGAAATATCTAATTACAGCGGATGAAGACAAAGTTGCACAAGGGAAGAACAAGATGAGATTGAAGACAAAGTTTCACTATGTAGTTCCATTTCTAGGTTTGGGAAGGGTGTTAGGATTTTTTTTGTCATAGAGGGGAAATTATTGTAATTTGGATTTCAGTTATATTTTGTATCGAAATAGCAAAAGGAGGAGATTTGTAAGTGCAAATATTTTAGCTTAGGCTTTTTATTTGCTGTTATTTGCATTTTGGCATATTTGGCATATACCGTTACAAACCAACTCACATCGACACGTCGATCGAACTCCAACATCTCAAAGCTTAAGACTTCTCTACATCTCAAGAAGGTATAAAACTTTCAGAAGTTTAAAATTATTCAAAATTTTATTTAGGATGTTATTTTTTAGAAAAAAAACGAGGCTGGATTTTTTAATTTTAAAAATAATTTTTTTAACCTCGTTCAGATGAGATTCCTATCTCGTTCAAACGAAATTGCATGTTCATTAAAAGACTCATTAGAGCTTACATCAAACGAACATCCAAAGAGGGCATTCTATTTGAATTCGTTAGAAGCTCATCAGAAGTTGGTTCTAACGAGATTGTTGTCACATTCAAAAGAATTGCACTTTTCATTCAAATGAAACGACATTCTTGTTTGGACGACTCACATTTTTGTTTGAACGAATTTTCTGACTCTAATTTTATGTCAGTTCTATAAATACCTATTTTAACTCCAAATTTTGTAAGACTTTTGCCAAAAACGTTTTCTGCATATATGTTGCAAAAGTTTCAAGTTTTATGTTATCAAAGCACTTTTGATTCACAACTTTCATCCCCAAATGGTTTTTGTGAATCGCTTTGAAACCATACAAAGTTTCATATCTTGCATACACCTGTGGAGAGGATTCTCTACGACTAATTTTGTGACGAGAGTGATCACGGTTAAAGAAGGAAGAAGGTTGATTGATGGATACCGAGGGTGGATCATCGCATGTGGAATGATATAGATCTAAGTAATATTCTTATAAGATCTGCGATTACACTACGCGTTATAGTTGTGGGTATATCAAATAGTCTGTAAGTCAATTGTCTTGTAAAGCTATCTGAAGTGTTTAAAAAGAGGTTTTTCCCTAAAAATGGATTTTTCCTTATTTTTCGTGTTTGATTGCATGTTTAGTTTAATTTCTATGATTGGATCATGTAAAATTAATTTAATAAATAATTAAAATTTGACTAAAGTTGGATTTAGGGATTTAAATTGAAAAAAATACAACTAGTAGATTTTTTTTATTATAATCATCCTTGTCGTGTGCGTTTATACACATTTACAAATTAGTATCAGAGCATTTTTACGTTATCACTCAGCCCTCAGAATTGGTCATCACCACTTTAGGTCCTCATAATTGAACTCGATCCTTATAATTGGTTATCCCAACTTTAGGTCCTTAGAATTTACCTCGGCCAGAAGAATTGTCCACCCAACTTTAGGTCCTTATAATTGACATAGACCCATAGAATTGGTCGTCAAAACTCAAGGTCTTCAAAATTGGCCACGACCATTCGAATTGGCCACGACCATTCGAATTGGCCATCCTATCCTTTTAGGCTAACAAAATTAACATCTCCTAGTCCTTCTGAATTGGTCACCACACTCCTTAGGTCCTCATAATTGACCTTAACCCTCCAAATCAATTACCGTCACCCCTTAGGTCCTCAGAATTGACCTCGACCCTCTGAATCAATCACCCTTATCATCTAGGCACACAAAATTAACATAAAATCTTCTTACCCAGTGTCTATGTGGTGTCTATTATTCGATATCCTTCATTTTTTCCAAGCTCTCCCATTGAGGGACTCTGTAGACACCCCATCCTAAGGTCCTTAGCACTCATCCATCCACCATAAATCATATGTCATACTTTGAGTCCCGATTTAGAGGCCACTGAGCGCTCTGGGGGCCTATTTAACTCAAGTCAACCTTCTCGCCTAAGTAAAAGCTTAATAAATTTTTGAAGGTCTTTGAATCCCCTTTCCAATGGTCCATCCCATGTGTGAATTAGCCTTGCGATTCAAACGAACGATCCATTTTACTTCGAAAATTGATCTGGACGCCCTTGGGCACTCTTGTGCCCCATTTGACTCTAATCAACTATATAGTTTGAGAGAAGCTCAATGAATCTTCGAAGGTCTCTGAATTTCCTTTCCAGCAGTCCACCCCGTGTGTGAATCGGCCTGACAGTTCGAACAAATAACTCGTTTTACTCTGAAGGGTCATTCAATGCTTCTGGGTCCCATTTGACCTTGGTCAGCTCTCCAAACCAAATGAAGCTGAATGAAATTTCAAAGTGCACTGAATACCCTTTCCAATGGTTCATCCCGTGTGCGAATCGGCCTTACAGTTCGGATGAATGATCCATTTTCCTCCAAAAACCTCTTGTCTAGAAACTAGAGGGAGCTTTCGGGCCCTATTTGACCTTGGTTAACTCTTGGACCCATGAGTAGCTCAATGGATTCTCAAAGGGATCTAAATATCCTTTCCAATGCTCGACTCCGTGTGCAATTCGGACAATTCGTACTTACGATTTGCATTTTATGCCCATTTTTTTTCGAAAAACCTGTTCCTGACTGCCTATATGGACCCCAAGACCCGGCTTATCGGTAGTGTGCCTGAGATGCTATCCCAATAGACAGGTCTAAGACTATGATGATCGGCAACCCCATTGGACCTATAAATAGAGGCTATGAACTCACTTTGAGAAGCACCCTTGAACACCCCTCTCAGTAAGTTAGATAACATTCTCTCGAATTCAGAGTTATTCCCTTTCCTAAAAAACACTTTTTTTCACATTCCCTTCCATCACTTTCTTACCTCACTTGGTATTCCAACTTACCTCTCCATACCACATTCATAGCATTATAAGATCAATAAATCTTCATCTCAAGGTCGGTATCAAGCATTCAGAAGGAGGTCAAATTCCTCATCCATTTCTCTAATTCTTCCATTTTAGTGTCATTTAGTTTATTTCCACTTTAATTTTTTTGTTTCATTACATCACATACATTAATCTCTACTCTTTATTAGTAGTATCTGCACTTAATCTGTTTTCATAGAAATTCCAAAAGGAAGAAAAATAGGGTTTTTCAATAAATTCCAAAAGAGGGATTTTCATTTCACACTCTCAGTCTTAAAGCACATTTTCTCTACACATACACATAAAAAATACCCCATTTGGATTTATGGATTGAGCCACACCATTATACTATTTTCTAACTGTGTGGACTTTGATGCCCCATGGGCTATGTAAGCGTCTTGGGCCAATCCCGAGATTCGATTCCTCCCATATTCCATTTATATATTTCTTTCATGCCTTATATATTCATTATGAGTTCATATTTTTACATGCTTGTGATTTGTTCGATGAACACATTCTCTCTTCCATAAAGACTTTCCTTTCATAGGATGAACACATTTGCCCATGAGAGACCGAAAGGGCGGGACAAATGCCTAACACCTTTCCATTCCTTAACTTAGTCAACGAAGTACTTGGTTTTGCAAGCATCAGTATTGGCGATGATGTCGTGCGGAGACATTCTTTTGCCTATTTTGAGAAAAATAGGTTGGCGACTCTATCTTTACATATTATCCCCCACAATGACGATGTCCGAGCGCTCCGAGGAAGGGCGCAACCCCATGCGCATGCCAAAAGGAATCCGAAACCCTTGGATGGCCACATCACGCCTTCATTTTTTTTTGCACATTAGTTACATACATATATATTACACAGACTTCCAAAGAATAGTCATATTTACACATATCACACATTTTTCTTCATTTAGTCACATAGACTCATATCATACACACTTTTATACGCCTAGTTGCACATGTATATATGTCAAACATGTTCACTATATTTAATCACACATTCTATATCTCACACACAAACAGATGAGTAAGAGATTACTTTTTCCCCACTAGAGACTAAAAGGGTAGAAATGATGCTTAAGCCCTTCCCTCTCTGTAATTTAGTCATCGATCCCATTTCTCTCTAGTTTTGTTTAAACCATTTACCTTGTAACTCCTATTTTGGAGTTACTTGCTTTATTTTGCCTATTTTTGAAATTTGAGTGAACTACTTATTAAATGAAATATTTTTTAAAGGCTAAACATCATTTAACCCAAAATTTAATATTACTAATGTTGATATTTGCTAAACATGTGTATTTATTGTACTTTTAGCGCCTTGTAGAACAATAGTGTATGCTTTGTCAAACATTTTTATGTATCGAGAATATGGTGAAAAGTCCATTAACTCTATCATAATTAACGTTAAGGACGCATGTTTTTAGACTTTTCAATAAATCCATATGTGTTATAATTATTAATGTAGATACAGTTGCACTGGTGAATATAGGTATAGTTACACTTTTTAATATAGGGACAATTACAATTTAAAGAAGTTATCAAATAAAGTTACAATGGTGAATACAGTTAAAATTGGAACTGTATTTACATTAATAAGTTTAGCAGTATCAACACTAATAAGTGTAATTGTATCATTTGAACATATCGTCAATTAATTGAAAAGTTAATAGATTTAAGACACCACCAAGATTGTCACTAAGACTGATTATATATAAATAATCTTTAAAGAAATTTATTATCTAATGTGCTTAATAAATTATTAACTTCCTTAGAAAAAAAATCCAAATTTAACTATGATACGACTTGGAGATGCATATTTTTGGCATTTTCCTCGGAGGTGGTAAGAAAAAAATTCAAAAAATAATTTACCATGATTTTTTTCAATCAATCCAATCAAACATACCTTCAATTATTTATTTTTTATTTCATCTATCAATGGTGAAATAATTGTTTGGTTAAGAGAAAAGGAAGGTTAAATTTATAGTGTTTTTATTTATACCCCACTTTTCTTTTTCTAGCTCCCATTTTCCATTAGTGGGTTAATTTACATTTAGCACATCCAATTATGGTGTTTATATAAGAAAAATGGGAAATTCTATGTAAACATTGGACGTTTAAAGAAATCATATTCATACAGCCCTACTTCCTATTCCTTCAAAACAAAGAACCTAGGCGGATACTTACTGAGGACCGTTCGTATTGAGGATGCTTATGAGGTTGTTCATTGGAAGTTAACCATACTTTTTATAATGGATTCACAAATAAAAATAGATATTTATAATAATGATAAGTTTTCAAATTCTTTCATGGGTTCATTTTTTAATTTTGTTAGAGAAATATATTGAGTACACATCTTTTATTCTTTTCGTAACATCAAGTTGAAGTAAATACCATATTCTATTTTTAATACTCTCAAAACAGAGTTTTAATTGAAGTGGGGTGTTCTAATACGAATTGGGATAATGCGGTCATTCTACAATTAACAACTTTTAAAACTCAAATTTTACAATAAGTGTATGTTGAAATATAATCACAGCGTGAATAAAAACACCCTAAATTTTAGATACACTGGATTTTAGAGCCGAAGATCCTAGTTTTCAGTATGTAGTTTAAAGATAAAATAGGAATAGTTGGATTTGTATTGTTTCTTATACGCTGGAAAGGATATATCTCAACTACTTTCTTCTGCATTAATTTCACATTTCATAATAAATCAATGATGTATATATATATATATATATATATATATATATATATATATATATATATATATATAAGGTCAGTCGGATTTGAAGTTTGCGTGAGCTTGTCAGGGTAAACATAAGTCATCCCTTTGACTTTAGCTTCTGGGTCCATTTTTCCTGGCCAGACAAGTCAACTCACAGAACAGCAAAGAATGAAGGTCTGGTTGCTTGGATTGTTGGGCATTCTTTCAATACGTAAAATACACACGGTGTAATTCTAAAGCGAAATAGGTTTAGGACACATATTCGTTGGTGTTAGAAAAAAATTATAAGGATTAATTTAACAATTCAATTTAGCCATTCAATTTCATTTTCATAACTTGATATTGGATTTTCAAACAAACCCGAATTCAAAATTGAACCTTGTAATACCCCGCATTTTTATGGATTTTAATTATGAGATTAATTAAATGAAATTGCTTTTAATTATGGGATTAATTAAATTAATTTGGAATAATTAATTAGAAATTAATTCAGATTTTAAATAACTAGCGAGACCAGAGTTAATATTTGATTTTGATGATAATGTTGAATATTACTGAGTGATTACGGTAATATATAATTATTGAATTTATAAATATTGTCGTGAGTTGAAAATACGCCAGTTTCGGTAATTAAGTTGGAACGCGCGTGTCAGTCGTGTCAGGATCTAATGTAATGAATTTAAAAGTAATTTATTTTTATGTCATCCGTATGATCATTTTGAGTGCTCCAACGTGTTCGAAAGGGTCAAAATAGTCAGAAAATACTAGTCGGGGACCCCGAGATATTTTTAGGCCTAACCGGCAACCCGAGAGGGTATTTTAGTCATTTTAAATTTTAATGAATAGTGACCTACGAAAATTAGGTTTTCTTTATTAGCCAATATTAGGGCCATTAGGACCATTATCTGTCAAAACCAAAGAGTGGGCAACATGAATAGAGAGGAGAAGTTCCAAGGGTTTCCAAGGCCATAACCACCACACACCACCACTATCGTCGGATTTATGACTGAAAAGAGAAGGAAAACCAACCTTTATCGTCATCAAAGGATCAGAACTTCTAAATAGAGGCAAGTGATTTAACTTACAATGATTTAGTACATATAATACCCATGATAGTTTAGAATTAGAGATTAAACTAGAAATATTATTAATCTCATGAATTTGAAAATTTAATCTTGAATATGGGTAGGTTTTGCATGTAGATGAACTTCTGGTATGTAGAGACAACGAAATCATAATCCATGTGTACAAATTCACGAATTAATGTTGAGAAATTCAATGTTCTTGAAGAAATTTTTAAGAAATAGGTTTAGAGAAATATTTGTGACTTTTGATCTAAGAAACTATTAATTCATGATGGTTTAATGATTCTAAAACGTTAGAGATTGTGGAAACATGTTGGTGTAATGAGTAGTATATTTGGTTAGGAGTTTGGGACGTTGTAATGGAGGATTTGGGGTGAAAATTTGGAGAAACCCGTAACAGTGTAAAGAATTTCTGGGCAAACACCTGCTTGATCGATCGATCGACTCAAGAATGTCGATCAATCGACTGGTTCGATCGATCGAACCCTCATGATTTTTAAAAGTTTTCCCCATTAAAGTTTAATATAAATCCCATACTTGCTATGGATTTCTTATGTGTATGACATACCTACCATACTTGCTATCACGGGAGGTTGGCTTTCGGAAAAGGCTCATTTGATCTTTGTGTGCCTACGAGGGGATTTAGATTGGTACCTTAAGGACATAGGGTTGTGAATGACTTATTTGTGAGTTGATAAGTTAGTTAACCATGGGAACGTCGGTATGTACGTGACCCATGGGTATGTGAACTATGTTCGCCTCCAATATGTGTGATTTTGTTTATTGAAACGGTTCCTTAGTGATTCAGAACGTGTAATCCTTATGTACGTGATGTACCGGGATTTGATAGCAGAGTATGCGTGCACCACAACTTAGCCTAGGGGTGGCATATTTTTATATATATGCTGAAAAATAATATACTTGTACTCGTAACTGGCTCACTGTTAAAGTGTGAATGTAAATCATTGAGATATTTGAATGGGATTAAAAGTGTGAGAATCCATATTGTAATTGATGTAATAATCTGATTAATGTAAAGGTGAGTTATACGTAGAATATATTAGAATGATACGAATAGACCCCTATATTATAATGCGAAGACAGGAAGTGGTACAGACTGGTTAGTTAGCGGCATAACTAGGATGGGTTAAGGGTATATGTTAGGTGTGCACATTAGATGAGGGGTGAGGAACTCATGCGAGAGCACATAACTAACATATATATAATATTTACTGTTTATTGCAACTAAACACTTGTTATATCTTTAAACTGTTTTTACCTCGGGCTCTGACCCGTTTGCTTCCAAATCTATTTTTGTAAAATCCTATTAGGTGCCCAGCAACAAGGACGCCAAACATAGGAGTTCCATTACATTGACGTGTTGTAGCTACCGTGGAAGTTACAGGATCTCGGTATTAGACGCCTCACATTCTGCACTTGATTATATTCAGGGTTACTCATCTGTTAGGGCATGTCACCCATTTTCATTTAGAGGTAGCATTCTCAAACTTTCAGTTTTATTTCTATTTTGGATTTATCTATTTATTCAGACTTTTGTATTGGGAATTATTCAGTATTTGGATTATTGAGGGAAGTGTTACTCCAGACTCATTTTATTTATTCCATTATTATTCTGCTATGATTATGATGTGGATGTAGTATGGCTAGCTTAATTAATTGATTGCATGTTAACTTAATTTAATAAAATTTGACAACTCACTTTTTAAATATTAGGTGGCTAGTAATTGTTTAAAATATTTTCGGCAGTGATGCTAGATTTGAACCAACTTGATATTTTGTATTAATGAGATAAAGGAGTAGATACCCGAAATTTAATTAGTCGGGGTGTCACAAACCTCTTAATACATTTAATGAAGTATCAAAATAATAACTGGTTAGTTATTTTAAGTCCTACAATTTTTAATACCACAGTCAATGAAGTGTCTACCATGGGTGCATCTTTCTTAAAAATAAAGGTAGAAATTAGGCAAGATAAGGGTCGGGTCATAATTATCTTTATGTGCTACAATTAAGTATAATATTTATTTATTTATATTTTACGACTATTGAAATTTTGATTAATGATATTTTGTGAATAATCATAAAGTTGTGTATTCTATGCATATATATGTATTTTAAGATATACGATCTTTAGTAAATACGACGCGCGGAATGATTTTCATTAGATTGTAAATTTTTTATACCCAATTACCCTATAAAAAACCAGATTTGATATATATAATTTAATCCGTTTAGGATCCGACCAGCTTAAAAATTTTATTTTCTTGAATATTTTTTTAGTTTTGTACTAAAAATATATTTTTAATAGTACTTTAATGTTATTATTAGGTTGTTGTCATTACTTTTTTTAAGATTTTAATGTTATTACTTTGTTAAAGATAAAATGATTTTATTAACTCACTTAAAAGGGTGGTGATTCTCAGAAAGTGTTTGAGGATAATTAAAAAATAAAATTATAATGGAGACTAAGCGGGTCATATATACGGGATAGGTCCTTGATCCTTAACCTGATTCGGGTCTTGTAAAAAAATAGGACTGGTTGGTAATCGGGTAGGATCCAGTCTGCCAAAAACTAAACGAATTTGAAGACGGTGAAGCGTATTCGTGATCGATTTTTGACTCATTTATTGGTTTATTTGACTGCATAAGAGTTGTTAATTTGTTACTAGTAATGACAAAATGAGCCCCAAATAATAAAACAACTCATATTAGCGCGGCCATTTAAATATGATGCCCATTTATAAAAACTAGTAGTCAAATATGGGGCTCATATTTAAAATTTATGAGTCAAGTATGGGCTCATTTTAAAAGTTATGAATCAAATATTTAGTCCATTTTCAAAAGTTACAAATCAAATATAAAGTCCATTTTTAAAAGGTATGAGTAAAATATAGATTTTTTTTACATATACTTGAAATTTTAATACTTACTTGGGTAGAAAAAAAATGGAATGGATCAACCCATATTTGGCTCATCCCACATTTAGTGCAGCTCATATTTTATCTAACCCACAATTAGCCCGCCCAAAATAGGCTCATCCCATAGCTTTTTCACTGTTATTTGTTATATATAATAATTTTGGGTTGATACGTATAATTATATATATGATCAATTGTACTTGTAATGTTTTTGTTTATTTTTTATTGTAATTGTATTTTTTATATTAGTCATAAAATGATAAATATAGAATATATCCCATTAAATATGATAAATTCAAAACTTACATACAAATTCCTTTAGATATTAAGAGAGAATGAATTCGAATAAGGAGAAGATAAAGGGAGATCGAGTAAAAAGAAGCCTAAATATTGGGTATCAGACGTTCACAAAGCATTTCCATTTCATTATGCAAGATGTCATTTCCATACATTTTCCCCAATGATGCTAAAAAAAATGAGAAATCCAATCATTATTTTAGAAAGAAGTTCTTGCAATTGGCCAAGAACATAGACCAGACCAATATGGACATGTAACGAGCACTTATTTTTTTTGTATCGTATGATGTGGTGTCCATATCAACTTTAAGCGTATCTCGACTAATCCACGTTCACGATTCATGGCTTCCGCTAGTGCCGGAGATCGAACTGGGGACCAAGCTCAATTCACTCCCAAGACTTTCCAGTGGAAGCCTTAAGGACCAAGACGCTTGATTTGTAATGAGCACTTGACAAGAATAAGAAACCACTAATTTAATCAAGTCAAAACTCCAAAGTTGTAGACTCTTTCTTACTAGTTTTTCCATTTTCGTTTTATCTCCTTAGGATGTTGACACAAAGAAACTAAGGTACCATTTTGAATATATTAACTTCAAATGTAAAATTATTTTATAAACATCAATTTAATTGTTTCATAATCGAGAGGAGATGATCTATAGTAGGCATAAATTGTCAATTAGTCTTCCATGAAGTACATGTGTGTTGTGCTTCAAGGATTCTTTTTTATAAGGTATGGAGGAGATGTCTCCACGTTTAATAATATCAATGAATTTTTGAATAAATCCACAGAAGATTTATAGAGAAAGTATATAAATATTAAATACGTATATGTGTGTGTATATATATATGTATGGAAATATGAGTGTTAGAGAGAGAGAAAACAAAACTTTTGCAATGGTCCAACCAATAGAGTCGTGACAAATGAAATGTCAATTGAATCACCACTAATACAATGTCAATCACACCACCATTTTCCATTTGACTTAAAAATTTAGAAGAAATATAATAGCAAGAATGTGAAGAATAATGATTAAACCGGTACGAAGTCGAGTTTCAGACTTTGATTGAGTTATGAGTCAAATGTACGCTAGCAAGAATTCATGTCATTTTTTTTTCAAAAACTATGAGAATAAATTTTTGGATGCGAAAAGAATTCATATGACTCACTATATATCCACTATTTCAGTTAAATCCTAGTAAGAAAAATAGAATAAAGACTGAACTAAATAACTTTGAGAACTGGATTAAATTATTTTAATGCAAAAAGAGTTGAGCATCACATACTTCATTCCGTAAACTTTTCCCGAACAAATACGATATTTTTAGCAACAAATGGGGTTTTGTAACACAAATGCAAATATTAAGGGGAAAAAATGCTGTAAAAATAATTCAAAAAAGTTAGAGACCAATTACATTTGAAATTAAGCAGCTAATTCAAGAAAGAAAAAAGGTTTTTTTTACTGTATTTGGTTATACTCAGAAAGGTTTATACATATATATATTAAGAAAAACAATTCTAGTTTGCAAAGCCAAGCTAGGTTCGTATGGTGAGTATTGTTCACCAACCCTCAAAACCCCTGGTTCTTTTGTTGAGCGGATAGTGACCCCAAATAATAATTTGATACACATAAAATAAATTTTATGGGAAATGCTTTGTGTCCCAAACAACTCTCCGAAATCCTCCCTCAAATAGCATTAAGTGTTATACCTTGTGGTAAACTCATTAATGCTATTCGGGAACGATTTGGGGGATTTGTTTGGTACCCATAGCACCACTCAAAATATATTTATGAAGTAGAAAACACACATAAAAAGACAGAATAAGAGCATAGACCTCCAACTCATCGATCTTTTAGCTAAGGTAAACACATAAACAATACATAGCCAATGTCTATTTAAATCACTGGTGTAATACCAAACACATGATGTCCAATATGCAAATCCTACTTAAGCATCAAGTCAACTATAACACCCCATGATTTTTGAGACTGAGGAATAAAATTTTTGGGAAAATGAAATTTAATTAAATTGGAGAATTCTAAAATTTGGGAATTGAGGTCCAAAAATAGATAACCTTTTAAAGTGTTCCGGATGATGATTCTAAGGGTACCATCGATCCCGAAAGGGTCGAGATAGTCAAAATGACTGTCATTGGGTTTTATTTCGGCTCCGGAATGTTTTAAGTTAGTTTGACTCGAATTGGAATGCACGAGTCATTTCAATGTGTATTAACATTTAAACTTTGGGTTTATGTTTTTAAGGGATTTAAAGGCTTACGGATCAAGCCTTCTCATTTAGAGAAATAAAAGAAAAAGGAAGAAAGAAAGAAGAAGAAAGGAAGAGAGAGAGGAAGAAAAGCTTGGAGATTCCGGCTCAACCGCGACATCGAGGACGATCCAACCTCTACAAATCTGAGGCAAGTGTTTAATCTTGCTAAATAAGTCATTTGTGTATTTTATTTCATAATTTGTGGGTTAAAGAAATGGATTTTTGTGTATTAATATCAAAACCTAAATTTTTGGGTTTAATCTTGAAATCAATGTTTAAAAATGGGTTTAATGGAGTAGAAATGGTTGGGATCAACTTTAGTTGATTTATTGGCTTAGAATCATGTTGTGATAAAGATTTGGAGGTTAGAATGGAAATTTTAGGGTTTTAAATTCGTAGGTTTTGTTGAGAAATGGAAATCAGCCAAGACAACTGGTATGGCCGGTCGACTGCGGTCTGGGGACTGATAGATCGCGCCTCAAGGGAAAAGCCTATTGCATTTCTTCATAGGCAAAATTTGGACCCGCGGTCCACCGGGGGTCTGGGACCGGTCGACCGGTCCCCTGTTTTTAACCCAAGAATGGGAAATTCTTTTACCCCTTTTCTTTTGGAGTTTTATTCTTAGGGGCTTTCTTAATGGGCTAATTATGGAGGGTTATGATATTAGATCTAGGGAATAGTGCCCTAGGTCGAATAGGGGCTTGCGGGCCTATGTTAAATTGATTTCGGAGGAGGGGATGCCTCTTTTAGTAATGAAAGGAATAGAGGACTTAAGTAATTGGCGGGTTGTTTTATCATGATAGAGGCAAATCATCATGAAATGGTTATAAATGGAATAGGGATAGTCTCTTTTACCTATACGTGTATTAATAATGGATACCCTTAGGTATAGTGGGGGATCTTGGTGAGGACGGGAGTTCTAACTTGAGGTCCTAAGTGAGTTTAGATATGATATAGGACCGACGAGAGAAGATGTCATGCATCCTTGAGGAGTAAAGACTTAAGGAATAAATTATGAATGTAATAAGATGTAGAGTTCATTAGAGCTATTAAACCTTAGATGGGATTCCAATACTTGAAATAAAGTTGGGCTAAGTTGAGGTTTATGGACTATTAGTTATATATATATATATATATATATATATATATATCAATAGTCAAAATTAGTCTTGGAGGAATGAATGTCCTTTTGGAGATATATAGAATGTGTAGTGATTGTTACCTACACTAAACTTTGGGTGATAACCCTAAGGTTTAGATACATATGTATGTGTTTTTAGGAGACTATTAATCATAGGAAAATGGATGAATATGCTTCAAGGGAAGGATTGTATTCATACATCGAGGTAAATTTAAATGAGTTTGTGGTGACGGCTTGTATATTAAGGATTATGTATACTTATAGCAGAGTTTATATATCTTATATTTACAAACGAGAATTAGTTCGTATATATAGATATATGGATATGTGAATATGTGTATATATATCTGTCTGGATATGAATGTTTGGATATATTTATGTTGCGGATATACATGATATGGATATTTAAACCGTATATGATGGTTTAATGTTTGATCATATGATGGGATCATATGGATGTATGTATATTGTGCATGTGAACGATATATATACTTATGTGGTACCCCGCTCATGCTATCATTAGGAAGTTACGCGCGTAAAGGGTGAGCATCCTGGCTCGAAGAGAAGGGTGTGGATATTCCCCAGGTCATAGTCGTCCAGTGTGTTATTATGTGATATATATTTTTGGATAAGACGTGGTGGGTATGTTTCGTCTCATTGTCGGTTAGGAGCTATGACCACTTCCTGGGACGTCGTGTGTGTGAGTTACCACGAGATGGGTGTCGTTGAGCCCCACCATGGTGGTCCCCAGTTTCTACGTGAGCCGGGCACTGGGAAGATGATAGCATGGTGCAGTTTTATCGGCGATATATATAGCCAGGTGTATTATGTGCATGTCCATTGTACATCAGATATGATATGTACACTTGGTCATGGGCATGATGATGTTATATATATATATATATATGGTTTGAATAAAATGCCTATATATATATTTATATATCCTATAGATGAAAGGATATGGAATCTTTGTGGAGTACATCTTGGATGATTATGGTGTACTAGATTGATGGGGGTTGATGTATCGCATTTAAGGAATATTTCGGTTAAATCATCCCAAGGATATTATTAGAGTTTGTAGTTGTTTTCATATTGTAGTCTAAAATTTAGTAGTAGTAGTTGTATTATATGGTATGTATGGCATTATGGATCTCTAGGATCGACATCGTCAAGGAGTAATGTAACGGGGTGGTTCCTTGTTTGGATTTCGCTTTGCGAGACACCCCACGCACGAAACGCAGTGCAGTGTTGAGATTAGAGAAAATTTTTGTCAAATAATTATGTGTGGCATAATGGATCTCTAAGATCGATGTTGTCCAGGAGTAGTGTAACGGGGTGGTTCCTTGTTTGGATTTCGCTTTGCGAGACACCCCACGCATGAAACGTAGTACAATGTTGAGATTGGAGAGAAGTTTTGTCAATAATAATTTGTATGCATGTTATTTAGTAATTAAATTATATGATTTAACCCAAATATATATGGGTAACGTATTAAGAAGTATAATTGATTTAACCATAAACTGGGATCCATATAGCCTAATATGGCATATAAGTTGGTAAAAATAATCAAGTGCGTTTAAGAGGTGTGGGTTCTGGGGTTATGATAGGAAGGTAGATCTCGTGAGTATAGTCTGGGCCTATAGTTAAGTTAGGTTGTCCTTATAATTGGGGTAATTTAACAAAAACTTTCAGGATGCGAATAGGTGCGCGCCGCTAGATGAGAGGTGAGTTGGGGTTTCACGAGAGTGCGATTCCACTTTAATTATGAAATAAGTGCATCGATATTTATTATGCACGGTTAACACACTTGCTAAATATTTTTCACAACTCACGCTCTGACCCGTTTACTTTTCTCTCCTGCCTGTATATATATATATATATATATATATATATATATATATATATATATATATATATATATATATATATCCTACTACAGGTGTCCTACCGCATGGATGCTGGATGACCTTCTATCTAGAATCTTGGGAAGCGTGACAGGTGCGGACTGTTGCGGGATGTAGAATGTAGTCGCTTCCTACTTCTTTGAAAATCTAGGTAGGATTCATTTTGTATATCAGGTTGGTACCCAAGGGATGTTTTTATACATGTTTATACTTATTCCATTTCAGTTATTGTATTTGCTGTGACCCGATAACTTATTCGGGTTTATTTCTTTCTGGCATATTCATTGTAGTTATTCATTTCTTTCATCATAAATTATAGTATGCATCTCTTTTCTTTACTAGTATTTATAGTGTTCATTTTTTTATCTGTTGCATGTTTTATTAAATTTTAAGATCTCGCCTATATGATATCGGGTAGTTAGTCTTATATTATGTTATACGGCAGTTGATGCTGAGACTGAGCCATCTGAGACTCCTGATTTAATATAGTATAGGGCTGGCCACCCGTTATTATTTTAAGCGGGGTGTTACAGATGGTATTAGAGCATCAGGTTCTAGAGTCTTTAGGATCAGTGCGAGTTTTCTGCATTCTTCCGTTAACGTTCTTGATATAAAGCCCTATTATTAGGACTGTTGTGTTCACTGCGCTTATTTTCTTCTGTGAAGTGTATTCACTTGATCGACGTTCTGATAGTAGTTGCTCTCGTTTCAGACGTCACCTAGAATATGTCGTCTAGGAAAGGACGAGATTAAAGATACAATAGCCATAACAGATTTTGGGTACGCTTTGATTGTAGGAAATTGTTTTCCTCGATTCAGGCAGAAATAAGGAAGAGAACTCTAGCAGTGGTTTAGGGTGTTCTATCGGTGGTTGAGTATGAAAGGGAAATTTACTCGAATAGCGAATCTTGGACTTAGTAAGGTAAGTCTGAGGAGAGAGTAGTGTAGTCCTTAGGAGGTTTAGATTGAGAAACCTGTCAGCCTTTGTTAGGAAACCTGGTGTTGGTGACTTTTACCGATGTGCGGTAGGTGGAGTTGTCCCAATATCATGAGTATTACCTTCTGGGATGAGGGAGTAAGAAATTGGAGACTCAGGTTCGTTGAGTAAGACTGAGGGAGTTTCCAGTAGTTTCAATCGCGTTTTGTCCTTCAAAATGGTTAGGAAGGATTTTGGGGAAGATGTTTCTCTTGTGGAGAAATAGGTTTAGGAAGAATGATTGTCCTGGAAGAAGTAGAGGACTTTAAATAAGGATATAGGGATAAAGTAAAACAATTGGATTATGGAAGTATAAGGTAAAATACCTTTCTTTGGGTTTTGGTCATGCTTTGTGCAATATTTAGAACATCACGCGTAAGGTATGAGGAGTAGACGCTACACCGTTAGGGTATACAGAATTTCCTTGGAGGAAGGAGGGAGCAAGTCTGGCCTTTGTATGGCATTTTTTTTTGAGAAAATGAATCGTCTCGTGAAGAGATAGTCGAGAGTTATAATATTTTGAGTTCCAAAAATGCGGGATGTCAAGGTTTGTTGAGTAGTGGTCATAAGGTTATTGTCTTATGAGTAGGTTAGGGCGTGTAATTATGTTGTTCCAAGGAGGGAAGGACTTACTTTGAACGATGTTTTGGTGTGATAGGTAGGGATGGTATAACTGAGAGGTTCAAAGTTGGGTAGATTCGTTGTTGAGCGGAGAATTTAGCCCATGGTTGTGCTAGTGGAGGACTAGATATTGGTTAGAGTGTTGTATTTGTTGAGACCTTGTGTCTTGAGCATAAGGTGTTTGTTTGGCGTGTCGAAAGACGCGGAATATATTTATATATTGTATTGTTGTATAGGCCTTCGGGCAATATCTAAATTATGAAAATATTTTTATAAAACCTTAACCCTGGTTCAACTAATCTCAATCCCCGACCTAGCTACACAGTAGTATATTGGGAGGGTTCCTTGTTTGGATTTCGCTTGCGAGACCTCCCCTGCACGAAGGTGGCTAGTGTCAGGAATTGAGGAGAGTTAAACCATTGGGAATTTTCAAACTTTTATATATTTAGTATGTTGTTATAGATATTATATTGGTGATAGTATATTATGATTTGATGCTAATGGAGCCTGATTATGATTCTATGAGTGGAAGCTCGGGCACGGGGTGTATGGGTGCCCTTGGTAGTTAGTTTGCTTTAAAAGCTATATGGTTCAATGTGAGAACTAGAAAGAATCAGTATAGTGATCCTAAGGATTGATGTAAGGACTAGATGATATTGAGGTCCTAGGCATGTCTTAAATTTCACGGGCGAATTTTTTGTAAGGGGGGAAGATTGTATCACTCCATGATTTTTTAGACTGAGAAATTAAATTTTTGGGAAAATGAAATTTAATTAAATTTGGAGAATTCTAAAATTTGGGAATTGAGGTTCAAAAATAGAGAACCTTTTAAAGTATTCCGGATGATGATTCTAAGGGTACCATCGATCTCGGAAGGGTCGAGATAGTCGAAATGACTGTCATTGGGTTTTATTTCGGCTCCGGAATGTTTTTAAGTTAGTTTGACTCGAATTGGAATACACGAGTCATTTAAAGTGTGTATTAACATTTAAACTTTGGGTTTATGTTTTTAAGGGATTTAAAGGCTTACGGATCAAGCCTTCTCATTTAGAGAAAGAAAAGAAAAAGGGAGAAAGAAAGAAGAAGAAAGGAAGAGAGAGAGGAAGAAAAGCTTGGAGATTCCGGCCCAACAGCGACATCGAGGACGATCCAACCTCTACAAATCCGAGGCAAGTGTTTAATCTTGCTAAATAAGTCATTTTTGTATTTTATTTCATAATTTGTGGGTTAAAGAAATGGATTTTTGGGTATTAATATCAAAACCTAAATTTTTGGGTTTAATCTTGAAAGCAATGTTTAAAAATGGGTTTAATGGAGTAGAAATGGTTGGGATCAACTTTAGTTGATTTATTGACTTAGAATCATGTTGTGATAAAGATTTGGAGGTTAGATTGGAAATTTTAGGGTTTTAAATTCGTGGGTTTTGTTGAGAAATGGAAATCGGCCAAGACAACTGGTATGGCTGGTCGACCGAGGTCTGGTGACCGGTCGACCGCGCCTCAAGGGAAAATCCTACTGCATTTCTTGGTAGGCAAAATTTGGACCCGCGGTCGATCGGGGGTCTGGGACCGATCGACCGGTCCCCTGTTTTTAACCCAAGAATGGGAAATTATTTTACCCCTTTTCTTTTGGAGTTTTATTCGTAGGGGCTTTCTTAATGGGCTTATTATGGAGGATTATGATATTAGATCTAGGGAATAGTGACCTAGGTCGAATAGGGGCTTGCGGGCCTATGTTAAATTAATTTTGGAGGAGGGGATGCCTCTTTTAGTAATGAAAGGAATATATGACTTAAGTGATTGGCGGATTGTTTTATCATGATAGAGGCAAATTATCATGAAATGGTTATAAATGGAATAGGGATAGTCTCTTTTGCCTATACGTGTATTAATAATGGATACCCTTAGGTATAGTGGGGGATCTTAGTGAGGACGGGAGTTCTAACTTGAGGTCCTAAGTGAGTTTAGATATGATTGAGGACTGACGAGAGAAAATGTCGTGCATCCTTGAGGAGTATAGACGTAAGGAATAAATTATGAATGTAATAAGATGTAGAGTTCATTAGAGCTATTAAACCCCAGATGGGATTCCAATACTTGAAATAAAGTTGGTCTAAGTTGAGGTTTATGGACTATTAGTTATATATATATATATATATATATATATATATATAGTCGAAATTAGTATTGGAGGCATGAATGTCCTTTTGGAGATATATAGAATGTGTAGTGATTGTTACCTACACTAAACTTTGGGTGATAACCCTAAGGTTTGGATACATATGTGTGTGTTTTTGGGAGACTATTCATCATAGGAAAATGGATGAATATGCTTCAAGGGAAGGATTGTATTCATACATCGAGGTAAATTTAAATGAGTTTGTGGTGACAGCTTGTATATTAAGGATTATGTATACTTATAGCCGAGTTTATATATCTTATATTTACGAACGAGAATTAGTTTGTATATATAGATATATGGATATGTGAATATGTGTATATATATCTGTCTAGATATGAATGTATGGATATATTTATGTTACAGATATACATGATATGGATATTTAAACCGTATATGATTGTTTAATGTTTGATTATATGATGGGATCATATGGATGTATGTATATTGTGCATGTGAACGATATATATACTTATGTGGTTAAGCATACCCCGCTCATGCTATCATTGGGAAGTTGTGCGCGTAGAGGGTGAGCATCCTGGCTCAAAGAGCTGGGTGTGGATATTCCCCAGGTCATAGTCGTTCAGTGTGTTATTATGTGATATATATTTTGGGATGAGACATGGTGGGTATGTTTCATCTCATTGCCGGTTAGGAGCTATGACCGCTTCCCGGGACGTCGTGTGTGTGAGTTACCACGAGATGGGTGTTGTTGAGCCCCACCATGGTGGTCCCCAGTTGCTACGTGAGCCAGGCACTGGGAAGACGATAGCATGGTGCAGTTTTATCGACGATATATATAGCCGGGTGTATTATGTGCATGTCCATTGTACATCAGATATGATATGTACACTTGGTCATGGGTATGGATGATATTACATATATATATATATATGGTTTGAATAAAATGCCTATATATATATATATATTTATATATCCTATAGATGAAAGGATATGGAATCTTTGTGGAGTACATCTTTGATGATTATGGTGTACTAGATTGATGGGGGTTGATGTATCGCATTTAAGGAATATTTCGGTTACATCATCCCAAGGATATTATTAGAGTTTGTAGTTGTTTTCATATTGTAGTCTAAAATTTAGTAGTAGTAGTAGTAGTAGTAGTATATGGTATGTATGGCATTATGGATCTCTAGGATCGACATTGTCAAGGAGTAGTGTAACGGGGTGGTTCCTTGTTTGGATTTCGCTTTGCGAGACACCCCACGCACGAAACGCAGTGCAGTGTTGAGATTAGAGAAAAGTTTTGTCAAATAATTATGTGTGGCATAATGGATCTCTAAGATCGATGTTGTCCAGGAGTAGTGTAACGGGGTGGTTCCTTGTTTGGATTTCGCTTTGCGAGACACCCCACGCACGAAACGTAGTACAATGTTGAGATTGGGGAGAAGTTTTGTCAATAATAATTTGTATGCATGTTATTTAGTAATTAAATTATATGATTTAACCCAAATGTATATGGGTAACGTATTAAGAAGTATAATTGATTTAACCATAAACCGGGATCCATATAGCCTAATATGGCATATAAGTTGGTAAAAATAATCAAGTGTGTTTAAGAAGAGTGGGTTCTGGGGTTATGATAGGAAGGTAGATCTCGTGAGTATAGGCTGGGCCTATGGTTAAGTTAGGTTGTCCTTATAATTGGGGTAATTTAACAAAAACTTTCAGGACGCGAATAGGTGCGCGTCGCTAGATGAGAGGTGAGTTGGGGTTTCACGAGAGTGCGATTCTACTTTAATTATGAAATAAGTGCATCGATATTTATTATGCACGGTTAACACACTTGCTAAATATTTTTCACAACTCGGGCTCTGACCCGTTTACTTTTCTCTCCTGCCTGTATATATATATATATATATATATATATATATATATATATATATATATATCCTACTACAGGTGTCCTACCGCATGGATTCCGGATGACCTTCTATCCAGAATCTTGGGAGCCGTGACAGGTGTTGACTATTGTGGGATGTAGAATGTAGTCGCTTCCTACTTCTTTGAAAATCTAGGTAGGATTCATGTTGTATATCGGGTTGGTACCCAAGGGATATTTATATACATGTTTATACTTATTCCATTTCAGTTATTGTATTGGCTGTGACCCGACAACTTATTCGGGTTTATTTCTTTCTGGCATATTCATTGTAGTTATTCATTTATTTCATCATAAATTCTAGTATGCATCTCTTTTCTTTATTAGTAGTTGTAGTGTTGGTTTGTTATCTGTTGCATGTTTTATTAAATTTTAACATCTCGCCTATATGATATCGGGTAGTTAGTCGTATATTATGTTATACGGACAGTTGATGTTGAGACTGAGCCATCTGAGACTCCTGATTTAATATAGTATAGGGCTGTCCACCCTTTATTATTTTAAGCGGGGTGTTACATCAACATCCATAGTACTAAGGAGGTACGGTAAGAGCCATTTCACATCCAGCCAGTGCACTTCACCTAATTTATGCACTCTGCTGACCATACTAACAACTTGTGAAATGTCGACCTTATACACACCGGTGCATAGATCAAATTTTCCATCGTACTAGCATATGGAACATGGGTCATCTATGATTGCTCTTAATATAAAAGTGGAGATAGTATTGCACTAACTTGAAGTGTGGGGCTAATGGAGTACTTACAAGTTCGGTTTTAAAGTATATGCCAAAACTCTCTAATGCCTTCTTCAAATATTATTCTTATGACATACAAACAATGCCACTAGAATGATCTTTGTTGTTCTTCATGCCGAATATTTTCCTTGTCTCGCCCAATCCCTTCATCTCAATTTCACAACTTAACTATATTTTCAATTTTTTGATCTCCACTTTGCTCTTAAAAGAAAATAACATATCATCAACGTATAAGAGAAAATAAATAAAGAACCATTAGGAATTTTATGAAAATACACATAATGATCATAATAACTCCGTGTGTAATAATGAACCGATCAATTCGTTTGTACCACTGTCTTGAACTTTGTTTTAATCTATATAGCAATTTTCTGAGTTTGCAAACTCAATTCTCTTACCATAAATTTTATATCCATTTGGCTGAGCCATATATATTTCCTCCTCCAAATCACGATGCAAGAATGAAGTTTTGACATTAAGTTGTGCTCCCTTATAAGAAAACTTCACAACCAAAGCTAGCAAAATACGAATGGAAGAGTGCTTCACAAACGAAGAAAATACTTTATTATAATTTATCCCTTACTTTTGCGCATGGATTTTAGCCACTAATCTAGCTTTGAATTTCACGTTGTATTTCTCTGAGAAACCTTCCTTCTTGGCGTATACCCACTTGCACCTAATTGTTTTATTTTCCTCTAGGAAATGGACCAACTCTCAAATTTGACTTGTGTGATGAGATTGAATCTCTTAGTCCATTGCCTTGTTTACCTCCCAAAGATGCAATTTTAGAACGTCCCAAGATATTATTTTATATCTTTTGTGAATGACTTCTCCAAACGCGTTTGGGTGTGCATATGCGACATAAGGATGAAGCCTTAAAAAATTATTCAAGTGGAAGAAGATGATAGAGACCTAGATTGGCAGAAACATTATAAGACTCAGTCCAAACAATAGTGTTGAATAAAAGTCAAACCTATTTTTGCAAGTATGTCAGTACGAAGGAATTGTGAGGCACTTCACTGTGAGAGACACGCCACAACAGAATGGAGTGGTCGAACGCATGAATCATACCTTGCTATAAAAGTTTGTTGTCAAATGTTAAATTGGGCAAGGAATTTTGGGATGAAGTTGTTACATATACATATCATCTCATCAACAGGTTGCCTACAGTTGCAAATAGGGTAAGACGTACATGGACATATGGTATGGAAACCATGTTACATATTATGATATTTTACGAGTTTTGGTTCCCCTGAATATTTTCATGTTAGGAAGAGCAAATTAGACCTAGAGCCAAGAAAGTCATATTATTGGTATATAGTGACAGTGTGAGGGAGTACAGACTTTGGTTCCCCGAGATAAAGAAAATCATAAACAATAAGAATGTTACATTCAATGAGTATTTAATGTAGAAATATTCTTTCAAGAGAACAAGATCAAAATATCTTTCGAGTTAGAGTTGTTCGCGGTACAGTAAAAACTCGTACCGTACCGTTTTGTACCGAAAAATAGTGGTAATGGTTTATATTTTTTACTTACCGAAATCGAAATTACTGATTTTTTGTGGTTGGTTTTGGTTTTAATATTTTAAAAACCGATTGTACCGTACCGAAGTGAAATACCGAAATTAATATACCAAAAATACCAAGATGATATTACCAAACTTACCCAGTTAAAAATACCAAATTACGTAAAATAAAAATACTCAATGACTAAAGACAAACACAACCACACTCTTAAATATTTTATATATTCTCTATTTTTTTAAGTGGTCAAACCCTTTAGTAACCTTTGGATCAATACAAAATTTTACAACCCTTGGATCATTCACAACACAATTTATAACAACACTGAGGTTAATGATTCGGATTCAACATCATAATGATGGCTCACTCTCATCTTACAAAACAATACCCTCTCATCTTTCCTCCCTCACAGAACCCTCACTTCAGTTCTCTTCGTCAACCCACCATCATGTCCATTCATCTTCACCTCGCCTCACTTTTCTGGTAACACTTCAGATCACACGTTTTTTTGGGATTATTTATGGTATATATCTAGTATAAATCTTATTATTTGGAAACAATATGGGTTTGTTATTATTTGGAGAAAGAGAATCAGTGGTATGTTGTTTATTTTCTTATCTCTAGTGAAGTACTGGTTGATTTGTTCAGGGATGCTACATGAAATTGAGTCGAATCCTTTATAAACTGTGATGTACCCAAATCACGTAAATAAAACTTTTAAAAACTTAAACAAATCACATTATACTATAAACGTATAAAAAAGTAGATGTGAGGATTTACCCACATGTTAAGATTGAGTAGGTTTTGGCACGTTTATAATTCATGCCTAATACATGTGTAGTGATTAAGAGATGAAAATTCCTATGAATAAACTTTGAATTTGATCAAATTCAAACATAAGATGTTGTTACGAATGGAATAATACCTAGAGTGGTTGATTCTCTACTAGCGTAACCCGTAGCATTGCTTCTGTCGTTTAACTCTGAGATGTAATTTTAATATGATGACTCGGGTTGACATTTATTTAGTTACTTGGACAATAGTGTAACTTGAATTGCAATTTGTGATGTTTATTTTGGAATTTAATGTTTATTTGTAGTTATAGAGATGAGAAAATTATGTAGGTATTTTCTTATTATTTTTTTAAAATATGGGTATAAACATGTTTATGTAAGCAGTACATTATTTACTGAGTACTACCAAAATTATCATAAAGAAAAATTTACCAAAATTTACCGTATTTTCGAAAAAACCGATTTTATCGCAAAAAAAAATTGATTTTACCGATGTACCGTGCAGTTTGATTTTAATTTATGGACTGGTATACCGGATGGTAAAACTGGTAATTTTGGTTTGATGCTTTCAAAGTTGGTTTGGTATTGGTATGCTTCATTTACCGAACAAACCGACCGAAACTCAATCCTATTCCCAGTAAAGTGGAGTTCGAAAATCTAACTGTTTCAGATAGAATTGTCAAACATTCAGGAGACGAGGACAAAAGATCACATCAGGAGGTTCCTTCTCACGAGTTTTCCCAACATCCAAAGCATATTGCAATAGGTAAGCCAACGAGATTAATAAACAACCCCGCATGGCTTAATGATATGGTGACATACGCATTATCCATAGTTAACGAACACATTCCATCGATCTATACAGAATCTAAAAATAGTTTGAAAAACGAAGGCAATGGACAAAGATATTCAATCTATTCATACGAATCAGATGTGAGAGTTGGTCTAGCTTCCAAAGAAGGAAAAAAAACAATTGGGTGCAAGTGAGTATATGCCAAGAAGGAAGGTTCCTCGAAGAAAGATTACTTTCGTATTTTTCTACATTATTCATATATACGATAGCCGAAATATCTGTTGTCGAGAGTCTTTGCCAAGCTCTCATGCCTATATGGATACTTTCGAACCTTCCCAAGGTAAAGCCAAATCCGTCCACAAGCCTTCTAATATATCTTGTTCCAATCTACGTCCTTCATATCTGAAGGTTTATTTACTGGAACAAGTTAAAACTCTTGTGGATCAAAACATCCATAACTTCACATTGCCACATGCTAAAGTTGTTTTGCCCATCAAATTTTTTTACATCAAAGCTTGCCATTGGCCCTTTTTTCAATGATCACGATCACCAAAACAAATGATCGAAAAAAAAATACATAACATAATTTTTCTACCATAATATATTGGCCAAAAAAATTCCAATTTGAAAATTTTATCCACAAGACAAAAAATTCACATGTCTAGATTGAAAGTACCTAAGCTCTAATACCAATTTGTTGTGCGAAAGCACGTCAACAAATAATATTGACGGTGGGAGTGACCTCAAGTAATAATATGGTACACACAAAATATATTTATGTAGTATAATATAAACACAAGAAGGCACAATATTTACATGCTACGTCCACGGGCGGCTTGGGATCAATTCGCTATTTTAATTAGGTTACACAAGAGGGATCTTACAATTACATTCAAGATGAAAAAAAAATCTATATAGAAATTTTACACACCACCAAGTGACCTCTCTTTGAAACTCTCTACACTTAGTAAATGATTGATGATTAGCTTCATCCATTTGTTTGCTATTTATAGACGAGCAATCCCATCAACCAAGGTGTCAACAAATTATCAAATATGATTTTCAAAGTGAGCTAGTGTAAAATCAACAAGAACCAAGTGGTCTAGTGTAAAACTATTAAGCATGAGCCATAATCTAACATCCTTCCTAACAAAATGCACATGAGTGAAATAATAATAATGGACCTACAAAAAGCTTTTCAAAAATTTACAAGTTGACTATTTAAAAGTGATATCCATTTTATTCCCCAACTACTACTGGAACAATTTGTGAACTAACTTTTAGTAAGTCTAGCATTACTGTAGAGAAAAGAACTATGAAAGCAACAAAACAGCTCAAGATGACAAGAACCCTAATGGAGATCCTTAATGCAGTATTAAAAACAGAAAAGACCAAATAGTTTCTCAAATGACACGATCAAAACTTGGAGCATAGTAAGTTAGTGTTGTTACAGATCTCATACTGTGGTGTATATAATTATTAATGTTCTAAAATAAGGACAGGGCTTGGAGCATGGTAAGTTCATACTGGTAAGTTAGTGTTGTTACAGATCCCATACTGTGAAGTATAAAAATATTGATGTTCTAAAATAAAGACAAGGTTTGGCGTCGGCTTTCAATAACTCTAGTTCTATGCTTCTTCTTGAAAAGATCTTGCCTGAACTTCTTGGTCTCTCCGTTTATCCATGAAGAGCATCCTCTCTATGCTTTCCTTTTCGCATTCTATCATTCTTTGCCTTGTCCGCCTGTTGCCGTTCTGCCTTTTCCTACAGTTACTTATGAATTTAAGTGTGTGTTTGTTCATACAATATATTATAGGCACTTACACAACCTTTTATTATTAGTATGCTTATGATGCAATACAATAACAACCAAAATTTACGCAAAGTTACTAACTTGTTTGTGAAAATGGCAGATATGAGGTATAGTTCACCACTTGTATATGTTTAGTGAAGTTTTTTTTTATTATCATTTCTAGGGTCATTCAATTGCCCCCTTCTATGAAAAAATGAAAAGATTGTGTTCTGAATGTAGCAGGATCCAAAAATATATACTAGAAATGAATTGCTCAACTGATACAAATTAATTAAGACAATTAAATAAGGCAAGGGTACTTTTAAGTTTTTGAAAAAAGGAGAAGGGGGGATATTTAAAAGAAAAAAAGAAAAAAAAGGGGGGGGTGGTGGTGTAATGATACAAGCATGATGAGAGGTATCCAGAATTATAATAAACAAGATGAGATGCCAATGTCATTTACACTAAACTAGACCATGTTTCAAAGATAGTCATAGCATAATAGCTAGTCATAATAACAGAAAGAGAAAAGAGTACAGACCTTGAGATCACGAATGAGTCTGTCAAAGGATTTGACCTTACTATGTGGCCAACGAGCAAGGCCTAGTTCTCTGCACTTTTTCTTGAATACTGTGAGTCCAACGTTCAGATTCTTTGAGGCTTCATCAATAGGAATACCAAAGTACTTGACAACATCTTCTAAAGTAATTTTAGCTATATCTTCGGTCGATGCCCTATTTTTCTTCCTCTTTATAACACCTGTAATTTTCCACTTGATTGATAAGATAAAAAAAAATTTAATCATAGTAGAAAAATACTTGTGTTGGTGACAGTTATAGAACTATTTTATGATGATTGGATGGTGCTACACTATTTATTATGTTGGTGGCATTGGTTAGGGCTTTTTGTGATGATAATATTTTGTGATTTTCTTAGTATTTTTTTCTATAATATTTTGGAGTTTTTTTTTAAAGTAGACGCTTACGCCTTGTTTTGCTTTGAGGCTTATGCCTTGCTTAAGCAAAGAAAATGCCTCCAACCCACCCGTCTCACATGTTTTTAAACATTGTAAATGGATAAAAGGAAAGGAAAGGATTAATGATATGGATGATAATATTGGAGTTGTGCTGCTCATGCCCGGGTATTTCATTTACAGTTTTCGTGAGATGGGTTCTCCTCCGCTATAAATTCTTGTTACGTAGACTTTGGCAATGTCAACATGCCACATGTTCAGTGGCCTGACCAACAATCTCATACCTATGGATGATATTCCTCCTTTGCTTGTTTACTACCATGAAGAAAAACTCTCTAGAAGCGTCAGGCGTCGAGAAGATCAATCATCCACCAGTGACCCACGGGTTCAGATTCTACTTCTCTCTGTTGCCGCCATGCAGTTCCCGAATCTAACAGAAAAGCCCGAATTCTAAGCAACGATGTTGGTTCAAGAGTGTTTAGATTTGATGTGAGGGAGCTAGAATGTATTGTGATATTAGAGGGTCAGCGGATTGAAAACACCAAAGGGATAGAATGAAATTTCAGTTGAGGTGTTTGGAGACGTGTATGCCTTCCATTATTTTCTCACGATAGTGGTGTGGAGAATTCCAATGCCGTTGAAATTTGTCTCAAGGGTTAACTTTTGGTTCCTGTGGGAGCTGATCTTACTAATTTATGAGATGATGTGAACAAAATTAATACCTTTGTGCTAATGGACCTTTCTATTTATCAGTCAGTTACCAACTTTGCACATGACAATAGCACTTGTCGTGCCCACAGTGGGAAGGGAGAAGGAGACCTTTCCATTATTAGAAGATCATGCAAAAATGGCCAGATCAAGATCTATTCCATGAATACATCAACCACATAAAAAAGTCGGAAACATTATATTTTTGGTAGTGTTTTACGTTGGAAGCATTTCGGTGCGATTCCAAATTCCATCCTTGACGACACATGATGTCTTTAAGGGGAAGGTAATATCATAACCTTGGGAAACTAGAAAATCATAAAGTTAATTAAATACTCCCTCCATCTCAAATTAATATTCCTCATAATATTTTGTCGAGGTTAAGTATACACTCAATCACTGGTCAAGATGAACACTTGTATTGACTATTAATTCTGGACAACCTTAAGAGTAATAGTGGACTCTTAAATGGGATGGAGAGAGTAATATTAATTAGCCTAAGTAACTAAGATTATTAGAGAATGGAATAAATTAGTTAGATATGTGATGATGTCACAAGAATCATGTGAGGGAATACAGTGAAATCTGCGCTAGATATGAGTTTAACACGTGTGTATATATATTACCAACTTTTCTATTTCTAAATCAGTCAATAAAAACTATTATCGAGCTTTATGCTTTAGGCTATCTTATTGTGAGTACAGAGAGGTCTTTTCAGATCAAAGTAGGAATCAGGCTAAGTTAATTTCTTTTAAGGGGCGACTTTGATAATATCTTTCAAATTCTGCTATTATTTTCCAAGTTTATTTCTAATTTATTGTTCCGCTTCCGCCCATTTTGAATTGGTTGAGACGTGAGGCCCTTGCAGTAGTCGAAGAGAGAGAGGCAGAGGCCCTTGCAGTTCCGACAAGGTAGAGAGTCTATGTTCTAGATTACATCGGGGTGAGGCCATGAAGACCATCTCCAGAGTTCCTACTGGTTCAGACACCAGTAACAGAGGCCAGAGAAAAGATTAATTTAATCAAGCAATGGGAGCCGATCGCAAACAAAAAAGTAACAGCTAGGATTCTGGTGTGTGGGTGTGGGTGTTGGGGGGGGGGGGGGGGGGGGGGGGAGGGGGATGGCCTTGGTTATGGTTTTAGTTGCAAATTTATTCAAGAGAAGGGAGATTGTTTAATAGACATAATGCCATGTTTGGACCAGATGCAAACAGTGGGGTCCAAGGAGGATCAGGCTTTGTTAAGGGTCGAGCTTTTTCCTACTCAGGGAGAGTGATGTAGATAGGAGATGACGTGACGTGTGGGAGCAGCCAAGAACAGGAGGATTTTCATTGTATTTAGCTTTATCATTTAGTTATTTAGCATAGAATAATATGAGCAGCAACTAGGAACATTATATAATAGATTTAGTGATTAGTTATAATGTCATCACTTAGGTAATTAAAGATTACTTATAATGTCATCACTAAGATAGTACACCCAGATTCTTAGCACCACATCTAAACAAAGATGCATCAACATCAATTATAATAAACCTTAAAACACTTCTTTACTCCATACTCAAAACCAATGCAATAAGACATCGTATCTAACAGAAATTACAGTCTGGAGACAAACGAATTGGCGGACAGGTAAGTCTTGAAAGACAAATAAGAATAAAAGATTAGGACACTTTCTTAACCTATCAGAGTAATTTAACCTGACCAGAATACATAAGTAGATGCTAAAATCTGAAGTCTGATGTGGCAGCAAACTTCACATCCATTTACCAGAATGGGGAAACAGCCCACTGACCTGGCAGATGGGCCGATATGGATGGGATTGTGCAGTCTATCTGCGGGATGGGCTTGCTTTGGGCTGGATGTTAACGGGCTGAATTAATGTACGGGTTGGATTCGGGTTGGGTTGACCCGCTTCTTTCTTGTTGGCCATTTGTTGTCTAAATAGGATTTAGCGATTGCCATTTTGGTTGGCCTGCTTTTTTCTTGTTTGTGATATATATATATATAAGTGTGTGTGTGTGTGTGTGTATATATATATATATATATATATATATATATATATATATAGAGAGAGAGAGAGAGAGAGAAAGAAATCTAAAACCCTCTTCGCTGTAACAAGATCTGAAAATAAATACCTGTGTTTGTTTGTGTCTACGTGTGTGATTGGAAAACCCACTTCCCGAGACCTAAGACATGGGAGGGAGAGAGTGAGAAAGAGGCTCACTGGTTGCGTTTGTTTTTATGTTTGAATGTACCTTTCAATGAATGTATTTAGACTGATTCAGACTTCAGATGTAACTCTACCTCTTAATCATTAAGAGCTAAATATAGCTGTTAACCCCTTAATCATTTAAAAAAACAAACATTTTTTGATAGCTGTTAAGACTGAATAGTTTAGAGGTAAAAACAAACCACACCCTAATTGCTTATTTGCTCTGGGATCACTTCCATGTAATTAAAGGTGCTTTTACTTGAGAGTCTTAGGTAGCTAAATGGGTCGTGTCTGAGCCCGTTTATTTTTTCATGTAGCCCGAATTCAACTTGTGTGTTAAATATGTGGGCCCCGAAGCATCAACTATGGCCTACTTGTGGGCAGTTTCATATCACCAGGTTAGCTTTGCCATCTCTACCCACTCCACAACGTAAAGACAGATTAATCAAAATAACCTTAATGTAAAAGTAATCATAGTAAATGAATTTAGCAATACAACCTAGAGATAATTCATAAACTAGGTAGGTTCTAGAGATGAATTGGATAGGAAGGAAGAACATCAAGTTGAACATCTTCAGTTCTAAGCGGTTTTTAAACACGTTACAAAATGGATCCACGTACCCAAATCCCATAAAACTCTCATGAACCTATATCAAACTTGAGAATGCCACTAGAAGAACCCTATATGTCTCAAAGAGTTGGAAGATGTCAACAAGATCAAAGGACTCTGTATAATAGTACTTAGTACGAGTTGCCCAACAACCTTTTGAAAATATATGAAAAAAATCTCCGATATTGAACACAAGATCTTCTTCCCCAAAGATGTGATAAAAGTTCATCGTCAAATTTGGTTCGGGTGACCCAACATTCCTTGACGAAGATGTCGAATAAGTCCGAATCAAATACGCCGGGGCAACCTCAACAAAAGAGAGAAGAGAGAAATCTGATATGGGAAGAGGAGAATGAATGAAATGAATTAGGTCATTCATTCTCCCATCTCATTCTATTTATAACATAAGGTTTCACTAATTACACATAGGTTCCCTACAGAATAAAAGTAACATAAATAAGCTTCCAACTAAGGCCCTGATAACATTTTACACAACTCAATACTTGTGTTGGTGTTTGGTGTATATTTTCAGTTGATTTTCCTCCCCCTTATATAGGCATAAAACAGGAGACAATGGTTCACAAATTTCTATCATAGCCCTCACTTAGCTCACATACTAGCTCCTGGAAATTTCTTCCAAATTTATCTACATTTTCAATCAGCATTTAATGCATGTTGAAAATGAGGTGTGGAATGAGTAGCTCATAAATAGATCATAGCTCACAAGCTTTGGTTGGTACCCATTTTTCTTCATTTCTATTCATACTTTAACAATGAGAAGGCCGGTGGGAACTCTACCGTTTAATTAAGTAATTAACTCGTTCCGACTAATAAATTAATGTAATGAGATAATAAATTGATAAAATATGTTTTTTTTAGTTTGATTCTCCGGACATTTAGTGAGTTCATTTTTAGTTTAGAATAGTGGAGTGTAAAGCCATTGGGTTAGTATATGAGTTGGGCTAAGTTTGGGGGCATTTATAGCATGTTTTGTGTTTATTGGGTTAAGGTCATTTTAGGGCTTAAACCTAATATCGGGATTACTATTTGATATAACCTAATGAGGTAAACATAAACTCTCATACCACAATTAGAAAACAACCCTAACAGCTGAAGTATTGAAGCATTAGGGATTTGGGAATTTATTTCGTACAATCGATCTAAAGCAAGTCTATTTTGATTAAGAATTTAATTAGAATTGCATTAGAATAATAGTAGTATGTTGGACTCCATAATTAAACTCATGTAATATGATTTTTTTATCATATTAAATCTAATTTTGTAATTAGATTAATCACATGTTTAAGCCCTAATTATATATTGAAGAACTAATGTAGTTTTGATGATGAATCATCAAATTGAATCAAGAGTTTATGTTTTATGAATCTAAAAATACTATATATGCATCCTAATAGTTATATTTTGAAAGAGCCCTAACTCTACTTGAATAATGGATGAGAATACATATAATAATTGCATTAATTTTAGGTAGAACATAAACCTAGGATTAACTTTTTATATTTAGTGATTAAACCCTATAACTATGTTATTAATCAACTAAAACGTATCAAAACATGTTATTATATGTTATATGATGCTATTATATGAAGGAGATGGGTTATTGTTGATATATAGAGGCTTTTAGGTTGACTTGGGTTAAGCGTAAGCGGCCATTAATGTGCTGAGAACGACCTTCGAAGTTACAGGGCGTGAATTGATTGGTTCGACAAATTGTTCTAGGGGGATTTTTAAGTGGGATTTTTAAATGGATTTAATTGGAGGACTTCTTGATAAATCAAAATATTTAGTAACTAGTGGGTTAGCAATACACATCCTATGTAATGAAACTTAGGTATTCGGGTTAAGATTTATGAAATCGGGTAACTTTTAAAGTATATAGAATTCCAAATGTAAAGAGGTTGCGTTAATGATCCCCAACGTTGGATTGATAACTAGTTTGATTGACGTATGTTCAATCTTACTCAGGGTGTGTGCGCTCTCGTGGGTTACCTACTAGTAGGGATATGATGGGGCGCATAGGTACCCCGGTCATTGAGACGGGCTTTACCTAAATCCTATTTCCCCAATATTAAAGTAATGGTCACCAGAGAGAGACAACGGAGGATCCTCTCGTATAGCCTTGGATATGGGTCGGACGATTGGTGTGATGGCATAATGATTTTCCTTTGATGATACTTCGAGCTTATAGGGTTGGAATGCCGCATAACTATATCAAGTATGTAGGAGTGATCCCAGAAGACGTTAGAATTAGGCCTTCATACTTTTATTTGCAGGCTTGAGCATAGCCCATCTGATTTGCATTTGAATAGGGCATAATCAATTGGTTATTGTATTTTGTGATTCTTTTCATCACACTAGTGATTATACTTTAGATGTATAGTTTTGATTCTTAACTTTTGACACCGCGTAAGTGATGAACCCTTAAGAAAAGAATAATTATGTAACATGGGTTTCACTTGGGATTGGGAGTAGACATGTACGCTCTATCTAGGTTGTTTGAGTTAGGATAACTTAAAACAACTAAGATATGAGAGGAAGATATATTATTGTTATTGTGGTAAAAATTTAGTTATATTCAATTATAGACTTTCTAGGTTTAATCCTGTTGGAACTCTTTTTACCGGTCTTAGTCAACAACAGTCGCTGGCTCAAACCTAATCTTTCTTAGTTGGAGCTTCCACTTCCAGATTCCAGTTTTTACTCTTAGGATGTGGATATCGAGCTTGTAGCTCACATTAATATTTTGCATTTCCCTTCAGTATTCATACTTTTGTTTTAGTATTTAGTTGAATCAGATTATTGTGTTGAGGAGTATTCATGTTTGGAGCCAATTTTATTTATTGAGAGTTTGAATAATTATTTATCTAAGACATTTAGGTTCCAGTGTGGAGCTTATTTTGTAATGATTTGGTTTAATATGAGAGATGTGTCGTTGATTATTTCAATATTATATTTTATTATCTTTAGCAATTATGTCAATCATGCTGAGAATGTTATTAATTGTTTTTACTCTCATATTATTTATGTTTGGACCTGATCAATCTATTTATGCATTTTACAAGGTGTCACAAATAGTTGATGATAACAAGTTGATAATAAAAACTAGGTTAAAATATCTAAAATGAACTATTTATAAAATGTGAAACATATAAGTAAAACAAAAAAAACTTTATCAAACTCTGATGTTGCGATTTCCATCAAACGTATAATGGAGTTTAGATTTTTGCCACACTTAATCCAAAAGACGTTCGTTGATGAACTTATGATATATTTTTGGAACCAAAATCCACAAAGACAACATTGGAGGGGGTGGAAATCTCAAAGAAAAAATGGTGAAGCAGGTATTGCCGCTTGACCACTAAACAAGGGCGATGTCTAGAGGCGCAATCTGATAATAGTGCGGATGATTGGATTCGAATTTCATTCCTAGGCATTTTTTCCATGTAACTTGCTAGCACTCGTTGCCCAGGAGGAACTGTTTGGAAGTTCATTGGTTACCTCGTTGCTCGTGTTAACCAAACAAACATATGGATTTTTTTAGGGGATGAAGGTTCGTGACCAGTGAAAAATCAAACTTGCACCAATGAATGGTTCACTACACCGAACTGGTCACGATCTTTAGTACTGAATGAATGAAAAAGATTTGGGAATTGGGTTTAATGTGGAGTTGTTTGGGCATTTCGTTTGCCTTGCATAAATATCTCGTTCAAGGGTTATATGACCTAAGTTGTAAGTTCAGCATTAATTATCTTGTATATAAAATGAGAGAGATGGAGATACTAAATTATAAACTATTGTTTATTCAATCACATAAATTTTTTCTTATGCCTGTTGGTTGATGTCTTTTCTTTTTACCTTCTCATTTACTTTGCATTCAAATTATACTTTCTATCGGGTATCTTTTGATTTGCCTCATCTTGATCTTGGGCGTGCATGAATAACTCCCTTAAGTGAGTATACGCACTACACATTGGTATCAGATCTTCGGTTTGTGAGGCTTTTGCTTTGGGTGCATCTAAAGTGTTCGTTAAAATTCATGGGATTTGAGTCTTGGCCTAGGTGTCTTAATAATTGAAAATGTCTACTTTTAAGTTTAAAAAGGTGACAATGGTCACGTTAGTCCTAGAGAAGTTTGATGTGAAAACAATAAATTTTGGCATGCGCCAATGCCAAATGAGAGATGTATTAATCCAACAAGGTTTGCACAAGGCAATGATGTCGCTGATATGTCTGCAGATGATTGGAAGGAATATCACTTGTAACGTATAGCACTCTCCGTTTAAATCACACTCAAAATGTGGTATACAATGTGATGCATTTGGAATCAGTTGATTCAATGTGGAAGAAATTAGAAGACAAGTACATGACAAAGGGCATAGAGAATTGTCTCTAACTCAAGAAGAAGAAGTTGCAATTTATCTAGCTGAGTATTTCTTTCCTTTTTATTTGATGAGCAAACTAGATTTTATTAAGAGAATGAGTGGGAAAAGATCATTTCCACACATGCTTACAAGCAAAAGATAACTAACATGAGATTACCTAAATTTGAGAGGCCTAGAACTACGAAAAAGATGCCTAAGATTATATTTTACAGGGGCTTTCTCCTCTATGTTTAGTGCCCGAAGAAATTTAACTTTTTTCAGTAACACCGTTTAACTCAGATATATTATTTTGAACTGTGTTAGCTTTAACAATAATTGAAGTAACAACTTCATCCGCAAGAGTTTAGCTCCCTCTTAAGACATTTTGACAAACACCTAAAGAGGTGTTCTCCATTATGGTGTCTTCTGTAAGGGTGTAGGGGAGAGGTGCAATGAGCAGCCCATCAACCTCTTTTACACAGTGTTCATCCACCACTTCATTACATCAATAATACCTTGATCAGCATCACAAAATTTATACTGAAATTGCAAACTATCCTCCACAACAGATTCTACCCCTTACCCTCACCCTTATTTGGACTTTACTTATCAATTAACCTATGCTTTAAACTATCCTAAAACACTTGGGGGGGCTGAATTTTTTACCCGAATTCCGCTGGAACAGACAAGTATGCAGTTGTGCTCATTATTTTGGATTAAGCATCGATTACGTTACAATCTGTTTCCTCCAAATCCTCCTCCCCCTTCCTTTTAACATCCTTCGAAAGCTTAGGACTTTACACAATCTTGGGTTTCGGATTTTCATTTTTCTTAATAAGAACACAATTATGAACATTGTGTCCTTGTTTTTGGCAATGGGTACAATATTTAGGAACCTTTCCATAATTAATTTTCTGTCATACCAATCCAATTTCTTGATGAAAGGCTTTTGAACATATCAATTGCAACACATACCCAAGCCATGCTAGGATGAAAACTAGCAATCCATTTCAAAGGAGATCCAACCAATGGATCAATCGAAAACAGAAATTTTAGATAAAAGATGGATTGGTAAGTGTGGTAAAGATATCTGAACAGGAATAACGGAACTTTCAGGATCAAATTAAATCCAGGGTTCCACTTCCAGATTTTCGTAGGAAACTTCATGATATACCATTGCTCTCTTAAACAAAAGCTATGGTAATCTTCTATGCAAATAAGCCTAATCAAGATGTGCCTAAGGTCAATCAAACCTGCCGAATAGGCTTCGTTCAAACTAAAATTAGTAATTACCTTACAAATGGCATTTATGGAATTTTCCACATGAAATTTTCCTACAAGGGAAAACTTGAACGAAGATGATGATGTAGAAATCTCCTTCTCGGAACATAGTACAGCAAGTTCACCTATGTACAGAGAGGGCATCTTCAATGGGATATCTGCAGATGGAGACGTCCTGCCCAGAACAGCAGTGAAAGACTTGATGGAGTTTCAGATGCAAATCTGGCGAAGGGTGAATCGATTGGGGCATGGCCATGGCTGCTAAAGCCCTAGATAAAGAGAATGTTCTATAAAAAGCCTTTGTGTAATATCATTTGAGTACCGGCATACTTCTTTTACAAATGATACAACACATAATTAACTATTCACAACTGGAAATAACATATGAATGAGTCAAGTAAAACTCCATCTATCGATATTGATAATGAAGTGAAATCTCTATTGTTTCTCAATTTACTTCAAGATTTATATGAGCATTTGAGATGAAGTGGGGTTTGATTATATCTCTTCAGCATTGTTAGGAAATGAGAAGCAAAAGAAGGAAAATGGACAATTCTAAATCCCATGAGTTTGTTGCAAAGGGAAGCACCGACGAGAGAAAGCATGGTGGGAGAGGAAATACTAGGACCAAGGGCTTGACAAATTTTCTATCTTACAATTTCAAGAAGAGGCATTACAAAAAGGATTGCCCTAAGCTAAAGGCAAGAGATAAGAGATATCGGTGGCAAAGTCCGTTTTGTTACTTATGAGGAAGATGATTTTGAGAGCACATTATAGTTACCTCACGAGAAAGCTCATTGAGAAAGTGGATCTTAGACTCGAGGGGTTTTGACCATATGTTCTCGAATAGAGACTTGATCCATATATTTATAAACGTGGATGGAAAGAGAGTCTTTAAGGGTAATGATCCAATTTGGAGGACGAAGGGATTGCACAATCAAGTTGTATTTTTGTGATGGAGTAACTCTTAATCTCATGAATGTTCGCTAAATTTCGCAATAAGAGAAGAATTCGATTTCTTACATCATATAATAGTGAGTGCAAGATCATACTTGAGGGCAGAATATTAGATATTGCTTTGAGTGCCTTATTGGTGATGAGAGGAAAGAAAGAAGGAAATCTATACTTCCTTCAAGAAAGCATGGTAGCATGTCATGGCTCAATTCTAGAAGAGAGAGAAGACGAAGTCAAGTTCACTAAAATTTGACATATGCGTTTGGGACATGTTTGAGAGAAGGTCGTGACATAATTGTCTAGAAAATTTTGTTGAAGGGCGCGAAGTGTTACAAGTTAGGATTATGTGAGCATTATATGCACGGGAAGGAAATGAGGGTCAAGTTTGGCACGAGGATTCATGGGACAAAAAGTCATACTCGATTCACATGAATATTTGGGGACCTTTAAAAACACCATCATTGAGAGGTAATCATAATTTTGTGATGTTCTCTTATGACTACTCCCCAAGGGGTTGGGTTTACATATTGGAAGGCAATGAATGATACTCATTGAAACATGTGAAAGATAGCCATGGGTGACGAGATTGACTCTCTTCACAAGAATGGAGCTACTGAAGTTGCCTAAGGGAAAGAAGCCTATCGGGTGCAAGCAGGTTTATGTCAAGAACTGAAGAATGATGATGCTCCAAATTTCAACATTATATATAAAGCAAAGGTTAGTGACCAGTGGATTTGCATAAAGGGAAGGCTTTCATTACGATGAAGTATTCTCTTTGGTACACCTTGTCTTGTGCTTGTTATCGTGTATTTTCTCTTTACTTTCTCAATTAGGTTTTTTCCCTACTTATCTCTTGAGTTGCCTCTACCAAACCCTGCAGTTAAGCGGGAGCCTTGTGCACCGGGTATGAGCAGGGATGAAGCCAGGATTTCATCTTCGAGGGGGCCAAAAATTTATTAAGCGATGTATTTTCTCAATAACATAATTGACTTGTTTCCTCTTAAACAATGAATCAATCCTATTTGTTTTCCCATATTTCTTCCAACATAAAATTAAAACTCCAATAAGGGTTGAAAGGAAAATTACTATCAAAGTTAATTAAAGCCCAAAAATTATTTTTCAATTAGAATAACAAGAAGGGTAAAATAGGTTTTTAAATTAGGTAAAAAATCTACACCTAGAACAATTATAAGGGTAAAAAATTATATTTATAATTAGAATAAACAATAAAGGTTCAAAATTAGCCCTACAATTAGATCATAAATCTGTAATTAAAAAAATCTGAAGTTAATTATAGTTGAAGATTGGAATGAGATTGCACATTTCACTCTATTGGTCTTGTCTAGAATCGTTGAGAGGGAAAGGGTTAAGAGATCAAAAGGCTTTTTGGAGAGAATTTGTAGTTTCACTCATATGTATTAGAACTTTAACACATTAGCAAACATTTTGAAAAAATTGGAGGGGGCCATGGCCCCCTTTGGCCCCTAAGTAGTTTCGTCTCTGGGTATGAGCTTTATCCCGTGACTTGCCTCATCTTGGATCTTGGACGTGCATGAATCACTCTCTTGAGTGAGTATGCGCACTACAGGTGGTTCCTCCGAGCATACGTATGGTTCTACAATACTGCGCCATCAGGATCGATGATTGATGCAAGGATTTTTCTCAGTTCTTACGCATTCATTCATATTAATTGTGAAGTACAAATTGAGGGAATACATGAAGTATTTTAAGTCCCAATAGGGCAAGCTAACCTATGAGATAAGTGGGATACCCAACTAGCCTGCTCACAAACATTCCAAAAGGACGTTTATTTATTTTAACAATAACAAAGCACTACAAATACGAAAGAAAAAGTACAATTAATTTCTCTAGGCCGCATATACATCAGAAACTAAGTTATTAACTTTTGCCAAGACTGGTTTTTGGTATTACTACGATTTTATGAAGCAATATCCTGCCAAACTATATTGGGCTTCATATCCTGTTGCACAAACTGGGATTTCATTAGTAGGTGGCATCCCATCTTAGTTTTGAGTAAGATGAACCGTTCTGTTTTGGTTCTTCTCCACATTCTTACCAGATGATCCAGGAATTTTCCTGTTATTCTTTCAACTGTGTTTTCCTCCGTCGTCAGTGCCGGCTCCACCCCTAGGCAGGTGAGGTGGCTGCCTAGGGCCTCAAAATGTGGAGGGCCCCTATTAAATACACATGTATATATAGTGTGTGTGTATATATAATAAATGAAATGCACTTATTAGTTCCTATTTTCTAGGCAAGTATAACAAATTTTTTAATTTTTTGTCTAAACTCTCCCACTTCTCAACCTACCCACTACATTCTTTATGTCTCTCTCTCTCTCTCTCTCTAATTAATTAAAATAACTAGCATATTTTATAGTCTCCCTCTTCCCTCCTTTTCCTCCCCATTTCTTAATTTTACACAGCTCCAACAAAAAAGTTTGTTCACACTAAAAAAAATTGCTCAGCTGCACATATAATATCTAATAACTCCAACTCTCAAAACTTCTCTCCACAAGGTTTGTATGTTTAATTACAATGATCATTATGTTTTGTATTAGTTTATACTTTTCTGAATTTCTGAATTTTTTTAATTACCTTATTGTAACTCTTAACTTTATAAAAATATTGTAAAAAATCTTGAATATAAAAACATAATTCATAATTTTGCTTGTCCAAAAGCAAGAAAAATAAATTTTAGTTAAGAATTTTATTAAAAAATTTATACAGAAGGCCCCATATTAAGTCCTCGCCTAGGGCCCCTAGTTTCCTTGAGCCGGCCCTATCCGTCGTTGCAGTGTTCTCCAATAGACCAAGCATTTTGTAGGTTCTAAATAACCAAAATACTCTTTCATTTTTCCAACATAATCGGTCTCCAAAAAAATAAATTTAGGGCACAAAGGAATGATAGTATGACACCAGTCACCTCCTTATATACATTGACCTAGGGTACGGGTAATAAGTTCAGGTCTCATATAATAACATCATATTATACGGTAGGAAAATATAGCCCAGTAGCCAAAGCTCCTCTGATTTCAATTTCAACACCCTGGTGTGAACTAGATTGTCTATGTGTCATAACTTTTCCTAAATTTAAAAAAAATATAAATAATATCCCTACACGGAAATTTCTTGACACAACTTTTTTTCTTGTTCAACATGGGATATCCGGGTGTTTGACCTGACTAATCCCAACGGCACACGTCCCTACCATCTGAATGAGCAGGGTGCAACTAAGGAAGGTGGCCTCACAGGGTTTTACACAGCTGCGGGAAGTCAAACTCGTGATCTATGCTTCATGAGGCATGTATCACTAGTAAAGGCACAAATGTCAATCAAAATTGGTAACTTATTTCATACATAAGCGTTCAGAGCATTTCATAATTCTTTTTGCCATAAATAAAAGTACTCAAGGTTACAGATCTAAGAATTTTGAATATTTAAAAACAAGTTTGTTCTTGTAGTTATGGAATAAAAAAAAAGGAAGACTGGAAGAGTAATTATTCAACCTGGTACACTGAGATCACTTTCTTCATTCTCTGACTTTAAAGAAGGGAGATAATTAAGATCCAGATCCCGTGTGTGCCGACTCCCTTTTAATTGATGAACACCATTGATCCCTTCACTGGCTTCCTCAGTTGGAAATTGAGTCAGTTCTCTGTTTTCTACTGTGCTGCTCAACTGAAAAATTATGTGTAGGTCATTGGCTAATGTTGGAATTGCTGCCAGCTTGGGATTTCTGAATGGTTTATAAGAATAAATATAAAATTAGTTAATTACGAATCCTGCCAGCAAGGAAACAAAACATGAATATTCACAAAACTATCAACGCTCTAAAATATTTAAGATCTCCATGGATGTGTTAAAATTAAATTTTAATGCTAAGAAATAGGTTGGGATGTAATCCCACAATCTGGGAAAAAGTGGAAGGAAATAAGACGGGAGAAGCAAATAAATCAACCAGCTTTTAAGTTTAAGACAACTAGTTTACAAGAACTACCAGGTAATACACTTAATAAAGATCAAAACATTGCAATGTCTAAATAATTAATGAGGTCCTCCACTGTCTGTTCTCCCAACAATTTGAGCAAAAACCTGCGTGTCTTTCTCTTTCCAAAGGAGGCAGCGAGTGGCATCTCCAACCCCCACCCCCTAAAATAAATTTTCAAGTATGAAGATCCACAGCAAAAGATAAGTTCACGCGGGCTTTAGCATGGAATACAGATAACAAAAGACTACGTTGCAATAATGCAATATTCTCAATTTAAATCAAGTATTTCTAAGAATGTATTAGATCAGGATTTTTTTACCAGAATCACTGCAAAGCATTAATGTAACAAGAAACGAGAATAAATCTATCTATGCTAGAATGTTAAAATGCATATCAAATTTGAATCAGTCCATTGTTGTTCAAGTAGAACTGTAAGAAAATTTGGTACAGTATTAAAAGATAACCAAAACAACCAAATGATAATATAAATGCATTACATTAAGCTGCGGTTGAAAGTCAAAAAGAAACTTTAACTTCAATGGCCGATACAATTGAGAAACAATTGAAAATTCAATAGGGTGTTCAACAACAAAAGAAGCCAAGGTTTCCCAGACCTTACGCGTAGGAGCAAGCGTAAGACAAGGCTCGCGCCTTCTCGAAGTGACACGCACATTACAAAAATGAAGATACTAGAGTTTAGTGACTTCCTTATGAACATGCTAGTAGAAAAGAAGGTGCCCGCCGCATCTTACAAAAATAAAAACAACGTAAGTTAATTGTTTAATTGACTTTCTTATGAACTTTCTAGTAAAAAATTAATTAACCTGATCGAGCATATTTAATTTTTGCAGCAGGCAGTAAGAAAGTTGAAAGAAGAGATGTAGCAGAAAACTAGCTCTAAAAAGAAAGAAGAAAAGAAGGAGAAACAGAGAAATGAAAGCATAAACAAAATATTCAGGGCTTATTAATTATATAGATGTGTATTCGTGCGCCTTTGCTCTGTTTTTATTTTGTTCGTATAATACTGAAATTAGGACATTCAATTAATTAGCTGTAGTGCATATAGACACTGCGCATCTGTTGGATATTACAATAGTATTTTATCATTTCTCCCACCTGTTTTGGGCATTTAGTTATTAGACTTATTTTACTTTTTACCATGTACTTCGAGACCCTTCCATTGAGTCATATATATAACATAATGTGGCACCATTATTGGTAAGCCAATACATCATAAAAAACTTCTGCATCAAGGGCCAAGAATAAACAAAAAAAGATGAAGATAAAAAAAGGACATAAACAAATCTAATATAGCAAATAAATGACAGGGCTTTTGTTGAAAACCACAATAAGGTGCGCCTATTGAACTTGTCTTGTCGTAGCTTAGGCGAGACCCAAAACCTTTTGCGCCTTGAAACTAGGCGCGCTTTTGATAACTTAGAACTTGCTAATTGTGTGGAACTTCTGAAAATGGTAAAGAGTTAACTTTGTTTTGAGGCATTTTGGAGCAAAAATGCTCTGAGGCTGGGTTTTTCTTGCAGCATGGAAATCTTGACAGTTGATTACATTAAAATTAGTGCTTTCTTAAAATACAATTAAAAAAAAGTTTATTTGTGCTTTAGTGTCCAGTAGTTATTGGCAATATGAGATCGAGGTCTAAAGTTTAAAGTAATGCAATATGTGTTCCATTTTGGACAATTTGTGCCACTTTTTGAACATAATTCTCATAAAAAATTCTAGAAATGTGTAGGAAAAAGTTGAAGCCCAAAGTGCTAACCTTGAAAACTTTGAACACAATCCCCACAATACAAATAGAGTCCTTCTACGCCGATTCATAATTTCGACACATTTGATGTGACAAAGTGACATGTTGCACCCGTATTGACAGAGGTCAATGTGGATGCAACACATTACTATGTTGTGCTGCACCAATTTGTGTCTCATTCGGGATAAACTTTAAGCTAAAAGTACATGGAGACCCTAATATATCAATAATAACATAGAAAACTCTAAAATTGTATCCAATCATATATATATATATATATAGAGAGAGAGAGAAAGTAGCTCAATTATTTCTCTTACTAAGAAGAACATGCCAAGAAATCATCAAACAGCAGTCAACTTTCCTGAGTCTATAATATCAAGATAATCAATTCGTCAACTTTATAAATTCTACTTTCCCCCCCGACCCCACAAGCTTCTACTTCAAACAAACTAAAAAAAAAAGCATTAACATTTTTCTAACAAAAGACACTCCCCCCCCGGAATTTAAGATAGACATGTTTAAAAATCTAAAAAGAAAAATGGTACCTGGAAATAGAGAGGATAGTAGGAATGGTGTCCAAATGAGGAGGGAAGTGACGTTGAACATCAAACACAAAAATGCATTCCCATATACCATTCACTGCCCCTTCAGACTGTGCCTCAACGCTAAATTTTGGCAAAGTTAAAACTTTGCAGAACCCAATCTCCACATAATCATTATGTTCACGGAACATATACTCTCTCTCCACTTCCTCTTCAGCTCCTCCATCCAATTGGTACACATGCACTGTCCTAATCCGTGCTGCAAATAAGTAAAAATAATAAATAAACAAATGTGTAACAAAATCTTTTTATTTAGAAGAGCTGGGTGATTGGATTGGATTGGATTGGTCACCTGAATGCAAGACGTTTTTGAAGGCAACAAGAGCTTTGAGGGAATTAGAGTTTGATGATGATGAAGAAGCCATGGGTGCTTTGAAATCATAACGAGAAACAAAATGTTGGAGTTGGGTGGTTAAAAAGCCAGGGAAGGGATATTAAGAGGCGCCTTGCTAAGCGAAGAGACAGAAACTCATTAAAGCATATGATGTGCTGCATTTCGTTTCCTTCTCTGTTTTTAATGAACTTAGGGTCCTTTTGGTTGTTAGTGGACAAAAGCGTGGCATGATAAAATTTGCCTAGATAAATTTTACCTAGGCAAATTCAGATGACGCTATCAAAAAACATTAGACGAAATTAAAGTCAATCCAATTAATTTATTTAAAAATAATTTTTATATTATATTCAAAAATGTTAAAAATAGTTTTTTGCAATATTTTTATATTAAAGTTTTCAAAAAAAATTGTAAAACGTTTTCTTAACAATTTTTTATAAAATTAAAATCAATTTTCAAAATATTACAAAATAATTTTTAAATATTCACAACAGTTTTTTTTAGCTATTTAAAATATTTTTTAATTTTGTTTTTAAACTTTAAAACTGTTTTTATATTATATTCAAAACAGTATTTAAAATTGTTAAAAACTATTTTTACAACATTTTCATATTACGTTTTTTCAAAAAATTTGTAAAACATTCTCTTAACAATTTTTTATAATATCAAAAATAGTTTTCAAAATATTACAAAACAAATTTTAAACATTCACAATAGTTTTTTTAAACTCTTTAAAACAGTTTTAAAAAATGTTTTTTAAAACTTTAAAACAGTTTTTATAATATATCCAAAACAGTTTTTAAAAATGTTAAAAACTGTTTTACAATATTTTTATATTATGATTTTTCAAAAAATTTGTAAAACATTCTCTTAACAATTTTTTATAATATCAAAAACAGTTTTTAAAATATTACAAAACAAATTTTAAACATTCACAACAGTTTTTTTAAACTCTTTAAAACAGTTTTAAAAAATGTTTTTTAAAACTTTAAAACAGTTTTTATAATATATCCAAAACAGTTTTTAAAAATGTTAAAAACTGTTTTACAATATTTTTATATTACGGTTTTTCAAAAAATTTGTAAAACATTCTCTTAACAATTTTTTATAATATTAAAAGCAGTTTTCAAAACATTACAAAACAGTTTTTGAATATTTGTAACAGTTTTTTTAAATATTTAAAACAGTCTTTAAAATTATTTTTTAAAACATTAAAACTGTTTTTATAATATATTCACAACAGTTTTTAAAAATGTTAAAAACAGTTTTTACAATATTTTGTTAATACGATTTTTTAAAAAAATTGTAAACATTTTCTTAACATTTTTTTATAATATTAAAAACAGTTTTTGAAACATTACAAAACAATTTTTAAATATTCATAACAGTTTTTTAATTATTTAAAACACTTTTTAAATTATTTTTTAAAACATTAAAACCGTTTAAGAAGTTGGCAAATTTGTGGGCAAATATTTCCCACTCAAATAGGTAAGCAAAATTTGCCCACAGATTGTGCATAGGAGGTGTTGTACATTGGCAAATAATGCCTAGGAAATTATGCAACCAAACAGCCAAAATGTGGGCAAATTTTCATATTTGCCAACTTTTTGGCATTTGCCTAGGCAAATTATGCCAACCAAACGGACCCTTAAATGACTAAATAACCCACCTCGCTTAAGGAATTTCCTTTTTTTTTTTGTTTTGAGAAAAATGAAAATTATACAGGTCAATTATTGTTTAGTGCCTTGTATAAATGAATATTTTTTTAAAAAGACAAGTATTTTCACTTTTATACATATAGTCCTTCCATAGTTGTAGCCTATTGATGGAACAACAATACTATCATATCACCATAAAGGTGCTTCAAAACTTCTAGTTTTGAGAATATATCCCAAAATAAATCATATACATGACCACACACTTCCTCCTTTTTGTACTTTTTTAACGGTCATTCCAAACAATAGTTGTTTCTTCTATCATTAATTATTGAAAAAGCCTATAATAATAATGATGATGATGATTATGAGTATTACTGATCATAATGAATATGATCCAATAGTTGCTTTTGGCCTCATTATTGAGCAATGTTTAAGTTTTTCACTGGTTGATGCGACTTTGTTGTGATGGTTTCCTGATGATACAATATTTTTTATTGGCGACATTGATTATAGACTTTTTGGGTGATGACATGGTAATACTACATTGCTAAAATGTTATTATGTTAGTTATAATGACTATGATTGTTTTTAAAACGAAGCCACTATACAGCATTTCTGTGATTATATTAGTATTTTTATAATATTTTGATGATTTCGTAATGCTACACTAATTCTGTGATTTACGCATCGCCTCAATAGAGCACAACGCCTCAAATCCTCCTCACCCCTCTTCAAACATAGCTTAAAAGTGGTTGATTTATACGGGTTTGAATGACAATGGAGATGTGTACCCGTTTTATCTCGAGCCATTTAGAGGGCTAGTTAGTCATTTACTAGGCAGTTGGTGCACACCGCAAAATAATATTCAACGACCCTTTCGTGAGGAGATGCATCACAAGCCATAAAGCACAGATTCTTCAAAGGGTCGAAGAGTCTGAATCGCACGCGAGTTGAGTGTGGGTATGACACCAGTTCCGCCCCAATTCGCACCCAAGAAAAATTCATAATAAATGAATAATTTTAATTTTGGATTCGGATAGGATTCACCTCAGACTTGGCAATTCCAAATTGGATTTGTAAGGGATCCAAAATTTTCACTATTTTCATAATAAAGGAACAAAAATAATAATCAAACTATATTTTCTCTCAAATCTCATTAATAAAAAAATTGATTACAAGAGATGGCCAAAGGCCTTATTTATATATAATTCTAAACTTGGAGGGCAAGTCTCCTAATTAAAAAGGTAACTAAATAACCTAATCAAAATAGGTAACTAAATAAAGATAAATCTTAATAATTATCTCTAATAATATATATATATATATATATATATATATATATAATTTATTTCCAATTCATGTCATTCTCCCCTTCTTCAAAAAGCTTTACCACGAACTGTAAGAAAGATTTGTAAAAGTTCGTGCCACACCCATAAATACTTTGAATATTTTGAACATTATTTAACTTTTATTGGGGGCAAAAAAAAAATTCCAGAAACATTTGGGCTCAAATAAATTTTTTATAAACATTTTAAAAATTGAGGGTTGTTCAAATTTTTTCACACTTAAAAAATCAATTTTTGGACCATTAACCTCCAACCGAAGTTATTTGTCACTAAAAAATGGGTCAAAGCCAAACAAAGTCCACATGGACCGCCCATTCTCTTTAAAAACCTCTAAGCCCAACTTTTCATTTAAAAACCCCTTAACACTTGATCCCTTTAAAAACCTAGCTTCTTCCTTCATCTCTTGTACAACCTCCCTCAACCTAACTACCAATGGGGCTTCCATAAGGAGTAAAGTGGGAGGGACAGGGTTGGATATGGGTGCTTTGGTGACAGCTTTTAGGAGGCAACAAGTGGTTTGTGATTCGAAGGTGGTAGAGGCTTGGGTTTGGGGGCCACCTACCAGAGGCGAGGTGGTCTGGGGTGGTTGCGCGGATTGTTCGGCCTTGGGTGGTTTTTCCAGCCTTAGCCGCCCCACCTCATAGGTATCCAAAATCCCACGTCTTTGACTTGTTCCCTCGCCGAATGGATTCTCGTCATCGCACTATCTTCAAAACCTCTATTTAGTAACCCATTTTTTTTAACTAGGCTGCGAAATAAAATCCCTCCACCGTTGGTGGTGGCGTTACTGTGGTGGCTAGTTTTGGAACATTGATCGTCGTACGATAGGTTGCCATGAGCTCTTGCCATAACTCATGACCTTGATACTCACACAACTAACACATACTTGTGTGAAAAATCAGGAGCGAACGCAGTTTTGATACCACTTTGATGTGAAACACAGTAGAATTGACACACACGTGAACACATGAACAAAAAAAATAATCAAACCATATTTTCTCTTAAATCATCTCTCAAATCTCATTAATAAAAAAAATTGATTACAAGAGATGGCCAAAGGCCTTATTTATAGATAACCCTACACTTGGGGAGAAAGTCTCATAATTTTAAGGGAACTAGATAACCTAATCAAATTAGGTAACTAAATAAAGATAAATCCTAATAATTATCCCTAATAATAATACTAATATTTATCTAGTTATAAATAAATCAAATAATATATATATATATTTAGAATTCACTTCGGGATCATTCACAAATGATGTCGTTATTATACCCTAGACCTGGTAACCTTCGAACAACGAATTGTTCCAACGTGCACAGAAGACCTCAACTGCTCTGACTTATAATTATCTTCTTCACTTTAGTGAACAACCACGATTTGATCCAAGCGAGTTTTCTTTTTCTTTTTTCTTCAGCATACTCTCTCTCTACATATATATTTCTCATCTTCTACACACAACCCCAATTATTTTCCTAATAGGATATTTTGATGACATGTGCATTGGGTCTAATTATGTTTCTTGTAATGAGAATAGTGAAGTCCATTTAATATGCTAATGGGAGGTGAGCAAGACAACATGGCTCGGATCTTGCGCTTTTTGGAGTGGAGCATGGACACTGACATTCGGGTTCATGTATTGGCATTCGATGGATGCATTTTCGTTAATTGATTGGATTCAGTTCATAAAAGAAGTTAGTAACAACGTATTACTAGCGCGAAGTGCGTGTGTTTGACGACAATCAAAATTTATGGTTATGACAACCAATGTTTAAAAGGCACGAGGCGAGGCAAGGCGTTTTGGCTCCAATGAGGAGAGGAGTAAGCCTCGAGGCATATTGAGGCGTAAGCCTCGCAAAAAAAGCAAAATAATATTAAAAAATACAAATAAAACCATAAAGAATAAAGAATAAAGTAACAAAGAAATATGAAATAAAACTACAAAAAAAAGAAACATCTTTGAGGACTTTCTCACATAGTTAAACATTTTTCTGTTCCTGATGACTTTTTTTCTTAAATAATTTGATAAAATCAATTTTAACATATTAGTTATTTTACAATATGACAATAAATCAATCAATGCAAAACCATTTTTTTCATTTACATATTGTTAATTTTGTAATATGACAATAAATTAATCGATGCAAAATCAAATTGACAAAATCATTTTTTAATTTCATTCACATATTGATTATTTTATAATATGACAATAAATTAATATATGCAAAATCCAATTGAGAAAATCATTTATTTTAAGTTTTATTCACATATTGGTTGTTTTATAATATGATAATAAATTAATCAATGCAAAATAAAATGGACAAAATCATTTTTTAGTTTCATTCACATATTGGTTATTTTATAATATGACAATAAATATCTATGCAAAATCAAATTGACAAAATCATTTTTTTAAGTTTCATTATTATTTTCTTTTCCTTTGTTGACTTCGTTGAATTTTTCTTTTTGTTTAGTATTTAGAGGTGGGATTATTAAAAGGCCCTTAGGGGGATACTTTAATTAGATCTTTTGCTTAGAGCCTAAGCTACCTCCCCCTTATAAATACCCACCTTGTAGCCTACTTTCGGGCATTCTATCCCTTTGAGATTTATTAGAGAGATTTGAGACGCGAAATATTTTTATCTTATTTCACGTCATTTACGTCAATTGGTATCAAAGCCTCATTGGCTCCACCATTGTTGTTGTTGTTGTTGTGTAAGCACAAAAACATCGTAGACAACGAATGGGTCCTAAAAAGAGATATGCCCGCACGGATGCTCGCACCGACCGCTTCGAGGAGGTTTTGAACCATCTAATGGCCCCAATGGATGCCTTTTACACCCACCTCCCACCATCGGAGTCCACCACGAGGCGCCCTCATACCACCCCCACCCCCGCTTAAAACCCTAACCCTAACAAATCTACTTCCACTCACTCTACACCCCTGCCTCCCAAAAAAGAAGGATCCAGCAAACCCTATCCCACTAACCACCCATGTCGACGTGGTGGCCAACCACCGGCCAGCCTCTGTGGCCCACTTTCGACCCCGATCTACCACCGAACACCCCCAGAGGCCACTCGAACAACCCCCACACCCTCCCACCTAGGCTGAAATCAACCACAGGTGGTCGGTCTGCCTCCTACATCCCAAATCGACATCAGCTAGGATTTTTCCCTAGAGGTGGTCGACCGACACCAGGAGCAAACCCTAGCCCCGGAGAGACCCACCCCCCTATCGACAAGGGTCGGGACCAACTTTGAACCATCGACCCCCCGGCCCCGATCTGACCCGGAACCCTCCAAGAACCACCGGACACACCTCGGATAACCTCCCTCTCCTCCCAGGGTAGCCCACCCCTAGGGTTTGTCCTCCCAACCCCTTTTTCCCCACAAATGCCAAATCCTAGCCTCCAACCATACACGATCTCTACCGCACCACCCGACCAACATTTCTATGACCATCAACCTCCACCTCCCCACCTACCACCACCTAGAGTCATCCTCCCCACTCATATTCCCCCACAAATCTTAGATCCCACTCCCATTGCCTCCCACTATGACCCGTACCTCCACCATATCTCTACATACCCCCATCGTCATCCCCAAAGGCACTATGAGCCCCTCATTATTTCCCCTCCATTCCCTCGGACCTACCTACCTCGATTCACCCATACCACCACCCCCGTACTTCCTTCACCACACTTCTATCCTCACCCCTATTACATACTACCCTCCCCCCTCCTAGACATCAGAGACACGTTCCCCACCATTGCTCAGTTTGGGATACCCGTTCAGCACACTCCACTCCCATAGATGCCCTCGAGCTAGTGCATGATTGGATTGGTCATTAACGTTACGATAGACCTCCCTCCCCTCGACCCCAGTCCCTCTCTAAGTTTGAGCCTCCTTCCCTGACGGATTGGCACACAGACTGTCACCTTTTAACTATCTGAGTCCAAAGATCACCCTATATGTGCCAATTTCTGAGTGACAGTGCTTTCTTTGTTACAAGATGAGCCATCAGATTAACTAGTGCCCCTCGATACGACCCATGGTTTCAGAACCAATACCACCTCCTTCTGTGACATCTATACTGTTGTACGTTCTCCCTCCAGCACCACTTGACGCTCCACCTCCCGCTCCAGTTCCTATTCATCCACTGCCTTGGAGGCAGCACCATAGGGACCCAATTGAGGATCCTCCGCTAGGCCATGATGAGATTAACGTGGGTGATTTAGCATTTCAGAGAGACGTTCCGCTGCCCTCCTGACCTTACAGATGTTATTTCAAAGTATGCAAGGAGATATTCGAGTAGATGTACCGATGTTTAATGGTCATCTCTAGTCGGATGCAGTGATCGACTGGTTCACCGCGATGGAGCACATCTTCGAGTATAAGAGGTTTAGCGGTCGTCATTGTGTCCTTTTAGCGGAGACCAAACTCCAGGATAATGCTAGTGTGAGGTTGCACGACCTAGAGCAGCGTAGGACCATTAAATGTCCGCCCCCATTCAGTCGTGGATCGAGTTGCGTGACGAGTTGATGGTTACCTTTATTCCTAGTACATACGAGCGTGATCTCTTTCTCCATGTCCAAGCCCTTAAATAGGACTCCTCTGTTTTGGACTATACAGAGCGGTTTCAGATTTTGTGTACTCGCGCGCAACTAAGAGAGATGAGAAGCAGAGGATTAGCCACTACATCCATAGCCTACAGAGTTACATTTAGTGGGACCTTACCTTGCGCGATACCACCACCTTTGCGAAGGCGTTTGAGTATGCCACAAAGGTGGAGGCCTTCCATCAAACCGATCCACCTACTTGTGCATGCCCCACTGCCACTCCTACTCCACCGGTGCCCTCTAATACTTTTGCTCCTGCCACTACTTTAGTGACGCCGACCACTACCATCACGCCTCCTACATCTTCCCACCCAGTGACCCTATAAATACCCACTTTGTAGCCTCATTTGGGGAATTCTATCATTTTGATATTTATTAGAAAGGGTTGAGACATGAGATATCTTCATCTTATTTCCCGTTTGACGTCATTTACATCACATTCACATATTGGTTATTATATAATAAGACATGTTGTTTTTTTAAATTTCTTTTCTAAGTTAAAATCAAAGTTCTAAAAGGCGCGAGGCATGGTTGAGGCGTAGAGGTCAATCCTCAAGCCTTAGGAGCCTAGGCGCGACTAGGCAAAGACTAGGCGTAAAAATGCGTTTTTCATTTTTTTATTATTTTAATTATTCTAAGGCTAGTCCTGGTAATATAATAAAATAATACATACCTTGAATTTTGAAAACATATCCATGTGTTTGGTAGCCACCTTTCTCATATTCATGCTCCATAACCAATATTTGTCAAATAATGCTTTGTTTTTACAAAAAAATGTGTTTTAAGCCTTTTACCAAGAATAAGGCGATGCGTTTCTCTCAAGCCTCAAACCTAGCCTAGGCAGGCCTTTTAGAACACGGGTTAAAATAGTATAAGTCAAGTGAAATTTTAAAACAAAAAACGGAAAGAAGAATAAGTGTCAGTAGATTAAAACAACACTTTTTAAGTTAAGTGCAATTTTAGAAAAATGAAGAGCTTTTTAACCTTTTAAAATGGTGAATTTGAAAGAAGAAAGAAACTGAGATCATTAATATGTATATATAACCATGATCTATTAAAACTTAAAAGTAGATGGTGTCTCCCTAGAGTCTAGACACACTGTATACGACATACAAAACAAGTGAACCTTACTGTGTATTTATAATAAGAATATTGTTATCATCTAAAATTGAAACATATAGAATAGTTTGGAAATATACATAGCTATAGAAAAATTAATTGATATGTACACAGTGGCAGGATTCTAGTGTTTTTTCCTTTATTTCATTTTTAGTAGTGAAAAAGAGAGTGCCTCTTTCATTTTCAGCAGTGATTAAGAGAAATGGGAATGGAACCTCAACAAGGGGGTCACAACGTAGGCGACGATCGATCTCCGGAGGGGAAGTGCGTCACCGTCTAGTTTCTTACTGCATTTCCCTCATAATCGGCGCTGGGGAAATTGAACCACTGTGACAAAGAATCGAATGCGGAATATTGAACGCCGATTGATAGAGGAGGAAATGTGAGGGGTGGGGGTTTTGAAGGCGAAAAAATGGAGGATCTAGGGTTTACCGGCAACATTCGGTTGGTTGATTTAGATTTATAAAATTCGCGGGGTGGTCTCGTTGACACGTGTAACACCCTAATTAGCTTCGTGATCGATGACATTTTCTAACGAGCTTCTACACCGACACATGATTTTCATTTGTCGATTGTGACACACTGACCTTGCGTGTCGCGATTGATTAATGTCGCTAATGCGAACTCACATTCATAAGACAATAATCAATCATGATATGACACGTCATTGAATCGCGACCGACACATGAAAATCACGAGTCGGCGTAAAATTATTGTTTTTTAATACTAACATGTAATCCGCGCGATACACATACATTTTGTAAATTTTTTATAATTTTATTAAAAACCTACTTAATTGTATTGCGATAAATATGTAGTAAAGATAATTCAAGAAATGAATATACTTCTCTACAAAAAATATAAAAACTAAGTATAAACATGTGATTTTTTTTATGAATGGAGTGAAATGATTTAAAAGAATAAGAACTCATATTTTCTCAAAGTTCATAAGAAAAAAAAAGACAATTATTTTTTATTTAAAAAAAAGAGATACAAGAAGATATTTTTCTCTCTCCTAATCCACCAAATCAAAATCATAGGAAAATAGCTACAATTAAAATTCATTTAATTGTATATTAATAAAAAATGGATTATATTATTAGACTTTTGATTTTAATTAACTACAAAAAGACTAAGATATGTATATGAGTGGTATATTTCTTACAAACAAAATATACTTATATTATACTAAATTTTACCAACAAATTTATTTAATTACTACCAATATTAAGTCAAGATCTCTCATTGCATCATCAATATCCCTCATTATATAAAGATTATAAACATTTGTAATAGGCACTATTATAATTTTATTTAATTGAATATAATTAAAAAAAGTAGATGATAGTAAATTTTTTACACTAATCAAAAACATAAAGACTAAGGTATAAATATAAGTTGCATATTTCTTACAAATAAAATATACTTGCAGTATACTAAATTTTACCAACATATTTATTTACTTACTAAGAATATTAAGTCAAAATCTCTCACATTTATTTAATTACTAACAATATTGAGTCTTCTATTGTGCCTTAAATACATGTGCTTGTAATGAGAGAGAGAGAGAGAGGGAGAGATAGATAAATAGGAACCTTGGGATTCGAGGTTTGACTAAATAAAAATTTATTTCTTTTAATGAGTTTCTGAGACTGTTGAGATCTTTTTTGATGATTTGGGTTGTGCATTTTAGCTACTTGAAACTTGGGAGGTGTAATGAAATAAAAATAAAACATTGAACATATGTAAATACAAAGAGATAAAGAAGGATAACAAATGGATATTATCATATAACACGTTTTTGGGGATATAATGAATGCCATTTGAATATATTAATTTGAGAGAATTAAAGCCTCGTTAAACCTCTAATAATATCGTATTAGAGGTGTAATAAAGATATACACATATTTTTACAATTTATACATGAAATTTTATAATGTATATATAAATTTTATTAATATACATGTGTTTTTGTTTGTGTATATTATGTAAAATTCATAAACAGATTGATCAAATCTAATACAAAAATCACGAGAAATAACAAATATTTGGTAGCATTCTCACCATAACGAAATACATAAAAATAAACAAATAATATGATGAGATAATAAATGTTGAACAAACAAAAATCATATCTCATACCAATTGCTGCCAATATAATAATATAACTCTGGATTACAAATGTATCTCATACAATTTATGGTTTGGAATAGTAAAGAAAATTAACAATAGAATATAACGACTTGCTGAATGTAAATAAATACATAGGGTGGGTGAGCTACAGTGCTCGACCCCTACATACTAGGAATGAATTGTAAAATGCCACTAGAGGTGCTCCTCCAACGAACCTAAGTTTTTAACAACTATCGCAGTCTAAAACTGTGACACCCCGACTAATTAAATACCAGGTAGCTACTCCTTTATTAAATTAAATCAAAATGCCAAGTTGGCTCAGTTAATAGCATCACTGTCGAAAACATTTTATTATAATTACTAACCACCTAGTATTTAAAAAGTAAGTTGCCAAATTTTAATTTAAAGACTGATTAACATGTAACAAGTGTAAAGAAGAATAATAACACCATTCACCATAGTAAAGTAAATAGAATGACCGTAACATAATATAAATAAATCTGGAGGTAAAACTCCTCATAACATAATCCCATAACTGAAGTAAATAATGAAATACTGAGTACTGAATGAATACATGCCAAAGCCCGAAACTGAAATGGAAAAGTATCTAATAGAACTTGGGCAACATGCCCTACAACTGAGGAATACTGAATAAGGAATCCAAATGATATAAGCGTCTAAAAGCAAATCCCTGTAGCTTCCACAAGCAGCTACAACTTGTCATCAGAATGAGAATCCTATGCATGCTGACCTTGTGGCTGGGCACCTAAAATGGTTTTACAAAAAAAAAATAGATTTGAAAGCAAACGGGTCAGAGCCCGAATGTGGAGATATTTTAAAAACCTGCAAGTGCTTTAAAAACATTTAAAACAGTATATGCAAAATACATGTTAGGACGTGCTCTCACATGAGATACTCACCTCTCTTCTACTGTGCACTCCTAACGTTCCTGTACCCATTCACGTGTTAACTCATAACTATCTAAGAGTTTCTACACTACTACTTGGTTCACGTTTAATTTCCAACCTTAATAATTAAATAGAGAGTTCTACTTTAATTCCCGGATTCACAATTATTAACAAAACCATTTATTGATAAAAGTCCCCTTTTTCTTTTCAAAACATTACCATAACTATACTCACAATTTAACATAGTAAATTCCTTCCCAATTAACCGTATATTAACGCATCATAAATATACAATACAAGCACCCAAAGGCTAAGCTGCGGTGCATACATACTCTGCTATCCATCCCGGTACATCACGTACATAAGGATTACGCATTCCAAATCTCTCGGGAATCGTTCAGACAACAACATCACAAATAGTGGAGGCGAACACAGTCACCATCACATGGGTCACGCACATACCTACGCTCCCATGATCAGCAGACTTATTAATATCACAATAAGTCCTTCTATGACCTATGTTCATCGAGGTAACCAATCTAAATCCGGGCAACACAAGGATAAGAAGGCCCTAAGCGAACGTAAACCTCCCGTGATAGCAATTATGGTAGGTATGTTATACACAAAAATTACATACTAAGCATTCACACATCTTAGATATCTCAATATTAATATGGGTATACTCTACATCATTATACCATTATTCCAAATTCATATATTTCAAGTATCTCGATAATATAAAATTTAAATAGTCGACACGTCTCACGTCGTAATTTCTTAAACTTGGCACCTATCTCGAATAGACTATTAAGTTCCCATAATTCCCACATATACATCTTCAAACCTAAGGTCTTTACTTCTGCCCCAAACCTTATTTCATCAAATTATTCGAATTTGTACTAATAATCCAAAGATTATCTCACATAATGAATTTCATTAATTTAGAATAATTCCTTAAATTAAATTCCAATTAGAGTCCAATTTCATAATCATGCCTACTGGTCTTCCTTAAAATTTAGGGTAATCACAATGTCTCCAATAATATTGTCCAAGGGTTATCATCATTAAAATTCAATTAAGGGAAACTTTATTCATTTTGGGAAGGTCGATCGATCGACCTTTACCTTCGATCGATCGATGGTGGTCGATCGATCGACTGATGAATGTCGATCGATCGATCGCACCAGGTCTGTTTCGGCCTGCTTCGTTTTGCAGTTACAGTTTCGACCCAAAACTCCATTTTTAAGCATGAAACTCCAAGATAAGGTTACTATAACATGATACTAACATCCTACAACGGTTTTAACATTCTAAGTCTCATAATTCATCATTTAAAAGCTTAATTTAGATCAAAACTACATCAAAATAATTTCCAGAATTCTTCCATTCAAGGTTATCATCAAACTTCTTCTAATTCCACTTTTAGATCATCAAGGTTCGGTTTATAATATATAAATTCGTCCAGAATATACTACATGCAATTCCTACATAAATCATGGCATTTAACTTTTCAATTCATGGGTCTAATTTATCTCCAAAAATCAATTTCGAAAATTCCTAAACATGGGAACATATCTTGACTCAAAAGAGTTTAAATCACTTGCCTTAATTTATCTCAGAATTTGGTGTAGAATCTTAAAGTTAGGTTGTCCTCCCTCTATTTTTCTGCAGAATTCTCTTCCCTCTCCCTCTCTCTCAAGCTTTTTCCAAGGTTGAAGATAATGGAGTATGGAGGTGTGTAATGGTTTTTGGAAGTTGGAATGATATATCAACTTCTCCCGTAGCCCATATTGGCATATAGTGTGGTTAGTGGGTTAAGTGGGTTGAGGAAATAGTCAGATTGTAATCTCTATTTTCGTCACTTTTTAATTCCCAAAAATGCAATTTACCAAAATACCCTTTTTGATGCCGGTATGGCCCACAAATACCCCGGGACCCAAACTAAACTTCCGGCTAGTGTTTTCTGACTATCTCGACCCTTCCGGACGCGTTGGCGCACTCAAAATGACCATACGGTTAATGGAACTAAAATTCACTCTTTAATTTAATAATAAAATACCATGACGTGGCGGTCACACGCGTCAAGCAAAATTCCCAAATTGACGTATTTCAATTACGTGACAATTTCAATATTACCAATAATCATATAATGACAAGTATACACATTATACTAAAAATACTAACTCACATCTCGTTAATATTTTTATCCGGATTAATTTTCAATTAATAAACATTTAATTCAATTAATCCCCAAAAATAAATATCATAGAAAATACGGGGTATTACATACTTCCCCCCTAATAACTGAATTTCGTTCCGAAATTCAGAACTAGTAAGTACCTGGTAAGAATAACTCTGGATATCGTTCGCGCATGTCATCCTCGTGCTCCCATGTTGACTCCTCGACATTATGATGTCGCCACTGAACACGCACTAACAGGACTATCTTTGACCGCAGTTTCCGCTCACTTCGGTCTAGAATAGCAATAGGCCCCTCCTCGTAGGAGCTATCCGGCTGTAAATCAATATCTTCCACAGCAATGAGAGAATGAGCCAAATTATCTCTAAGGTATTTCCTAAGCGAGGAAATATGAAACACATCGTGAATCCGATGTAAATGCTCCGGTAACCCAAGTCTATACGCAACTGGTCCGATCCGCTCGATAATAGGAAATGGTCCCACATATCTCGGTGCCAACTTCCCTTTCTTCCCGAAACGCATAATCCCCTTCATAGGAGATACCCTGAGCAAAACCTGGTCCCCCACTTGGAACTCTCTGAAGAATCTCTTCGCATCAGCATAACTCTTCTGTCTGTCCTGAGCCACCCGAATGCGATTGCGAATCAATTTTATCCTTGCCGAAGTATCCTGAATCACTTCCGGCCCAAGTAGTTTGTTGTCCCCCACCTCCAACCAACATGCTGGGGAACGACAAGGTCTACCGTACAATGCCTCAAATGGAGCCATGCCAATGGTGAACTGATAGGAGTTGTTGTAGGCAAACTCCACCAGTGGAAGATACTTCTCCCATCCTCCCTCAAAGTCAATGGTGCACATACGTAGCATGCCCTCCAACATCTGATTTGTGCGCTCGGTCTGCCCGTCGGTCTGCGGGTGGTACGCTGTACTCAACCTCAACTCCGTGCCCATGGCCTGCTGAAAACTCTCCCAAAACCGTGAAACGAATATCTTGTCTCGGTCAGACACGATATTTAAGGGCACACCGTGAAGTCTCACTATCTCTGTAATAAAGAGCTGGGCATACTGTCCCGCAGTGTAGTCTGTCCTTACGGGTAGAAAATGAGCGACTTTTGACAACCTATCCACAATCACCCAAATGGAGTCGTGACCTCTCTGCGACGTAGGCAAACCCGTGATAAATTCCATAGAGATGCTCTCCCACATCCACATCGGGATCTCTAATGGCTGTAGCAGTCCTTCCGGTCTCTGATGATCCACTTTTACGAGCTGACAAGTGGCGCATTTTGAGACAAACTCGGCAATATCTCTCTTCATCCCGCTCCACCAATACTGACGTCTCATGTCTTGGTACATTTTGTCCCCTCCGGGATGTACCGCGAACCGTGAGCCGTGCGACTTTGCCATCACCTCATGCCGCAATTCCTCCCCTTTCGGAACCACCAATCTCCCATTGAAGCGTAATCCCCCGTCCGAGCTAACGGTATAGGATTCGGCTCCCTCTGCCAATAATCGAACTATCTGCTCCTGACAAAATGAGTCATTTGCCTGTGCCTTCACCACCTTCGTGACAATCTGTGGTGTAACAGTCATCACAGACATGAATGATCGGGCCACTGCATCCTGGTGTCCCAACTCCTTCCACTTGGCCTTCCACACATCTGCCACCTCCTCTACCGGTCTACGGCTCAACGCGTCTGCCACCACGTTAGCCTTCCCCAGGTGATACTGGATATCGAACTGATAATCTTTCACGAATTTAAGCCACCTCCGTTGTCGCATATTCAACTCCTTCTGCGTGAATAGGTACTGTAGGGACTTGTGATCCGTGAACAATCGAAACTTTTCTCCCAACAGATAATTTCTCCAAATACGAAGGGCAAATACCACTGCCGCTAACTCCAAGTCATGGGTAGGGTAATTCTTCTCGTGAGGCTTAAGCTTACGGGAAGCATAAGCTATGTCCTGACTCTCCTGCTGCAGTACACCTCCAAGTCCTTGTAAGGACGCATCGGTGTAAACAAGATACTCAACTCCCGGTCTCGACAATGCTAATACAGGTGCTGAGGTTAGCTTGTCTTTCAACTCATCAAATGCCAACTGACAGGCATCACTCCAAATGAACGGCACACCTTTTCGGGTAAGATGTGTCATGGGACCCGCTATCGTGGAGAAACCCCGAATAAACCTCCTGTAGTATCCTGCTAGGCCCAAGAAACTACGGATGTCTGTCGGTGTCGTGGGCTGTCCCCACTCCCTCACCGCGGATACCTTCCCCGGATCAACCGATATTCCCCGGTCGGAAATAATATGCCCCAAAAACTGAACCTCCTTCAGCCAAAACCTGCACTTCTCGTATTTTGCATACAACTCATTCTGGCGCAGTGTCTGCAAAACTAGTCTCAAGTGCTCGGCATGCTCCTCCTCTGTCTGGGAGTAAACCAAAATATCATCGATGAAGACAATGACAAACTGGTCTAGGTAATCCCTGAACACCCTATTCATCAAGTCCATAAATGCTGCTGGAGCGTTGGTCAAACCAAATGGCATAACCCGAAACTCGTAGGAACCATATCTCGATAAGAACGCAGTCTTCGAGATGTCCTCCTCCCTGATACGCAACTGATGGTAACCAGATCGCAAATCAATCTTTGAGAAGTAAGAAGCTCCTCTCAACTGGTCAAATAGGTCATCGATTCGAGGCAACGGATATTTGTTCCGTATCGTGACCTTGTTTAACTCCCGGTAGTCCACACACAATCTCAGTGAACCATCTCTCTTCTTCACGAACAACACAGGGGCACCCCACGGTGAAGTAATCCTCCGAATAAACCCCTGACCCAACAACTGCTCTATCTGATCCCGTAACTCCCTCATCTCAGCTGGAGCCATACGGTACGGTGCACGTGCTATAGGTCTCGTATCTGGTAACAAGTCTATAACGAAATCTATCTCTCGACTGGGGGGTAGTCCTGGTATCTCCTGAAACACATCAGAATACTCCCTGACAACTGGGATCGAATCTAAAGGAATCACAACCTCCTTAGAGGTATCCTCCTCAATGTAATATAAATGAGCGGTCGAGCCTCCCTCTGGGCGAGGCATCGCCACTACAAACATCTCTTGCCCCGGAATGGCAAAAACAATGCTCCCACCGAAGCAATCAATCATTGCTCTATAATCAGCGAGCCAGTCCATACCGATAATAACATCGTGAACATGCATATCTAGTACCAACATGTCCGCAGGTAATACCAAACCACCAATCTCTACCCCCACTCCCCGACATATAAAGAATATAAGTGACCCACTCCCCAAAGGTGAGTCGACACACGTAACTGTGCTCTCCGCTGTGGCTAACAACCCTAAAGCCTTCGCGAAATGCGTAGCTAAAAAATAATGTGTAGCCCCCGTATCAAACAGTACCCGACCCATAGTGCCATGGATAGAAAACGTACCTTCAATCGCGGGCGGAGCCTGTGGGACTGCTGCCTGGTGGACGTTGTAGACACGTCCATACTGTAGCTGTCCCTGCTGAGCCGGAACTGCTGGAATGGGTGGCAATGCTGCCATCTGTGGCGGTGCGGGAAGAGCGGCGGGAAATATAGGCCTCTGTGGCTCCTGGCGAGCTCCCTGCTGCTGCTGCTGTGGGGCCCTGCCCCTATCAGGACAGTCCTGGCGTTTATGGCCAGTCTTGCCACAAACGAAACACTTCCCCGGGAAGTTACCTCCTCTCTTCCCTTGCTGACCCCGGCCCTGGTGGCCGTTACCGTTCCTCCCTTAGCCCTGCTGGCCCTGCTGAAACTGCTGATGCTAACCATTTTGACCCTGTTGGCCCTAATGGCCGTTATGACCCTGCTGGCCATTCTGAAATCCTCCCTGACCGTTCCTGAAGCCTCCTGAACGGAACCTCTTTTGATCCCCCTGCTGAGAACCCTGCTTTACCTGTCTCTGCCCCTGAAAAGATTGTGCCCCACCGGCACCATGTCCTCCAGTCCTGCCCTGATGGCTAGATTCTCCCGATCTCTTGCCCTCGGCCATATGAAAGCGGTAATCCTGGCAGTGTAATAAAGCAGCGTTAACCACATCAGAATAAGTGGCCAACGAAAGGTTCCCTAATAGATGCTGACGGATCCTCCATGTCAACCCGTCGGTAAATTTCTCAATCTTCTTCTTCTCTGTTGGTATCTCATCAGGGACGATATTCAACAGATTAGTAAACTCGGCCTCATACTCGGCCACGGTTTTGCCCTCCTGCCTCAGACTCATCAATCTCCTCCTCATTTCCGTATGAACAGCTGACGGAAAGTACTTGCTGTCGAACCGCACCCAGAAATCATGAATAGTGAGAGTATCCCTCTCCTCTACAGTGGTAATAGACTCCCACCACTGCAATGCAGACCCAACTAGCTTGAAAGTAGCTAGTACCTGCTTCTGAACATCCGTTCACTCATACATCCTTAAGTGCCGCTGTATATCCTTCCTCCATTGGCTCGAGACTACCACATCTGAGCTACCTGCAAACTCTGGTGGATGCGCTTTCTGAAAAGCGTCACATACACGTTCCCAAGCAGACAGGAATGCATTAGTCTATACTGGCGTGGCAACCGGCGCCTGAGGCGGTGCCTGCTGAACTACTGCAATGGCGGCATTTACCGCTTGGGCTACGATAGCTGCAACCTCAGCGGCGTTCATCATGCCCTGGACCGGTGCGGGCTGTGGTTCTGGCGCCGCATTCCTGGGAACTCGTGGTGCACGTCGTGGAGGCATTATGAAATAAGAATAAAGTTTATAAGTTCGCAGTTATAAACTTTAAAATAGCTGAAGAACGTAGCATAAACAAAAGAATACAACAGTCCTAAAATATAGGGCTCTATATCAAAGAAAGCTCAGCGGAAACATAATAAGCCGTTCAGATCCTAATGGACACTAGAACTTGATGCTCTGATACCACCTGTGACACCCCGACTAATTAAATACCGGGTAGCTACTCCTTTATTAAATTAAATCAAAATGCCAAGTTGGCTCAGTTAATAGCATCACTGTCGAAAACATTTTATTATAATTACTAACCACCTAGTATTTAAAAAGTAAGTTGCCAAATTTTAATTTAAAGACTGATTAACATGCAACAAGTGTAAAGAAGAATAATAACACCATTCACCATAGTAAAGTAAATAGAATGACCGTAACATGATATAAATAAATCTGGAGGTAAAACTCCTCATAACATAATCCCATAACTGAAGTAAATAATGAAATACCGAGTACTGAATGAATACATGCCAAAGCCCGAAACTGAAATGGAAAAGTATCTAATAGAACTTGGGCAACATGCCCTACAACTGAGGAATACTGAATAAGGAATCCAAATGATATAAGCGTCTAAAAGAAAATCCCTGTAGCTTCCATAAGCAGCTACAGCTCGTCATCAGAATGAGAATCCTATGCATGGTGACCTTGTGGCTGGGCACCTAAAATGGTTTTACAAAAAAAAATAGATTTGAAAGCAAATGGGTCAGAGCCCGAATGTGGAGATATTTTAAAAACCTGCAAGTGCTTTAAAAACATTTAAAACAGTATATGCAAAATACATGTTAGGACGTGCTCTCACATGAGATACTCACCTCTCTTCTACTGTGCACTCCTAACGTTCCTGTACCCATTCACGTGTTAACTCATAACTATCTAAGAGTTTCTACACTACTACTTGGTTCACGTTTAATTTCCAACCTTAATAATTAAATAGAGAGTTCTACTTTAATTCCCGGATTCACAATTATTAACAAAACCATTTATTGATAAAAGTCCCCTTTTTCTTTTCAAAACATTACCATAACTATACTCACAATTTAACATAGTAAATTCCTTCCCAATTAACCGTATATTAACGCATCATAAATATACAATACAAGCACCCAAAGGCTAACCTGCGGTGCATACATACTCTGCTATCCATCCCGGTACATCACGTACATAAGGATTACGCATTCCAAATCTCTCGGGAATCGTTCAGATAACAACATCACAAATAGTGGAGGCGAACACAGTCACCATCACATGGGTCACGAACATACCTACGCTCCCATGATCAGCAGACTTATTAATATCACAATAAGTCCTTCTATGACCTATGTTCATCGAGGTAACCAATCTAAATCCGGGCAACACAAGGATAAGAAGGCCCTAAGCGAACGTAAACCTCCCGTGATAGCAAGTATGGTAGGTATGTTATACACAAAAATTACATACTAAGCATTCACACATCTTAGATATCTCAATATTAATAAGGGTATACTCTACATCATTATACCATTATTCCAAATTCATATATTTCAAGTATCTCGATAATATATAATTTAAATAGTCGACACGTCTCACGTCGTAATTTCTTAAACTTGGCACCTATCTCGAATAGACTATTAAGTTCCCATAATTCCCACATATACATCTTCAAACCTAAGGTCTTTACTTCTGCCCCAAACCTTATTTCATCAAATTATTCGAATTTGTACTATTAACCCAAAGATTATCTCACATAACGAATTTCATTAATTTAGAATAATTCCTCAAATTAAATTCCAATTAGAGTCCAATTTCATAATCATGCCTACTGGTCTTCCTTAAAATTTAGGGTAATCACAATGTCTCCAATAATATTGTCCAAGGGTTATCATCATTAAAATTCAATTAAGGGAAACTTTATTCATTCTGGGAAGGTCGATCGATCGACCTTTACCTTCGATCGATCGATGGTGGTCGATCGATCGACTGATGAATGTCGATCGATCGATCGCACCAGGTCTGTTTCGGCCTGCTTCGTTTTGCAGTTACAGTTTCGACCCAAAACTCCATTTTTAAGCATGAAACTCCAAGATAAGGTTACTATAACATGATACTAACATCCTACAACGGTTTTAACATTCTAAGTCTCATAATTCATCATTTAAAAGCTTAGTTTAGATCAAAACTACATCAAAATAATTTCCAGAATTCTTCCATTCAAGGTTATCATCAAACTTCTTCTAATTCCACTTTTAGATCATCAAGGTTCGGTTTATAATATATAAATTCGTCCAGAATATACTACATGCAATTCCTACATAAATCATGGCATTTAACTTTTCAATTCATGGGTCTAATTTATCTCCAAAAATCAATTTCGAAAATTCCTAAACATGGGAACATATCTTGAATCAAAATAATTTAAATCACTTGCCTTAATTTATCTCAGAATTTGGTGTAGAATCTTGAAGTTAGGTTGTCCTCCCTCTGTTTTTCTGCAGAATTCTCTTCCCTCTCTCTCTCTCTCAAGCTCTTCTCAAGGTTTCCCTCTCTCTCTCTCTCAAGCTTTTTCCAAGGTTGAAGATAATGGAGTATGGAGGTGTGTAATGGTTTTTGGAAGTTGGAATGATATATCAACTTCTCCCGTAGCCCATATTGGCATATAGTGTGGTTAGTGGGTTAAGTGGGTTGAGGAAATAGTCAGATTGTAATCTCTATTTTCGTCACTTTTTAATTCCCAAAAATGCAATTTACTAAAATACCCTTTTTGATGCCGGTATGGCCCACAAATACCCCGGGACCCAAACTAAACTTCCGGCTAGTGTTTTCTGACTATCTCGACCCTTCCGGACGCGTTGGCGCACTCAAAACGACGATACGGTTAATGGAACTAAAATTCACTCTTTAATTTAATAACAAAATACCATGACGTGGCGGTCACACGCGTCAAGCAAAATTCCCAAATTGACGTATTTCAATTACGTGACAATTTCAATATTACCAATAATCATATAATGCCAAGTATACACATTATACTAAAAATACTAACTCACATCTCGTTAATATTTTTATCCGGATTAATTTTCAATTAATAAACATTTAATTCAATTAATCCCCAAAAATAAATATCATAGAAAATACGGGGTATTACAAAAACATGTGAAAAACAAGTATAATAACAACACATCTTCCTCTCGTATTTGAATGGATTTTAGGTTATTAGTTACCCAACCCAACAACCTATAATGACATGCGGTTCAAATCCTAAACCCACATGGAACCCATAATGTAAGTGTGAATAGAACCCCAATTTAAAAATCTTACCAATAAAAAGTAATTCAATTTCCTTTTAAAGAGATGCGGAAGCGATATGGTTCACAAAAACAAGTACACACCAAATTTTAATTTCTTTCAAATTAGAATTGAATCAAGTGAAATAAGATTAAACCCACACATATTTTAATTTCACTTAAACCAAATTGATTTAATTCAAGTCCTAGAAATTTGCCTAACAATATTAATTCATTTTTGCAAATTAAGCCAAACCAAATTTTATCAAATTAAAGTAAATGACTTGAACTAAATTAATTAAACATTACCCAAATTAATTTTAGCACCAACTAAAGTATGAGTAGTGATTTAAACCCATTTTATCTTTTTACCTAAGCATGCATCTAAGGTGAATTTTACAAAAGATAAAATAAACAAATAAATCACTACCCCACGATGTACGAGGAAAAACCCACAACGGGAAAACACCTCGGATGGCCCTAGCCTTAAGTCCACTAAGTACGAAATTTACAATTACAAGGAACATGACTTACAATACTCGACTCGACTCCTTCAATCCCCGACGCGTCTTCTTGTAACTACCTCTGCCTAGCCGATAATCCCGAACTCCATCGGAACCTTAGAATCCACTAATGAGGCTTTAGGAACAACGATCAACCACACATGGTGCCTTTCACCATGTGAGAATGCCGCAGCCAAACACGAGACTTCTTATTTGAGGGATGTAGAAGTAAACCCAAACGAACTCTTCAACTCGGTAGAGTAAACCCGGTGCCAAACATTCCAAGCTAGATATTTATATGGAAACTTGGAATAAACAAACTATGGGTGAAAAATAAAAGTGTTTTTGAATAATGTTCTTGAACTACAAACACTTAAACTTGAACTTTTTCCTTTTGAAATTGAAACTCTCTAAAACTCTCTCTAGGAGATGGAGGATAGTGAAAAAGTTGGTTCCCGCACTAGATAAGCCTGTCAAAAGTTAGTGGGGAAAAAGTAGTGGGATAGAGGTGAAAAACTGCCAATTAAATTTCCTGTCGGAAATCTCGTTCGAACGACCCTTTTAACAATGTTCCAGTGGCCTGATGGGAAATCTCGTTGCCAAACTCGTTCGAATGACATTCTCGTTTGAACAAAACAACTCGTTTGAACGAAATTATCGAACGAAGTTCCAGTGGCAAGTCGTTTGCAAACCTCGTTCGAACAAAATTCTCGTTCGAACGACAATTTCGAACAAAAATCCAAAAAAGCTTAAAAATACAATTTTAGCCCGGAAACTTTATTTTAAAGTTTTAATGAAACCTTCTGAAAATAAACCTCAGTTTGAAATAAGAGTACACCCAATAAAACTTGTTCCAAACTCCTATATAAATATGTAATGCGTTCATACCCTAGGAGTAAATGGAACACATATTGTTGACGTAGAAATGAGGCACAACAAACTCGGCATTTGATGAAGCTTTAATCTTGGCCGCTACGACTTCAACTAACACGTCATAGGCTTGAATGGATAAACATGAACACTATCCTATGACTCAAATGTTTTTGTCCGGAATTGAGCCAAAACTACATTAAGACTCAATCGGAGAATTGTGTCCTTACAAATCTCCCCCTTTGGCTATTCCGGGACAAAAACCAAACAAAAATCCTAAAGGGCTATCAAGCTATACTGGACTTAAAAAATATCCCACCCAAAATAAAATTATATAGCTTGACTCAAACAACCCAAGGATCAATATCTTTGCTAATGATGAAATTTGCCACTTAGAAGAATTCCTGCACACTTAAGCAAACTATCAAACGCATAGGGAATATCAAAATATTAAATGCAATTAAAATAATTACTCCCCCTAAATTAATTCTCCCCTTTATCAACTATGATCTACCTAATAAGGACGCGACTCCCCCTAAGTTAAATCACCCAAACTAAGATACAATTATAATAGGATTAGATACCATTTCTCCCCCTATCATTCTCCCCCTTTTTATTCAGGAATAAACAAAGGATACAACTAATTTAAACATGAAGCTTAGAGTGATAAGAGCATGAAAGCATATGGGCGACAAAATCATACATAATCCAACAAATAATACTGGATACCAATGAAGATGCAACAAAATGATACCAATATGATACATAAAGTATTAAGTATGTGATATCAACAAAGAATGCAACAAGATAGATACCAGTCATGAAGTAGAAGCATAGATGGACTAGAAAGCAAGGCAAAGACAAAATAAATATCATATATATATACATACTCTAAATATACCAATAATGCACACGCATATATATATAAAAACACAAATGACACAAAATACAGTAAGTTTTTCACACTTGTATGGAAAAAATGTGTCATATGGAAACAACAGTGTAGGGTTGTGAACTAGTAACAATTAAATTTAGACCCAAACACTTAAAAACAAGTTCACTGAGTTCTCATTTGATTACAAACTTTATCGCATTTGAATATAGCCTCATGTGGCAATAAAGATTGAACTCAATGAACAAACATACACAATGCATACAAGCCTAGAGTTTCGACGATTCTACAAACCAATAGAGTCATGACAATGAAAGGACAACTAGGATATACGTACATTGTGCAAATCGTTGATATACCATCCAATCTCCCTCAATAAGCATATATTATTTTTGAATGAATATATCAAATAAAATTAGGCCTTGCCAATTATTTTTCTTTTTAATGCCATATTTTATTTTAAGGCCTTTGGACCACGTATTTCTTTTAGGTCCATTCCAAATGGTGGATTACTTTTCGCAAAGGATAATAATTCCTTTTGGAGCCCTTCCCCGTGAACATTTATATATATCATTTTTATATCTCACACAAATCTCACGTGCAACGGATTTTGACATGCACTAGTCCTCCTAGGTCACAAATATGTAGATGACAAAATTGGAAGGAAAACAACTCACAAAGCTCAAATATAACATGTAATGATTAAATTTCAAAAGAGCTCATGCATGTGTGAATTGAGGCATGTAAAAATAGAATCCATTTAAGCAACACAAAATCCAACTACTCCATGTAAGCATGGTAAAGAACATTTTAAGGATTGACAATCTTAACCAAAAGTTCTAGCCATATGAGAGCGATAAAGAAGGGGTTCTAACACAAGTATACGCCACATAAAGTGTGTTAAACTAAAATACACACAGAATAAAATTCTTTTTGAGTTTTTGAACTTTTTAAAAAAAATATTTACTCAATAGACACACAAAAATCATTTGAATTTTTCATAACTCCTAAATTACTAACAAGGTAAAACACAAATGATAAATAAAAATCTTTTTGTATTTTATATTTAATGCAAATTAAAATAAAATATAATACGAAAGATAAACAAAAACCATAATTCTAGCATGTGATTAAGCATGGAGCATAGACTAGAAAATAATTAAACAAGCATACATTTAGCATGATAATATAGCATTATTTACATAAGCTAAAGTATGCAAACAACTAACACATTCAACCATTAGATTTAGCAAGTGAGGAAGCATGTGAAAGTAAATGAGAATCACAAATCCTATTTTGTAAAGCTACCAAGTCGGATCTCCTAACCCAAACAAGTGATTAATGACGATCTCGGGGTGTAGGAATCTTGGCTACCTCAATTGCCTTAAGTTGGGATTTTCTAGGACCTCATTTAAGATCAAAACAAAATTTCTTAAGATGACCTTTTTGACCACAATGTGAGCACCTAAAGACTCGGTGAAAAGACTTTCCCGACGAATGATCTATAACTTTGTTCCTAGAGGATTCTCCTAAAACATTGGTTTTGGATTTATGAGTTAATTCATTACAAGTATCGAAGCCTAAACCACAAGTGTCATTTTTAATTTGGACCGTTCCTAATATTTTATCTAATTTCTCCGAACGACACTCCAAATCAAATTTGACTTTACTAGAGTCTTTTAATTTATTTTCTAATTCTAAAATGTTATACTATAATAAAATATTTTTCTCTTCAAACATGAGAAGCTCCTTTTTCATTGACTCCATTAAACCTCTAAGGCTATCTCTCTCTCCTTCTATATATTCAAGCTTCTCTCGAAGAGTCCTCTCACGTGTCATTAGGTCTTCAACCAACACACTATCATCAACTACCTTGAAAATGTAATAACCCTCGCTTATGAGAGCCTATTTTATATTTACTTGCTATGTGAGGTAATCAAATATAAAATGTTGATTTATGGAGTAAGTATTAATTTAAGGAAGAAAAGTTAATATTTACTGACTTATTGTATATTTACTGTATGAGCATGTAAATATCCTCATGATGAGCTTTATTATGTCATAAGAATTTAAAATGACCCTATGACTTAAAATGGAACCGGAACTTAAAATGAGTTATAAAATATCCAAATGATAATTTGGAAGCCACAGTTGATTTCGGAACGTGCGAGATAGTCAATTATGTGCCATATTGTATTTTGAGGTTTTTGGCACTTTTGACTGATTATACCTTAAATATGCAGTTGCGTGTTATTTTATCGCGGTATTGATCATTTAAGTTGGGATTATTGACTAATGGCACGACTTAGTCTTACTAAGTCTTCTATTTTCCCTAATTTCATTCCTAAACCTAGAGAGAACTAGAGAGAGGAAAAGAAAGAGTGGAGAAAAGAGAAGAGATAGAAGATTGAGGAGGAATTCTTGCTTCTACACAAGGAAAATCTGCATTTGCATGATTGAGTCAAGTTTTCTAATTGCTATATGTGGTTTAAGATAAATGATTGGTTGTGATAATGATGTATTGATCATGGTTTAATTTGTTTAGGGTTTTTGTGTATTTGTGGGTCTTAAATCATTAAAGAATGATTTGGATGATTATTGATGGTTGTAGTAGTAGTTGGTAGCATTTATGGTGTATTGGTGAAACAAATGAGTTTGGTTTGAAAGGTTTTGAGTTGAGGGAAAAATTGGAGTCCAAGACTCCATAGCCATTCTTAGCAAAATCGCAGGACCGAATCGATTCGGCCCTTGGGGAGAATCGATTCGCTTAGGTCCAGTTTCCAGGTCTGCCTGGACCGAATCAATTCGGCTTGGCCGAATCGATTCGGCAGTTTACAGAAAGTCAGTTTTCCTTGTCCGAATTGATTCGCTTTTTGGGCGAATCGATTCGTTTTCCTGCTGTTTTGAGTTATTTTTGAAATTCAATTCTAACTCATTCTCTTTAGGGTTTAGGCCTAGGAACCTTCTTGTATGAAGTAAACTTAGAGTTCTAGAGTTCTAGATGAGTTAGTTTACTACCCTAGATTAGGATTGGGTTATATGGGAATTATTCTGACGGCGTGCGAAGTGATGTTCAGGCATTACTTTCTTTCTTTAATTAGTAGGAGTCTAGGAGATTATTAAGTTGTGTTTGGAGGCTTTAGAAGTTAATGTGATGTATGAGGGTTTATTATAAAGCCCAAAAAGGAGACTTGGGAAAATAACTTTGGAGTTTGAATATTCTTCGAGGTTACTATAATGATGTGAGGCATGTATAGTTCCGGATAACCATAACGCATTTGATAAAATGTAAAAGGATAAAGTAAATGATAATTTACTAAATCATGCAATGGAAATTAATGAAATGGTTTAAACACACCTCTCTAAATACCATCTTAAGGGAAGTTCGTGCGTAAGATGAAGCCCCCTGGCTAATGAATGCAGGGTGGATATAGTCCTAGGCCATATGATCGCTTGTTTTATATTTTTCTGCGATGGGTAGGAGATTTCGGGTGTGGTCTTGACTATCCCGCAGGAATATGGCCGCTTCTCAACGTTTCAATAGGATCCCGGGTTGTCTTATAATAGGCCCTGGAAGATGATGGTCATTTAGGGGCGCGCATAGTGGTGAAACCCGGACGGGCGGTCTTAGAATCGTTATATATATACTTATAACTATTCTAATCATCAAGTTGGACTTGATGGATATTAATGCCATAAAGAGTATAAAGCAATGCCATAAAGAGCATAATACATGACACAAAGAGCATACAATTGAGATACATGCCACAAAGAGCACATGATATAACTTGTATTCCTGATAAGGAATGGGAAGATGAAAAATGAAAACGGTGAAAGATGAAAAAGGCTTATGATTGTTCTTATTTTCCTATATAATTGAATTTCACTTTATAATCATTCAATTGTCTTGAATCATTATAGGATGTTATCATGCTAGAATGTCATCTTTATCATTCATGATTACCTATTCATTATTGTCATGCTATTTATTTATCTGGTGATCAGATAAAATCAGGCCCTGACCCGTTCTTCTTTCTTATTGTGCACACACACACACACACACACACACACACACACACACACACACACACACACACACACACACATATATATATATATATATATATATATATATATATATATATATATATATATATATATATATATATATATATATATATATTGTAACCGCTCAGGTGCTCCACCGCAAGGACGCCCGTAATGACTTCCCCATTCCAAGGTCTTTTGAGGAGTCGTGACATTTTGCGGGTATCACGGGATATTTTGTGTAGATGCCTTCATTGCTGTTTTCTAGTTATGTTCGGGTCTTTATTCGGGCGTGTGGCCCAACTTTTGTAAATGTATAATGAATGCAATATGTAATTTATTAAACTTGTTGTACATTGTATGAAATTCTGTTGACCGATATTTCATTTGGTCCTTTTATTATACACTTGCTGTTAATGCATATTGTTTTTGGGGTTTCCACTTTATTTTTCATTTATGGGTTGTTAAAAATGCTTTCTTTAAATTACAAAACAAAATTTTTGACAACCCGTTTTCTGAAATATTGAGTGATTGTCCCGTATACTCTTTATGTTGTTACGATGCTGAGAATGATTCCATCCATGAGTCCTGTATTATTAGAGTATCAGGCTGGCCACCCCTTATCTCGGATACCGGATTGTCATAGAAAAGCACTCTTAAAGTCACTTCTAACTTCAAATTAGCTCTTTTTTAATTTAATAGATTCTTTATAAAGTTCTTGAAAAGCATTTTGAAGTTCACTCTCATTAACCTCTTCTTCATTTTCACTCTCTCTTCCTTTTTCACTCTCACTACCATAAAAAATAAGGGAATCATAAAATTTGACCTTGGAAGTGTCATGTGTTTGAATATCTTCATGGGAAGATTCATTATCGGTGATCACATGACTAGACATAAAAGCCACAAAGTTGGGCTTGGTGGGGGGAATCGGGTCCTTTTTCCTTATCACTATCACTAAGGGTAGCATTATATGAAATCGGTTGCTCACCCTCTCTCCTTAGTTTAGTGGGGCACTCAAAAGCCCTATGGCCATAACCCTTACAACCAAAACACCAATTTGACTTGTCCCTATTTAAATTTTCTTTAGGAGTTTTAGGGATCTTTTCGTCTTTGTCATGCTTAGAAATTTCAAATTTCTTAAAATCATTTTTAAATTTATCTTTGTTAAATTTAAGAAATTTTCAAAATTTCCTAGCAAACAAGGTCATATCTTTCGAGTCACTCTTACTTTCACTCTTTACTACTTGTTTTTCGTCTTTTTGGGCTTTCAAAGCAACGTCCTTATCAGTTTTCTTTTCAGTCTTAGAGGGAAACATGTCTAGTTCATAGGTTTGTAAATCACTTACGAGCTCTTCTAATTTCGTAGAGGCTAAAGTGGGTAAAGAATTTAGCACAGTCACCTTAGGAATAAATCTCTTGGGTAGGGACCTTAAAATTTTCTTTACTACTCGGTTGTCGGGTATTTTCTCTCCCAAATTAAAAGATGAATTAACTATATCGAAAAGTCTAGCATAAAATTCATCAAAAGTTTCTTTTTCGTTTATTTTGATGGTTTCAAATTGAGTGGTGAAGTTTTGGAGTTTAGAAGATTTCACGGCACTAGTTCCTTCATGAGTGAGTTGTAAAACATCCCAAGCTTCTTTATTAGTTTCACACGTCATAATGCATCGGAAGTCATCTGGTGTGACCGCGCTAAACAAGGCATTTAAACCTCGGGAATTAAAATTAGATAGCTTAATTTCATTCTCACTCATTCTATCAGCGGGTTTGGTAACACGCTCATTATCTACTAAATGTGTAGGTGGGGACCACCCATTAATGACAGACAACCAAACTCTCTCGTCGATAGATTTTAGTGTCGATTTCATCCGCACTTTCCAATACTCGTAATTAGAACCATCGAAAATAGGAAATTTTGAAAATGGGGAAAATTCCATTTTAGCCAAAAATATTTAAATTGCTCTTAACGAAGTAACTTATCGTTTTGGCTCTGATACCAATTTGTAAGTGTGAATAGAAACCCAATTTTAAAATCTTACCAATAAAAAGTAATTCAATTTCCTTTTAAAGAGATTCGGAAGCGATATGGTTCACAAAAACAAGTACACACCAAATTTTAATTTCTTTCAAATTAGAATTGAATCAAGTGAAATAAGATTAAACCCCCACACATTTTAATTTCACTTAAATAAAATTGATTTAACTCAAGTCCTAGAAATTTGCCTAACAATATTAATTCATTTTTACAAATTAGGCCAAACCAAATTTTATCAAATTAAAGTAAATGACTTGAACTAAATTAATTAAACATTACCCAAATTAATTTTAGCACCAACTACCGTATGAGTAGTGATTTAAAAGAATTTTATCTTTTTACCTAAGCATGCATCTAAGGTGAATTTTGCAAAAGTTAAAATGAACAAATAAATCACTATGCCGCGATGTATGAGGAAAAACCCACAACGGGAAAAAACCTCAGACGACCCAGCCTTAAGTTCACTAAGTACGAAATTTATAATTAAAAGCAAGATGACTTACAACACTCGACTCGACTCCTTCAATCCCTGATGCGTCTTCTTGTAACTACCTCTACTTAGCCGATAATCCTGAACTCCACCGGAACCTTGGAATCCACCAATGAGGCTTAAGGAACAACCGTCAACCACACATGGTGCCTTTCACCATGTGAGAATGTCGCAGCCAAACACGAGACTTCTTCTTTGAGGGATGTAAAAGTAAACCCAAATGAGGGTAGAGTATACTCTTTGAGGGTAGAGTATACCCGGTGCCAAAAACTCCAAGCTAGATATTTATATGGAAACTTGGAATAAACAAACTATGGGTGAAGAACAAAAGTTTTTTTGAATAATGTTCTTGAACTACAAACACTTAAACTAGAACTTTTTACGTTTGAAATTAAAACTCTCTCTAGGATATGGAGGATAGTGAAAAAGTTACTTTGAAAAAGTTGATTCCCGCACTAGATAAGTCTGTCAAAAGTTAGTGGGGAAAAAGTAGTGGGATAGAGGTGAAAAACTGCCCAAAACTACCAATTAAATTTCTCGTCGGAAATGTCGTTCTGCCAATTAAATTTCCCGTCGGAAATCTCGTTCGAATGAGATTTTCGTTCGAACGAAGTCTCGTTCGAACGACCCTTCTAACGAAGTTTTGTGGCCTGATGGGAAATCTCGTTGCCAAACTCGTTTGAACGACATTCTCATTTGAACAAAACAACTCGTTCGAACGATAATATCGAACGAAGTTCCAGTGGCAAGTTGTTGGCAAACCTCGTTCGAAAAAAATTCTCGTTCGAATGAATAACTCGTTTGAACGACAATTTCGAACGAAAATCCAAAAAGCTTAAAAATACAATTTTAGCTCAGAAACTTTATTTTAAAGTTTTAATGAAACCTTCTAAAAATAGACCTCAGTTTGAAATAAGAGTACACCCAATAAAACTTGTTCCAAGCTCCTATATAAATATATAATGCATTCATACCCTTGGAGTAAATGGAACACATGTTGTTGACGTAGAAACGAGGCACAACAAACTCGGCATTTGATGAAGCTTTAATCTTGGTCGCTACGACTTCAATTAACACGTCATAGGATTGAATGGATAAACATGAACACTATCCTATGACTCAAACATTTTTGTCCGGAATTGATCCAAAACTACATTAAGACTCAATCGGAGAATTGTGTCCTTACACATATGAATAAAGTTTATTTCTTAATTCTTTATTCTTTAATATCACTGTATTAGGTTAATCTCTTACATTATGAATCATGTATTGTACGGTGGTTTCAAACCTAAAGTACTTTCCGTAAAATAATCAAGGTACTACTAACAGTCTTATTTCTAAAGTCTATCAATCCAGGTTATCTCATGTCGCAATATAATATGCACCTCTACTATATAGAATATAAGAATCCACAGTCATAAACATGTAACTATGTATCCCAACTATAAATCATATGCATCTCTAGTATAACACAATAACTGGCACAACCATCTCTAGTACCACAACACATAATCACATATAGTAGGAGTAAGACAATCTCTACGTCTAATATCCACACATAGGTACAATCCCCAACATTTACAAGTAAATGGACTACTCGCAGGCATACATATAACGAAAGCCTATCCCTATTGCCTTTGGGGATCTCTTGCGCATATTAGGCATAGTGATAAGCAATCTCACCCATATAACCTCAAAGAATCAACAAGATATAATCACTACGCTTTCCTGACAACTACCTAGACTACCGTACCCAAGAATATACGATGACCATCAGTCGTAAATCCAATGATTATAAGTTGGCAACCCGCTATATTCTCCTTTGCGACACACTACACCAAAATGGTCAAATTGGCACCCTTTAACCGGCCAGCCTTGTCACGGTCACTGATCGTGACAAAAAAATATGCATTTTTTATCACGGTCAATGACCGTGATAAGGCCGCGACAAAATCCTATCACGGTCATTAACCGTTACATGTCCGTGGCAAGTACAGTTATCACGGACGTGTCACGGTCAATGACCATGACAAACCTTGTAAACTTGTCACGGTGAAAGACTGTGACATGTTTGTGACAATTATGTCAGTAAAAAAACCCTCCCTCTTCTTTTTTCCCATCGATTTCTATTCCCTCCATTTCTCTCTCTCTCTCTCTAAGAGATTGCTCTCTCTCTCTCTCTCTCTACGATTTTGGTACGTTTTCTCTCTATTTTTCCTCCACTTATGTATACGTGTGTGTATATGTGCGTGTGTGTATATATGTGTGTGTAAATGTGCATGTGTGTGTGTGGTGTATATATGCATTGGGGGGGGGGGGGGGGAGGGGGCAGGGCTGGGGGAGGGGAGGGGATGTATATGTGCGTGTGTGTGTGTGTGTGTGTGTGTGTGTGTGTGTGTGTGTATGTATGTGCATGTGTGTGTATATGTGTGTGTGTGTATGTATATATATATATGTGTGTGTGTGTGTGTGTGCATGTGTGCATGTGTGGTGGGCAGGGCTGGGGGTGGGGGTGGGCAGGGGGGTATGGGTGTGTGTGTATATGTGCGTTTGTGTATGTTTTTTTAATTAAATTTTTATTGATTTATTAGATATTTCCCCTCATATTATAGTGCCCCTTGTAGAAGAATTGATTGATTAAATATTGATTGGTTGTTAATTTTTTTTGTAAATTAATAATTAGTGCCCCTTTCATATGCAAGTAGGAATGCCCCTCATTGTAAATTAGTAAAGTAATAATTGTATACTTTAATTGTTAGTTTAATTGATGAAAAGAATTAATTGAGTAGATGAATTAGAAGGAGTACGGGATACACATTTGTTGTTGCCATTGCGGTTGGATTATAGTGGATCGATGTTCAGTTGGTTAATTTTAAAAGCTGCATGACCACTGGATTATTGTCCATATGGGGGTGGAATTTTTCAACTTTTTTGAAAATTACTTTGTATAACGAACAATATATATATAGTATGATAATTAATCGATTCATACTTGAAATTACATTGTAACAAAAAAAATACTTGAAATTACATATAGTGCGCATAGATACTAGCCTTCTAGTTCTTATGCGTACGCATTCAATAGCCCTTAGACCCGTTCGAGAGTCATTACCCCTATAATGAGATCTCTCGAATTGTCCCGTATGGACTGTTTAGGACTGTATAATTTCTATATAATAATATTCTTAGTGGCTTAAAGTTGTTACTTTTGGAGGAAGTTCTGCAGTCGAATCCTAATGTTCTCTGGGTACATACTAGATTGACAAGTGTGACTGTTATTTCAATTGATCAATTGAAATAACACTCACACTTGCCAATCTATGTCGTGTACTTAGAGAACTACGAGGATATGCTGTCGAATTTTTCTCAAATCGTAACAATGTGCATGAGCTGTTAGCCAAGCATTTTACTCGAAGTATATCAACAATGATGAGCCGTTTGTTTATGAATTTCAAAAGGTCAACCAAGTGTTTTACTTGTAGTATATCAACAACGAGCCGTGGTCAATTGTCCTATATGCGCCAAAGCGTCTAAATAGTAGTGTGGATGACTTAGCTGCTCCTACCGAATATCAATCCATTTTTTATGATAACCCGAATTTCAAACAATTTTTCAATTTGTAATAAATATTCCAATTTGTACTTTATCAATCCATTTTTAATGTTTTTAATTGATTTGCACTTTATCAGTTTCACTCTTGTGTAGTGTGCGTATGTGGGAAGTAGGGGTGGGGTGGGGATGTTTTGAATTTTTAGTAATTGTACATATTATGAGTTAGATGCTGTTATTTTGGAATTCATAACTGAGGTGTTAAAGAATAATAATTCATTAGGATTTGTAGTAATTGTACATATTTCCATGTCTTCTTCTAATTCATTTTGATTTGTACTAATAACAACATTTGTTTACAGAAAATGTCTCCTATAGGTATTAAGGCGAGGATGATGATGCTGATTATGATGATATCGTCTGGACTCGGTGGTAGCGAAGGCAACGAGGGCTCCTCTTCCCCTAGGCTCCCCAAATATGAAAAATTGGGGATGGCCATCGATAACAAGACGAGGCTATTAGCCAGATCTCTCGAGCTGGTAAAGACGATCATCGGCACGGGGTACACTAGTTGGAGGGAGGTGCCAAATGAGCTCAAGTTAGCTATTTGGGAGGCACTACAGGTAATGTATTTAAATGAATATTTCAATTTTAATTTTGATTTCGATTTCATTGTATATTTATATTTATTCGCAACTAATATTGTATTTCTTGGAAAATAATAATTCAGCCTATATCCAAAGCTACACGATTTCGTCTTGGAGTAGTTGAGGGAGCAACACAAGACATGGAAGAAAAATATGTGGACCTGGTACTTTGGGAAGACCCGAGAGTCCGTTATTCGAATGCGTGAGTCCGTCCCGTCGAAGGAGCCGATCTCATTGGCACAATAGCAAAAGTTCATTGACAATGAGATCAGGGAGCGACAATTGGTATCTCGCCAATCGGGGAGGGAAAATCGGGCGAAAAAGACAGGCGTGCACTACACCGGCTAAACGTCTTACGCTGAAGTGGAGCATAGGATGATGGTAAGCTTTAATTTTTCTATAATTACAGAAATATATTTGTGGGTACCCGAAATTTAGAACCATGGACCTGGACGAGTAGCCCAGTCCTAGAAGCCCAAAGTCCGGACCCCTCATCTCTTATATTGATCCGGTCTCCCCCACGTTTCCACAAATTGGAAGTTATACGGGAGATGGAAAATGTGGAGAAACCCATCACCTCCACTTACCTACATGTACATGTATATATTAAACCCTAGGTCCGGGGCAAAAGGACAAGTTGTATTCTCTGTAATCACTCTCCGGAGTATATAGAAATAATATCGACTGCACCACCATGGACGTAGGCACATCCTTGCTGAACCACGTACATCCTTTGTTGTGTGATTGGCATCTTATATTCCTTGTTCTTTCTTGATAATTGCTTCTCTCATATTTATTTGTGTTGCATAATAATTGCCTCCACAATTGGCACCGTCTGTGGGAAGCGTTCATCTTTCCCTGAGAAGAGCCCATGTCAAGAAAGGAGTTTAAGATGTCTGGCCACAGCAGCAATGCTCCCCAAGCAGGAGATATTCAAGAGCCACCTGCCCCTCGCAGGATTAGGTCTGAAGTTCGACGTTCAGACCAGAGAGCTCGCCTGGAATGACCAGCCTCAGAAGAAAGTCAGGGACCAGCGAGGTCCACGCAGATATCCAGGTTGATTGATGCGTACGAGGCAAGGCTCCACGAGCAGAGGGAGTCTTCTCGCATATATGAGACTGAGAATGCTCGCTTGAAAAGAAGACTGGAAAGACTGGAGAGGGAGCTTCGTCCTGATAACAGGAGACGCCCATATCGCACTCCTAGCCCTCAGGCGAGTAAATCTCGCAGCCGAGGAAGGAGCCCTAGGCGAGAATCTCAAAGGGATGAAGGAGGCGAGTCAGACGACGACCTCCGCGAACAGCTGCGAAGAGCTCGCCGCTACCAGAGCCCTGCTCGCAGCGACGAAAACATACGAAACATGGTCCGCAGGGAGATGGACCAGCATCCCGCTCACCACGGAACAAGATCAACCAGAGATCTCACGAGGCGAGGTCTCAAAACCCAGATGAAGTCACATTTCATAAAAGAAATCGAAGAGGAGGAAGCTCCCAAGAAATTTTCCATTCCAAGGTTCAAGATTTATGATGAAAAAACTGATCCCATCGATCACGTCAGGCAATACCGACAGGCCATGACCCTCTGGAGTCACCGAGATGCCCTAATGTGCCTCATTTTTCCCTCGAGCCTTCATGATGTAGCACAGAAATGGTTCGAAAGGCTCCCCCATCGGTCGATCAAGAATTTCAAATCCCTAGTCGAAATTTTTACGGCCCGATTCATTACCAGTAGATCCCATCCCAAAAGGATGGATGCTCTACTGACAATGAAGAAAATGCCTCAAGAGACCCTCCGAGAATACGCGAAGAGGTACTAGGAGTTATTCAATGAGATCGAGGACTGCGCGAAGGAAGTGGCAGTGGCCTCCTTCAAAATAGGGCTCCCTAGTTCTTCCCTCCTCTACCAGTCCCTGACGAAGAAGGAAGCAATGACTATTGCCGACCTAATGGACCAAATCGAGAAATACGCAAAGGTGGAAGATGTCACCCGCCTTAATACAGGAGAAAACGATCGAGCTAAGCTCACTACCAAGGTAGGTGAGAAAACTGAGAACCAGAGGAAAGGAGGAAAGGAGGAAAGAACGGAGGGAACCATGACGCGTCAAAAGTATTCCAGGCGGTCAACACCATCTTCAAAGAACTAATTTACAAGATTCTCGCGAAGATCAAAGATGAGCCATTCATCAAGTGGCCCAGGAAAATGGGAGGAGATCCCTCGAAGAGGAACAATACGTTGAGATGCGCTTTTCACAAAGAGGGAGGACACAAGACCGAGCACTGCAAAGCTCTTAAGTCTCACCTCGAAGAGTTGGCCCAGTCCGGGCATTTGAACGACTTTGTGGAAAAAAGGGCAGAGAAAGTGACTGCCAATAGAGAGGTGAGACCCGACAACGTGCTGGATGATGATGCTGGACATGAGTTCGCAGTAATCCACAGAGTATCTGACGTCAAGCAGATACAAGGGAACTCAGTTCGAATGGAAATGAAAAAACTTACAGCGGTAATGCAGGCTTTTCAAATCGATCCAGCAAAGTCACAGTCAAGAAAGCATCGACGAGCACAGGACGCCAATTATAACAAGCATAATGTTTTCACGGATGAAGATTTGATGGGAGTAAGGACCCCACATCATGATGCCCTGGTCATTACACTCAGGATAGCCAACTTTGACATCGACAAGCTTCTCGTCGATCAAGGAAGTTCATCCGAAGTAATGTACCTCGACCTATTCAGGAAATTGAAGTTTAGCGTCGCCGACCTAAAGGAAGATACTGTTCCTTTGGTCGGCTTCACTGGAAAAATGACCATGCCCCTAGGCAAGATAGTGCTGCCAGTTCGTGCTGGGAACGACTCCAAGATGATTGAGTTTTTAGTAGTTGACATCGAATCACCGTACCAGGCCATCCTCGGCAGAGGATGGCTTCATGCAATGAAGGCGGTCTCCTCGACCTACCATCAAAAGCTCAAGTATGTAACCGAGCGAGGAGTAATGGAGATCTACGATGACCAAGTGATGGCGAGGAAGTGCTTCATAGAAGCCATCCGACCAAAGCTAGAGAAGAAGGCCGATCAACCCAGCGAGAAAGTTGAAGAGGGTGTGATACCTTCTAAATAGCAATTAAAGTATGGAAGACCTGGAGTAGAGGAGACCAGGATCCTCACCTCCGAGCGTGTCATCGAGGACCTGGTAGAAGTTATAGCTGAAGTTGGTGACATGAGCATCTCTCACCGACTAAGAACAGAAGGAGTTGACGACATTGCTGAGACACAACGTAGATGTTTTTTCATGGGAACCATACAAGCTGCCTGGCATTGATCCTGATATGGTCTGTCATCAGCTGCACATCGACCCCACATTCAAGCCAGTCACGCAGAAGGCACGGAGAACTGCACCCGATAAGGCTAAAGCGATCGAAAAGGAAGTCGAAAAACTGCTCGATGCAGGATCCATACGGGAAGTGCAATTCCCAAAGTGGTTGTCCAACCCAGTAGTAGTTCCGAAGAATAATGGGAAGTGGAGAGTTTGCATCGACTTCACTGACCTCAACAAAGCATGCCCTAAGGATAGTTTCCCCCTCCCAAAGATAGACCAACTAGTAGATGCCACTGCAGCTCACGAGCGAATGAGTTTCCTGGATGCATACTCAGGATATCACCAGATCCCCTTGTATGCCCCAGACCAGGACAAAACGACGTTCATCACGACAGTTGGGTTATATTGCTACAAGGTCATGCCATTTGGGCTCAAGAATGCGGGGGCAACCTATCAGCGACTGGTCACAAAAATGTTCAAGGATCAAATGGGAGACACAATGGAGGTCTCCATCGATGACATGCTCGTTAGAGCAAGAAGAAGGAAAATCACCTCTCAGACCTGTCAAAGACCTTCGAAATCCTCAGGAAGTACCGAATGAAGCTCAATGCGAGAAAATGTTCCTTCGGTGTCCAATCAGGAAAATTTCTTGGATACCTGGTTAGTAAGAGAGGCATAGAAGCTAATCCAGACCAGATCAATGTAATCAACAGGGTACAACCCCCTCGAACAATCCAGGATGTGCAGAAGCTCACTGGAATGCTCATCGCCTTAAATCGCTTCATCTCCAAATCCTCCGAGAAGTGCAAACCTTTTTTCCAACTTCTAAAGGGGAGTAAACTGATAGAATGGAGCCCAGACTGCTCGTGAGCTTTGGACGAGCTCAAGTCCTACTTAAGCTCTCCACCGCTTCTTGTCATACCACATCGAACGGATTCTTTGTACCTGTACCTCTCGGTATCCAATCACACTGTCAGCTCTGCGTTAATATGCGAGGTTGCAGGAATCCAACACCCCGTTTACTATGCGAGCAAGACCTTATTAGACGCCGAGCAAAGGTACCTGCCATTGGAGAAGCTCACCCTTTCACTGGTAATAGCCTCGAGGAAGCTGAAGCATTATTTCAAAGCCCATACTGTCATCGTCCTTACATCGCATCCCCTTAAGGCTTTCCTAAGGAAAGCGGACTTGTCGGGAAGACTGTCTAAGTGGTCAATCGATCTCGGCCGGTTTGACATCCTATTTCAACCAAGGACAGCTATCAAGGGTCAGATCCTTGCTGATTTCATAGCCGAATTCACGGGCGAGGAACTCTTCGACCAACCTCAACCAACAAAGTAAAAGAATAACCAAGCAACTGAAAGAACCTGAAAACTCTTTGTTGATGGAGCCTCCAACTCAAAGGGGGCAGGGGTAGGCATTGTCCTCATCACTCCAGAAAACACAATCCTCGAAGAAGGAATCAGGCTTGGATTTACAGCCTCCAACAACGAAGCAGAATATGAAGCCCTAATAGCCGGTCTCAAAAAGGCACAAACTCTAGGAGCAAAATGTTTACAAGTGTTCGGTGACTCTCAGCTAGTCTCCAATCAGATAAGTGGAGATTACAATCCAAAGGATGAAAGAATGGAAGCCTACCTCGCCTTAGTAAGAGAATTAATGTCAAGCTTTGAAGAGATCAACATCCAGCAATTTCCCAAGGGGCAAAACAGTCACGCTGATGCCTTAGTAGCCTTGAGTTCGGCAGTTGACTCTGACCTTAAGAGGGCCATCCCCATCGATTTCCTCATTTGTTCGAGCATTAATCGCAACAGCAAGTTACCAAACGCGGAATAAGTACTCCAGGTGGGATCAACCCCCAGCTGGATGGAACCCTTAAGGGACTATTTAAAGGATGGCACGCTCCCAGATGACAAGAAAATTGCCCACCAGATAAGAGTCAAAGCTGCTCGCTTTCACTTATCCACAGGAGGCGACTTGTATAAGAAATCCTTCTCCGGTCCCTACCTTAGATGCGTCCACCGAGGTGATGTCGAGCAAGTGCTACACGAGCTTAATGACGGAATCTGTGGAAGTCATATCGGAGGAAGGTCTCTAGCCTTTCGAGCAATGAAGGAAGGCTATTGGTGGCCATACATGCAAAAGGACTCCGCAGTATATGTTCGCAAATCCCTGAAATGCCAATTTCGCGCTCCTATGGTCCACCAACCCGCCAGCGATCTGAAGTCCCTGTCCAGCCCATGGCCCTTCGCCCAATGGGGAATGGACATCGTGGGACCACTGCCTACCGCCGTCGGCAATCGTAAATACCTGTTGGTTGCGACTGACTACTTCACCAAATGGATCGAGGCTGAATCCCTGGCAAACATCCGAGATGCTGATATGATAAGGTTTATATGGAGAAATATAATCACTCGATTTGGAATCCCCAGAACCATCATCACCGACAATGGAACGCAGTTCGAAAGTGGCCCCTTTCAGAACTTCTGTAACGAACATGGGATCAGACACCACTTCAGCTCTGTAGCCTACCCTCAGAGCAATGGCCAAGCCGAAGCTTCCAACAAAACTGTGATCGACGAATTAAAGAAGCGATTAGAGAGAGCCAAGGGCGCATGGGTAACAAAGCTACCCCATGTTCTATGGGCTTACCGAACCACTCCTCGGCGAGCAACAGGAGAAACCTCATTTTCGCTGACATATGGCATGGAAGCAGTCATCCCATTAGAAGCAGGTTTGCCAACAATGAGATCTAACCTTGTCGACCAAGGCCTGAATGAAGAAGCATTGCTCGCCGAACTCGACCTAGCCGACGAGCGTAGAGAACTGGCCCTGGTGAAGCTAGCGAACTATCAATAACAGCTCGCGAAGCATTACAACAAAAGGGTTATCCCGAGGGCATTCCAAGTTGGGGACTATGTTCTAAGGAATGTCCTAGGCAGCACAGTGAAGTCGTCAGACGGCAAGCTAGGCCCAAATTGGGAAGGACCCTTTAAAGTAACTAAAGACGACCTGCAAGGTGCCTATCATTTGGAAACGATGGAGGGCAGAGAGATAACACGAGCATGGAATGCAGTTAATCTCAAGAAATTCTATTTTTAGATTCTCAACAATTCTATTGTCGAATCTATTTCTTGTATTTGTTATGTGAAAGGACAGTTCATTTCCCTTATTACTAATGAAATCAGTAACAGTTGCATTTTATCACACATCTTTTCCAAATCACAGGCACGATGGTCGATATAGCAGGGGAATACCCCTCTTCAGGTCATCGTCATGAAACACGAGAGACCTCTTAGCATTGTCCCTGGCAATATATATAGCTCTACAGAGGATTCTTAGGCAATGCGACCAGATTTTATACTGGCCATCAAACCTACTCTGGTTGAGCAAAATCCTGATCGGATGAAGACATCCAATACCAGGTGTGTCCTCGCCAATTGCCCTACTTAGGCCTAAGGGAGTGTGACGACACAACCTAAAAGGTAAAATGGGGCATAATGGTATTTTGGTATTATACTGGACTGGGGGGACACTTGCATGGCAAAACAAAAAGGATTATGAAGAAGCAGAAATATAAAAAGATTGGATGAACACGTTTAGTCGGCAATATTTCCCAAAACACGAACTTTTCATTAATCCCTTATATTTACAACAATGATAATACATGTTTAGTCGGCGAAGCTCACCCAAAGCATTTACATTATCAAAGGTACAAAAGAATAACAACTTGCAAAAACTCATGGGGGTGGAAGCCTCCGAGCAAGATAATCAGCCACTCTAGCTCTTCGTCCATCGTCTGGAGAAGGGGCTAGCTCTTCCACAACCTCATTTGCGTCCAACTCCAATAATTGCCGAGGAATAGCATCGATGGGGATCCATCGATCGTCCCTCTTGAATGGGTTGGGCATCAGAGTGGAGGAAGACATCTCGTGACGATACCATAACACCGAGTCCCTCGAGACCTGCATCTCTTTCAAGGCACTTAACCACCCTTTGATGAAAGAAAATTCCTCGAACTCAGATAGTCTTGTTGGAGCATCTAGCCAGCCTTGATCATAACCATCAGCCCACGCTTACCGAGGACCTTTCTTGAATAAGTGCCTCAATCAGGTGACGTCCCTTTGAAGCCCAGAAGCAATTACATATGCTCGCCGAACATCATCGCGGAGCTCTTCCATCTCCTTATCACGCTGTTCTTCTACTTCCCTGCTCCTTCCCCTGGTGCTCCTACTAGCTCGCAGGAGGGGAGGACGAGTTGAACCTCGCGGCATAGGAGGAGTATATTCAGCTCGCGACAACGAGGAGCCTTGCAAAACTGCTGAAACAGTGCTCGACGCATACTCCCTAAGTTGTAAGACTTCCCTCCTTAGGTCTTCATTCTCCTGCTGCAGGCACTCCCTAACTTGGTTGATCTCGGTGGCCTTAAGTAACTTAGCTCTCAGTACATTGACTTCCTCTTGCACTGAGGCACCAATGCCTTCCATCTCCTGGAGCCTGTCCTTCAGCTTAGCCACTAGCTTGGACTGCTCCTTATATTTCTAATTTCTGGACCTAAGAGACTTGCAAAGTTTGATAAAGGCCTGGGGAACTTCAGGGCTCGCATTGGGACCGAGGGTCCTACCTAATTGGGAAGTAGCAGGAATGTAATCATCCACGTCGACTAACTACAAATAAAAGAAAGATAGAGGAGAGAAAGAGATCAGCACAAGCAAAAATGAAGCCTTTTCATTAATAAGGGTCGAGGTTACATCAAATTGAAGAAAAAAATTTTACAGACTAGAAAAAGCAAAAATACAAGAATAGTCCTAAAAGTAGATTAACTAGAAACCTCAGGCTGCCGAGAGGTGGCTGGCTGCTTCCCCTTGTCAGCAGCAGTGGAGGCATCCCCCTCTGTAGGGATGCCCTCAGTCGCCTGGGAAGGACAAACAACGGCAGGAATTGTCTGAGAGGCAAGATCAACACCCTCGATGGCTGGGGCAGGGGCTTCTTCGTCCACAGTTGGCTTCGGACTCGGGTCATGCTCGTCAAACAGAGGAGACTCAGTATCAACACCAGCAGCTAAGAGGGCCTTATTCCAGCCCTTCTTGAAGTTCAGACGGCTGATGTAGCCTATCTGAACCTCGGCGTCTTCGTAAGCAGCAGTCCACCCGGAGTTGTATGAATCCTCCTTGATGGTGGCTACCTGGGAATCTTTACCCTTTAACTGCTCGGTCAGAACCTTATTCTCCTCCATGACATCCAGCTTGCTCGAGCAGACTAGGTCATAGGTCTTCCTCAGCTCGTTCAGCTCCTTAACCACCGCATCCCTCTCTCGATTAGAATTGATGAGGGCCAGATCAGAGGAAGCTCGGGCGAAGTCAGCAATCTTTAAATCAGCCTCCAACTGAGAACCCCTGACTTCCAGAGCGGACTTCTGCTACTCTAGCTCGCCATTCCTTCTCACCAACTCGTCGCGAGAGCGATAGAGCACGGCGAAGTCAGTCACAAACTGCCAGAACTAAAAAAGAGATCAAGAAGGAGAAACAACTAAAACTTGTTAAAGAATCAAAAAATGGATAGGATCTTACCAAGGCTAGCCTCTGGCTAGCTTGTAGGGCCAATTGATCAGACCCCAATGCCCTATGGCGATCTGCAGGGAGAACTGCCCTCTCGAGCAGCGCAGGAGACAGCTGAGGAGAAATGGTAATTGAGGCCCCCTCGGGCAAAGCAGACACCGGGACCAAGGCTTGCCCAGACTTCGTCCTTGACTCCATCTTTCTCCTCTCTTCCTCTTTCTCCTTCTCCATTCTATTCCTCTCCTCCATCCTCTTCTTTTCCTCCACCTTCTTTCTTTCCTCCTCCTTTTTTCTCTCCCTCTCTCTCACCTGCTCTTCCTCTCTCCTCTTCATCTCTTGCTCCTGAGTAGAAGACCGAGAACTAGTAGCCACGACCCCAGAAGTAGACTTTTGTTTCTTTAACCTTTGTACAAGAAGCACGTGATCCTCATCATCATCATCTCTAATCAAGTTCTTCCTTGGAGGCATCTCTTCACCTGAACTACTGGAAGTGCTAGACGATCCTCGAGCTTCAGAATCCTCCTCACAGTCAGAGGAATTGCTACTGCCAAAGCTCCCTTCACCCAAATTACTTGCAGCTCTTGCAGGCTCACTTTTAGAGCTTCTCTCCTCTTCGTCCAACTGGATAGGCTCAGCAGTAGTCTCTTCGAAGGAATCGAACTCTGGTACACTATCCACAGGCCGTGCTATGAAGCTGGAGCCAACGTTCTTATACTCGAGCAATAAGGCAGCAGACCTGGGATGCTCTCCGTCACCCAGAGGCTCCTTAATATTCCAAGCTTTTGCCAACTCTGAGATACGAACCTCGCTGAGAGCAGGATCCAAATTTTTTGACCTCGCTGTGGAAGAAAAAGCAAAGAGGGGTTAGAAAAGTCATAAATCAGCAAAAGTTGAAACAACAATACAATGTCTACCTATATATTCCTCCCCATAAAAAGGAACAGAGAACCTCTCAGACCTCGACCCTTCAAACTGGGGAGGGAACTGCCAATTCCTAACGAGGAAACCCTCTTACCAGTAGTCCTTATGGGAATCAGGTAGGTTTACTGCCAATACCCTATCAGGGCTCCTAGCTTTGAGGTATAAGACACCTGAACTAGTTCGAGAAAAGGAATAACAGAAATAGATCTCGGCAAGTCCTAACCTAGTACCATACAACTGATTTATTCTATGGACGCCATTTACTATTTTCCACACATTGGGCGAGCATTGTGCAGGAATAATATTGAAATAGCCAAAGAAATGCAAAAATAGATCATTAGGGGGAAAAGTAAGTCCCCCCTGGGAAAGCAACAAAACATGGATCCAGTGGGCATCCTCTATATCCCTAACGTTCCTAGGAGGGGAGGCACAACACTCAATATCTATCCACTCAGGGATGTTGTAGAACTTCCTAAATTCAGAGATTGACCTATTTCCAATCTTCGCCATTGAAAAAATCAAGAAAAGCTACAAACCAAAGAGAAAGTGCAAATAAAGGTCACGAGAAACTTACAAAACAGAAGATCGGTTCAAGTGATGAAGAAGCACGAGCTCAAGATGACTAAAAAGTAATGGGAATAGGGATTGAGAGAAGAAGGTACGAGGCACTAGAGTTCTCAGAAGAAAGAAGAGTACTGGAAGGGCTGAAGCGACGGAAGAAAAAGTGGCTATCCCAACAATCCTTCAATTCTAATCATAGCGCACAATAAGCGAAGCGGGTGCCGCCAAATCAGCTTCACAGTTTTCGAAGAATCGAAAATCATCCATAATGGCTGATCATTTAAATCCATTGAACCCATAAACATGGCCCAACAAATTTAGGGGCAATTGTGGGTACCCGAAATTTAGATTCATGGGCCCGGACGAGTAGCCCAGTCCTGGCAGCCCAAAGTTCGGACCCCTCATCTCTTATATTGATCTGGTCTCCCCCACGTTTCCACAAATTGGAAGTTATACGGGAGATGGAAAACGTGGAGAAACCCATCACCTCCACTTACCTACATGTATATATTAAACCCTAGGTCCGGGGCAAAAGGACAAGTTGTATTCTCTGTAATCACTCTCCGGAGTATATAGAAATAATATCGACTGCACCACCGTGGATGTAGGCACATCCTTATTGAACCACGTACATCCTTTATTGTGTGATTGGCATCTTATATTACTTGTTATTTCTTGATAATTGCTTCTCTCGTATTTATTTGTGTTGCATAATCACTGCCTCCACAATATTATTCTGCATTATTTTACTTTGCGGGGCCGATACTAATTTTGCATTATTTTATTTCAGGGGACAGGGAGTGGCCCTGGGGTAGGCCACATAGGCTCGATCCTTATGTGTCTATTGGGACGAAGAAGGGGAAGGATAAGGAGGTGTCCCCGAGCATCGTGACCACGATTGTAAGGAATCCGACAGTTTACTATTTGTTAATTTCTTTATAATTTTTTTATTTACTTATTTAACTAATCATGTGCTTTTTGTCATTTCAGACAAAGCTTAAGGAAGTGCATGAGTCACAGTCTGATGCCGACAAGGCATCTTTGTCCATAGACTCACTTATCCAAGTGCTTGGCGCTGATCGCAAGGGGAGGACAAGGGGGTGAGCTCGCGGGAGGCCAAATCTAGGATCATCGGGTAGGAGACGAGCGACACCGGGTTGGCTCGAATGGTGGACTCGCATGATGTGAAGCTATCCCAATTGGAGGCGACGGTCCAAGATATGTTCTCATTCATCAAGCGTTCATTGGGAAAAAACCATAAGGGGAAAGGGAAGAAGGAGGTGGTGGAGGATGAGGATGTGAACCTCGCTGCTTCATCGCCGATACGTGAGAACTTTGATGATCCAATCCCCTATTTGGCTCCCTTCGACCGACCAATGTTGATAATAGGTTAGCCGAGCGTGTTTATATTGGACATCTTTGATAGCAAGAGGATATGGCGGGGGTCGAGGGACCCGAATACCGTCCAGGGTATGCTAGTTCATGGACGTTAGCTTTAAGACATCGAGTTCAAGGTGCTCGTAACACATATGATACCCGGGAATGAGAACTCCCCATTGTGGTTGTGCGAACAATGCGGCACAATGTATATTGCTGGGTGTATCAATTCGTATATCGTGTGGCCTACTCACCTCCTCAGACCTACCCCAAACATGTAGTGACGTTATTTGAATTGAATTGTTTTAAGTTGTTACATTTGAATTATATTTGGATTATACCATGATGCATATTGTTTTGAATGTATATTTGCATTATCTCTATTTTATTTGGATATATGATGTTTGAACAGGTACAACGTTGCTATAACATGAACAAATATACTACTGGGCAGTGGCAGTGGCCATACTTCCTCGCAGATTTTTTTTTAATTCTATCACGGACTTGTCACGGTCATTAATCGTGATAATTTTTTAAATATTTCCACGGTTTTATCGCGGTCCTTAACCGTGACAAAACTTGTCAAGGTCAAAGACCGTGACATGACAAGTCTAATGAACTTGTCACGGTCAATGACCGTGACAAGTTTGTGACACAAACGTTCTCACCCCCAGACTTGTCACGATCATTGACCTTGACAAGTTAGACTTGTCAAGGTCAATGACCGTGACAATTTGACAAATTTGGTGTAGTGACATGAATATATAAGCAATAGCGTTCAGGGTAAAATGACCAAAGTAAAGCATGTCTCTATCACCGGAGTACTAGCGTGGTCAATGTCGTACACTCCCCATAAAGTATATTCCCTCTATTACACTACCCACGAGCACTCACACATGCTATGCATTGCACTCAAAACATACAAACATATATAACTCTCTCCAACGGGTTGAAATAAACACAGACACACCCAACACTATCGGGTCACACTTGGCATCACTATTATAAAAAGGTAAATCACACTTTAGCCATACATCGATCTCATACATCATTAACCCTAACTCACAGGGTTCCTAAATATAGGTAAAGTCTTACGCCTAACTTATACTAGAAACACACAACATAACTATAGGAAATCTTATATAACCCTAGTGTGGTCTCTCATGGCTCCGCGTTTAGGTATCATCCGTGATTAACTTATATAGGAATATCAAATATACTAATTACCCTACTCTAGGATTTTTGGCTGAATCTTAGGCTCCCCAAAGGATACACGCCCTACTAAAATCTCGCGATAACCCTAACTAATCTGACAAAATAACACAATTTTCTAAACTTCTAAAATCGCATGTAACAATCCGTCTTACTCCTGGATTTTGCAAATCAAAATCACAAATTCAATTCGACCCCTTCAAACTAATCAAGGTCAAAATACCCAACCAACCAACACAAAAAACCAAAATCTCAAAAATATAAATATTCACTTTCTTCTACAATTATAAGAAACTTTAAGCAAATCCAACCAAGCATTATGCCCCAAAATTGTAAAAATCAACCAAACAATCCTTAGTTGCTATTGATGATCATATTGATATCTCTTTTTGCTTGTTTACATTGTTATCTCGTGCTTTATTGTGTGTTCAAGTTGGTATCATTTTTGCATCAAAATTGGTATTAATTGATCATTATTTATATTATTTATACATATGTTGCCACGTTGTTTGTTGTTGCATGTTTCAATACAAATCATTGTATGATATACTTGCTTTTTCCTTTATGCCTACCCATATTTCATTTAGGGGGATATTGGGTTATATTTGGGAGAAATAGTTTTATTATGAATCATTGTCTTTATCTATTCCTGAACAAAAGGGAGAAAATGTTATCTCAATCTTTATGGTCCGAAGGAGATTTTTGCCTTAGGGGGGAGACGTCATAACTTAGGTAGAGATTCTTAGACAAAGGGGGAGGGTTTATTATTATGCAGTTTATATTAATATATATTCTAGTTGCACTTGAAAATTTGTTTAACTGTGTAGGTTTGCAAAGATGCGATGAACTTTACACCATTACAAAATTACTCAACGTGAGTCTGTCAAGTGTCTATACATTTTTCATTTGGGGTTGGGCATTGAGTATTTATAAGAGTTGACAACCCGTGGATTTTTATTTTGTGTTTTGTTTGGGAATAGCCAAAGGGGGAGATTTTTAAGGACAAACTTCAGACATAGTCAATTTTTATGTATTTTGGCTTATTACATGTTTGGACAAAACATTTTAATAATAGGTCAGGACTTGAGTATGTTTGACCTTTCAAACCTATGTCATGATTAAAGACATAGTGATCAAGATATAATGTTCATCACCGTGTCTAGTTTCGTACCAAGTTTTTTTCTTCATGTTCCAAGGAACTCTCATGTATGAACGTGTATACTTTTTATCATTGGATATTTAATAATTGGGTGTTAATTTTTCTAAAATGTTTTTAGACTTGTTTTAAAAAAAATTCCAAGTCGTTTGAACAATTTTACAGTGTTCATTCGAACGAGAATTGTACCTCATTGGAACCTGATCCAACGAACTTTAAATGAGGCAAACTTGGCCTCCTCTGGTTTCTCGTTAGAAATCTCGTTAGAAGCTGGTTCGAACGAGAACCGTGTCTTCGTTCGAACGAATTTGGGTACTTCGTTCCACCAAACCGACAAACTTTTCAAGAATTGAGTTTTCTTCCGTTGTTTCATTCTTAACTCTTTTTGAGAGACACCCTACATAAAGAGTGCGGTGGAATAACAGTTTTTTTATGGATGTTGTCATTGGTTTTGAGTTCTAAAAGTCTTCCAAAAAGATCTCCAAAGTTTTTTTTATCTTCCATGAGCACATTTTTCAAACCAGAACCTTGATTTACACCTAGATGTTTACAGATCCAAGTGTTTCATCATATATATGTCTTGAAATCTAGTTTCTGGGAACCAAGGTTTATTCTTTTCATCTTGTTGAGATTCATTTCATATGGTGGAATTCATATTTGTTGTTTACTCACGATGGACTTTGTATTGTGGATTGCGATGAATAAGCGGTGGATTATGTGTTTTAATCCATAGATGGTTATTGGGCCTTATTGGTGGATACCGAGGCATGTGTGGAGTCATACGTTATGGCAGTTATGCTGGTGAACTCTTGAATGTCAATGTGCAAAGGTCTAAGGAACGATAAAACACTTCCGAGTAATGACCTAGTTGCCTCTGATTTCCATTGTTCCACGATCTGTGATGCCTTGAGTTTTGGGTGGTAAGTGGAGGGAACAACATGCATGACGTGCAACCACCCCTCCTAATAATGGCATGATAGGGCGAGTTAATGTTTACCACCAAGAATTCAATTATGTTTAAGATATGTTCATCCCTAACTAGTAGGACCACCCTTCCCAACGACATTGTCATCTTTCCATCAAAGCCGACCAAAGGGATGGTCGTTTCCTTCAAATCCTCCATTTTCAATTTGAGCTTATGAAAAAGTTCCAAGTACATGACTTCAGAGGAACTCCCTTGATCGACTAGTAACTTATCCATGTCCTAGTTTTTAATTCTAAAAGTGATTATTAACGCATCATAGTGAGGGATCCTTACCCTGATCAAATCGTCTTCCATGAATACTATATGTTTGTTATATAGTTTACGTCTTTTAGTCGTCTGCGCTTGCCAGCTGGACTTTTCACGGGGGCATTCTAGAAATCCTCATTAAATGTAGTGACTTTCTTGAGCTCCATTCGAATAGTGTTGTCTTGGATTTTCTTATAATTTTAGGCACCGTGGATAACAGCGAACTCATGACCCAACTCGTCTTTTAAAACATTATCTTATTTTTGGTCAGCGCTGGGGGTGCCCTTATCGCCTTTCTTTTCTACGTACTCATTTAAATGCCATGCCTAGGCTGACTCCTTTAGATGGGATTTGAGGGCCTTGCGGTTCTTCATTCTGTTCTCATTTTCTTTGTTGTAGGTGCATCCGAGTGAGATGGTTCTCTTACTTGGGTCGCTACCCATCTTTTCCGCCCAGTCGAGGAATTATTGGGCTTTGATCTTACCCAAGATCTTGTATATATGTTCTTTAAAACAATGTTGATCGCCTGAAAGGCTTTGGACAAGTCTGCCTTTTCTCCATTCTTAGAACCTCCGTTCTGTTTCTTGCCCCCTTCTTGGGGGTACTTTTTGTCGTTCCCTTTAATCACCTTTCTATGACTGCTATCACCTTAGTTGAGGGTGACCACATCTTCCATCTTGGCATACTTTTCTATGCGCAACATAAGATTATCGATGATGTCTGCCTCCTTCTTAGTGAGGGACTGGTGCGTCATGGAGTTATGGGGTATACCTATCTTGAATGATGCCACGAAAACTATCTTCGAGTAATCTTCGACTTCTTTGAAGGTTTATCAGTAGCGTTTGTTTTAATCTTGCAAAATCTCTTAGGATTACTTCCTCATAGTGAGGAGAGAATCCATTCTCTTTGGGAGATAACTGCCTGTAATAAAGCAAGTTGTGAAGGCCTTCGCGAGTGACTTGAAGTTCTTGACCGACCCATATGGCAGCCTCTCAAACCATTTTTGTGCAACATCCCCTAGATTGGATGTGAATATACGACATATGAGTCCATTGTTGTGGCTCCACAAGGTCATTGCTTGCCTATACTGATGCACGTGGTATATAGGATCGGTCTTCCTGTTGTATATCTTGAACCTTGGGGTGGAGAACTTCTTCGGGGGCTCTTCTTCCTCAATTGTTATTGATAAGGGGGACTGTATCTAAGTGATGAGTGCCCTTCTATCCAGTTCTTTGGTGGATCTAGCCCCACAATTTACTGGGTGTTGATTTATTTTCCTTCGTACCAGACTTCGAATATTGTTTTTACGATGAACTTTCTTGCTCTGAATGCTCCTGCTCGCGGTGCGAACTCCTTCCTCGGCTGCGAGTTTTACTCGCCTGAGGGTTAGGCATCTGACCATGACGCTTGCTGAACTTGTAAGGTTATATGAATTGAGGTTATTTCATAGAATACACACACTACACTTATAAACATTTGCCAAGTAGAGAAGTATTCCAATTTAAATATCCTTTGCAAATTAGTGAGTTAACATGAACAATTATCAATTAAAGTGATGGAATATTTAACTAGATTAAGAGATATAAAATTAGCCAATTTTATCCTTTTTATCCTACTCATACATCTAGGTGATTTAATAAAGTAAAGTGCAAAAATCACAACCACAACGCGCCGATGTACGAGGAAAACCCAAATGGGAAAAACCTCGGACGGTTGGGCCTAGACAAATCCACTACAAATAGGTTTTACAAAGGACTCAAAAGACTTATAGACTTTGACTCAACAAGATATGCTGATGCCGTCCTCTACCACCGAATTTGTAGTACGCAAAGCTCCAAGGCGCTGCTCGACACTGCTCATGTCGCGGTATCCACCGAAGCCCAAACTACCGTCTTCAATAAGCTTGAACGCAAAAATCCACTATAAGTGTACTTGTTGAATTTTAGGTTGATGGCATGGGGTTTTGGTTCAAAAGTTAAATTGGGTTGGAGAAGGATTTTTCATCAAAAAGGAAGATATGAAATTTTTTTCTCTCAAGAATGTGTAAAAAACCCCCTTATTAAAAATTGATTTTCGTCCATGATATAAAAACTGTACGACGCAAATATTGCGTATTTCACCCGTTAACCTACGCCTTATTAGCCCCCTTGGGTATCTTAATCCCTATACTTATGCTCGTTAACCAGACAACCTCGGATTTCTATGTTAACATGTTTTGCAGGGGTTAATTGGGATTTTGTAGGTATTTGGATGCTTAGTATGAAGTTCGGACGCTTTCCGGAAATGTTTCGTCGACTTTTGCATCTTCGGGGGCATTTTAGTAATTCCAGCATTCGGGTTTGAATCCCGATCTCTTCACGGAAGTTGAATACCTTTGATTTCTCTTCGCATGGACGCCGACGGTGCATGATTCCGATTTGTATCGATGGAGTTATGGCATTTTTAGGATGGTTTTTACTGTAAAAGTACACTCAAGGTCACATTCAAGGGCATTTTAGTCATTTCATATTTTGGTTTTTTAGCCTAATGTCTTCTTGGATGTTGTATTCCTCTGAGTTATCTTCGCGTAGCCTCCGACCGTGCCTCATTCCGAGCTATAACGAAGAAATGGCGGCATTTTCCGTAAAACAGGACAATGCTGCAGAATTCAGACCCGTAGCTTGCGAATCGATTCGGCCCAAAACCGAATCGATTCGGAATGCTGCAGAAATGAACTTCCCCTGTTTCCGAATCGATTCGGACCATTTCCGAATTGATTCGGCTACAGTAAATGTCCGAAAATCTGTATTTTTAAGTTGGTTTTTGGTTGGGTATATAAGGGTAAACATTGTATGAAGTGGGGAGAACGTTTTTTAGGTTAGTTTAGTTAGGGTTTTGAGGGTTTTGGATGGTTCTTCTTCATTTCTCTTTGGTTTGACACCCCATTTGGATTGTAAGTGCACTATTCATTACCCCTACCATTAATATAGTTGTATTTCCTGATTTCTTGCTTTGATAACTAGTTTCCTTGCTTTCAAATTAGTTTATTGTTGTTATTTATTGCTTTAATTAGTTTAGTTGTTGTTTATAGTAGTTTAATCCATGTATTGTCCGTAGATAACGGGTTGGGATTGCGTTTTCGCCATTAATGGCGTTGAGCTCCGAAAGTTAGGTTTTGTGTAAAATTGCGTTTAATTGAAACCGCGTGTATTAAAGTTGGATTGTTATGCGTTTAACTTTATTTGTCACGCAACTTTAGTGTTTATAGCGACAATTCGAATTTAATCCGCGTGTGACCATTTTTGATTAAATGTTTAATCTCGCAACTTTGGGTTAAATTCCTTCTTGTGTGATGTTTATGCTTAATTGTAAATGCTCGATTAAATGTTTTCGAACCGTAATTCTAATTAGTAGTTGTTTAGCCCGTGTGGTGGAATGCGATCCCGATCTTCGCTTTACTTTTGTGTAGCGTAACTTATTCTTTTCTTTTGTCACCATAACCACCCTATCACCTTTTCTTTTATTTATTTTACACCACTTTTATTCCTGAAGTAATTAAAACAATTAAAGTCTAAAATTCAATCACTCCCTGTGGATTTCTTATGATACCCGACTTACCACTGTGCTTGCTTGTCAAGTGTAGTAGTATATTAGGTTCTTTTGTATCGCGGCGGCGAAACGAAAACAACGATTAGCGTAACTACGCGACGCTACTTTTCGCGCTCGATAAAAAATGGAGCCGTTGCTGGGGAGTGTGTTTTAGATTGTAATTGTTTTATTATTCCGTAGTATTTTTCCTTTTGTATTTGTATTCTTTATTTTAACCTTTTTTTGCAGGATTTGCATACTTTGAGCGCTAAGAAACTTTGATTCGCGGTTGCTCACTTTCTTGCTCGGATTTTCCATCTGCAAACAACGAGGTAATCATGTCCTACTATTATAGTTATTACGGTCATTCTAATGATTCATACTTTGGGGATAGTTTTCAAGTTTTTCATTTTCAAGATTTTCTTGAAAATGAAAGAATTGAAAACATTTATCGGAATGAAAATCGTTATTGGGAGCTTGAGTTGGATTCATTATTCGAATCCAATGACGATTCTTATTTCATTACTTTCGAAGATGAGTTTCAACCAAATGAGGAGTCCGAGGCTCTTGAGCCGAGGAAGCCTACTTTGGAAGAGACTTTTCTTCTTTACTCCCAAGGTTTGGAAGTCTTAAATGATGCTGGAATGAGACTTGGTTCACTTTGCGATGAGATGAATTCTTATGCACAAAACAACGAGGAGGTGGAAACTTGCGTTTCACCTCACTTTTTCAGAGAATTTCTCATCGAGTGTGCATCTTTCTCCCCCGAAATTCAATCTCCTTCCGACGATGAGTCGATTGAGATTGAATTTGTTTCATCACCATTTTCATTTTCCGTGATCGAACCATTAGAATTACCGGTTGATTCCTGTGAGTCGGTAGAAATTAAAACTTCTACACTTTTTGCCGACGAGGACTCTTTGCCGACTTTGTTTGCTACGATGGAACCTATCCCCGTGTGTGCACTATCTCCCATTCCATTTGAAAAACCTTTGGGAGATGAGTCGACTTTTCTTGGATCTCTAGTGTACCTTTCCACCTTATTATCCAAATCCCCCATCGTCCGCCCAAAATTTCAAATTGGCGATGGTTCACTTTTTTCACCACCCACATGCCTTCCGTTGTTCAAACGGAATTCATATCTTTCGGGAGGCATGTTCGCTTTGGAGGGTCCACCGTTGATCTTTCAAAGTCAAATACCTTTTTGGGTGGACCCTCAACTATTTAGACTTCTAGTGTATAGTTAGTGTGAAGCCTAAATAGTAGGTTGTAAATAATTAGCTTTTTAATTTTCTTTATTTCCTATTTTTCTTTCCTTTTAATTTAGTCTAGTGTAATTAGTTAACTTTTTGTTATTTGTTTTTGCTATGCTCGGTAGTAACTTGTTTTGTAGATTTCTTTGGACTCGCGCTTATGGAGATCGCTCCAATTTTGGGTAATATCGTTATTTTCCTCTCTTTGTGTTGTGTTCTTAATGCGCATTGAGGACAATGCAACATTTAAGTTAGGGGGTGTAGGATATTTGATCCATTTCTTTGTTTTGTCCATGGATTTTCTCACATTTAGTTACTAAGTATGCCTTTTTGTGAAAAATTTGAAAATTTTCAAAAAATATTTTCATTCTTTTTTCTCCTTTGTTGGGCATTTTGCCTTGTTTTCGATGATAAATTTTAATAATTTCCCGATCCGATTGACAACTCAATGATGCATGTTCTCGATTTTAGATGTTATTAGACTTTAGTCCTCAAATCATTGATATTGTGAATAACTTCATGAATTAAACTTTATCCCATGAGCATATGCACTTTCCATGTCATATTGATTTGGTTTAAGATTTTTATAACTCGGTAATCTTTTGTTGCATTGTATATACTTACACCGAGTAAGCTTTGTACCTTTCGTCGTTTGTGAGTGTTATACACTATTCTTTTCTCTTTGAAAACGTTGAATTCGTTGGTAATATCTCTAATCTTTCATTTGACTGTTCATTAATTGAGTTCATGCTTGAAATGTGTTACTTGATCATGATTTTCATATATTGTTTTGACTTGAGAATTGCATAAACTTTTGAAAATGATCATAGGCCCTCTTTATTATATCACCCACATTAGCCTTGACCTCACCTTATATGTTTCCCTAGTCAACCCCTTTGAGCCAAAATATAGCCTTTCATTTCATAACCCTATTCCCATAACCAACTCCGCATTGGAGTTTTAGCCCATACATACACCTTCCATACCTTTGTTTGGAATGATACTTGGGATTGGATGATGTTATTGTAGTGTGGTTGCAATTTTGGCATATGAGAGTTTGAAAAGTAAAGAAAAGTGATGTGAAAAAAGTGAAGAAAAAGAGAAAGCAAAAAGAAAAAGAAAACAAAAGAGAAAAATGAGAAAAATGAGAAAAAGAAGAAAAGAAAGTGTAGTCAAAAAGAGAAAGCAAAAAAAGCAATAGAAAACAAAAGAGAAAAATGAGAAAAAGAAGAAAAGAAAAGAAAGAGAAAGTTGTAAATGTTATGTATAGTGTTCAATAAGCTTTGATTACTCTCCCCGATGATATATCTAATGCTTGTTTTGGAACTTGTTTTCCAATTTTGATATTGCCCACATGTTCCCATTATCCCGAGTTTTCATCCCGAACACTTTGAATCCGTACATACATTCCTTCATTTTTTACCCTAGCCTATCCTATATTACAACCCTACTACAAGTCATATGTGATCTTAGGTTGATGTAATTCAAAATTTTAAATAGTTTTGATAATCTGTGAAAATGCATTTCGCCTCTTTTAGTGTGCGGTATCCTTTCATTGAGATTACAATTTTTAATTTTTTATATATAGTTCTTCTTTTGTGACATGTGTGCGGCCTAGTTTCCATTTACATTTACTCTTTATGCCCGCATGTTCCGTGTGTTACCTCCCATTCCGAGTGATTTCATTTGTTGAGCGTAATGCCCGTGAGGATTGAATATATGCTTGCCTTTAGTATCCGATTTATATAAGTTTTTTGCCAAATCATATTTTGCATTTGCTCTCCCCCCTCCCACTTTTAAAGTTTCAATTCTATGAGGTGCATTCAACTTGTTAATAACAACGGACTTTAGCTTGAATTCGTTCAATATGCTAATAACATGTTTGAAATCTTTTTCGTTGTTGTTGAGTTTGTCGCATGTTGGGTCGGGCATATTTTGAGGAAACCATGTGATGTTTGTGGGTATCATCCCTGAAAACGCTCACGAGACGACACTCGTCCACTAGGGTAACCTAGGGGTTTAACGGCTTATTGCATATGCTAAATGCAATCATTCGCCCGCGAAAGTGGCCTTATCTTTTTATTACTTTTTCATCCCATTTTGTACTTGTATCCTACTTTTGGTCTGCTTGTTGTTCTTGTAGTTTCTTATTTCATTGCTAGGGACTAGCAATGTGTAAGTTAGGGGGTGTGATACGACGCAAATATTGTGTATTTCACCTGTTAACCTACGCCTTATTAGCCCCCTTGGGTATCTTAATCCCTATACTTATGCTCGTTAACCAGACAACCTTGGATTTCTATGTTAACATGTTTTGCAGGGGTTAATTGGGCTTTTGTAGGTATTTGGATGCTTAGTATGAAGTTCGGACGCTTTCCGGAAATGTTTCGTCGACTTTTGCATCTTCGGGGGCATTTTAGTAATTCCAGCATTCGGGTTTGAATCCCGAGCTCTTCACGGAAGTTGAAGCCCTTTGATTTCTCTTCGCGTGGCCGCCGACGGTGCATGATTTCGAGTTGTATCGATGGAGTTATGGCATTTTTAGGATGGTTGTTACTGTAAAAGTACACTCAAGGTCACATTCAAGGGCATTTTAGTCATTTCATATTTTGGTTTTTTAGCCTAATGTCTTCTTGGATGTTGTATTCCTCTGAGTTATCTTCGCGTAGCCTCCGACCGTGCCTCATTCCGAGCTATAACGAAGAAATGGCGGCATTTTCCGTAAAACAGGACAATGCTGCAGAATTCAGACCGGTAGCTTGCGAATCGATTCGGCCCAAAACCGAATCGATTCGGAATGCTGCAGAAATGAACTTCCCCTGTTTCCGAATCGATTCGTACCATTTCCGAATCGATTCGGCTACAGTAAATGTCCGAAAATATGTATTTTTAAGTTGGTTTTTGGTTGGGTATATAAGGGTAAACATTGTATGAAGTGGGGAGAACGTTTTTTAGGTTAGTTTAGTTAGGGTTTTGAGGGTTTTGGATGGTTCTTCTTCATTTCTCTTTGGTTTGACACCCCATTTGGATTGTAAGTGCACTATTCATTACCCCTACCATTAATATAGTTGTATTTCTTGATTTCTTTCTTTGATAACTAGTTTCCTTGCTTTCAAATTAGTTTATTATTGTTATTTATTGCTTTAATTAGTTTAGTTGTTGTTTAAAGTAGTTTAATCCATGTATTGTCCGTAGATAACGGGTTGGGATTGCGTTTTCGCCATTAATGGCGTTGAGCTCCGAAAGTTAGGTTTTGTGTAAAATTGCGTTTAATTGAAACCGCGTGTATTAAAGTTGGATTGTTATGCGTTAAACTTTATTTGTCACGCAACTTTAGTGTTTATAGCGACAATTCGAATTTAATCCGCGTGTGACCATTTTTGATTAAATGTTTAATCTCGCAACTTTGGGTTAAATTCCTTCTTGTGTGATGTTTATGCTTAATTGTAAATGCTCGATTAAATGTTTTCAAACCGTAATTCTAATTAGTAGTTGTTTAGTCCGTGTGGTGGAATGCGATCCCGATCCTCGCTTTACTTTTGTGTAGCGTAACTTATTCTTTTCTTTTGTCACCATAACCACCCTATCACCTTTTCTTTTATTTATTTTACACCACTTTTATTCCTGAAGTAATTAAAACAATTAAAGTCTAAAATTCAATCACTCCCTGTGGATTTCTTATGATACCCGACTTACCACTGTGCTTGCTTGTCAAGTGTAGTAGTATATTAAGTTCTTTTGTATCGCGGCGGCGAAACGAAAACAACGATTAGCGTACCTACGTGACGCTACTTTTCGCGCTCGATCAGAAAAGTAGTGGACAAGGGCAGTTATTTAAAATAACTGTGGGAAAGAAGTTAAAAAAAAATTCAAAACTGACAAATCTCGTTCGAACATGAGGTCGTTCGAACGACCTTTGGTTCGAACGAGATATGTAACGATAGTCCAGTACAGAAGTTAGATAAGTCATTAGAAACTTCGTTCGAACGAAATTTCTAATGAACTTCCAACGAGATACCAATACAGGGTCGACTGGTTCGTTAGATCCGGGTCGTTCAAACGACCTGGAAAAAACTTTGAACGAAAATTCGTTTTCTTAAAAAAAGATTTAAATTTAATTTCAAAAATGGTTTTTATGAAAATTAAAATTTCTCCAACACATAAAATGGTTTTGGTCATATACCTTTTTAGGAGAATGGAATTGAAATTCATATTGATGTAGCTTGAACATTGAATGCCCGATTCTCTAAGGTTGTATGAAGCTTGATTAGAAATGACCAAATGAGTTTTGTCCAACGTAATGTAGCCAATACTACAAATGACACGATTAGAAATTTCTCCTTACACTTGCGTTTATCTCCTCGGATCGCTTGCTTCATTTTTTCCAGGCATCAACGGAAATGCGCATTTTACTCCATTTGGAGGCGTGTCACCTCCTCTTGTTGATGCAGTCGCTCTTCACACGCGTCAACCACCCATGAGATCTGAGTTGATCCTAGATGCTCTTGTGGGCAGTATCGTGGATGGCCGATGGATTGACTTCTATGGAGGTGGATCTCAGACTTGACTCTGTGCAATGATAGTCTGCCTAGCTGATTGCTCTTAATAGGTGCATTGTGAGGGTGATACATCGCTTAACTTGCTGGCTTTAATTTGCCTAGGGAAAAAATCTTTTCCCAGATACGACACAAATTATGAGTGTAAATATTCACTATTAATGAATCTAAGCAATTGAAACCAAACAACGAATAAAACAACCTCACGAGAAAAGGATTTACATAGTCAGACAATTGCCTACGTCCACGGGGTTTTTATCTCTATTTATTACTTCTTTTAAATTTTCCAGCAAGAAGTTACATGCCCCCTTTTCTTGGGGCGAGGGTTACATTTATAGGGATGAATGATATACCCGTTTATATCCTCGGCCTGGCTGAAGGTTACCTCCAAACGGACGACCCCTCAGGGGCCGACCCTTCATCAGGCTCAAGACGACCCCTCAGAGGGGCCTACCCTTCATCAGGATATAGATAACCCTACGAGGGGACGACCCTTCATCAGGCTCCCATACGACCCTACGAGGGGCCGACCCCTCCAACAGGCTCCATACAACCCCTCAGAGGGCCGACCCTCCTTCAGACTCCAGCCGACCCTACGAAGGGCCGACCCTTCACCACTCTCCAGATGACCCGCCGAGGGTACGACAGTACGAGGCCAGAATTGGCCCAGACTCACTGTCGGAGGGAACTTTGCCCTCGGCCTCGGCCCATAGGCTGAGGGTGACATCATCGCAGCGCGTGGTTTGGGAGACGCGTGGAACAGTGCGCGTGAGGCTCACATGGAACATGGGAGACCGTTATAACCGAATCACACCCTCACGTGAGGGAATATTATGTCATCATTTGGCATCTACAGGTGTCCACAGGGGATTGTCTAGATCATGATTCACATGCACCATGCATACTTGGGGGGTACACTACACCCCCAAGACCTATATATACTTGTCACCTACAACCCTACATGGGATCGATCAATTAACTGTATCCCTAGCTAAGACTCTGCTTGTACACACACTAGAGAGAGAGAGAGGGTTATGTGCACTGTATCCAAGGCCATTAGTGCCCATACTTAGTGGATCACACACTCACAGTGGATGTAGGCCAAATTGGCTGAACCACTATACATCAGTCTTATTTCCTCTTATACTCATCCCCTTATACACACTTATACACTCATACATCTCTATGACTGCTATGGCTGCTACTGCTTGAGCTTACTATCACTTATCCGGTGGTGCTAAATCTTAGCATCATCAATGAAGTAGGTTAAATCCTGTTGAACTTCTCACATGTGTTGGTTAAGCTACCTCTTGATTTGCAGCAATCTCCTTCGAGATCTTTAGCAGGTAGATTGACCTCTTCATAAATATCTCTTGTGATGTTTATCATATAATTCTAGGTTGTCCTTCCTTCTGGATCTTGACTCATTTGGGCCACTATGTTTGAGTCGTTCGGTTTGCACCCCACAGAATCAGGGTTATTGGATCCATTATCGTGTCGTGTCGTGTTCGTATTTAATTTTGGCCACGAAATTAACCCAAATGGGATCCGTTAAAGACATTATAGTAACCTCGTTAAGACCATTATAGACCCGATTGAAAACCCATTATTCATCCATTATTAACTTTATTAAAACCCAACATAGACCCATTAAAAAATAGAGAATTAAGGTCAGGGTAACGTTCTTTTCTATATTTGGATTTTTAGGACAATGATTTTCGAGTTTATAAATCTAGTCCCTGTGGTATAATAACATTTATTTGTGTGGCCCCTTTAGAGTTAGGAGTTCATTTTTTTTATCCGCGCCAGCAGCGCCATTTTCACCATTTTTCATGGTGTTTTTAGTACAGGGTCTAAATTTATAAAATTATTTGGAATGTCCTACTTTTATACACTTTGAGAATTATGAGGACCTTTTTTCAAAGGATCAAATACCAAAAAGTTCCTCAAACTTTTTTTAATATACATTTAGTCCAAGCCTTTTATTTTGTACCCTTACTCTCTTATCTTTAAAGGTCCGCGCCAACGGCATGGTAAAGCCTTTTTGGCATGGTGAAGGACTTTTTGATGCAAAATAAAAAGTCTTGGACTAAACATGTATTAAAAAAAATTTGAGGGACTATTTGGTATATGCCCCCTTTTTAAAACCCCCTATTATTTTTAATATAGGAGCTAAATTTATAAAATTGTATGAAGTGTCCTATTTTTATACACTTTGATTAAGATCGAATCTTTTTCCAAAACCCCTTAAAAAAGGATCAAATACCAAAAAGTCCCTCAAATATTTTTTAATACACATTTAGTCCAAGCGTTTTATTTTGTACCAAAAAGTCCCTTATTCTCTTATCTTTAAAGGTCCGCGCCAGCGGCATGGTAAAGCCTTTTTGGCATGGTAAAGGACTTTTTGGTGCAAAATAAAAATGCTTGGACTAAACGTGTATTAAAAAAAGTTCGAGGGACTATTTGGTATAAGCCCCTAAAAAAAAATTCAGCTCCTTGTATTTGCCCCAAAACAAAACAAACCCAAAACATTTTAGCTCCTTGTATTTACCCCAAAACAAAACAAAACCTATGCTACACAAAACATTTCTTATCCATAATTTTTTTTTTGCGGCGGTTCTTTTTCTTTTTGGCGGTTCTCTCCTGCTTGGCGGTGTCATTTCCGATCTCATTTCCGGCGGTTCGTCTTGTTTGTCCATTTCTGGTCAGCTATTTGTTTGATGTTAATGTTTTGTATAACATATAAATCTGAAATTTTTGTATAAACTCACCATATTCATAAAAAGGTTAACATGTATTGATGTTTTTCTTACATAATATTTCAATTCTTTTTGAGTTAATACATTCTTCTTCTTTATCTTTACTGACTAACGTAATTTTTGTTTAGTTAAAACATTATCTTTTTTTGTACAAATACAACGAAGCATGAATTGAGAAAATATGCTACAATTTGTTTCGTTTGCTAAGTTGTGTCATGTTGTGTTGCGTTTCATTTGCCAGTCGTTAATCGCTAATCGGATATCTGATTAAAGCCCAATTGAGCATGTTCAGATTTTGAGTATATCTGAATAACCGTATAAGAGTCCAAATATTTCGAGGAGTAAAGTATCCGAGTAGTCCTTTACCTTTCCCTTGGTCTTAATTTAGTCCCTTATCTTTCCATTGTCTCAATTTAGTCCATCGCCTTTCAAATTGATTCAATTTAGTCCCTCAGTTAACAACTATTCAAATATACTAACGACAAAGGCCATTTTAAGGGGAATTTGAGGTATTTTATGTATTAATTCATTCCTCTCTCCTCAACACTCCACTTTGGCAGCAAAAAAAACTTAGACTCTTATATAATACATCCAATGCAACCTTTTGGTCCATGAAAAATAACAGAAAGTGGGGGGAAAAGAATATAAGAAACAAAACAAAATAGCCACATATCAAAATAGAGTGGTTCTACACTGACACGTAAATTAGACACATTGACTTGGCCTAAAGTTTTGTTAAAAAAATTACACATTTAAAAAAAATTATACTACATTCATAAAAAAAATTAAATCGTTTTCTAAAAATAAAAACTTGAAAAAATTGTTTACCAATTTTTTAAAACAATTAAAAAATAGTTGAAATCGTATTTTTTTTCAAGAAAACATTATTTTTATTTCTTAAAAAATGTTTTTTATAAAAAAATTGTATTTTTTTTAAAGTATGAAAAACTATTTCCGTGTCGCTCGCGCGGACCCATATCATTTAAAGAATGTGAGTCCACGCCTGCAAATTGCTTTTATATAAAAAATATTTTTTATTACAAAAAAACTCTACATTATTATTCTAATAATGTAGAATTTTTATGTAATAAAAAGTAATAATGTAGAGTTTTTAACTACATTATTATAATGACGTCATTTTGTGTAAAATTACGATATATTTTAATCGGTATCAAAAGCATTTCTCTTAATTCAAATAGCAATACGATGAGCGGGCAAATTGAAGAGAAATAATCTTTCTCCATTTCATTTTCATTAAAGTGATGACATATAGAGAAAAGTACCTCAACAATCCCTCACTTTTCCCCATTACAAAAAAGCTCTACATTATTAATCTAATAATGTAGAGTTTTCTTGTAATAAAAAATATATTTTTTATATAAAAGCATTTTGGTGGCATTGCCTCACATTCATTAAATGATATGGGTCCGCGCTAGGAAAACTAAATAATCGCAATGATGTGGGTCCACGCCAGCTTTTAAGAAGTAGTTTTTCATACTTTTAATTTTAAAAAATAGATTTTTGTATAAGAAAGTGTTTTTAAAAAATAAAAAATTGTTTTCTTGAAAAAAACGATTTCAACTATTTTTTACCTGTTTTAAAAAATTGGTTAACTATTTTTTTTCAGTTTTTATTTTTAGAAAACGGTTTAATTTTTTTTTTATGAATGTAGTATAATTTTTTTTTGAAATGTAGTGTAATTTTTTTTAACAAAACCTTGGGTCAAGTCAATGTGTCTAATTTATGTGTTCGTGTGGAACCATTCTATTTTGATATGTGACTATTTTGTTCTGTTTCTTACATTCTTCTCCCCTCATTTTTTGTTATTTTTCACTGACTGAAAGGTTGCATTTGATGTATTATATAAGAGTCTAAGTTTTTTTTTTCTTCCAAAGTGGAGTGTTGAGGAAAGAGGAATGAATTAATACATAAAATACCTCAAATGCCCCTTAAAATGGTCTTTGTCGTTAGTATATTTGGATGGTTGTTGACTAAGGAACTTAATTGAACTAATTTGAAAGGCGAGGGACTAAATTGAGACAATGGAAAGGTAAGGGACTAAATTAAGACCAAGGGAAAGGTAAAAGACTGTTGGGGTACTTTGCTCTATTTCGAGAGTCCTCTCACACCTCTGGTATTGAAATTCGTAAAAAAAAATTACGATTACGCAAATACACAGATAATTATGTGCCCAGTATAAGGCATATGAACATAAATGTTCGAAAACCATTCATCAATGAAATGCCATATGTGCAAAACAAATAATTTTGTATAAAACATATAACTGTTAGTGCACAGGTTAAAATAAGAATACTTATCGTTTGATTATGTGCGTGTAAACCATTGCGTCGCAACGTAAATCTACGTCCCGTCCACAAGAAGGAAATATTTTATATGTCGTTTCCCACAGACGACGCCAATTGTGGTAGAAAAAAAACTCACCTGCAGTGGGGTGCCAATTTATCACGATGCATGTACAATAATAAATAAAAGAGAGACAAAGATTTACGTGGTTCGACCATAAATACCCTACGTCCGCGGGGGTGCTGTTGTGTTCCATTATGATAATGAGAGAGTTTACATGAGAGTATTTCTTTAGCGTTCGATCCCCCCCTCACAATGGGGGTGTCCCCTTTATATAGAGTTAGGGGTTACAATTGGATAGGTCTTATCCTCTTGGAGTTTAGTTACAATCAAATACTGATCCTTAGTCTTTAACTTTATCAAGGACTCTTGGTCATCCTTATCGTGTGGGAGTCCGTGCTGGTCGCCATCTTGACTGGTGTGCTCGCCACGTGTCATGCTATTTAGGTAGGTAAATTTTTTGCCCCACAATAGGTTTTATTATATAAAAAGCTATAGTATTAGAGGTTTTAAATATAAAAAAATTATACATATTTTTATTTGTTTTTAGTTAAAAAATTGTATGTCATTTATAAATAAAAAGTTATAAAATGTTAAAAATGTTTTTTAACAATTTTGAATTTTTGACTTTTTTACTTAAAAACTATTTTCTATTCATAAGAACTTCAAAAAAATTCTATGTATTTTATATAAAAAAAATTATACATATTTTTATTTATTTTTAATTTAAAAAACTTCATATAAAAAATATTATATAAATTGTTTAAAAAACATTATTTTTAGTATTAGAGGTCTCCAAACATACCCTTTCAACTATCACAACAACCCCTTCTAAACCCATAAATTTATCATCTGTTTTACAAAACCCCAACACTTCTTTTGTCAAATTTATTGTCCCTAGCTATCGTTGTCACACTACCTTTTCCACTACCCTCAACAACAATCACTTTTCTCAACTCACAGCATCCTTTACTTCCTCCCACCACTCCATTTTCACAATCCAAGGACTTACAGCAAAACCCATTTATCTAATGTCTTTAGATTATTGTGGAAAATTCTGTGGCAACGTTTGATGATCGAACTATTAGAACCTATTTGAAATTGTACATGTTCTGTCCGAATATATTCCGGCAACAAAAATAGGTACAGAATGGAATGGGACTACCTTTGCTTTTGAGAAGAAAGGCCGCTACCCCCTGACTTTGAAAAACTTGTGTAAAAAAAGATATAAAGATGACGTTTAGTATCTTTAAAGAAAAGAAAAAAAATAGAGAGTGATACAGAGAAGAGACGACACACGAGTTAATATAAGGAGGGAAAGATAGGAAGCGACGGAAGGGAAAGAGAGTTTAGAGGTGGGAAAATTAAGAGTCTTTTAAAATAAGAGACGCAAGTAGAAATGAAAGATTTTTCTCCACAGGCAAATGTGCATTTATGACTATTAAAACCTTTAATACTATCTGTGGGTACCCGAAATTTAGAACTATGGGCCTGGACGAGTAGCCCAGTCCTGGAGGCCCAAAGTCCAGGCCCCTCATCTTTTATAATTGATCCGGTCTCCCCCCATGATCCCATGAAGGGAAGTTATGGTGGAAATGGAAAACATGGAGGAACCCATCACCTCCAGTCATCTACATGTACATGTATATATTAAACCCTAGGTCTGGGGCAAAAGGACAAGGGGTATTCTCTGTAATCACTCTCCGGAGTATATAGAAATAATATCGACTGCACCACCGTGGACGTAGGCACATCTTGGCTGAACCACGTACATCCTTTGTTGTGTGATTAGCATCTTGTATTATTTGTTCTCTTCTTGATAATCTCTCTCTCATATTTATTTGTGTTGCATAATAATTGCATCTACAATTGACGCCGTCTGTGGGAAGCGTTCATCTTTACCTGAGAAGAGCCCACGTCAAGAAAGGAGTTTAAGATGCCTGGCCACAGCAGCAATGCCCCCCAAGCAGGAGATATTCAAGAGCCACCTGCTCCTCGCAGGATTAGGTCTGAAGTCTGACGTTCGGATCAAAGAGCTCGCCTGGAAAGACCAGCCTCAGAAGAAAGTCAGGGACCAGCGAGGTCCACGCAGATATCCAGGTTGATTAATGCGTACGAGGAAAGGCTCCACGAGCAGAGGGAGTCTTCTCGCAGATACGAGGCTGATAATGCTCGCTTGAAAAGAAGACTGGGAAGACTAGAAAGGGAGCTTTGTCCTGATAACCGGAGACGCCCATATCGCACTCCTAGACCTCAGGCGAGCAAGTCTCGCAGCCGAGTAAGGAGCCCTGGGTGAGAATCTCAAAGGGACGAAGGAGGCAAGTCATACGACGACCTCCGCGAACAGTTGGAAAGAGCTCGCCACCACCAGAGCCCTGCTCACAGAGACGAGCACATACGAAACATGGTCCGTAGGGAGATGGACCAGCATCCCGCTCACCACGGAACAAGATAAACTAGAGAGCTTGCGAGGCGAGCTCTCAAAACCCAGATAAAGTCACCTTTCACAAGAGAAATCGAAGAGGAGGAAGCTCCCAAGAAATTTGCCATTCAAAGGTTAAAGATTTACGACGTAAAGACTGATCCCATCGATCACGTCAGGCAATACCGACAGGCCATGAGCCTCTGGAGTCATCGAGATGCCCTGATGTGCCGTATTTTCCCCTCGAGCCTTCATGATGTAGCACAGAAGTGGTTCGAAAGGATCCCCCACCGGTCGATCAAGAATTTTAAATCCCTAGCCGAACTCTTTACGGCCCGATTCATTACCAGTAGCTCCCATCCCAAAAGGATGGATGCTCTACTGACAATGAAAAAAATGCCTCAACAGACCCTCCGAGAATACGCGAAGAGGTACTGGGAGTTATTCAATGAGATCGAGGACTGCGTAGAGGAAGTAGTAGTGGCCTCCTTCAAAATTAGGCTCCCTAGTTCTTCCCTCCTCTACCAGTCCCTGACGAAGAAGGAAGCCATGACTATTGATGACCTAATGGCCCGAATCGAGAAATACGCAAAGGTGGAAGATGTCACCCGCCCTAATACAGGAGAAAACGGTCGAGCTAAGCTCACTACCAAGGTAGGTGAGAAAACTGAGAACCAGAGGAAAGGAGGAAAGAACGGGGGCAAAAATGGCTCCAAAAACGGAGGGAACCAGGACGCGTCGAAAGAATTCCAGGCGGTTAACACCGTCTTCAAAGAACCAATTTACAAGGTTCTCGCGAAGATCAAGGATGAGCCATTCATCAAGTGGCCCAGGAAGATGGGGGGAGATCCCTCGAAGAGGAACAATGCGTTAAGATGCGCTTTTCACAAAGAGGGAGGGCACAAAACCGAGCACTCCAAAGCTCTTAAGTCTCACCTCGAAGAATTGGCCCAGTCCGGGCATTTGAACGACTTTGTGGAAAAAAGGGCAGAGAAAGTGACTGCCAATAGAGAGATGAGACCCGACAATGTGCTGGAGGATGATGCTGGACACGAATTCGCCGTAATTCACGGAGTATCTGACGTCAAGAAGATACAAGGGAACTCATCTCGAATGGAGATGAAAAAACTTACAGCGGTAATGTAGGCTTTTCAAATCGATCCAGCAAAGTCACAGTCAGGAAAGCGTCGACGAGCAGAGGACGTCAACTACAACAAGCATATTGTTTTCACGGATGAAGATTTGATGGGAATAAGGACCCCACATCATGATGCCCTGGTCATTACACTCAGGATAGCCAACTTTGACATCGACAAGATGCTCATCGATCAAGGAAGCTCATCCGAAGTAATGTACCTCGATCTGTTCAGAAAATTGAAGTTGAGCATCGCCGACCTAAAGGAAGCTACTGTTACTTTGGTCGGCTTCGCTGGGAAAATGACCATGCCCCTAGGCAAGATAGTGCTGCCAGTTTGTGCTGGGAACGTCTCCAAGATGATTGAGTTTTTGGTAGTTGACATCGAATCACCGTACCAGGCCATCCTCGGCCGAGGATGACTTCATACAATGAAGGCAGTCTCCTCGACCTACCACCAGAAGCTCAAGTATGTAACCGAGCGAGGAGTAATGGAGATCCATGGCGACTAAGCGATGGCGAGGAAGTGCTTCATAGCATCCATACGACCAAAGCCAGAGAAGAAAGCCGGTCAACCTAGCGAGAAGGTTGAAGAGGGTGTGATACCTTCTAAATAGCAACTAAAGTATGGAAGACCATGAGTAGAGGAGACCAGAATCCTCCCCTTCAAGCGTGTCATCGAGGACCTGGTAGAAGTTATAGCCGAAGATAGTGACAGTAGCAGAGTCTTCTTGATTGGAGCCGATCAAGAATAGAAGGAGTTGACGACCTTGCTGAGATGCAACGTAGATGTTTTCGTATGGGAACTAGACGAGCTACCTTGCATTGACCCTGATATGGTCTGTCATCAGCTGCACGTCGACCCCACATTCAAGACAGTCACACAGAAGGCACGAAGAACTGCACCCGAGAAGGCTAAAGCGGTCGAAAAGGAGGTCAAAAAACTGCTGGATGCAGGATCCATACGGGAAGTACAATTCCCCAAGTGGTTGTCTAACCCAGTAGTAGTTCTGAAGAACAATGGGAAGTGGAGAGTTTGCATCGACTTCACTGACCTCAACAAAGCATTCCCTAAGGATAGTTTCCCCCTCCCAAAGATAGACCAACTGGTAGATGCCATTGCAGCTCACGAGCGAATGTGTTTCCTGGATGCATACTCAGGATATTACCAGATCCCCTTGTATGCCTCAGACCAGGACAAAATGGCGTTCATCACAACGGTTGGGTTGTATTGCTACAACGTCATGCCATTTGGGCTCAAGAATGCGGGGGCAACTTACCAGCGACTGGTCACAAAAATATTCAAGGATCAAATGGGAGACACAATGGAGGTCTACATCGATGACATGCTCGTTAAGAGCAAGAAGAAGGAAAATCACCTCTCAGACCTGTCAAAGACCTTCGAAATCCTCAGGATGTACCGAATGAAGCTTAATGCGAGCAATTGTTCCTTCGGTGTCCAGTCAGGAAAATTTCTTGGATACTTGGTCAGTAAGAGAGGCATAGGAGCTAATCCGGACCAGATCGATGCAATCAATAGGGTAAAACTCCCTCGAACAGGCCGGGACATGCAGAAGCTCATAGGAATGCTAGTTGCCTTAAATCGCATCATTTCCAAATCCTCCGAGAAGTGAAAGCCTTTTTTCCAGCTTCTAAAAGGGAGTAAACCGATAGAATGGATCCCGGACTGCTCGCGAGCTTTGGATGAGCTCAAGTCCTACTTAAGCTCTCCACCGCTTCTTGTCATACCACAGCAAACGGATTCTTTATACCTGTACCTGTCGGTATCCAATCACACTGTCAGCTCGGCGTTAATATGCGAGGTCACAGGAATCCAACACCCCGTTTACTACGCGAGCAAGACCTTATTAGATGCCGAGCAAAGGTACCTACCATTGGAGAAGCTCTCATTTGCACTCGTAATAGCCTCGAGGAAACTGAAGAATTATTTCGAAAATCATACTATCATCGTCCTTACATCGTACCCCCTTAAGGCGATCCCAAGGAAAGCGGATTTGTCTGGCAGATTGTCTAAGTGGTCAGTCGAGCTCGACCGGTTCGACATCCAATTTCAACCAAGGACCGCTATTAAGGGTTAGATCCTCGCTGATTTCATAGACGAATTTACTGGCGAAGAACTCCCCGAGAAAACTCAACCAACAAAGCAAAAGGAGAACCCAACAATAGTGGAAACCTGGTAACTATTCGTTGACGGAGCCTCCAACTCAAAGGGGGAAGGCGTAGGCATTGTTCTCATCACCCCAGAAAACACCATCCTTGAGCAAGGAATCAGGCTTGGATTTGCAGCCTCCAACAACGAAGCAGAGAACGAAGCCCTAATAACCGGTCTCCATAAGGTACAAACTCTAGGAGCAAAACGTTTACAGGTGTTCGGCGATTCTCAACTAGTCTCCAACCAGATAAGTGGAGATTACAACACGAAGGATGAGAGAATGGCAGCCTACCTCGCCCTGATGAGAAAACTAATGACGATCTTCGAAGAGATTAACATCTAGCAGTTTCCCAAAGGACAAAACAGTCATGCCGATGCCTTAGGAGCCCTGAGCTCGACAGTTGATTCTAGCCTTAAAAGGGTCATTCCCATCGATTTCCTCATTTGTCCAAGCATTAACCACAACAGCAAGCTGCCAAACGTGGAACAAATACTCCAGGTGGGATCAGCCCCCAGCTGGATGGACCCCTTAAGAGACTATTTAAAGGAGGGCAAGCTCCTAGAGGACAAGAAAACTACCCACCAGATAAGAGTCAAAGCTGCTCACTTTCACTTATCCACAGGAGGTGACTTGTATAAGAAGTCCTTCTCCGGTCCCTACCTTAGATGCGTCCACCCAAGCGATGTCGAGCAAGTGCTGCGTGAGCTTCACGAGGGAATTTATGGAAGTCATGTCAGAGGAAGGTCTCTAGCCTTTCGAGCAATTAAGGAAAGCTATTGGTGGCCATATATGCAAAAGGACTCCGCAGTATATGTCCGCAAATGCCAAAATGCCAGCTTCACACTCCAATGGTCCACCAACCCGCCAGTGACCTAAAATACCTGACCAGCCCATGGCCCTTCGCCCAATGGGGGATGGACATCGTGGGACCACTACCCATTACTGCCGACAATCGCAAATACCTATTGGTTGCGACTGACTACTTCACCAAATGGATCGAGGCAGAACCATTGGCAAACATCCGAGACGCTGATATGATAAGGTTCATATGGAGGAATATAATCACTCGATTCGGAATCCCCAGAACCATCATCACTGATAATGGGACACAATTCGAGAGTGGCCCCTTTCAGGACTTCTGTAACTAACACGAGATCAGTCACAACTTTAGTTCGGTGGCCTACCCTCAGAGCAATTGGCAAGAAGAAGCTTCCAACAAAACTGTGATCGATGGATTGAAGAAGCGATTAGAGCGAGCCAAGGGCGCATGGGCAACCGAGTTACCCCATGTCCTATGGGCATACCGAATAACTCCTCAGCGAGCAACATGAGAAACCCCATTTTCGCTAACATATGGCATGGAAGCAGTCATTCCACTAGAAGCGGGTTTGCCAACAATGAGATCCGACCTTGTCGACCAAGGCCAGAATGATGGGGCGTTGCTTGATGAACTCGACCTTGCCGAAGAGCGTAGAGAACTTGCCCTAGTGAAGCTTACGAGCTATCAGCAACAACTCGCAAAGCATTACCACAAAAGTGTTAACCCGAGAAGATTCCAAGTTGGGGACTATGTTCTAAGGAAAGTCCTGGGCAACACAGTAAGGTCATCAGACGGCAAGCTAGGCCCAAATTAGGAAGGACCCTTTAAAGTAACTAGGGACGACCTGCAAGGTTCATATCATTTGGAAACGATGGAGGGCAGAGAGATACCACGAGCATGGAATGCAGCTAATCTCAAGAAATTCTATTTTTAAATTCTCAAGGAATTATATTTTTGAATCTTTTTCTTGTATTTGTTATGTGAAAGGAACAGTTCATTCCCCTTATTACTAATGAAATCAGTAACTGCATTTTATCACACATCTTTTTCCAAATCACAGGCACGATGGTCGATATAGCAGGGGAATACCCCTCCTCAGGTCATCGTCATGAAACACGAGAGACCTCTTAGCATTGCCCCTGGCAATATATAAAGCCCTACAGAGGATTCTTAGGCAATGCGACTAGATTTTATATTGGCCATCAAACCTACTTTTGTTGAACAAAATCCTGACCGGATGAAGACATCCAATACCAGGTGTGTCCTCGCCAATTGCCCTACTTGGGCCTAAGGGAGTGTGACGACACAACCTAAAAGGTAAAATGGGGAATAATGGTATTTTGGTATTATACTGGACTGGAGGGACACTTGCATGGCAAAATAAAAAGGATTATGAAGCAACAAGAATATAAAAAGATTGGATGAACACGTTTAGTCGGCAAAATTACCCAAAACACGAACTTTTTATTAATCTCTTATATTTACAACGGTGATAATACATGTTTAGTCGGCGAAGCTCGCCCAAAGCGTTTACATTATCAAAAGAAAAACAACTTGTAAAAAATTCAAGAAGGTGGAAGCCTCCGAACAAGATAATCTGCCACTCTAGCTCTTCGTCCATCATCAGGAGCAGGGACCAGCTCTTCCACAACCTCATCTGTGTCCAACTCTAATAGTTGCTGAGGAATAGCATCAATGGGGATCCATCGATCATCCCTCCTGAATGGGTTGGGCATCAGAGTGGAGGAGGACATCTTGTGATGATACCATAACACCGAGTTCCTCGGGACCTGAAGCTCTTTCAAGGCACTCAACCACCCTCTGATGAAAGAAAGTTCCTTGAACTCGGATAGTCTTGTGGGAGCATCTAGCCAGCCTTGATCATAATCATCAGCCCACGCTTGTCGAGGACCCTTCTTGAATAAATGTCGCAATCGGGTAACGTCCCTTTGAAGCCCAGCAGTAGTTACATATGCTCGCCAGACATCATCACGAAGCTCTTCCATCTCCTTATCCCGCTGTTCGTCTGCTTCCCTGTTCCTGCCCCTTGTGCTCTTACCAGCTCACGGGAGGGGATGACGAGTGGAACCTCGCGGCATAGGAGAAGTATGTCCAGCTCACGAAGACGAGGAGCCTTGCAGAATCACTGAAGCAGTGCTCGACGCATGCTCTCTAAGTTACAGAACTTCCCTCCTCAGGTTTTCATTCTCATGCTGCAGAACTTCCCTCCTCAGTTGCAGAACTTCCTTCCATATCCTGGAGCCTGTCCTTCAGCTTAGCCACTAGCTCGAACTGCTCCTTATACTTTTGGTTCCTTGACCTGAGAGACTTGTAAAGCCTAACAAAGGCCTGACGAACCTGAGGACTGGCATTGGGACCAAGAGTCCTGCCCAATTGAGATGTGGCAGGAATATAATCTTCTACATCAGTCAACTACAAGACATAAAAGGGCAATGGAAAGAAAAATCAATCTATGCACTGGAAAAATAAGCCTTTTTATTTCATTGATAAAGGTCAAGTACATCGAGCAGAAACTCGAAAAATTACAAGCAGAAGTACAAAAATAGTCCTAAGAGAGGATTAACTAGCAACCTCAGGCTGCCCAGAGGTGGCTGGCTGCTTCCCCTTGTCAGCAGCAGCAGAGGCATCCCCCTCTACAGGGATGCCCTCATTCGCCTGGGCAGGACCATCATTGGCTGAAGTTGTCTGAGAGGCAAGACCAACACCCTCGATGTCTGGGGCAGGGGCTTCTTCATCCACAGTTAGCCTCGGACCCGGGTCATGCTCGTCGAACAAAGGAGACTCAGCATCAACACCAGTAGCTAGGAGGGCCTTGTTCCATCCCTTCTTGAAGTTCAAATGACTGATGTAGCCTATCTGAACTTCGGCGTCTTCATAAGCAGCATCCCACCCGGAGTTGTATGAATCCTCCTTGATGTGGCTACCTGGGACTCTTTCTCCTTTAGCTGCTCGATTAGAGCCTTGTTCTCCTCCACAACACCCAGCTTTCTCGAGCAGACTAGGTCATAGGCCTGCCTCAGCTCGCTTAGCTCCTTAACGGCTGCATCCCTCTCACGATTAGAATTGATAAGGGCCAGATCAGAGGAAGCTTGAGTGACATCAACAGCCTTCAAATTAGCCTCCAACTGAGAACCCCTGACTTCCATAGTGGACTTCTGCTACTCCAGCTCGCCATTCATTCTCACCAACTCGTCGCGAGAACGGTAGAGCATGGCGAAGTCAGTCACAAACTGCCAAAAAAAAAAATCAATAAGGAGAAATAACTAAAACTTATTAAGGAATTGAAAAAGGGAGAGAACCTTACCAAGGATAGTCTCTGGCTAGCTTGAAGGGCCAATTGATCAGACCCCAGCGCCCTCTGGCGATCTGCAGGAAGAAATGCCCTCTCGAGCAGCGCAGGTGCCAGCTGAGGAGAAGTGGCAACTGAGGCCCCCTCGGGCAAAGCAGACACCGAGACCAAAGCTTTCCCAACCTTCGTCCTCGACTCCATCTTCCTCCTCTCTTCATCTCTCTCCCTCTCCATCCTCTTCCTCTCCTCCATCCTCTTCTTTTCCTCCACTTTCTTTCTCTCCTCCTCCTTCTTTCTCTCCCTCTCTCTCACCTGCTCTTCCTCTCTCCTCTTACACTCTTTCTCCTGAGTGGAAGACCGAGAACCAGCAACCACGACCACAGAAGAAGACTTTTGTTTCTTCGACCTCTGTGCAAGAAGCACATGGTCCTCATCATCATCGTCTCTGATCAGGTTCTTCCTTGGAGGCATCTCTTCACCTGAACTGCTGGAAGTGCTCGATGATCCTCGAGCTTCAGAATCCTCTTCAGAAGAACTGCTACTGTCAGAGCTCCCTTCACCCAAATTACTCGCAGCTCCTGCAGGTTCACTCTCAGAGTTGCTCTCCTTTTCGTCCAAATGGATAGGCTCAGCAGTAGTCTCTCCGAAAGAATCAAACTCTGGAACACAATCCATAGGTCGTGCTATGAAATTGGAGCCTACGTTCTTGTACTCGATCAGAAAGGCAGCAGACCTGGGATGCTCGCCGTCACCCAGAGGCTCCTTGATATTCCAAGATTTCACCAACTCCGAAATACGAACCTCATTGAGAGCAGGCTCTAAATTCTTTGTCCTCGCTGTGGAAGAAAAAGAAAAGAGAGGTTAGAAAAGTCACAAGTCAGCAAAGGTTGGAACAATAATACAATGTCTACCTATATATTCTTCCCCGTAAAAAGGGACAGTGAACCTCTTAGACCTCGACCCTTCAAACTGTGGAGGGAACTGCTAATTCCTAACGAGGAAACCCTCTTACCAGTAGTCCTTATGGGAATCAGGTAGGTTTACTACCAATACCCTATCAGGACTCCTAGCTTTGAGGTATAAGACACCTGAGCTAGTTCGAGAGAAGGAATAATATAAATCGATCTCGACAAGTCCTAACCTAGTACCATACAACTGGCTTATTCTATGGACGCCATTTACTATCTTCCACACATTGGGTGAACACTGTGCAGGAACAATATTGAAATAACCAAAAAAATGCAAAAATAGATCATTAGGGGGAAAAGTAAGTCCCCCCCTCGGAGAACAACAAAACATGGATCTAGTGGGCATCCTCTATATCCCTAACGTTCCTAGGAGGGGAGGCACAACATTCAATATCTACCCACTCAGGAATATTGTAGAACTTCCTGAACTCAGAGATTGACCTATTTCCAATCTTTGCCATTGAAAAACTCAAGAAAATCTACAAACCAAAGAGAAAGTGCAAAGAAAGGGAACGAGAAACTTACAAAACAGAAGATCGGTTCAAGTGATGAAGAAGCATGAGCTCAAGACGACTAAGAAGCAATGGGAATGGGGATTCAGAGAAGAAGGTACGAGGCACTAGAGTTCTCAGAAGAAGGAAGAGTACTAGAAAGGCTGAAGTGACGAAAGAAAAAGTGGCTATTCCAACAAGCCTTCAATTCTAATCATAGCGCACAAATAGCGAAGCGGGTGCCGCCAAACCAACTTCACAGTTTTTGAAGAATCGCAAATCAGCCATAATGGTTGATCATTTAAATCCATTGAACCCATAAACATGGCCCAACAAATTTAGGGGCAATTGTGGGTACCCAGTCCAGTCCTGGCGGCCCAAAGTCCAGGCCCCTCATCTTTTATAATTGATCTGGTCTCCCCCCACGATCCCATGAAGGGAAGTTATGGGGGAAATGGAAAACATGGAGGAACCCATCACCTCCACTCATCTACATGTACATGTATATATTAAACCCTAGGTCCGGGGCAAAAGGACAAGGGGTATTCTCTGTAATCACTCTCCGGAGTATATAGAAATAATATCGACTGCACCACCATGGACGTAGGCACATCTTGGCTGAACCATGTACATCCTTTGTTGTGTGATTAGCATCTTGTATTCCTTGTTCTCTTCTTGATAATCTTTCTCACATATTTATTTGTGTTGCATAATAATTGCATCTACACTATCGTATTAGAGGTATAATATAGATATGCGATAAGTGAATTACATCTCCATAATATTATTCTTATAAAATTTTGTTTCACTTAAGATCGAAATAATCATAATAATTAAAATGAAAATATTTACAACTCTTAAGTAAACATTAAAAATTTTAAAGTTGTAGTACGAGAGAATAAAACATGAAAATGATTGTCTACGTCTCTTTTGACATATTATCTAAATATATAACACGTTACATTCATTTATATAAAATAAATAAATATATACATAAAATAATTTTCGGGTTGAGGCTCGAAAACATGCAGCTCACGACCAACTCGGGTTAAAAAACATGTCTCAAGCTCGGTTCGAAAAGAGTTCGGGCTTTAAATCTTGGCTCAAGCTCAACTCGACTCAAACTCACTTAAAGCTTGGTTCGAATGTAGTGAGCTGAATAGGTGGGCTTCGAACTTTTCCTTACACTATGCTTATCTCCCTATACTCATACTAGCGAGTAATGTTCCAGTTCAGGAACAAATTGCGTAAGCTTTAAGTCCTCGGTATCCATCGATCTTGATTGTAGACGATTGACTACTTGTAATCCAATTTGTTAATCACCGACGCAATCTCTCGTACAATTATTCTGTTGATGCAGAAGAGTGGAGGGCATTGTAAACCTGAAGTCTACCTTAAAACTTAAAAGCATGGAATATAACATGATCTCACACTCTCAAATAACTCTCTTAAACCCAATAAAAGGGTTTTGTAAAAATTGAGCTTCGTACTTTCAAAGACACTTTAGAGGTTACATATACTTTTTAATATAATAACTTCACCAAAATACATGTGTAAAGGTTCGAGGCTCTCATTCAAGCCAAGGTCCATCGTTTGAATGAGGTCTCTTTCACTCGAGGTCTTCCCGTGTGAAGGTTGCATCTTATGACGGCTCCTAAAAGTAAATTCAGATCCTCATATGAAACTTTATTCACACAAGAGCAATCTTATTTGAAGCAGTTATCTTTTGAGGTCCTTTGCTTTGAAAAACATTACCTCGAACATAATTGCTTTCATTTGAATAAAATGAATGAATTGTTTGTAAAAACTATGTTATCTTTTGGGACAGATACAATTGCCTTTAAACAAATTATTTTTGTGCCACATTTTATGTACCGAAATCTATTTGGGACAACTATTTATGTCCCTAATATCGAGTCTTAAAGTACAACAAACATTTGTCCTTAAACGTATATGATAATTTATATTTTGAAAGGCTAACACTAAAAGGACAACATGAGCTATCCTAAAAACTCTAAAATGACAGTTATTGTCCTTATTACTTTAATGATGCTTACCTAATAGTACAACTCATCTTGTCCTTGTGATCATCTTAAATACAATTGAGGACGAGAAATGAGCTTTTGGAATAACAAAAAAGTTGTCCTTAATAATTAATTTTCTAGTAATGACATCTAGCAACCTAAATCAATTATGGATATGAAATTGTGTAAGGTTGTGTCATTTGAATTAGATTATATGCAAAATATATCGTAACACCAAGATATATGAGGAAAAACCCACCACGGGGAAAAAACCCTCAGGATTCGATAACTAATCCACTAAAAAAAATGAAGATGATAAAAGAGATCAGACATATACCTAACTTGAGTTCCCTCAAAAGATCTCATTATGCTCCAATCCTCAAAACTTCACCCAGTCTATGGGCTCTCAACAAAACTCATTTGTAGAAATAAAAGAATCCACTTAAATTAGCTTCCACGCATCCAATTCGAAGAACTCCTACTGAATTATCCAGATTTCCCTCCTTTTTGACCTCTCAACAGAAGATATTCAATGAAAAATGATGAATAATAGGTTTTCTAAGGGTGATTTGATGAATCACTCAAAAATCTCTCATAAAGTATTTTAATCAAAGTGAGGGAAAAGTAAATACCATATGGGATTTTTAAAGAGAGAAAGAGAATCCATCAAACATAAAAATTCCATAAAGTGTAAAAAAGAGTTCAATTTGGAAAATTTATCCAATATGGATTTTAATAGTAAATAATCATTTTACAAACTCTCATTAAGTTGTGCGCACGGAGTGAATACTACCCGTTGTTCACGCCGTTTAAAAAATGGGCTTATAAGTCAATTTCATCATTTTGTTGGCTGGAGTCATTCACATGGATGATCTATGGGCCCGTGCGCATGTCTTGGGGAAGAAATATGTACCTCAAAAAGCTAAACATCCAAAAAATCTCCGTTCACACAAGTACGAAAGATGTGAAATTTAAAGTATAAAACAAGTTCACAAAATATGAAAAAAATGTGTGGGAAAAATGAGGCACTCCTAACGTGTGTCCATAGTCATGTACCACATCAAAAAAGGTTCAAAAGTAATCCAAAAATCCCTTTTTTATAAATATTAACGAAGATATGCAATGCAAGCCGACTTGGATGCGAAGGGAGTTATGTAAGGAAATCAAGCATCTAAACACACTAGGATTGTCAAGGATATGCTCCCCGACGACAAATAAATAAATAAATATATATATATATATATATATATATATATATATATATATATATATATATATATATATATATATATATATGGAATAAACCAAGAAACACTTCAATAAATTTCACTCTCCCCTTTAACTATTATGAGATAAAATCCTAAAAGATCCCGCTAAATATAATCGAAGTCCCAATCATCAATCTACATTAGAGGCAATGCACAAAGGACAACATAGATTAATACTAGACCATCCTCTTACTCAAGTAAAAACAAATTTTATGCTCAATATATTATATTAAATGAGAAGATCGAGAGTCTAAACCAATGATCAAAAACCTATAAAAACTTAAACAACAAAAAATCATAAAGCAAGTTACCTTGTGTGAAGATAAAACGTCCCATGCATATGAACTGCCCTTGAATAAATGAACTATTCATATAGTATATAGTTTTTTACCCCCTTTTTCTTACATTAATAGATAGATTTAAAAAAATATAATACTAGGATAAGTGAGGCCATAAAGGACAAAAAGTGCAAGAGATGTAACAGTTACAACATGAACAATAATATGATAAACAATTGTATGCACGATAGCCACAAAACATTAACATGATATCATGAGAAAATATATTTATACAGTGGTAAAATAGATTGACCATATGACATTAAGGTATAACACACACAAATAACACATGCTAACATTGAACGGTATATATAAGGAAGACTAAAAGTTTAGAATGACAAAAATACCACCAATATGATCACATCTAAGAGATAAAAACTAACAATCCTCATAAAACTATGCATTCAAGGTGAAAAATCATGGAAAACATGGTAAAGAAAATTAGAAAAATATATGAAGAATGTGAAGCATCATGGGAGTAAGAAAGATCCCAAATAGATATAATGAAAGCATATGGAATGAACAAGCCGTATATGATGAAACACGAGAAGTTGTGACAAGAACAAATATGTCTAAAAGGAACTTTGCAAACATGTATGAAACATCGTGTATGGAACGAAAGATGAATCAACCAGTATATACATCATCAAGAGCAACATCTCTACCAACAAAACATAATATCAAAATAATGTCTCAAATCACATATAAGCTCATGGACTATAGTTAACAAGATAAAGCACACAACACTAGCCAAGATACACGAAAGAATGTCACAAATGTAGGGTGACAATTTTAAAAACGACATGAAAACACGAAACAAAATGACATGAAATTGGCCCAAATTTTACAAAATATTTTGTGTTTTTGTCAGGACTTTTGCAAGGAATATCACAAAACTCTTGGACAAATAATATGTTTCGAACTTTAATGATGTTAGACATTGTTTCAAGTTTATGGTTAGAAGGTAGATGGTTTATCTTGTACTGTATTTTTTTTGAGAATTTTAATAGCTATGAATGAAATACAGTTTTAGATCGGTTTAATATCATCAAAATATAGTGCCGTTCATTTTGGAATTATGTTTGAGTTAAATTTGTGGGCATTGGTTATGCATTGCCATTATTTGAGCATGAGTTTATGAACAATCTCTTAAATCGAAAATCAGCAACATCACGCGAAATAAAATAGAAGGAGCTTGGATTATTTTCAATTAATCTGTTGCAATATGACATTAATTGGCTGTAAGATTTCTCCTCGTGCCCATGTAACCCAACAATAGCAAGTTCTTTTCCTTTTCACGCTAAATGGTAAGATATATCAAACACGTATTTTCTCTTAAAGCTACACATTATATCAATTGGCCTAATCGAGGGCTTCTCATGAACTTCATCTAAAAACATGGATGAAATAATTTGAGAATACATCATTTCACTTCTTGACTTACGAACACGGCTCCTATAAGTGTGCGCATTATTCAATGTTCAAATATAGAAAAAACCATTCACAACATTCATAGATGCATGCACACGCCAGCTACATACAATATCTTCATGTTGAATACAACGAGCCGTCACCCAAAAATTATCATTCTTTATATACTTAAACTTAAATCCAGTCTTCAATGCATACTTTCGTAAAACTATTCGAAACTCTTTCGCAACCCCTTCAAACTTATATCCAACTTCAATAATCCCATTTGCCTAAGAATTCGAAAAAATCAAATTTGATTTTGAAGATGTTGATCCAACCAAATATTCGTCAATACCATCAAATGAATTAATACTTAATGAATTCTCAATGTCAATTAAACCGTACTCAATCTCAAAAACTTCACTATCAACACAATTACAATCTTCTACCTTAATTTCAATAAAATCAGAATTTGACTTCTTCCAGCAAATGAACATGAGTCTAAAATCCCCATCGAATTCCAAAATAACTCCCAAAAAATTTCCAAAAGAATATAAGAACTTCACAGTTTCTCTTTGCAAAATCTTAAATTTTGAACATACTTCATCAATAAAAGAATAATATGAAGTTGTAGTTTCAACGCTTATAGCAGCCAATATACAACCACAAAAGCACATACAAACAGGAATATTATCCATAGCTCTACAAACTGCAAAAACAAATACAAATAATAAACATCATATTACCATCAAAACTCATAAAAATGAAATCTTACACTACCAAATTAACAACACTAACAAACTGTTGAAAAAACATAGAAATACTTTCAAAAACAAAGAAAAACATAAAAAGGGGCAAAACACAGCATCAAAGCCACATTTTCTTACAAAACAATAACCACCACATTGAATACAATAATAAAACATACATAATAAGCCTAACTATCATATTAAACAACAAATGAATAATACACATCAATTAAACTCACATATAATTCAACTTAAAACATAATAATTATGATGTTAATACAACCCATAACTGATTACTTTCATATAAATCATACAAACAAATCATCTATTACATAATGAAATCAAAATCAATAAATATATAGTGATGAATAAAAAACGTAAGGAAGTATAAACATCAAAATACATACACCCAAACCTAATCACACAAATCAAATACCAGCTCGATTTCAAAAAGTAATTGAGGAATGAAACATAAAAACGTATGCATACATGATCTGATGTATGAATTTATATTGAGAAAATAACAAAATATACTATCAAATGTGAAGAAGAACAACATCGATCACAGTGAGATGAAGAACATTGCTAAATTTGAGATTGAATACATTTGAGTATATAATTCATCAATTTCCAGAAGAAGAAGAAAGCTAATTAGAACGGACTCTGTAATTTGGTAAAACTGACCAATGTTCCTATTTGAACTCCTACGATATAGGAATATAAGTGAGCAAATAAAATTTCCAAAAATGAGAAGGCCATAATCAGAAAGACAAACTATATAATATATATGGAGTAGGGGTGCACAACGAAACCAAAAATTCGATAAACCGAACCAAACCGACTGCATTGGTTTGGTTTTTTTGCTCAATAGTTCGGTTCCGGTTCTAAAAAAACAAAATCGGTACTTCGGTTCGGTTCTCGATTTCAGGGAAAAAAAGCAGTCCGACTCGAAAACCGATCTGAACCGAACCAATCTGGGACCGAACCGATTTATAACTATGTATATATTTATTTGATATATTTAACACTTGTAATTTATATTATTGTGATTACCTGAGTTTCTAACTTATGTTATTGAGGATCAAAATTAATTTTGACCTTAAAAAAATTATTTATGAAATTCATTAATCTTAAGATTTCACTAAATTTGAAATATGACTTTGGAACCAAAAATCGATCCGATCCGATCCAGGAACTATTGGTTCGATTTGGTTCGATTCTTCACAACAGTGGGTTTAGTTCTGGTTCCAAAAATTTGGAACCGACCCATCTCGGTTCGGTTCTCCTTGCCTTGGAATTGGTACACTGTCCTCCCCCTTTCGCAATTTTTTCTTTAGCTTTGTTTTTTAGGCTGATTTGTTGAGCATATCAATAATCTGTCATACAATTGTGTTCACATATATTCATCCGATGTCAATGTCTACATGTCATAGGCTCCAGGGGTGGAAGCTAGGATTTTCTAAGGGGGGCAAAGTTTAATATTGCCATTTTTCAGTAATTAAGGATCGAAGTCTTATATTATTACATTTGAATGCAATATTTTGTATATATAAATTTTTTGTATTTTTATTACAAAAAGGTCAAAAGGAGTTAATTTCCTCTGATAGAGAACGTAACTCTTGCCCTATTAGGTTCATAGCTAATTAACTTAATCTTGCATGCAGTATATGAAAGAAACAATCATGTTCATACATGTGGGAACAACTACACAAAAATGAGACCAATAAGCATGGGGGGACTTCACTCAAGAGATTAATCCTAGATATTTACTGGTGTATAGAGGATCAAATCAATTGAATACACAATAATAACAATAAGCTACTTTTGGGTTTTGAAAAAAAGTATGTTTTCCTCTAGAACTTTAGCTTTCATAAAGATCCTGGTTGGGTTCTAAAGTTAAGTGTTCTTAAGTGTTCATTCTTAACTTCTATTGTTGCTTAGTATATAACCTGTTTGTAGCACGAGAAATAGTGGTTTTTCCTCCTTATATATTTTACAGAAATGATAGACCACACATATTTTTGACACAAAATGGTGCGACATAGTGACGTGTCGCATCGGAATTGGGTATTGCCTTATGGATGTGGGTCCGCGCCAACGACACTAGCCAATACTGATGCGACACGTCACTGTGTCACACCAAATGTGTCACAAAACTGTGTCAGTATACAAGGACTTATCTTTTAAGCTTATTATCTACTTTTTTTGTCTCTTCCTTGGTCAGTCAAATACTCCATATTTATCTTTCGATTTTTTATTTAGAGACTTGGAGTTTATTTATTTTTATTTAAAATTCATAAGCAGATAAATCACAATCTTATAATATGTATATAATTTTTTCAGTTAACCTTTCCCTTTTTTTTGCACTCCTGTTACCCCCTAACTGAAAATACTCCAGATCTTTAGTTTCTCCCCTTACCGTAAAGGAGAATATGAATTCGTTTAACACCCTTATTGACACACCCCAACCCAGTTACTTATAATTAAGTTTGAAAGTCAAAGTGAGTCAAACCATAATTCATTTAACCAAACCATAAAAACTGGTTTTAATTTCAGAGTCATCAACGTAATTCCATATACTAAAAACTTTTTTCAACAGTACACCATTCATACTGATACAAACTTTCTTAAAGGATAATTTAACTTAATTACATCATTTACATTAAAACAAAATCGTTGTTTCTCCCATTCCTTGCTAACCCAACCCGACTTCCTAGATTTGGCAGTGACATCGCGTTACCTGAAAAAATGTGAACATAGGAACCGTGAGCAAAATAGCCGAGTGAATGCGTCACTACTATACTATTGCATGAATTTAAATGCAACAAATCATGTCCATATAATTATGTATTAACTTATCCGGCTCATTCATAATGAATGACCAATTTTTCTGAATCATAATTCACATATCCTATCTAAATAGACAATTCTCCCCCATTCCTGGTCGAGGAGTAACCCCTTGTCATTAATAGACAAATCTCCCCCATTCTGGGTCGAGGAGTAACCTCCCATTTTGGTAAACTGAAATGAACAATTTATATTCATTACATTATGATCATATTCGTAACAGTATACAAATACATCATTCCAGTGAGTACATTCACCTTGGGTTGTCAACTATGTATTTATGTTTCCTTCGGGTGGAGCTGAACTGGGTTGATTAGACCTTACACCTTGGAAACACCTTAAGAATTTTCTTGGAATTCTTTTCCTAGCTTTTCCTTGTAATCTTTCTTCCTTAACTTCTACTTTCTGTTTCCTTAATCTTAAATCTCTCAAAATTGAACCTAGGGTTATATTTGCTGAAGAAATAAGTTAAAGGGAGAAGTTTAAGTCGGCAAAGGCATGACTCCTTTTCATCCAATCAAATTAAGCCATTTGGTTTACTAAAAGACAATTTACCACTTAAAGGGAATGGACAGATTTACTCCTTGTTCGTAAATTCGTTATAACTCTTTACTCGGGCATTCGTTTGATGCACCGTTTGTTGTGTTACAACCCTAACTCACCTTTCTACAACTATATAGTTTTTACCTCAAGTCAATTGTAATGTTATAAGGGTCAAAACTAGTCTCTAACAGGAACATTTCTACCGAAAACAACAAAATTTTGTGTTTGTAAATAATTCGACCTTTCGTGATTTATGAAAGTAGGATTATAATAAACATAATCACTTAACATTAGATATACTAATAACACATTATTCATATCACACAAGATACACATGATTTAAATATAATTTATCATAATTATATTCGGGTTGTCACACTTATCTACCACCGTCATTTGTATATTTGTTTCTCTGTTAATGTTTTCCAATCTTTTCTTACTTGTACTATTTGAAACTAGATATATTTACTTAATTTTTATCTTAATACAAGTCTCATTAATTTGTTGGTTATCTTCCCTCTTTCATTTGAGTCTGATAATTCAATCTCTGGTCCATACATTTGTTTTTAAAATTATTTAATCTCCTTCATTCACCTGCCAAAATTTTTGTCTTAAAAATTTTATAAATGATTGCATTCACATGATGCTGCGGTTACAATGGAAGGATGGGTTGGCAAAACCTGGAGGGATCATAAAACAAGCCACATGACCCAACAGCATATCAGCTTCTCATGGGGGACCACCAAGTGCAGCCTGTGCCCTTGCTATATCATGTCAGTGAGTTTCTACTCAATCAACTTCAATGCACTAATTTTTCAAATATTGACTCATTGCATGCAGTTGCAATTTAGATGGTCATAATGTATTAGATAAACCAAAGATAAGGTTTATGCTTCCCTATACCTTTGTTGAACGAGATCGAGTTTGTAATGGTCTATAAACCATTTTACACCTTAAATTCATTAAAACTATTAAATTGCCATTCCATCCCTAACTTAAAACCTATTAAAGTAAGTAAAACCAAATATCTACAATTAGCCAATATTACCCCTTAAATTCTTAAAACTCTTTAGTCACCATTTCAGCTCTAACGTAAAACTTCTCTCTCACAGTTTGTTGCTCTTCTTATCACGAAATAAAATTATCTATCTCTTACCCCCAAAGTTTCATCACCCATAAGTCCTTGATGCTTCTAAGGATCATCTAGGGCTGCCAAGTTTTGACACGATAAACCATTTACGGTAATAAACCGAAATGACCCGAACATGACACGATTAGCTTGTATAGATTTACGAGTACCCAAAATTTATATTCAAATTAAAATCAATGGGAACCCGAAAATGACACGACTAACCAGAATTCCCACCCTTATCGTCGAACACTTTACAATGTAAGAAATCTAATTTAGGTTTTTTTTCATATCTGATTTCATAGTTGTAATTGAAAATTCAGTTTTTATTAAATTAAATTCAATAACAATTTCAATTTCATACTTTTTTATTTATTTATTTATTTGGGTGTTCATAGGATGAAGATAAGCCATGGTTGTGCAGGTTTCCATTCAATTTAAAAACATTTTCGCTATCTCATGGGTGTTATTTTTGTATTGTAGTTAAACATGGGTTTCAGTTATTTTCACTCTTGTAATTGATCTTTGCTATTTCATGGTCTGTGAATGGGACTCAAGGTTTCATTACTTTACTGAATATCGATTGAAAGAGAAACTATTTGGGTTGTTTTGATTTGGGTGTTTATTTTTACTTGTTGCTATATTGTATCAAAAGAGAAATGTGAAATAAGGTAAACTTATTTCAAAGTTTGAATACGATTCACACTTGAAATTTTAGTATGATTTATACTTGTAAGTGATTTTAAAGATTTATCTTTTGTTCAAAATTTCTTCTTTTATGTGTTATGTAGTCTCAATCACAACACATTTTTACGGGTTCCAGGGTGGGTATAGGTCCATGAGATTCTTTTACGGGGCACGATTGGTGGAGCGTAGAATCGAAGTCAGGGTGGCAGGTTGGGGTGGTACACCGCCCCATTGACATTTCTAAAAGAAACTAAATAACGGATTAACACATAATTAGAAGTTTGGAAAGAAAGATTTATAACCCACTAAGGGGGTTTCAAATAATAGGAGTACATCTGAATGAATATATGGGATGCTATGAAGCAAGAGCACGAGATGACATGACATGCTAACGTGCCAGTTTTTGAAAATTTTAGAATGCGAGGACACGTTGAATATAATATATATTATCTACTTCCTCCATCCCGAATTAAGAATTAAGTGCTGAGTCCATTATTCCTTTTTTGTCTTACCCAAATTAATAGTCCACCACGTTCTTTTTTTTTGGACATAATCAATGGCCTAAATTGAATGATAGTGAACAAGTGTAGGTCCTGGTCTTTGGTTGACTGTATCCTTAATTTACTAATGTTGTATTCATAAATTACAAATGGGATAAAACCTATAATAGGACTAGCCCAAAAGTCTTCCAACTTATATACATATACCCCGGGGCAATTTCTAATGGTTTAAAACGCCTTGATGAGCCCATATACTTCCTGGAATACGTCCCAATTATTTTATCACAACATTACATTTTTATATAATCGTGTCACACATCTTTTAAAACATTTCTACTACACATGCGTTTGTTATAAATATTAACATAACAAATATCAACCACACATGATTACGACATAAAAAAAATTGTTGGTTCGCAATTAATATATTAAATTCACAAATTGAATCCAATTTTCATTAATTTTGTTTATTTTTTATTACAAAAATGTAGTTTTATTTATTCTAGAAAAATACGGGGTATTACAGTCTCAAGCAGTAAATAAAAAAGACAACATAATGATTATTAAAAAGAGAAAAATTCTTAGTAATCCATAAGTTTGTAACTCCCTCAATCCTTGCTTTGTATTCCTTTGCCCCACTTAAAATTAATGAAAGACATTTTAAATAGTTATAGAATATTTAGAAAGTAATATAAGCTAAAAATGTTGATTATTGAATATAATGTAATATTTTTAAGTATACTTGGAACCTTTGATTTTCTTTGAAAATTTAATGTTGTTGCCATCATCGTGTGACACCCCGCTTAAAATAATAACGGGTGGCCAACGCTATACTACATTAAATTAGGAATCTCAAATGGCTCAATCTCAACATCAACAGACTATAATATAAATAAATAAATAAGGCTAACTACCCGAAATCATATAAGCGAGTGCCAAAATTAAATAAAACATGCAACGGACAGCAAACCAATACTATGATAACAGAAGTGCTAAACAATATGAAATAAAAAGAGTGCACAAGAAGAAATATACCTGAATAAGCTGTCGGCTCACAGAGAGTACAATAGTCATGAAGAAAAAAATATATACAGCTACAAATATCCCTTGGGTATAAACCCGATATACAACATGAATGCTACCTAGATTTTTAAAGAAGTAGGAAGCGACTACAATCTAAATCCTGCCACAGTCCGCAACTGCTATGGCTCCCAAGACTTTGGAAAGAAGAGAATCTCGTATCCATGTGGTGGGACACCTGTAGTAATGTGTGTATATATATATATATATAGCAAAAAGAAATATAAACGGGTCAAAGCCCGAGGTGTAAAAATGTTTAGCAAGTGTGTTAATCGTGCATAATAAATATAAATACACTATTTCATAATTAAAGTGGAGTCGCACTCTAGTGAAACCCAAACTCACCTCTCATCTACAGCGCACACCTATTCGCGTCCTGGAATCTTAATTAAGTTACCCCACCCATAAGGACAACCTGCCTTACAATAGGCACGGCCTATACCCGCAAGACCTGCCATCCTAACATAACCCAAGAATACTTCCCATTCTAATCACACTTAAATATATTTACACATATATGCCTTACTAGGCTTAGATTCCAATTATTAGCTTACACCAGATATAAGTCTTAATACGTTACACATTAACATTTGGCTTCAATATACGAATTTAATCACTAAATACCATACATACAGTTAATAAGGACAAAACTTCTCTCTACTCTCAACATTGCAATGCGTTTTGTGAGTGGGGCGTCTCGCAAAGTGAAATCCAAATAAGGAACCCCCTCGATACACTATTCCTTGACAATGTTGATCTTAGGGATCCATTATGTCATTCACACAAATTCTATTACTACAACTACTATAATTTTAAATCACTATCTAAGAACAAACTCAAAATCTCCACTAAATCCTTGGGTCGACATAGCCGCAATTTTCTCTAAATACGAACCTTCGACACCAATGAACTAGTACACCAAAATCACCCAAGATGTACATCATCGAAACTCCGTATCCTTTTCACCTATAGGATATATAGCTATATATATATTTAGTCTATATATATATATATATATATATATATATATACAATCATTCATTCCCATAACCAAGTATACATATCACACATAATGTACACTATGCAATTCACATAACATAACCGGCTATAGGATGCTAAAATACTGCACCATGCCATCATCTTCTAGGAATTACTCACTTTCTCCCGAGGTCACCATCTATCGGACTATTATCACACCTCCATGGCGACAAAATCAATCATAACGTATGGGAAGCGATCATAGTTCCTAACCGGCAGGTGAGAATGACCCATACCCAAGACATCTCACCCCCAAAATATAAAATCATACAAATAAATAAAATGGACAAATATGACTTGGGGAATATCCACACCCTAGTCCTCGAGCCAGGATGCTCACCCTCATCGCGCAAACTTCCCATGATAGCATGTGCCTAGTATGCTTTACACCACAAGTATACATATCATTCACATTCACAATAGTTATACATCCATATGATCACATCATATAATTAAACCATCACACACGGTTTAGATATTCACGCCATGATTATACACATATCTACATATCTACATAGATATATACATACATATATACATACCATCTCTCGTTCGTATGTATGAAACTTATAAACTCAACTATTAGCATACATAATCCTTAATATACTAGCCGTCACTCCAATCATATTAATTTAATTCGTTATATAAATACTATCCCTCACTTGTAGCATATTCATCCATTACCCTTATGATATGAATAGTCTTTCAATATATTCAACATTAAGGTTATCATCCCAAAGTTTAATGTATATAACAATCGCTACACATCCCATCAATATCCGAAATGCACATCGATACATCCAATAACAATCCCGACTATCGGTATACACGTAACTAATAGTCCACAAGTCTCAAGCTTAAACTTAAATTCATTTTAATGATCCCATCATCTTTTGGGATACCCAATGTTGATCAGGCATAGATATGTAGTAACTACCCCGACTATCATTTGACCTAATCTTGTTCTAGTCATTAGAGTATCCCATGTGACACCCCAACTAATTAAATACCGGGTAGCTACTCCTTTATTAAATTAAACCAAAATGCCAAGTTGGCTCAGTTAATAGCATCACTGTCGAAATTTTTTTTATTATTACTAACCACCTAGTATTTAAAAGTAAGTTGTCAAATTTTAATTAAAGTCTGATTAACATGCAGTAAAAGATTTAATGCAAGAATAATAACACCATTCATCATAACGAAGTAAATAGAATAACCATCACATAATGTAAATAAAGTCTGGAGGAAAAACTCCTCACTACAATACCACAAACTGAAATAACTAAACTGAATACTGAATCAATACATGCCAAAGTCTGAAAAACTGCAATGGAAAGATGTCTCTAATAGAAATGGGCAACATGCCCTACAACTGATAGATACTGAATCTGGAATCCAAATGATAGAAGCGTCTAAAAGCAAATCCCTGTAGCTTCCACAAACAGCTACAACTCGTCACCTGAATGAGTATCCTATGCATGGTGTCCTTGTGGCTGAGCACCTAAAATGGTTTTATAAGAAAAATAGATTTGAAAGCAAACGGGTCAGAGCCCGAATGTGGAGATATTTTAAAAACCTGCAAGTGCTTTAAAAAGATTTAAAACATTAAATGCAAAGTACATGTTAGGACGTGCGCTCACATGAAATTCTCACCTCTCGTCTAACTGTGCACTCCTAACGTAAGTACCCATCTAAAATGACACAAACCACTAGCTGAGTGACATCATATCTAGCTAGACTGTCATAGGTTCTACCCTTATTACTCGGTTCATTAACATTCTAACCTTATCAAAATAATTAGAGGGCTTCACTTAAACTCAGATCCTCAATATGTAATATATATCACTATCAGTTAACCCGTTATGTTTTTCTCGAAACAATACTGAGAGTGCAGCTACAGCGGAAATATTGCGACTTCTCAAATAAAAAAACCAATTTTAATTAAACCCAAATTTTCGTTAAAACCCTAAGACATGCATCTAGATGATTTATCAAATAAAATATAGCATGCGGGATAAAAACAAACAATTTCAGGAAAAATCCCCCAAAGGGGCAAAACCTTTTATTTTCACTATAATTTGTAAGAAAACGGCTTACAATCGGATTACAATGAAAATACAGTGACTAAGAATTACCCTCAGGTATCGGATTCTGTAGTCGGCGGCTTGAAATATCCCTTTCCAGGAGGGCAGCAATGAATCCACACGCAGCGAACCCACATGAACCTCAGTCCAATCAACAAAGGAAGAACCGCAGCACTCCTCAATGACACGCAGCCATGAAACTTTGTAGAGACTCCCTCAGCAATGACACGCAGCCCTCGGTTGCAAAGATCTCTCCACAAAGATGAACAACAACAAAGTTTGTGTTCTAGGGTTCCAAAAGATTCACAAAAGTAATTGGGATTTTTGGTGTGAATCAAAAAGATTTTTGGCACATAAAAAAGGTGAAGACTTAGAGTATTTAGGACTCTGAAAATCGTCTTGAAAAGTCTTAAAAATAACTCTCCCGAAGTTGGTATAAATAAGAAAACCAAGGAAAGAGTTTTCAAAAACTGGGACTGTCCGTAATTATCCCAGGCGGACCGGTCCGGATTGAGGGCGGATCGATCCGATTTGACCGGATCGGTTCTTTTATTAAGAGGCGGATCGGTCCGGATGAGGACGGATCGGTTCCGGTATTTCTGCTTCATCGGTTTGCATTCGATCCGGGGTCTACTGGACTTCGAGCAAGGCGGATCGGTCTGGGTAGAGGGCGGACCGGTCCGGTTTTCCCAGAAAAATAAAATCCTTTTAAAAGCCTCATTTTGCTTGAAAAAACTTACTTCTTATTTTTATAAAAAACATTTTATAAAAATTTCCCAATACTAAATATGAACTTTAAGGAACGTAAAAACAAAAATTTTACCAAGTTCATTCTCGCAGAGGCTATGATGTTGAAGATGCTTTGATATTCGGATCCGTTGATGTAGATACGATCTTGAGTTTCTTCAACGGTGTAACGGCGTACGACATACAAATTGATAATGGACAAAAATGTCCTTACAAATACCGTAATTATATTCACAACAATAACATGAAGGTTCCCATTAATTAAGTGTATATTATTCACAACATAAATATACAATACAAGCACCCCGAGAACTAAGCTGCGGTGCACACATACTCTGCTATCCATCCCGGTACATCACGTACATAAGGATCACATATTCCGAATCTCTCAGGAATAGTTCACAGATAACAACATCACAAATAATGGAGGCGAACACAGTCACATCACATGGGTCACGCACATACCTACGCTCCTACGATCAGCGGACTTATTAACATCCCAATAAGTCTTTCTCTGACCTATGTTCATCGAGGTAACCAGTTTAAATCCGGGCAACACAAGGATTAGAGGGCCCTAAGTGAACGCAAACCTCCCGTGATAGCAAGTATGGTAGGTATGTCATACACACAAATCATATACCAATACTAAGTAAACACGCATCTTAGTAATCACCATAATTAATTGTAGTACATATCGCATTATCGTACCAACTTAATATATATAACTTATATAATCCCGGTTCACATTTATACGCGCCATAATTTATTCTTACGTTGTAGGAGGCACTCACGTCTCGGCTCATATTTTTCCTTTAGGTTCAAACTACACTTCTAGGTTTGACTCCTCGTTATATCCCAAACATCCCAAATATACCAATTACTCATCAAGGGAAGGCTATCACTACCTATACACAAGGTTACGGGGCACTCGGGATCAAAACAGGCTAAAAAGCCTAAACTGTCAACTCGTTCGAAGTCTCGTTCGAACGAGGTTGTTCGAACGAGAGTTCGTTCGAACAAACTGGGTCTTCTAACGAGATCTCGTTCGAATGAAAACTTCGAACGAACATCACTCTCGTTAAAACCCAGACTGTCAACTCGTTAGAAGCTCGTTCGAACGACCTGGGTAGGTCTTCTAACGAGTGGCCAGTTTCAAGCCCAGAAATTCCTATCTCGTTTTTCACCAATTTTCTACCCTCAAATCTCAACCAAAATTCGTCCAATTAATGTTTTAAGGTCTCCAATCATCCTAACACATACTAAGGTCATATACTAACATCTTTTAAGGAATTTACACATCCTAAACATCATCAAATCACAAGTCTCTACTCTTTTCCCCAATTTTTCAAGAACATAAACCCTAGAGTTTATCATCATCAATTCCCAGAATTTAATCCGTTTTTATAACACATAAATTTGTAATTCTCTTAATTCAATCTTCCAATAACGTTTCTACATGCAAACCTACATCCACCATTAAACTAACAACTCCAATTTCATGGGTTTTCCTCTATCTCTTAAATAAGAATGATTATCAAGATTTCTAACATGGAAGAAACATTTTACTGCATAAAATGTAAATTAAACCACTTGCCTTGAGTTTATCTCTGATTTTGATGTTGATTTGCTGAAGTTATCTCTCTCTATCTGCAGAATTCCTTCTCTACAAGCTTTCTTCTCCAAAGGTGGCTATGGTGGCTAGGGTTTTCTTTTGGAAAGTGATTAGAAACCTAATTCTAATAACCTACGTAACCTATTGGGTTAACATGGGTTGGTTAGTGGCTTAGTGGGTCAAATCCACATCAGATATAATTTACTAATTTTCGTCACTTTTAATTTCCAAAAATACAAAATTACCAAAATACCCTTTATGTTGCCGGTATGGCCTAAAAATACCCCGGGACCCAAACTAAACCCCCGGCTAGTGTTTTCTGACAATCTCGACCCTTCCGGACGCATTGGCGCACTCAAAAAGACCATATGGTTAATATAATTTAAATTCACCTTTATAAATAAAGTAATTATATGCTGATGCAACTATCACCCGCGTCCCAATAAAATGTCCAAATTGCCGTATATCAATCTCACGACAATTTCATTATTCAATATTCATAAATCATCATATATACTCAATATAGTCAAATACCAACTCACATCTCGCTAGTATTTTATCCGGATTAATTCCCAATTAATTCTCATTTAATTAATTAATCCCAAAAATAAATATTGCCAAAAATACGGGGTATTACATCCCAATCATTCACAAATTAGCCTACTATTTAATTTCTCTTAATTTTATTGCGTTTACAATCTATTCATTAAGTTAAACATTACAAAGAATACACAACCGCTCTCTCTCATCGATCCCCAATCATATCTTAAGTACAAACCTATCACTATAAGGATTCGACACCAAAGTCGGCTTACAATTTCCATGCCATGCCCTCACAACTCTATCAGAAGTCCCTTCACCTACATCTTAGGTTAACTTACTTTTTAAACTCCAAATGAGACTCCCATCCCTAATGAAATTTCACCACTATATCGATACTACAAACTCTAATATATATACACGTTCCCCAAACTGATTCGATACGTCTCCACGATTATAACAAGTGAGAAACTCACAATAAATCCCCACAGCATATCTCTCGCATCATACATAAAAGTTCCAAATCGAGAAACCCAACCGAAATGGAGTAAAACTCACTCTAGGAAAATTCCTCAAAACTGCCCTGTTTCCGAATCGATTCGGCCCCTCCGAATCGATTCGGTCCCAATTGCGAATCGATTCGGCCCACTAGACATGTAAGTCTGCTACATACCGAATCGATTCACAAGGGGAGAATCGATTCGGCCCTAAAGACCTGATGCTTCTGCAACATAGAGAATCGATTCACTAGTGGCGAATCGATTCGGCTTGTGCAGCAAGCCACGAAATGGGGAAATTTCTCCAAAACCCAAACTTCCAAAATCAATATATATACATCACCAACCCTCAATCTTCATACCAAACAAATTTCTAACCCTAAAATTCATCATATAACTACCCAACAATTTCTATAACATCAAATGCAAGATTTTTACCCAAAAATTAGTTTTTGACATATATACCTAAAATCCAATTCTTTTGCCCACAAATTATGAAATAAACTACACAAATGAATTATTTAGCAAGATTAAACACTTGCCTCGAAATCGTCGTGGTTGAATCGTCCTCGAGATCGCATACGGGCCGAAAATCTCCAAGTTTCCTCCTATCTCTCTTCCTTTCTTCTTCTATCCCTCTTTCTCTTCTCTTTCTCACAAATGAGATTGGCTTAATCCGTAAGCCTCTTAAACCTTTAAAACATAAGTCCCAGTTTTAAATGGTAATACACACTTTACATGACTCGTTTACTCCAATTCGAGTCAAACTAACTTAAAAATATTTCGGAGCCGAAATAAAACTCAATGACAGTCATTTTGACTATCTCGACCCATCCGAAATCAATGGTACACTCAAAATCGTCATCCATAATACTTTGTAACGTCCTCAATTTTTGGACCTCAATTTCCAAATTTTAAAATTCTCCGATTTAAATAAATTTTATTTCTCCCCAAAATTTAATTTCTCAGTCCCAAAGTTAGGATGTATTACACATCACTATTTGGAAGTTCTTAAGAATGAGAGCATTTTTTATTGAAATATATATCATGAGATCCGTCTTTTTCTATGTTTAGAGAAACAACAGTTTCATGAAGGGAGATGTTAGCGTCCTCCATTTCCTCATGGATGGGAAGAAAGCGTTAGTAATTAAAAATGAATTTTGTAGGCTTAAACATTTCTATGCTTGATATTGAATAAAATAGAAAGATAATGAATAGATGGATGAAATATTTTTTAAAGAAGATCTATTCTAACGTTTTTGATCTGAAATCAATGATGTGTGTAAACGTTAAAAATGTATGGTATGAGTAAGATCAATATACAATTGTAATGAGAAATTGCAAGCCTAATCAATCAAAGTCCTACACTATGAAAAAGTACACTTTTCCAATGATTAATAAAGTCACGTTGCGTAGCCCTCTACTCGGCCTTACTGATGATCGTGACAAAGAAATTATTAGGCATGTGTTTTCAAGTGTAACATATGAAATTCTTATGATGATGTGTTTGTATGCAATAAAAAAACATCAACCAAGCGTGGCTTAGTTATTGTAGAAAATATAGATGTATGATCAGAGAAAAAATGTATCAATTTAATATCTTCTATTCTTGGCAGCGTATGAAATTTAATATTTGTAAAAGTTTTAAAAATGAAATTTAGCGTAACAACGTGGTAACGTATGAATCGCTAGGACAAAACAAACGGCTAAATTCTATCACTTTTTTATCTTAACTGAAGGATGTATATTATTATCGAAAATGTATGCTCTAAGAAACAAACTAAAACCAATGTATAAGATATGATCTCAGGTTGTTGAAGTATCTCACTATTCAAAACCTATGCAGTGAATAAGTGCAATTCTCAAATGTTGTGAGAAATTCAAAGCCTAATCAAGAAAAGTCATATAGTATTATAAATTATAGTGCTGAAAGTAATCCGAAAGTTGTAGTGTGCAATTATAGACTGTACGGAATGTATCCCAAAAATCTTCATGAATTGAATAATGTTAATGTTGGAAACAGGGCATTTCATGTGGCACATGTGGCTTACTGAATCACCTATTAGCAGCAGTAAGATGCCACAGGTGAAACTAACTGACTAAAATTAATCTTATCCTGAATTTCATGATAGGGCACCAAGCAAGTTCACAATGAGTGAAAACTAAGACGTAATGCATAAGAATTTATGCAAGTTGACACCCATTGATCTTTATCAATTGATTACCCCCTTTTAGCAGAACTATTATTTCCTCACTTGCCACTCACATTGGAGCCAATCCCATGGTGAAATAGCAACAATCCCATCTGATGATTGTAAATTATATGTGCAACTGTCTTTTGTATGATTATAATGAAGGTAAGTCTTTCCCCATCCTATTTGAGAAATCAACTCAAATTATTCTAAAAGTTGCAGTTTGCAATCCTCAACCCGACGACATGCTTCCCAAACGTTATCATGAATTGAATAATGGTAAAAGTCCTAAACTAAAGTCATTGGTTTATCAGAATTAGAAATATTTAACAACATAATAGAAGAAGATGCATTTTCAACTGTTAAGAGCATACATTTTTTAGTTTGGAGGCATTGTTTCGTCCTAACGATAACCCAACTGTTAATCCATAACCCAACTGAAGGATGTATATTATCTTAAATGAAGGATGTATATTAATCCATAACCCAACTGTTAAGAGCAACTTGCATCCAAAGAAAACAACTGCAGAAAATGGCAAATCGGAGACGGATTAAACGAAAAATAGTACTGTAACCAAGGATTTCGAATAAACCAACCTCTATTGAATATGTATTGAATATATTAGTACATTTTAGACGAGATATCGTGTATTTTTTTGTTACATAGTTAATATGTACTGAATATTTATTCATTTTTTGTAGGTTATATATTTGTATTAAAAATTACAGATAAAAGAGAAAAAGAACACATGTAGTGTTTCTTGGATTTTTGTTTCAATGCGAATTAAAATGACGATTCGTATTATGAAAGATGCATAAATTTTAGTCTACGTAATATGCACTTTTGATTCAAAAGTTCCCATGATGTGCTGAAACATGAAAAAAGCCAGTTAACAATATGTTAAACAATTATTTATGATTATTAATAACGAATGATATCTCTAATCATTTATGTATGTAAATGTCCAAAAATAATGCTATGAATAAATTTAACTCGAATAAAGTGGTTATTACTCGTGACTGGCAAAATATTGAAAACAGTTAGTAGAATGTACATATCCTACCTAGAGCAAGAAATATGAATGCATAGACACATAGTAGAATTGAAATATTATCGAATAACCAGGAATGATTTTGAGTTTGTATAGTGACGATTTCTTATCTAGTGAATAGTCAAATAAGTATTGTGTGTAGTGAATCAATTCCAAAATTCACCAATGTTGTGGACCAATTCAGTAATTTAGAAACTTTATTTTTTATATTTCATTTTTACATTTTCTTGTTGGTAATGCAATTAAAAAAGTATGGTGGGTAAAGAATTCATGTAATACCCCGTAAATTTTAGAATAAAATATTTCGATTAAATGGATTTAATGATTTCCGAATTTTAATTTTGAGAATAAATTAAATTGGGAAGATTTAAAATTTAAGCGAGTACAATTTTTAATTTAAGTAGGCATTTACGATTCTACTAAAAATAAAATTCAGCTGGACGTAATTTGCGAGTGAAAAATAATAACTTTATAAATAAATCATTGGGCACGCTCGTTGGAACATATAAAAAATATCTAAGTAAGATAAAATAATTGGGACGCATTTTGGGAACCATTAGAGACTCGTTTTGGCAACTGTTAAAGACTCGGTTTAATGTTTTTAATTTTTAAAATTGGTCCCGTGTCATAGGTTAATGAGTTGGAAAACTTTTGGTCTAGTTGGGTTATGGATTTAGGCTTATTTAGAGGTCCAAAAGTTGGGCTTTTGACCCAATTCGGGATTAGCACTAACTGAGTGGTTAAGTGGGGGTAAAACACTCCCCCATTATCACAAATCAAAACCTAAAGTAGTAGCCACGGGAGAGAAAAGGGAGAAATACCAAGAGAAGGAAAAAGAGCAAGAAAAATAGGAGGAATCAAGGGCTCTCAAAAAGGGTTTCTCCTCTACATAATCAAAGGCAAGAATTTCTTGCATAATTTATGTCTCTAATTAATTTTTCAATGCAAAATTTTATTCCATAGATTTTTGGAAAATAGGGTTTATTAGATTTGATCTTATGATTGAATACCCACATGTAGAGGAATGATTCACATGTAGAAAATATTTCCAGAAATTAGGAATCTATAAATCTAAATATTTGGGGTTAGATTCCTTTAAACCAAACCGAACCCATAGAGAAGAAAAGTATTGATCCGGTGTGGGTCGATTTTCAGTAAATATAGAACCGAACCGATGGAAATGAAAACAAATTGATCCGGTAGAGAAAAAACTTCATGTAAATGGCAAACCGAACCGATGTATCTAGATCGGATCGGTTTGGCTAAGTAGAAATTTGGGGTTGAACGTATAGCTATTGTGGAGGTTGTTGACGGTGAATAGTAAACTGAAATGTATATAAAGTTCTTGGTAAATAAAAAAAAATCTGGTTCTGAGGATTAACTAATGGGTATCATTATGCATGTTTTGAAATTAATTTGGGACTTAAAAATGTTATGGTTGGGTCAATTAAATTATGGAACAAAATTTTACCCTTATCTAAATTAATAATAATTCCCTATGACTTGATGGTTAAGTAATTTATTAGAGGATAAATTATTAATGGATGAACAATGATGTGGGATTTGGATTGGAACTTTATGGTAATTTAGGAATGATTTCCTTATATATTATAGGAAAAATAATATGTATTACATTATATTTGTGTGTGGACATACTAGTGGACTTTCTTATCAGCTCAGGGGTTCGCGCGTTAGGGCCATTGACCACACATCGGCACATGCGGGTTTAACGATGTGTAGGCATATATGTACTACATAGAGGCTCCACCCACTAGAGGTATGGTTGGAGCTGACCTTTCCTATATTATCGCTAGGTATGGTCCATATAAAGGTTACATGCATAGGGACCGCCCCAAAGTTATGTGCATTTTGTGGTCCGCTTAGGATGTCAGGATTCCTTCGGACTGTCCGGTTTGGATGTTAGGATTTCTTCGAACTTGCCGATAGAGAACAAATATGACACCAATGGTAGATGTCCTTGTGTGTCACATATATGTAAGAACATATATTATTATTTAGCCTAATTTTATGGAAATAAATTAAATTGCTTAAGAATATGGACACCAAATAATATTTTGATCCTATAACACATATTAGATGTTTATGCCATACACTTGGTATTGAGGAGGATAGAATTAATGTAAGTTGATAATTTAAATGTTGGTATTGCATTTAATTAAAAAATTGGGAACAAATTTCCATCTAGAATTTAGATGAAGTCATAAATCATTATTTGTATGTATTGGGGTGCGAATAATATCACGCTTAGTGGAGGAGTGAGCTATTATATACGTGGGAGGGACGAAAGGGGGGGTACTTATTGTGTATTGACTGTAATATTGTAATCATAAATTATTCAAGTTAATTATTGCACACCTCGGGCTCTGACCGAAATTATAAATATTTTTCCCCCAGGTTATTTCTAGACAGGGATAACAGGACTATTGTTGTACCAGCCTTGCGATCTCTTGAACTTATGAATCTTTAGATTGATTGGTTCTAGCCTATGTTCTCTTTTGCCAGAGTTTAGTTATTTTATTTGGAAGTTTTGTAAGGGCATAAGCCCAAGATGTATTATTTATTTACGTTGTACTGGAGTTTTGATTATTATCTTGTTGTTGGTTTTATTATTCAGTTAATGTTGGTTTGGTTTTAATTATTGTCAGAGTTGTGTTCATAAAATTTTAAAATATCGGCTTTTAAATTACCATATTTATGTTACATTGTGCTAGAAATTGTAATAATTGCCAAGCAAGCCCTATCTTCGGCATATTGTGCCTGATCAGCCTTTACGTGAGAAAATAGGGGTTGTTACAATTCATTTTTAACAATTAGTTGTTATTGGTTGTAATGTATCGAGAAGTTAGAATAGTTTGGTTTGTAAAGAATACAACAGTGCGCTTTATAACATTGCAATTTGTTTTAGGATGTCTTTAGTTGGATAGCAACTATAATTTTATCTGATTTTTTAGGTAAGTAAAGTAACAATGTAGGTTTGAGATTTGTTTTCACGGTGATCTTTAGTCTACGTTAACAAAATCCGATTGCTAATGTTTAAAGCGTAGTTGGACAGTGTAATGACATATTTCCAACATACGTGTCAACTGAATAAAAATAATGCATGATATAACAACTTGGTGAGATATTCGTCTTTATCCAGGCCGATGGAGTTTTATAAATTTACTGTTGGAATACTCAATAAAATAAACATAAAAATATAAGTAACCAAAATAATTTAAACGTGTGAATTGTAAAAACTGCCAAGTGTATAAAAACTGCCAAGTATATATCATTCCCCTTTGGTTCATTAGAATAAAATAATTTAAACGTGTGACTTGTAACAAGAAAACCCTAAAAGATAGCCACGTTTGAGGAAACCCCAAAATTCAAAACAAAAAAAAAATAATACGATTGGCAAATAGAACCCTAATTATTGTAAGGCTTTGTCAAGTAGGTTTTGTGTTAGAGTTCGTTTGGTTAGGAGAGGAAGGGGTATTAATAAAGAACCCATGGTATAGGAAGGGGGTGTCGACTTTGAAATGAACAATGTTAAGTTCAAACTATTATGAGAACTTTGTTTCATAATCAACCAAAGTCAAATCCTTTATTTAAAAAGTGCAGGCTGCAGACCTTGTCCGACACAACAGTGCCGCAAAATGATCATGAATTGAATGAGTTTTGATATAAAATAATTGATGTATGTAAACGACCACATTTTCTTCAATGATTAAGATTAAGTTCCAACTATTATGAGTAATTCATAGGATAAACAAGAAAAAAGAGGCCCTATGTGAAATGACATTGCTTAAATAATTAAGAAATTTGAGGTGTGTAGAATTCAATATTTGGAATATGAATTATATAAATTGGAAAACAGAGATAGATACAAAGAGAATACTCTGCCCCCAATGGATATATTTTTGTGACTACTGAATTGAGACTCATTCACTATGAATGATTAAAACTATTTATGAAAAATCCAATCCTGATCTAGTTACAGTTCCGCACAGTTAATACAAATTATCGACTATTAAAATTATCAGTGTTTATGAATACCCATTGAGAGAAAAACATAAATGCAAAAAACTTGTTTACTTTTCAAATCAACCTTAAAATGACCCAAATCAAGTTTGTTTTTATACGCTATTGCTGATTTGATACTCATTCACTATAAATGACTAAAAGATTTTTGAAAAATTGAATCATTTTCCAATTAAAGTTCTATATAATTAATATGGACTATCGATGAATAAAATTATCGGTATTTAGGTATACTCAGTGAAAGCGAAACAGAACTTAAATAACTTGTTCATTTTGCAAATAGATCTCAAAATGATGCAAAGGAAGTTTGTTTTTATATGCTACTGCTGAATCGAGACAAAGTGACAATAAATGAGTAAGAATTATTATGAAAAATTGAATCATCCTCCAGTTACGGTTCTGTACTGTTAACAAATGAACCTAAAAATATAATCAAATAGTCATTCTCAATAAAATGATGAATTGACACTTATTTAATACGAATGAGTAAAAATATTTTTGAAAAATTGAAGGATCATACAATTAGAGTTCCTTATAGCTAATAGAGATTATCGATGAATAAAATTATCAGTATATAGGAATATCCATTGAAATCAAAACACAATGCAAAAAACTTGTTTATTTTGCAGATTAACCTCGAAATTGATTCAAATAGTTACTCTCAATAAACCACAAATAATCAAAACAAAGAGTTATCATCCAAATGTCAATATGACAATTTATTTTTCCTATTTTCAAACAAATAACAATAATCATAATTTTAAAGGAATGGAAATTACCTTCTTCTCAATGACGGTTCAGTGCACAACAACACCATGCTTCGAACAAAATCACTGTATAACATACATTTGTTAAGTATATGATGAACACAAAATAAATATGAATTAATGTGGGGAAAAAATGCCATAACAATAAACATAAATAGATGAAAAACTAAAGAACGTGGAAATACATATCGAACATGTACTAAATTCAATAATTAATAAAAAAATATAACTCTATATAGATTTTTAACAAAATAGACTAGATCGAATTTAGTTTGGAGGGATGCAATTATGCACATATTGGTACTTATTTATTTAACTCTTCCTCGTGAATACTACTAAATTCGACATAGTCTTTTCCTAATTCTTTGGGATCAGTTATGTAGGTGCCCTTCTTATGTGTGATTTGGGTGAAAATAATTTTTCTTTTCAAAAACTTTTTTCCAATTTTATTTAGCACCAAGTGTGAACCAATTTTACTTAACCCAATTTTATCTTGTTAAATCCTAAATATTCATCTAGCATTATTTAAGCAAGTAAAATAGAGTAAAGTCCACAACGCCAAAGTTTATAAATATCATCCATTTTTAAACTGTTCCTAAGTTTATAATATTGTATTGGCTTTGAGTTATGTAGACCTCAAGGGGTTTGTTCGGCCAAGTCGAACCCCACATATTCAGGAGGGGTGATAATGGAGTGGGTATGGGTTGGGTTTTGCCATATTCTACCCTGTTTCATCAAGAAAAGAATGAACTTATCCGAAAGTCCGGGTTTTATTTTTCAAAAAAAAATTCCTCCAACATAAAAAATGATACATGATGGGATTTTTTTTATAGATTAGAACAAAGAACGAAATAAATTAATACACATTTTATAGACATCAAATGTAGAACTGTAGAACCATCAGTTTCGACTTTTTCTTTCTTTCTTTAGACTACCTTGTGAAGTTGCTAAAATATTTCAAAAACTAATGAGTTACTCCTTTTTTTTATTTTTTTCGTGTGAGTGTTGGTGTGGGGGGTAGGTCTTTTGAATTTTCCTTTTGTCTCTAGATGTAGCACTGCTGATCTCCCATTTACCCTTCTACCTTCATTGTAATTTTTCTTTTGCTAATTAATAATAATATTTACTGATCCAGATCAAATTAAAAATGATAATGTAAGTTTGGAGGTACAAATTTGGTTAATGTCTACTTTATGTGTACAGGTGTAGAAAAGAATTTTAAACAGGAAGTAAAAATAATCTTGGAATTCCATGTAAAATTCTTTAAGAATCATTACTAAATTATGGTCAATTAATCACCACATAGCTTCATAAAATTTTAAACCTCATCAAATCTGTTGAGATGATTGATTTAAATATAACGCATATATTTGTGGTTGCCAGATTAATTTTAATTACTTTAGAAGTCTAGGAGTAAACGCCTAACCCGGGTTGTGATATGACGCAAATATTGTATATTTCACCCGTTAACCTACACCTTATTAGCCCCCTCGGGCACCGTAATCTCTATATTTATGCTCGTTAACCAGAAAACCTCTATTTTATATGTTAACATGCTATATGAGGTATAATTGGGCTTTTGTAGGGATTCTAGGTGCTTAGTATGAAATTTGAACGCATTACGGAGAATTTCAACATATCAAAATGGGGGAAACTTTTGGAAGACCTTTTTAGTCGATCGATCAACTAAAAGTGTCGATTGATCGACCCTTCAGCTGTTGAAAATCAATGGAAGACAGTGGGATAATTTATAATCAATCGATCGATCGACTAAAAGGGTCGATCGATCGATCGCCTGCATATTTTGGCTTTTTTACTTTTCATTTCTTTATTCTTTATTTCTTTTCCAACTTACTACTTAAGGAAGTTTTGTTGTAATAATAAACACACTTAGCTTTAGTTCTTAGTTCTAGGTTAGAAGAGGGAATTTATTGGGTGGAGCTTCTCTCTCCTAGGGTTTGTACCATTTGGATTATTATAAGCACTATTTATCTTCTTCCTCATTTATTCATGTTGTTTTTGCGTAGTTTTCTTTCTTATTCTCTAGTTTCCATGCTCTGTAGTTAGTTTAATTGCGTAGTTTATTGCTTTCCTTATTTAATTAGTTTAATTCATGCTTAGTCCCTAGTTAAATATGGTCGAGGTTGACTTTCCTCCATTGATAGGCATCGAGATCCAAAAATTAGGGTTTGTGTAAAATCACATTTAATTGAAACCTCTTGTATTAAAATTCGTTTATTATGCATTTAACTTTATTTGTCACGTAACGTTAGTGTTTATAGCGATAATCAGAATTTAATCCGCATGTGATCATTTTCTGTTAAATGTTTAATCTCGCAACTTTGGGTTAATTTCCTTATTGTGTGATTTTTATGCTTAATTAAAAATGTGCGGTTAAATGTTTTCGAATCGAAATTCTAATTATCAGTTGTTTAGCCCATGGCGGGTACGCAATCCTGACTCTCGTTTTAATTATTATTGTTTAGAGTTAACTTCTTTATTTTCTCCTTTTCAGCATAATAACCAATCACCTTTTACACTTTTATTCTTGAAATAATAAAGCAATTATGATCTATAAGAAATTCCCCGTGGATTCTTGATACCCTACTTACCACTATACTTGTATCGCAAGTGTAGTTGTAATTTAGGTTTTTTCATTTAACGCGGTGAAACGAATTGAACGATTAGCGTTTTAATGCGACGCTACTTTTCATTCCTAATCAGGTTGTAGGACTATTTTTATCACATTGAGGACTATATATATGCAATAGCATAATTGGACCCCAAAGTAGAGTTGTCATTAGATCATCTGGTGCCGGTTTTATGTTGTGTTTGATCCATGTCGTGTCAAGATTGACCTTGTTAATACTCAATTTCATTGCTAGTCGTCTATAGTTGGTTATCTTGTGTATAGTGGAGTTTATCCCTTATTTTCATGTGTGTGTAGAGGGTCAACTAGTTAAGGATCTAGCACTTCCAAAAATTTAACCCACACAACAAAAGCACATCTCCAATAATTGTGAATCTACTAAAGTACCCTTTAACTCTCTTGAAATCTATCAAAATATAATTAAAATGATTTCTTAGTTACCCGAAATTAAAAAAAGGGAAGATAAAATTTTATCTGTCATTCTAACTAACTCCCACGTGGAATTCTCAATTTTCATCTCTCTCTCTTTCTCTCTGTAATGTGAATACGCTTCAACTCTCTCAATTTTATTCTGTTCAATATTGTCCCAAAAGAGATTACAAACTTTCTTTCCATAGGCGATTAAAAGAGTCTTAAAGCTACCAGGAAAAAATATTAAGATAATTCAGGAAATAGAGATAAATATATATAACCCCGAAAATAATCCCATCCCTAACAAAACTCCTAAATCTCTTGTAAGTAACCTCTAAGACAAACTAGACTTATCTCCCTCTAACCCCATCTATGATATCTTAACCAATGAAGAAAAATAACAAATAAGAATAAATGTGATTCCCCTACATTCTCATCACTCTCTCCCTTAATGAAAAAGCTCGTCCACAAGATTTCAAGGTGGGACACCATCCGTCTTTGTTGTGACGTTATGTTTATTGATAAGGTGTTGGGTCTCTTCCTCTCCATTCATATGTCCATCTGTGACAACTCACAATTCGAAATAAGGGGTGGCCAACCCGATACTCAAATGTAACAGGAATTAGGGATGGATATCATTCTCAGCATCACAACAATAAACTGAGTATACGGGAAAACCACCCAATAAATCAGAAAACGGGTTGCCAAAAAGTTTAGAATTTAGTTTAGTTTTAAAACCAGTTAAGAAAATTAAATTAAACAACCCAATCTGCCAAGCAAGTGGAATTTCCAAAAGAGTATATATAATACATCTCAAACGAATATACAAGAAAATGACCGAATACGCTGTCGGCCCACAGTTACATATAACGCATTACAACAGTTTAATATCTTATGTAATACATTCATTAATCAAATACAAAAGTTTTGGCCACACACCCGAGTAAATACCCGAACATATCTAGAACACAAAAATGAAAGCGTCTAATACAATGTCCTGTAATATTCGCAAAATCTTACAGCCCGTCAAAATTACTGGAATGGGAATAATCATAACGGGCGCCCTTGCGGCGGAGCACTTGAGCGGATACAATAACATACACAACATAGAAAATGAACGGGTCAGAGCTCGGTTTTATATGATCACCAGAAGAATAAAAAGCATGATAAGAATGAACAGTTATGCATGAATGATAAGGATGAAAATCTAGGAGGATATCTAGTATGACAAACTTACATTACAACTTAAGACATTTTAACTAATTATGAAATGTAAGTCATTTACACAAGAGAATTATAAGTAAACATCTTTAATTAAAAACCTTTTCTCATTTATCATATTACCATTTCCTCCTTACATTCCTTAACAGGAATACAATTTCTATCAGGTGCTCTTTATGACAAATATCTCAATCACATGCTCTTTGTGGCACGTATCCATGCTCTTTATGGCATTAATATCCATCAAGTCCCACTTGATGCAGAAAAGTTATATTCTCATACATATAACGATTCTAAGACCGACCCTCCGAGTTTCCCCACTGGGCGCTCCCCTAAATAACTATCATCTTCCATGGCCTATCATATAATACAACCTGGGCTCATAATGCAACGTCGAGAAGTGGCCATATGCCTGCGGGATAGTCAAGACCACACCCGGAATCTCCTACCCATCGCAGAAAAATACATGTATATAACATCGCTCATATGGCCTAGGACTATATCCACCCTACGTTAATTTGTCAGGGGGAATCACCTCGCGCGCGAAATTCCCTTATGATAGTATTTAGAGAGGTGTGTTCATCATTTACATTATAAATCTCATTTTCATTTTCAATTTTCATTACCAATTTCCATTTCCATTTTCCATGTGTTTGGTTCATTTTATTCGAACCTATCACCATTGTATAGTTTGGTTCATTTATTCGAACCTATCATCATTAAATATCATCATTAATATTCCTAAAATTACAAGTCCCGACTTAGTCTCCAAATAATCATTATGATTCTACAATTCCCAAAGTTCATATGACTCCAATAAGCCCCTAAAGTCTCCAAGCATGGGCATTTAACTTCCTAACTCCAAAAAGTTTGAATAAAAGAAGTAATGTCTTATCATTACTTTAAACACCCCCGGGAAAGAAACCCCAGACGAACCCATTCTAATCTAGGGTGGCGAACAAACTCAAATAATACTCTAGGACTCTAAGTTTACTTCATTCAAGAAGGTTCCTATGTCCTAAGCCTAAAGAAAAAGGTTAAAAATTAAATAAGAAAATAACTCAAAACTGCAGGAACCGAATCGATTCGCTCTGAAAGTGAATCGGTTCGGAGGCCAAACCCAACTTTCTGTAAATGGCGAATCGATTCGGCCTTAACCCGAATCGATTCGGGTACACAAACCTGAAAAACTGCTTCTATGCGAATCAATTCGTCCCAGGGCCGAATCGATTCGCCCCTGCGATCTTGCTAAGTTTGGCTATGGAGTCTTGAACTCCAAATTTTCCTCAAACCCAAAACCAACTAAACTTAGATCATAAGTTCCAACCCATACATCCTAAATATATCTATCTACCATCATAAACAACATTTATCATCCAAATCAACTTCTAAGAGTTATAATACCCATAAATCTAACAAAACCCTAAAATGACAAACCATAACAATTCATAACTATTAATACTAATTATTCTCCTTAAATCACATAGTAGCAAGTAGATAACTTGCCTTGATCTTGCTAATTCAGATTTGATTTGGTTGAGGCAACAATCCAAGCTTGAATCTCCAATTCTCTCTTCCTCTCCCTATCTCTCTCTAGGGATAACAATTTGTCTTAAGAGAAATGAGGAAAAATAATAAGGCTAGCAAGACTAAATCGGGGCATTAGTCTAAAATGCCCAACTTAAATGATCAATACACGATATAATTACTCGCAACTACACATTTAAGCTATAACCAGTCAAAAGTGCCCGAAATACCAAAATGCAATATGGCACTTATTTTGACTGTCTCGCACCTACCGGGACTAACTACACCCTCCAAATTATCATTTGGAAATTTTATAACTTATTTTAACTTCCGGTTTCATATTAAACCAAAATGTTATTTTAAATCTCATGACACAATAAATCACAACATAGATATTTTTACCTACTCACTAGGTAATCATACAACATTTTAGTAAATATTAACCTTTTCCACATTAAATTAATATTTACTCCACATTCCGGCATTTTATATAATTATTTCACATAGTAAATAAATATAAAATAGGCTCTCAAAAGTGAGGGTTGTTACACCATCTTCCATTTCTTTAATGATCAACATGTTATTCTTCTTTGGATTCATGCACTTTGACATACAATGTCCAGGTTTTCTGCAGTGGAAACAATTAAAACTAGCCTTACCCGGATCGTTAGTTATTGCCTTTGCTAGGGTAGATAGGGTGCAGGTGCATTGCTTTTGTCGATTTGTGTAGAAGACATGGAAATTCATCCCACCTTCATTATATACTCAATGGCTTGGCCTAAAGTCTCATTTTTTCACAACTCTAACTCAGTTGAATGTGCATTTGAACTCCTTGAATAAACCCTGCGATCTTTTGCTCGGTACTTACCCGAAGCTTTGAATTACTAAAAGATAATCCACACCCTAACAGAACTCCTAAAGTCTTTCCCAAGAAACCTTTGACAACTGATAGTATCATTTTGGTATCTTATGTATGTATAAATTCTAATTTAATGCATGGGGAAGTTAGAAGTACAAAATGTTACATGGGCCATATGCTTTGTGTGAGACACAACGGAAATATCACAAATAAAAGATCACTCCAATCTATAGAAAACTCAAAATATCATTAATAGCAAAAGTGAATACAATGGGGATCCCTGAGACTTTATTTATAAACTTCCTACGAGTTTTTGGGCCAGTCTCTTAGTTAAGATAGGAGTCTATCCAACCTAAATCACTAACTAAAAGATATTTACTAAAAATAAATAAATAAACAAGTGTTGAAATAAAAAAAATAATAAAGAAAAACAGGATCCCCACGAAGGGGATCCACTTACGCCTCTCTTCACTACCGCTTGCTAAGAAAAGCTCGCCTTGAGCACTAAAGTGGTATGTCGTCCATCACAGGCGGCACATGGATGCATGTCGTAAGAACCTTTGGGTGCTCCGGTGGTTGCTCTATCTCCTCCTCAGATTCCCAAACCAATATCGACTTTTCTTCTTATTAGGACAATCTAAAGCTCGATGCCCTAGAACTTCGTAGTCATAGAACTTGAAGTGGACTCCTGAAGTAGTTCTTAGAGAATATTTAATCACAGATAACTAAGTTAAATTTTTTTTATTAGATATCTGTTCCAACTAGTATTTGGGTGTTTTGGTTGAGTTGTATGAGATAAGAATCTCATATACGATTATCAAAGGGGGAGTCCTACCTATCTCAATAAAGTTTATGATTGGTTTGAAGAACGTCTCGAGATTCAGGTGATTGAAGATGATATAACTAGTAACTACGTTCCTCTTCATGTCAACATATTTTATTTTCTAAGAGGAATTATGCTTACTTGTTTTTTAGTTCAAGTGGCTACGGAGTTTTCTATGACTTTTTACTATCTTCCCGTTATTGACGCGAAGTGGTGGTAGGTGGTGCAATCTCTGTCACATGTGGCTTAGTGCATGTGCCACCTCTTGCCTCTACAACTTTTGTGTGTACTGGATAACTTGGCCACCATAGTTTTGAGTCATATTTAATCTAGAGTCTATGAATATAACGTCCAATCCATTATTTTGTGCTCTCCTTCTGCCTAGACCGAGTGCAAAGTCACTGAAACTGCTCCAAATACTCTTTCTCCGAATACTCTTTCACGTACATGTAACCCAGCTTGAGACCTTAAACACATGCAAATAGGTCTCTCTCGAAAGTCTCAGGAATGAAGACAACCACCATATTTGCCTTCATAAATTAATTGGGTCTAAGTAACTCATGGCCGTATTATGCACCAACTGATCCCACTATACTAATGCATAACTTTCTATTTTGTAATGACATATTTAACACACCTATAGCCCCGGTACTCCTTCATATCTCCACGTGCTTTAACTAATCCATAAATGTGTTGAGATTTACACTACACCAAAATTGGCGAATGGTCATGGCCAAAATCCCAGACCAAGACAAATGGTTGTGACCCAAGCCTGCGACCATTTCAGACGTGACCATTTTTCGTGGGTCGCAGCTCAAGTCCTTACCAATCGGGGGTCATGGACCTAAGAGGTAAAGCCAGGTGGTCGCGAACTTAGGTCGTGACCCACACCGCAACGAGTAAAAAAAAGGTCCCGCACAAAGTCCATGAACCCCAATTATGATGAAAAATGGTCGCGGCCAAAGTACGTGACCCAAACCGCGATGAAAAACGAAAAAAAATGGTCTTGGCCAAAGTCCGTGACCCCCAATCGTGATGAAAAATGTGTAAATGCTTGTTGCGCACATCTTCTGCTGGCGTCGATCGATCGATCCCCAGGCGTCGATCGATCGATCGCCCAGGAAAACTAGCAGTGCTCCTAAAAAATGCCTATAAGGCAAAATATTGTAAAATCAATATAAAATCCGTTTTAACTCCATTTTCAAAACCGTTTGAAATTCTCGCCTTTAAAAATAATAACCAACATATTTGAGTCATAAAAAATATTATATCTCAAAATTTATTTTTCCTCTTTATTTTGAAAATACCCCAAAAATTACGCGGGTTGTGACACTTCCCCACTAACAATGAATTTCTCCCTCGAAATTCGCCAAATACCTAACTCTCAAAAATCAAGCCAACAATCTCCAAAAATAATGTCATCACCAAAAAAAATTTACTCACATCAAATCCAGATGCCTAATGCGAAACGATTCTCTAAAAATGATCTATCTCCAAAAATAAGCGCCACAAAAACGCAACAGACCCAAAACCCAAGACCCGAGGGTGGTTGTATACCTAAGCTCTGATACCATTCTATAATACCCCGCCCGCCCGGGGAGAGCGAACGACGCGCTACTATCGATAAAACTAATCAAATTCACAAATAACAAGTTATAGAGCATCTAAATAAATCCCAAAATAGAAAAGAAACCATTAATCTCAAATCTCTTCAAATAAATAAAACAAATCTCTCGAATTAATTACAACATCTAACTCGAAAATAAAATACGAATCTCCAATGCTCTATATAGAAAAATAATACAATATTCTCATTGTATTCTCAAAAATCCTCCGAAAACAATCCTCGCTAAATTCAAACTCCATAGTGCCCCAAAATCCGCGCTAACCTGCCACTAAAAGAAAAGATAGGGAAGTACACAATACAACAGGAAAGATACTCAATAATAATGTTAGCGCCGAATAAAACGTCACAATATGAATACGAATATTCAAATCAAATGCGAATCACATAAGCAATTATATTAATATAATTTCTCAGCAACACATTAACCGGGTCACCACGCCTCACCACCATACCGCGCCTATGCATTTTTTTAGCATATCCGGAAAAAGGAATATTAGCAGGTGCCCAACCTCAGTGCCATATTAAAATCTCATGACAACATACTCGACACCAAATATAATACCACATGAATCAAAATTAGATTCAAACAAATATTTCCAGATTTCCAAATGAATTTATCATTTCAAATATGAGTCAATAATCACAAGAAAACAACGAGAATAATACTCGCGAGATTAAGAAGCATATTGTGTAAAACCCCATACCTTAAACCACCAAAAGATACCAACAAGAATCTGACTAGAACAGCAGAAAAATACACCAAAAATCAGTCCTCAAAGATCACCAAAAACTCTTCCAAGAACAACCTCAAAACTGCCCCAAGAACACCTCCAAAAACCTAAGGTTGAATGCATAAATTAAAGGGGCAAAGTGTATATAAAAGAGAGGAATTAAAAAACATGTTTGCTGCCAAAAATTTGTATCAAAAAGGGTCACCCATCCGATGAAGTAGACGGTATGTGGATGATCCTTGCTTTCCGATCTATCCGGTGGTGGTGACGGTGGTGCAAATGCCTCTAATTGGTGGTTCTCCTTTGGAAACTCCATTTTCTTCCACTCTAATGGCCGTTCATGATTTTTTTGGTTGAGAAACCCTAAGGGACTCAAGTGTTGGATGATATTAACTGTCTAAAATTCGTGGATCACTATTCACCCAAAAATAGGAATGACTAAAATACCATCCCGGGTTGCCGGTTATGCCTAAAAATGCTCCGGGACACAAACTAAACCTCCGGCTAGTGTTTTCTGACTATCTCGACCCTTCCGGACACGTTGGGGCACTCAAAATGGTCATAAGAATTACATAAAAATAAAATACTTTTAAATCCATTAAATTGGGTCCTGACACGACTGACACACGCGTCCCAACTTAATTACCGAAACTATCGTATTTTCAACTCACGACAATTATAATAAATTCAATAATCACATATTACCATAATCACTCAGTAATATTCAACAACATTATAATAATCAAATACTAACTCTCGTCTCGCTAGCATTTAAATCCAGATTAATTTCCAATTAATTATCCCAATTTAATTTATTAAATCTCATAATTAAAAGCCATAAGAATAAGGGGTATTACAAAATGGTTGAGGCCAAAGCTCGTGACCCACACCGCAACAAAAAAAATGAAAAGGAAGAACAAGTTCGCGACTCATACCGCGACCATTTTCTCATCGCGGTGTGGGTCACGGACTTTGTCCGCGACCATTTTTATGCGGAAAATAAAAAATAAAAATGGTCATAGAACTTGTCCATGACTATAAGTTTTTTTTGTCCAATCCTAAAATTGGGGCTCCCGTGACTACACGACCGGTTGCTACGTGTTACATTGACACACATGAGATGTTACAAATATTTATTATCTACAAAACAATAAAAAAAATCACAAATTCCGAACCGGTAATGTTGTTAATAAACAAATGTACATACAAACTGCAAAAAATTACAAGTCTTAATAGTTCACAAACCAAAACAATTGGGCAGAGTTCCTCCTATTTTATGGACATTCTAAACCATGTTAATATAAAACATGCTTAATATAAACCCGCACGACCATAACACATAAAAAAACATAATCCTGAATGTTAACAACATTATATAAGCAATTTTCCTATTATAAACCGTTGTCTTCTTCGTGTGTTCCACGTGGATAAAAGCAAACAATACAATGTTATGCTGCAAAAAATAGCATACAAAAAAGAAATGATATCAGTAACCAAGTAGTTTTAAAAAAAATCGTATTCAAGCTGGAAAATTACATATACGAGTTATAATGATAATCATATCAGTTCTTAAGAGTTACATTGGTTCCATGCGAGGTGTTGGTGCCTCTCACGGGGCGTTCGAGGGCTATTTTATGTTTTCTCCCTCTAAAGCCATGATTTTAAGCCTAAGTCTATAAATTTCTAAATTATCATCGTATTCCCAAAACAGGAGTCCCGTGATCGTGAGGTCAATTTCTATGAGTTGCATTGGTCTCGTGCGAGGTGTAAGCCTCTCATGGGGCCATTCGGGGGATGTCTCGGATTTTTTTCCCTCTAACGCCATGTGTTTTAAGCCTAAGTCCTATTATTTTCAAATTATAGTCGTATTCTTAAATTGAGAGTCCCGTGATTGCATGTTTAGTTCCGACGAGTTACATTGATCCCGTGTAAGGTGTTGAGGCCCCTCACGGGGCCATTCGGGGGCTCTTTTAACTCTTCAGCCTCTAACGCCATGTTTTTAAGCCTAAGTCTACTAAATTTTAAATTATCATCGTATTCTCAAACTAGGAGTTCCGTGATCATGCAATCAGTTTCTACGAGTGACATTGGTCCCGTGCGAGGTATTGGTGCTTCTCACGGGGCCGTTCAGAGGGATGTCTCGAGTTTTCGCCCTCTAATGCCATGTTTTTAAGCCTAAGTCCTGATATTTTCAAATTATTGTTATATTCTCAAACTGAGAGTCCAGTGATCACGCGGTCAGTTATATGAGTAACATTTATCCCGTGCGAGGTGTTGAGGCCTCTCACGGGGCATTTCGGGGCTATTTCAGGATTTCGCCCTCTAACGCCATGTTTTTAAGCCTAAGTCTTAATATTTACAAATTATCGTAGAATTCTCAAACTGAGAGTCCTGTGATCGCGTGGTCAGTTTTTACAAGTTTCATTGGTCCCGTACAAGGTGTTGGTGCCTCTCACGGGGCCGTTAAGGGCTATTTCGGGATTTCCCACTCTAACTCCATATTTTTAAGCCTGTCTAGATAGTTTCAAAATATCACTGTATTCTCAAATCGGGAGTTCCATGACCACGCATTCAGTTTCTACGAGTTACATTGGTTCCATAGGAGGTGTTGGTGCTTTTCACAAGGCCGTTTGACCGCTGTTTCGGGGTTCCCCCCTCTAAATCCATGTTTTTAAGCCTAAGTCTAGATATTTTTAAATTATCATCGTATTCTCAAATTGGGAGTCCCGTGACCTTGCGGTTAGTTCCTACGAGTTACATTGGTATCGTACGAAGTGTCGGTGTCTCTCACGGTTCCGTTTGTGGACAGTTCTGGGGTTTCCCTCTCTAATGACATGTTTGTAAGCCTAAGTCTAGATATTTTCAAATTTTCATCGTGTTCTCAAATCGGGAGTCTCGTGACCATGCAGTCAGTTCCTATGAGTTACATTGGTCTTGTGAGAGGTATCGGTGCCTCTTATGGGGCCGTTCGGGGTCTATTTTGGGTTTTCACCCTCTAACGGTATGTTTTAAGCCTAAGTCTAGATATTTTCAAATTATCGTCATATTCTTAAATTGGGAGTCCCGTGACCATGCGGTGAGATCTTATGAGCTACATTGATCCCGTGAGAGGTGTTGGTGCCTCTCATGAGGAGGTTCGGTGTCTGTTTTGGATTTTCTCCCTCTAACGCCATTTTTTATCCTAAGTCTTGATATTTTCAAATTATCATCGTATTCTCGAACCGTTAGTTCCGTTATTGCGTGGTCAGTTCTTACGAGTTAATGTTCGTCTTGGGAATGTTTTTTAATGTCCGTCACATTCCCAAGTAAGAACATTCCCAACTTATTTTAGCCTAAGTCTTGGGAGTGTTTTTTAATGTCCGTCTAGTCTGCATAACAAAAAATGTTTTAGAAATATAAATTGGAGTTGCAGGACAATGATAGTAAAATGAGTATCAATAAAATATACAATTAGAACTTCCAATACATGAATTATTCATAAATCTAGATAGGTTTATATCATCTATCGATAATGAAATAAAGCTTGACAAGTTCTAAAGTTTCATGAAAGACTTTCGGACTATGGAAGCACGAACACACAATGTGACTCGACACAATCACATAAGTTTAAACTTTAAAACGATATATATGGACTACAATGGACTCCTAATTTTAAGTAAAGCCACAAGGAGCAAGCATCAATCGAAGAAAGCCGCAACCTTCATTCACAAATAAACATATCCAAGTATCAAAGTTCACAAGTCAAAATGACCATAACAACATATATTGGTAATCAATGATAGATAAAGAAGGTACATAACAGTTATATAAGTGTTATATAACGGTTATATAAACTGATTATATAACAATTTATATAACTGTTATATAAACTTGTTAAATAACAGTTTATATAAACTTGTTATATAACAGTTTATATAAACTGTAATATATTGGACCGACATGTACTCAACACATTAGTACCATATGTACTAAACACACAAAAACAAAAAAGATTAACGCATGATATACTGGACCGACTCAAATGTTGATTAAAAAGGCAAGAAAAGAAAAAGCAGAAATAATAAACTAGAACATTTATAGTCCTTGGATGTCTCTATCGGTAGTATGGGGCTTCCAGCATTTCAAACAAATAAAAAATTGGATGGTTCTAAGCACTTGAAAATAATTTTTTTTTAAAAATATTAAAGTCAATTAGGTATTTATTGCAACACAGAACACATGAGAAAGAACAATGAATTTAAAACCCTACTAAAGTGAGACAATGCATTAATATATAGTCCACAAACACCAGCCACAGAATCATTGGTACAACGCTATGAACTAATTGTAATTGATCACATATTTGAGATAGAAATACAATGCAATGTTTCATACAGAGTTGAGTTGTAATCTGGGTCTGAATATATCAAGTAAACACAAAGTCATAAAGTTACAACTAGTTTCTTTATTATAAGCTTATGCATGGGCTCAGGGGGAACTCTAAAGCTCCCCCACGCTAGTACCACATATACTTAACAATAGAAAAAAAGAAAGATTAAGTAAGCGTGGTATCAACCAGTTTCATATGTAGAGATCACATATTAGAGGTATTGTAAAATTTAGAAGAAGCATTGTTCAATAGATTTTATTATAAAGTAAGCGTGAAATCATAAAAACATGGCGAGGTGTGGGGCCTCTCACGAGGACATTCGGGGGCTGGCTCGGGTTTTAGCTCTCAAATGCCATGTTTTTAAGCTTAAGTCTAGAAAATTTTAAATTATCACCATATTCTCAAATCGGGAGTCCCTCTATCATGTGGTCAGTTCCTATAAGTTACCTTAGTCTCGTGCAAGGTGTTGGTGCCTCTCACAGGACCATTCGGGGGTTGTTTCCTCTAATGCCATGTTTTTAAGCCTAAGTCAAGATATTTTCAAATTATCAGCGTATTATCAAAATGGGTGTCCCTTAATTATGCAATCAGTTTCTATGAGTTACATTAGTCCCGTATGAGGTGTTGGTGCCTCTTACGGGGCTGTTAGGGGACTGTTTTAAGTTTTCGCCCTTTAACTCCATGTTTTTAAGTCTACGTCAAGATATTTTCAAATTATCGTTGTATTCTCAAATTGGGAGTCCCGTGATCGTGCAGTAAGTTTCTACGAGTTACATTGGTCCCGTATGAGGTGTTGGTGCCTCTCACGAGGCCGTTCGAGGGCTGTTTTGGATTTTCACCCTCTAACATCATGTTTTTAAGTATAAGTCTAAAAAATTTCAAATTATCATTGTATTTTCAAATAGGGAGTCCCGTTATCATGCGATCAGTTCCTCCGAGTTACATTGATCCCATGCAAGGTGTTGGTGCCTCTCACGGGGCCATTCAGGGGATGTCTCGAGTTTTCCTCTCTAACGCCATGTTTTCAATCCTAAGTCCTAATATTTTTAAATTATCATCATATTTTTAAATGATCCAATCACCAACTCAAATGAGTCTATTCTCAAAATCGAACGTCTTCTCAAAGGATACGAATAAGATTAACAACGATATAATCAAAAGTTAACTTACATAAATCGTATTAAATATTCATAAAAGTAACTAAACATTCAGACATCAAAGTAAAGTGCTAATACAATGTCAGTACCATAATAGGATACAAATAAGGTTGACACGGATAAAATTATATTTTGATACTCAATCTTCCTCTAAATCACTGAAAGATCCCTCAAATTAGGGTTGTAATCCAGAGCTGACTGGAACTCTTTTGGAACCTTTAATGCATCTGCTTGAGTAGTCATACCCTTTGGTGCATGCACAATAATAGACTAATTTCCATCATTTATACACTTTGAGTATAATACCTTCTTTACGTGATTATTTGTCACTTTTAATATTGTGACAAATTCAGAATCTTGTCACTTTTAATATTTTTGGAAGCGTATTTAAAAAATTCATAAACACCTTTTACATGATTATTTGTTATCCGATCACTCTCTCCATCCACTCTTTGTATTGTGGGAAATCCACGTAATAATCTTCAAATTCCAGTCCTGTGGTAATAGGTTAAAAATATTATTATAACTGAAACAAAAATAATATTCTTACAACTAAAACAAAACAAAATTTCATTGGAACTGAAACAAAACCAATATTCTTACAACTGAAACAAAGAAAAATATCATTGCAACTGAAGTAAAACCAATATTCTTACAACTAAAAAAATTATTACAATTGAAATGAAAGAAAATATTATTAGAACTTAGTCAACAAATAAATTGGCCAAGTAATAAAAGATTCTGAATAATTCCTCAATTCCATCCCTTCCCCGCTGTCAACGTGCACAGGTACATCTCTGTAGTTTCTTCGATAATTATTTGAGCCTCAACCCTCTTCAAAGGTCAATTGTGTACTAGAGTTTCGAAAACTATGGAGATGAGTGTGCACATGCCAACAATCCTCCTATTGCTCGGGTCCCTGATATAATACTGTTGGCCATAGTCATCGTAAGTTGTTGACGATGATCCAAGTCCCGTGACTGGTAGAGGGGCATGGGAGGGGAATGTTGGTGGAGTCGGCATTTAGGAGGGGAATGATGGAGGAGTCAACATTTGGGAGGGGAATGTTGGACGAGAAGAATAGGTGAAACCTTAAGTAGGGGTAGGGTAAGGGTAACCTTGAGGAGGTATTCGGGGCCTATAACTTTAAAAAAAGGTCACAAGTTTCCAATTTGGTTCGTTAATAATCCCAAGGTATTTTTAATCTCATGGACGTCCCCGTCGGCTTTGAACTGGTGTTCCTTTTGGGATGAGATATAATTCTTAACCGAAGAAAGCTTGTCCACAAGAGGTGAGGTGTGTTGAATTTTTATTTTTGGCATATGTGAGCCAACACCTCTCGTCCTCTCCATTTTGTCCTCTCTAAAGGTTTGGGCCCGGGCATCATTTTCAAGGTCAATGTCATCATTAGGGATCAAATCGAATTGGTTGATGATGGCCTCTATTGATTGTAGCGTCTTAGCCAAGTGCAGCGGGAATTTATTATCTTTGTCCCATTGAGCATGCACAAATAATTTGGAACGATTTGGGTTTTTATCGGCATCAGTACCATCATTTGTCCTACTCTCCCATTCATTCTTCAAATCCTCTTATGATTTAGATCCCAGTCTATGGACCTTAATTTTTTGGGCCATATTTTTTTTATTTTAATCCCTTTGGGCCAACTTTTTCTCCTTCGCCTCATTCTCTGAAAAAATATTCCACTGTTCCACCGGCATTTCAACATTAAGAGGCACTCTCTTTCAAAGCCAAAATCTCGGATCTCACTGCCTCCTTCGAGAAATGTCTATTCCGAAGGTTTCTCCTGTATGTCCTCAATCCTTCAGCAACCCGAGATAGAATCTTATTCTTGTAATGGTCAGGAAATGATAAATACTTACAGAGTTGATCATGTATGTCATGTTTGATAGCTTGATCAACAAGGTTCCAGTTCTCTAGTCCACCGACTCCCACGTTCATTTTCCCCAGCGACAAACATCGGGTTTTAAAGTTGAGAACGTTATTCCTATCACCAGTCGGGTTATTCTCGAGAAGGGAGAACCCAATGGGTTTCTTTTCATTTGAGCGGGAGGTGTCGGGAGTGCTAGATGGGGCATTGGAGCACTTGGAGTTGGACTTGGTGAGGAGTGAACCATTGGTATTGAGAATTTGGGTTGTGTACGAGATGGTGAACCTCGTTGTGGTGTCACCTCGGCACTTGGTACCATTAGGATGTTTCCTCTCGACATTATCTACACAAATGAAAAACCATAAGTGACAAAATAATTATAATAATATAAAATTATAACTAATTAATCATATATATATATATATATAGAGAGAGAGAGAGAGAGACCTTTTCAGAGTAAGACTTTAGAATACGTTCAATGTGTCTGATCTCCATCTATTCGGTATTAGTTTTTAAGAACCTATGAATTTTTGCTCATGGACAACTAGGAGGAAGGGTATCTATGATTGATGTGTAGATATCCATGACATGAACTAGGAATCCCATTTTTCTTAACTTGTTGGCAATATTCAATTTTAGGTTCATGTGGCTCGAGACATCACATTCTATGTCAATGCTCTCTGTACGCAGTTGTATCCATAACGGGTAGATTTTTTTCTGCCTTCTCCAATAATGTAACCAAGGTCAGAGCTATGTCAGGATTATGTGTTTGAAATATATTTTGTATAATGTCATCCCAGTTTTCTGGTAGAGAAAATATAATACCATCGAACAGGTAATCTTGCTGGAGATTAAATCCACTATTTACAAGGTAGTTAAATTGTTCGATCTTTTTATTTCTATACCTATAAATAGGAGTACCCTCTATACGGCGCGCACTAATAAAAGAGTTATGTGTGCAGTCTAATTGCAACCTTTCCCACTCTTATTCCCAGTGATTATCATCGTGCCTCATTTTTTCTAAGAAAAGTATACGAGGGCATGAATATGAGTCCTATAATTAACCCCTTGCATCATGGATCTCATCGCTGTGAAATCCCAACTACAACCTGCCATAATTGTTTGTAACATGTTTTGAAAGGATTTATTATGAGAGAGTTTAAAAGTATGTATATTATTAATCCAATAAATCCAACATAGTATCCAAGATAGGTCTTCACACGGTTTGGTTATGATACTGATCTAAGAATCGAACTGAGATGGGTCGGTTCCAAATTTTTGGAACCGGAACCGAACCGATAGTTGTGCAGAACTGAACAAAATCGAATCAACAGTTCCTGGATTGGTTCAGATCGATTTTCGGTTCAAAATTCATATTTCAATCTTAGTGAAATCTTAAGATTAATGTATTTCAAAAATAATTTTTTAAAGGTCATAATTAGTTTTGATCCCCAATAGTAGAAGTTATATACATTTATATTTATTTATTTTATAAAATATATCTGATCGGATCGGTATGGGTAGCATATCGGTTTGGGTTGGATTTATAGTGGAACCGAGAACTAAACCGAAAATATAATCAAAACTAAACCAATAGTCTAAAAAACAAACAAACCCAACATAACCCAATACAATCAGTTCGGTTCGATTTTCCCGATTTCGTTGTGCACCCCTAATCCGACAACTAAAAAATCCCAACATGCATATAACCCCCAATATAATATGATAACATTAATATAACCCACAATAAGGTGGCTTTAATTTTTTTTTTCTTATTAAAAATCCATTTAATTATATTTCATCAAAAAAAATATAATATCGCGGGTTTTGAATAATATTTTGTCAAAAAAAATACACACACATAGAATCTAGGGTTTATTGACACAATTTATACATACACACACATACAATCTAGGTTTTATTGGCATACTTACACACATAAACACATATATACACATAAATCTATGCATACACACACATATAAACATAAATCTATACATACACACACACACATATACACACATACAAACATAAATTTATACATACACACACAGAAATTAAGGATTTATATAGAAATGACAAAATGAGGGAACAAATCGGAATGAAATCTATACAAACACCCTTACCTTTAGACAAATAGGAATAAAATCGCACAAATCTCCAGAAATTGCACAAATCGCCAGAAATCGCACACAGAAATTAGGGCTTTCGATAGTGAAATCGTTCAACAGAAATAAAATCGCAGAGCGTATTTTTTTAAAGAGATGAACCTGGTCACTGCCTAGATCCGTGACCCACCATGTGTAGGTCAGTGTGTTACTGGATTGAACCCGGTGACGGCCAAGAGCTATAACCCACCATGCGGGACCATTTTTCCATCACAGTCACTGCTCGAATGAAGGATAGTCACGGCCCATAGTCGTGACCCACACAAAGAACTGGTCAAGGCCCAAAGTTATGACCCCATATGTGTGAGTTTTGTGCCTCTTCATGCCTATGGTCACGTCCAAAGTCCGTGACCCATCTGCGACCAAACTTAGAGGGAACTTTGGCATGAATTTGGTACTCAGATGGTCACGCCCTGGTCACGGCCCAAGTCCGTGACCCACAGTAGTCAGGGATTTGGTTTGTGATCAATTATAGAGCATCCATGACTCGGTGTAGTAATGAATATGTTCACGTAAAATATTAAGTTGGTCACTGCCCAAGTCTGCGACCAGCTGATCGCGAACTTGGGTCGTGACAATTTGCAGGATTTGGTGTACTGTTATCTTTCCATCGAACGTACTTTTATCTGTCCGGACATCACCATGCACGGCCTTGCCAAAAAACCGAATCAAGGTATTAAGGTTGTCCTCCATGAATCCCCCACCCCGTAATACATCTTCGGGGTACTCATCATGTAAGGACATATTTTCATAGGTCTGTTATCAATTTATTAAGTCATATACCGCTAAACCGTCGAAGAGAATTCAAGAGACATCTACATCAAAGACGGATCCTAATTACTCAAGTTCTTCATCATTCAAGACTCCGCGAAGTTTACTTTGGTAAGGTTATGTTTTTAATACCATAACTTTTCACTTAGAGCTTTTGCGATAATTTTACAAAATATTTTCTAAGTGTTGGAGCGGACTTTTTCTTCAAAATTTAAGAATGAGTATTTTTTTTCTAAGTGTTGAAGCGGACACTAAAATAATTTTTTTTTCGCAACAGTCATTCGAGCGACAGAGCAATGTCGTTCGAGCGAGATATTCACGTCGCGTGATCTCATTCTAATGACATATGCCCTTCGTTCAAGCGACATGCTGATCTTGTTCGAACGAGCTCTATTTTCGTGGCGGCATGATTTTCTATAAATCTCATTCTGTGGCTTCGTTTTGTTTAAGAAGTCCCAGCGTTTTACAGAACAGAAAAACTGTGAAAGCAGAATTTTTTAGGCTTGTTCCTTTAGGTTTTTAATCCCTTTTTGGTTTTCAATTCACAAAACTCCCATATGCTTTAGTGAATTGTTTTGGTTTTCAAGAACACTTTTCTTTTATTCATCTTTCATGGAGTGCGTCTCTACACTGTATGGCTGCGTGTCATTGAGGATCTTGTTGCATTAAGATTCTTTGCTAAAGATTGGGTTGCGAGTCCTTAGAGGGTACTGTGTGTATTCTCTTGATGAGTTCAAGACTACGAGTCTTTATGGGTTTGCTGCGCGTTGATCCATTGCAGATTTCTCTATGTAGTTGTAAGTTGCGATTTATGAATTCATAGTGAAATAAAGGTTTAACCCGAAAGGTTTTTTTTCCTGAAATCGTGTCTCAGCATATTTATTGTGTCACATGCTTTATATTTATTTATGGGTTGACACACGCGCACTTTAGATGCTTGTATAGGGGCTAAATTAAATAAGGTTTGATTGGAATCTTGCAAGTTAGTTTTAATCGGTATCACACGGTTTTCAAATTGGTATCAGAGCGGATTACACTAATTTATCGCGTGATCCAAATTTTTCAAGGATTTTTTTATACAATTTGACTTCTCACGTCGTCAAATTCGTATCAGAGCAGGTTACGCTAATTTATCGCGTATTCCTATTTTTCGCAAATATTGTGTGATATAGATTTTTTTTGAAAAATCAGTTTTATGAAAAAATCGCAATTTTTTCGATGGAGCAATTATCTAGTCGGATGCCCCCCTTTGATGACACGAGTCAAAGTTTTGATGATATAAATCATTTGAATTTGACGTTTGCTAAAAGAATTGATTTTTTGGAAAAAGAAAATTATCATTTTAAATCCGCGTTGGATCTTTTGCAAACGGTTCAAAATCAAAGAGATTTTTATCATGAATTTTTTTTCCTTGGACTATGACTTTTTTTCTTTAAAATTGTCGAAGAAGGAGACTGATGATAGGGTCCTATTGTTACAAAAAGAATTGGAGGATCTTAAAAAATCGATGGTTTGTGTTTGTGCCAAAGATGACAAAAATATTTTAATCAATGAGTTTGTGGCACATGAAGAGACTCTTAGGGAAAAGTTTTCTTTGATTGAGGGAGAGAGAGATACCCTTTTAGGAATTGTTGAAAATTTGAAAAAGGCATCCCTTAAATTGGAAAAGTCTAATTCTTTGCTTGAGTCAAAAATTTTGAAGTTAAAAAATGATTTGATAGACTCAAGTAGGTTTGATAGTGATGGTAATGGCTCATCGTGTTCTCATGCTTCTAATGCTAAAGCCAAAACCATTATTTGTTTTTGAGGGTCAACTAATTCCAAGGATGTTAGAAAAGGTCAACCCATAGGTATCGTTCCACCCGTTTACACATGTTCATATTGTGGTAGGAAAGGTCACCTTAGGCGTTTTTGTTTTGATCTTAGAAAATGTCCTAGGAAGTTTATGTCTAGTGTTTCCTTGGTTCCTAAATTCCCCACATGAAGTTTCACATCTATTTGGGTTAGGAAATCACTTTTAGAGGCACTAGATTTTAGACAAGTTGATTCTCATTTGCTTGCACATGATTCTTCTCTTGCCATATCATATAGATTATTGTGTTTGCATGTTTTTCATACACTAGTTATGGTTTCATGATATATATTTGCTAGTGTAATGACATGTACTTTTTGTATAAATTTTTGCTTTTGAAAATTTTGGAAAAATACAAAAAGATTTTATTTTGATAAAATTTTAAAACAAAATCCAAAGTTTTGTATTTTGTTTGCACCGTTTATGGATGACAACTTAGGATGACCGAGCACAACATCATTCCATTTTTTTCATGTGACTGTTTGATAGTGTTTTGAGACAATAGGTCAATTCATCCATGTATTTTATAATGTTTGGAGTCATTAAGATGTAATTAAGTGTTACTTCCTACATGTTTGACTCATGATTTCCTTTATTGCACACGTGCACGAATTTGTTTGATTATTGTGCTTGTCTTATCACATGATGGTTGGGTGTTTTCACTTTAATCCTATCCTTTAAAATGAACTAAGCGCGATAAAACTTGATAAAAAGGTTGTGCATATAAAAACCGTTTTGTGAGTTTGTGTGCTTTATTTAAAAATGGGGAAGGGTTGCGAAAGGTTCATTTGGCCTTTGCGAATACAAAGACACCAATAAAATTGGACCTAAAAAATTAAGAAATTTTATTATCCGGGGTCCAAAGAGGTTTAAAAGAGCCCGAAAAAATTTAAAGGCAATAAAAAAAAATTCATGCCAATTATGGGCCATTTAGGTTTTTGCACCAGTTCTCCAAAGTTTGAGAATTTAGTTTATTCACCTCTAAAAGAAAATATCTATGAGGGACCTTGTATGGAGAATTAAAATGGGTTTGCACGTCCTTGAAAGTCTTGAAAAAGCGTTAAATAGTTTTGGACATTATTGGTGTGTAAATCACTTTGACTTTGATTTGTTGATTTGTATAAGATGATGTCATTTAAATTCAACAAATTTTTACACCTAAGGATACTTTTGATGTTCATTCATTAGGAGTACACATATGCATCGTGCACATATGATTGATTGAGTTGATTTTCCTATCGAATATGTTTCGCACACATACATTACATTTCCATGACTTAGTTGTTTTAGTTTAAATTCATGGTATGATTTTTAGTATCTTATTTTTGTATGAAAAAATTGAAAAATCCAAAAATAGTTTGTGGATTTTTTGGGATATACCTTTGCATGTGCGTAGCTTGATTCTTGTTTACTATGCATTTTATCGTGACACGCCATGTTTTGACTGTTTCTTCTTACCTGTCTATTTGGGGACGTCATAAAAAGGGGGAGAAAGAATTATCATGTTATGGAGGAGTTTTTGCATTATGGGGGAGATTTGATTTATTAATGCTTTATTCTTATATCATTTCAAACTCGATGCGTCGCGAAGGTATTTTTGCTTTATCTCATGTGTGTAGGTACAAAGATTGAAGATCATGATGTTGCACACCCTGATGAGAAAAGCTTTGAGAATTGACGAAGATGATTGAAGAACAATTTTGAGATCTTACAAATTTATTTATGGGAGGTTAGATTTGTATAGGCATTTTGGTTTTTGATAATTCGGATTTTTTATGTATGTACCCGCATATAGATAGGGGGAGATTTGTAAGGATATATTTTTATAGGTTCGTTATCAATTTATTATGTCATATACCGCTACACCGTCGAAGAGCATTCAAGAGACATCTACATTAAAGACGGATCCTAATTACTCAAGTTCTTCATCATTCAAGACTCCGCGAAGTTTACTTTTGTAAGGTTATGTTTTTAATACCTTAACTTTTCACTTATAGCTTTTGGGATATTTTTACAAAATATTTTCTAAGTGTTGGATACGACTTTTTCATCAAAATTTAAGAATGAGTATTTTTTTCTAAGTGTTAAAGAGGACATTAAAATATTTTTTTTTCGCCATAGTTGTTCGAGCGACAAAGCAATGTCGTTCGCGTGAGATAGCCATGTCGCGTGATATCGTTCGAACGACATCTGTCCTTCGTTCGAGCGACATGCTGATCTCGTTCAAACGAACTCTGTTTTAGAGGCGGCGTGATTTTCTATAAAATCTCATTATGTGGTTTCGTTTTGCTTAATAAGTCCAAGCGTTTTACAAAACATAAAATCTACGAAAGTAGAATTCTTTAGGCTTCTTCATTTAGGGTTTTAATCCCTTTCTGGTTTTCAATTCACAAAATTGGTTTTCAAGAACACTGCTTTTGTTCATCTTTCATGGAGTGTGTCTCTACGCCGTATGGCTGCGTGTCATTGAGGATCTTGCTGCGTGAAGATTCTTTGCTGAATATTGGGCTGCGAGTCCTTGAAGGGTGTTGCGTGTATTCTCTTGCTGAGTTTAAGACTACGAGTCTTTGTGGGTTGGCTGCGCGTTGATCCATTGCAGATTTCTCTATGTAGTTGTAAGTTGCGATTTATGAATTCATAGTGAAATAAAGGTTTTACTCGAAAGGTTTTTTTTCCTGAAATTTGTATCTTAGCATATTTATTGTGTCCTGTGCTTTATATTTATTTATGGGTTGACACACACGCACTTTAGATGCTTGTTTAGGGGCTATATTAAATAAGGTTTGATTGGAAACTAGCAAGTTAGTTTTAATCGGTATCACACGGTTTTCTCATCATGACCCATATTGGCTCCTTAGGGCTGCCCAACATTGTTGTTTCGAGGGATGATTTTTCTGGCCCGTGTTATGACATTTTTCTCTTATCGTTTTGAATGGACAGTTATTATTTACATGACCTTTATTTTCGCACCCATAACACACGTTCGTTGGGTGGAACATAAAGGGGTTTACCACCATACCTCACACCATGATGTAAACCGTCATGGTAAGTCTCTATTTATTTAACCGGTCTCTCATTGGAGTACAACGAGCGACGGGTGAGTGTAATGCCATCATCTTCATCACTCTCCTCCCCAACCACCCTCAATTTTAATGGGTCGGGTTGAATTTTGTGTACCCATTGGGACACCTCCTTCTTTGATTCTTTATACCCCTACGACACCTATTGTGGGGTTGAATGAATATAACTAGATTTTCTCTATTGTTTGTCAATTTTTTTAGTAAGGATCACTTCCTTTTTCGGGTGAAACAATTGTTTACTCATGGCCTTTTCCACCCAGGCGTGTTCCCAAGTTTCCATTGTGGCATTAAACACATTAACGGATTTCTTTACGTCATCTTGAAAGTCTGCCTGGGCTATTTGGACTGATTTTCGTTCCAAATATTCTCGGGCTTCTTCAAATATTTTGTCAAAAATTCCTATGAGTCCAACGGAGGAATTTTCGATGAACTTTTTGATGGATTGATAAATTTTCTGATGGAATGCTAAATTCCTTCATAACTAGCATTCCGCTACATGATTGAACATGCCATTTTTTGGTTGCCAAACATTTTGTTCTATATAGTTTGACGGGTCTTACAGCTATTTTATAAAACATATGATTTATCTTTACAAGTGCAAGTTTATCACATAGTATTCCACTAGCATCTAACATTAGATCTATTTATTTATACTAAAATATGATCTGAGTGTATATGTTCTGAGTGGGAGAGAGAGAGAGAGATTCATGGCTAATAAATTTTAATTATTTTGTAGAGAACTTCTGGATTTGATGCAACATGGAGCGCTGGAACTAGAAGTAGCATTTCTCAATGCATCACTTGTAGGCATAATTTACATGCCTTGCATATACTTCAATATCTTCTTGTTTATATAGTTTTTTTCTTGCTTGGATTATCTTTGTCAGGGCATCTATAATATTACTTACTATAAGGACACAAATTTCAAATTGAGTCATTTGTAGTTTTGGCTCAATTCCGAACAAAAACGTTTGAGTCATAGGATAGAGTTCAAGTTGATCCATTCAAGCCTATGATGTGTTTGTTAAATACGTAGTGGCCAAGAGTATAAATCTTCATCACATTGGCGAGTTTGTGTGCCTCATTTATACGTCAGCTACATGATTCTATTGCTCCTAAGGTATGAATGCATTTTGATTATATATAGGAGCTTGGAACAATTTATATTGGGTGTACGTTTATTTAAAACTGTTGTTTAATTTCAGAAAGATTTTATAAAAACTTTAATATAAAGTATATAAAGTTTTTGGGATAAAAAAATAGAATTTTTCAAACTTTCTGGAAGTTCGTTTGAAGTGTCGTTCGAATGAGATTGTTATTCAAATAATAATGTCGTTCGAACGAGTTTTCCAACGAGTTTCCATATAAGGCCACTGGAACATCGTTCAAAATGTCGTTCGAATGAACATGATGTTCGAACGATATTTCCAATGAGATTTCTAATGAGTTCACACTGGAACCTCGTTAGAAGGCTCATTCGAACGAGACTTCGTTCGAACGAGTATTGGCAGGAACAGGTATTTGGCAGTTTTGAGCAATTTTTTCCCACTTTTCCACTTTCTTTCCCCACTAACTTTTGACAAAATATCTAAGTGCAGGAACCAACTAATTTGGATTAACTTTTTCACTATTCTACATCTCCTAGAGAGAGTTTTAAGAGATAATTCTTCCTAAGAAAAAAATCAAGTTTAAGGTGTTTTAGTTTTCAAGAAAAAATCCTTAAACACTTCTGTTACACCCAATTGTTGTTTGTTTATCCAAGCTTTTATATATATATACTATTCTTGGAGTTTTTGGCACCGTTTTTTCTATACACCAGTAAGAAGAGAGTTTGGGTTCTTCTCTACCCCAAAAAGGAAAAAAGTTTGTTGCGATTTTCTCACTCGAAGAAAGGCTTCGCATGTGGGTTGACGGTGACCATAGCCCCATCGGTGGAGTTCGAGACTATGGTAGAGCCCATGGTTATTCACTAGTTGGAGGTTGAATATCGAAGGAGCGCGTCAAGTCTTGGACGGACTCAAGTTAGTTTAGGTAAGTCCTCTTGTATCGAGTCTTTGTAAAAACTACCATACTTAGTGAATTCGTGGCTAGGGTCGTCCGAGGTTTTTCCCATTTGGTTTTCCTCGTACCTTGGCGCGTCGTGTGATATTGTTTAATTTTTATTTTACTTAAATCACATAGATTCCTGCTTAGATAATTCAAGATAAAATTTGGTTTAATTATCACACTTATGTTCTTTGGTGTTAAAATATATTTGGGTGAAATTGAAATTAATTCAAGTCATTAATTTTATTGGTTAAAATTGGTTTGGCCTAATTTGATAATATTGGAAATATGACTTAGGCAATTTTCTAGGACTGGAATTGAAATATTTGGTTTAAGTGAAAAATCCATTTGTCGTTTAGTTTATTCACTTTATGTTTAGTTTAATTTTAATTTGAAGGAAATTAAAATTTATCGTAAGTTGTTTATGTGTTTAAACCATCTTTATTCCTCACTTTAATGAAATTCATTTTGAGAAATTTAAAATTGGGGGCCTATCGCACTTTCAAATTTGTTATCAGAGCCCAAAACGATAAATTACTTCGTTAAGATCCTTTAAATTTTTTGGCTAAAATGGAATTTTCCCCATTCTCAAAATTTCCTATTTTTGATGGTTCTAATTATGCGTACTGGAAAGCGCGTATGAAATCGGCACTTAAATCTATCGACGAGAGGGTTTGGTTATCTGTAATTAATGGGTGGTCCCACCAACTCATTTAGTAGATAATGTACGTGTTCCCAAACCGACCGATAGATGGAGTGAGAATGAGTTTAAACTTTCCAATTTTAATTCCCGAGGTTTAAACGCCTTGTTTAGCGCTGTCACACCGGATGAATTCTGATGCATTATGACGTGTGAGACTGCTAAAGAAGCGTGGGATATTTTACAACTGACTCATGAAGGTACAAGTGTCGTTAAAGCTTCAAAAATGCAAAACCTTAGCACTCAATTTAAAACCATCAAAATGAGCGATAAAGAAACTTTTGATGAATTTTATGCTAGACTTTCCGATATAGTTAATTCATCTTTTAATTTGGAAGAGAAAATACCCGACAATCGAGTAGTAAAGAAAATTCTAAGGTCCCTACCCGATAGATTTATTCCAAAAGTGATAGTTTTAAATTCTTTACCAACTTTAGCCTCTATGAAATTAGAAGAGCTCGTAGGTGATTCACAAACCTATGAACTAGAGATGTTTCCCTCTAAAACCAAAAAGAAAATTGAAAAGGGCATTGCTTTAAAAGCCTAGAAAGAGGAAAAACAAGTAGTAGATAACGAGAGTGATAGTGACTCGAAAGATATGGCCTTGTTTGCTAGGAAATTTCAAAAATTTCTTAAATTTAACAAAGATAAATTTAAAAATGACATTAAAAAATATGAAACTTCTAAGAATGACAAAGCCGAGAGGATCCCTAAAACTTCTAAAGACAATTTAAATAGGGACGAGTCAAATAAGTGTTTTGGTTGTGAAGGGTATGGCCATAGGGCTTTTGAGTGACCCACTAAACTAAGGAGAGAGGGTAAGCAACCCAAGTCTTTTAGTGCAACCCTTAGTGATAGTGATAATGAAGAGGGACCCGATTCCTCCTCTAAGCCAAACATTGTGGCTCTTATGGCTAGTCATGTGAGTGATAGTGGACATTTTTCTATTGATGAAATTTTGACACATGACACTTCCAAGGTCAAAGTTTATGATTCCCTTATTTTTTATGGTAGTGAGAATGAAGAAAGAGAGAGTGAAAATGAAGAAGAGGTTAATGTGAGTGAACTTCAAAATGCTTTTCAAGAATTATATGAAGAACAAATTAAATTAAAAAGAGCTTATTTGAAGTCAGAAGCGAGTTTAAAAGAGCGTGTCAAGGTCGTTAATGGGAGTGCATTAGTGTAAGACCTTAGGACACGAGAGAGATCTCTTCGAGAGAAGCTAGAATATATATATAAGGCGAGACAGATAGCCTTAGGGGTTTAATCGAATCCGTAAAAAAGGAGCTTCTCGAGTTTTAAGAGAGAAATGTTTGGTTAGATTCTAAAATTTTAGAATTAGAAAATAAATTAAAAGACTCTACTAAAGTCAAATTTTATTTGGAGTGTAGGTCCGAAAAACTTGATAAAATCTTAGGCACCGTCCAAATTAAAAATGACCCTTGTGGTTTAGGCTTCAATCCTTGTAATGAATCAACTCATAAAGCCAAAGCCAACGTTTTAGGAGAATCGCCTAGGAAAGCCTTTAGAGATCACTCCTTAGGTAAATATTTTCGTCGTGAGTTCAAGTGTTCACATTGTGGTCGAAAAGGTCATCTTAGGAAATTTTGTTTTGATCTTAAATGAGTTCCTAGAAAATCCAAAGGTAAGGCAAACAAGGTAGCCAAGATTTCTGCATCCCGAGTCCGTCATTCATCTTTAGTTTGGGTTAGGAGATCCGACTTGGTAACTACAAGATAGGGTTTTTGATTCTCATTAACTTTCACATACTTCCTCCCTTACAAAATCTAAAGGTTGAATGTGTTAGTTGTATTTGCATACTTTAGCTTTGTGCTTCATGTTATATCACCCATGCTAAATGTATGCTTGTTTAATCATTTTCCAGTCTATGCTTCATGCTTAATCACATGCTAGAATAATGATTTTTGTTTATCTTTTGTATTATACTTCTTTCATTTTTGTTTGCATTAAATGAAAAATAAAAAAACATTTTTGTTTATCATTTGCATTTTATCTTTTTAGCAATTTAAGATTAATGAAAAATACAAATGATTTTTGTGTGTCTTTTGAGTATATATCTTTTATATTGGGTTAAAAATTTCAAAAACTCAAAAAGATATTTATTATGTGTGTATTTTAGTTTGACACACTTTATATGGCATATACTTGTGTTTGAATCCCATCTTTTACGCTCCCATGTGGCTAGAACTTTTGGTTTAGATTGTCAATCCTTATTATGTTCTTTACCATGCTTACATGGAGTAGTTGGATTTTGTGTTGATTTAAATGGATTCTATTTTTATATGCCTCAATTCACACATGCACGAGCTCATTTGAAATTTTAACTTCATATGTATATTTGAGCTTTGTGAGGTGTTCTCCTACCAATCTTGTCATCTACATGTTATGTGACCTAGGAAGACTAGTGCATGTCAAAATCCGTTGCACGTGATATTGGTGAGATATAAAAAATATGATATATAAATGTGCACGGGGAAGGGCTCCGAAAGGATTTATTTATCCTTTGCGAATAGTAAGCCACCATTTGTTTGGACCTAAAAGAAATACGTGGTCCAAAGGCCTAAAAGAAAATATGGCATTAAAAATAAAAATAATTGCCAAGGCCTATGTTTAGTTGATTTATTCATTCAAAAGAATAATATATATGCTTATTGAGGGAGTTTGGATGATATATCAACGGTTTGCACAATGTTCGTTTATCCTAGTTGCGTTTTCAATGTCATGACTCTATTGGTTTGTAGAATCATCAAAAGTCTAGGCTTGTATGCATTGTGTATGTTTGTTCATTGAGTTCAATCTATATTGTCACATGAGGTTATATTGAAATGTGATGAAGTTTGCAAACAATTGAGAACTCCATGAACATGTTTTAAGTGATTGGGTCAAAATTTGATCGTTACTAGTTCACACCCCAACACTTTCGTTTCCGTATGACACATTTTTTCCATACGAGTGTGAAAAGCTTATCTTATTTTGTGTCATTTGTGTGTTTATATCTATATATGTGTACTTGAGTCTATTTGGTATATATTATGTATACATATATTTGATATGTTTTTATTTTGGTCTTTGCTTTGCTTTCTAATCCATCTATGCTTTAATTCATAATTGGTATCCATCTTGTTGCATTATTTGATTGATATCGCATGCTTAATACTTTATGTATCGTATTGGTATCATGTTCTTGCATCCTCCTTGGTATCAGTTGATATTTATTGGATTAGTTATGATTTTGTTTCCCATGTGCTTTAATGTTCTCATCACTTTTGCACATTTGCATGTTTAACTTGTTATCCCATTTTATTTATCCCTTGTTTAGTTTAGAGGGTGTATATGCTTTATTTGGGGGAGATAAGTTAATTTTGATTCTTAAACCTTTGTCTATTCCTGAACAAAAAGGGTGAGAATGATAGGGGGAGAAATGGTATTTAAACCTATTATAATCGTATCTTAGTTTAGAGAGATTTATCTCCGGGAGAGAGGTCTTTCTAAGTAGGTCATTTTTTTGATAAAAGGAGAGAATTCATTTAGGGGGATTATTTATTTTTGCATTTAATATATTAATATCCCCTATGCGTTTGATAGTTTGCTTAAGTGTGCAGGAATTCTTCTAAATGGCAACGTACATCATCGGGCAAAGATATTGATCCTAGGGTTGTTTGAGTCAAGCATTATAATTTTATTTTTGGTGGGATATTTTTTAGTTTAGTAGAGCTTGACGTCCCTTTAGGATTATTGTTTGGTTTTTGTCTCAGAAAAGCCAAAGGGGGAGATTTGTAAGGACACAAATTTCAAATTAAGTCCTTTGTAGTTTTGGCTCAATTTCTAAAGAAAACATTTGAGTCATAGGATAGAGTTCAAGTTGATTCATTCAAGCCTATGACGTGTTTGTTGAAGACGTAGCGGCCAAGAGTATAAAGCTTCATCATATTGTCTAGTTGGTGTGCCTCATTTCTACGTTAGCAACATAGTTCCATTGCTCCGAAGGTATGAATGCATTTTGATTATATATATAGGAGCTTGGAACACTTTATATTGGGTGTACGTTTATTTAAAACTGTTGTTTAATTTCAGAAAGATTTTATTAAAACTTTAATATAAAGTATAGAATGTTTCTGGGCTAAAAAATAGAAATTTTCAAACTTTCTGGAAGTTCCTTCGAAGTGTCGTTCGAACGAGATTGTCGTTCGAACAGTAAAGTCGTTCGAACGAGTTTGCCAACGAGTTCCCATATAAGGCCACTAGAAGGTCGTTCGAAATGTTGTTCGAACGAACATGATGTTCGAACGATATTTCTAATGAGATTTCTAACGAGTTCACATTGGAAACTTGTTAGAAGGCTCATTCGAATGAGACTTCGTTCGAACGAAAATCTCGTTCGAACGAGTATTGGCGGGAACAGGTATTTGGCAGTTTTGAGCAATTTTTTCCCACTTTCCACTTTCTTTCCCCACTAACTTTTGACAAAATATCTAAGTACAGGAACCAACTAATTTGGATTAACTTTTTCACTATTCTACATCTCCTAAAGAGAGTTTTAAGAGATAATTCTTCCTAAGAAAAAAAATCAAGTTTAAGGTGTTTTAGTTTTCAAGAAAAAATCCTTAAACACTTCTGTTACACCCAATTGTTGTTTGTTTATCCAAGCTTTTATATATATATACTATTCTTGGAGTTTTTGGCACCGGTTTTTCTCTACACCAATAAGAAGAGAGTTTGGGTTCTTCTCTACCCCAAAAAGGAGAAAAGTTTGTTGCGATTTTCTCACTCGAAGAAGGGCTTCACATGCGAGTTGACGATGACCATAGCCCCATTGGTGGAGTTCGAGATTATGGTAGAGCCCATGGTTATTCACTAGGTGTAGGTTGAAGATCGAAGGAGCGCATCAAGGCTTGGACGGACTCAAGTCAGTTTAGGTAAGTCCTCTTGTATCGAGTCTTTGTAAAAACTACCATACTTAGTTAATTCGTGGCTAGGGTCGTCCGAGGTTTTTCCCATTTGGGTTTTCCTGGTACATCGGCGTGTCGTGTGATATTGTTTAATTTTTATTTTACTTAAATCACGTAGATGCCTGCTTAGATAATTCAAGATAAAATTTGGTCTAATTATCACACTTATGTTCTTTGGTGTTAAAATATATTTGGGTGAAATTGAAATTAATTCAAGTCATTAATTTTATTGGTTAAAATTGGTTTGGCCTAATTTGATAATATTGGAAATATGACTTAGGCAAATTTCTAGGACTTGAATTGAAATATTTGGTTTAAATGAAAAATCCATTTGTCGTTTAGTTTATTCACTTTATGTTTCGTTTAATTTTAATTTTAAAGAAATTAAAATTTGTTGTAAGTTGTTTATGTGTTCGAACTATCTTTATTCCGCACTTTAAGGATATTCATTTTGAAAAAATTTAAATTGGGGGCCTATCGCACTTTCACTTACATTGAAAATTGAGACAGATCCCAAACGTTTTCCCTCTTCTAGCAGTTGCACATAGGGCAACTCAACTCAACTCAACAAAGCATTTTTCTAATTATTTGGGGTCAGCTACATGAATCCTATTTTTCTATTCCATTCTGTCCAGTGCAATATCTTTTGTTAAACCACATGCCATCATGTTCATTTTTATAATATCCCACCAAGTCAATTTAGGTTCATCTCAACCCCTTGTGTTACCATCAATACTAAGTAAATCACTTTTCATTACAGGAGCATCCATTGGTCTACGCTTGACATGTCGAAACCATCTAAGTCGATTTTCTCTCAATTTATCTTCTATAGGAGCTACTTTTACCGTTTCACTAATTTGTTCATTTTTAATTTTAACCTTTCGAGTTTTACCACAAATCCATCTTAGCATTTGCATCTCCGCCACACTCATTTTCGGCACATTTTTTTTCTTAGTTTCCCAACACTCTGTCTCATATAACGTGGAAGGTCTAATGACCGTCCTATAAAATTTTCCTCTTAACTTCAAAGGTATACTCCTGCCACACAAAACACCGATAACACTTCTCCACTTAACCCAGCTTGCTCTAGCCCTATGAGTAACATCATCAGTAATATCTTCATCTTTTGGAAAATCGATCCTAAATAATGAAAATGATCATTTATAGATATCTCTTGACCCTCCAATTTCACCACATCTCCATTTGCCCTCCTATTACTACTAAAATTGCACTCCACATATTCTGTTTTAGTTCTACTTATTTTAAATCCTCTTATTTCTAAAGTTTCTCTCCACAATTCCAACCTAGCATTAATCCCTGTCTTAGTCTCACCCACTAAAATAATACCATACGCAAATAGCATACACCATGGCACCTCATCTTGTATTTGTCCAGTCAACTCATCCATATCAAGAGCAAAGAGATAAGGACTTAATATTGAACCTTGGTGTAGACCTACAGTAATTGAAAATTCACAACTTTCTCCGGCTGATGTTCTTACAGTAGTCATGGCACCATCATAAATATCCTTGATCACATTAATATATATGCAACTCACTCCTTTTTTATGTAGAACCCACCATATTATATCTTTGGGTATCCTATTATAGGCCTTCTCCAAATCTATAAAAATCATATAGAGATCCTTCTTTTTCTCCCTATACCTCTCCATTAATCTCCTCAATAAATAGATTTGTTCCATTGTTAACCTCCCAGGCATAAACTCAAATTGATTCTCAGATACTGTTGTCTTCAATATCAATATATATTCAATCACTCTCTCCCAACGTTTCATTGTATGACTCATTAACTTAATACCACGATAATTTTAATAACTTTGTATGTCCCCTTTATTTTTATAAATAGGTACTAAAACACTTTATCTCCATTCATCGGGAATTCTATTAGTCATTAAAATTCTATTAAATAATTTTGTAAGCCATGATACTCCATCCTCCCATAAGCACTTTCAAACCTCAATAGGGATACCATCTGGTCCTAAAGCCTTCCATGTTTTCATCCTTTTTAGAGAAATCCTGACCTCTGTTGTCCAAATTCTGTGAAAAAATATACTTTCTCAAGTCTCCCTAAGTTCCTCTGTATCTAATTTACTCCAATTATCTCCATTTAATAACCTCTCAAAATAGTTTTTCCATATTTCCATAATTTCATCATCTTTGACTAGGACTCTCGAATCATCACTTTTAATACACTTAACGTTATTACAATCTTTTGTTTTCCTGTCCCTAAGTTTAGCGAGCTTATAAATACTTTTTTGCCCTTCTTGTGTTCCTAATTATGTATAAAAATCATCATACGCATATAACTTATCATCTCTTACTAATTTCTTAACTTCCTTTTTAGCGCATTTTTATTTCTCAAAGTTTTCTTCAATTTTATTTGTTTTCCATGTTTAAAAGCACTCCCTTTTGATTTTTACTATATTTTGACTATGTCCTCTTGCCTTTTGATTCTCCAAAAATTTCTTTTGATATTCTCCTAATGCATGTGGCCATATTATTCCACATTATGTTAATATCTTTTCCAGTATTCCATGTTGCTTCATTTAATACTTTATCTTTAAATAGTTCTAACTTCTCTCCTTTTAGGTTCAACCACCTATTTAGTGGGTTAATCTTCACTTTTCTCCCTCATGATTGATTTTTAATATTTATATCCAACACCATTATCCAATGTTGTGAGGTTAATCTCTCTCTCGGGATAACCTTACAATCTTTACACGTTAATCAGTCTCCTTTTCTAGTAATGAAAAAATTTATTTGACTCTTATGTGTTCCACTTTTATAGGTTATTAAATGTTCAAGCCTCTTTTTAAAACATGTGTTTACTAATACAAAATCATAAGCCAACGCAAAATTTAAGATAGACTCTCCCCCGTCGTTCCTATCTCCAAAACCATATCCTCTATGCACTGTCTCATATCCTACACGATCTTCTCCTGCGTGGCCATTAAAATCTCCCCCTATATAAATTTTCTCACCTACGGGTATTTCTTGAATTTGTTCATCCATTTGTTCTCAAACTTATACTTTAGTGTGCTCACTAATCCTACTTGGGGTGCATAAGCACTAACAATATTAATTATGTTTTCACCTAATACCAATTTTACAAGTATAAGTCTATCACCTTTTCTAATAGCGGTTACGATATCGTCCTTAAAGTTATTATCTGCTATTATTCCAGCTCCATTCTTATTTTTATGTTTTCCTGTATAGTATAATTTAAACCTGTATTCTCTATTTCTCTAGCTTTCTCACCGATCCATTTAGTTTCTTGTAAATAGCTGTACATAAGACACTTCTTGCTAAATCACGTGACTCATTGACAACACGTACCCTTCATTCTGAGCTTGTATACAACTACTCAGGCTCCAAACAAGTAATGAACTTATTTGTTGAACTCTTTCATTTAGTTTTTTTTTTTATCTTCTCTTTTGGTATAATTAACTTCTAGGTATCTATTCTTCTTAGATATCGGAATACTTAAAAAGATGTGGCTGTTGGAAAATTAGACTTGAACAAATACTTAAAAGTTGTCCAGAATTTTATGGACAAGAATTTTGAGCTCAAATTTAGGTGGGACCCACACCACGATAATTGTGGGACCATATACGATCTCATTCTCCTTTGTAAGGACATTAACGTAGTATATTCACATGTCCAATTTCATTAAGATGTGAATGATTAATTATGTCCCTAAAGTGAGTCATACGCAATGAAAGTTAATGAATTGAGTATGTTTAACTCTTGTACCACATTGGAAGAATAGTGAAAAAATGATGAGTTAATAAAACTCAATTGAGGGACTAAGGCTTGGCTGCCTTTGGGGTATGCCAACTCTTTAAAGGGGAGATGGCCTACACCATGCATGTGTTGGGCTTGGGCCAAAAGCCCACACGCGCACGCAGTCCGTCCGTCCGGACGGCTCGGCTCGGGCTTAGGCTTGTAAAAAAATCTCCTACAATTGTGGGTCAAATTAATTAATCTATCTGGGCTTCTATTAATTAATTAGGAAATTAATTAATTATTAATTAACTGGTTGGCAGTTAATTCCAAAGGTCAATAGTTAACGAAATTAACTATTTTGACAGTTAATTTCGGTTTTGAATGTTCCCAAGAGTCAAAACCTTTGCTATAAATAAAGCTTTGCCCCTACAGTTTTAGAAATGAAAAATCCCCTCCATAATTTTTGAAATTCCTCCTGCACTATTTCTTTACTCTAGAAAATCTGTCTCATTTTTTCTGCATTACATATACTATTTGGTTGAGTAAAAACACAGAAATTGTGTTCGTCGAAATTAATTATCGTCGTGCTACATAATTAATTTGGAAAATTCGTTCTATCCTGGGAGACAATATTCATCAACCTCGGGGCACATTGGAGAGAATAAATTGTCTTAATCACACTGTGTTTCACAGGGCTCGGATTCTTTTCTAGTTTTATTGTTTTTCTGCAAATTCAAGTAAGTTATTAAATTTTCTGTAATTCATGTTTATTTTTGTAATTCATTTTATTTTTGTAATTATAATATTATTCATAATTCTTTACTTTTGTATTAATTAAATAGTAGACATAACAATCTTAAGACAATTTATATTTTTTGTTCTACTATTTTATTTAGTGTACAGAAATTGTTTATTTATAGAAACTTTATTCGTAGAAAATAAATCTATTTTTAAAAAAAAATTAAATTAAAATATTATTTTATTACCGAAATTTAATAAAACAGTTAGTGTTATAGAAAATTAATTTCTACATTGTTTATATATTCTGTTTTAGAAAATAATTTTTTTATTAAATCTATTTATATAAGATTTTTAATCTAAAAATTATAATTCTGTTTTGGACGGATTTTTTATTATTATTAAAAATAGTGTGACACATATTTTTTCTGTTTAACTTAGACTAGTATAAACTAATGTTTAATATTTTAGTTTAATTCTGTGACATAGAATTCTGAATATTGTGTAGAATGTTTTATTTTACTTTAATTCTATGTTATATATAATTCAGAATTGTTTAGAATTCTTGTTAGAATTCAGTTAAATTTTAATTATATTTGGAGGAAATTGGTGTATAGAATTTTGTATTTTGTTTTGATAATTTCATTACATATGAATACTATCATTGATAAAAATTCTATATTTGTAACAGAAATGGAATCAGAAAATGCAATCACCGTTCCACCACCTACTGTGAACATTCTGCCTACCATGAATGTGACATATGCACCTGTTGTTGCCCCCATAACAATGCCACATGGGGAGAAATTGAAAAAAATTATCGGGGCTGATTTCAAACATTGGAAAGGACAGATGTACTTTTACCTCACGAATTTCCAATTGGCAAGGTTCGTGTGTGAGGATTATTCACTTTTGAAAGAAGGTGATGAGATTGAGGAGGTTGTTGCTGTTGAAGCATGGAAACATTTTGATTATCTGTGTCGTAACTACATCCTGACGTACTTGGACAAGACACTGTATCACGTGTAAAGTACTATGAAAACCACAAAAGAATTATGGAATTCTTTGGAGAAGAAGTACAAAACCGAAGACGCTAGTATGAAGAAATTCATCATGGGCCATTTTTTAGACTTCAAAATGATTGACTCCAAGCCGGTTATTGCACAAGTTCAAGAACTTTAGGTTATTCTTTATGACATTTATGCTGAAGGAATGTCAGTCAGTGACACATTTCAAGTGGCTGCAACAATTGAAAAATTGCCTCCATCTTGGAATTTGTTCAAAAATTATCTCAAGCACAAATGCAAGGAGATGAATGTTGAAGAATTGGTAGTTCGACTACGGATTGAAGAAGACAACTGTGAATCTCAAAAGAAGAGTGGGAAGAACATCATGGAGTCCAAAGATCATGTGGTTGAAGGTCCTAAATTAAAACTTAAGCGTGAAGGGATGGCACTTCTAAGAAAAAGAAGAAGTTCAAAGGCAAAATCTACAATTGCGACAAGCCGGGACACCGCTCAAGCGAGTGTTGCAAACCAAAGAACGCTAAGAAGCAAAATGGTCACGCAAATGTCACGGAGGGCGAGAACCTTTCTGATGGAATCCCACACTTAAATCTTTCTATTGTTGTCTTTGAATTTAACTTAGTAGGAAATACCAAGGAATGGTGGATGGATACTGGGGCCACTCACCACATTTGTGCAAACAAATGGATGTTCACTAATTATAAGGCTTTGGAAAATGAGGAGACTCTCTTTATGGGAAACTCTTAGAGTTCTATGGTCGTGGGATAAGGAAAGATTATTCTGAAGATGACCTCAAGAAAAGAGCCTACCCTTAATAATGTGTTGCATGTGCCTGACATCCGAAAAAATCTGATTTCCAGATTACTTCTAAGAAAGTATGGATTTAAGCTGGTGTTTGTTTCTGATAAATTTGTATTGTCTAAAAATAATGTGTGTGTGGAAAAGGGCTACCTATCTGAGGGTCTCTTTAAAATGAATGTAATGACTCTGATGCCTAAGGCATCCCCTATTAATGGAAATTCTAGTTCTACTTACTTGATTGAGTCTTCTACTATTTGGCATGCTAGGTTAGCAATTGTTAATTTTTATACCTTGTGTAGATTAATTGTGACAACCCGCTCAAAATAATAACGGGTGGCCAGCCCTATACTACATTAAATCAGGTATCATAGATGGCACAGTCTCAACATCAACTGACAATACTAAATAATATAAGGCTAACTACCCGAAATCATCAAAAGTGGATTGTCAAAAATTTAAAACTTTTATTTAACAACAACAACAAAACCAATAATGCAACCATAACCAACAATATACATCTAACTAAGATGAGTGATATGTGCAAACTCCAATAATAAGAAAGAGTACAATACAATAGACAACAAAATCTACAATAAAATACCCGAATATGCTGTCGGGGCACAAACAATACAAGAATCTGAGAAATGAAATATAAAAGTGTTAATTGACAACACTTGAGTCAAAACTCAATATACAAACTGAATCCTAATCTAGATGTACAATAGATAGGAATCGATTAAGACAAAGAGTCACAACAGTCCGCTACTGCCACAGCTCTACGAAAACACTGGATAGATGAACACCAACGACATCCTTGCGGAGGAACACCTAAAGTAATACAATATATACACATGGAGGGAGAAAATATAAACGGGTCAGAGCCCGAGTTGAAAACAATTTATAGCAAGTGAATTAAAATGCATAATAATTATAAATGCATTATTACATGATTAAGGTGGAATCGAACCCTTCTTTAAAATCCAACTCACCTCTCAACTAAAGTGCGCAACTAAACGTATGCACGTAATCTCCAAATGGATGCTAAATTCTATTTAGGTAAAAGGATTCTAACTTAAACCCAATTGAATCATTTAATTAAAATCATCTAACCAATCTCCCAATCTACTCTTATCTATATTCCATCCATAACATTATTTTATTTTTAAGCGTCATAGTTCTCTTTATATTTTTTCATTTATTGAACATATAAAGTTGCATAATCAACTTCATAACCACATCATCACAACACATCATCACAACACATCAACATTCTCTTTTACTAGAATTTCATATATTCTAGTTATGCCCTCATTTGGCATGTAAACATATATATAATTAATTATGTATGAGTTATTAGCATCAAGTGCTAAGGACAAAACTCCTCCCGATTCTCAATACGGCACTGCGTTTCGTGCATGGGATGTCTCGCCGAGGCGAAATCCAAACAAGGAACCCCCCGTTACACTACTCCTGACAGTATTGATCCTCGAGATTCACTATGCCCCCAGTGCATGATGCATGTAGCCCAAATTATTATTATTCCATTTTAATTTATTAATATTCCCAATTCTCAACAGTACACGGCGTTTCATGCATGGGACGTCTCGTTGAAGCGAAATCCAAACAAGGAACCCCCCCCCCCCCCCCGTTACACTACTCCTAGCACTGTCGATTGTCGGGATAGGTGATATATATATATAATTATGAGCATTAAGGACTAACTTCTCCCCAGTTTCCAATATTACACTGCGGTTCATGCATGGTACGTCTCGCCGAGGCGAAATCCAAACAAGAACCCCCCCGATACACTAGTCTTGTCAATGTTAGTCCTTGAGGTCCATTATGCCCTTGATACCCAAGTACAAGCACAATCAATAATAACCATCCAACCGAGCTATAACTCGAGGACGCAGGCTAACATGCTATCATCTTCCAGCAGCCCATACACGTAGCACACTGGGGCCACCTGGTGGGGTTCAGCGACACCCACCTCGTGATCAACTCACGCATACAACGTCCCGGGAAGCGATCATAGCTCCTAACCGGCAAGTGAGAACGTCGCATACCCCCGACTTCTCACCCCCAAAAAGAATGCATATATATATATATATATATATATATATATATATATATATATATCGCATAATAATCACAATGGACGACTATGACGTAGGGAATATCCACACCCTGCTCTTTAAGCCAGGATGCTCACCCTCATCGCACACAACTTCCCAATGATAGCAAGGAGGGGGTATGCTTCACTATATATATATATACACACACAATCATATAAGGTATACATACATCATCACATCATATAAAGATATACCATCATATAAGGTATACATGTCACAACATTTTCATATTTATTATACGCCCTTAGGCGCAACCAGCTTAATGTCATTGTTTAGTATATTTCCCTCTTGATATACTAATCGTCAATTCTCACACATCTTCCCCACTTAGTGTACACTATACTGTTTCACGCTTGAAGCTCACATGTCACTTCAATTAGCATTTCATTGTGTGAGACATCTCCCAAATCAATCATCAATAAGGATATTTCTATATCCGGATGCACATCAATTAGCATTTATAATTCTCCATCCATAATAAGGTTCAATTCATTTTATGAACCTTTAAAGTTATCCCATCTGGGATTGGATCCTAAGATCCGATATCTCTAAGTTATTCTCATTCTTTCGTAGGAATTTATTATTATATCCAAATAGAATCTCCAATAAAGGTGGACTTCCCCACTTAGAATACACCATGATATCTAATCGGTATTCCTCAAATTTAGTCAATAAGATTCCAATAGTTTCTTATAAGGGCAACCCTCTAAAAGTCTCCAAAACATACTCCAATTAACTCCTATAGAGGTTCCCAATCGATAACCTCGAACAAAATGGAATGAAATTCTCCCTAGAAAAACATTCCTCCAAAAGCCCTGTTTTCGAATCGATTCGGGCAAATTCCGAATCACTTTGGCCCAGCGAATCGATTCGTCCAGGAAGGCGAATCGATTCGGGTCATCAGACCTGGGACTCTGTCTCAGGACGAATCGATTCGATTGGGGTACGAATCGATTCGATCACTCAGAACTGGGCACCTGCACATTTCTGAATCGATTCGGTGGAGGTCGAATCGATTCAGCCCTTCAGAACTCTCGAAAATGGCTACTTTTTAGTAAGCCAAAAATTCCAAAATTCATTTTTATCATTTCTTCTTCATTTCTCTTCAACCCAATCTTAAATATATCATTAATATTCATCCTAGAATATATATAAACCAATTTCTATCCTCAAATCAAAGATCTACATATCAAATCTAAGATTATACCCAAAATTTAGGTTTTGATAAACTAAACCTAAAACCCAAATATTCAATCCACAAATCATGCAATAAATGGTACACAACAATTATTTAGCAAGTTTAATCACTTGCCTCGGGTTCGTAGGGTCTGAATCCTCCTTGAGATCGCGTATTTGCCGAAAATCTCCACTTTCTCTCTCTTTTCTCCTTCTTTCTCTTCTTCTTTCTTTCTCTCTCTCTATTTCTCTTTCTCTATAAGGAGAAATAATCTCCCGTTGGCTTAATAAGCCCTAAATCCCAAGATACACATCTTTAAATGATAATACACACTTTAAATGACTCAGTAACTTTAATTCGAGCCAAACGAGCTTAAATACATTTCGAAACCTAAATAGAACCCAAGTACAGTCATTTCGACTTTCTCGATCCTTCGGGACACAACTACACCCTCAGAATCTCCATTCGACACACTTTCTAACAACTTCAAAATTTTGACCTCAAATGCCAATTTAATTAATCTCCAATTAAAATAATATTTATTTCTCCCAAAATAAATAAATCATCGCCTCCAAGACCTCGGGTTGTTACAAACTTCCCCACTTACAAAAATTTCGTCCTCGAAATTGTAGCTAAGCCTAATTCTCCAAAGCTCGACTAGTTCCTACTACACCCATCCTTACTAATCCTATCTCCAAATCTCTAACTTCCCAGGACGAATTAATTTAATTTATTTTATTTTAAGTTTTATAAAACCAATTTCCACAACTAGGGCGCCCATACACCCTTTTATTCGAGCTATCGCTCATACCAATCATAATGAGGCTTCATTTGCCTCCAACATTCCATAATTCCATGGATATAAATAATATTAGCATTTTAATAGTATAAAAATTTTGAATGGTCCAAAGAAATAACTCCTGTCAATTCCTGACATTCGCCACTTTCGTGTGGGGGACATCTCGCAAAAGCGAAATCCAAACACAGAACCCTCCCAATACACTACTTATGTAGTGACGTCGGGTATTGAGAGTTTGTTAAATCCGGACTAGAGTTGAAAAAAATATTTTGGAAAAAATCATTTTGATATGGCCCAAGGCCTAGAAAGAGTTTTATTTTGAAAAACAGTTATGAAAAATATTTTGGTTTATGTCTTACAATATTTACATAAATTGCCTTATGTCCCACATAAGGTCATTTAAATCATCATGCATATAACAACATGTAGCTCACAAAAATTAGCATAATTATGAGCTAAAATTTTCCTGCGTCCCATCAATCCATAATCTTTAAACTCCTTTCAGTAATGATATCTCATATCATATTAACATATTGCCATTTTTAAGGCTCATCCATAACTGGAATACAACAATTATATAAGTCTAACATGACTATATAAAAAGAAGTAACTTTATCATTACTACTTATCACATCATAACCATCCTTACATTCACCACAAGGTTTATAGCTCTTTTTGAGCACATTGTGACACCCGACTAATTAAATACCGGGTAGCTACTCCTTTATTAAATCAATACAAAATGCCAAGTTGGTTCAGTCAATAGCATCACTGCCGAAAACATTTTAATAATTACAAACCACCTAGTATTTAAAAAATAAGTTGCCAAATTTTAAGTTAAGTCTGATTAACATGCAATAAAAGAGTAATGGAAGAACAACATAATCCATTCACCATAATGAAGTAATAAATAACCAACGAAGAAATAAAAGTCCGGAGGAAAGCTCCTCACAACAATCCCACATCTGGAAATAAAATGACAAGTCTGAATCCTGAATTAATACATGCCATAAGTCTGAATAACTGAAATAAAGGAAAAGTCTCTAAAGAAATGGGCGACATGTCCTACAACTGATAAATGCTAAATATAGAGTCAATGTGGATGAAGTGTCTACAAGCAAAGTCCTGTAACTTCCACAAACAGCTACAGCTCGTCACCTGAATGAGAATCCTAAGCATGGTGTCCTTGTGGCTGGGCACCTAAAATGGTTTTTACAAAAATAGATTTGAAAGCAAATGGGTCAGAGCCTGAAAGTGAAATCATTTTAAAAACAGCAAATGTTTTAATAACATTAAAACATTAAATGCAAAATACATGTTAGGACGTGCACTCACATGAAATTCTCACCTCTCGACTACATGTGCACTCCTAACGTACCGTACCCATCTAAATGACATACATATCTAACCAAACCGTAATAAGTTCTACCCCTTACTACTCGATTCCCATATTATATTCTAGCGTTATCAAATAAATAGAGGGCTTCCCTTAAACTCAGATTCTCAATTAGTAATACCATTCACTATCAGTTAACCCGTTATGTTCTCTCACTACGTTCCCATAATATTATTCGCAAAACCAATCATGAAAGTTCCCATTAATTAAGTGTATATTATTCACGTCATAAATATACATTACAAGCACCCCGAGACTAGCTGCGGTGCACACATACTCTGCTATCCATCCCGGTACATCACGTACATAAGGATCACATATTCCGAATCTCTCAGGAATAGTTCTCAGATAACAACATCACAAATAATGGAGGCGAACACAGTCACATCACATGGGTCACGCATATACCTGCGCTCCCACGATCAGCACACTTATTAATATCCCAATAAGTCCTTTTCTGACCTATTTTCATCGAGGTAACCAGTCTAAATTCGGGCAACACAAGGATTAGAGGTCCCTAAGCGAACGCAAACCTCCCGTGATAGCAAGTATGGTAGGTATGTCATACACATAAAATCAATACATATACTAAGTATTCACACATCTTAGTAATCACCATAATTTATTGGTGGTACACTCCTCATTATCGTACCGACATATAATACTACACAATTTAGATGTTCCCGGTTAATATAATAAATTTGGGCCGTCAATAGTTCTCGCAACGTAATAGACGCTCACGTCCTACTTCATATTTTCCCTTAGGTTCAAACTACCCTTCTAGGTTTGACTCCTCATTATATCCCAAACATCCCAAAGGTAATAATTAATCATCAAGGGAAGGCTATCTCTACCTATACACAAGGTTGCAGGACACTCGGGATCAAAACAGGCTAAAAAGCCTAAACTGTCAACTCGTTAGAAGTCTCGTTCGAACGAGGCTGTTCGAACGAGAGTTCGTTCAAACGAACTGGGCCTTCTAACGAGATCTCGTTCGAACGAAAGTCTTCGAACGGACATCCCTCTCATTAGAACCCAAACTGTCAACTCGTTAGAAGCTCGTTCGAACGAGCTCGTTCGAACGACCTGGGTAGGTCTTCTAACGAGTGGCCAGATTCAAGCCCAAAAATTTCTTTACTCGTTTTTCAAATTTCTCTACACTTCTAATCTCCTCTAAACATCGTTCCAACATCAATTTAAGGTTCCTAATTCGTACTAAACATACATAGGTCACCTACTAACGTTTTTGTGGGGATTAAATCACTATAAACATCATCCAAATATCAAATCCATACATTTATCCCCAATTTCAAGAACATGAACCCTAAAATTTATAAATCGTCAAAGAGTCTAAATAAATCCGTTTTTATTTCATCCAAAACGTATTAACATCAGATTATTCACCTACAAATAGTTCTACATGCAAATCCTCATCACAATACAAGTTTCTAATTCCAAATTAATGGGTTTTTATCAAACTCCCAAGAACAATAAGATTTTTATAAATTCCTACACATGGAAGAAGCATTCTCTGAAATTAATTGGAATTAAACTACTTGCCTTAAGGGCAACTCTGGATTTGATGACGAATCTGATGAATGGTTCTCTCTCTCCTCTGCAGAATTCCTCCTCTCTCTCTCTCTCCAATCTTTCTTCTCTAATGGTGGTAATAGAGGCTAGGGTTTGTGCTTTAGAAACTCTTAGGAACAAATTTCAATAACCTCCGTAGTTATTTGGTTATTAGTGGGCTTAGTGGGTTATTGTTAAATCAGATATTAATTCCCAATTTTCGTAGGTTTTAATTCCCAAAAATCCAAAATTACGAAACTACCCTTATACGTTGCCGGTATGGCCTAAAAATGCCCCGGAACCCAAACCAAACCCCCGGCTAGTGTTTTCTGACTATTTCGACCCATCCAGACGCGTTGGCGCACTCAAAACGACCATACGATTAATAGAAGCAAAATTCACTTTTTAATTATCATAATATAAACCTGACGCGACTGTCACGCGTGTCTCAACAAAATTTCCAAATTGCCGTATTTCAATCTCAAGACAAATTTCATACTTCAATATTCATGTATAATCATATATGCACATTATATTCAAATACCAACTCGCATCTCGATAGTATTTTAATCCGGATTAATTTCCAATTAATACGCATTTAATTTAATTAATCCTATAAATAAATATCACAAAAATATGGGGTATTACATACTTCCCCCCTAATAACTGAATTTCGTCCCGAAATTCGGAACTAGAAAGTACCTGGTAAGAACAACTCTGGATAACATTCGCGCATCTCATCCTCGCGCTCCCATGTGGACTCCTCGACATTATGATGTCGCCACTGAACACGCACTAACGGAACTATCTTTGATCGTAGTTTCCGCTCACTTCGGTCCAAAATAGCAATCGGCCCCTCCTCGTAGGAGCTATCAGGCTGGAGATCGATGTCCTCCAAAGCAATATGAGAATGGGCCAAATCATCTCTAAGATATTTCCTTAGCGAGGAAATATGAAATACATCGTGAATCCGATGTAAATACTCCGATAATCCAAGCCTATACGCAACCGGTCCAATCCGCTCAATAATAGGAAATGATCCCACATATCTCGGTGCCAACTTCCCTTTCTTCCCGAAATGCATAATCCCCTTCATAGGAGATACTCTGAGCAAAACCTGGTCCCCCACGTGGAACTCCCTGAAGAACCTCTTCGCATCAGCATAGCTCTTCTGCCGATCCTGAGCTACCCGAATGCGACTCCGAATCAATTCTATCCTCGCCGAAGTATCCTGAATCACTTCCAGCCCAAGTAGTTTGTTATCCCCCACCTCCAACCAACATGCTGGGGAACGACAAGGTCTACCGTACAACACCTCAAATGGAGCCATGCCAATGGTGAACTGGTAGGAGTTATTGTAAGCAAACTCCACCAGTGGAAGATACTGCTCCCATCCACCCCCAAAATCAATGATACTCATACGTAGCATGTCCTCCAACATCTGGTTTGTACGCTCAGTTTGCCCATCGGTCTGCGGGTGATATGCCGTACTCAACCGCAATTCCGTGCCCATGGCCTCCTAAAAACTCTCCCAAAACCGTGAAACAAATATCTTGTCCCGGTCAGACACGATATTTAGGGGCACACCGTGAAGTCTCACTATTTCTGAAATAAAGAGATGGGCATACTGTCCCGCAGTGTAGTCTGTCCTTACGGGTAGAAAATGAGCGACTTTGGTCAACCTTTCCACAATCACCCAAATGGAGTCGTGACCTTTCTGTGACGCAGGCAACCCCGTGATAAAGTCCATGGATATGCTCTCCCACATCCACATCGGGACCTCCAATGGCTGTAGCAGTCCTGTCGGTCTCTGATGATCCACTTTTACTAGCTGGCAAGTGGCGCATTTAGAAACAAAATAGGCAATATCTCTCTTCATCCCGCTCCACCAATACTGTCGTCTCATGTCTTGGTACATTTTGTCCCCACCGAGATGTATTGAGAACCGTGAGCCGTGCGATTATTCCATCACCTCGTGCCGCAATTCCTCCCCTTCCGGAACTACTAATCTCCCATTGAAGCGTAATCCCCCGTTTGAGCTAACGGTATTGGACTCGGCTCCCTCTACTAATAATCGAACTATCTGCTCCTGACAGAACGAGTCATTTGCCTGTGCCCTTACTACCTTCGTGACAATCTGAGGTGTAACGGTCATCACAGACATGAACGATCGGGCCACTGCATCCTGGTGTCCCAACTCCTTCCACTTGGCCTTCCATACTTCTGCCACCTCATCTACTAGCCTACGGCTCAACGCGTCTGCTACCACGTTAACCTTCTCCGGGTGACACTGGATATCAAACTGATAGTCCTTCACAAACTCAAGCCACCTTCGCTTCCGCATATTCAACTCCTTCTGCGTGAATAGGTACTGCAGGGACTTGTGGTCTGTGAACAATCGAAATTTCTCCCCCAACAGATAATGTCTCCAAATCCGTAGGGCAAATACCACTGCAGCCAACTCCAAATCATGAGTGGGGTAATTCTTCTCATGAGGCTTTAGCTTACGGGATGCATAAGATATGGCCTGACTCTCCTGCTGCAATACACCTCCAAGTCCTTGTAAGGATGCGTCGGTGTAGACTAGATACTCAACTCCCGGTCTCGGCAATGCTAACACAGGTGTTGAGGTTAACTTATCCTTCAACTCTTCAAATGCCAACTGACAGGCATCACCCTAGATGAATGGCACACCCTTACGAGTCAGATATGTTAGAGGACCCGCTATCTTCGAAATCCCCGAATGAACCTCCTGTAGTATCCTGCTGGACCCAAGAAACTACGGATCTCTGTCGGTGTCGTGGGCTGTCCCCACTCCCTCACCGCGGATACCTTCCCCGGATCAACAGATATCCCCTGGTCAGAAATAATGTGTCCCCAAAACTGGACCTCCTTCAGCCAAAACCCGCACTTCTCATACTTTGCATACAGCTCGTTCTAACGTAGCGTCTGCAAAACTTGCCTCAAGTGCTCGGCGTGTTCCTCCTCTGTCTGGGAGTAAACCAGAATATCATCGATGAAGACAATGACAAATTGATCTAGGAAATCTCTGAACACCCTATTCATCAAGTCCATAAACACGGCTGGAGCATTGGTCAAACCAAAAGGCATAACCCAAAACTCTTAAGAACCATATCTCGATAAGAATGCAGTCTTCGATACATCCTCCTCCCTGATACGCAACTGATGGTATCCCGACCATAAATCAATCTTAGATAAGAAAGAAGCTCCTCTCAACTGGTCGAATAAGTCATCGATTCGAGGCAACGGATACTTATTCTGTATCGTGACCTTATTCAACTCCCGGTAGTCCACACACAATCTCAGTGAACCATCTCTCTTCTTCATGAACAACACAGGGGCACCCCACAGTGAAGTACTCCTCCGAATAAACCCCTGACCCAACAACTGCTCAATCTGATCCCGTAACTCCCTCATCTCAGCTGAAGCCATAAGGTACGGTGCGCGTGCTATAGGTCTCGTATCTGGTAATAAATCTATAACAAAGTCTATCTCTCGACTGGGGGCTAGGCCTGGTATCTCCTGAAACACATCGGAATACTCCCTGACAACTGCGATCGAATCTAAAGGAATCACAACCTCCTTAGAGGTATCCTCCTCTAGGTAATACAAATGAGCGGTCAAGCCTCCCTCTGGGCGAGGCATCGCCACTCCAAACATCTCTTGCCCCGGAATGGTAAAAATAATGCTCCCACCGAAGCAATCAATCATGGCTCTATAATCAACGAGCCAATCCATACCAATAATCACATCGTGAACATGCATATCTAATACCAACATATCTGCCGGTAATACCAGACTACCAATCTCTACCCCCACTCCCCGGCATATAAAGAAAATAAGTGACCCACTCCCCAATGGTGAGTCTACACACGTCACTGTGCTCTCTGCCGTAGCTAACAACCCTAAGGCTTTCGCAAAATGTGTAGCTATAAAACAATGCGTTGCCCCCGTATCAAACAAAACCCGACCCATAGTACCATAGATAGGAAACATACCCTCAATCGCGGGTGGTGCCTGTGAACCTGCTGCCTGGTGGACGTTATAAACACGTCCATACTGTAACTGCCCCTACTGCACAGGAACTCCTAGAATAGCTAGAAGAGCTGGCACCTGGGCTGGAGCTGGAAGAGCAGGTGGAAAAAGTGGCCTCTGTGGCTCATGTCGAGCACCATGCTGCTGCTGCGGGGCCCTGCCCCTATCAGGACAGTCCTGGCATTTATGACCAGTCTTGCCACAAACGAAACACTTCCCTGGGAAGTTTCCCCCTCTCTGTCCCTGCTAGCCCCGGCCCTGGTGGCCGTTACCGTTCCTCCACTGGCCCTGCTGAAACTGATGTTGACCATTCTGACCCTGCTGGTTCTGATGGCCATTCGGACCCTGCCCTGCTGGAAACCTCCCTGTCCGTTCGTAAAATTCCCTGACCTGAACCTCTTGTGATCCCCTTGCTGGGAACCCTGATCACCCTGTCTCTGCCCCAGAACAGATTGTGCCCCACTGGCACCATTTCCCCCAGTCCCGCCCTGATGGCTGGACTCTCCTGACCTCTTGCCTTCAGTCATGTGAAAGCGATGATCCTGGAAATGGAGCAATGCAGCGTTAACCACATCAAAATAAGTGGCTAACGAGAGGTTCCCTAACAAGTGCTGACGAATCCTCCAGGTCAATCCGTCCGTGAATTTCTGTATCTTCTTCTCCTCTGTTGGTATTTCATCCGGAACAATATTCAACAGATCAGTGAATTCGGCCTCATACTCGGCCACAGTCTTACCCTCTTGCTTGAGGCTCATCAACTTTCTTCTCATCTCCGTGTGAACAGCTAACGGAAAGTATTTGCGGTCGAACCGCACCCAAAACTCCTGGATAGTGAGAGTATCTCTCTCCTCCACGGTGGTAATAGACTCCCACCACTGCAGTGCAGACCCTACTAGCTTAAAGGTAGCTAGTATCTGCTTCTGGACATCTGTGCACTCATACATCCTCAAGTGCCCCTGTATATCCTTCCTCCACTGACTCGAAACTACCACATCGGAGCTACCTGCGAACTCCGGAGGGTGTGCTTTCTGAAAAGCATCACGTACACGTTCCCAAGCAGACGGGAATGCATGAGCCTGAACTGGCGCGGCTATCGGCGCCTGAGGTGGTGCCTGCTGAACTACAACTAGTGCGGCATTTACCGCCTGAGCCACAATGGCTGCAACCTCGGCGGCATTCATCGTGCCCTGAGCTGGTGCGGGCTGTGGTTCTGGCGTCGCATCCCTGGGAACCCTTTGTGCACGTCGTGGAGGCATCTGAAATAAGAATGAAGTTTATAAGTTCGCAGTTATAAACTTAAAATAGCTGAAGAATGTAGCATATACAAGAGAATACAACAGTTCTAAAATATAGGGCTCTACATCAAAGAAAGCTCAGCGGAAACATAATAAGCCGTACAGATCCTAAAGGACACTAGAACCTGATGCTCTGATACCACCTGTGACACCCCGACTAATTAAATACTTGGTAGCTACTCCTTTATTAAATCAATACAAAATGCCAAGTTGGTTCAGTCAATAGCATCACTGCCGAAAACATTTTAATAATTACTAACCACCTAGTATTTAAAAAGTAAGTTGCCAAATTTTAAGTTAAGTCTGATTAACATGAAATAAAAGAGTAATGGAAGAACAACATAATCCATTCACCATAATGAAGTAATAAATAACCAACGAAGAAATAAAAGTCCGGAGGAAAGCTCCTCACAACAATCCCACATCTGGAAATAAAATGACAAGTCTGAATCCTGAATTAATACATGCCATAAGTCTGAATAACTTAAATAGAAGAAAAGTCTCTAAAGAAATGGGCGACATGCCCTACAACTAATAAATGCTAAATATAGAGTCAATGTAGATGAAGCGTCTACAAGCAAAGTCCTGTAACTTCCACAAACAGCTACAGCTCGTCACCTGAATGAGAATCCTAAGCATGGTGTCCTTGTGGCTGGGCACCTAAAATGGTTTTTACAAAAATAAATTTGAAAGCAAATGGGTCAGAGCCCGAAAGTGGAAATCATTTTAAAAACAGCAAGTGTTTTAATAACATTACAACATTAAATGCAAAATACATGTTAGGACGTGCACTCACATGAAATTCTCACCTCTCGACTACATGTGCACTCCTAACGTACCGTACCCATCTAAATGACATACATATCTAACCAAACCGTAATAAGTTCTACCCCTTACTACTCGATTCCCATATTACATTATAGCGTTATCAAATAAATAGAGGTCTTCCCTTAAACTCAGATTCTCAATTAGTAATACCATTCACTATCAGTTAACCCGTTATGTTCTCTCACTACATTCCCATAATATTATTCGCAATACCAATCATGAAAGTTCCCATTAATTAAGTGTATATTATTCACGTCATAAATATACATTACAAGCACTCTGAGACTAGCTGCGGTGCACACATACTCTGCTATCCATCCCGGTACATCACGTACATAAGGATCACATATTCTGAATCTCTCAAGAATAGTTCTCAAATAACAACATCACAAATAATGGAGGCGAACACAGTCACATCACATGGGTCACGCACATACCTGCGCTCCCATGATCAGCAGACTTATTAATATCCCAATAAGTCCTTCTCTGACCTATGTTCATCGAGGTAACCAGTCTAAATCCGGGCAACACAAGGATTAGAGGGCCCTAAGCGAACGCAGACCTCCCGTGATAGCAAGTATGGTAGGTATGTCATACACATAAAATCAATACATATACTAAGTATTCACACATCTTAGTAATCACCAGAATATATTGGTGGTACACTCCTCATTATCGTACCGACATATAATACAACACAATTTATATGTTCTCGGTTAATATAATAAATTTGGGCCGTCAATAGTTCTCGCAACGTAATAGACGCTCACGTCCTACTTCATATTTTCCCTTAGGTTCAAACTACCCTTCTAGGTTTGACTCCTCATTATATCCCAAACATCCCAAAGGTAACAATTAATCATCAAGGTAAGGCTATCTCTACCTATACACAAGGTTGCAGGACACTCGGGATCAAAATAGGCTAAAAAGCCTAAACTGGCAACTTGTTAGAAGTCTCGTTCGAACGAGGCTGTTCGAACAAGAGTTCGTTCGAACGAACTGGGCTTTCTAACGAGATCTCGTTCGAACGAAAGTCTTCGAACGAACATCCCTCTCGTTAGAACTCAAACTGTCAACTCGTTAGAAGCTCGTTTGAACGAGCTCGTTCGAACGACCTGGGTAGGTCTTCTAACGAGTGGCCAGATTTAAGCCCAAAAATTTCTTTACTCGTTTTTCAAATTTCTCTACACTTCTAATCTCCTCTAAACATGGTTCCAACATCAATTTAAGGTTCCTAATTCGTACTAAACATACATAGGTCACCTACTAACGTTTTTGTGGGGATTAAATCACTATAAACATCATCCAAATATCAAATCCATACATTTATCCCCAATTTCAAGAACATGAACCCTAAAATTTATAAATCATCAAAGAGTCTAAATAAATCCATTTTTATTTCATCCAAAACGTATTAACATCAGATTATTCACATACAAATAGTTCTACATGCAAATCCTCATCACAATACAAGTTTCTAATTCCAAATTAATGGGTTTTTATCAAACTCCCAAGAACAATAAGATTTTTATAAATTCCTACACATGGAAGAAGCATTCTCTGAAATTAATTGGAATTAAACCACTTTCCTTAAGGGTAACTCTGGATTTGATGACGAATTTGATGAATGGTTCTCTCTCTCCTCTGCAGAATTCCTCCTCCTCTCTCTCTCTCCAAGCTTTCTTCTCTAATGGTGGTAATGGAGGCTAGGGTTTGTGCTTTAGAAACTCTTAGGAACAAATTTCAATAACCTCCGTAGTTATTTGGTTATTAGTGGGCTTAGTGGGCTATTGTTAAATCAGATATTAATTCCCAATTTTCGTAGGTTTCAATTCCCAAAAATTCAAAATTACCAAACTACCCTTATACGTTGCCGGTATGGCCTAAAAATGCCTCGGGACCCAAACCAAACCCCCAGCTATTGTTTTCTGACTATTTTGACCCTTCCGGACGCGTTGGCACACTCAAAACAACCATACGGTTAATAGAACTAAAATTCACTTTTAATTATCATAATATAAACCTGACGCGACTGTCACACGCGTCTCAACAAAATTTCCAAATTGCCGTATTTCAATCTCACGACAAATTTCATACTTCAATATTCATGTATAATCATATATGCACATTATATTCAAATACCAACTCGCATCTCGCTAGTATTTTAATCCGGATTAATTTCCAATTAATACGCATTTAATTTTATTAATCCTATAAATAAATATCACAAAAATATGGGGTATTACACACATTACAGAATTATCTATTCTATCAAAAGATAATAACATATGAGCCTAACTTGCTCAAAATTCCCCTTAGGGTCATTATATATATAATAGGGCTATAGCACTACCCTTTCATAAATATCTCCCATACGACATTCCCAAAACTCATTTTATTAATTATCCTATTCATAAAGGAAAATTAACTTACATCATCCATCTCTAGTCCGATTGCCCTTTCTCATCAATGGGCTCCAAAACAAATTCTCCCGGTCTAAAATGACCTCGAATCTGTTGTAGGGGTTGTACTTCCAAAATTTCATCAAAATGTGGTCATTTACCTCTCTTAGGACAACTTCTCTTTTTATGACCTATTTCTTTATAAAAGAAACACTTACCCATAAATCCTTTCTGCCCACTTGCATTACTGGCACTCTCATCGCCAAACTTACTTAATGAATTCGAATACCCAAAGTTCTTACCCTCTTGCGAATGAAGACGATATTCATGACACATCAATAGCGCCGCATTCACTTCCTTGATGAAAGTCGCCAACTTGGGACTCTCTAACAAATGTTTCCGAATTCTCCAATCTAAACCTCGAACAAACTTCGATATACGCTTCTCTTCCGTATTTACCTCATCAGGTAGTAATTTTGCCCATCTAGAAAAATCTTCCTCATATTCTGCCACTGTTCTATTACCCTGAAAAATCTTCATATCTCGAGTAGGGGAAGGAAAATATCTTCGATCGAAAAGTTCCCAAAATTCTAATATAGGTAAAGTATCTCTCTGTTCAGATGTGGTGACAGATTCCCACCATTGGAGAGATGCACCCGATAACCTAAAGGTGGCTAACAATTGCTTCTGCACCTCACTACACTCAACTATACGAAGGTGCCTCTGCATACTATTCTTCCATTGACTTACAGCCATTGCATCAACTCCCCCTGCAAACTCGGGAGGATGCCCCTTACTAAAATCTTCCTTCACTCTTTCCCATAAAGATAATCCTAAATGGGGTTGGGCTGCTTGAATGGAAGATTGCTGCGCCATCGTAGAAATGGCAGCAGTTACTGCTTGTGCCACAATATTGGCAACTTCATCTGTAGTCACGTTCCTTTAAGGCGTTTGGGGTTGCACATTCCCTTTATTTTCCTTGACTGAACGACCTCCCTTCAGTGGCATCTGAAACAAGAACAATTGTATCAGAACGCCTTTCAAATGTTTTCAAATCACAGAAGAAATATGGACGTATGAATACAACAGTCCTAATAATAAGGCTCTACATCAAGAACGCTTACAGAAGATCGCAGTAACGCACACAGATCCTAAAGACACTAGAACCTGATGCTCTGATACCATCTGAGACAACCCGCTCAAAATAATAAGGGGTTACCAACCCTATACTACATTAAATCAGGTATCATAGATGGCATAGTCTCAACATCAACTGACAATACTAAATAATATAAGGCTAACTACCCGAAATCATTAAAAGTGGATTGTCAAAAATTTATAACTTTTATTTAACAACAACAACAAAACCAATAATGCAACCATAACCAACAATATACATCTAACTAAGATGAGTGATATGTGCAAACTCCAATAATAAGAAAGAGTAAAATACAATGTACAACAAAATCTACAATAAAATACCCGAATATGTTGTCGGGTCACAAACAATACAAGAATCTGAGAAATGAAATATAAAAGTGTTAATCTACAACACTTGAGTCAAAACTCAATATACAAATAGAATGCTAATCTAGATGTACAATAGATAGGAATCGACTAAGACAAAGTGCCGCCACAATCCGCTACTGCCACAGCTCTATGAAAACACTGGATGGATGAACATCAACGGCGTCCTTACGGAGGAACACCTAAAGTAATACAATATATACACATGGAGGCAGAAAATATAAATGGGTCAGACCCCGAGTTGAAAACATTTTATAGCAAGTGAATTAAAATGCATAATAATTATAAATGTATTATTACATGATTGAGGTCGAATCGAACATTTCTTTAAAATCCAACTCACCTCTCAACTAAAGTGCGCAACTAAACATATGCACCTAATCTCCAAATGGATGCTAAATTCAATTTAGGTAAAAGGATTCTAACTTAAACCCAATTGAATCATTTAATTAAAATCATCTAACCAATCTCCCAATCTACACTTATCTATATTCCATCCATAACATTATTTTATTTGTAAGAATCATAGTTCTCTTTATATTTGTTCATTTATTGAACATATAAAGTTGCATAATCAACTTCATAACCACGTCATCACAACACATCAACATTCTCTTTTACTAGAATTTCATATATTCTAGTTATGCCCTCATTTGGCATGTAAACATATATATAATTAATTATGTATGAGTTATTAGCATGAAGTGCTAAGGACAAAACTCCTCCCGATTCTCAATACGGCACTGCGTTTCGTGCGTGGGACGTCTCACCGAGGCGAAATCCAAACAAGGAATCCCCCCGTTACACTACTCCTAACAGTATTGATCCTCGAGATTCATTATGCCCCTAGTGAATGATGCATGTAACCCAAATTATTATTATTCCATTTTAATTTATTAATATTCCAAATTCTCAACAGTACACGGCGTTTCATGCGTGGGACGTCTCGCCGAAGCGAAATCCAAACAAGTAACCCCCCCGTTACACTACTCCTGGCACTGTCGATTATCGGGATATGATATATATATATATATATATATATATATATATATATATATATATATATATATATATATATATATATATATATATATATATATATATATATATATATATATATATATATATATAATTATGAGAATTAAGGACTAACTTCTCCCCAATTTCCAACATTACACTGCGGTTTATGTGTGGGACGTCTCGCCGAGGTGAAATCCAAACAAGGAACCCCCCGATACACTAGTCCTGGCAATGTTAGTCCTTGAGGTCCATTATGCCCTTGATACCCAAGTACAAGAACAATCAATAATAACCATCCAACCGAGCTATAACTCGAGGAAGGAGGCTCACATGCTAACATCTTCCAGCAGCCCATACACGTAGCACACTGGGGCCACCTGGTGGGGTTCAACGATACCCACCTCGTGATCAACTCATGCACACAACGTCCTGGGAATCGGTCATAGCTCCTAATCGGCAAGTGATAACGTCACATACCCCCGATTTCTCACCCCCCAAAAGAATGCATATATATATATCGCATAATAATCACAATGGACGACTATGACCTGGGGAATATCCACACCCAGCTCTTTAAGCCAGGATGCTCACCCTCATCCCACACAACTTCCCAATGATAGCAAGGAGGGGGTATGCTTCACTATATATATATATATACACCATCGTATAAGGTATACATACATCATCACATCATACAAAGATATACCATCATATAAGCTATACTTGTCACAACATTTTCATATTTATTATACGCCCTTACGCGCAACCAAATTAATGTCATTGTTTAGTATATTTCCCTCTTGATATACTAATCGTCAATTCTCACACATCTTCCCCACTTAGTATACACTATACTGTTTCTCGCTTGAAGCTCACATATCACTTCAATTAGCATTTCATTGTGTGAGACATCTCCCAAATCAATCATCAATAAGGATATTTCTATATCCGTATGCACATCAATTAGCATTTATAATTCTCCATCCATAATAGGGTTCAATTCATTTTATGAACCTTTAAAGTTATCCCATCTGGGATTGGATCCTAAGATCCGATATCTCTAAGTTATTCTCATTCTTTCATAGGAATTTATTATTATATCCAAATAGAATCTCCAATAAAGGTTGGCTTCCCCACATAGAATACACCATGATATCTAATCGGTATTCCTCAAATTTAGTCAATAAGACTCCAATAGTTTCTTATAAGGGCAACCCTCTAAAAGTCTCCAAAACATACTCCAATTAACTCCTATAGAGGTTCCCAATCGATAACCTCGAACAAAATGGAATGAAATTCTCCCTAGAAAAACATTCCTCCAAAAGCCCTGTTTCCGAATCGATTCGGGCAAATTCCGAATCACTTTGGCCCAGCGAATCGATTCGGCCAGGAAGGCGAATCGATTCGGGTCATCAGACCTGGGACTCTGTCTCAGGACGAATCGATTCGGTTGGGGTACGAATCGATTCGGTCACTTAGAACTGGGCACCTGCACATTTCTGAATCGATTCGGCCCTTCAGAACTCTCGAAAATGGCTACTTTTTAGTAAGCCAAAAGTCCCAAAATTCATTTTTATCATTTCTTCTTCATTTCTCTTCAACCCAATCACAAATATATCATTAATATTATCCTAGAATACATATAAACCAATTTCTATACTCAAATCAAAGATCTACATATCAAATATAAGATTATACCCAAAAGTTAGGTTTTGATAAACTAAACCTAAAACCCAAAGATTCAATCCACAAATCATGCAATAAATGGTACACAACAATTATTTAGAAAGTTTAATCACTTGCCTCGGGTTCGTAGGGCCTGAATCCGCCTTGAGATTGCATATTTGCTGAAAATCTCCACTTTCTCTCTCTTTTATCCTTCTTTCTCTTCTTCTTTCTTTCTCTCTCTCTATTTCTCTTTCTCTCTTAGGAGAAATAATCTCCCGTTACCTTAATAAGCCCTAAATCCCAAGATACACATCTTTAAATGATAATACACACTTTAAATGACTCGATAACTTTAATTCGAGCCAAATGAGCTTAAAAATATTTCGAAACCTAAATAGACCCCAAGTACAGTCATTTAGACTTTCTCAACCCTTCCGGACACAACTACACCCTCAGAATCGCCATTCGACACACTTTCTAACAACTTCAAATTTTGACCTCAAATGCCAATTTAATTAATCTCCAATTAAAATAATATATATTTCTCCCAAAATAAATAAATCATCGCCTCCAAGACCTCGGGTTGTTACATTAATTAACTTGGAATTTTTGCCATAATTTAATATTGATAAAAATCATAAATGTGTTATTTGTGTGGAATAAAAATTAGCTAGATTACCTTTTCGTTCTATTGAAAGGGTCACAGAACCACTATATTTAATTCACACAAATATTTGTGATTTAAAATTTGTACAAACTAGAGGTGGTACAAATATTTTATTACTTTTATTGACGAATGCACAAAATATTGATATGTATATATGTTACATAGTAAAGATGAGGCTATTAATGCATTTAAACAATAGAAGAATGAAGTTGAGAATAAATTAAGCAAAAAAGATAAAGGCTATTAGGAGTGATAGAGTAATATGAATATCCATTTGAGGAATTTTATTTTGAAAATGGAATTATTCATCAAACCACCGCTCCTTATTCTCCTCAATTGAATGGTATTCCTGAACACAAAAATCCTACATTGAAAGAGATGATGAACTCTATGTTGATAAGTTCAGGAGCTCCCCAAAACTTGTGGGGGGAGCCTTGTTATCTGCCAATTATATTATTAACAAAGTACCACATAAGAAAACTCATAAGACACCTTATGAGTTATGGAAAGGTCGAAGACCTTACTATAAATATTTACGAGTCTCGGGGTGCTTAGCCAAGGTAATGGTTCCTAAACCTAAAAAGGTAAAAATTGGGCGAAAGACCTTTGACTGTGTATTTATTGATTATGCTACTAATAGAAGTGCATATCGTTTCTTAGTTTGTAAATGTGGGATTTCAAATATTCATGTAAATACGATTATTAAATCAAGGGACGTTTCGTTTTTTGAAAATGAATTCTTGTATAACATGACCCGGGAATTTAGTCCTTCTAAAAGGACAAATCAAGCTACTACAAGTGGTACTCATCAACCTATTGAACCAATAGAGGATGAACCAAGACGTAGTTAAAAAGCATGAACCTCGACTTCTTTCGGTCTGAATTTTCTAACATATCTACTAAAAAATGAACCTCAATCGAACAAACAAGTTATATCCTGACCCGATGCTTCTAATTGGAAAAATAATTAATAGTGAAATTGAACCATATTACAAAATCACACATGGGAACTAGTGGATCTTCCCCAAGGTTCAAAGTCGTTAGGTTATAAATGGATTTTCAAAAAGAATTTGAAGGCCATTGGATCAATTGATAAATATAAAGCTAGATTTCTAGCTAAAGGCTATAGGCAAAAGAAAGGGTTGGATTAATTCGGTACATATTCACCGGTAACCAGAATTACGTCCATTCGAATGTTAATAGCAATAGCTGATATTAATGGACTTGAAATACATCAAATGGATGTAAAAACCGCATTCTTAAACGGTGAACTAAACGAGGAAATTTATATGGAGAAACCTAAAGGGTTCAAGGCTCCCGGACAAGAAGGAAAAGTATGTAAGCTTGTTACATCACTTTATGGATTAAAACAAGCACCTAAGCAATGGCATGAAAAATTTGATAATGCAATGTTATCAAATGGTTTCAAAATTAATGAATGTGATAAATGTGTTTGTTTTAAATACATTCAAAATGGATATGTCATTGTGTGCCTCTATGTTGATGATATGCTTATCATGGGTAGTAACCTGGAAATTATCAAAACTACAAAACAAATGTTAAGTAGTCGATTTAACGTGAAAGATTTTGGAATCACTGATGTTATATTAGGAATTAAAATTTCTAAAACATCGGATGAACTTATATTATCTCAATCTCATTACTTAGAGAAAGTACTTGAAAAATTCAAGAAGTATGATATTAGTCCAACCAAGACACTTGTAGATGTAAATTTACATCTAGCAAGAAATAATGGTGAAAGCATATCTCAACTAGAATATTTTCGTATTATCGACAGTTTAATGTATATCATGAACTGTACACGATCGGACATAGCATACTCTATAAGTAAGCTAAGTCAATTTACGAGTAATCTAGGGAGAGATCACTGGAAGGAAATATTGAGAGTTTTAGGTTATTTGAAATATACTCAAAACTATGGACTGCAATAGTTAAAATATCCAGTTGTTCTTGAAGGACATTGCGATGAAAATTGGATATCTGATACAAAAGACTCTAAGTCTACGAGTGGGTATGTGTTTACCCTTGGACATGCAACCGTATATTGGAAATCCTGAAAACAAACGTGAATTTCTAGATCGACAATGGAATTCGAATTCATTGCACTAGACAAAGCTAGAGAAGAAGCCAAATGGATTCAAAATTTCTTAGAGGATGTTGCAAATTGGTCAAAACATGTGCCCGCAATATGTATACATTACGATAGTCAATCGATGATTGGAAGGGCAGAGAATCACATGTATAACAGAAAGTCACGACATATTCATTGTAAACACAATAATACTGTAAGACAACTTATCTCAAATGGAATTATCTCAATTGACTATGTAAATTCAAAAGATAATATGGCGGATCCACTAACGAAAGGTTTAAACCAAGAGCAAGTTAAAATATCATCGAGAGGAATGGGTCTAAAGCCTATAAATAAATAAGAATCAATATAGTGGCAACCCAACCTAGCTGAATGGAGATCCCAAGATCTAGGTTCAATGGGAAAACCAAACTACATTGTATTCAGTAAGCACAATAGGATATTTAATCCTATACATTGCAAAGATGAGACACTGCACATCTGCCATGAAATTAGGATAAGTTATGCTTTTAATGGCATTCATATCTTAGTATGTCTAAGTGGGGTATTGCAGGATACTCTTTATGGAAGTCACCTACGTCAGTAAGAAGGGGGCCACTTCTATGAGAATAATGAAAGGAAAATTCTCTAAGATACTCATGGAACCATGTGGTGTTCATGACCAAAGTGAACACAAAGGTGAGAACCAACTCTGTTGAAGAATTATTGTGTGAATACTGTTGTCTAGGTTTACAGAAACGGTTGACGGTTCAAAGACGTGAAGTCTACTGATTAAGAAAATAAATCCGATGGTATATCACTAAGGAAAGTTCAAGGACACTAGGCTACTTCTCCCGATGCAATAAATCTTCAGTTTTACTCAACATGTGTCTGCATCTGCATTAACATCTATTTTGATTTTATTTATAGTGATATATCATTCATGTGGGGGATTAATGGAAAATTGGACTTGAAAAAATACTTAAAAGCTGTCCATAATTTTTTGGGCAAGAATTTTGAGCCATTTTGAGCTCAAATTTAGGTGGGACCCACACCACGATAATTATGGGACCACATACGAATGCATTCTCCTTCTCAAGGAGATTAACGTAGTATATTCACGTATCCAATTTCATTAAGATATGAATGATAACTTATGTCCCTAAAATGACTCATGAGCAATGAAAGTTAATGAATTGGGTATGTTTAACTCTTGTCCCACATAGGAAGAATAGTGGGAAAATGATGAGTTAATAAAACCCAATTTATGGACTAAGGCTTGGTTGCCTTTGGAGTATCCCAACTCTTTGAAGGGGAAATGGCCTACACTATGCATGTGTTGGGCTTGGGCCAAAAGCCCACACGCGCACGCAGTCCGTTCGTCTGGACGGCTCGGATCTGCTCGAGCTTGTAAAAAAATCCCCTATAATTTTGGGGCGAATTAATTAAACTTTCTGGGCTTTTATTAATCAATTACGAAATTAATTAATTATTAATTAACTGTTTGGCAGTTAATTCCAAAGGTCAACAGTTAACAAAATTAAATGTTTTGACAGTTAATTTTGGTTTTGACTGTTCCCAATAGTCAAAACCTTTGCTATAAATAATGCTTTGACCCTACAGTTTTAGAAATGAAAAATCCCCTCCATAAATTTTGAAATTCTTCATGCACTATTTCCTTACGCCCGAAAATTTGCCTCATTTTTTCTGCATTACATATACTGTTTGGTTGAGTAAAAACACAGAAATTGTGTTCGTCCAAATTAATTATTTGTGCTACATAATTAATTTGGAAAATTAGTTCTATCTTGGGAGACAATATTCATCAACCTATGATCACATTGGAGGGAATAAATTTTCTTAAGGACACTATGTTTCACAGGGCTCGGATTCTTTTCTAGTTTTATTATTTTTCTGCAAATTCAAGTAAGTTATTAAATTTCTTGTAATTCATGTTTATTTATGTAATTCATTTTTATTTCTGTAATTATAATATTATTCATAATTCTCTACTTTTGTATTAATTAAATTGTAGACATAACAGTGGCATCTCTGAAAGTTGCATTTATGTCCTTGTGGCTTGTTTTGGTTCTTCTTATGATGAGATGAAACCTTTATGTAATATTTATTGTTTGACTAGATGAGTGACATACAGAGACTTATCAAGGGTAAGGAGATTGAGGTGGAAGAGCTGAAAGAAAGAACAAACCAAGCCCAGATACAGAAGGTATGTTACTCTTACTATTGTTTCAATAATGAAAGTGATTTTAAATGCAACTGATTTTTCTTTTCCATGTTGCTGATTGGTTTCATTCAACACTACAAAAATTAGTGGTGTGGAGTTGGGGTATCATCGCTCGCAGATGCTATAGTATGCTGAATTGCTGCCCGTGACGCTTTGTGAGGGAAGATTTTTGATTCTGATTTGACCGTAATATTTACCTGGAATCAAGTATGTAATGTCACCAATGGTGTGTGATAAATATGAGTGAAATTGAAAGCAGGTCATCTTTTGCTATTAGACATTAGTGCAAGCTTCAAATAATTCGTGATCTTATAAAACTAGTTGAGAGAGAGAGATAGAGAGAGAAAGAGAATGAATATAAGTAAAAGTACAGAGAATAAAATCCTAGAAAAGTAAAAATTATGATAAAATCATTTTTGAATTATAATTTGTGCCCTTAACAATTTATATGTTTGGATCCTTAAGAATGTAAGAGGTCAAATTAAATTATGGGTCTGTAACTTAAAAAAAAAGGCCATTGAAAACAACTTTTTATACAAACTGACTCTGTTACCATTAAATAGGGGCATTACACGTACTTTCGTGCTTGTATGCTTAAACCTGCATTGGATAGGCCAGTGAACCTAGGTATCTCTAAGTGAGTTCAAAATTCCAAACTGTTGTCTTGAAATTCATCTAGTTAAAAATATGGAGCTAAATTGTCACTCACCTGAGTTTCCCTAGTTGAAAAAGAAATTCGATCCCAGTCCCAATAGCCCCCACCATATGTATGCTCATATCACACTGAACTTGCCGACTGTATATGAATAATAAATAGATGATTAGTCGGGTGATTTTAGTGAAAAATGGACCAATCTAAGCTCCACGGCTTAGTTCAACTTGTTTACAACAACTGTTAAAAAATATACGTATTCTTTAAAAATATAAAAGTAATATATTCAATCAGAAAATTAGTCTTCCACTCATAGAACATCACAATATCCGTTAAAAACATCAGTTATGAGTCTAGGAGTCCATAAAGTTTGGGAGTGAGGAGGAATGAGTTTGGAATTAAAAAAATTCACTAACCCAATATTTATAAAAGGACAGCTATAGTTCTAAGCTTGATAAGGACTGATATTTAAGGTAACATGTTCCTAAATAACCTTGCAAAACATAAAAATATTTTTCCTTTATTATAAGATATTTGATCCAGGAAATCGAAACTACATTATCTGATCATTGTTCCTCCTTCCCCATTAAGAAAAGCTCTGTTTGTTATTAAAAAGTCCAGGGCAAGCAAGTGTTGGAAAAATTGGACTTAAATGGGTTTTTAAGAAAGCTGTCCAGAATTTTCTGGACAGAATTTTGAGCAACTTTGAGCTCAAATTTAGGTGGGACCCACACTACGAAAATTGTGGGACCATATACGAACGCGTTCACCTCTGCAAGGAGATTAACGTAGTATATTCATATGTCCAATTTCAATAAGTTATGAATGATAAATATGTCCCCAAAGTGACTCACAAAGCAATGAAAGTAAATGAATTGGGTGTGTTTTAACTCTTGTCCCACATTGGAAGAGTAGTGGAATTTTGATGAGTTAATAACACCCCAAGTATGGACTAAGGCTTGGATGCCTTGGGGGTATCCCAACTCTTTGAAGGGGAGATGACCTAAGCTATGCACGGGTTGACTTTCGGTCAAAAGTCCACACGCGCGCGCGCGCGCGTCCGTCCGTTCGTCCGGCTCGGTTCGGTTCGGGCTTGGGCTTATAAAAATCTCCTACATTTTTGGGCCGAATTTATTTAACTTTCTGGGCTTTAATTATTAATTAATTACGAAATTAATTAATTAGTTGGCAGTTATTGCCAACAGTCAACAGTTAATTTCGTTTAACTGATTAACTGTTTTGACAGTTAATTTCGGTTGACTGTTCTAACAGTCAACACAAAAGCTATAAATTAAACATTCCCCCTACAGAATTTACTACTGAAAAAATTTCCCTCCTTCCAGAATTGCTGTCAATTTTATCCCAGAAAATTTCTGTCCTTCTCCTGCATAACATATCTATACTGTTTGTTATTGAGTTGAGTAAAAGCCACAGATTTGAGTTCGTTGTAATTAATTATTGTCGTGCTACATAATTAATTGGAAAATCCGTTCTATCTTGGGAGACAATATTCATCAACCTCGGAGCACATTGGAGGGAATAAATTGTCTTAAGGAAACTGTGAGATTCACAGGGCTCGGATTATTTCTTTTATTCTTGTTTAATTTCTGCAAATTCAAGTAAGTGTTTCATTTCTGTAATTCTGTTTTAATTCTGTAATTATATTATTTTCATAATTCTGTACAAATTGTTATTTATAAATAGTAGACATAACAATCTTAAGACAATTTATTTAGTTCTACTGTTTTTTGTGTACAAATTTTTTTTTTTATTACAGAAATTTATTTGTTTGAAATAAAATCTGTTTTGACAGAAAAATGAATTAATTTACTGCTTTATTGTAGAAATTAGTAAAACAGTTTTAATATAGAAATTAGTTTCTATACTGTTTTTATATTCTGTTTTAGAAAATAAATTTTATTTGTGTACTCTTGTTAAAATCTGTTTATCAATTTCTTTAAAAAATTATAATTCTGTTTTGTACGGAATTCTTTTTATTATTAAAAATTAGTGTGACACAGATTTTATAATTTAATTCTGTTTTGTACGGAATTCTGTTTATATTTCACTTTTATTCTGAATTATTATTTGAATTCTTTTGGAATTCATTTATTGTGAATCATATTTGGAGGAAATTGTTGCACAGAATTTTGTATTCTGTTTTGATTAATTCATTAAATATGAATTTTATCATTGATAAAAATTCTGTTTTTGTAACAGAAATGGAATCACAAAGTACGAACACTACTCCTACGAAACTGATTGTCACCAACACAAGTGTGACTGCACCCGTATCTATGCCACACGGGGAGAAACCTGAAAAGTTCATTGGGGCTGACTTCAAACGTTGGCAAGGACAAATGTACTTCTATCTCACTACCTGCCAACTGGGCAGGTTTGTATATGAAGATTGCCCCTCTATTCAAGAGGGAGATGATGCTGAAAAGGTTGCTGCTGTCGATGCTTGGAAGCACTCGGACTACCTATGCCGAAATTATATTTTGGCCTACTTGGACAAGACTTTGTACCATGTCTATTGCACTATCAAAACTTCCAAGGAATTATGGAATTCTTTGGAAAAGAAGTATAAAACTGAAGATGCTGGGATGAAGAAATTTATCGTTGGGCGTTTTCTGGACTTCAAAATGGTTGATTCTAAATCTGTGATCTCGCAAGTGCAAGAATTCCAAGTGATCCTCCACGACATTCATGCTGAAGGAATGTCAATCAGTGAAACTTTCCAAGTTGCTGCAATTGTTGAAAAGTTGCCACCTTCTTGGACTTTGTTCAAAAACTATCTCAAGCACAAGCGTAAGGAGATGAATGTGGAGGAGTTGGTGGTCCGGCTAAGAATCGAAGAAGACAACCGTGAATCTCAAAAGAAAAGTGGGAAGAATCCGATGGAAACAAAGGTCCATGTCGTTGAAGGTCCTAAAAAGAACAAACGAAAATATGATGGGGAAGGCACTTCTAAACATAACAAGAAAAAGTTCAAAGGCAAATGCTACAATTGTGGTAAACCGGGACACCGCTCAAGTGAGTGTCGTAAGCCTAAGAAGCAAAATAAAAATAACTCTCAAGCAAATGTGACTGAGGGTGACCATATCACCAATGATTTGGCGGATATGAATGTTTCTGCCGTTGTCTCTGAATGTAACTTGGTTGGAAATACCAAGGAATGGTGGGTGGACACTGGAGCCACACGACACATTTGTGCAAACAAATGGATGTTCTCCACCTATAAGCCTTTGGAAAATGAGGAGAACCTTTTTATGGGAAATTCTTCCACTTCTAAGGTGGTGGGACAAGGAAAGATTGCTTTGAAAATGACTTCTGGAAAGGAACTTACTCTCAACAATGTTCTTCACGTGCCTGATATCCGAAAGAATCTGATTTCGGGATCTCTCCTTACTAAGAATGGTTTCAAGCTTGTGTTTGTGTCGGATCGCTTTGTGTTGTCTAAAAATGACATGTATGTAGGAAAGGGCTACCTAAATGAGGGGCTCTTTAAATTGAATGTTCTTACTGTAACCCCTAAAACATCTGTTTCTATGAATGAAGTTGCTAGTTCTTCTTATTTGATTGAGTCATCTAATATTTGGCATGCTAGATTGGGACATGTTAATTTTGATACATTGCGTAGATTAATTAACTTGGATTTTTTGCCAAAATTCAATATAGATAAAAATCATAAATGTGAAATTTGTGTGGAATCTAAATTAGCTAGATTACCTTTCCATTCTATTGAAAGGATAACTGAACCTTTAGATTTAATTCACACCGATATTTGTGATTTAAAATTTGTTCAAACTAGAGGTGGGAAAAAGTATTTTATTACTTTTATTGACGATTGCACAAAATATTGCTATGTATATTTGTTACATAGTAAAGATGAGGCTATTAATGCATTTAAACAATATAAAAATGAAGTTGAGAATCAATTAAGCAAAACGATAAAGGCTATTAGAAGTGATAGAGGAGGTGAATATGAATATCCATTTGAGGAATTTTGTTCTGAAAATGGGATTATTCATCAAACAACCGCTCCTTATTCTCCTCAATCGAATGGTGTTGCTGAACGCAAAAACCGTACTTTGAAAGAAATGATGAACTCAATGTTATTAAGTTCAGGAGCTCCACAAAATTTGTGGGGGGAAGCCTTACTTTCTGCTAATTACATTCTCAATAAAGTACCTCACAAAAAGACTCATAAGACACCTTATGAATTATGGAAAGGTCGAAAACCTTCCTATAAATATTTACGAGTGTGGGGGTGCTTAGCCAAAGTGATGGTTCCTAAACCTAAAAAGGTAAGAATAGGGCCAAAAACCGTGGATTGTGTATTCATCGGTTATGCTACTAATAGCAGTGCATATCGATTTCTAGTTTGTAAATCTGAGATTTCGGACATTCATGTAAATACGGTTATTGAATCGAGGGATGCTTCATTTTTTGAAAATGAATTCCCGTATAACATGACCCGAGAATCTGGTCCTCCTAAAAGGACAAATCAAGCTACTACAAGTGGTACTCATCAACCTATTGAATCAATAGAGGATGAACCAAGACGTAGTAAAAGAGCAAAAACCTCGACTTCTTTTGGTCCGGATTTTCTAACATATTTGTTAGAAAATGAACCTCAATCGTATAAAGAAGCTATATCCTTACCCGATGCTTCCAATTGGAAAGAAGCAATTAATAGTGAAATTGAATCCATATTACAAAATCATACATGGGAACTAGTGGATCTTCCACCAGGTTCAAAACCGTTAGGTTATAAATGGATCTTCAAAAAGAAATTGAAGGCCGATGGATCAATTGACAAATATAAAGCTAGACTTGTAGCTAAAGGCTATAGGCAAAAGGAAGGGTTGGATTACTTCGACACATATTCACCGATAACAAGAATAACGTCCATTCGGATGTTAATAGCAATAGCTGCTATTAATGGACTTGAAATACATCAAATGGATGTAAAAACTGCATTCTTAAACGGTGAACTAGATGAGGAAATTTATATGGAGCAACCTGAAGGGTTCAAAGCTCCCGGGCAAGAAGGAAAAGTATGTAAGCTTGTTAAATCACTATATGGATTAAAACAAGCACCTAAACAATGGCATGAAAAATTTGATAATGCAATGTTATCAAATGGTTTCAAAATCAATGAATGCGATAAATGTGTTTACTTTAAATACATTCAAAATGGATATGTCATTGTATGCCTCTATGTTGATGATATGCTTATCATGGGTAGTAACTTGGAAATTGTCAAAACTACAAAACAAATGTTGAGTAGTAGATTTGACATGAAAGATATGGGAATCGCCGATGTTATATTAGGAATTAAAATTTCTAGAACATCGGATGGACTTATATTATCTCAATCTCATTACATTGAGAAAGTACTTGAAAAATTCAAGAAGTATGATATTAGTCCTACCAAGACACCTGTAGATGTAAATTTACATCTAGCAAGAAATAATGGTGAAAGCATATCTCAACTAGAATATTCTAGAATTATCGGCAGTTTAATGTATGTCATGAACTATACGCGACCGGACATAGCATACTCAATAAGTAAGCTAAGTCGATTTACGAGTAATCCAGGAAGAGATCACTGGAAAGCAATATTGAGAGTTTTGGGTTATTTAAAATATACTCAAAACTATGGATTGCATTACTCAAAATATCCACCTGTTCTTGAAGGACATTGCGATGCAAATTGGATATCTGATACAAAAGACTCTAAGTCTACAAGTGGGTATGTGTTTACCCTCGGAGGTGCAGCCGTATCTTGGAAATCCTCAAAACAAACGTGCATTGCTAGATCGACAATGGAATCTGAATTCATTGCACTAGACAAAGCTGGAGAAGAAGCTGAATGGCTTCGAAATTTTTTAGAGGATGTTCCAAATTGGTCTAAACCTGTGCCCGCAATATGTATACATTGCGATAGCCAATCAGCGATTGGAAGGGCACAAAATCACATGTATAACGGAAAGTCACGACATATTCGTCGTAGACACAATACCGTTAGACAACTTCTCTCAAACGGAATTATCACAATTGACTATGTAAAGTCAAAAGATAATATATCGGATCCACTAACGAAAGGTTTAAACCGAGAGCAAGTTGAAAGATCATCGAGAGGAATGGGTCTAAAGCCTATAAATAAATAAGAATCAATATAGTGGCAACCCAACCTAGCTGACTGGAGATCCCAAGATCTAGGTTCAATGGGCAAACCGAACTACATTGTATTCAGTAAGCACTGGAGGATATTTAATCCTATCCATTCCAAAGATGAGACAGTGCATATCTGCCGAGAAATTAGGATAAGTTATGCTTTTAATGACATCTATATCTTAGTACGTCTAAGTGGGGTATTGCAGAATACTCTTTATGGAAGTCACCTACGTGAGTAAGAAGGGGGCCACTTCTATGAGAATAATGAAAGGCATATTCTCTAAAATACTTGCGGAACCAAGTGGTGTTCACGGCCAAAATGAACACAAACGTGAGAACCAACTGTGTTGAAGAATTGTTGTGTGAATACTGTTGTCTAGGTTTACAATAACGGTTGACGGTTCAAGGACGTGAAGTCTACTGATTAACCAAGTAAATCCGATAGTATATCACTAAGGAAAGTTCAAAGCCACTAGGCTACTTCTCCTATTGCAATAAGTCTTCAGTTTTACTCAACTTGTGTCTGCATCTGCATTAGCATCTGATTTGTTTTATTTATAGCGATATATCATTCATGTGGGGGATTGTTGGAAAAATTGGACTTAAATGGGTTTTTAAGAAAGCTGTCCAGAATTTTCTGGACAGAATTTTGAGCAACTTTGAGCTCAAATTTAGGTGGGACCCACACTACGAAAATTGTGGGACCATATACGAACGCGTTCACCTCTGCAAGGAGATTAACGTAGTATATTCATATGTCCAATTTCAATAAGTTATGAATGATAAATATGTCCCCAAAGTGACTCACAAAGCAATGAAAGTAAATGAATTGGGTGTGTTTTAACTCTTGTCCCACATTGGAAGAGTAGTGGAATTTTGATGAGTTAATAACACCCCAAGTATGGACTAAGGCTTGGATGCCTTGGGGGTATCCCAACTCTTTGAAGGGGAGATGACCTAAGCTATGCACGGGTTGACTTTCGGTCAAAAGTCCACACGCGCGCGCGCGCGCGTCCGTCCGTCCGTCCGGCTCGGTTCGGTTCGGGCTTGGGCTTATAAAAATCTCCTACATTTTTGGGCCGAATTTATTTAACTTTCTGGGCTTTAATTATTAATTAATTACGAAATTAATTAATTAGTTGGCAGTTATTGCCAACAGTCAACAGTTAATTTCGTTTAACTGATTAACTGTTTTGACAGTTAATTTCGGTTGACTGTTCTAACAGTCAACACAAAAGCTATAAATTAAACATTCCCCCTACAGAATTTACTACTGAAAAAATTTCCCTCCTTCCAGAATTGCTGTCAATTTTATCCCAGAAAATTTCTGTCCTTCTCCTGCATAACATATCTATACTGTTTGTTATTGAGTTGAGTAAAAGCCACAGATTTGAGTTCGTTGTAATTAATTATTGTCGTGCTACATAATTAATTGGAAAATCCGTTCTATCTTGGGAGACAATATTCATCAACCTCGGAGCACATTGGAGGGAATAAATTGTCTTAAGGAAACTGTGAGATTCACAGGGCTCGGATTATTTCTTTTATTCTTGTTTAATTTCTGCAAATTCAAGTAAGTGTTTCATTTCTGTAATTCTGTTTTAATTCTGTAATTATATTATTTTCATAATTCTGTACAAATTGTTATTTATAAATAGTAGACATAACAGCAAGTACACAACATTGAACAATAGGAAGTAAATGATCACCTTAAATGAAGTTCCATTAAAAAAGTAAAATAGAAAATAGACTCAATCATTTCCACTAAATTCATTTATTGCGGACCTATGTAAAAGAAATCTGTAAATATCAACCATCATGCTATCACTTTTGCTCTATAAGCTGGCAACATTAACTGCTTCTCAGCAGGGGAAAATATGACAAACTCTGTTCTCTTAGTTGTACAGAAATATTTTCAAGAAAGTGTTAGCAAATATGTTCCGCTATTCAGAAGATGAAAAAATGACAAACTTTGTTTTGTTGATTGTATAGAAACATTTATAAAATAACCAGTTAGAAATGTTCCTAAAGGAAAAAAATGCTTAGGGTATAGTAGTACGGCTAGAATGGAACAACAAAACAAAAGGACTTGGAGTGTGTCCTTGTTACATAGGTTATCAACTGTCTGTCTCTCTCAAACTCTCCTCATCATTTGTCCCCCAGTTCTCTCCTTTCCTCACTCTAGATCATCTTCATCTTCATCTTCATTCATTACTCCTCTCTCCTCCCTCACCCTTAGTGATTGGGTTTGGTCACCACTGACCTCAACGCAGTTCAATGAAAGCATGCGTATCACCAATATAAAAAATGTTATTGATAAAAAAATAAACAATTAAGGGAATGTTGCAAAAGAGTAAGAAATTTAACATAGTTTCAACATGAATAGGCCAATATTCCAGAGAGAAACTTATAACAACCATATTAACGCTAGTAGAAACATTAACTTATTGTTAATTTGTTGTGAACAAGAACTCCATCTATTAACATAGCTAACATGCCATAGAGATAGGGGTCGAGCTCATATCATGAAATTTCAAATTGGAAACTGAGCAGTTTAGCATCAACACTATATCATATTGTTAAGATATATAATAAAGATGAGTAGCTTACCTTTGAGAACTACCCACCATGAAACTTATTATCCTCTCCATCCATGTGTGAATCCACATGAGTGAGCTTCAACAACCTAGGAACTGGAATCTTATTCCCCATCCTACCACTAAATCCAGTCTTGGTCATTAAAAATGGTGCACGGATAAGGATCAAAAACATATCAGTGGTTCCCAATAACCATTTCCCATCATAGGTAACATCAACATGTGTGATAGGTGACTCAAGCCCTAGAAAGTCAGTCCTGACCTGCCTCATTGAAGTCTTCGAATATAATCTTATCTTCCCATCAAGTAACCGAAGAACAATGGAGTCATATCCAGTGATTGCAAAACACTAAAAATTCATCCCTGTAGAGAACTGATTTCCTTGTGTCCAATTTAACACAGCCGAATTTGAATTTATAATATTCTAAACCATGCCCCTCTTATCACACATATCACATTGACACAACACGTTTTGTCTATAATATATTATCTAATGTGTTCGACATACTTAACTTTATGCATTAGTTTGTTGAATAACTAACATGATAAATTGTATTGATTTTTTTATAAAATTAATGAGAGAATGAAGTGGTTGTATAATTGTTATTTATTATTTCTTTATTATGTATAGATCATTAAATCTCCAGTAGGTATTGAGTTATTAATGAAAAGATGAGTAATGGAATACAAATATATTTATATTTGGCCCATTTGGGGGTCCAAAATTTAGGATATTAACCCAACTCGGGATTTAAGAGTGAATCATTCATATGAAGAAATTAATAAAATCCCAGGAGGTTATTTGAAAGAACCCTAGCCTACACCACTAAGAGAGAGACAAAGCAAGAAGCCACAACAAGTATTAAAGAGGGAGATTCAAAGGGGGATTCCATCAATTGTGTATCCAGGCAAGAATTTTCTTCGTCGATTTAATTTCCAATTTTCTTATCGGTTCATTGTGATGACCCCATATGATTTCTCGGTTTTAGGTTGAATTTTGATGATTAAATGTTAAGAATTAATCGTATGCATGTAGATGATTAATTATAACGTAGGGTGTTTATCCAGAAATCTAGGAATCGAATTATTGAAATTTGATTATAGATGCCTTAGGGTTCTTGGAGTAAAATTGAAGAATCTTGGAATCACATGTAGAGGATTTTGATACATGTTTATGATCTGCAAATTTGATATTTTAATTTCATATTATATGCCCCATAATCTGATTGACATTGTGGTTATTGTGGAAGAAATCTAGGTTAAAATTCTTAACACATTCATATCAAATATGGGATTTGGGGATAGTAATTGATGTTGTTATATGGAACTAATTGTTCTATAATGTGTAACTAAGTAGTAAAGACCCATTCAGATGTTTATAAAAATGAAATCATGAGTATAATGAATATTGGGGAAGAATTAAGAAAGTTCATAATATACGAGTACCGGTGGATCTGGGCTACTTCCCCATTCTGAATCGATTTGGTTTGTTAGCAAATTGATTCGTCCTACAACCGAATCGATTCGGTCCTAGGGACTGAGTGAGCTGGGACTAGGGTTAGTTTTTAGAAGTCTTTACGACTTGGTAGAACGGTGTTTGGTCCAACGAGGAATTTATTAAAAATGTAAATGTGACACATATATTAACTGGGACATTATATTTAACTAGATGGTGAAATAATTTGTTAAATAAGATGGAATTGATAATTAACTCGATGTTCAATTATTAAGTTATGAGTATTGTGGACATCATGTGAGACATTTAGGTAATTATAGACTAGTTAGCTATCCATATTATATGGGAATAATAATATGTATTTGTGTGTATCTATGTGGACATACCAATATTGGGGATTTCTTGAGGATTTTTTCTTCAGAAAAGGATAGCATTCGGATTGAGGTCAAGGATCCGACCAAATTTATCTCTTCTTCTGGTGTGGTAGAAGGAGGAACTGTGGGTCCAGTGAGCAACTTGATCAAAGCATTTTTGTGCAGCTGAGAAGACATGAAAAGCCCTCATAGAGTGATGTTAGCTTGAGTTTTCTTTAGCTGATCAAGGATTTTTCTCTCCTTGAGGGTCATTGCTGGTACAGGAAGGTTTTCCACGCCCTTCCCCTTGTCATTGGCTAGTAGTGAGCTTGGGATCTGGTAATGCCTCCCTGATCTGGTCATGTGATTTACTGAAGAAGGGAAGAACATGAATTTCATTTCTTCATCAATCTCGGGTTCTTCTGCCACCTTGTTGATTTCTCTGAGGAGTTATTCAAATGATATCATCCCACACATGTCAGCTATCGGTCCAGTTATCTGAAGCTTGCTCTTCATTTGAATCTTCAAACTCTTCCCCCATCTGGTGGCAATAATTATGTCTTTCCATGTAAAGTCGATGCATTCCACAACTTCAACAGCTTCTTCATATAGGTCTTCCCATTTTATGGGGATATGTGAGGGTGAAGGGACCAGGTGCCCTTGTAGCTTCAGAGTATCAAGTAACTTGGTCATACTGTAAATATCGTTGGCTCGCCTGAATATCTCTACTATAACCTGGACAACACCATCTAAGCTGACTTTATCGGTTGGTACTACCCAACTGTCTGACTCTCGAGCCCATTTTTGTTCTTCCAAGAATAACATGTTGAACCTCTGGAAATTAATGATCATCTGTGGGGGAAATTTCAGCCCGAATTCAAGGAGTTGGTTTAAGACTTTTGATAATCCCATATTTCCATTTTCAGAATGGGTATGGACAGAGATGCATGCTCTGGTAAGGAGTGACAGTGCCTGATCAGTGATGCTAGTAGGGTGTAGGAGGAAATATGGGCAAATTTGGAGAGGTTTAGGAGAGTATATGGGTGTGATTTGGGTTTATGGATCAAGTTATGGGTTCTCTTCTAAGAAGATGGCATTGGCATGATTTGGGAGTGGATTGTGTGTAGTGTTTGGCTTAGGATTAGCTGGTGGGGCAATGGTACCCCTGTCAATTAGACCTTGAATTACATTTCAGAGGTAAAAGCATTGGTCGGTGGTATGTCCAGCTGTTTGGTTAAAGGAGCAATGGGCATCTTCCTTGAAGTCTCTTGGGAGTGGATTTGGCAATGGACGGGGATCCAAGGGTTTGATAAGGTTTTGGCTCAACAAGGCTTGATAAACTTTGGAGAGGGGAGCATAGAGCTCGATGTATTCCTTTCGAACAGGGATAGGGTGGATTTCTGGTTCCCATGAGGTGGTCAATTGAGAGATGTTGTTTATGGTTGAGGCTATAGCACTAGAAGTCTTATCATATTTCCTGGGGTGAACTGTCCGGGCACCTTCTTTAGTTCGAAATTTGTTTTAGCAAGACCCTCCTTGATTTCTACTCCTGCTTCTCTGAGATCTCAAAAGTGGGGATAGTATTGTCCTCCCATGGTTGCTCGTGCATGGGGAAAGAAGTTCTTCTTCACTATGCTGACTTGTTCTTCCTCAAAAGGACGATTGATCATGGTTACTGCTTTTTCCCTCCATCGGGCTATGAAATTACTGAATGATGCCCCAGAGTTCTGTGTGAGCATCTCTAAATCATAGCGGGTGACTTCAAACTCTTCGTTGTATTTGTACTGTGACATGAATTATTAAGCCACATCCTCCCAGCTACGGATTCTATACTTTCCGAGAGATAAAAACCATCTGATGGAGCTATCCTTCAAAGTTTGCTGAAATAATTGGGCCATCACTTCTTTGGAAGCCCCTAGTAGAGTCATGGAACGGTGATAGCTGCGAAGATGAACAATCGGGGGTCCACTTCCACCGAATTTCTCGATATTTGGCATTTTGAACTTCTCGAGTAACCTTTCTTTAGGATAAGGAGACATCTGGGTGTAGTTCATGTAATTCCCCGAGGTTCTGACTTGGTCAAAGTTCTTGGTGAGCATCTTGAGGTCCTCTTTGACTTTGTTCAACTCTTCTTCCTTCGGATCAATGATCATAGGCAAGTTAGCCCCGTGCTGGGCAAGGTTTGGCATCGAAAGATGGGTAGGAAGCGACCCATTAATAGGAGGGACACATGGAGCGTGTTGATACTCTTAGGGAACCCAGATGGGCTCAGGTGGATTCATAACATGAGGGAATAGGGCCTCAGGCTCTTGAGGGATGGGAACCTGGTTTCGTTGCATTTCTCGGACCTTAGTTTGGAGGTTATCAATCTTGGAGACAAGCTGAGCTAGGACTGCCATCAGATTCGGCTGCACAACGGGTACTTGATCTATGCTATCCATGGAAAGCGGATGGATTTCGAACTCGGAAGAAGTAGCAAGGGAACGGACGAAACTCTGGGGTGATCTGACTGAAGATCGAAGCCAATAAGAAGCCAGTCCAAGGGTTTGTGATTGACTTGAGAAGGCACAAAAATGGGATTTATTTTTGAGTAAGAGGATGAAAATATTTTTCTTTTTTTTGGAGATTAGAAGATAAAATATTTTTGGATTTTTAATAAAGAAAAATAGGAATGTTTTTGGAATTTTTTTTTCGGGAGATGGACCTCAGCATGATTATTATGATTATTATCTTCTCACTTGTATTAAATTCTCCTAAATGAAAAATGAAATGTCGGACGGGACCCGATCTTGGAAAAGTTGCATTTTTAATATATGCAAACCTATGGATGGACTTGTGACCAGGCTCACGGATAGGGTCCCATTTTAAAAATGCACAAAAATTCGGGCGGCAGGTCGACCCAGAATTTTGGCAGAGTTTCGGGTAGAAACTGGGTGTCCTAGGCTTGATACCTATATGCATGTATACATTTTGGTTGGGTGAATCGGAAAGGGTTACCCCCTTTGTCATAACTTCCACGATTTACGTCTTGCTCTTACGGGCAATCAGTACGTGTAGAGAAGCCATTTGATATACCTGAGTGTACGTGAATTGCCTCACTATATACCTCGTGGGGACGGTACGCGTGAGAGAGAATTCGATATATTCGGCGTATGTGAATGAGTTCCCTGCGATATACCTCCCATCATGACTTCGATCAAGCGATAGGATACGGGGGAACCATTCGATATACGTCGAAGATACTTGGCCAATGGAAGGTGAGAGTCATATCGCTTAGGCTAACTATGCCCTACTGGACCAGCGCCCATCACAAAGTGACCCTCGAGTTACTGGACAAAATTTGGTCAATAACAATGCTCTTTGGTGATGTTGTGTGAATCTTGCATGATTCTCTTATTAGTATCTTATGAGAATGTCTTTTCCGATCATGCTAAACAGGGAGCAAAGTACGAGTGCCAATGGTACACCAAGTATGGATGGGTTATGCGTGCAACATGTGGATATATGTGATCCTAAGTTCACGTGGTGCGAAGTGTACATGGAGAATTTTCTACAAGTGTGTGAATAGAAGCATAAGTATGGGATATACATAAAAGGGGGAACATGCGAAAATGGGGGAAAATATAAACAAACATAACACCCATGTAAATAGAGTCTATCCCTCAAAATAAAATATCCCCAGTGGAGTCACCACTGTGGTCATCCTCGATCCTCGTGGCGGGCGGGCAGAGTGAGGATCCTAGGTCCCACACGTCTCTCTCGAGAGCGCTTCGGTTGACGTCATTGATGAGGTGAAAAATGTAGAGAGATGGAGTCATTAGTCTATTTTACTCAAAATAGATAAAAAAAGGGAGCCACCCCGAAGGACAGCATCCAAAGATATACAGATGCATACAAAATCAAAATGATTCGAAAAGGGTTCGGAGGCTAAGTTATGAAATGGGAAGGTGTTAAGCATCCATTCCGCCCTTAGGTCTCTCATGGGTTTTTGCTATTTTCCTTTATTTCCCCCATGATATGTGTGCATGTGTATATATAGTGGATATAGGATTCATCTACTTGTACCATAGAAGAGGTAAAGTGAGTCATCCGTAGGAATGTAAAAATCATATTAGAAAATAGGGTTTACGCGATTATCCTTAAGTTGATCGTTACAATGGAACGATAACGCATATGGGATAATATGCTACCAAGAACAAATATATAGAATATAATGGAATCGATTTTAGAGAAAAATAGAAAAGTAGAGAAAAAGTAAAAATAGGACTCGAGTCTCGGATTTTACCCCAAGACGCATACGTATACTATAGAGGCATCAAAGTCCACGTAGTTCATATGCAAAACGAGGGGTGGGGCTTATCCCATAAATCTAATTGGGGAATTCTCTTATTTGGTGTGTGTTTGTAGAAAAAGTGTTTTAGTGGTGAGAGAAGTGTAAGGAAAGTGTGAGAGTTCCCGTTTGAAATTTACGAGCAAACCTTATTTTTCTTGTTTTTTGGGTATTTATTTGTATGAAAATAAGGGATGTGCAATAATACTAAATAAAAAGTATATTAGGATATGTGAGATGAGAGAATAAAAGTGCTAATTAATAAAACAAGTTAATGCGAACTTACGAGAATTTAAGGTGAGAATTGCAAAAATTGGACCTTCTTGAAGATCTTGAGCTTGATCTTGAGTGTTGGAGAGAAGCCATTACACTTGGGTGATGATGGAGGGTAGTGAATTCACCAAGTTTGATGAAAAGGATGATGAAAAGTGATGGTTAGAAAGGGATTTGGATGTGGAAATCACGCTGACTTCGAGATCGGTTTTCTGGATTTTCTGGGAGTGATGTCTATCAGATCTGGACCTCTTTTGCAATGAGGACAATCCCTCCTTTATATAGGACTAGGTCATTACCGATTGGCATAGCCATGGTCCTGCCAATGGTCAGGTGCGTTTAGGTACACTACCTATAGGCAATGTCTGGGACCTGCCGTTTGGCAGTGTCTTTCTGGCCTTTTCAAAAAATTGGTCGCAGAGCGCAAACCGTTGATCATAATCGTGCATGGGGTGGACCATTGGAAAGATAATTCAGAAAAATTCGAAAGTCCTTTGGACCACTCCCGGGTTCAGGAGTTGATTTTGGGTCAAATGTAACTCGAAAGCGTTGGTCGGTCCATTGGATGGAGAATCATCGGATGCAAACAGATCGTTCGTCCGCATGGTAAGTCCTAATCACCCACGAGGCGGACTGTTGGAAAGGTTAGGAGATTTAATTTTACATTTCAAAGAGTTTGATCCGGTTCGGGGAGTGGATTTTGGTTAACTGGGCCCTGGAAGCATTTGGTGGCCTCTCGGAGTAAAACAGATCGTTCGTCCGTACCGTAAGTCGGAATTGTGCACGGGATGGATCGTTGGAAAGGGGTTTCAGTTCCCTTCGAAGATTCATTCAATATTGGTCAAGATAAATAATTTACTTTGGTCAAACGGAGCTCGGGAGCGTCCGATGGTCTCCTGATCGAGTTTTAAGGGAAAACGGGTCGTTCGTCCGCATGGTAAGTCGAAATCGCACACGGGATGGACCGTTAGGAAGGGGATTCAGTGCCCTTCGAAGATTCATTAAGTCTTGGTAAAGCTGAGGACTTTGACTTTTAGTCAAATGGAGCTTGAGAGTGCTCGATGGCTTCTAGGTCAGTACTCGGGGTATGACCTGGATTTGTAGTGATGAAGGGAGGTGCTATGGACCTAAGGAGAGTTTAAGGGGTAACAAAATGGGGTGTCTACACTTAGGTCCACATAATCAACCTCTATAATGGGATGTCTATTCGACAGCTATCACTTATTCCAAGCTCACCCATCAAGGGTATCTATAGACATCACATTCTAGGACCCCTTAGGTCTCCCCTTAGGTACCTAGAACCTCCCCATCTCACTATAAACCCTAGACCGCACTCCGAGTACCGATCTAGAGGCCACCGGGAATACTGAGGACCCGACTTGACCCCAATCAACTTCACTGTCAGAGAAAAATCTCTTTGAATCTTCGAAGGGCACTGAAACCCCTTTTGCAACGGTCCACCCCATGTATGAAACAGCATAACTGTTCGGACGAACGATCAGATTTCCGCCAAAAATCGATTCGAAGGCCATCGGGTGCTCCTAGGCTCCATTTGACCAAAGTTAAGTCATTCAATCGAACGAGACTAAATGAATCTCTCAAGGGCACTGCATACCCTTTCTAACGGTCAGCCCCATGCGCGATTTTGACCTATGGTACGGACGAACGATCTGTTTTACTCCGAGAGTCACTCGACGCTTTCAATCCGCGATTGACCAATGTCAACCTTCTAAACAGATAAAAATTATTTGGAATGTCAAAGTACATCTCCTAAACTTTCCAATGGTCCACCCTGTGCGCGATTCTAACTTACTATGCGGACGAACGATCCATTTGCATCTGATGATCTCCCGTCCAAAGGATCGACGTTCTCTTCCAATCCACATTTAGCCGACAGTCAACTCCCAGACCCGGGATCAGTCCAAAAGACTCTTTAAGGTCTCTAAAATACCTTTATAATGGTATGCCCCGTGCACAATTCGAATCGACGGGTTGTGTTCTACGACCCCTCTTCCAGGAAAATCTGCACGGGACTGCTAATTGCTAGGTCCTGATCCCTACCTATCGGCACAATGTCTGGAGTCACATTCTGATAGGCACCCCCTTGGGTAGGCCGATCAACACCCTCTTGACCCTATAAATAGGACCCATGACCTCATTCCAAGGAAGAACACAATTGGTCTATCAACATCAGTGATCTCAGCAACATTCCCTCGAAATCAGCGAAGGTCCTCGTGTGAAGTTCCATCCAAGCTTACATTCTCATCCTTTTCATACCCAATTTGGTAAAATATCCTTCTCTCTCATAAACATTCATCAACACTCAAGGGAGTTCATCCAAGATCAAAGACCAAGCTTCAACGAAGGTCCCATTCCTTCCCTCTCTTTTTAAACTCCTTGTTTTTGCATAATACACATTAAATTCATAATCTAGTTCTTACTTTAGTTCATACACATTAATATCTACAATTTTTATTAGTATATTTCAGATACTTTATTTTCTATAATAAAATCCCAAAAATAAATAAAAGAGGGTTACACCCGTAAATTCCAAACGGAATTATCCATCACGCTTTTTCCAAAATCAAAACAACACATTTTCTACACATACACATATAAGAAAATTCCATTTGGATCTATAGGATAAACCCCACTCGTATGCTATATACAAAATACATGGACTTTGATGCCTTGATAGGCTACGTCGGTGTCCCTGAGTAAAATTCGAGTCTCGAGTCCAATTTTACAATTCTCTTTATTTCCCAAATTCCATAGTTTTCTAAAATCTCCCATTTTCATATATATATCATACTTGCTTATGTTTCATCCGACAGATATTATCGTTTCCTATTAACGATCAATATCGTGATGAATGAACAAATCATACTTTCTACATATGTTATTTTGGGAATATTCCTATGGATGACCTCACTCTACCTTGTCCATGGTATGAGTTGAATAAATCTGATCTCCATTATATAAACATGCACACACGCTTCACGGGGATATATAGAAACATAATAACACTAACCCATGAGAGACCGAAAGGGAAAAATGGGTGCCTAACACCTTACCATTTCGTAACTTAGCCCCAAAACCTCCGAACTATTGGTTTCGTATGCATCAGTGTGTCCTTGATGCCGCTCTCTCAAAGTGGCAACATTTCTTTTGTCTATTTTGCGCAAAATATGCTGGCGACTCTATCTCGTCACATTTACCCCCACACAGACGATGACCGAAGAAACCTTCCCAAGAAGGATACGAGATCGCGGCACAACCTTCCCGAGGGGAGATTTATCTCTCTCACTCTTTCCTCCCCCCAGGCGCCGACCGAGATGGCCACAGACACGAATTCAAAAACATGCACACTTAGGCTTCAAAACATGTCGCGGGAGAGTGGGCAACCCAAGCGGCACCCAAACGGTACTGTAAGTGGCACGAACACCTCATGTGCGTCCAACGTAACATGTAGCAACTAAATGCACATCCACGGGCTCTCGGTTTGAGGATATGACATGAATTAAAAAAAACTTGCACCCTTAGGATTGAAAACCTGTCGGGGGGGGGGGGGGTACCCCCAACGTCACTCAAACGGCACTGAAAGTGACACGAACACCTCACAGGTGTCCCATGTAATACGTAGAAACCTTTCACAGAGCCGCAAGACTCTGGATTTAAGGATAGGACATTAATTCAAAAATTGGCACACTTAGGCTAGAAAACGTGTCGCGGGGGATGGGTACCCCAAGCGGAAACCAAACGGCACGTGAGTGTCATGAATATTTCTTGCGCATCCAAAATAATATGTAGCATATTGTCACGCAACCGTTGGACTCTCAATTTGAGGGTAGGACATCAATTCAAAAATAGTCACACTTAGGCTAAAAAATGTACTGCAGGGGGCGAGCACGCCCATCGAAACTCAAACGGCACCGTGAGTGGCACGAACACCTAGTATGCGTAAAATGTAAGATGTAGCAACCGACTGCACAACCATGGAACTCTTGATTTGAGGATATGACATGAATTAAAAAACAGGTACATAAAGGCTTCAAAACTTGCCGCCGGGGGGGGGAACCTAGCGGTACCCAACCGTCACCGCGAGTGGCACGAAAACCTTGTGCGCTGCAGGACTCCCAGTTTGAGGATAGGATCCAAACACGAATTCAAAAATAGACACACTTAGGCTTGAATACATGCCTCGGGGGGAGAGTGAACCCCCGGTAGCACTGAAATAGCACCGCGAATGGCAGAAATACCTTGTGCGCATCCAATGTAACATGTAGCAATCGGCCTACATGAATTCCAAAACAATCACACTTAGGCTTGAAAACGTGTCACGGCGGGGAGGGCACCCCTAGAGGCACTACGATTGGCACAAACACCTCGTACGTGTCAAATGTACCACGTAGCAACCAACTGCGCAACCCCATTACTCTCGGTTTGAGGATAGGACACGAATTTAAAAACAAGCACACTTACGTAGGAAAATGTGTTGCGGTGAGGGGGGGCACCCATGCGGCAGCGAAACATCATCGCGAGTGGCACAAACACGTCGTGTGCATCAAACATAACTCATTGAAACCAGTGCGCAGTCGCAAGACTCCTGATTTGAGGATAGGACCCAAACACGAATTCAAAAACATTGACACTTAGGCTTGAAAACGTGTCGCGGGAGGGGCACCCCCAATGGCACTCAAATGGCACCGCGAGTGAAACGAACACCTCGTGCACATCCAACGTAACACATAGAAACTGGCCATGATGCCACGGTACTCCCAATTTGAGGATAGGACACTAATTAAAAAACATGTACACTTTAGCTTGAAAACATTCCATGGGGTTGAGCACCCCTAGAGGCATCTAAACGGCACCACGAGTGGTACGAAAAACTCGTGCGAGTCCAGCGTAATACGTAGCAACCAGGCGTGCAATCGTGGGACTCCTAATTTGTGGATCGGATAAGAATTCAAAAATAGCCAGACTAAGGTTGGAAAACGTGCCGCCGTGGGCGGGCACCCTTAGCGGCCCGCAAATGACATCGCGAGTGTCATAACCACCTCAACACGTAGCAATCGGTAGCACAACTGCGGGACTCTCAGTTTGAGGATAGGACACAAATTCAAAAATATGCACACTTAGGCTTGAAAACATACCGCGGGGGAGTAGGCACCCATAGTGGCACCCAAACGGCACCATGTGTGGCACAAGAACCATGTGTGCATCCAATGTAATACGTAGCAACCGACCGTGCAGTCATGGATCTCAAGGTATGAGGATAGGACACGAATTCAAAACAAGCACACTTTGGCTTGAAAACCTATCGGGGGCACCCCCATCAGCACCCAAACAGCACCACGAGCGGCAAAAACACCTCGTGCATGTCTAATAAGACACGTAACATTTGACCACTCTATTCCATGACTCCTGATTTGAGGATAGAACCCAAACACAATTTTGAAAAAAGGCACACTTAGGCTTGAAAATGGGCCGCAAAGGGGCAGGTACCCCTAGCGACACCTGAACGGCACCACAAGTGACATAAAAACCTTGTGCACGTCCAACATAATAGGTTGCAATAAGCCGAGAAGCCGAGAGACTCATGTTTTGAGGATCGAACCCAAACATGAATTTGAGTAGATACACACATAGGCTTGAAAACATGTTGCGTGAGGGTGGACACCCCTGGTGACACCCAAGAGGAACCGCGAGTTCCACTAACACCTTATGTGCATCCAATGTAACACGCAGAATTTGGTTGTGCTGCTACAAGACTCTCAGTTTGAGGATCGGATGCGAATTCAAAAAGAAGCACATTTAGGCTTGAAAACATGCCGCATAGGGATGGGCACTCCCAGCGGCACCCAAAAGGGATCGCGGGTGGCATGGATAATCGTGCATATCCAACATAACACGTAGCAACTCGTCACGTGACTGCGGGACACACTTAGTTTAAGGACAAGACCTAAACATGAATTTAAAAACAGGCACACTTAGGATTGAATGCATTCCATGGGGGGGGGGGGGGGCACCCCCAACGGCACCCAAAAAGCACAGTAAGTGGCACGAACACCTCGTGCGCGTCCAACGAAACATGTAGCAACCGTCCAAGCAGCAGTGGGACTCCCAATTTGAGGATAGGATAGGAATTAGAAAACATGCACACTTAGGACTGAAAATGAGCCACGGGGGAGGGGGAGGCACCCCAAGTGACACGCAAATAGCACCGCGAGTGGCACAAATACCTCGTGCATCCAACGTAACATGTAAAAACCCATTACGCTGCCATGGGACTCCCAGTTTGAGGATAGGACCCATACACGAATTCGAAAATAGGCACACTTAGGCTTTAAAATAGGTCGGGGTGGCACCCCGAGCGACACACAAGTGGCACAAACACTTCGTGCGCATCCAACGTAACACGTATCAATCGGTCGCTCAGTTGCGGGACTCCAAGTTTGAGGATAGGACACGAATTCAAAAATAGGCACACTTAGGTTTGAAAATTGTGCCACGGGTGGCGGGCACCCCCAGCGACACCCAAATGGAATAGCGAGTGGCACGAACACCTCGTATGCATCCAACATAACACATAGCAACCGGTCATACATTCTTGGAAATCCCAATTTGAGGATAGGACCCAAACACGAATTCTAAAAAAAACACACTTGTGCTTGAAAATGTGCCATGGGGTGGACGCCCTAGCGGCACACAAACAGCACCACGAGTGGCATAAAATTCGCATGCGTGTCCAATGGAACATGTATCAATCGGTCGTGCAGGCTCAAGGCTCTCGGTTTGAGGATATGACACAAATTCTAAAATAGGCACACGTAGGCTTAAAAATGTGCCATGGGGGAGGGCACCCCGGTTACACCCAAGAGACACCGTGAGTGGAACAAACACCTCGTGCACATTTAACTTAACACGTACTAACTGGCTGCGTAATTGCGAGACTCGCTATTTGAGGATAATACCCAAAGAAGAATTCAAAATAAGGGACACTTACCAAAATGGCACCGCGAGTGGCATGAACACCTCATGCATGTCCAACGTAACACATAGAAATTGATCACGCAGTCGTAGAACTCTCGGTTTGAGGATAGGACATGAATTCGAAAGTAGACACACTTAGGCTTGAGAGAATTCCGCGGGGAGGGGGGGGGGAGGGAGCACCCTCATCGGCACCCAAATGGCACCGCTAGTGGGACAATCACCTCATGCAAGTCCAACATAACATGTAGCAATTAGTTGCGCAACCACGAGACTTTCGGCTTTAGGATATGACTCTAACACGAATTCGAAAAGACACACACTTAGTCTTTAAAATGTGACGGGGGGTCGGGAACCCCCAACAAAACTCAAACGGCACTGTGAGTAGCACAAACACCTCATGCGCATCCAACATAACATGTTGCAACCTGCTGTGCAGTCGAGAGACTCCTAGTTTGAGGATAGGACCCAAAAATGAAATTGAAAACATACACATTGTGGCTTGAAACATGCCGCGGGGGGCGAGCAACCCCAACGACCTCCAAACGGCACCGTGAGTGGAAAGAACACCTCATGCATATCCAATGTAACAGGTAACAATCGTCCATAGAACTCCCTCTTTGAGGATATTACCCAAACACAGATTCGAAAATAGGCACACTAAGGCCTGAAAATGTGCCCAGGTGGCAGGCACCCCCAATTCCACCCAAACGGCATCACGATGGCAAGACCACCTCGTGCACATCCAACGTAACATATAACAACCGATCGTGCATCCGCAGGACTCTCGATTTAAGGATAGGACCAAAACACAAATTCGAAAATAAGCACACTTAGGCTTTAAAATGTGCCACTGGGAAAGGGGACAGGCACCCCCGATAGCACCCAAACGGCACTACGAGTGGCTTGAACACCTCGTACACATTCAACATAACACATAGCAATCATCCATGCAGCCTTGGGATTATCGGTTTGAGGATAGGACATGAATTCGAAAAAAAAACACAGTTAGGCATGAAAACGTGTCAAGGGGGATGAACAACCCAGTATCATCACCCAAATGGCACCGCGCGTAGCATGCACACCTCGTGCACGTTCACCGTAACACGTAGCAATAGGACGCGTAGTCGTGGGACTCTCAGTTTGAGGATAGGAACCAAATATGAATTCAAAAATAGACACACTTAGGCTTGAAAATGTGCAACCGATCGCGCAACCGTGGGACCCAAACACGAATTAAAAAACAGGCACACTTCAGCTTGAAAACGTGTTACGGGAGGGGGGATACCCCCAGGGGAACCCAAATGGCATCGCGAGTGGAACGAACACCTTGTGCGCGTTCAGCGTAACATGTAGCCATCGGTCGTGCAGACGTAGTACTCCCAATTTGAGGATAAGACCGTGACACAAATTCAAAAATAGGCACACTTAGGTTTGAAAACTTCTCGGGAGGTTGGGTACCCCCAACAGCACCCAAATGGAACCGCGAGTGGCACGAACACCTCATGTGTGTCCAATATAGCATGTAGAAATCGGATGCACATCCGCAAGACTCCCAGTTTGAGGATAGGACCCAAACAAGAATTCAAAAATAGTCACACTTTGGTGTGAAAACATGCCGCGGGGGGCAGGCACCCCCAGTGGCACCCAAACGGCACCATGAGTGGAACAAAATCCTCATGCCCATCAACACACAGTTACCGGATGCAGATCCACGGGACTCCCAGTTTGATGATAGGACCCAAACACGAATTCGAAAATAAGAACATTTAAGCTTCAAAATGTACCGCAGGGGGGGGGGGACCACCAAAGACACCCAAACTACCCCATGAGTGACACAAACACCTCATTCATGTCCAACATAACATGTAGCAATCGGTCACACAGCCTCGGGACTCTCAGTTTGAGGATAGGACAAGAATTGAAAAATAGGCACACTTAGGCTTGAAAACATGCTGGGGGCACCCCAGCGACACCCAAATGGCACTAACACGTGCATGTCAAACGTAAGACATAGAAACCGGTTGAGGATAGGACACGAATTCAAAAATCGGGTCATGTAGGAACAAGGTTCAAGTCTACCGGTCTGTTAGGATGGATTGGTGTGGTTCCTCTACGCCTAGGACACCAGAATATCGAACCATGAACGAAGAAAGGCATGAGAGAAAAGCATATTGGCTAGTGATTGTGAGGCCCCAATTCTTGACTGGAGGGGACACCAAAGGCCTCTGCCCTTCCATCCCTTGGATAGATAGAGGGGGAGGGCAGAGCTTTTGGTTTTTTCATGTTGTCAAAGAGTTGAAAAATGAAAATAGACCCACCAAAATGATATCATCAGTGGCATAAACACCTCGTACGCGTCCAACATAAGACGTAGCAATCGATTGCACAATCGCAGGACTCTAGGTTTAAGGATAAGACCCAAACACGAATTTGAAAAGAGACACACTTAGGCTTGAAAACGTGCCGCGAGGGTGGGGGAGTACTCCCCCCCCCCCCCCCCCAACAACACCCAAACGGTGCCGTGAGTGGCATAAACACCTCGTGCGCATCCAACGCAATAGGTGGCAATATGTCGTGTATCCGCATGACTCCCGATTTGAGGAAAGGTCAGGAGCTCAAAAAATATGCACACTTTGGCCTCAAAATGTGCCGCGGGGGGTGATCACCCCCCGGCAACACCCAAAATGCACCGCGAGTGGCATGAACACCTTGTGTGCATCCAACGTCACACATAGCAACCGCCTACATAGTCGTAAAACTCCCAGTTTGAGGATAAAACCCAAACAAGAATTCAAAAACGGGCACACTTAGGCTTGAAAATGTGACCTCGAGGGCGGGAAACCCAAATGGCACCGTATTGTCAGAAAACCCTCGTGAGCTTCCATCGTAACACATAGGAACTGACCACGCAACCACATGATTCTCGATTTTAATTTTGGACCCAAACACGGATTCAAAAACATGCATACTTAGTCTTAAAAACGTGTCATGGGTGGGAGTGGCGGGAAACCTCGAAGCACCCAAATGGCACCACGAGTGGACCAAATACCTTGTACACGTCCAACATAACACATAGCAATAGGTTGCACAGTCGTGGAACTCCAAGTTTGAGGATAGGATACAAATTTGAAGATAGGCACACTTAGGCTTAAAAACATACCGCGGGGGACGGGCACACCCAGTAGCACCTAAATTGCACTGCCAGTGGATCGAACAACTCGTACGCATCGACCATAACACGTACCAATTGGTCGTGCAGTCGCGGGACTCTAAGTTTAAGGATAGGACCCAAACACGAATCTGAAAAATAGGCAAACTTTGACTTGAAATCGTGTTAGGGGGCGGGCACCCCCAGCGGCACCCATATAGCACCGCGAGTGGCAAGAACACCTCATGCATGTCCATCATAAAATTTACAACCGATCGTGTGACCGCGGGACTCTCGCTTTAAGGACATATCCAAACACGAATTCGAAAATAGGAACACTTTAGCTTGAAAACATGCCACGGGGGTTCGGGCACCACCATCGGCACCCAAATGGCACCACAAGTGACACAAACTCTTCGTGCACATCCAACGTAACACGTAGCATTCTGTGACACCCCGTTTAATTAAATACTGGGTGATAAGTCCTTTATTAAATTAAATCAGAATATCCAGTTGGTTCAGATTATGCATCGCTAGTGAAAACTTTATTATTAAATACTAACGACCTAATATTTAAAAAGGTTGATGTCAAAATTTTATCTTTTGATTAATATAAAACCAGGTTAATGAATAAATAAACATTCACCATTCACATCAATTTCATATAATAGGAAATAACTCCAATAATAAATGTAACTGGAGCAAACACTTCCAATCTAAGTCCCAAATACAGTAATCCAACAGAAATAAATCAACAACTGAAAGAAGTAAATAACTAAATAAAAAATCTCTGAATATCTGAATAGAAAAGGGGAAGCATGCCCTAACTGATGAAATAGCTCAAAAGGAAGAAATGATGGACATAGAGGCGTCTACTACCAAGGTTCTGTAACTTCCGTAGTAGCTACATCTTTTCGAGTGAATGGAACTCCTATGCTTGGTGTCCCTGTGGCTGGGCACCTAAAATAATTTGATAAGAAAAGAGATTTGTAGGAAATGGGTCAAAGACCGAGTTGAAAACAATTTAAAAATCAACAAGTGCTTAAAATGAGTTAATAGCACATATATTAGTCATGTCAGATTATCGAACTCACTTGAGATGCTCACCTCTCATCTAATGTGCATGCCTAACGTACCATCAAACCCTACTTGTTTCTATTCCCATACTAACTTGTTCTTTCCCGTCTAACATCTAATCATAGCCCAATATCGTTCCCATGTATTTCCCTCACAATATACATAATACCTATAAGCAATTTCTCTTTAACATTGATAAGATCCTTTTCAATTTAATATAAATAAAGTGTTCACCAACTTAATTCATTTCATATTTCATTATTATTGATGTCTACTTAATTCATACAGTAGATAGTATCACAAGTATATATATACAAACACTCTATTATATATACACAATACTGCACCCCTAGACACAGCTGTGGTCCATGCATACTCTGTTATCACGTCCTGGTGCATCGCTCATTGCATAAAGGACTATATGTTCAATATCTCACGAATCTTCAAAACAAACACACATATTGGAGGCGAACATAGTTCCAAGACGATGGCATACTCACATACCTATGCACCCATATGATTGTCATCACTATCACTCTCACAGATAGACCGTACCTAGTTTCTATGATCTAGTGGTACAAATCAAAATCCCACCCGAAGGCTCCTCAAGGAATGATCGTCCACAACGCGCAACCTCCACCCGATAGCAAGTAGCGTAGGTATGTTATACACAAAATAGTTCAATTAATAAGTATACACAACTTATTATATTCATTAGGTATTCACGCAATGTAACGCCCCGATCCGGATTAGAGTTACCGTTGGAATAACCCGTATCCGAACCGAGGTGTTAAGGGGGAGGGGGATAAAACATTCTATTAAATTGGAAAACAGTTGCCACATTATACTTCAAGAAAACCTTTGATTTCTTTTATTGTGAAAAAGTGAGGCCCATATTTTGCAAGTTAATATTCAATTAACAATTTAACAAGTAAACCTTTGGTAAGATTTAATCCATAAATAAAGTATAAATCCCTGTATTATTACAATTTCCAAATAGTTCAAGTTCAAACCAAAATGTCTTAAAAAAACATAAACGATTATGGTTCAACATAAGTCCATGGATTAAAAATCGGTTACAGAGCCTCTAACGGCGACTAGCACTTTCTGCGGCCTTTCCAACATCCTTACTCGACATACCACCTGTTGTACCTGGGGTTTTAGAAAATAGGGTATGAGCGAAATGCCCAGTAGGGTGGGAATACTAAGCAATAATTTTTATAGAAAAATACTATACATATACAATGCATTTTAGTAATTCTGAAAACCATCGTTGTCTCATATTCATTAATTATCATTAATGATTATTTTCGTTAACATTTAACTATGCTAACAATATTCAAGAAGCCTTCATTATATTCAACTAAGTTATCATGTATCTATACTAACAAGATTCTTTAACTTAGTCATAAATGCACCTATATGCAATGCCCTGGGCTACGTGCCCACTCACTCTTAGCACTTTAATATTCCAAGCCAGGAACTTAATCATATTCCACTTATGTCATCCACATAATAATTAATGAACTCTTATTCATTCATTAGTTTAAGTTCTGTGAATTTTTCTCATTCCTTACTTAACATTATTTTTGGGATTTTGCCAACAGACACTCACGGACTTCGTGGCCTCACACCACCGGTCTCCGCTGCCATATACTACTGCAGTTTGTTTGGGGTCTTTCACCACTAGGGACGTCATGCCCTCCTTAATTATTTTCTCTCGGCATCATCTGAATATCATATCTTTCATGTGTTTAACATTATTCTCAATGTTCACAATTCAACTTATCCGGTTTTGTTATTAAAGCCCGTTATTAGTCTTTGCATCCTACGAGCCGAGGAGGCATTCTAGTGTCAACGCCGAACACTAAAATATACTAAGTCACCTTTACAACACTTTGATTTACCAAAATTCCATCTTATACTTTTATTATCTAAAAAGAATTTCCTTGGCATTTTTCAAGTATTTTTCATGTAAAAACACCATTTAAGTGACTTTTCTCCATATTTACCAAATCTGTCACTAAGGCATTCTTTTACCAAAAATTACCTTTTTAAGTGGGTTTTAAGTACAAAAATTATTCTTTAATGCACTACATGTTTCCACCAACATTTAAACCTTTATTAGTGATGTACAACCCATTTTAGCACACTTTTACACATAAAGCCATTTACATAATTATAAGCCTTATTTAACATATTCAAGAGGCTTAAACTAATATTTCAACATATTAGATTTTGGGGCTGTTTTTATGAGATTATTAAACACATATTTAGACCACTATATTTCAATATTAATCATGTTAATGTCAAGACTAACACATACTACATACACTATTTCATGAAAATGGGTCTTCTTCCTTAGAAAACCCAACAAATGCATTAACTAGTCATTTTCTTGTAGCATTCCATTTTCTATGTTTATTTCATGAAATTATTACATTTATAGCATGATTTCAACATATATAATAATATGAAAATTTATTCTAAACATCATCTTCTCCATTTATCCTTTTTCACAAAATGGGTTTTTCATAACATATGAAAATAAGGGAGAAGAGCTAAAAAGTTAAATTTTTCTCATCATCTTGGTCATATTAGCATTTGAAATAAAAGAGTTTAAGAGTGAGGAAACCCCTACTTAAAAATAGGAAGAGGAGAAGGTTGACGAAGATGGAAGAGGAACACCATGAAACTTCACAAAACCACCACTCAAAGGCTCCAAAACCACCTCTGTTTTGCTTCAACAAGCTGTCCTACTTCTTTGGCAAACTTTAATGGAGTTTGAGACCTCCAAAATAGTGCAACAATGGTGGGAAATGGGTGGTAAAATAGACTCACGAATTTAAAAGAGAACCACATTCCTTTGGCTATGGGAAAAGAGAGAAATCTGATGGAAAGAGATGAAGTTTTTGGCTCCAAACCCTCACCCCTCACAAGACTCTTATAAGCCAAAAATAGTTATCTTCCATCCTATAGCCAAAGACTAAGAGCTAGGCACTTTCCAAAAGAGTGAAAGAGTTTATTAAGGTCTGAAAATCTGATGGGTGAAAGAGACCACACCACCACATCAAGTCTCTCATTTCTCACACACAAGTTGACACCATAACTAAGGGGTAATTTCGTCACTTTCTCTCTCCTGCCAATTTTTTTTTTTTTTTTTAACTTTTAATTTGAGATTCATATTCCTTGCATTTTTTTGGCTAAAAAATCATATTTACAATAGTCGTTTGACCTCCCGGATTGTCCTCTACAAGACGCGCAAGATCGGGACCTCCGCGCAAAAGTATTTTTTTTCCAATTTTCCTCTTCATAGTAATATTCCTTATATTTTTGTGAGTCAAAAAAAATATTCGCAATATTTTTTTGACCTTCAGAGGTGTCATAAACAATATGCGCAAGAAACGGGACCTCCGCGCAAAACATATTTTTTTTCGATTTTCCTTCGCATGGTAATATTCCTTATATTTTTATGAGTCTAAATATATGGTCGGAATATTTTTTTGACCTTCCGAGGCATCCTAAACAATACGCGCAAGAAACGGGACCTCTGCGCAAAACATATTTTTTTTCGATTTTTCTTCGCGTGGTAATATTCCTTATATTTTTATGAGCCTATTTATATGGTCGGAATATTTTTTTGACCTTCCAAGGCATCCTAAACAATACGTGCAAGAAACTGGACCTCCGCGCAAAACATATTTTTTTTCATTTTTTCTTCGCATGGTAATATTCCTTATATTTTTATGAGCCTAAATATATGGTCGGAATATTTTTTTGACCTTCCGAGGAATCCTAAACAATACGCGCAAAACTAGACTTTCGCTGCGTCGCGCGTCGTAAGACAATTAGTACGTAAGTTCGCGTAGCGTTCGTTGCCTGTCCGAATCGCGTGAAACTTAACCAAGGTACTTAAAATAATTATACGAACATAAATCATAACTCATGCAGGAACATGCAACGTAAAAATTTCATTAACGGAGCGTCGCTAAATAAAGGATAATCATGCAAGTACAATTTAAAGGTGCAGGTATTACATTCTCCCCTCCTTAGGAGATTTCGTCCCCGAAATTCATCATAACTCACTCGAAAAGCTGTGGATGTTCCTCTCGCATCTCGGCTTCTCGCTCCCAAGTGGCACCTTCGGCTCCCTATGATTCCCATAGTATCTTCACCAACGGAACGACTTTGTTGCACCGAACCCGGTTCTCTCGGTCCAAGATGGATATGGTTGAGTCAAGAATGTTGTATCCTCTTCTAACTCGATGTTCTGCCAGTTGATCACATGGCGAGGATCATGCAGATACTTCTTCAGCATAGAGACGTGAAAGACATTGTGGGCATGAACTAACTGTGGAGGTAACGCTAATTGGTATGAGACATCCCCGACCATTTCCAAAAGCTCGGAGGGTCCAATGTACCGAGGGGAAAGCTTGCCCTTCTGACTAAACCTCTTTCTACTAGTCCTAGCCCTAACCTTCAATAACAATTTATCATCCACTCCGAACTCTAACGGTGTACGACGATTGTCGGCATAATTCTCCTATCTGACCTGAGCCATTGCCAGCCTCTCCCGTATCAACTGAACCTTTTCAGTTATCTCCTTGATCATATCCGAGTTGTAAGGTGCTTCTCGCCCACCTCTGCCCAACACACTTGAAAATGACACGGTCACCCATACAAAGCCTCGAAGGGGGGCATCTTGATACCAGCTTGGTACTATTATTGTATGAAAATTCCGCTAGAGGCAAGTTTTTGTCCTAACTACCCTAAGAATCAAGTGCACATGCCCGCAACAAGTCCTCCAGAATCGGAACCGTACGCTCTAACTATCCGTTTGTCTCTACATGGTAAGCCATACATAAATTCAGATCAATACCCAGCTCCTGCTAAACCTTCCTCCAGAGCCGTGAAACAATCCGAAGATCTCTATCAAAAACCATAGTCAACGGTACACCGTGGAGTAGGACAATCTCCCGTATATACGAACTGGGTCAACTTTGTTATGCTATCTGTGATCCTGATCGACAAGAAGTGTGTAAACTTCGCGGGGCGATCCACCACAACTCAAATTGCATCATGACCCCGTTCAGATCGAGGTATTATGATGAAGTCCATAGTGATGTGCTCCCACTTCCACTCGACCATAGAGAGTGGCTACAATAACCCGACTGGCTTGTTGTGCGCGGCCTTCACCTTCTGGCACGTATAGCATTTAGCCACACACATTGCTACATCTCGCTTCATCCTAGACCACTAGAAATCTTTACATAGGTCCTTATACATCTTCGTCGCACCAGGATGTATGCTGAACGAGACTAATGGAACCTTGCAAGAATCTCCGACTGCAGTTCCTTGACGATTGACACAATCAACCCACCCTAATGGTAACCCGATAATAGTGGACTATAAAGTCTTATTTCTTACTACTAAGCATCCCTAACTTGTTCGTTCAACAATAACTCGATTTTTTTTTCACCAAATATTTTTCTAACACCCAAAGAACTCATCATCATGAATTTATTCCGAACGTCGTGATTTACAGGCTTACATTTCGTCAAACGATTTGAATCTTACCTATCTTAGGCACACACATCCTCCACATCAATAACTATTCTTATCAATGATTTCAAGAAAGTCATTTAATCACAATGGCCCATCTGACCGATACTTCCTATGAGACTACATATCATCATAGAGTCATCTTAGGTATCACAACCCAAATACACATGAGACACTACATCCTAAATATGCAAGTTTCATACGGAGTGCAACACTAGTATTTAATGTCCCATCAAGTTCTAATATTCATAATGTCTTAGATCCATGACCTCAAAACCACAATATACATCGTAATGAGCTATACATGTTAATTAATGAGTCTGTCAACCTAACGTTATCAAGTACATAGGCAGACTACATGCAATAAATCGCGAGACCACGCGTACACACCCACTGGTGTAAAACAAAGGTTCATCCTAAGAAGAGAGTACTCATGTACCTCGACGCATTAGACTTAACCCGACATATCCCTCATTACTACTGAGCTTTACGCACACCTGAATATAGACCCACAATTGCAACAACAACTTCCCATTATCGGGATCAATGAAGACATAAGAAGATACAGTGAATTAGGAGATTATAATTCCAGAATGAAATAATTGAATTCAGGAAACGAACCATGCCACACGAAGTGAGAAACACAATGAACACTTAAGCTCTAAAATTCTAACTTACATACATATGTGCCAAAGTATTAGTCTAGTCACTGACCTACATACTTAAGTCTCCACAATATCCATATGCGATTTCTAACTTTTAAGCCTCAAGATCCTCCTCATTCTAACAAAACATAAAACTCACATAAATTTACCATGTGGACCATCACTACAATCCTTATCAAAATCATATGTGGTCTCAATTCATAACTATCGGACGAGTTACTATGACACCTTAATTTTTTTTTCAAGCATTATCCATTTCTAAGACCTAATGAGTCTCCTCACTTGGATCATACTAAACCGTAAAGGTAACATGCACATGTGCTATAATCAAGCTTAACACTTCGTCTTGAGTGTTATCTCTAAATCCATTATGAGCATCATCATGTTCTAAGTTTCCCAAGTGCGTAACTCACACTTATCGACCTGACATTTTTCATAAACCTCATACCGTAATACATGTTTATAAACAAAGCCATGGAACTAACTCCATGGTATTGCCACAATATCAATATGACTAAATCGTGTTATAACCATCAATAGTCGATTATGTAAATCTCAACATAGTAATTTTCTAAGGATACCAATTCAATCATCTCCAATTAAACACACTCATGCAAGTGCAAGAATCGTCATGACATAATCCTTTAATGTGAAACAACCAATCATGGCCACTAATTTAATTCCTCAATGGTCCAAACACTAATCTTATTTACTACGTGTTACACCAATTATAACTTTATATTATTGACATCATAAGGAACCCCGAAGGTTCGAAGAAGGACATCTTTGTCACTATAGTACATGGGGTACAATTTAAGGTTCATCATTACTAGGCAATAACTACTACATGTACTGATACATCATTAGATAATTCTTAGCACATGACTCCAAAGGAAAATTTGATATGAATTCATATGCCTATCTAAAATGCTACCCAAAACAAACTTCATCATAACACATAATTTAATCTTTAATGACTATCCCACCACGACAACCAACTTATCTTACTATGTAACCATCTCATTACATGCTAAGCCTTAAGCTATCCCATAAATTTCTAAAACCATAAATTAATACCATCATTTCTAATGCTAAGTCCTGAGGACTGTATAGATTCATTCGTAAGTTATCTTGAATTAGTGTGACTATCTAAACCCAAATCAAAATCAAGTTACTTAGTCATTCTAATCTCTATAGAATCAATACTTATAAGTGCACTACTTAATAACCTAGTCCCATAAATGGACTTACAAGCTCTTTAGATAATATGCAACAAAAATTACTAGACGTTCTATTACGACTTAGTCTTATAAATTTATCAAATTGACACATGATGTACCTCACATAAGAGTACGGTGTCACCCCTTTACTGATGGCAGATAGTCTCAGCCAAGTGGCGCACTGCCTCCTAAATACTCTGTAACTCGTTGTTTTCGCTCGCAGTGTTGCGAGTAGGGGACATCCTATATGATAGGAAAATTTAGTACGATTATAATATATGCGGAACGAAAGGGAACTAAAACGAGAATCACTCCTACGCTCATGAGGATGCTAATGCTCTGATACCAAGTTGTAACGCCCCGATCCGGATTAGAGTTACCGTTGGAATAACCCGTATCCGAACCGAGGTGTTAAGGGTGAGGGGGATAAAACATTCTATTAAATTAGAAAACAGTTGCCACATTATACTTCAAGAAAACCTTTGATTTCTTTTATTGTGAAAAAGTGAGGCCCATATTTTGCAAGTTAATATTCAATTAACAATTTAACAAGTAAACCTTTGGTAATATTTAATCCAAAAATAAAGTATAAATCCCTGTATTATTACAATTTCCAAATAGTTCAAGTTCAAACCAAATTGTCTTAAAAAAACATAAAGGATTATGGTTCAACATAAGTCCATGGATTAAAAATCGGTTACAGAGCCTCTAATGACGACTAGCACTTTCTGCGGCCTTTCCAACATCCTTACTCGACATACCACCTGTTGTACCTGGGGTTTTAGAAAATAGGGTATGAGCGAAATGCCCAGTAGGGTGGGAATACTAAGCAATAATTTTCATAGCAAAATACTATACATATACAATGCATTTTAGTAATTCTGAAAACCATCGTTGTCTCATATTCATTAATTATCATTAATGATTATTTTCGTTAACATTTAACTATGCTAACAATATTCAAGAAGCCTTCATTATATTCAACTAAGTTAGCATGTATCTATACTAACAAGATTCTTTAACTTAGTCATAAATGCACCTATATGCAATGCCCTGGGCTACGTGCCCACTCACTCTTAGCACTTTAATATTCCAAGCCAGGAACTTAATCATATTCCACTTATGTCATCCACATAATAATTAATGAACTCTTATTCATTCATTAGTTTAAGTTCTTTGAATTTTTCTCATTCCTTACTTAACATTATTTTTGGGATTTTGCTAACAGACACTCACGGACTTCGTGGCCTCACACCACCGGTCTCCGCCGCCATATACTAATGCAGTTTGTTTGGGGTCTTTCACCACTAGGGACGTCATGCCGTCCTTAATTATTTTCTCTCGGCGTCATCCGAATATCATATCTTTCATTTGTTTAACATTATTCTCAATGTTCACAATTCAACTTATCCGGTTTTGTTATTAAAGCCCGTTATTAGTCTTTGCATCCTACGAGCCGAGGAGGCATTCTAGTGTCAACGCCGAACACTAAAATATACTAAGTCACCTTTACAACACTTTGATTTACCAAAATGCCATCTTATACTTTTATTATCTAAAAAGCATTTCCTTGGCATTTTTCAAGTATTTTTCATGTAAAAACACCATTTAAGTGACTTTTCTCCATATTTACCAAATCTGCCACTAAGGCATTTTTTTTTTACAAAAAATTACCTTTTTAAGTGGGTTTTAAGTACAAAAATCATTCTTTAATTCACTACATGTTTCCACCAACATTTAAACCTTTATTAGTGATGTACAACCCATTTTAGCACACTTTTACACATAAAGCCATTTACATAATTATAAGCCTTATTTAACATATTCAAGAGGCTTAAACTAATATTTCAACATATTAGATTTTGGGGTTGTTTTTATGAGATTATTAAACACATATTTAGACCACTATATTTCAATATTAATCATGTTAATGTCAAGACTAACACATACTACATACAATATTTCATGAAAATGGGTCTTCTTCCTTAGAAAACTCAACAAATGCATTAACTAGTCATTTTCTTGTAGCATTCCATTTTCTATGTTTATTTCATGAGATTATTACATTTATAGGATGATTTCAACATATATAATAATCTGAAAATTTATTCTAAACATCATCTTCTCCATTTATCATTTTTCACAAAATGGGTTTTTCATAGGATATGAAAATAAGGGAGAAGAGCTAAAAAGTCACATTTTTCTCATCATCTTGGTCATATTAGCATTTGAAATAAAAGAGTTTAAGAGTGAGGAAAACCCTACTTGAAAATAGGAAGAGGAGAAGGTTGAAGAAGATGGAAGAGGAACACCATAAAACTTCACAAGACCACCACTCAAAGGCTCCAAAACCACCTCTGTTTTGCTTCAACAAGCTGTCCTACTTCTTTGGCAAACTTTAATGGAGTTTGAGACCTCCAAAATTGTGCAACAATGGTGGGAAATGGGTGGTAAAATAGACTCACGAATTTAAAAGAGAACCACATTCCTTTGGCTATGGGAAAAGAGAGAAATCTGATGGAAAGAGATGAAGTTTTTGGCTGCAAACCCTCACCCCTCACAAGACTCTTATAAGCCAAAAATAGTTATCTTCCATCATATAGCCAAAGACTAAGAGCTAAGCACTTTCCAAAAGAGTGAAAGAGTTTATTAAGGTCTGAAAATATGATGGGTGAAAGAGACTACACCACCAAATCAAGTCTCTCATTTCTCAGACACAAGTTGACACCATAACTAAGGGGTATTTTCGTCACTTTCTCTCTCCTGCCAATATTTTTTTTTTTTTTTTTTTTACTTTTAATTTGAGATTCATATTCCTTGCATTTTTTTGGCTAAAAAATCATATTTACAATAGTCGTTTGACCTCCCGGATTGTCCTCTACAAGACGCGCAAGATCGGGACCTCCGCGCAAAAGTATTTTTTTTCCGATTTTCCTCTTCATAGTAATATTCCTTATATTTTTGTGAGTCAAAAAATATATTCGCAATATTTTTTTGACCTTCCGAGGTGTCATAAACAATACGCGCAAGAAACGGGACCTCCGCGCAAAACATATTTTTTTTCGATTTTCCTTCGCATGGCAATATTCCTTATATTTTTATGAGTCTAAATATATGGTCGGAATATTTTTTTGACCTTCCGAGGCATCCTAAACAATACGCGCAAGAAACGGGACCTCCGCGCAAAACATATTTTTTTTCGATTTTTCTTCGCGTGGTAATATTCCTTATATTTTTATGAGCCTAAATATATGGTCGGAATATTTTTTTGACCTTCCGAGGCATCCTAAACAATACGCGCAAGAAACGGGACCTCCGCTCATAACATATTTTTTTTCGTTTTTTCTTCGCATGGTAATATTCCTTATATTTTTATGAGCCTAAATATATGGTCGAAATATTTTTTTGACCTTCCGAGGCATCCTAAACAATACGCGCAAAACTAGACTTTCGCTGCGTCGCGCGTCGTAAGACAATTAGTACGTAAGTTCGCGTAGCGTTCGTTGCCTGTCCGAATCGCGTGAAACATAACCAAGGTACTTAAAATAATTATACGAACATAAATCATAACTCATGCGGGAACATGCAACGTAAAAATTTCATTAACGGAGCGTCGCTAAATAAAGGATAATCATGCAAGTACAATTTAAAGGTGCGGGTATTACACGCAACCCAAGTCCTAAAATTTATATATAGTATTATCGTCTCTACTACTCATAATACTTTTACCGTACGATTTATCTCTCTATCGTATATATTCTTTAAGGCTCCCTCACTCCAACACATTCCCTTAGTATTTACACAAATCTTCTCACTACTAAATTATGAAATGTAGCTACTCCAGAATAGCGTAGGTACTATTCTCTCACTTGAAATAACCTAGAAGGATTTTTTTAACTCTTCCAGGCAAAAATTAGAGTTTATAAAATCTCATTAGAACCTGTGGATTCTCTTCGAACGAGGTCGTTCAAACTAAAATCTCACTTCGAACGAACTCTAAAATCTCGTTGGAATTCTTGTTCGAATGAGGTCATTCGAACGACCTGGGTAGGTATTCGAATGAGAATTCTGAGATCCTCTTCTACCTTCCAAACTTCGAATTTCACCCTCTTCCATCATCAAACACCCATGCTAATTTATCTCAATACCGACTTAATGGTTCTAAATCATCTCCTTTAAGGATTAGGCCCTCTTTACCCCATTTTTAACATCGAATCCTTAGAATTATAATAGGGATTCAAATAAATTCCTTAAAACTTTAAAAGCTCTAAATTCATATAGCCTACATTAACAACAATTTAAAACCCAAATTTAATTTCGTGAAATCAACATATAAAACCCAGATTTATCATACCCAGAACATGGTTATTCAACTACATGCAAACCTATACTCCCAATTAAAGATTAATACCCAATTTAAGTCCCAAATTTATAATATCATGATTAAAACATCAATTAATCTAACATGGACATCATATGATCTAAAATCACGTAAGATAAACACTTGCCTTTTTGTGAACTTCTGATTCGCTAAATGAAACTGGTATATGGGTGATCCTCACATCACGATCTACGCGTTGATGCGATTTTTGGTGTGAGAGCTTGAGTCTATCCCAGGGCACCTATGGAGTTCTTCTTCTTCCTCTTTGGTTCTCTCTCCCTCTCTTACATAGGTTTGGAAACTGACAGATAACCTACTACCCACACACACTTCCCTTTTAATTTTCTATTTTCATCCATTTTATTTCCCCAAAATCTCAAAAGACCAAAATACCCCTTTGGGGTGTCGCTTTGGCCTAAATTGCCCCGAAATCCAAATAAAACACTCGGGTAGAGTTTTCTAACTATCTCGACCCTTCTGGACTAATCAACGCACTCGAAATGATCATACGAGTTACTTAAAAATAAATTATCTTTTAACCCAATAAAGTAATACTGACACGACTCATACGCGCATCCCAACTAAGTGGATTGCAATTGTCGTATTTTCCACTCCGAGCCATAATAATATTTTTGTAATGATATACAACTTTATTCGCTAAGTAATATTCAACATAATTATCACCAATAAATACTAACTCTCGTCACGCTAGTAATTATTAAATTTTAATCCGAATTAAATATAAATAAATTTGCCCCATTTAAATTATTTACCCTAATTCCATAATTAAAATAAAATCTCTCAAAAATACGGGGTATTACAATCTTCTCCCCTAATGACGGAATTTCGTCTCAAAATTCGAAAAAGAACAGATTAAAGGTATACCTGATAGGAATAACTTTGAATATTTTTCCCGCATGTCATCCTCACGCTCCCACGTAGACTCCTCTACATTATGATGCCACCATTGCACTCGTACTAATGGCACTATCTTTGACCTCAGTTTCCTCTCACTACGGTCTAGGATAGCAATTTGCTCCTCCTCTTAGGAACTATCAAGCTGTAGATCAATGTCCTCTAAAGCAATATGGGTATGGGGCAAGTCATCCCGAAGATATTTCCTGAGTGAAGAAATATGGAACATATCATGAATCCTTTGTAGGTGCTCCGATAACCCAAGTCTGTAAGCTACTGGACCAATCCGCTCAATAACAGGAAATGGAACAACATATCTCGGTGCCAACTTCCCTTTCTTCCTAAATCGCATTACTCCCTTCATAGGAGATACCCGCAATAACACCCGATACCCCACACTGAACTCCCTAAAGAACCTTTTGGCATCAGCGTAACTCTTTTGCGTATCATGAGCAGCCCGAATGTGACTCCATATCAACTCAATATTAGCTGAGGTGTCCTGAATCACCTTCAACCCAAGTAAATTGTTGTCCCCCACCTCAAGCCAACATGCTAGTGAACGACAAGGTCTACCACATAACCACATAATGCCTCAAACGGAGCCATGCCAATAGTAAACTGGTAGGAGTTATTATAAGCAAACTCCACCAGTGGAAGGTATTTCTCCCATCCCCCTACAAAATCAAGGATACATATTCGTAACATATCCTCCAACATCTGATTCGTTCGCTCTGTATACCCGTCCTTCCGCGGGTGAGAGGCCGAACTCAATCGTAACTCCGTACCCATGGCCTGCTGGAAACTCTCCCAAAATATGGACACAAAAAATTTGTCCCGGGTGGACACAATATCAAGTGGCACCCCGTGGAGTCTCACAATCTCAACAATGAAGATCTGAGCATACTTCCCCATAGTATAGTCGGTCCGGACTGGTAGAAAATGAGCTACCATGGTCAACTGATCTACAATCACCCATATGGAATCGTGACCCTCTGTAATGTAGGCATCCCTGTGATGAAATCCATGGAAATGATCTCCCATTTTCACATAGGGATCTCTAATGGCTATAGTAATCCTCCCAATCTTTGATGGTTTATCTTCACCAGCTGACAAGTGGAAGACTTCAAAAGAAACTCGGCGATGTCCTTCTTCATTCCACTCCACCAATATTGTCGCCTCATATCCTTGTACATCTTATCCCCTTTAGGATGTACAACAAATCGTGAACCGTGCAACTCTGCCATCACTGTATGTCATAAATCCTCCCCTTCTGGAACTAGTAGTCTTCCTTTAAAGCGTAAGCCCCCATATGAGCTCACGGAGAAGGAATCTTACCCCTTGGCTAGAAGCAGGATAATACGATCCTGACAGAAGGAATCCACCGCCTGAGCCTGTATTACCCTGGTAACTATCTCAGGTGTAACCATCATCGTTGACATGAATGAGTGGGTAACTGCATCCTGATGTTTGAGTTCTTTCCATTTCATCTACCACACCTCATCCACCTCACCTATTGTCCTACTACTCAATGCGTCTGCTACCACATTAGCCTTCCCTGGGTGGTAATGGATGTCGAACTGATAATCCTTCACAAATTCAAGCCACCTCCACTGATGCATATTCAACTCCCGCTACATGAACAGATACTGCAGTGACTTGTGATTTGTGAATAGGCAAAATTTCTCCCCTATGAGATAATATCTCCATATTCGCAATGCAAACACGACTGCCGCTAACTCCAAGTCGTGGGTGGGGTAACTCCTCTCCTGAGGCTTAAGATTACGAGAAGCATAAGCAATCGCCTTGTCCTCCTGCTGAAGCACACCCCCAAGTCCTAGTTAGGATGCATTAGTGTAATCCAGGTATTCCACCCCCCGCCTGGGTAGTGCTAGAACTGGTGCTTAAGTCAGCTTGTCCTTCAGCTCGTCAAAAGCCAACTGGCAGGCATCATCCCATATAAATGGCACCCCCTTGCACATCAACTTTGTCAATGGACCTGCTATCTTATAGAATCCCCAAATAAATCACATATAGTATCCTATGAGCCCCAAGAAACTGCGTATCTCAGTCAGCATCATGGGTTGTCCCCACTCCCTCATCACCGACACCTTCCCGGGATCTACCGATATCCGTTTCGCAGAAATGATGTGCCCTAAGAAATGAACCTGTCTCATCCAGAACCCTCACTTTTCATATTTCGCAAATAACTCATTCTCACATCGTGTCAGTAAAACCATCTTTAGATGCTCGGCATGCTCCTCTTCAGTCCGGGAATAAATCAGGATGTCATCAATGAAGAAAATGACAATCTGATCTAAGAACTCTCTAAACACCCTGTTCATTAAGTCCATGAAAATGGATGGTGCATTGGTTAGCCCAATTAGTATAACCCTGAACTCATATGATCCATACCTCGTCAGAAAAGAAGTATTAGGGACATCCTTATCCCTAATACGTAATCGATGGTATCCCGACCTCAAGTCTATCTTTGATAAATAGGAAGCTCCCCTTAACTGGTCGAATAGGTCATCAATTCGGGGAAACAGATATTTATCCCGTATCATGACCTTATTGAACTCTCGATAGTCAACACGTAATCGCAGTGACCCATCTCTCTTCTTCATGAACAACACGGGAGCACCCCAAGGTGAGGTACTCCTACGGATGAAACCCTGACCTAATAATTTCTCGATCTGATCCCGTAGATCCCTCATCTCGATCAGAGCCATATGGTAAGGTGCCTGGTCTATCGGCCGAGTGCCTGGCTCTAAATCTATCACAAACTCTATCTCCCTGGTGGACGGTAATCCCAGTATGTCCTAAAATACATTCACAAACTCCCGAACAACCAGAATAAAATCAAGCGGTATCACCACTCCCTTAGAGGTCTCATCCTCTATATAATATAAATGGGTCGACGAATCTCCCTCAGGACGAGGCATCACCACCAAAAACATCCCCTGGCCCGGTATGGCAAACACAATATTATGGCTATAGCAATCAATCATCTCCCTATACGTAACTAGGCAATCCATCCCGATAATAGTGTCATACTCGTGCATATCTAAGACAGGCACATTGGCCGGTAAAATTAATCTCCCAATATCTATGCCTACTCCCCGACATATAAAGAATATCAAAGAACCATAGCCCATTGGTGAGTCTACACTAGTAATTGTGCTATCTGTCGTGTCTAATAGCCCCGTGGCTCATGCAAAACTAGTGGCAATGAAACTATGTGAAGCCCCTATGCCAAACATTATCCGCCTAAAAGTATCCTAGATAGAAAACATACCCTCGACTGTGGATGGGGCTTGATGAACTGTGACCTAATGGATGTTGTAGACATGCCCATACTGCAACTGTCCCTACTACATCAAAGCTGCTGGAATGGCTGTTAAAGATGTTACTTGGGGTGCTGTTGGGAGGGCGGCTGGAAATATCGATCGCTGGGGCTCTTGACGATCGCCTTGCTGCTGTTGTTGCTGCTAGGCTCTTATCCTCTAAGGACAATCCTGACATTTGTGGCAAGTGTTGTCACAAGTAAAATACCTCCCTGGAAAGTGTCCTCCCCTCTTCTCCTGTTGTCCTCGGCCCTGATCATCGTTACCACTGCTGCTCCCCTAGACCTGTTGTCCCTGCTTGAAACAATGCTACCCCTGCTGGCCCTACTGAGCAGGATGACCCTACCTAAAACCTCCCCGCCCCTATTTGAAATGTCCGGAATGAAATCACTTAGTAGGGTCGCCTTGATGGGAACTCTTCTCACCCTGATGGACATGTCCCTGAGCTGTCGGTGCCCCACTAACACTAATACCTCCTGTCCGGACCTGCTTGCTGGACTACCCAACTCATTTTCTTCCCTGCTGATGGAAATGGTGGTCCTGGTAGTGTAAAACAATAGCATTAACCACATCAGAATAAGTGTCCAATGAAAGATTCCCTAATAAATGTCGGCGAATACTCCAAGTCCATCCATCCATAAACCTCTTGATATTCTTCTCCTCCGTCGGTATCTCATCTGGCATTATATTCAGAAGATCAGTAACCTCTTCCTTATATTCTGCAACTGTCTTCCCTTCTTGTTTGAGGTTCAACAACTTCTGCCTCATCTTAGCCTGCATGACGGAAGAGATGTACTAGCGGTCAAACCGCACCCAGAACTCTTAAATAGTCAAGTTATCTCTCTCCTTTGCAGTGGTAGTGGACTCCCACCACTGTAATGCTTCTCCCACCAACTTAAAGGTATCCAAAATTTGCTTTTTCACCTCCGTGCACTCATATACATTCTCAAGTGTTTCTGTATATACTACCTCCATTGGCTCACCTTTACTATATTAGAACTCCCTGCGAACTCTGGAGGGTGTGCCTTTGGGAAGGCATCTCTGACGCGCTCTAAAGTAGAAGGGAAAGCGTGGACTGGTGCTAGAGCCACTACTGGTGCCTGTGGTGGGGCCTTCTATACCACGACTATTGTTGCATTCACCATATGGGCTACAATAGCGACAATTTCTGTAGCATTCATCGTGACCTGGGCCGGAGATGGCTGAGGCTCGGGCTGGGTATCCCTATTGGCTCATTATGAACATCTGGGAGGAATATGAAATAAGAGAGAAGATTTATAAGTCCACAGTAAATATCTCAAATAGTTTAAGATGTAGAATGCGCAATTAATGAATACAACAGTCCTAAATATAGGGCTCTATATCAAAGAAAGCTATACAGAAACCATAATAAGCCGCACGGATCCTAAGGACTCAAGAACCTTATCCCCTGATACCACCTGTTACACCCCGCCAAACTAAATACTGGGTGATCTGCCTTTTACTAAATTAAATCAGGATATCCAGTTGGTTCAGATTATGCATCGCTGACGAAAAATTTGTTATTAAATACTAACCACCTAATATTTAAAAAGGTTCATGTCAAAATTTTATCTTTTGATTAATATAAAACCATGTTAACGAATAAATAAACATTCACCATTCACACCAATTTCATATAATAGGGAATAAATGCAATAATATATGTAACTGGAGTAAATACTTACCGTCTAAGTCCCAAATATAGTAATCTAACAGAAATAAAGCAACAACTGAAAGAAGTAAATAACTAAATCCAAAATCTCTTAATATCCGAATAGAAAAGGGGCAACATGACCTAACTGGTGAAATAACTCAAATGGAAGAAATGATGGACATAAAGGCATTTACTACCAAGGTCCTATAACTTCCACATCAGCTACAACTCATCGAGTGAATGGAACTCCTATGCTTGGTGTCCCTGTGGCTGAGCACCTAAAATAATTTGGCAAGAAAAGAGATTTGTAGTAAACGGGTCAGATCCCGAGTGAAAAACAGTTTAAAAATTAGCAAGTGCTTAAATGATTTATTAGCACATATATTAGTCATATTATATTATCGAACTCACTTGAGATGCTCAACTCTCATCTAATGTGCACGCCTAACGTAGCATCGAACCCTACTAGTTTCTATTCCCATGCTAACTAGTTCTTTCTTGTCTAACATCTTGAAAAATCGTTACTAAAGTCATTTATTACAAGATTAAACTATTTAAGTAACTACGAATAGTTTTTTGAAGAAACTCTTTCTTTTAAATCAAATCAGTTTCAATCACAAGATGTGTTTAATAAAGCATGCACGAGATCAGTTCAGGATTTGTAACAAGTTTTGAAAAATAAAACATAAAAGATTAAATCAGCACACCAGCAAGAATGAGATGAGGAGATGTAGAAATATTAATGACAAGAGATTTTTAACGTGGTAAAACCTCACCCAACTGAGGAAACATCCACGGTGGCTTCTAAGTCACAAACCAAAAAAATCCACTAAAATAAAATATATCAGTTACCAACTATATAACACACATGCACACAAATCAGACCTATACAAGTTTAGGAATGTACCCACTGGTGTCCTTCTAAATTTTCTGCAGTTCGGATTGTTGATGTGGTTCTCTTAGTTTGCTAACTTCCACTTTGTTCCAGTCTTTACATCGACTCTTGTTTCAAGATCTTATTAAAAACACTTTCAGTGTTGTATTGTGTAAGTGTTTGTGATGGTGTTCTAACACATGCATGCACACATTCACGCTTATTTTTACAAACAGTCCTAGTAAATTACAAAATAGGTCTATATGCTGTGATTTTCAGTTTCTCTCTTCTTAGGAAACTTAAACCTTATTTGACCTTTAAAATGAACCCAGAATCCACGACTATCTTTCTCAGAAGACGTTTCAAGATCTTAATCAATTTAAGATATTTTAAAAAGTATTTTTGAAATTGAAAACCGCCAAGTGTGATTCCAACTAGGTCAAAGGTCTTGTTTCAAAAGAACTAGAAACAGAAAATGATTTTGTTGATTTTGAAGATGAAAACTTTTACAGAAAATAATCAACAAAAGATTTCTCAAGATGAGAAACTAAGAATGCAAATCTAGGTGTAATATAACATAAAATGTCCAGATCTATGATTTCTATGAAACAAAAGACAGATCTAAACTAATGTTTAAGTTAGACACAAGATCTTAAAACGAAGAGGTTACAGCACGAAACAACTATCAAACCAACACATAATAACTCTCAAACGCTCAGGGTTGGTGTTTGGTATAAGATGGTTTTTAGAAAAATGATTAAGGTTTGAAGAGGTGTTTGGATGAATAGGGTTTCTTTTCTCTCTCTTTGGTTTCTCTCTCTCTCTTCTCTCTTCTCACTCGAAATGAGGAAGTGGCAAAAATTCTCTCAATTGCTGAGGGTTAGCCTCTTTATATAGAGGGCTGAGAAGGATCGATAAGGCTAAGAAGAATCAAGGGCTGGGATTTAGTCTTCCCATATTGACTTCCATCCAACGGTTAAAGATAAGCGGTGAGTTAAGTTGCTTCTGATTGGAGGATAGAGGTTCACAGGGATTGGGACAAGGACGCATGTAGAGCGTTGATAAGTTTAATCCAAGGGCTGATAATAAACACTGGTTTCGTCTCTTAAAAGAAACACATAACCAACCAATAGGAGTGCGACAAGTGTAAGGCAAATAATGGACCACAAACGCGTGACTCAAACTAATTACATAGACACCCTTACAGTCTCTAGCGCTTTCGGTTTCTACCCAAGTGAACTTAACAGAGATAAAACCAACAACCAAACATTATAGAATGACCCCAAACTTTTTAATTCGAATTTTATTTAAGAAAAAATTGTTTTAAAATCATTAGAAATTATCAAAAAATTATTAACAAATGTTTTAAGGGAAATTAACACACACAACACACACACAAACAATTTAATGCAAAAAATGAACAATGTATGCAATCCTAATGTGTGTGAGTGTTTATGAATATACCTTTGATCATTCAAACAAGTGGAATGGATTGAATTGAAGGTCTAGGGCTCTTTGGTATCTAGGGAAGGGACTCAATTTTGTCACTATTTCCAAACTAGATGAGCACTTTTACAATGTAGACTCAAGTGAATCAAGAGTATAAGGTGCTTCAATCTCCCCCTTTGGAAATATGAGACAAAATCTCTTTTGAGTCATCTTGGACTCGTAGGGAAACAAATGGAAAAGGATAATCCTATTCTTATATAAAAATTCTATCTACCCATTTTTTAGAAAAGAAAATTACATAACTCAACTAATTACAATTCATTACACTATTACATCTGTTGAGAATAACTGTACAAAATCCTACAAATAATCACTAAGATCAAGCTTATTTGAATATGTACAAAAAATGAACTCTCATAAGCCTTAAATTTCTCGCCCATTTTGTCTCAAATGGACAAAAGGAAAAAATATGTAAGCCAAAGAGTTTAATTAGCACAGACCATTCCTATCGATTTACGCAAATAAATAAACCTATTGTAATCCGAAAGTTTGGTAAACATATCTGCGAGTTACAAATCAGTAGGAAGATAATTGATTTCTAATTCCTTAGTCTCAACTAATTCGCGTATAAAGTGATGACTAATTTTATGTGTTTAGTTCACGAGTGTTGAACACGATTTTTAGAGATATTGATCGCGCTTTGATTATCACAATAGAGATGTAATTTTCCTCTTTAATACCATAATCACTTAGCATTTCCTTAAGCCAAATTAATTGGGCACAGCAGCTTCCAACGGCTATGTATTTAGATTCAGCTGTTGATAATAAAGTGCAGTTTTGTTTCTTACTACTCCAACCTACCAAATTATTACCAATATAGTAACATGTGCCGGATGTTCTCTTACTATCGTCAGTACACCCTGCCCAATCGGCATCAGTGTATCCTATTATAGTGCTAGGAGTATCATTGGTGTACCAAAGTCCTAAATTTAGAGTGCCATTAATGTATTTTATAATTCTTTTAACACAAACTAAATGGATCTCTTTAGGCTTGTTTTGATAATGGGAACACATACAAGGAACATACATAATATCAGGATGCAAGGCAGTAAGGTATAGCAAGGTTCCTATCATATTACGATAAAAAGTTGGATCTATGGATTTTCCAGTTTCATCCTTAGACAGTGTGACCGTAGTAATCATGGGAGTTTTAGCATCTTTTGCACTTTCAAGGCCGAATTTTTTAACAATCTCTAAAGCATATTTCGATTGCGAAACAAATAATCCTTCTGAATTTTGTTTGACTTGAAGACCCAAGAAAATTGTAACTCCCCCATAAGAGACATTTGAAATTCTTTATGCATAATTTAAGAAAAAATTTAACTTCTGAGGGGAAAGTTGATCCAAAGATGATATCGTCAACATAAACTTGAGCTATAATGATATGTTTGTCAAAAATGTTTGACAAAAAGGATTTGATCATTTCCACCTCTCTTAAAACCTTTGTCTAAGAGAAAATTGGAAAGGCACTCATACCAGGCTCTTGGCGCTTGTTTTAGGCCGTACAAAGACTTTTTGAGACGAAAGAAATGATTTGGATATTTAGGGTCAATGAATGGTTGTTCTACATAGGTCTCCTCAGTCAATATTCCATTAAGGAAGGCAAATTTAACATCCATTTGGTAAAGCGTAAAATGTAAGTAGGAAGCTATGGCAAAGAGAAGATGAACATATTCTAATCGAGTAACACGAGCAAAAGTCTCATTAAAATCTATTCCTTCAATTTGAGAGTATCCTTGAGCAACTAATCTGGGTTTGTTTCTGATGATTATCCCACTTTCATCATATTTATTTTTAAATATCCAACGTGTGCCAATAACCTTTTTGTGATCCGGCCTAGGTACAAGATACCAAACATCATGAATAACAAATTGAAGAAGTTATTCCTTCATTGCAGAAATCCAATGAGGATCATTAAGTGCATCATTTACATTCTTTGGTTCCACAAGGGAAACAAAACATGCATAGTGAGCATAGTTTCTTAGTTGAGATCTTGTATGCACAGGTTCAATAGGGTTACCAACAATGTTATCTATGGGATGGTCTTTAGAAACCCATTTGGGTACTTCAGGTGTCTCAATTGGTAAAGAATCATCTATTTCGGGAGAGTCATTTTCTAAAACATTTTTAGACTCTTCCACAATAGTTGGTTCTCCAGTCTTAATCTCTATAGTAGTGTCACTTATAATAACGTTTATGGATTCCTTTAAGGTTTTAGTCAGAAGATTATAGACACGGTATGCTCTAGTATTAGGAGAATATCCTAGAAAGATGTCTTTATCTCCACGAGTATCAAATTTGGATAAGTGTTCTCTATCTTTACAGACATAACACGTACTGCCAAAGATTCTAAGATACTTAAGATTAGTCTTCTTCCCATACCATAGTTCGTAAGGAGTTTGTTTAGAATTCTTTCTAAGATAAATATTATTGATAATTTGACACGCAATGCGAATAGATTCTACCCAAAAATACTTAGGTAGAGTCTTGGCATGAATCATAACTCGTGCCATCTCTTGAAGGGTACGATTCTTTCTCTCATCAATACCATTCTGTTGAGGAGTCTTAGGAGAACTAAATTCATGTTTGTAACCATTATAGTCACAATACTCTATAACACCTGTATCTAAGAGTTCTCCACCTCTATCACTACGAATTCTATTTACTTGAGTGTCTTTCTCATTTTCAATTCAAAGTAAATTCTTCAAAAGGTTTGGAAAGTGTCAAACTTTTATTTTTAGAATGCTACCCAAGTAAATCTAGTGAAATCATCAACCATAACAAGAATGTAACTGTGTCCACAGAGACTAACAGTTCGAGAAGGACCCATTAAGTCCATATGGATGAGATCCAAGGGTTTAGAGGTAAGTATATCTTTGACTTTCTTATGAGGGGCCTTCATAATTTTTCCTTCTTGACAAGATCCACAGACAATATTAGAAATAGGTTTCATCTTAGGAATACCTTTAACTATTTCTTATGAAGACAATCTACTAAGATTTTCGTAATTTATGTTACCCATTCGATTATGCCATATCTCATTGTCATCCATTGTAGCAATGTTACAGACCTCAGTACTGTTCTGGACAGTATAACAATTGTCCGGAGTCTAGAGTCCTGTAATTATGCAAACACCTTTTTCATTTTAAATTTTGCAATTATTCTTTGAAAAGGTGATAGTATGATTTGAGTTACAAAATTGCGAGATACTGAGTAGATTAGCCTTAAAACCTTTTACTAGAAGAACATTTTCATGTAAAGGTAATCCTTCTTCTTGGAGTGTTCCTTTACTAATGATTTGAGATGATACACCATCATTAAAAATAACTTTTCCTCGAGCAAACCCGATTTTTTTTAATAGTTTGGTATCATCCCCAGTCATGTGGTTTGAACATCCAGAGTTTAAATACCAACCAGAGTGAGTGTGTTCAACTTTTAAAGTAGTAATCACAATGTTACACTTCATCTGGGGTAATAGCTCATCTTTTCTAACCCAAACAACTCTTGTTATCATTTTACGCTTATTTGCTCTCATTTGATAAAATTTACGAGCATTATATTTTTGTTGAAAGGTGTTTTGCGCATGAGGTTGAATTTTATGATCATCATGAGCATTTGGCTTAGGAAAGTGTCTAAGAATCCTTCTTGGAAATGATCTTTTAGGTTTGGTCTTTCTCTTTCTATAGTTAGAGTTTTTGTCTGGTTATCTAGGAAGAACATAATTGTTACGGCTTCTCCTAGAATAGTTAAAGTTTTGGTACACAGGAGTACTATAGACAGGGTTGACTAAGCGTCTAGAGTAGAAACCTTCAAAGGAATGACCATATAAGTCACAGTAAGAGCAATATAGATTACTTGAAGATGGTATTTCCTTAAGAAAGTCTCTAAACATAGGCTTCATGGAGTTTTGGGGTTGAACCTTATTCCTAGGGAGTACAATTTAAAAGGAAGAATCACTCTTCGTAATCGGGGGGAGACATATTTAGCTTTAGGTGGACTTTCACACTTAGAGTAACTAGATTCCCCATTATCAAACTTTGATTGTTTTTCATCAAACTCATTTTTCAGAGAATGAAAATCTGGACAAGTTTCTATAGGTCTTTTGCCTCTTGACACAAACTTGATTGGTTCAAAGTTTTTGGTTTGAGTCTTCAAATTAGGGAAAAACCCTATTCCAGTTCGATCATCAGAATTGGTTTTTGAATCAGCAACAAAACCGTCAAAATAGTTTGAATTATTTTCAAATTTTATAATTTTTTTGAAAACTGTTGTTGTCTTCTCTTTAGATTGTTCCAATTCTAACAATGTCCCTTTATACTTTTTCTCCAGAGTTTCATTTTCTTCAATCAAATTCTTCAATTTTTGATCAAAAGTTTTGACTTCATTTTCATGAGTTAGACATTAGGTAGTATACTCTTTAGCATTAAGTTTAACCATCAGACTGAGATCTTCTAGTTTCTTAGTGAGATCTTTCACTATCTTCTCTAGTCTAGTGCTTTTCTTGAGGGTTTTTGCATAAAGTGTGTGAATGTCAGGGAGGTCTTCAGTGTCTGAGTCACTAAGTGTAGTGTGTGAAGTGACCCCTAAGGATTCAATTCTTGAACTCACGCACACATTGACATTGTCATTATCGCATTCCCTTTGACTCACACATCCCGTGGTAGAACTAGTAATATTCTCATAAATTAAAGCATCTAAACTAGTAGCAACATGATTCATAACAACAGAAGTGGAGCTATTATCATCATTCTCATACATAAGCATATCCTCATTATAGATTATATTAGCAAAGAAAGACATGCAAAAATAAAAAAACATCAGAAGATTCAGGTTCATCATTTTCATAATCACTTGAATCATCCCAAGTTTTGTAAATGTTAGCCCTAGTATATTTATTGGAAGTGTTCAGTTTCACTCTACAGTCGTGTGCTATGTGTCCTAGTTTTCCACATCTAAAACATTCAATGTTCTTGAAGTCTTTATTGGTTCTCATGTCCTTGTGATGTTTGTCTTGACCTTTCTCATGAGATTTGTGATTAGACTGAGTTGGATAATTTGGCTTGCCTTGTCTAGTTGCCTTTTTATTACTAAATTTGACAATTTTCTTAAATTGTTTTGACATCAAGGCAATATGACTATCCAAACTATCTATATCACATTCCTCATCAGACTCATCAGTGGGAATAGTAAGCTCAGGTTTCATCAGCTTAGAGGAAAAACTCAAGTTGGAACTAGTCTGTTTCCTATAGGACTGGGTCATTTATTTCTTAAATTCTAATTCCATTTTCACAGTTCGTAGTTTACTACTGAGTAATTCAGGAGTGAGATTTTGATCACACGTTTCTTCAATAGCATATCTTTTGTTGTTAAATTTCTGTGGTGCTGATCTTAGAATTTTAGATACAATATCATGTCAGTCATATGTTATCCCATTAGCATGCAATTTGGTCACAATGTCAGTCAGTTTCATGTAAAAGTCATCAAAGGATTCAGAATCTGACATAATTATGGAGTTATATTGCTGGACAAGCATTTGAGTTTTAGCAGCCTTAGCTCTAGTATTACCTTCATGTGCAGTGATCAGTGTATCCCAAGCTTCCTTAGAAGTGGTACAAGATGAGATCCATTTGAACTCATGTTCATTTATGGACATAAAGATGGCATTCTTGCCTTTGTTATTATTTCGAGAAGTTTTCTTCTCTTCTTGAGTGAATTCACTTAATGCTTTCTTAATCCTCTCATTACTTCCTTCGGGGGCTGGTTTAGTAGGATAAGTGTATCCATTTTCAACAATATCCCAGACATCATCTCCCAAGGTTCCTTGTATGAAAGCAACCATTCTTACCTTCCAGTAAGCAAAGTTGTTTCCATCAAAGAGAGGGGGTCTGGTTAAGTTGCCAAATCTTTCATTTTTCTCATCCATTGTTTTGATTTCAAGAAAATAATTTTAGAAACACAAGATCTTTTAAAAAGATTTCCAAAGCTCTGATACCAATTGAAAAACTGTTACTAAAGCCGTTTAATACAACTATTTAAGTAAATCCGAACTATTTTTTGAAGAAACTGTTTCCTTTAAATCAAATCAGTTTTAATCACAAGATGTGTTTAGTAAAGCATGCACGAGATCAGTTCAAGATTTGTAACAAGTTATGACAAAACAAAACTTAAAAGATTAAATCAGCACACCAATAAGAATGAGATGAGGAGATGTAGAAAGATTAATGAAAAGAGATTTTTAACGTGGTAAAACCTCACCCAACTGAGGAAACATCCACGGTGACTTCTAAGTCACAAACCAAAAAAATCCACTAAAACAAAATATATTAGTTACAAACTATATAACACACATGCACACAAATTAGACCTATACAAGTTTAGGAATGTACCCACTGGTGTCCTTCTAGCTTTTTTGTAGTTCTGATTGTTGATGTGGTTCTCTCAATTTGCTAACTTCCACTTTGTTCCAGTCTTTACGTCGACTCTAGTTTCAAGATCTTATTACCAACACTTTCAGTGTTGTAGTGTGGATGTGTTTGTGATGGTGCTCTAATATATGCATGCACACACTCACGCTTATTTTAATAAACAGTCCTAGTAAATTACAAATCAGATCTATATGCTGTGATTTTCAGTTTCTCTCTTCTTAGGAAACTTAAACCTTATTTGACCTTTAAAATGAACCCGGAATCCACGGCTATGTTGCTCAGAAGAAGTTTCAAGATCTTAATCAATTTCAGAGATTTTAAAAAGTAATTTTGAAATTGAAAACCGCCAAGTGTGATTCCAACTAGGTCAAAGGTCTTCTTTCAAAAGAACTAGAAATAGAAAATAATTTTATTGATTTTGAAGATGAAAACATTTACAGAAAATAATCAACAAAATATTTCTCGAGATGAGAAACTAAGAATGCAGATCTAGGTGTAATATAACATAAAATGACCAGATCTATGATTTTTATGAAACAAAACTACAGATCTAACCTAATGTTTAAGTTGGACACCAGATCTTAAAATGAAGAGGTTACAGCACGAAACGACTATCAAACCAACACACAAAAACTCTCAAACACTCAGGGTTAGTGTTTGGTATAAACTGGTTTTTGGAAAAATGGTTAAGGTTTGAAGAGGTGTTTGGATGAATAGGGTTTCTTTTCTCTCTCTCTGGTTTCTCTCTCTCTTCTTTCTCTTGTCACTTCTCACTCAAAATGTGGAAGTGGCAAAAAGTCTCTCAATTGCTGAGGGTTAGCCTCTTTATATAGAGGGCTGAGAAGGATCGAGAAGGCTGAGATGAATCAAGGGCTTGGATTTAGTCTTCCCATATTGACTTCCATCCAACGGTTAAAGATAAGCGGTGAGTTAAGTTGCTTCTGATTGGAGGATAGAGGTTCACAGGGATTGGGATAAGGATGCATGGAGACCTTTGATAGCTTTGATAAGTTTAATCCAAGGGCTGATGATAAACACTGGTTTTTTCTCTTCAAAGAATAACACAACCAACCAATAGGAGTGCGACAAATGTAAGGCAAATAACGGACCACAAACGTGCATCTCAAACTAATTACATAGACACCCTTACAGTCTCCAGTGCTTTCGATTTTTACCCAAGTGAACTTAACAGAGATAAAACCAACAACCAAAAATTATAGAATGAACCCAAAACTTTTTAATTCCAATTTTATTTAAGAAAAAATTGTTTTAAAATCATTAGAAATTCTCAAAAAATTATTAAAAAAATGTTTTAAGGGAAATTAACACACACACGAACAATTTAATGCAAAAAATGAACAATGTATGCAATCCTAATGTGTGTGAGTGTTTATGAATATACCTTTGATCATTCAAACAAGAGGAATGGATTGAATTGAAGGTCTAAGGCTCTTTGGTATCTAGGGAAGGGACTCAATTTTATCACTATTTCCAAACTTGATGAGCACTTATACAATGTAAACTCAAGTGAGTCTAGAGTATAAGGTGCTTCATTTCTAATCATACCCGAATATTGTTCCCATGTATTTCCCTCGCAATATACACAATACCTATAAGCAATTTCTCTTTAACATGGATAAGCGCTTTTTCAATTTAATATCAATAAAGTGTTCACCAACTTAATCCGTTTCAGATTTCATTATTATTCATGTCTACTTAATTCACACAGTAGATAGTATCACAAGTATATATATACATACACTCTATTTCATATATACAATACTGCACCCCGAGACACAGCCGCTGTGCATGCATACTCTGCTATCAATGCACTAGGACTTTAGGTTCAATCTCTCTTAAAAATTTAAAACAAACACACATATTGGAGGCGAACATATTTTCGATCAGATGGGCTACGCACATACCTATGCACCCATACAACCGTCATCAATATCACTCTCACAGATAGCCTGTACCTAGGTTCTATGCTCTAGTGATACAAATCAAAATCCTAGCCGAAGGCTCCTCAAGGCATGATTGTCCACAACGCACAACCTCCACCCGATAGCAAGCAGCGTAGGTATGTTATACACATAATAGTTCAATCAATAAGTATACACAACTTATTATATTCATTAGGTATTCATGCGACCCAAGTCTCTAAATTAATATGCAGTATTATCGTCTCTACTACTTAGAACACTTTAACCATACGATTTATCTCTCTATCATGTATACTCTTTAAAGCTCCGTCACTCCAACAAATTCCCTTAGTAGTTACACAAATATTCTCAGTACTAAATTATGAAATGAAGCTACTCGAGAATAGCGTAGGTCCTATTCTCTCACTTGAAATAACCTAGAAGGATTTTTTAACTCTTCTGGGCAAAAATTAGAGTTTTTGAAATCTCATTAGAACTTGGGGATTCTCGTTCGAACGAGTTTGTTCAAATGAAAATCTCACTTCGAACGAACTCTAAAATTTCGTTAGTAATCTCATTGGAATTCTCATTCGAACGAGGTCATTTGAACGACCTGGGCAGGTCTTCTACCTTCCAAACTTAGAACTTCACCCTCTTCCATCATCCAATACCCATGCTAATTTATCTCAATACCAAGTTAAAGGTTCTAAATCATCTCCCTACAGGATTAAGCCCTCTTTACCCCATTTTTAACATCCAATCCTTAGAATTATAATAGGGATTCAAATAAATTCCTTAAATCTCTAAAAGCTCTAATTCATATAGCCTCCATCAACAACAATTTGAAACCCATATTTAATTTCATGAAATCAACATATAAAACCCAAATTTATCATACCCCGAATATGTTATTCAACTACATGCAAACCTATACTACCAATTAAAGAGTATTACCCAATTTAAGTAAAAAATTCATAATATCATGATTAAAACATCAATTAATCTAACATGGACATTATATGCTCTAAAATCACGCAAGATAAACACTTGCCTCTTTGTAAACTTCTGATTTGCTGAATGAAACTGGTATAGGGGTGATCCTCTCTTCACGATCTATGCGTTGGTGTGATTTTTGGTGTGAGAGCTTGAGTTTATCCCAAGGCACCTATAGAGTTCTTCTTCCTCTTTGGTTCTCTCTCCCTCTCTCTTACTTAGGTTTGGAAACTGATAGATAACCTACTACCCACGTACACTTCCCTTTTAATTTTCTATTTTCGTCCATTTTAATTCCCCAAAATCTCAAAAGACCAAAATACCCCTCTAGGGTGTCGCTTTGGCCTAAATTACCCCAAAATCCAAATAAAACACTCGGGTAGAGTTTTCTGACTATCTCGACCCTTCTGAACTCATCGGCGCACTTGAAATGATCATACGAGTTACTTAAAAATAAATTAACTTTTAACCCAATAAAATAATATCGACATGACTCACACGCGCGTCCCAACTATGAGTATTGCAACTGCCGTATTTTCCACTCACGGCCATAATAATATTTTTGAAATTATATACTACGTTATTCGCTAAGTAATATTCAACATACTTATCACCAATAAATACTAACTCTCATCATGCTAGTAATTATTAAATTTAAATCCAGATTGAATATAAATAAATTTGTTCCATTTAAATTAATTAATCCTAATTCCATAATTAAAATAAAATCCCTCAAAAATACAGGGTATTACACATTCGATCGTGTTGTCACAGTTCTCCCGGTTTGAGGATAAGATCCATACACCAATTCGAAAATAGAGACACATAGGCTTGAAAACTTTCTGCAGGGGCGAGCACCCCTAACAGTACCCAAATGGCACGGCAAGTGGCATGAGAACCTCATATATGTCCAACGTAACGTGTAGCAACCGATCGTGCAACCTCGGGACTCTCAGTTTGAGGATAGGACAAGAATTCAAAAACATGTAGACTTAGGCTTCAACATGTGACATGGAGGGCGGGCACCCCAGCGGAAACCAAACGGTCCCGTGAATGGCACGAACACCTCATGCATCTCAAATGTAAGGCATATCAACCGATCGCGCAGGCATATGACTCTCGATATGAGGATAGGACACGAATTCGAAAATAGACACACTGAGGCTTAAAAATGTGTCGTGGGTGGTGGGTGACGGGCACCCCCAGCTCCACCCGAATGGTACCACGAATGGTATGAATGCCTCGTGAATGTCCACCATAATTCGTATAAACCGACCGCGCAATCGTGAGACTCCTTATTAAAGATATGATCCAAACACTAATTCGAAAACATGCACACTTAGGTTTGAAAATGTGCAGGAGAGGGCACCCTTAGGAGCACCCAAATGGCACTAAGAGTGTCACAAACACCTCGTGTGTGTCCAAATTAACACACAACAATAGGCCACACAGTCGCGGGATGTCCGGTTTGTGGATATGGCACGAATTCAAAATAGGCACACTTATGCTGGAAAACGTGCCACTGGGGGAGGCACCCTTAGCAGCATCCAAACAGCACCGCGAGTGGCATGAACACCTTGTGTGTATCCAATGTAACACATAACAATCGATCGCACATTCTTGGGAGTTTATCTTTGAGGATAGTACATGAATTCGAAAAACATGCACACATAGGCTTGAAAATGTGCCGCGGGGAGAGAGCACCCCAGCGGCACCCAAAAGGCACCGTGAGTGGCATGAACACCTCGTGTATGTCCAACGGAACAGGTTTTAACCATTCTCATAGCTGCGGGTCTCCTAATTTGAGGATAGGACATGAATTCCAGAAAGGAACACTTAGGCTTGAAAACCTGCTATGGCGGAGCGCACCCCCAACGGCACCCAGACGGTACCACGAGTGGTACGAGCACCTCGTGCGTATTCAAAGTAACACATAACAATCGATTGCACAGTATTGGGACTCCTAATTTGAGGATAAGACCCTAACATGAATTTGAAAAAACGCACATTTAGGCTTGAAAACTTGCCGCAGGGGGCCAGGCACCCCCAACGGCACCCAACAGAGACCGCAAGTGATACGAAAACCTCGTGCACATCCAACGTAACACATATCAACCATCTTCGTAGCTGTGGGACTCTTGGTTTGAGGATAGGACACGAATTTAAAAACCTGTACACCAAGGCTTGAAAATCTGTTATGGGAGAGGGGGAACCTCCAGCGGCACCCAAACATCATTGCGAGTAGCATAATCACCTCGTGTGCGTCCAATGGAATAAGTAACAATTGGTCACATAGACGTAGGACTCCAAATTTGAGGATAGGACCCAAACACGAATTTAAAAACAGGCACACTTAGGCTTGAATGCGTGCCCGGGGGGCACCAAAGGGCAACCAAACTGCACCGCGAATGGCACTAACACCTCGTCCGCATTAATGTAACATGTAATAATCGGCCGCACAGTCACAAGACTCCCAGTTGGACGATAGAGTAATAACACGAATTCAGAAACAAACACATTTAGTCTAAAAATATGTTTGAGGGCACCCCAGCAGCACCCAAGTGGCACTGCATATGAGTCCAACGTAACACGTAGCAACTAACTGTGTATCCTTGGGAATTTTGGCTAGAGGATAGTACCCAAACATGAATTCCAAATCAGGCATAATTTTGGCTTAAAAATTTGATGTCGGGGCGGGGGGCACCCCCAGCAACACCTAAACGACAGCGCGAGTGGCACGACCACCTTGTGCGCATCCAGAACAACATGTAACAACTGTAGGTACATCTTCAGGAGTCTCGGTTTGAGTATAGGACACAAATTCAAAAATAGGCACACTTAGGCTTGAAAACTTATCGTGGGGGCGAGCACCCCAGCGGCTCCCAAATGGCATTACGGGTGCTATGAACATCTCATGTGCCTCCAGCATAACAAGTAGCAGTCGGTTGCCCAGCCACAGGACTCTCGTCTTGAGGATAGGACACAAATTAAAAAACGAGTACACTTACGCTTGAAAATGTGTCGAGGGGGACGGTTACCCCGAGCATTACCCAAATGGCACTGTGGGTGGCACGAACACCTCGTGCGCATCCAACGTAATATATAGTAACCATTCGTACAGTCGCAGGACTCTCGATTTGAGTATAGGTTCCAAACACGAAATAAAACAAAAACGTACGCTTCCATATAATCTCTTATAAAACTAAAAAGCGTAGTTTATAGAATATTTTGGGGTCAAATGAAATTTACAAAATGTTAAGGGATATGATGTAATTACAAAATGTTAGGGATTCAAATCTAATTTAAATACAGTCAAAAGGGACAAAATAATATTTATAGAAAGTTCAGGGAGCAAAATGTAATTCTCAAAGATTTCAACGACAAAATGCTTGTTTACAACATTAAGAGATTAAAATATAATTTACCAAAAGGTTAACGGTCTATATATAAAATTCAAATATTCGGATTCAGAAAAAAGTACATTTCCAATATAGTGGAATATTAAAAAAATGGAAAATTGTTTTTCGATGCGTTATTTTGGAAAAATATCAAACTTGAATAGATTTTCCAAGTTTCCATGAAAATTGTTTTTCAATATTCCATTCTGGGAAAATATCAAACTTGAGATACTTTTCAATTTTTGTCGAAAAATATTGAATTCCTTTTTGAAAAAAAACTCATTTTCCACAACTAAACAGGGCCAATATGTTTGAAATTTTCTAACTAATTAATGTATACCTTTGTGGTACAAAAACATGCAGGAAAGAGGGGAGATATTTTTTTTACAGGCCAAAAGTGGAAAAGGAAGAAGCACACAGTGACGATGATGTTAACCGTTTGTATATAGTTCTAAGGCCTGAGTATGGTGAGAGGTCGATTGAGGAGAACCAAGATCCTCATTCTGGTAAAGAATGTGCAAAAATTGATTCTTCTACTGGCAAGAAAGATAAAAATATTCAAGATGGACATGTTAGCCAGGTCAGTTTAATTTATGCATATGTAACTATGTTGGTTTCATTGATGTTTTAATAAAAAATGAACCCATTGTACATGTTTTTTAGCATATTACCACTCTTATCTCTTGATTAATTTGGTCAGGATTAAGGGTGAAAAGGGTACTTGTTGTTCATCATAATAGAAATAAAAATTAGTTTGTGGAGGATTAATCTTGACTCTTGATGTATTAGTCTCTAACAAACAAATTTTTAGACACTAAGCCACACTCAAATAATTTTTAAATATTTGAAGACGCACACAAATCCATTTACTCATTTCTCTCATAATATTTACAAAGCCTCCCCCTCTTCCCTCCACCTGGGATTGGGGGAGGGGTGTCGTTAGTGCAGACCTTTAAAAATAAGAGAGTATTGGATAAATAAGAGTTTGAGGGACCTAGGTATTTAAAAAATTAATGTTTAGATTTTAGAGTCCAAAAATTGTTTACCATGGACTAAATTGTAGAAATACCAAAAAGAAGGGTCAATCGACGAATAGTCTCTCGAACATTTTTTAATAAATGTTTAGTCAAGTCTTTTTATTTTGTTACAAAAAACACGCAAAATAATGATACACATAAACCTATTTACCCATCTCCCTCCACCCGCCCACCCTCCCTCTCCCACTACCTATGTTGGAGCTCCGTTGACCTCTCCACAGCTCCAGTAGGAGTAGGCGGTGCTTCGATGAGGGGTTGTCAGAGCTTCGACAAGGGCATGGTGGGTGGAGGGTGGGTACTGCTAGCGTGAACCTTTAAAAATAAGAGAGTATTGGGTAAATGGATGTTTGAGGGACTAAATGGGTTAAACTAAAAATAAGTATTTTTTTACAAAATATGTATTATGTTGGAGACTATATATTAATTGACCCAAAAAATAAAGGGCTGAATTTGAGTGGAAAAGGAACCCTTTGTAGAAGTTTTTGAGAAAATTACCATTCTAGTAACCAAAGTATTTTTGTTGCTTCAATTTTGGCATTCCATCAATTTTTCAATAACTTTGTCAGGATTAAGGGTGAAAAGTGTATTTTGTGTTCATGATAATAAAAATAAAACATAACAAATATGTGGTCTGCATCAAATTAATAGTTGAAATTTGAAAATGATGGTTTTTACGCGATACAATCAATAATGGATAAATAATGTATGATACTAAAATGACTGGGACAAAAAGAAAAAAGGCTATTTATTGGGAAGAAAAGAAAGCAGTCCTAATTTTTTTTAATTTTTGGAACATGAAATTACGACTATTGACTATTACTTTGGGATGGAGGGAGTAGTATTTTTCTTGTGTACTTAATAATTAAGTAATTCTCAAGACGATACTTTGTGCTACGTAGTGTCACAAAATTAGATTATCGTTTTTTTGTCTTTATTCTCTAGTAAATAAGTTTTTTTTATAACAATTAGGGCGTGATGATGAATATAATAATTAGGACCTTTTTGTTAGTGTTTATGGAAATATTGTGTCAATGTATACACAAGTTTTTTATTGTTACGCGTTAGTGCGGGAAAAAAACGTCTTGGGACTAAATTGAGCTGCTTTCTTCAATTATACTTACAAATAGTATTATGTTAGATTCATTAACCTATTGGAAACAACATAAACACCTTCTACATGTTTGTAGATAAGGCTAAAGTGATTAATTTGCTGCAGGAGGTGAATATTGATAGGCAACCGTTGTTTAGGTTCATCGTGATGGGATGAAGAAGCCTTCCGAATCCGAGGAAGAAGATTCGACCTTATTAGGGTTTTGTTGAGATGGTCACCAAAAAACTGAGGATGCAAAGACGGCTCTAAAAGGAGGTTATTTTCATACACTATAAGAAATAGCAACTAATTCTCTCCCCTATGTATTGGAAAAATTAATTTGAGAAACACAATCCATGCCCACCTGGAGAACCCTTTTTATGAGTCCAATAAGTTGATTTGAGATCTCGCTATTAATCTCTAGCATAAAAATGTAATTTGTCTTGATAAAGTCAGTTGATTAGGGTAAAATTGTATCCTTAGGAATAGTACAGTTGCCTTTTCACGCATACGATTGAAAAATTAAATTGTGGAAAAAAAATCTGTTAGCAAACTACTTAAAGAGTACAGTTCTTGAAAAGACCTCGCATATATTATTTTTTCGTATAAAAATTCAAGTATGTTTCAAAAATGGATGTGAATTTCATGATGGTTTAGTTTTGACGCACTTGAAAAATTTGACGTTTCTCGTTATTTGAACTATTAATTGAAAACGTTTTGAAATGATTCTCTACGTTAGATTATAAATTAGGGGAAAGTATTCGTAGGTCCTCACAAACAAATTTTAAACTCTTAAGTAATTTTGACAATTTTAAGCACTTAGGTCCACTAATTCTCTTCTTGTAAAAGTCTACGCTAGTGGCATAACAAGTGGACCTAATAGTAAATAATCCTTAAATGTTTAAAAAATTTCAATAAGGGACCTAATTATAAATTACCCTCTATATTATAAGCATACACTAGTGTGTATATACTATTGTTATGTAACGCACCCCCATGAACTTTCTCGAAAGTTTTGGTACACAAATTAAAATTAGAGGGCCGGTGGTCAAAAAACTGGAAATTTATTCTCAGTTGACACTTTTTGTTTATTGTGAATTTAGGGGCAGGATTTTGATTTGATAAGAAAATTTCATTTGAGTTCCATCTTAAGACAAAAAAAACATAATCACTGTTTATGATTTGTTTACCTATTTTTACTATGAACATGTGTTTATTTTACAATTCGTTATTATTTATGCACGAATAATTACCTATAGTAATCATTTTTTTACTGAGTACTTACAAGAGTTACAGAAATGGACAGCTAGTTACGTGACTAAAAAGACTGATTTTTTTTAATTAATCATTGCGTGTTAGCCTATTGTTTATCTAGTGACAATATTAATTTTATATTAACTTAGTTTTGCGCCCAAATTTATTTTGATATCGTTATGTGCAGAAAAATATGATACTGCAACAAGAGGACACCAACACAATTATCCTACGAGGGCACTAGGAGAAGGCATATACCGCACCTAAAGCACCACACTGCTTATTTGAAAGGAAAGGCAAAGAAAATGCACACTCATTTGGTTTACAAACTTGAACTCCCAACCGAACACCAAAAAAATGAACCCTTGGAGTCACTCAACATCGAACCTGAAGGCTCATTCATAATTTAAATAAAGGACCCTGATCAACACCAACACTCTTCGTCTTTGGACTCAGACTCGTCATTTAGGGGGCTTCAAATAAAGCATAAGGCCATATTTTCGCACCCCTGTAGGGAAAGATGGAAGTTGAATTAGCTGCAATTTATGAATTGAGATTTCCTTGTTTAGCGAGAACCCTGTTGCTTTCTTCTAATTGATATACAAATACAACTATGGTTGATTATGAGAAAATCCATTCATGGTAACTTTGATAGTGTTTGGGAACTTCAATTATAAATCTTTTGGATTGGAATGGAAGTAATAATATTAGTTCAAAGTTGCGACAAATTTCGTTCCAGATTCACTTTTAAAGCATTAACTCGGAGCTTCAATTCACGAGTATCTTCCATTGAAGACTTGGTTTTAGCTAATGTCCAAACTTTGAACGTCCCAGAGCAAATTATCAGAAAAATAATGAAATGGTACGATCTCCATATCACATCTTAGAACCCAATAAAAATATAAACTAAATTTAACAAAAAAAATTGAAAAAAAATGAAGATTGTCCTAGGTCAGCTTTGATTCATGCCGCATTGCTATCTGAGCATACATCTAGTAGGATATACTAGGACTGGGAATTAATTTCTTTTTGAACTAGAGAAAATCAGTTGGGCGAAAATTCAGCTCCATATTTTTTAACTAGATGAATTTCACGACATTAGTCCTAGGTCAGTTTATCACACCCCTTGGTGACATTACTTACATGATTTCGGGTAAATATTACAGTCAAACCACAATCAAAAGTCTTCCCTCACAAAGTGTCACGGGCAACAATTTGGCATACTATAGCATCTACTAGCGATGATATCCCCAACTCTACACTAGTAATTTTGTAGTACAGAATGAAACCAATTAACAACATGGAGAAGAAAAATCATTTGCATTTAAAATCACCTTCATTGTTGAAACAATAGTAAGAGTAGCATACCTTTTGTGTCTAGGTCGGGTTTGCTCTTTCTTTCAGTTCTTCCACCTCAATCTCCTTACCCTTGATAAGTTTCTGTATGGCGCTCATCTAGTCAAACAATAAATCTACTATTATGTAATATTTTCCTTTTAATCATTAAATGGGATTTGCTGCTAAGGGGACCCACAAAAGTTAAACTAGGCCCCTAGGCTACATATACATTGCTTTAGTACAATGTACAACTGTTTCTATAAAGAATTATAAATAGGCCCCTGTAAATATGTTCTATTAAGTGGCACCCACTTATGAACTAAAGCAAATGGATGCAGTCCAAATTTTTATTGAATTCACGAATACCTTACTAAAATTAGCAGGTACTTTATGAAATTCATACATATACTGGTTATTAACAGATACGTCATGAAATTCACACACACTACGGGTAAAAATCATTGATACTTAACCAAAATTCATGCATACTTTTTTATGATGCCTGAATTAAAATGTCTAAACAAGCTAGGCTTTTCTGGATTAGAACAATTGTCGAGGGAACTAATTGCTAAACTCATTTTTTGTAGTAAATTGTGGGTGCATGGCATATAAACTGTGGTGCCTTTAGCAAACACCTTAAAATAGAGTAATACCATGGATGACATCACTCTGAAACAAACATTACATAATAGTCTCACCTCATGAGTAGAAGAACCAAAACGAGACATAAGGACATGAGTGCAGCTTTGAAAGATGACACATCTTTTTAAGGATTCCGATATCTAAGAAGAAGAAATACCTAGAAGTTAATTATACCGAAAGAAGAGATAAAAAATAAAGTAAATGAAATAGTTCAACAAAGAAGTGTGTTACATGTTTAGAGCCTTAGTAGTTGTATACACACTCAGAATGAAGGGTACGTGTTGTCAATGAGTCACGTGATTTACCAAGAAGTGTCTTATGTGCAGATGCTAGAAGCAGGAAAATGTCTGGGATCAGTCTCAGTTTTCAATTCAAGTCATATTATAGATGCCCTAACAATGATAATCCAAGCAAGAGAAAACTATATAAACAGGAAGATATTGAAGCATGTGCAAGGCATGTAAAGTATGCCTACAAGTGATGCATTGAGAAATTCTACTTCTAGTTCCAACATTCCATCTTGCATCAAATCCATAAGTTCTCTACAAAATAATTAAAATTTATTAGCCATGAATCTCTCTCTATCCCACCCAGAACACATACACTCGGATCATATTTTAGTATAAAAAATAGATCTAATGCTAGATGCTAGTTGAATACTATGTGATCAACTTACACTTGTAAAACTAAATCATATGTTTTATAAGAAAGCTATAAGACCCGTCAAACTATATAGAACAAAATGATTGGCAACAAAAGATAGTATGTTCAATCATGTAACGAAATGCTAGTTATGAAGTAATTTAACATTCCATCGTAACATTTAGCAATCCATCAAAAATTTTGTCGAAAATTCCTCCGGTGGACTCGTAGGAATTTTTGACGAAACATTTGAAGAAGCTCAAGCAGATTTTCCACTATAATAAGTCTAAACAGCCCATGCAGACTTTCGAGATCACGTAAAGAAATCCGTTAATGTGTTTGATGCCAAGATGGAAACTTAGGAACGAGCCTGTGTGGAAAAGGCCATGAGTAAACAATCGTTGCACCCGAAAAAGGAAGTGATCCTTATGCCAAAATTTGACAAACACCGGGGAAAATCTAGTTCTATTCATTCAGCCCCGCAGTAGGTGTTGTGGGGGTATAAAGATTCCAAGAAGGAGGTGTCACAATGGGTACAAGGAATTTAGAATGACCCATTAAAATTGAGAGTGGATGTGGAGGAGAGTGATGAAGAGGATGGCATTCCACTCACCCTCCGCTCGTTGTATGACGATTCGAGATTGGTTAAACAAATAAAGACTTACCGTGACGATTTACACCACGATGTGAGGTATGTTGGTAAACCCCTTTATGTTCCACCCAACGAACGTATGTCATGGGTGTGGAAATAAAGGGCAGGTGAATAATAACTGTCCATTCAAAATGACAAGAGAAAAACATCATAACACGAGCCCAAAAAATTAGCCCCCTAAACAACCATGTTGGGCATCCCCAACGAGCCAATACAGGTAAAGATGAGTACCTCGAAGATATATTACGGGGTGGGGCGATTCACGGAGGACAACCTTAATACCTTGGTTCGGTTGTTTGGTAAGGCCATGCATGGTGATGTCCGAATATATGTGAGTATATTCGATGGAAAGATAAATCCCGACACATTTACGGATAGGTTAAAGCGCGTGGAGTATTTCTTTGATCTAAAGGAGTATGGGGGCTATAGGTGTATTAAATATGTGGCTGCAAAATAGAGAGTTATGCATTAGTATGGTGGGATAGGTTGGTTCACAATAGGGCCATGAGTGACTTAGACCCAATTACTTTATGAAGGTAGAGATGACGGTTTCCTTCATTCCCAAGACTTTCGAGAGAGACATGTTTGCACGTGTTCAAGGTCTCAAGTAGGGTTATATGTCCGTGAAAGAGTATTTAGAGCAGTTTTAGTGACTTTACACTCAGTCTAGGTAGAAGGAGAGCATGAAACAATAGATTGTACGTTACATTTAGAGACTCTAGCTTAAATATGAGACAAAACTATGGATGGACAAGTTATCGAGTACACACAAAAGGTGGAGAGGCGAGAAATGGGACATATGCTAAGCCACATGTGACAGAGACTGCACACCTACCACCACTTTGCATCAGTAACAGTCGGACGATAGTAAAAAGTCATAGAAAACCTCGTAGACACTTGTAATAAAAAACAAGTAAGCGTAATTCCTCTTAGATAATAAAATATGTTGACATGAGGAGAAACTTATTTACTAGTTATATCATCCATAATCGCCTGAATCTCGCGACGTTGTTCAAACCAATCATAAACTTTATTGAGATAGGAGGGACTCCCCCTCCGAGAACCGTATATGAGACTTTCATCTCATACAGCTCAAGTAAAACACCCAAATACTAGTTGGAACATATATCTGATAAAAAAAATTTAATTTATTAATCTCTGATTCAATCTTCTCTGATAACTACTTCAAGAGTCCACTTTAAGTGCTATGACTACAAAGTTCTTGGGCATCGAGCTTCAGATTGTCCTAATAAGAAGAAAACTGTGATATTGGTTTGGGAATGTGAGGAGGAGATAGAGAAACCACCGAAGCACGCGAAGATTCTTATGACACGCATCCATGTGATGTCACTTTTCTTGGCAAGGGGTAGTGGAGTGCGGCGCAACTGGGTCCTCTTCGTGGGGATCCTCTTTTTATTATTATTGTTTTATTTTAACACATGTTTATTTATTTATTTTTAGTAAATATCTTTTAGTTAGTGATTAGGTTGGGTATACTCCTAGCTTAACAAGGAGACTTGTCCAACAAGTCGTAGGAAGTCTATAAATAAAGCCTCAGGGCTCCCCCTTGTATTAACTTTTGTTATTAATGATATTTTGAGTTTTCTAAAGATTGGAATGATTTGTTATTTGTGATATTTCTGTTTTGTTTCACATCAAATCATATGTCCCATGTAACATTTTGTACTTCTAACTACCCCATGCATTAAATTAAAATTTATACAAACATAAGATACAAAAATGATACTCTCGGTTGTCTGAGGTTTCTTGGGAAAGACTTTAGGAGTTTTGTTAGGGTGGGGATTATGTTTTAGGTAATTCAAAGTTTCGGGTAAGTATCAAGTAAAAGATTGTATGGTTTATTCAAGGAGTTTAACTGCACATTCAATCGAGTTAGAATTTTGAAAAACTGAGACTTTAGGCCAAGCCATTAAGTATACAATGAAGGTGGGATGGTTTTTCATGGCTGATGCACCAATCGACAAAAGAAATGCTCCTGTACCCTGTCTACCTAGGCAAAGACAATAAGTTACGATCCGGGCAAGGCTAGTTTTGATTATTTCCACTGTGGAGAACCCGTACATTTTATGTCAAAGTGCATGAATCCAAAGAAGCATAACATGTTGATCACTGAAGAAACAGAAGGTGAACTTACGAATGGAGAGGAAGATACCTAACACCTTATCGAAAAACATAATGTCACAACGAAGATGGATGGTGTCCCACCTTGAAAGCTTGTGGATGATCTTTTTCATTAAGGGAGAGAGTGATGAGAATGTAAGGGCATCACAGTAATTCTTATTTGTTATTTTTCTTCATTGGTTGGGATATCTTAGAGGGGTTAGAGGGAGATAAGTCTGGTTAGCCTTAGGGGTTACTTGCAAGAGATTTAGGCATTTTGTTAGGTATGGGACTATTTTTGGGGTTATATATACTTATCTCTATTTCCTTAATTATCTTAATAGTTTTTTCCTAGTAGCTTTAAGATACTTTTAATCGCCTATGGAAAGGAAGCTTGTAATCTCTTTGGGACAATATTGAACAGAATAAAACAGAGAGTGTTAATTCTTAGTCACATCAGAGAGAGAGAGAAAGAGAGATGAAAAATTAGAATTCCATGTGGGAGTTATTTAGGATGCCTGGTGAAATTTGATATTCCTTTTTGTTAATTTCGAGTAAATAAGAAATCATCATAATTATATTTTGTTAGATTTCAAGAGTTAAAGGGTAATTCAGTAGCTTCACAGTTGTTGGAGATGAGCTTTTATTGTGTGGCTCATATTTTTGGAAGAGATAGATCGTTAAGTAGTTGACCCTCTACACACACATGCAAATGAGGGATAAACTCGACTATACACAAGATAACAAACTATAGACTGCTAGCAATGAAACTGAGTATTGGCAAGGTCAATCTTGACACGACACGGCTCAAACACAGCATAAAACTGGCACCACATGATCCATTGTCAACTCAACTTTGGGGTCCAATTATGCTATTACGTAAATATAGTCCTCAATGTGATAAAAATAGTCCTATAACCCAGGTTAGGAGTTTACTCTTAGGCTTCTAATAGAATTAAAATTAATCTGGGAACCATAAATATGTGTTATATTCAAATCCATCATCTTAACATAACTGATGAGCTATGAAATTGTATGAAGCTATGTGATGCTTAATTGACCATATTTTAATGGTGATTCTTAAGGAAATTTACATGGAATTCATAGATTATTTTTACTTCCTATTTAAAATTCTTTTCTACACGTGTACACATCAAGTAGACATTAGCCACATTTGTACCTCCAACCCTACGTTATTATTTTTAATTTGATTTGGATCAATAAATATTATTATTAATTAGTAAAAGAAAATTACAATGATGCTAGAAAGGCAAATGGGAGACCAACAGTGCTAGATTTTGAAACAAAAGGAAAATTCAAGAGACCACCCCCCCCCCCCCCCCCCCCACACACACACATAAACACACCCCAACACACACAAAAAAAAAAATTAAAAATAAATCACTCATTAGTTTTTCAAATTTTTTGAAAAAGTTAAAATTAACAGTTCTACAGTTCTATGTTTGATGTATATAAAATGTGTATTAATTTCTTTTGTTCTTTGTTCTAATGTATAAAACAAATCACATCATGTATCATTTTTTTATGTAGTAGGAATTTTTTATTGAAAAATAAAACCCATACTTTTGGACAGGTTCATGCTTTTCTTGGTGGAACAGGGTAGAATATGGCAAAATCCACCCCATACTCACTCCATTGTTATCCCTCCTAAATATGTGGGGTTCGACTAGGCAACAAACCACTTGAGTTTTTCGTAACTCAAAGCCAATAAAATATTATAAACTTATGAAAAGTTAAAAAAGGATGTAGAGAAACATATCTAACCTTGCCTTATGATGAAAGTGATGTTTCATGTCCTCTATTAGGTATCGAAGCACTCCTTGATGACTCCAGGGGGGGGGGGGGGGGGGGGAGAGAGAGAGAGAGAGAGAGAGAGAGGTTGATTTTGGTTATTTGGGGGACTTTTACATTTAAAGGATTTACCATTGTGATTTACATAATAAAAGCAAGGTCGAATATTTGGGGTGTGAATTCATACCTCCCTATAATTTTTCTATCAAGAAAACCTTTCAATTCATTATTCATATCAAAGGTATTTGAAAATGTCATCCAACTATCAATGGAGCCTTCTATTATAACCATGGGTGTTATTTGATGTCCTTATCATTCTAGCAAAGGAAATACATGACTAGATCACAATATATCTCTAATATATATCATATTAAAAGTGTTGCAAACCATTTCAATAACATATCGCATTTCTAAGCGAGGTTACTTCTTGGGGCCATCGCATACTCACGTTAAAACAAAGTGTAGTGCAATGTGACGAGGAATACATACATTTGGAATGGAAGTAGGAACATATGGAATACATACATTCGTAATGGAAGTAGTAACATATGTCATGCTCTAAACATGTTATGATGGTACTTGTATAGATTAAACAAAAAGATTACACATTGAGGTAGTTCTAAATTTATGACTGGTTATAGTTCAAATCAATGATTAATGAAACATAATAGGATTAAATTTATCAACCTACAGAACTTCGTGGAGATTACTATATAAAATGCTACTGATAGCTAAAACTTAAGTAATTACCCCATTAGCGGCAACTAACAAATGAAAAAAAAGCACAACAAGTGGGTGTGCATGAATATAAGAAGAATATATTGCAGACTTTCAACACGCACACACACACACACACGCACACACACACACACACACACACACACACACACACACACACACACATATATATATATATATATATATATATATATATATATATATATATATATATATATATAGAGAGAGAGAGAGAGAGAGAGAGAGAGAGAGAGAGGTTATACTTTCATTTAGTGACATATGTGAAGAGGGCTAGGGAGACAGGGGTTCCACCTACCTCAAACACCTTCATATATGCAAATAAGAAATTTATTAATAACAAAGGGAATCAAATCACGCCCATTTTCTGAAATAAAAATGACCATCGTTGATTTAAATAGAATAAAATATGAGAAATTGAGAGATTCTTAACTCGAGGGGAGAAGAGCTTGGTGGGTGGTACGTGGAGGTGGCAAATCGTGTTATTGGCCATCAACCCGAACACGATAAGCCATGTTTGGGTCATCGTGTCGGGTCATTTTTCTTCATGGAGATCAACCTGAGCGCCCATTTTCGTGTCGTGTCGTGTCGGGTTCAGGACCAACCCGACACGAAATATTTTTTTAGTGACACAATCATGACACGACATCATTTTATTTTTTATAACCCGAACATGACCCACTTTTAACACGACACGGCACGATTGACACGACACGATTAGCGAAACACGACACGACACGGTTCGATTGAAACGAAACAAATTGTATGCAAAGAATACAATGAGTTTATGCAAAACTTTTAGATTTATATGTTATACAAAACACTAACATCAAACAAACAGCTGACCGAAAATGGAGAAACGAGACGAACCGATGGAAATGACACCCAAAATGACCCGAGAAATGAGATCCGAAATGACACCGCCGAGGAGGAAAAAATCGCTACCAAGAAAAAGAACTGCCGCACACATTTTTTTTGTGGATAAGAATTGTTTTGTGTAGTCTAGGGTTTGTTTTGTTTTGGGTTTATTTTGTTTTGTTTTGGGGTAAATACAAGGAGCTGAAATGTTTCATGGATTGGGCTTTTTAATAAAAGTTTATTTTTTTATGGGGGATTTTGGAGAAAGATCCAATTTAATTTAATGTGTATAAAAATATGATAGTTTACGTAATTTTATAAATTTAGTTCTTGTACTAAAAATAACTTGAAAAATGATCAATATGTCCTTTGACGACTCATACCAAAAAAATCCGCCAAAATTTTAAAGTCCATCACTTCAAATCTACAAATCCAAAATTCACAAAATTTATATATTTGAAATCTACTTGTCGAGATCTATCCAAAAACATCCATATTTGATATTTTTTGACAAAAAAAATCAAAATTGACAAATTTACTATTTCACTAAAACCTCCATTTTTTCGGCGAAGACTCTTTTTTCCGGTGAACACTATATTTTTTCTGGCAAAGAACCTTTTTCTCTGGCACTGGTAATGGTGTCGCTTGTGTGGACCAAAAAAATGAAAGAAATGGACGAAGGGAGTGTGAATCGAGGAGAGAGAAATGACCAGGTGAGAATTCTGACGGTTTTCGAGGTAGGTGGGGTGGGGTGAGGTGGAGGTGGGGTTATGTGTTTATTTTTAGAATATATTTTAAATGAGTATAACTAAGGGTATAAATATAAATACCTCTTTAACTAAAACAAATGAAATTACCTATTTTGTGTACTCCTAACTCTAAAGGGATCACACAAATAAATGTCATTGTACCACATGGACTAGATTTATAAACCCTAAAATCACTGTCCTAAAAATCAAAATATAGAAAAGAACGTGACCCTGACCTTAATTCTCTATTTTTTAATGGGTATATGTTGGGTTTTAATGGAGTTAATAATGGATCAATAATGGGTTTTCAATCAGGTCTATAATGGGTCTTAACGAGGATACTATCGTGTCTTTAATGGATCCAATTCGGGTTAATTTCATGGCAAAAATTAAATACGAACATGACACGACAGTTGATCCAATAACCCAAATTCTATGGGGTGCAAACCGAACGACCGAAACATAGTGGCCCAAATGGGTCTGGATCTAGAAGGGAGGACAACCTAGAATTAAATGATAAACATCACAAGAGATAATAATGAAGAGGTCAATCTACCTGCCAAAGATCTCAAAGGATATTACTGTAAATCAAAAGGCATCTTAACCGACACATGTGAGAAGTTCAACAGGATTCAACCTACTTCATCCCTATAAATGTAACCCTCACCCCAAGAAAAAGGGGCATGTAACTTCTTACTGGAAAATTTAAAGGAAGTAATAAACAGAGATAAAAACCCCGTGGTGATGTCGTCTGTGGGAAAAGATTATTTTTCCCTAAGAAAATTAAAGTCGGCAACTTAAGCGATGTTTCACCTTCGCAGTGCACCTGTTTTGACAAATCAGCTAAGTGGACTATCATTGCAAAGAACGAAAGGGAAGAAAGAAATAGAACAGAGGTTCTAAGAAGGGATCCAAGTAGTGTTGGCAAATGGACGGTTATGGATGGGTCAAAAATGGATACAAATAAATTTGGACGGGTCATGCAAAATTATGTGGGCGGGTCTGGGTCGGGTCCACCCCGCATCGAGTCAGGTTGACCCGCTTTCCCCCTTTTGTACCTTTGAATTTTTTTAAACAAATCCAAATTAAATTCTGGAAAAAAAAATCAAAATTAATGTTTATACCCAAACTTGTTCAAATCTATATTTATAACATCTGCAAATAAAATTTTCAAAAAAAAATCAAAATCAAAAATCGTTAATGTCATTTGAAGTTATTCTAAACATTAAGAAACGATCTCTCTCTCTTTAAATATTTTAAATTAAATTAATATAAGATATTAATTTAATATCTTATTGTGACACCCCGCCTAATTAAATACCGGGCGATCACTCCTTTATTAAATTAAATCAAGGTAAACAGTTGGTTCATTCTCAGCATCACTGTCGATAAAAATAAATTTTCCAATTTAACACCCTAAATAATTAAGCTAAGTGTCAAAACCATTTTCATACATACTTTCCAAATTTTTATTTAAAGAAAAAGATTTATTTATCTAAAAACAACATTTCTACAATTAAGAATCACACCACAATAAACCTGGAACACAATCCAATTAATTTAAAACATTCGTAAATCGAATGTCAACATGCGAAATGTAAAGTAACACAATACAAACTGAATAAATCCCACAGTAACAACACTAGAAATAACTGAAGTACAAATGTCCCAATAACAATGAAATAATGGAAAGGGCGACACATGCCCAATAAATGAGAATGCTAGAAGTGGAGTCAATAAAGGAAGCCGTCTACGCAAGTGACCTGTAACTCCCACGTAAGCTGCAACACGTTCCTTTCAAGGGATCCTAAGCAAGAAGCCCCTGTGGCTGGGCACCTGAAATATATACATATATATACAAGAGAGAGAGAGAAAAAGAAACGGGTCAGAGCTCGAAAGTGTGTTTGATTTAATATACGTTTAGCAAGTATTTAAATTGATACAGGCCAATGCAACAACATATTAGGGCGACATTCTCTTGAGAAAATCTCACCTCTCTTCTAATGTGCACACCTATCGCACTAACCTTCCCAACGGTTTGTCTTATCATTTATCACACTAATCTTCCCAATGATTCAACTTATCTTAGATTACTCGTAAGATTTACAATTCAACGATTCCATTTTTTGAAAAGGATGTTTCAAGTAGTAACCAAAGTTCTCCATTTTAACTTTATAAAATCAATAGAGTTTTCCAGTGACATATTATACTTTCTCAAAACAAGTAGTTATAATTTGAGTCAACAACCATGTCCTACTTATCAAATCACAGTAGGCAGTTTCAAATTTTCAAATCTCATATATATATTAACTACTCGTATAACATATATAAATAACAACACCCCACATAAAACTATGGTGCGTGCATACTCTACTATCCAAAGCCCCATATCACTCATATTAAGGGGAATACATTCAGAATCACTCTCGAATTGTATTAACCGACATACACAAACAATATTGAGGCGAAGTATAGATTCCAAGTCTCTAAGAGGGTGGCACATGCCTGCGTCTCTTAGGACCATCTGAACTATCACATCGATAGCCTGTACCAAGGATATCTATCTTCTAGGGTACAAGTCAATATCCCCCATAAAGGTCCCATCGAGATAAGACTATCCCAGCGCGAAAACCTCAGGGATAGCAAGTAGCGTGGGCATGATTTTCACATGTATATAATATATGTACACACAATCATATAAATACACCACTTTATCATATTAATATAGGTTCCTCTCGTCACCCATTATCACAACATTTATCGTTAATTTCACATTATTAGTATTACGTATAAGGTTTCATCTCTAACCTTAACTTGAAGGGTTTTCTCACTTATTACGTGACACTCGTGGACTCTATCCTTCCAAGTAGAAAATTCAGTAGGTATAACGCTATTCACTATCGTAGCTATTCGTCGTAATCTCTCACTTGAAATACGTAGTTTCATCGTTCATTATACAATTTCCCCAAAAGTAAACTTCTCGTCTTATAATAAAGTTCCCAACACTTATTCATATGTCCTACTGGTCTTTCCTATCTCCCAAAACATTTTATTAAGAATACCTAAGAATTATTTCACAATAAATTTAGTTTAACTAATTAAATAAGGGAAATAGGAGTCTGCCAGGAGGGGTCGATCGATCAAGGTCTGGGGCTCGATCGATCGAAGCTCTAGGCTCGATCGATCGATCAAGCAGGTATTTCGATTCCTGCAGAATTGCAGTTACGGGTTCTACCAATTTTCTTCATCCAAAACCATGTTTTTCCATTCTAAACGTCCCAAAAATCCTACTACTAACATTATATCAATATACCAGATGTTTTCAACGTAAAGCATGTGTATATCTAACATTAAACATGGATAATTAACCCAAAATCTCATCTAATCATCAAGAACCCTAGTGTTTTTCTTAATCATGGTTCTAATCTGTTTTTACCAGAATTTCCTTCTAATATATCATCAAAATTTCGTGGTTTACATTCCTCTACATGGCAAGGATTCCAGAATTTTCATATAAATCAATACTACATGCATTTTCCTCACACAAATTGGGTTTTCTTCCATATTTTTCATCTCTAATCATTCCTAAACTAATATGAAGATTGCACTAACGAAAATACGCAAGATAAATACTTGCCTGGGATTTTCGATGTTCTGATTCGCAGATGATTTTGGTGTGGTTGCGTAGCCCGTTGCGCGATCTACGCGGTGGTGGTGGTTGTGGTGCAAACGGATGACTTTTGGGGCATTGGATTGCCTTGGAGCTTTCTCCTTCCCTCTCCTATGGCCGTCACTTGTGTTTTTATTTTCTAACCCTAGCTGACTAACCTAAATGGCTGATATAGGTTGCTTAATTTCGTGGGTTTAATTACCCAGAAAGGTGAAGTGACTAAATTGCCCTCCCGGGGTACCAATTAGGCCTAAAAACGCCCTGAGACCCAAACTAAACCCCCGGGTACACTTTTCTGACTATCTCGACCCTTCCGGACGCGTTGGCGCACTCAAAATGACCATACGAACAACTTATAAAATATTCATTTTTTTAACAAAATTAGTCACGACGTGACACAGGCACGTCCCGACTTAAATTTCTGCAATTGTCATTTAATTCTATCATGACATTCAATATAACCAATATAATATATTACTTTGCTCATTAGTAATATTCAACCAATTTCCCATAATTACTAACTCTCGTCACGTTAATAATTATAACATAATTAATTTCCAGATTTTTTTTTACATAGTTCACTCACATTAAATTTAATAAATCCCCAAATTAATATAGCATAAAAATACGGGGTATTACACTTATATTAATTTAAACATTAATGTTATTGGAAGTTAATGCTTATACCTGTTGGAAATCAAGTTGTTGGAAAGGAAAAAAAAAATTGTCGGACATCAAGTAGGTTGGTCCATTATATTGAAAATTCAACTTTCAGCTAGTTATCAAAAACCTATTATACATAAACACCATCAATGAAACCAACAAATAAAAAATATCTCTGACCCGCGGATACTGACCAAGCTTCCAGCCTTCTAGCTTTGATCGATTTTGATCTGCAGCAACAGGTTTTGATCGGAGACTGGAGGATTTGTCAGTTTAGTTACGGGTGTGAGAGAGGGATTTTGAGAGTGTAAAGAACATAGTGCATATTTTGGGGGGTTATGTTTATTTAAGGGTTGACCCGCAACTGAACCGCAAACCACCCGACATATTGGTTTGACTCAAAATGTTTAACCCCCAAAAGAAAAAAAATGGGACCCAAACCAATTTAGTGGGTGGATTACGGATGATTTCCTCTTTAATCTTCCATTTTTCCGGGCCTGGAGACAAGCCAGACCCATCCAAAGCCTTTCAGGTGATCAGCACTATTTTAAAGAACATATATACAAGATCTTGGGTATGATCAAAGACCAACAGTTTCTCGAGGGGGCGAAGAAGATGGGTGGCGATCTAAGAAAAAACCCATCTCACTTAAATCCCATCTAGAGACAAAAGGAAAATTCAATAGACCCCCCCACCCCACCCCAACACACATAAGAAAAAAAACCACTCATTAGTTTTTAAATCTTTTAGCAACTTTACAAGGTAATCTAAAGAAAGAAAGAAAAAGTTGAAACTAACGGTTCTACAATTCTATGTTTAATGTCTATAAAATGTATGTTAATTTATTTTGTTATTTGTTCTAATCTATAAAAAAAATCCCGTCATGTATCATTTTTTTTTATGTTGTAGGAATTTGTTTTTGAAAAATCAAACCCATACTTCCGGACAGGTTCATGCTTTTCTTGACGAAACAGGGTAGAATATGGTGAAACCCACCCCATACCCACTCCATTTTCATCCCTCCTAAATATGAATATGTGAGGTTCGACTAGGCCGAACAAACCCCTTGAGTTTTTCATAACTCAAAGCCAATACAATATTATAAACTTAGGAACAGTTAAAAAAGGGTGTAGAGAAACAAATTTGACCTTGCCTTATGCTGAAGGTGATGTTGCATGTCCTCTATTGGGTATCGAAGCACTCCTTGATGACTCCAAGGAGAGAGAGAGAGAGAGAGAGGTTTATTTTGGTGATTTGGGAGACTTGTACATTTAAAGGATTTACCATTGTGCTTTACATAATAAAAGCAAGGTCAAATAGTTGGGGTTTGATTCATACCTCCCTATAATTTTTCTATCAAGAAAACATTTAAATTCATTATTCGTATCAAAGGTATTTAGAAATGTCATCCAACTATTAATAGAGCCTTCTATTATAACCATGGGTGTTATTTTGATGTCCTTCTCATTCTAGCAAAGGAAATACATTACTAAATCACAATATCTCTCTAATATATATCATATTAAAAGTGTTGCATACCATTTCAATAACATCTTGAATTTCTAAGCAAGGTTATTTCTTGGGGCCATCGCATACCCTGGCTCAAACAAAGTGTAGTGCAATGTGACGAGGAATCCATATATTTGGAATGGAAGTAGGAACATATGGAATTCATACATTTGGAATGGAAGTAGGAACATATGTCATATGCTCTAAACATGTTATGTTGGGGACTTGTATAAATTAAACAAAAAGATTACACATTGAAGTAGTTCTAAATTTATGACTAGTTAGAGTTCAAATCAATGAGTAATGAAACATAATAGGATTAAATTTATCAACGTATAGAAATTAGTTGAGATTACTATATAAAACGAAACTCATAGCCAAAAGTGGTCCTCGTTGACAATAGTTTGCCCATATTTTAGATTATACCACATAAAATTCAATACAGTAACTCTAAGCCACATAATCTAGAAGTGTTAGTAAGGTGGTGCTTTTTTATGCATCATTAAGGCGCGTTTGTGCGTATCTTCACATACTAAATCGAGTTTCATTCAGCGAAACAAGTAACATTGGTTGAACAATGACAAATGTTGAAAGATGAATCACATTGAAAATTCATTAAAATTTTACCCTTAACAGTTTTTGCTAGAAATGCAAGTGATAATGGTAAAATAATCCAAATAACACGGAGTTTTTTTATTTAACCTCCACTTTATAATCGTGTATTAGACTTAACCCCCACTTTACTAATTCGTTATACATAACCCCCATTTTTCTAACAGTATATAGGATCAAATAGATACAAATAAATATCCAATGAGAATTTCATACTTCAGATAAAAAAAATGTTTAACGTTCCTAGTGATCAATCAACATTTAGAAATTGAAAATAACGAAATAAAAACACTTAAATTTGCAAATTTTGATGCACGAAAACTAAAAAATCTTGACCAGATAAAATTACATCTAAGAATTGTAGACACTACAAGTTTGACCCAAAAATAAAATTATGCTATAATTAGCTCCCACCATATGCAACTGATTATTTTCCTCTGATAAATTACAGATTAACAGCACACACATAAGTAGTTATCCCCATTAGCGGCAATTAACAAATGAAAAAAAAAAACAAGTGGGTGTGCAGCGTATAAGAAGAATATTATAGACACCACATTTTAGGACCCCCAGGCCTCTCCTTAGGCCCCTAGCACCTCTCTATTTCACAACAAACCCTAGGTCACACTCCGAGTACCGATCCAAGGGCCATCAGGCTCCCCTAGGCCCCATTTGACTTCGATCAAATCTATTGTCAGAGATAAAACTCTTTGAATCTTTGAAGGTATCCGAATACCCTTTCCAATGGTCTGCCCGGTGCACAAATCGGCATAACGGTTCAGACGAACGAACCATTTTACTGCCTAAAATAGATATGGAGGCCACCGGGCGTGACCGGGCCCCAATTTGACCCCACTCAACTTCACCGTTACACAAAAATATCTTTGAATATTCGAAAGATACTGAAACCCCTTTCCAACGGTCCGCCCCGTGCGCGAAATAGCATAAGTATTCAGACAAATCATCAGTTTTCCCCAAAAAATAGATTCGGAGGCCATCGGGCTCTCTCGAGCTCCGTTTGACCAAAATCAACTCTTCATCTTGAATGAGACTTAATGAATATCCAAAGGTATCTGAATACCCTTTATAACGGTCCACCCCATGCATGATTCTGACCTACAGTACGGACGAATGATCCGCTATACTTCGAGAGGTCCCCTAATGCTTTCGAGCCCTGGTTGACCAAGGTCAACCTTTCGAACTGAGAGAAACTCTTTGGAATGTCTAAGTACATATCCTAACCTTTCAAACGGTCTACCCCATCTATGATTCTGACTTACCATGCAGATCCGTCCGACGATCCCCCGTCCGAAAGACGGATGTGCGTTTTCATGCCATATTTGACCCAAAGTCAACTTCCTAACCTAGGAGCGGTCCAAAGTACTCTTGAAGGTCTCTGAAGTACCTTTCTAATGGTATGCCCCGTGAACGATTCGAATCAAGAGTCTTCATTCTACGACCATTTTTCTAGAAAAACCGGCACGAGACTGCTAATTGGCCGGTTCAGATCCCTACCTATCGGCACAGTGTCAAGGATCACTCGCAAATAGGAACTCCCTGGGTTAGGACAATCGGCACCCCCTTGGACCTATAAAAAGAGTCCATGACCTCAATACCAAGCACAACAACACCTCAGATCCATCAGCGTTAGTGATCTCAACAACATTCCCTCGAAATCAATGAAGTTCCTCATGTGAAGTTCCATTCAAGCTTACCTTATCATCCTTTTCATAGACAATTTGGTAAAATACCCTTCTCTCTCATCAACATTCATCAACACCCAAGGAAGTTCAGCCAAGATCAAAGAACATGCTCCAAAAGAAGGTCCAATCTCTTCCATTTCTCTTTAAATTCCTTGTTTTTGCATAATATACATTAGATTCATAATCTAGTTCTTACTTTAGTTCATAAGCATTAATATCTACATTTTTATTAGTATATTGAACATAATTTATTTTCTATAAAAAAACCAAAACAAAAAAGAGGGGTACGCCCATAAATTCCGAATGGAATTTGTCCATCACACTTTAAAAAAAAACACACATTTTCTACATATACACATACAATAAAATTATGTTTGAATATATGGGATAAACCCCACCTCTATGCTACATTCGAACAACGTGAACTTTGATGCCTTTATAGGCTATGTAGGCATCTCGAATTATAATCCGAGACTCGAGTCCAATTTTCTCAATTTCTCAAATTCCCTAATTTTCTAAAATATCCCATTTTCATATTTATATACATATATCATACTTATTTGTGTTTCATCCAATAAATATCATCATTTCCTAATAACGATCAGTATCGTGATAAACACACAAATCATACTTTTTATATATATATTATTTTGGGAACATTCCTATGGATGACCTCACTATACCTTGTCCATGGTATGAGTTGAGTGATACCGATCTTCATTATATAAACACGTACACACACTTCACGGGGATATAAAGGAAGATAATAACACTATCCCATGAGAGACCGAAAGGGCGAGATGGGTGCCTAACACCTTCCCATTTTGTAACTTAGCCCTCGAACCTTCGAACTATTGGTTTCGTATGCATCAGTTTCTCCTTGATGCAGCTCTCTTAAAATAGAAACCTGTTCTTTTGCCTAATTTTTGCAAAATAGGATGGCGAATCCATCTCTTCACATTTACCCCCCACACCATTATAGTTGAAGCACCTTTCAAAGAGGTGTGCGAGACCGTGGCCCAGTCTTCTCGAGGGATCTCTCCCCCTGACGCCGCTCAGGATAGCCACAATGGCGACTCCGCTAGGGACTATTTTTAAGAGGGCTAGACTCTGTTTGCATGGGTGTTTTATTTTCTTGTATATCTCCCTATATTTATGTTCCTCTTATTTTTCCATGTATATATGTACCTCATGCTTATGCTACTCTTCACACACTTGTAGAAATTTTCCATGTACAAACCACATAGACATCTATGCTTGGGCGTCACTAACACACTGCTCTACTTATGATCATCACACACTCACTTTTAGATAATTACACACCACCCACTTTCACTTATTATCCCTCGTCTACTTTTTATACTTGTACCTTATTCTCAACTGTGCATGATCAAGAAAGATACTCTCTTCATAAGATACTAATCAAAGAATCATGCATAATACACACAACATCACCAAAGAGCATTGCTATTGACCAAATTTTGTCCCGTAACTGGGGAGTCACTTCATGATGGGCGCTGGTCCGATAGGTCATAGTTATCCTAAGCGATATGACTCTCACCTTCCATTGGCCAAGTACCTTTGACGTATATCGAACAGTTCCCATTCATCGTTGTGCTTGACTGAAGTCATGGTGGGAGGTATATCGCAGGGAACTCGTTCACGTACGTTGAGTATATCAAATTCTCTCTCACACATACCATCTCCACAAGGTATATAGTGAGGTAATTCACGTACACTCAGGTATATCAAATGGCTTGTCCACACGTACCGATGGCCCTCAAAAGAAAGATGTATATCGTGAAAGTCACGCCAAATGGGGGAACACCTTACCGTTAACCCAACAACTGCATACCCGCATATAGGTGTCAAGCCTAGGATACACATATTAGATTTCCGATTTCAACCCAAAACTCTGTCAAAATTCTGAGTCGGCATGCTGCCCAAATTTCCGCATAATTTTTAAAATGGGACCCTACTCGTGAGCCTGGTAACAAGTCCAACCTTAGTTTTTACATATGTTTCAAACCTAATTTTTTTTCAGGCTTGGGTCCAGTCCGGTATTTATTTTTTTCATCTAGGAAAACATAATACAAGTGAGAACCTAATAAACATAATAATCACGATGAGACCCATCTCTCGTCTTTTCCTTTCTCTTTCTAAAAAGTGTACAAAGACATTTTCTTCTATTATTAAAAATACCAAAACATTTTCTTTTCCTCCAAAAAAAATAAAAAACATTTTTGTCCTCATATTTTCCAAGAATGTCAAAAACATTTTCGTCCTTTTCTAAAAAATTAACCAATTCCCTTTTCTTTTCTTTTTCAAAAATTAATCCCAATTTTCCTCCTTATCAGGTCCATCGCATACCCATGGTCTGGCTCCCTATTGGCTTCGATCTTCAGTCGAATCGCTCCGAAGTTTTGTCAGTCCCCTTACTTCCTCCGAGTCTGAGATTCACCCGCCTTCCATGGAGAACACATATCAAGTTCCAAATGTACCATCGGATTTGTTGACGGTTCTAGCTCAGCTCACTACCAAAATTGAAAACCTTCAAACCGAGGTTCATGAGATGCAATGAAACCAGGTCCGTATTCTCGAAGAGCTCGAGTTCCTCTTCCCTCGCGCTATGGGTCCGCATGCGCTCGAGCCTATTTGGATTCCTGAGGAATACCAGCATGCTCCACGTGCTCCTCCTACTAATGGGCCACCGCCAGCCCATCTGCCTATGCCAGACCTTGTTCATCCAGGGGCTTACCCATAACTGTTGACCCGAAAGAGGAAGAATTGAACAAGGTCAAGGAAGACCTAAAAATGTTGACCAAGAAGTTCTATCAATTCGGACTCTCTTGGAACTACATGGACTATACTGACATGTCTCCCTATCCTAAATCTAGGTTATCAAAAAAATTCAATATGCCCAATGTCGAGAAGGTCGGAGGCTGTAGACCCTTGATCTTTCATCTTTGTAGCTATCACTGAGCCATGACTCTCATAGGGTCTTCTAAAGAAATAATGGCCCAGATGTTCCAACAGACTTTGAAAGATAGCGCTCTCTGCTGGTTCTTATCCCTTGAAAAATCCAAGATCCGTAGTTTGGAAGATGTTGCCCGCGAGTTCATATCACAGTACAAGCACAACGAAGAGATAAAAGTTACCCTCCGTGACTTAGAAAAACTTAAGAAGAACCCTAGGGAATCAGTCAGTAACTTCATAGAAAGGTGGAGAGAGAAAGCAACTACTATCCCCAATCAACCTTTTGAAGAAGAACATGTCAGTATCATAAAGAAAAACTTCGTACCCCAAATCTGATCAATAATGGGAGGATATAATTACCCTCACTTTCGAGACCTCTGAGAAGTAGGATTGGAAATCGAAGAAAGTATTGACAAGACAGAAGTTGAACTGAGGAAAACCTGTAGACATTTTGCTACCAGGAAGTTTGAAAAACCTGTTAGTACCACAGTTTCTACCATCATAACATCTCGCAACCTGTCGCTTCATGGGAACCAGAAATTCGCCCAAACCCAGTCCAGAAGGAATGCACTGAGATTCATGCTCCTCTCTCCAGAGTCCACCAGTCCCTCTTAGGTCAAAATCTTATCTAACCATTGCACCCCGTCCATTACCAAACCCACTTTTGAAAAACTTTAAACCTAATTCCCATTGACTGCTGACCAGACCACCGACCAATGTTTCCATCTCTAAAATGTAATCCAATGCCTAATTGACCGGGGTGTCATTGCCCCACTAGCTAATCCAAAACCAAAGACTACCTATAATCCACTCCTGAATCATGCAAATGATATCTTCCTAGAAGAAGACTCATAATTTGACCCATCCACCCAAATCATGTCGAGTAAATTACCAGTTATACCCATATACTCTCCTAAACCTCTCTAAACATGCCCATATTTCCTCCCATCTTTACCGATCAAGCCTTATCCCTCCTCACCAGAGCATGCATCGTTGTCCGCACCCATTCTGGAGGTAAAGATAAGGAACTTTTAGAAGTGTTTAACCAACTCTTGGATTTTAGGCTGAAATTACCTTCTCAGATGACCATCGACTGTCAGAGATTTAGTGAGTTATTCTTAGAAGCTTGAAGATGGGCCAGAGAGTCAGAAAATTGGGTGGTGTCGATCGACAAAGTCAGTCTAAATAACATGGTCCAGATCATGACAATTTTATTTTAACACACTGGTGATATCTCTAGTGTATCCGAGCTACTTGATGCTTTGAAATAAAAAGGGTTCCTGGTCCCTTCAGGTATATATTTCCCTACTGAATGGGATGAATTATACGAAGAGGGCGTAGAAGTTGTGGAGTGCATTGACTTTTGCATGGAAAGACAATATCATTACCACCGGATGGGGGGATAATTTCAAAGATTGACATGAAGAGCAAGATTCAGAAAAGACTAGTTTCATAGGCAACATATGAGGGATGATATCATTCGAGGAGCTGCTAGGATAAATCAACAAGGTGGATGAACAACTCGATATCGATGAAAAAATGGTATTTTTATTTTTCCCTTCTTCTTTAAACCACATTAACGGGTTAGGAATACATTACCAAATCCCAATTCTACAACCTTAAGCAAGCAATAAAGGAAAGGGTGCCGAGAATCTCCCTATGCCAAAAATAACCCTCGAAGAAAGTCAGGTCCTCAATCAACTGAAGAAAACCCAAGCCAATATCACTTGATGGGGGATTTTTATGTCTTCCTAACTGCACCAAAATTCCCTAATCAATCTACTCACAGGACCCATATTTCTTCCCTCAATAACGCTAGAAAAAGCAGTGAACCTAGTTGGATCGTTGACTTCTACTCGAAAGATCTCTTTTTCTGAAGAAGATATCCCCAAGACTGGTCCCAAACACAATCATGCTCTTAATATCTCTGTTAATATCATGGGAACAATCGTCCCCCTCTCTCTCGTTAATAATGGATCAGCTCTAAATGTTTTCCCCTTAAGAACTCTAAATTATTTGGGATTAAAAGTAAACAACCTCGCTCCCACGTCTGCTGTCGTAAATGCCTACGATAACACCCGTCGAGAAGTAATGTGATTTATCAAGCTTGAAAATAAACCCCATTATAAAATTCCAAGTCATTCACATCCCTGTCTATTTCAATCTACTGCTCGAACGATAGTGGATCCATAGCATTAAAGGGGTTCTTATTCCCTTCATCAAAAATTGAAGTTCTTCTCCAATGGACAAGTTATCACTATCTTGTGAGATAGTGACAACACCAAGAATGCAAGCACGAGTAATCTGGTACTTGAGATACAACATGGGGTGAACGATGTGCTACTATTAGGATTCCAAGTTGAATCACTCCTAGTCCCAATAGGGGATGAGTTCAAAGACAAGGTTTGTCTGAAATATGACCCCATGGAAATGTCAATGTAATCCAGATGTTCAATAACATGAACTTCATGCCCGGACTAGGGATAGGCCGAAGACAACAAGGGATAATTGAACCCATTATGTTGAAGGAGTCCTTTACTCCATGTGGCTTGGGATATCAGGCTTCGAAAGAACAACTCAGAATGATCTGTCAGCCTCGACTGAAGAGGAGGTTAGAATGCACTAGAACTATCTCGGGAGATTCCCTAAAGGGAAGATTTATCAAAAAAGGTGAAGATTTCCCCTTTTGTGGATTTCCTGAACCTTGGTATGACCATGTTGACAAGAGGATGAAATCAGGAATGGAGATCTTCTTTCAATATAGCTACCCATGGGTCGAGAGTTCCTAGCACTGTGTACACCACTCACTAAGGAAACCATAGCTGATACCAAGGATTTTGAGGGCACTCACTCCGAGGATTCATTTAATTTATAGACATTGGGGCTGACACTCTACATGTTCCACTCAGGGGCTACATCGTCGAATACATCATGTCTCATCAAAGATGTTGATGCACCTCTTCTCAACTGGCATGCCGCACCTGTGCCACCTGCTAATGTTAAACTTAAACCAGATGTTTACCCCCTTTCCCCTTTAGTTGTTTCCCCTCACTCTAGTGTAATCAAGAACTCCTTTGATGAGGTTCTCAATGTTGTTTTTCCTATCAATGAAATAAACGAAGATTTTGAGTATCTTGTTGTGCCTTACATTAATCATCTTGATTCTAATCAATTTATTGATGATGATGATTTTGCAAATGAACAATTCTTAACTGATCTAATTAAGGTTAATAGTAAACAACATAATCACATTCAAGTTAATGATAATGAAACTGTTATTATTGATCTCGGTTCTAATAGCCAAATGCGCGAGATTAGGATAGGGGCCACCTTTAATGAGCATGAGCACAGGTCACTCGAAGAATTATTAAAGGAATTCGTGGATGTCTTCGCATGGTCCTACGATGATATTCCTGACATAGCACAATATGAGATTCCAACTCTCCCGAAATACAAACCAATCAAACATAATCTACGAAAGCTCTGCACCGAATGGTCACTCAAAGTTAAAGAAGAAGTAGTCAAGCAACTGAACGTGGGCTTCATTACTGCGATCGAATATCCCAATATGGCTATCCAATATCATACCGATGTCTAAATCAAGAGGGAAGGTTCGTATATGTGTTGAATATCGAGACTTGAATAAGACCTCTCCAAAGGATGGTTACCCACTACCCAACATTAATATGATTGTGGACAATATGGACAGTCCTGCTCTCAGGTCATTCATTGACGGGTTTTCCGGATATTATCAGATCAAGACGCACCCAGATCACCAAGAGAAAACCACATTCATCACCCCTTGGGGAACCTTTTGTTACACTATCATGCCATTTAGTTTAAAATTTGCAAGGGCTACCTACCAGAGGGTTACCACAACCATTCTACATGATTTGATACATAAAGAAGTCAAGGTCTACGTAGATGATATGATTATCAAGTCTAAGACTAGAGAGGGTAGTACTAGATGCGGCTCAACCCAAAGAAATATGTCTTCAGCATTGCTAAAGGAAAACTCTTGGGATTCATGGTTAGTGAGAAAAAGATATAAATAGATCCTACTAAGCTAAAAACCATACTTGAGATGCCACCACCTCGAACAGAGAAGGAAGTCCAGGGATTCCTTGGGAAATTACTGTTCATTAGCCAGTTCATCAACCAATTGACTTCTATCTATGATTATATCTTCAAACTCCTTTGAAAATATTCAACTAAAGTTTGGAATGAAGCTTGCCAAGAAGCCTTCGAGCGAATTAAGCAATACCTGACCCAAACTTCGGTGCTCATGCCGTCGTAGCCTGATCTTTTCTTACTCCTATACCTAAATGTAATCGATACTACAACTGGGGCTTTGCTAGCCCAATAACTCAAAGCAACCTGTAAAGAGAGAGCCATATACTATGCTAGTCAAAAGTTGTTCGGTTATGAAGGTAACTACACTACCTTGGAAAAATTATGTGTCGCTGTTACCTGTGTTACCTAAAATTTATGTCACTACATGCTCGCCTTCGCCATCAAGTTTGTATCCCGAATGGATCCCATCAAGTATCTACTCGAGAATCCCGCCCTATCGAGCCGAATGGTCCATTCGTTGATGCTCCTATATGAATTCAATATTACATATGTCATACAGAAAGTCATGAAAGGAAGAGTAATCTTTGACTTCCTTGCTGACTACCCTATGGAAGAGGCCGATGTCTGGATTTTTGAGTTCCCTGATGAGAATATCCTTTGTGCCTCCCAAAAAGACCTTCGACAGCAAATGTTCATTGACGGAACTGCAAAAAAAAAAGGGTATGGCATTGGGATACTCATAATTTCCCCTGATGACTCTCACACTCCCATTGCCATCAAGATGGATTTTCCCTGCACCAACAACATGACTAAATACGAGGCATGCATGGTAGGCCACAAAGTTGCCCTCAAGATACGAATTCAATACCTCGATGTATACGGGATTCATCCCTCATTATCGGTCAAGTACTTAGAATATGAAAATCCAAGGACAAGAAACTATTACCCTTCCATGCAAACCTAGAAAATCAAGCTTCCAAAATCCAAGAAATAACCTTCCACTACCTTCCCCGAGCAACGAATAACCTATTCGATGCTCTTTCTACCTTAGCCTCTATGATTGACATGCCCGAAAGAATAATCATGGCACCTTTCCTTGTCCAAAAATAAGACAAACCAACCCACTAATATGAAATTGATCTTGACATGGAGGAACATCCTAAGATGGCCGACTATTGGTACTATGATATTTAATGCCTCCTCAAACATAGGTATCCCCAAGGATCTGGTAAGAAAGACCAGGCAACTCTCCGTAGATTGGTTTCCCAGTACATTATCTGTGATAAAGCACTATTTAAGAGAAACTTCGATGGAACTCATTTTCACTGCATCACAGGGGTTGATATTGAAGAAATGATGCAGAAAATCCACACCAGGGATGCGGACCCCATATGAATGGCCATGTTCTCACTAAAAAGATCATCTGATAAGGATACTACTAGACTACCATGGTTCACGATTGCACAACCTACGTTCGAAGATGCCCCAAATTCCAATAGTTTTCAACTTACAACACTTGCCTCCATGGGAATTATACAACATGACTTCTCCTTGGTTGTTCTCCACATGGGGCATTGACATTAGGGGTGCACATAGTTCGGTTTGGTTTGGTTTTAATACTAACCCGATAACGGAACTGCCATGAGTCGGTTCCAAATTTTTGGAACCGTAACTAAACCGACAATTGTGTAGAACCAAACCAAACCGAACCAACGGTTCCTGAATTGGTTCAGATCAGTTTTCTGTTCCAAATTCATATTTCAAACATAGTGAAATCTTAAGATTAATGTATTTCAAAATCAATTTTTTTCAGGTCAAAATCAATTTTGATCCCCAATAACATAAGTTAGAAACTCCGGTAATCCCAAAAATATAAATTACAAGTTATATATACACATATATTTATTTATTTTATAAAATATACCATATCGGTTCGGTTCGGGTTGGATTTACTACGGAATCGAGAACCTAACCGAAAATATCAGTTTTATTTTTTACAACTAGAATCGAACCAATAGTCTAAAAAACTGAACCAACCCAACCCAATACAACTAGTTCGATTTAGTTTATCGACTTTCTCTATTTCGTTGTGCACCCCTAATTGACATCATAGGGAAATTGACACCGAAAGCATCCAATGGGCATGAGTTCATCCTAGTTTCCATTGAATACTTCACCAAATGGGTCAAAGATGAGTCATACGTAGTTATGAATGCCAAGAAAGTGGCCAACTTCATCAAGAAAAACATCATTTGCCGATATGGGGTCCTGCACGAGCTGGTATCAGACAATGGGTTACACTTCGAGGCAGAAGTTACAGAGGTAGTCGATGAGTATGGAATTCAGAAACACAAATCTTTTCCATACCGACCTCAGACCAACTGAGCAGTCGAAGAATCCAATAATAACCTTAAATCCATTATTAGTAAGATGACTGAGAGTTGCCAAGATTGGGCCGATAAGATCCTTTACTCCCTCTAAGGATATCGAACTTCAGTTTGAACCTTTAATGGCGCAACCCCTTACTCTCTAGTCTATGGCATGGAAGCAGTCCTATTCGTAGAGATAGAAATCCCTTCGCTACGCATCATGCTTAAAAGCAAAGTCACTGAGGAAGACTGACATCAAAGCTGTTTTGACGAGCTGTCCCTCTTGGATGAAGAAGGATGAAAGCTCTATATCACATAAAATGGTACCATCGTCGTATGGCATGATCATTCAATAAGAGAGTCAAGGACCGTGGTATCCAAGAAGGGGACTTAGCCCTCAAAGAAATAGTAGAGCCCGTATGGGACCCCAGAGGGAAATTCAAACCTAATTGGAGTGGACCCTATATTGTGAAGAAGATCATGTCCAGTGGCACCGCTATACTCACCGACCTTGATGGAGAAGAAATGGCACGTCTAGTCAACCAGGACGTTCTCAAGAAATTCTACCCCCAGTCTAAAATCTTGGTGCGCTACGACTCTTCTCATCTCCTTTCTATTCTAAAAAAAATTAATCGTCATTTTCCCTACTCAGAACTACGTGGGGCCTGAACCTCTAAAAAAATTCAAACCCTCACATGTGCATAGGCAACTCATACGTTTACATGAGAATGACCCCCTTATTTTTCACAAAATGCTATTCTTTTCTTATCCCCGAGAACGACAGTTCAAATTAACATATATATGAACAAAAGGATTATGTATGCCTTAGTGATTGGTATAGATAATTCAAAATGCAAAAGTCATCAAGAGGCACAACTAGATAATTAAAAACTTCTTTATTTCATTATTCAAAATTTTACTGCGATTACATCGGCATAGGGAGTCAAACGACTTTCCTTTCTAGGCTACATCTACCTTCCTAAAAAACCAAGATAAAACTATGCCCCACTACTCCTAAAATCTTACACAGCATAACTAAAATAACCATAAATAGAACCACACCCATTACAAAAGCTTCAAAAAATCCTATCCGCACCTGCCAGAGGAACCAATGCCATCATCACCTGCATAACTTCCCTTGCCTGAATGGAGTGTCATAGACTCTCCATAGAGCAATAATCCCAGATTAGCTTGGGGAAAACCAAAACACCTCCCTCCATGGGGTCAGATATGGAAAACCACCTTTGCCCAATCTCCACAACCAATATCTTGGTCGCTACCTTCTTCCACAACCACTTTATGTAGTCCCCGGTGACGTACCAGACTCTAACCATAGACTGGGAAGGACGAGTCGACGGACGATGATTCTCCAATGGATAACCAAGTCGCATACACATATGCTTTGTTAGGTCCTTCGTAGGAAAGAAGTTAAGTGCCCACAGTGGCACAATTTTCACCCAACCAAATTGGCACAGTAGCCACCAGGGAAAGTAGAAAGAGGTCTGCCTGAGGCCAACTAATTGGACATATTGGTACTCCCCAAGTTCCAGAATGGGCAGCAGCTCCCCCCACTAGGGCACTAACCAGCGCAAGCCTTGATACCCATGCTTTAGGAACTAGTTCTCCTAGTTCTCAATGTCCATGCCTACACTAATAAAATAGCGTGAGAAGAAGTTTGCACTACCGGTAAAGGGTACTCATGTGGGACCGCCATGCGGAACCTCTCTGACAGCCATATAAACAACATTATAGGGCTACCCCTCAGAAAGTTAGAACGACCTTCCCGCCAGGTATCCAGACCATTAAAAGTCCCCACCAATATCACCACTGCAGGATGGTGATGGTACGACGTCCAAGAAACAATAGCTGTGAGTTGGGGATCCACCAGGACTTCCTCAGTTACCAACAATAGTTTTGAAGCCAGGACCAGGATGATGACCCCAGCATAGCTGAAATTCCCCACATCCTGCGAATGCATGGATCGTAGCACTGCCGGAAGAGAAATCATTCCTCCCGTAACCAACAGCCTCACTATCTAAGTTAAGATATCGAGAAGTTGAACCAATAATTTCCTAGGAGAGAGGGAAAACTTAGGCAAAGCCACAGCAACGCTGGGATTTATCCCCAGCAAGGCAGAAAATTCCTCGTAGGTAGGACAAATTTCATCCAACCCAAAGTGACAGATATGGTCTTCGGGGTACTAGAATTCCACATATTCCACTCTATGGGCCGATTCCTCCATAAAGAGACACGCTGCATGTTGAAAGCATCATAGTCAACGTTGTAGGAACACATTACTTCTAAGGTTTCACAATAGTTGGCAAACTCGACACTACCAGGGAGAGCCATATCACAAAAGAATAAGAACTGAGCAAATAAGGATGTAAAGGAAAAAGGAATGTGTATGTGTGAAGAAAAGCTCCATCCACACCCCTATTTATACTTGAAAACTCTCAAGGGAAGAAAAGAAACTCCATAAAAATCAGAGGAAAACTTACCCCACTAAGTGCCAAGAAATTAAAGAAAGTGTAATAAAAGCCTTGGGTTAATTGGACTAGACTGATATGCCGATAGGCATGACAGAGGTCATGCCGATCGACAACCATCTATTTTTGGGAAATCCCATTTTTCCTATTTTGTCAAAATAAAAAAAACCCAATGAAAATAATTTTTAAGGAATTTCCTTATGCTTTTACTTATCACATTTTAAAATAAAATCCTTCTCAAATCAAATTTTAAATTATTTTTACGGTCTCAGCAGCAAAGTAAAAAGAGCATATGCATTAATAACTAAAACAGAAATTAACAAAAACTTCATTTTCATTTGCATGTATTCTTTTCTGTATTACATTGATATCTTGCAGGAAAAATAGAAAAACAACGACATGCAGCCCAAACCCAATTTTACTTTTCTCTCTCTCCCACCCACATTTTCTCTCTCTCCTTACCTACAAACTCTCTCCCTGTCTCTTTTTTCTCTTTCTTTTCGCTCTCTAAGAGCTTACATCCCTGCTGTGTGCCCCCTTCCACCTACAGCGAGACAATGTGCCATCATTCCCAGAGTATGACCCTTCCTCGAATGAGGCAGACGACACCAAACAGGAAGGATACTAAATTGCATCCTTAATATGGGCAGTCAACGACGATATCCAATCCCTAATATCCCTCAGTCAAGTGGTGGAGACCTGGATGTGTTGCAAAAGAAAATGAAAAATAGCAAATCAGTGAGTCTGAGGCAAAGGAAGAAATCAGGAATTGATAGGAAAAAGGTATACCTCAGGTCGAAGGACCTTCTCTGTCAATCCCAACTCCTACGAGTCCATCGCATTAGGATGATGCAGCATATGCACTGATCCTCCATCAGCTCGCCGAATGTTGTAATAAGGCGAGTGCAGCTGCATAAAGGGAGCCTCTGAAGTCATCATCACCGCTGATGTCGTCGTACGGCCTGCATTGTGGGAGGACCCCATATGTTGACTCGAGTTCGTGTGAGGAAGAGGAATCACATCATATATGTTGGGTGGCATCAGACAGCTCGATATGAAATCCATGTAGTCTTACATCACCGTTGTGTCGAAATACATTGATACGATCTCCCATCATCTCCACCACCTGGGCATCCTCTGACATCTCCTGCACTAGCCTCATAAATATGGGGGCTTCGCCATTGGCACCTCAACCTTGTCCTCTACAATCTGTCAGACTATCCTCTCCCTGATGTACTAAGAGTAGACAAACTCATGCACCAACAGACACCGCACCTGTGCATGTATTGCAGTCAACCCAGTGTGCTGAATGGTCATCCCCCAAGGATAAAAGGTCACCTGCAAATCCCCAACAAGAGAAAAATATCAATAAAAAACCATTAACGTAAAGGACAGTCTCATGAAAAAAGGGGGACTTACTGGCTCGCTCATCAGGCCATTCAAGACCTGGATGATGCCACCGGTACATCCGACGAAAGTCCCTATTAGAGTCATCCTTCAAAGGTATCAACTGGGTGTTTAACCCAATCACCTCATGAAACCCCGTCTGTAAAGGACAACATTTAAGAAATCAAGAATAAAGCGCATGAAGGAAAATATGAGTACATAAAGAAAATGCAAAAAAAATAAGAATACCTCTAGAAGATACGTGGCTCCAGTAAAAGTCTACCAGTAGCACCGACTAAATGCATCAAGGGAATAATAAAGGGTCGCCAAAGTCATGCTCCCCCAATCATAAAGATGGATGTTAGAAAACACCCTCAAGAATAGCAAAAACCACAAGTGCACGATGTCGCCACTCGTCACCACCAAAAAACCTTCGAACACTAACAGAGTAAACAGATGGGCCAAATGACGCACCTACTTCCCGTCGCTCTCATTGATCCCCCTCTTCAATAAGAACTCCCTAAACAAAGACAAATGGAGAGAGTCCCCAGAAACCACCCTCTCCACATCACCTAATGCCGCTGTCACCGTCTACGGCATCACCCCAGTGTCCTACCCACCTCAATCTGTATACCCTTGCAATCCAACCCCACTAGCTACTGCAGATCAATGGGAGTCACCATCATCTCTTCGAAGATAAAATGGAAAGTGTGGTTAGTGTCCCACCACTTCTCCTCTAGAGCACACAGAACAACCATGGAACGGGGCATCTCATCTAAAATAGACGCCAACGACCCGAAGCCTACTGATGACACCATCTAGTGGACTACAGGTGGAAGGTGCTCCCAAACATCCCTAAGCCCCGTCATCCCTCGGGAACGTATAGCAAACATGGACACGTCAGACTGTCAAAGAACTAAATAAATCCATTGTCAAATTCAAGAAGTAAAGCAATATCGTCAAGAAAAAGGGAAAAGAATACCAAAAGTCATCAATAATCACATAGTCACCAGGGTTCACTACCCTAGAGGAACGATGATGCGAGGGGCTCACACAAAAGAGTCCGATCTTCTACCACCGGCTCAAATGAGTCGAATGAGTTCTCGCAGCCCTCTACTCCAATCCTGACCAATCGTCGGCATTAATCCATGCCATTTGAGTAGCGCTGCTTGAGAAATTGGGCATTTTGGATGTTAGAACAATTTGCAAGAGTTAATTGTAGAAGAAGGGAAGTCAGAAAATTGTGAAAAATGAGGAGAATTCCCCCCCTTTTTATAGAAGGCTAAGGGGCATGTCGATCGGCATATCCCTACCACCCACCGATCGACAGTGACCCTCCACCTACTTGAGGTACCCCAAAATATCGTGCCACTATCATTTGGCACCCCTCCATCTATGTTGTTCGGTACCCCCTTTAAAGTTTCGTACAAAAAGTTCAAAAAAATACCAGAAAATCTCTAAAAATGCCTAAAATTACAAGATTAATTTTATAACCTTTTTCACCAAGATTTTTTTTTACATCCCCAACAAAATTCCCAAAAACAATTCTCCTCGGCAGTGTCTCCAGCGGACACTCCGAAGTTCCAAAAAATCCCTAGCTAAAAACCCTCGGATCATTCCCCCTTCCCCCCCGAAATCCAAAATGTAATGCTTCTATAAATCCCCAGAGAAGGATTACACATCCCTAGTAGATTCCCCAAACTTCCCAAAGGAAAAATAAGACCTCAAGATTTTGTTTTGACCCTTAGAATAGGTCACCCGAAATAAGCCTTCAGAATTAGCTTCGACCCGCAGAATTGGTCACCCCAAATAAGCCCGCAGAATTGGCTTCGACCCTTAGAATTGGTCGCTTCTATCTTAAGACCTCATAATTGGCGTCGACCATAAGAATTGGTCGCTTCTATCCTAAGCCCGAAGAATTTTCTTTGACCTGCATAATTTGTCACCCTAAATAAGCCCTCAGAATTGGGTTTGACTCGCATAATTGTTCACCCCTATCTTAAGCCCGCAGAATTAGTTTTGACCCTCAAAATTGGTCGCTTCTACTTAAGCCCTCAGAATTGTCTTTGACCCGCAGAATTGGTCATCTCCACCTTAATCCCACATAATTGGCTTCGACCCACAAAATCAGTAGCTTCTACTTAAGCCCTCAGAATTGGCTTTAACGCGCAGAATTGTTCACTACAATTTAGGTCCTCAGAATTGACCTCGACTCGTAGAATTGGTCACCTCCCTACCTTTGACCTCAGTCATCACCCCCTCCATTAGGTCCTCAGAATTGACCCCGACCCTCTGAATCGGTCATCCTCGTCCCTTAGGTCCACATAACTGACCTCTCTCTATCATGTGGTGACTATTCGGTGGCAATCACTTTCTCCAAGCTCATCCATTGAGGGTAACTATAGACACCACATTATAGGACCCCCTAAGCCACTCCTTAGGACCCTAGCACATACCTATTTTACTACAAAACCTAGGTCGCACTCCGAGTACCGATCTAGATGCCATCAGGCACACCCAGGACCTATTTGACTCCGGTCATCTCTATTGTTAGAGAGAAAAATCTTTGAATCTTTGAAGGGATCTGGATACCCTTTCCAATGGCCTGCCCTGTGCACGAATTGGCATAACGGTTCGAACGAACCATTTTACTATAAAAATTTGATTCGGAGGACACCGGGAGTTCCCGGGCCCCAATTTGACCCCAATCAATTTCACCGTCAGAGTGAAAGCTCTTTGAATCTTCAAAGTGAACTAAAACCCCTTTCTAACGGTCTACCTCATGTGAAAAATAGCATAAACGTTCAGACGAATGATCAGTTTTCCCTCAAAAATCGATCCGAAGGCCACCAGGCGCTCCTGGGCTACGTTTGACCAAAGTCAACTATTCAGCTCGAACAAGACTGAATGAATCTATGAAGGAATCTGAATACCCTTTCCAACAATCTACCCCATTTGCAATTCAGACCTATGGTATGGATGAACAATTCCTTTTACTCCCAGAGGTCCCCGGGCACTTTCAAGCCCCGATTGACTAAGGTCTACCTTTTAAACCAAGAGAAACTCTTTTGAATGTCGAAGTACATATCCTAACCTTTCCAAAAGTTCACCTCGTGCACGATTCTAACTTACCATGTGAAAAAATGATCCGTTTCCATTCGACGATCCCCCTTCCGAAAGACTGATATGCGCTTTTGAGCCACATTTGACCTAAAGTTAGCTCCCGAACCAGGGAGCGGTTCGAAAGACTCTTGAAACTCTTTGAAGTACCTTCCTAATGGTATGCCCCGTGCATGATTTATATCAATATTTTGGGTTCTAAGACCATTTTTCCAGAAATACTTGCACAAGACTGCCAATTGGCAGGTCCAGTTCCCTTCCTATCGGCACAGTGTCAAGGATCACCTATCGATAGGCACTCCCTGGGGTAGGCTGATCATCACCCCCTTGTCCCCATAAAAAGAGCCCACAACCTCATTACTAAGCACAATAACACCTCAGATCCATCAGCATTAGTGATCTCAACAACATTCCCTCTAAATCAGCGAAGTTCCTCACGTGAAGTTCCATTCAAACTTATATTCACATCCTTTTCATGCCCAATTTGGAAAGATTTCCTTCTCTCTCATCAACATTCATCAACACCCAAGGAAGTTCATCCAAGATCAAAGATCAAGCTCTAAAAGAAGGTCCAATCCTTCCCTCTCTCTTTAAATTCCTTATTTTTGCGTAATATACATTAGATTCATAATCTAGTTCCTACTTTAGTTCAGACGCATTAATATCTACATTTTTATTAGTATATTGCACATATTTTATTTTCTATAAAAAAACCCTAAAACCAAAAAGAGGGTTATGCCCATAAATTCCGAACGGAATTATCCATCACACTATTAAAAAAAACACATTTTCTACACAGACACACCCCTATGATACATTCGAACTATGTGGAATTTGATGCCTTTATAGGCTACATAGGCATCTCAGATTATAATCCGAGACTCGAGTCCAACTTTCAAATTTTCTCAATTTTCTCAATTTCCCTAATTTTCTAAAATCTCCCATTTATATATATATATATATACACACACACACACACACACTAACGGATGCTCGTGCCGAGGGCATGGTGATAAATTTGCCCCCGTGATAAAACCCAGCCCATAATAAGCCCTTTTTTGAAAAAAAAAACACCTTGAAAAAAATAATTTAAAAAAATATTTAATAAAAAAAATCCCCCTTTTAAAAAAAACAAAAACACTTTACAACCCTTCAACACACACAAAAAAGGAAAGAAATTAATTTTTAACATTACATTTCATGCATGTGCATGAAATGCCAAAATATCATACATAAAAAGCAAAAATATCATACGTAATAGTAAAAGACAATGCTTCTCTCTCTCTCTCTCTCTCTCTCTCTCTATATATATATATATATATATATATATATATATATATATATATATATATCAATATATCATACTTGTTTATGTTTTATGCAACACATTATCGTTTCCTAATAACGATCAATATCTTGATAAACGCACAAATCATAATTTCTATATATATCATTTTGGGAACATTCCTATGGATGACCTCACTCTACCTTGTCCATGGTATGAGTTGAATGATTTCGATCTCCATGATATAAAGACGTACACACAGTTCAAGGGGATATAAAGAAAGATAATAAAACTAGCCCATGAGAGACCGAAAGGGAGGGATGGGTGTCAAACACCTTCCCATTCCGTAACTTAACCCCCGAACCTTAAAACTGTTGGTTTCGTATGCATCAGTTTGTCGTTAACACCACTCTCTCGAAGTGGAAACATCTTCTCCTGCTTGTTTTGTGCAAAATAGGCTGGCGAATCCATCTCTTCACATTTACGCCCCATGCCGACGACGGTCGAAGCACCTTTCAAAGAGGGGTGCAAGACCGCAGTGTAGTCTTCTCGAGGGATCTCTCCCCCCGATGCCGCCCGGGATGGCCAAAAATATATTGCAAACTTTCAATATATATATATATATATATATATATATATATATATATATATATATAGAGAGAGAGAGAGAGAGAGAGAGAGAGAGAGAGGGAGAGAGAAGTTGTACTTGGAGTTAGTGACATCTGCGAAGAGAGCAAGGGAGAGAGGGGTTCCAACTGTAAAACCCCATAATTTTGAGGATTTAGTATTTAATTATTTTTGGGGGAAATATAACTATTTAAATTGGAGAAACTTAACCTTATGATTTGGAGAATTTATTTGAGTGGGACGAATTATTTATATCTGGCGACTTTAGGTTTAATTATTCGAATTATTGTTGAGTCACATTTTTAGGTCGAAATTAGAGAATGTTATAATGTATTTTGGATGACAATTCTGAGTGTACGGTTGTTTCCGAAAGGGTAGAGATATTCCTAAAAGAGGAACCGGGAGTAGTAATCAGGCACGAGGGGATTTGGGCCATGTTAATTAGGCCATATGACTAAAAATGGGATTAGTGTATTAAACCTAAATCTAAGAGTGTTGAACGGTAGAAAAATAAAAACCTAAATCTCAGAGCTTGAGAGAAAGCTAGAGAGAGAAATTAGAGAGAAATTGGGGATCGTTTTAGTGACAAACAAGGACCAAATTGGATGTTCTTCATCAACCCTTTCTCTACCTCAATGGATCAGACTCTACGAACCCAAAAGGCAAGTGGTTAACTTGCTATAATGATAAATAGATGATATAATCAATTCCCATTATGGTGAGTGTAAATCGAAATTCATTTTTGGGTGGGTTATTGCATGAAATTGGGTTTTTATGAAATTGAACATGTTTTGTGATTTGATAGTTCAATTAATATCATAGAAGCATTCAGTGTTGATTTGAAATTTAGAACTATAACAGAATACCAATATTAGATATGAATTGATTGGGATTGAGAAAACGATTTTGGGTTAATGAATTTGATGAAAACGCAAAGACCCACTTTTGGAATTGATGATATTTCCTAGTAATCGATTATGTTAAAATGGTTAGAGGATGATCATGATCTCTTTTAGATGTGAATATATGATGCAATGATAAATTAAGGTTGTAAATTTAGAGATTTAAAAGCTTGGAATTCGTTAATGGTGAAACAGAAGAGCAAAGAATACAATCACCTGTTCGATCGATCGATTGACGTTTGGAGTCGATCGATCGACCCTTAAGGATTTTCGACAGTTTGGCTTGGGATTTATACGTATTAAAATTTTGGGTTAGATTTCCTTCCAATATATTTAATAGATGAGAACTAAATATGGAACCTTTTTCCTTGACAATTATAAGGGAATTTAACTGGGATTTGGAGTGTGTTAATAGGGAAAGAGAGCCTTAATTAGTAAAGTTCAGACTGCGGGAAATGTCCGGGTAATGTAGTAGAGCGATGCTAGTTTAAATTAATTAATTAAAGTGAAACTAATTAATTAAATTAGAGTCAGACCATAGACTCAGAAATATACAGGCTAGTGTTATGGATTTTAGTACAGGGTAGAGCCGGAATTTATATTATATTTATACGGTGTGTGAGAGTATATATATATATATATATATATATATATATATTGTGTGTGCTTATACCCCGAATATCCCAAATAATCTACGTAGAGTATTTCTCCTCACTCGAAGGGTACTACCACATTCACATATCAAGATAGTAGATAAGGTCCCAATACTCTACCGGTCCAAAGTACTTTTCTCCTTAAATCTCACAATTTAAAATTCTAAAGGTGACTCCAAAGTTCTGCAGCAGCACTGAAAGTCTGCAGAGAAACGAACCGAACCGATCCTATCAGAAAAATTAACCGATCCCATTAGAAAAGGGAACCGATCCTATCACAAAAATGGAACGGGTTCCGTTATGTCAGTATGAGTTTCCATCTCGGAACTACTTCCTTAGAAAAATCATTATAAATCCAAAATAAATCAAAAAAATATGCGATCATCTCCCACACGACCGTATCGAAAATATCTACAATTTTCATCTTTTGACCAAGAGCTAAATCGATTTTCTTCCTAGCCGAATCGATTCGGAATTGATGGAGTTATTATTCAACTTCTTCTACGAAAATCCCAAACTTCCATTAATACACCTCCAAGGTTTTTATCTTCTCTCCCATCATCCTCCAACCTCAACCAACAATATATACACATATAAAAATGGTTTTAATCATCCGAGAACCCATGTCCAATAATTAATTGCTAAGTTACCCAAATTTGATATTATTCGGGGTTTATTCGTTAATCTTCCGAAAACCCCGTTTTTATTCACGAAAACTCATCCCAAAAATCTTTATAGTTTTACACACCAACTATAATATGATAAATAAACACACTAAATTAATAAAGCAAGTAAACACTTTCCTCGTGGATAAAATCCAATGACCCCGAGTCGAATCCCATGGAGCTTGGACAGAAATCCCCTTTCTTCCTTCCTCTCTTCTCTTCCTCCTTCTTCTCTTCTTTCTATCTTCTCTTTCTCTCTCTTAGGGATGATATGTGGGAGAAATGAGGCCTCTCCCCTTATCAAATCCGAAATTGGGTGAATACCCAATTGTAAAATGACTCGTGTACTCACTTGCGAGTCCCTACTACTACAAAAAGCCCCTGAAACCCAAACATTACCCCCGGGTACTTCATTTTGACTTTTTCGGACATTTCGAAACCAACCGCGCACTCAAAATCTCCATCCAAGTCACTTAACTAAAATTAACTAATTAAACCCAACACATTCTAATACGCACATTTTCCAATTAAAATATTATCCTTTATCGCTTTACCCAACTGCGACACGTAATTAAAATAATCCCACTCATATTCTTAGTCTCGTAAGAAAATATGATCCATGTAAATATTAATCTGAAACTTACAAACTAATATTTATTATTCACTTTATATTCTAAATTTATTTTTTTACACTCATAAATTCCAAAATTACTATTCACACTAATTTCTCAAATTACCAAATTACGTCCACTTTTGTAATTTAAAAAAAATCTTTATAAGTACTAGGTATTACAGTGTGTATGTCCTCAAGAGAGTGCGACACTAACTTAAATATGAAGCGCATTCATGCATTTTTAATTACTGCAGTTAATTCACTTGCTAAATATATTCAAAATGTTTTGGGTTCTAACCCTTGCTATAAAACTATTTTCAAAACCTTTTAGGTGTCCGGCCACAGGGACGCCGGGATTGATATTCCATTCCAGGGACACGCATATGCTGCACATGTGGATGCTAGAAGGAGTTTGAGTAAACGCCTCATTTCTTTATTTCTAGATTATGGATCTATTATCAGATCCATATATCATTTTGGGCACGTCACCCCAATCACTTTCAGTTTCAGCATTTGGTTTTATTTACTTAGTTGTTGGAGTATTCTTTACATTATGGTTTGTAGCCAATGGTTTATTCGGCAAGTGGTTTATTTATTTATTAAGTCTATTTTGATTCAGTCGTTGTGTATGGCTCATATTATATTTTCGCATGTTGTCATTTTTGTTTAAAACAATTGATTAAATTTGGCACCGGATTTTCAAATACTAATTGGCTAGTAAGTTATAAAAGGTTTTCAACAGTGACGCTAAGAATGAACCAACTGGGATTCATATTTTAATTTGACATAGGACTGATCACCCGATATTTTATTAGGCGGGGTGTCACACCAACTACCTCAAACACTTTCATAGCTGTAAATAAGAAGTTTATTTATAACAAAGGGAATTAAATAATGCCCATTTTTAAAAATAAAATGCGACCGTCGTGGATTTAAAGAGAATAAAAGATGAGAAATAGATAAATTCTTAATTGGAGGGGAGAAGAGCTTGGTGGGTGGTACGACCGAATAACACAATGGGGAAAACTCCATTGTAACTTTAAAAACAAAAAGTTTTTTTGTTCTCCTTTTTCTTCGGACTAAAAAATAAATGAGACCTAGAATGGGGAAGATGGAAACGTGCCAGGTAGGGGTCGAACCTATGACTTTCTTCTTATGAAACAGATGCTCTATCCACTAAGCTACAGGAGCTTTGTTTCTTTCATCTGATGCATCTTATATCTAATTTATCTTAAGTTGAAATTGTTTGGTATAAAATTTAATTAGAAGGATCGCTTTAACGCTCTAATTAAAGGTTAAAAAACTCATCCATAATCAAATTAACATCAGTACCTAAGGAAGACTTTTTATTTAGTTTGCTTCTTAAGGGGACTATTAAATTCACATAACTTAGAATTTACAAGACTTTTTGTCAAAACTTTGAGGGGGTATAAGATATTATAAAAAAAACTATGAAGTGTGCATATAATATTAAATTTAAGGTTGATCGCACCATATTGGTTCAATGTAGTGATTGAGTTAGGGTACTTGGGGTTGAATTTGGGTTTTCAGGATTAGTTTCGGTATTCTCGGAAGATAGTAGGTATAGGAGATGTGGGTTTGTGTTGTCTACACCTTCATATATTATATAATTAATTCTAATTAAGTAAGACATCCGTCGTCTTATGATGACCACGGAATCTGTGTGTACACCGGGATAAACTAGAGGCAATTTGGGACCGCACCATTATTAGTCATTTTGTAATTTTATTATTTATAGAATATTATAAATCATTTGTATTTGGAATACTATGGGGAGAAAACCGAATGAACCAAACATAGTGGCCCAAGTGGGTATGTATTTGGGAGGGAGGACAACCCATAATTAAATGATAAACATCACCAGAGATAATTATGAAGAGGTCCATCCAACTTCCAAAGATCTCGGAGGAGATTAGTACAAATTAAGAAGCAGGTTAAAGTCCAACAGGATTCAACCTACTCCATCCTTATAGACGTAACCCTCACCCCAGAAAAAAGGGAACTTCTTGTTGAAAAATTTAAAGGAAGTAATAAACAAAGAGAAACACCCCGTGGACATAGGAAATTGTCGAACCATGTAAATCCTTTTGTTGTGAGTTGTTTTATTCATTGTTTGGTTTCAATTGCTTAGATTTATTCATTGTGATTATTTGCACTCACAATTGGTGTCGTCTATGGAAAATGATTCTTTTCCCCAAGCAAATTAAATCCTGCAAGTTAAGCGATGTATCACCCCCATAATGCACCTATTGCGAAAAATTAACTAGGCAGACTATCATTACACAGAGTCAAGTCTGAGATCCATCGGGACAAAAGTTAAGTTGCTCGCCATCCAGGATATCGCCTATAGTAGCAACTCGGATCAACTTAAATATCATGGGTGGTCGACGCGCATGAAAAGTGGTTGCATCAATAAGAGGAGGTGATGCACCTCCAAATGGAGTAAAAGACGCATCTCTAGCAATGCCTGGAAAAAATAAAGCGAGAGATCCAATGAGATAAATGCAAGCGTCGTGGTTAGACGCCTAGGCCTCGGGTGAGTAAAACTCGCAGCCAAGGAAGGAGTTCGCACCATGATCAGGAACATTTAAATCAAGAGAGATGCCTAGTGAGGTAAAAAAAAAATGAAAGACATCATAAACAAGATATTTGAAGTCTTGTACAAAGGAAAATTGATCAACACCCATCGAATTGCGGGGCTAGATCCCCCAAAGAGCTAGATAAAAGGGCAATCATCACTCAGATGGAATCCCCCTTCTCAAAAACAATTGAGGAGGAAGAGCCCTCGAAGAAGTTATCCACCCCAAGGTTCAAGATATACAACAGAAAGATCGATCTTATATACCAAGTGCATCGGTATAGTCAAGAATTGACCTTCTAGAACCATAACGATGCCCCCACATTCCGTATATTCACATCCAATCTACGAGATGTTGCATAAAAGTGGTTTGAGAGGCTACCATATGGGTCTGTCAAGAACTTCAAGTCACTCACGGAGGCCTTCACAGCTCACTTTATTACAAGTAGTTATCTCCCAAAGGGAATGGATTCTCTCCTCACTATGAGGAAGAAACCCCTGGAGATACTGCGAGATTAAACCAAACGTTACTGGGAAACCTTCAATGAAGTCAAAGATTGCTCGAAGAAAGTTGTCATGGCATCATTCAAGATAGGCTTCACCACAACTCCATCATGTACTAGTCCCTCACTAAGAAGGAGGCAAACACCATTGATAATCTTATGTCACGCATAGAAAAGTATGCCAAGGTGGAAGATATGGTCGCCCTCAACCAAGGTGATAATAGATACGCGAAGGTGACTAAAGGGAATGACAAAGAGATTACCCCCAAGAAGGGGGCAGGAAGCATAACAGAGGTTCTAATAATGGAGACAAGGCACACCCATCCAAAGCCTTTCAAGCGATCAACACTGTCTTTAAAGAACATATATATAAGTTCTTGGGTAAGATCAAAGACTAACAGTTCCTCGAGTGGCCGAAGAAGATGGGTGGATATCCAAGTAAGAGAACCATCTCACTCAGATGTGCCTACCACTAAGAAAACGAGCACAAAACGGAGAACTACAAGGCCCTCAAATCCTATATGAAGGATTGGCACTACACTAAATCTGCCTAATTATCACAGTCATTGACCTTAACAAGTTTAACTTGTCAAGGTTAATGACCATGATAATTCCTGGGGTGATAACTTTTTTTCTCACGGTCATTGCGTGACAAGTTTGTTAGAATTGTCATGATTATGTCACGGTCCTTGACCTTGATAATCTTGTCACAGATAAGGAGTGTGACAAGCCCGTGACAATGGTTAAAAATTATCACGGTTAATGACCGTGATAAGTTCGTGACAAGTTTCTTTGCTACGAACTTGTCATGGTCAATGACCGTGACAATTCTGGACAGAATTGAAAAAAATATGCTGGGCAGTATGGCCACTGCCATTGTCCAACAATATATTTGTACCTATTATAGCGATGTTGTACCTGTTCAGGCATCATATATCCAAATAAAATAGAGATAATGCAAATATACATTCAAAATAGAGACAATATGCATCACGATATAATCCAAATATAATTCAAATGTACCAACTTAATAACAATTCAATTCAAATAATGTCACTACATGTCTGGGGTAAGGTTAACACTGAGGAGGTGAGTAGGCCACACGATATACAAATTGACACACCCACTGATATACATCGTGCCGTATTGTTTTCATAACCACAATGGGGAGTTCACCTTCCCGGGTATCACATGCGTGACGAGCACCTTGTACTCGATGTCTTGAAGATCACGTCCATAAACTAGTGCACCCTGGATGATATTCGGATCCCTCAACCCCCGCCCTATCCGCTGGCCATCAAATATGTCTAGTATAAACACGCTCATCCAACCAAGTGTCGACATTGGTCGGTCGAAGGGAGACAAATAGGGGAGTGTATCATCAAAGTATGCACGTGTTTGTGATGAAGCAGTGAGGTCCACATCCTCGTCATCCTGCACCGCATCCTCCTGCACCTCCTCCTCTACCACCTTCTCCTTCCCTTTCCCCTTACGATTTCCGCCCAACGATTGCTTTATGAATGAGAACATATCTTGGACCATCGCCTCCAAACGGGACAGCTTTGCATCATCCGAGTCCACCGTTCAAGCCTACCCGGTGTTGCTCCTCTCCAATCCGATGATCCTAGATTTGGCCACCCGCGAGCTCACCCCCTTGTCCTACCCTTGCGATAAGCGCCAAGCATTTGGCTGAGTGCATCTGTGGACAAAGATGCCTTGTCGGCATCAGACTGCGACCCATGCACTTCCTTAAGCTTTTCCTGAAATAATAAAAAGCACAAAATTAGTAAAATAGGTAAATTAAAAAATTATAACATAATTAATAAAAAGTAAAGTGTCAGATTACTTACAATTATGGCCGCGACGCTCGGAGACACCTCCTTATACTTCCCCTTCTTCGTCCTAAGCGCTACATAAGTATCGAGCCTATGTGGCCTACCCCGAGGGACACTCCCTGTCCCCTGAAATAAAATAAAGTAAAATTAGTATCGGCCCCGCAAAGTAAAATAATTCAGAATAATATATTTATGTAGTTATAGAAAAATTAAATCTTACCATCACCCTATACTCCACCTCAGCGTAAGACGTCCGGCCGGAGTAGTGGACGTCCATCTTTTTTGCCCCATTTTCCCTCCCCAATTGGTGAGATGTCAATTGTCGCTCCCCGATCTCATTGTCAATGAACGTTTGCCATTGTGCTAATGAGATCTGCTCCTTCGGCGGGACGGATTCACGCATTTGGATAACGGACTCTCGTGTCTTCCCAAAGTACCGGGTCCGCATACTTTTCTTCCACGTCTTCTGTTGCTCCCTCAACTGCTCCAAGACGGAATCGCGTAGCTTTGGATCCATGCTAAATTGTTCCTGTCCAACAAATACAATGTTAGTTGTGAATAAATATAAATATAAATATAAAATGAAATCGAAATAGAAATTGAAATTAAAATATTCATATAAATATAAATATAAATATAAATACATTACCTGTAGTTCCACACAAACATCTAACTTGAGCTCCTATGGCACCTCCTTCCAAATAATGTACCCTGGGCCGATGATCGTCTTTACCAGCGCGAGGGATCTTGCTAATAGCCCTGACTTGTTCTCGATGGCCATCCCTAATTTGCAATATTTGAGGATCCTAGGGGCCGAGGAGCCCTCGTCGCCTCCGCTACCACCGAGCCTAGATGACATCATTATAACCAGCATCATCATCGTCGCCTTAATACTTGACGGAGACATTTGCTGTAAAAAAATGTTATTAGTACAAATCAAAATGAATTAGAAGAAGACATTCAAATATGTATAATTACTACAAATAAAAATGAATTGTTACTGTTAAACACCTCAATTCTAAATTCCAAAACAATGGCATCTAGCTTATAATATGTACAATTACTAAAAATACGAAACATCCCCACCCCCACCCCTATTGCCCACACACACGCACACTACACAAGAGTGAAAAGCATTAAAAATAAATGTTTCGGTACAAATTGGAATATTTATTACAAATTGACAAATTGTTTAAAATTCGAGTTATCATAAAAAATGGATTGATATTCGGTAGGAGCAGCCAAGTTATCCACACTACTATTTAGACGCTTTGGCACGCGTTGGACAATTAACCACCGCTCGTTGTTGATATACTCCAAGTAAAACACTTGGTTAACATTTTGAAATGCTCAAACAAAAGACTCATCGCTCACGTAACCATTCAATCGATACTTTTTGTACTCTTGTGCCACGAACAATGGTCCAATGGCTAGATGAGCAAGCCTTAATGTCGCATCACCCGTCTTTAAGAGATGAGAATATAAAAAAATTAATTATATTAGTTGTAAAATTTGAGTGTAAAATAATGTTATATAACGACCATTTTCATTATAATTACCTCTTGTGTCAACCACAACCTAAATTCACTATCTGATTGTACCATTGTTTTTCGTCTTTTATTGTTCTCACCGGCTTTATATTTTCTGCATATTACAAAATTAATCATGTACAAAATAATCTAAAATAATGTTAAAGATTATAATAATCGAAAAATACTTTTTCCATTCTTCGACATCTTCATGTGTGTCAAATAATAGATAACAAGATGCTTGTTCATGTTGCAAACTCGTTAATTTCATCATTTTCCCATCACATGACCACCATCATCGACGAGCTCATCAGTGTCATCAACGTTGGTCGAGTCAGGCATATATTCCCGAGTATATATTGATGACTCCACGATGATGTGTTCCTCCGCAATTAATCTTGTAATGTATCACATATTATTGACGTATTCTTTAAAAACTTTCATCAATCTTTCAAACGGATATATCCACCGATATCTAACTGGACCACAAAGAAGTGCCTCGTCGCATAGGTGTACCAATAAGTGAACACTTATGTCAAAGAATGCTGGGGGAAAGTACTTCTCCAACACATAAATCGCTTCGGTCACTGCTAATTTTGTGGCCACTATGTGTTCTCAATTGATTACCTTCTCACACAAGAGTGATAAAGGTAATACTAATTTGCATAATAGCCCTCCGCAAATCCGTGTGCTTGGAGAAACAGTGCATAATAGATGTCGATGTCATCATTTGGTGCCTTTGGCCTAGGTATCAATAAATCCATCATTGAAAATTTAGGTCTCATACACTGTGAAGGAGGGAGGTTGAGTGGGGCTAGGATCACTGTCCATACACTCTGATTGGTGCTTATATTTCCAAATGTATTGAAACTATTTGTTGATATAGCCAAATGAATGTTGCACTGTTCTCGAGCAAAATCGGGATACTCATAATTCATCCTCCTCTAGGCTGTAGAATCAATAGGATGACGCATGATATTACCCCTACTTCTGCCCTAGTATGCCAAGTCATTGCCTCCTCTATCCATGGTACTATGAAAAATCTCTTTAATCTAGGCCCAACGGGAAAATATTTCAACACTTTTTGAGGCACTTTTGAGCTTGTGTCTTCCTTACTAGTAGATTGGACATATCCAGGTTCATCGCATACTGGACAATGATCGATATTTTCATACTCCTTTAGTTATAGTATGCAGTCATACACACAAGCATGAATCAATTTAAACTTCATTCCCAAACCTTTAAAACTTTTCTTCATAACAGGATAGCTATTTGGAAGCATATTCTCCTTGGGTAGGTAGCCCTTCACCCATTTCAGAATTCCTGTCACGCTATTTCCAAACAAACCATACTGCGTCTTCAAACTGTTCAAACCAACCATGGCATGTAAATTTGTTTGATCTTTCTCATAGACAGAGTATAACGGTTGGGTCTCCTTAAATTTTAAACTTGTAAATCTAGTATGTACCCAGAGAACATACAGATACGACTACAGAACTTCCTCCAAAAGTAACAACTTTAAGCCATGAAGAATATTATTATACAGAAATTATGCAGTCCCAAACTGTCCAAACGGGAAAATTCGAGAGATCTCATTACAGGGGTAATGACTCTCGAACGGGTCTAAGGGTTATTGAATGCGTACGCATAAGAAATAGAAGGCTACTATCTATGCTCACTATATGTAATTTCAAGTATGTTTCATTTAATTATCATACTATATATATATATTGTTAGTTATACAAAGTAATTTTCAAACAAAGTTAAAAAAGCCCACCCCATATGGACAATAATCCAGTGGTCATGCCACGTTTAAAATTAACCAACCCAACATCAATCCACTATAATCCAACCGCCATGTCAACAATAAATGTGTATCCCGTACTCCTTCTAATTCATCTACTCAATTAATTATTTTCATCAATTAAACTAACAATTAAAGTATACAATTATTAATTTACTAATTTACAATGAGGGGAAATCCTACTTTCATAAATTAATTTACTAAAAAAATTAATAATCAATCGATTCGTTTACAAGGGACACTACTTGCATATGAGGGGAAAATATCTAATAAACCAATAAAAATTTAATAAAAAAAATTAACAAGCCCCATCCCCGCCCCATTTTCCCTTGCCCACCCCCACCCCCCTCCCCCCTCCCCACATACACACACGTACGCAGCCCCACCCCCCGTCACACCCCCCCCCCCCCCGCATCATTTCCCCCTCCCCCACATACGCACAAAGACGCATACTACACACACATACACACACGTGCGCGCACACACACACACATGCAACCCCACCCCCAGCACCCACCACCCCATCCCTTCCCCCTCCCCCCACCCCCTTCCCCCACCACACACACATAAATATCCCCCCCCCCCCCCCCCGCACACACACAACCCACCCCCTCCCCACCCACCACACACACATATACACACACGCGCATATATATATATATATATATATATATATATAAACACACATATATATAAATGGAAGAGAGAGAGAGAGAGAGAGAGAGAGAGAGAGAGAGAAACCAACATGAAAGTAGAGAGAGAAGGGGAGAGCAGCACGTAGGGAGAGAGAGAAATTGGAGGGAAACAAAGTCGTGAGGAAAAAAGGAGGGGAAAGGGTTTTTTGCTGCAAAACTTGTCACGGACATGTCACGGTCCTTGACCGTGATAATATTATATGCATTGTCACGGTCATTGACCGTGACAAGTCCGTGGCAACTGTTATTGTCATGGACTTGTCACGGTCAATGATCATGACAAGCATTTTTCATGGAATTGTCACGGTCAATGACCATGATAAGGAATGGAATTGTCACGGTCAATGACCATGATAAGGCTATCCGCTGAAAGGGTGCCAATTTTCCCATTTTGGTGTAGTATGGGCCTAGGAAGGGCATTTAAATGAGTACGTAGAAAAGAAACGTGACAATGACACCCCCAACGCTGACCAAAAATAAGATAATGTTTTAAAAGATGAGTTGGGGCATGAGTTCACTATTATTTCTAGTGCCTCAAATTTCAAGAAGATCCAAGGCAACGTTGTTCGAATGGAGCTCAAGAAAGTCACTACAGTTATGGAGGCTTTCTAGATTGACCCCGTGAAAACCCCAGCTAGAAAGTGCAGACGACTAGAAGACATAGACTACAATAAGCATATAGTCTTCATGGAAGACGATTTGATTGGGGGGAGGATCCCTCACTATGATGAGCTATTAATCATTTTGAAAATTAAAAACTGGGGCATGGATAAGCTACTATTTGATCAAGGGAGTTCCTCTGAATTCATATGCTTGGAACTTTTTCACTAGCTCAAACTGAAGATGGAGGATTTGAAGGAAATGGCCATCCCTTTGGTCTTCTTCGATGGAAAGATGACTATGTCATTGGGAAAGGTGGTCCTATGATTGAGGGTTGAATATATCTCAAAGATAATCGAGTTCTTAGTGGTAGACATTAACTCTCCTTATCATGCCATTCTTCGGAGGGGTAGCTGTACACCATGCATGTTTTTCCCTCCACTTAACACCTAAAACTCAAGTGCATCACAGATCGTGGAATAATGGGAATCAGAGGCAACTAGGTCGTTACTCGAAAGTATTTTATCATTCCTTCAACCTTTGCACATTTACATTCAAGAGTCCACCCGCACAAGTACCACAACGTGTGACTCCACAAACGCCTCGGTATCCGCCAGAAAGGCTGAACAACCATTTACGGATTAGAACACAGAATCCACCACATATTCATTGCAATACCAAAATATAGAGTCCATCGTGAGTAAACACCAAATATGAATTCTACCATATGAAATGATTCTCAACAAGATGAAAAGAATAAACCTTGGTTCCCAAAAACTGGATTTCAAGACATATATATGACGAAACACTTGGATCCTTAAATATTTGGGTGTAAATCTAGGTTCTGGTTTAAAATACTTGATCATGGAAGATAAACAATGTAACACCCCGTATTTTTGTGTATTTACAATTTAATTAATTTTTGAATTAATTGGGAAAATACGTTTTATTTAAATTACGCGAATGAAGTAATTTAATGTGATTAATTGATAAATATGATTATTAAATATTAATCAAGAGATATATACTGATTAATATTATGGTATAATATTTACTAAGTGTGAATAATAAATAATTGATGATTATTGTTATACGGCATAGCGAGTGATATGTGCGTATTTTATTTTATCTCACCCGGGAGTCACGTGTAGGCTAATTTGAGGACGAGATAGGAAAAATATTTTAAGTGACTCAAATGATAATTTAGAGGTCACTATTAGTTCTGAAAGGGTCGAAATAATCATAATAGTTTACCCCGAGAGTATAGTTTGGGTCTCGGATCGATTTTAGACTAAACTAGCACCTATAGGGGGCATTTTGGTCATTTGGAAAATAGAGGTTAAGAGACCTACGAATTTGCAAGTGTGTATCAGATGTTAAGGGGCTTAATTTAGGGTTAAGAAAATTAAAAATGCATCTAGACCAATTGAGAGGAAAGAGAGATAATTCTTAAGGCTTAAGGAGGATTTAGTGAGGGATTTAGAGGATACTTGCACATCAATCAATCTTGGAGTAGGGAATTGGAGAGGAGACAATCAACCCATCTTTATCAACATGAAATAAAACCATACCATAATCAAGGAAAGTATTAATTTCAAATCAAATTGATGTTATAATATCCATGCGTACGGTTTCATGAATAAATTTATTTTATTGAAAATTCTTGGAGAAAAAGAATGATTTGATTACATGTTTTGGTAGGTTTGCATGTAGTTTGTATTTGCATCTGTAGACGATTGAAAATCAGAAGAGTTATGATTGTTTCTATGGATTTAAATCTGGGTTTATGATGATTAAACATGAAGAACACAAATATCTAGGGTTTTTGAGAATGTTTAGATTTTGATGATTCTTGAATGAATTTCGTAAATATTTGATGATATATTTACGTTAGGAATAGTCTATATACATATAGTGAATGTTTGGTTATGTTGGTATGGATTTAAAAAAACGTTTAATGAAGGATTGATGGGTTAAACATGGAGAAATCGTAGCTGGGCAAAATGTCGATCGATCAGCGAATCGTTTGATCGACCAAAATCGTCGATCGATCAACCTAAGCTAAGTTTGGGTTCTTTTGTTGGTTGAGTTTTATTCGATTACTAACAATGGAGGGGAACCTTAAGAGTGATAATATACCTTTGTAGAAACTTGATAAAGATCAATAGGTGTATAGTTAGGGTCTGTTATGTTCATTGAGTGTGAGACTTGGAATATGGACCTACAGGGATAAACTGATCGGGTCGTGTGTTGGGAAATTTAATATTTCAGTTACGGGGAGAGTAAACGTCAATCTAAGAGATATATGAGTAGTTTAGAGATAGTTTAACTATTGAAATGAATGAAGGGGTAACTAGGGCCCTTAGAGTTATGTGAATACTCAAATAAATACGATAGTGAGATGAATTATAAAATTAAATGTACGGTGAGTATTTCAGAGAAATATACCACGTACTAATATGAATATTTGGGTTGTGTGAATACCTATTGTTGAATAGTAATACATAGGTTGTGTGAATACCTGACGTATACTAAAGATATATTGGTGATCGAGGTAGGATTCTGCGCCAAGATATATAACTAGTATTGGTGATCGAGATATGATTTCGAGCCAATCTAGATATGATTACTATTGGTGATCGAGGTGTCATTCCGAGATAATGGAATCAACAACTACTGGTGATCGATGCATGATTCTGAGCCAGGATATCTATATCACTAATGGTGTCGAGGTAGGATTCTGAGCCAATAATCCCTAATGTGTGATGCGGGCATGTGATAGCAAAGTATGAACTTAAAATGTATATTGTGTGTGAGATAAATACTTTATGATAATTTTACTTATGAGTGATGGTATACTAACAAATGTTATATAAATAGATATAAATATATATCTGAAAAGTAAATTAAGGGAGAGACTTAATTACAAGATTAAAGATAGATTGTGAATATCTAAGGAATTTAAATTAGGGCGTGAGACTTAATTTATAAAGCTTGAAAAATAACATATTGTAACAACCCTCGCTTTTAGGAGGCTAATTTTATATTAATTTACTGCATAAGGTAATTATATAAAAATGTTGGAACTGGAGTAAATATTAATTGAATGAGTTGAAAGTTAATATTTACTGGATTGTCGCGTATTTACTGCACGTTTAAGTAAATATTATTTGGTTGTATGTTTTATGGTGTCATACGTTTTAAATGACACTGTGGTTTAAATGAAACCGGAACTTGAAATGGATTATAAAATTACCGAATGCCATTTTAGAGGTAGAAGTCAGTCCCGGAATGTGCGAGACAGCCAAAATAAGTGCCATATTATATTTTTAGGTTCCGAGCACTTTTGACTGGTTTTAACTTAAATGCGTATTCGGGAGTCATTTTAATGTGGTGTTAACCATTTAAGTTGGGAATTTTAGACTTAAGCCACGATTTTAAGTCTTTCTCCTTATTTCATTTCCCATTTGTGTGTTACCACATCTAGAGAGAAAGAGAGAGGTAAAGAACTTGGGAGAAAAGAGAAGAAATTGAAGATTGAAGTTGGATTGTTGCTTCTACCACCAAGAAATCTGAATTTGCAAGCTTAAGGCAAGTTTTCTACTTGCTAATAATATGTGATTATAATTAGTGTGATAGTTGTGTATTAGTATTTATGGATCAAAATGGAAATTATGGTAATTGAACCTTGATAATGGTTTGATATACCCGTTTATATCCTCGGCCTGGCTGAAGATTACCTCCAAACGGACGACCCCTATGAGGGGCGGACCCTGCATCAGGATCCAGACGACCTTACGAGGGGTCGACCCTTCACCAGGCTACAGACGACCCTACGAGGGGCCGACCCTTCACCAGGCTCCAGACGACCCTACGAGGGTACGACAGTACGAGGCCAGAATTGGGCCAGACTCACTGCCGGGAGGAACTTTGCCCTCTCCCTCGGCCCATAGGCCGAGGGTGACATCATCTCAGCGTGTGGTTAGGGAGACGCGTGGAACAGTGCGCGTGAGGCTCACATGGCACATGGGAGACCGTTATAACCAAATCACACCCTCACGTGAGGGAATATTATGTCATCATTTGGCATCTACAGGTGTCAACAGGGGATTGGCTAGATCATCATTCACATGCACCATGCATACTTGGGGGGTACACTACACCCCCCAAGACCTATATATACTTGTCACCTACAACCCTATAAGGGATCGATCAATTAACTGTAGCCCTAGCTAAGACTCTGCTTGTACACACAGTAGAGAGAGAGAGAGGGTTATGTGCATTGTATCCAAGGCCATTAGTGCCCATACTTAGTGGATCACACACTCACAGTGGATGTAGGCCAAATTGGCTGAACCACTATACATCATTGTCTTATTTCCTCTTATACTCATCCCCTTCTACACACTTATACACTCATACATCTCTATGGCTGCCATGGCTGCTACTATTTGAGCTCATTGTCACTTATTCGGTGGTGTTAAATCTTAGCATCATCAGTTTGGCGCCGTCTATGGGAACGAGAAGACATCTCTTCCTCTGTACAGCTTGACCTCACTGGGCACTCTAGTGGTGAACCAACACTCCCCCTGAGAGGAGGTGTTTCACCATTGAAAGAGACCCACTAAGGTTCCCAAGCTCACCAGTATTTTCTTCAGTTCAAGTTTTCATAGCTCAAGCACATGGCACCTAAGATGCCACCACCACCACTTTCCCCGTCGGATGAGGGGGGAAGACCCAGTTCCAGTCAGCCGCCGCCTCAGTCTGAGATGGCTGATGTGGCGGCAGCCTTAAAGTCTCTGGCAGCAAGCCAGCGGATGATGCAGGAGCAGTTCATAGCGCTAAGCCAGAACATACTAAGACCCCCAGGGGTTTCACCTGAGATGATTACTCTGGCAGTAGCTCCAAGACAGCATGAAGCCAGGGGACCACCCCAGGCACCACGCAAAGACCTGCCACCCCCTCAGCGGTGTAGGGATGTTGCTGACCCCCGGCGTCTACGCCTGGGGAGGCAAGAAAACCCTTGCCCTGAGGATAGGTATGGAGATATGGAGGGAGAGGAGGCTCCTATAGAATGCTGGGAACCATATGAGGTCTCCAACAATACTGTACGACCCCTCCCAGACAGTAGAGGAAAGTGCAGGAGACCAAAGCCTGATGATCGCCCGAGGGGATCTGCTTTTGATCGCTTGAGCAGGGGGTCGGCCTTTGAGAGGCTAGGCCCAGTAAATGACCTGCGGGAACAGTTGTCCAGGCCAAGAAGTGCTGCGAGATCCAGGAGGGAGGCAGCAGATGGCCAACCCCGAGGACGAGATGACGGCCAAAGGGAAGTGAACAGCCGACACAGGCCTGCTGCAGCAGAACCCTCCGTCCACCTCGGGGAGGAAGCAGGGGATAACATCGGCCAGGCCGACCCTGTGAGGCCTTGGAATGACTCAATCCAGCGGTTAGAGGATAAGATCGGTGATATACTGAAGAGCCGAGACCCTCTTCAGAGGGGGTACACCATAGGCTCTCCCTTTGTGGCAAAGATAGTCAACTTCCCCACGCCATCAAAGTTCAAGCTACCTGTGGTCACCCCAAGGTATGACGGTAGCACCAACCCCGTCCACCACGTGGAGATGTATCAGTCAGCAGCAGACATATACTCTATCTCAGATGAGATGAGGTGTCGTGCCTTCTCTGGTACCTTGACAGGGGATGCGCATGTCTGGTACACGTCTCTTCCAAAAAATTCCATTGAAAACTTTAAGCAGTTGGCAGATCTGTTCATCCATAACTTATGCTTTGGGGTGAGGCCACGGAAGAAGACCACCCACCTGCTCTATGTTAAGCAGGGGAAGAGTGAGAGTCTGAGGGACTACATAGCCAAATTCAATAAGGAGAAGCTGGCGGTAGAAGACTATGAGGAGAGCATAGCTATGACAGCCCTGATTGGAGCACTCCAAAAGGGGAAGTTGTTATAGAAGCTTGTTGAAGACCCTCCGAGGACGATGGCTGAACTGTTGTCGACAGCAGGAAAGGTGATGAACGCCGAAGAGGCGATGGCTGCAAAATATGAAGACGAAAGAGGAGGTGCTAGTGGGAGTAAATACCCTAAGAAGAACAAAGAGGGGAAGAAGAGGTCCACGGATGACAAGTTCGCTGGGTACATCCCTCTAATGGTCAGCTGTGAACAGATTCTCAATGAGATAAAGAGTGACCGGTCCCTGAAGTGGCCTGAGAAGCTGAGGGCAGCCCTCGACAAGAGGAATAAGAACCTATGGTATGAATTTCACCAAGACCACGACCACGTAACAGACAAATGCTTTGCTCTGAAAGATGAGATTGAGAAGATGATGAAGGAAGGGAAGCTCAGAAAGTACGTCGACAAAGGTGCCTTCAAGAGGGGCCGAGGGGACGACCCCAGAAAGAAGCGAGGCGATGCATGTAGAGAAGGTCCTCAAAAAAGAGGGGATGACCCTTTCGATGATGAGGACGAACCTGACCTCCCGCCGAGAGACGACTATGGCCCTGTCAAGAGGCTTAATATGATCTCACTCGGAGTGGGAATGATCTCCGGGGGTTTAGCGGGAGGAGGATCTGAGGTCGCCGACAGGAAGGCCCATGTGGACGAGGCCAAAGCAGTGACGAAGACGGTACACTCAACCTCTCTGGAGGTCAAGTCATAAAAGAGGAAGAAGGTTGATATGGACACTCTGATAGTGGGATTTTTAAGAATGGACTTCAAAGGCCTCTTGGCCCCGCATGATGACCCTCTTGTCATCACTACCAGGTTGCACGGGTGTGAGGTGCCGAGGATACTGGTAGATGGAGGTAGCTTTGCAGATGTGATGTTTTATCCATGCTTCAAAGACTTAGGTCTCAGTCGTGCTAGACTTGTCCCGTACCATCATCCACTGATTGGGTTCAGTGGGGAAAAGGTTCACCCCCTTGGATTGTATGAGGCTGATGTCAGGATGGAGGAAGAATGGCTGAGATGGCTCACCAAGAAGGTCAGTTTCTTTGTGATGGATGAGCATGTGTTTTCGGCCTACAACATCATACTGGGGCGTGTGGCCCTCAAGGGGTTTGAAGCTGTGCCGTCTACGGTCCACCAGATGATCAAATTTCCTACCCCTTACGGGGTGGGGGAAGTTCAGGGAGACCAGACGACAGCGCGAGAATGTTACTACAACTCCGATGAAGAAAGGGAGGCACACAAGAGGGTTACGACCACTTACAATATTGATACCTTAGACCCCAGAGATGAGAAAAAGCTAAAGAAAGGAGAGGCCATGGAAGAGATAGAATCCATCATCCTCGATGAGGATGACCCGGAAAAAACCGTCCAAGTCGGCAAGTCTCTGAGGCCCAACGTCAAGGATGACCTCATTAAACTGTTGAGAAGAAGGCGAAGCGTCTTCGCATGGAGTCATGTAGATATGCCAGGGATTGACCCTGAAATCACGTGCCACAATCTCAATGTGGTAGAGGAAGTGAAGCCGGTAAAGCAGAAGAGGAGAATTTACTCCAGAGAAAAGTATGAGGTCATTAGGGACGAGGTCAAGAAGTTAGAAGACGTTGAATTTATCAAAGAGGTCATCTACCCTGAATGGCTGTCCAATGCAGTCATTGTCCCAAAGGCCAACGGGAAGTGGAGAATGTGCGTGGACTTCACAGACCTTAATAAGCACTGTCCCAAAGATAGCTTCCCTCTCCCCCGCATCGACTAGATGGTAGACTCTACCGCAGGCCATGAGCTCATGAGTTTTATGGATGCCTATTTAGGGTATAACCAGATCTTCATGAACCCTGAAGACTCGGAGAGGACAGCCTTCATCACCGACAAGGGGACATACTGTTACAGGGTCATGCCCTTTGGCCTAAAAAATGTGGGGGCAACGTACCAGCGCCTCGTTAATAAAATGTTTGAAGACCAAATTGGGAAGTCTATGGAGGTCTACGTAGATGACATTCTGACTAAGAGTCTGAAGGCAGAGGATCATGTAGCAGACCTGGAGAGGACATTTAATACGATGGACAAATACCAGATGAAGCTTAATCCGGCTAAGTGTGACTTTGGGGTCGGAGAAGGGAAGTTCTTGGGGTTCATTGTCAACCAAAGAGGCATCGAGGCCAATCCTGAAAAGATAAAGGCCCTTATTAAAATGAAGACCCCCAAGTCCATTAAAGATGTTCAGAGGCTTAAAGGGAGAGTTGTTGCCTTGAACAGGTTCGTGTCTAGGGCCACAGACAAGTGCTTGCCATTCTTCAAGACCCTTAGGAAGGCCTTCGAATGGAGTGAAGAGTGTGATGAGGCTTTCAGGGACCTAAAGTCATACTTAGGGTCTCCCTTGCTGCTGTCATGACCCGTGCAAGGTGAACGACTTTATGTGTACCTCGCCATCTCAGAGTCGGCCATCAGTGCAGCCATTATGAGAGATGAAGACGGGATACAGAAGCCTGTGTATTTTAACAGCAAGGCACTCCAGGGGGCAGAGCAAAGATAACCGAGGATGGAGAAGTTGGCCTACGCCTTGATCCATGCCTCAAGGAAGAGGAAGCCATACTTCCAGTCCCATACAATGGTCATCCTCGCCGACTCTCCTCTTAGGCAGGTCTTACACAAGCCACAAAAATCAGGCAGGTTGATGGCCTGGGCTATAGAGCTGGGGGAGTTTGACATTGTGTATCAGCCTAGGACGGCCATTAAGGGGCAGGCATTGGAAGACTTCATGGCTGAGTTCACATGGGAGGATGATGAGGCCGAGGGTGAGACCCTCGGGAAGACGGATACACAACAAGACAGACCCACTGACACACCCACAAATAGGGCTGAAACAAGCACCGCTAGAAGGAAAGCGACTGAAAACGAAGAGGGAAGATACATCTTTGGACAGGGATCCCTCTCTGAGGGAAATTTTTCAGAGGGAAAGACTCTGTGGAGCCTCTTCATTGATGGGTCCTCCTGTGACAGCGGAAGTGGTGCTAGACTTATACTATCAGCACCCGATGGCACAGACGTTGAATACGCCCTGAGGTTCAACTTCAAAGCCTCCAACAATGAGGCTGAATATAAGGCCTTAGTAGCAGGCCTCTCCTTGGCCAAGTATCTTAGTGTCGGCCAGATTTTAGTCCATAGTGATTCAAGGCTAGTAGTGAATCAGATACTAGGAGCCTACGAGGCTAAGGACGAGAGGATGGCTAGGTACCTTGAGAAGGTGAGGTCATTACTGAAGGGCTTTAGAGAAGTGAAATTAAGGAGGGTACCTAGGCTCGATAATGGCCATGCTGATGCTCTTGCTAGGTTGGCCTCGGCAACAAGAATAGATATCAGGAGGACGGTCCCAGTAGAAATTTTGCTTCGGCCAACTATTGAAGACACAGAGGGAACACTTAGCAATTGCCTAAATGTTTCTCAAGAAGCCTCGTGGATGGACCCCCTGATCAGATACATTAAAGAGGGTGAGATGCCAGAAGCAAGGCAAGAAAGGAAGAAGCTAAGGTACAGGGCTGCAAAATTCACTGCCATCGGAGACACCTTATACAAAAAGGGGTTTTTTGCTCCCCTTACTTAGGTGTGTGCATCCCTCAGAAGTCCCTTCAATTTTGCAAGATGTGCACAAAGGATCGTGCTCAAGCCACATCGGGGGCAGATCCTTAGCGAAGAGAGTGATCACCCAGTGGTACTGGTGGCCGGCCTTGGGGAAAGACGCAGCAGAATATATAAAAAAGTGTGACAAATGTCAAAGATTTGCCACCATCCCTCACCAGCCCCATCAGCCTCTTACTTCCATTACATCCTCATGGCCATTTGCAGTATGGGGAATTAATCTAGTAGGACCCTTGCCTAGGGCCATCAATAACTATCGATTCCTCATCGTAGCCATTGACTATTTTTCAAAATGGGTGTAAGCGGAGCCGATGGTGATGATCACCGAGCAGAAGACCTTCCAGTTCATCTGGAAAAATATTATATACAGATATGGTCTCCCCATCACCCTCATCTCGGATAACGGGACTCAGTTCAAGAATGCCTCTCTATAGAAGTACTGTGAGAGGGTAAGTATCAAACAATTTTTCTCCACCCCTGGCCGACCTCAGGCCAATGTGCAAACAGAAGTTACAAACAAGACAATCCTAGATGGAATCAAGAAGAGGCTTGAGGAGGCAAAAGGAAGATGGGTCGAGGAGTTATATGCCTTGCTATGGGCATACAGGATGACAATGAGGACTTCTACCGAGGAGACCCCATTCATGCTAGATTATGGCTCAGAAGCCGTCATCCCCACCGAAATTGAGTTTCCTACTCATAGGGTCCAAATGTACGACCCCCAGGGAAATGCAGAAGAGAGAAGACTAGACTTGGACCTGATTGAGGAAAGGAGGGAGGACGCTGAGATAAGGCAGGCCGCCTACCAGCAGAGGACCGCAAGGTTCTACAATCAGAGGGTGAAACAGAGGCCTATCGTAGTGGGGGACTTGGTCCTCAAGAAGACTTGGGAAAAGCCCAACAAGCTTCATCCTAATTGTCATGGACCATATAGGGTCATCGATGAAGTCGTCCCTAGGACCTACAGACTAGAAAACCTAGAGGGGGAACCTTTTTCCAACCCCTGAAATGAAGATCATTTGAAGAAATACTATCGGTAGTGTTGTAAGGTCTTGATAGACCATAGTTGTAATAAGAGTCGCTCCAACAGAACGCTTTGAAAATTAATGAGAAATATTAGTGTTTCCCCTCATCCTGTGGTTGTCAGTTCTAGCACGCATGGAAACATCTACAGAGAACCACCCTCAGCTATAATGAGGGCAAGTGGAGGGGACGACCCCACCACTGTCCTCAAAAAAGACGAGGGAAGACTTTGTTAAAAAACATTAAATTGGTAAGTTGATCCCTCGGCTATAATGGGGACCAGTGGAGGGGACGACCCCATCACTATCCTAAAAAAAGACGAGGGAAGACTTTGTTAAAAACCATTAAATTGGTAAGTTGATCCCTCGGCTATAATGAGGGCCAGTGGAGGGGACGACCCCACCACTGTCCTTAAAAAAGATGAGGGAAGACTTTGTTAAAACCCATTAAATTGGTAAGTTGATCCCTCGGCTATAATGGGGACCAGTGAAGGGGACGACCCATCACTGTCCTAAAAAAAGACCAGGGAAGACTTTGTTAAAAACCATTAAATTGGTAAGTTGATCCCTCGGCTATAATGAGGGCCAGTGGAGGGGACGACCACATCACTGTCCTAAGAAAAGAAGAGGGAAGACTTTGTTAAAACCATTAAATCGGTAAGTTGATCCCTCGGCTATAATGAGGGCCAGTGGAGGGGACGACCCCATCACTGTCCTCAAAGAAGATGAGGGAAGACTTTGTTAAAAACCATTAAATTGGTAAGTTGATCCCTCGTCTATAATGGGGACCAGTGGAGGGGACGACCCCACCACTGTCCTCAAGAAAGACGAGGGAAGACTTTGTAAAAAACCATTAATTTGGAAACCTGATCCCTCGGCTATAATGAGGGCAAGTGGAGGGGACAACCCCATCACTGTCCTTAAAAAAGACAAGGGAAGACTTTGTTAAAAACCATTAAATTGGTAAGTTGATCCCTCGGCTATAATGGGGACCAGTGGAGGGGACGACCTCATCACTGTTGTCAAGAAAGACGAGGAAAGACTTTGTAAAAAACCATTAATTTAGAAACCTGATCCCTCGGCTATAATGAGGGCCAGTGGAGGGGACGACCCCACCACTGTCCTCAAGAAAGACGAGGGAAAACTTCAATAAAAACCAGTTTGGTAATTTGACTCCTCGGCTATAATGAGGGCCAACACAGGGGTTCACCACTTGTTCACCCTCAAGAAAGACGAGGGAGAGGTTAGTGGCATTAACAAAGACAGCAAACCATACAAGAAGCAAATATGGAAGACAGTAAAGAAGACGATGGTATTAATGAAATGCCAGTTATACAAAAATATCAAGTGTTTTGCAAAGTAAAGTACAAAAATGTTGATTACACAAAGAGAGTATCGGCTACAAACAGCCACCCGACATCAATGGGAGGCTCTTCTATGAGTATGACAGGCTGACCCTCAGACGTGCCCATGCCTTCGACATGCTGAGACTCCACTTGGGCCAAGGCTTCAGTAATGAGGGGATCGTCCAGCTGAACTGCTTCAAGAGAAGGTCGAACAGACGACACTGCATCAGCAAACTTTAAGACGACCCATCGACAGGCCGTCTTAATTCCTCTCTCCAAGTATTCAAGGCCAAAGCCTTGAAACTCGTCTGAGAGTTTGTAGGCCTCCACAGCATCGGCCTCATCTTTCGTGACAGCTGCTTCCAGATCGGCCTTGTGCTGAGCCCCTAAGTTGAGTAAAGCCTCATCCTTCTCCTTTATGAGCAAGTCCTTGGCCTGCTGGTCGGCATCGTGCTGCCTCGTCAGTTCATCTAAGACCCTGGCATGCTCAGTCCTAACACTCTCAAGTTCAGCCCTCGCAGTCTCGAGCTCTGTCTGCAGGTCGGCCTCATACTGAATGGCCCTTTAGGCCTCATGGAACTTTGCCTGATTTTTAGCCATCCACTTTGTGGCCGAGGTGAAGGCACAGACGGACTGCATAGAAAAATAAACACATATCAAGAGGCCGAGGAAACAGTTGGTGAAAGAATGAAATTAAAAGAAGTTGGTCAAGACCATTACTTGTGCAAGGGCGTGCAGACCATAGTCGTACACTTTGGCAGGAGGCATCTTTGACAGGAACTCGTAGTCAGAGGCCGAGGGTGCAGAGAACATTGAGGCCTTGGCTGCCCTCAAGTTTGCTATGAGTGATGAGGGCTCGGCCCTCAGATGTGCCAGTTTCTGAGACCAGAAGGCCCCCATACTAGATGAAGAGGTCGTCCCCTCAGAGGCTTCGACCCTGGCCCTCGTCTGAGCATTTGGCCGAGGGTCGACAGGGGCCTCAGGCTCCTTTCTTTTATGGCTATCAGCGGTCGGCTCCACCACTGTCGGCCCAGCGGCCCTCGTCTTCCTCAGAGCCTGCTGAGGCTCCTTCCCTTTATTCTTGGCCAAGCCTAATAATAAGCTGGGAGCAGTCATTTCCCAAAGAGAATCTGATATACCTGCAGGACGACCTGATAAGAGGACGATGTGTCAGAAAAATGGAGAGATAAAGAGGAAACACTTAAAAAATAAGTAAAGAATGGAAAATGTTCAGTATAAATCATATAATTCTGTCAGAGGGCCGACCCTCAGACCAGCTTCTTTGAGGAACCGGGGGATCATCAGGTCTTCAAATTTTGGAAGTTCACCCTCTCTCCCTCATCCTCTCAAATATTCAACGATGTCCTTCTCCTCCAGACTAAGTCTAGGGTCTGACCTGGCCTTCATGGAAGGGTTAGACCATCTTCTGGTGACCCTCGGACCATCGGAGGTGGACTCCCACCCCCCAGAGATAAAGAAGAATCTCTTTTTCCAATCGTGGTTGGAAGTTTGTGCCACATGGAGGAGTTTCTTCTCAGACCTCCTCGCCCCCAGATGATAGTATCCAGGCTGTTTGGACGAGGAGGTGATGTTGTAGCAGCCTAAGAATAGGTCGGCCGAGGGCTCGTCGGTGAAGGCATTCTTCCATAAGGAGATATAGCCCAGGATCGTCCTCCAAGAGTTGGGAGGAAGTTGAGAGGGGGAAACACCAAGGGCAGACAGGATATCTACGATGGCAGGATGTAGAGGGAATCTGACTCCAACTTTGAACATTTGTTCATAAACTGTAACCTCTCCCTATTCACAATCAAAAACCCTCTCAGACTAAGAGGGAACCCTCATAGTTACGCTGGTAGGCACTCCATAGGCATGCCTCCATATCAAGAGGTCGCGATCCCTAACAGAGGAGATATAGGATGAGGCATGGGAAGTATCAATCTGGTCATCTGTATCATCGCCCTCATCCTCATTCCCCTCTCCCTCGGCCTCATCATCTTCCAGAGGCCCCTGGGGGAAGGCCATCTAAAAGGCATGGGGAGATAGGATTGTCACAGAGACAGCCTCAGAGGGGACCATACCCTCGGCCTCTCGGCCTGGGCTTAGGTCAGATGTCTCTCTCCTACCAGAAGTTCCAGCGCCAGTTGGCGCTGACGCTCTCTCGTCCATCTCACTTGAATGACACTCGGCTGGACGATGGGACGACCCACAAGACTCAGACGGTTCAAATGGTTTTATTGTGGCAAGAGGAATGGGAAAGATGGGTCGTACCCAATTAGGGTCGGCCCCTCATCTCCTATCTTCCTCTTCCTCTACTCGTCTGATCTCTACAAAGAGCTTCTCTCTCAAGGATGGGAATTCAGACGCTAAACTATAAAGCTTCCTAAGCATTAAAAGGGAAGACCCTGCACTTGGAGAAATTTGGGGAACTTAACTACAAACAAGTTTGCAGTTGACCAAATTAGACTTTTGAATTAAAAAGGGAATTGATGGTTTTCACTCAAGAACACTCAAGAACATTCAAGAAACAGATGCCGGAGAAGACACCAGAAAAATCTATGAGACAACTCAAAGAAAATGCAGCCATACGAGCCTAAAAAGCAAACATAAATGAAGGTAAATGAGAGCGCTGAGGGAAAAAGATTACCTGATGAAGAAAGAGCAAGAACGTTGCTAAGCTTGAAGGATTGAAGGCTGCAGAAATGGCGATGGAAACTGGTAAAAGGATGGAGAGAGAGAGCTTGGGCGCGAAGAAGAAGAAGAAGAGAGAGAATTCAAAAATCCATTAAATACCTTAGTAATGAGTGGGCCCATTGACCAAGGCAGGACACAGCCCACGAGGAAGGCATCATTAGGGCACAAAGCCCCAAGATAAGTGTGCAGCCGCCATGCCTTGGAAACTGGAACAATAATGAGTATCTGCCCAGGTGTCACTCACCTAACTGATCATACACGCATCTCAATTACAACACTATCCCTCAGCCATCCCAATAGCACTTATGGCTAAGGGCTGGGGGGTGATTGATATACCCATTTATATCCTCGTCCTGGCTAAAGATTACCTCCAAATGGATGACCCCTATGAGGGGAGGACCCTCCATCAGGCTTTAGAAGACCCTACGAGGGGCCGACCCTTCACCAGGCTCAAGACGACCCTATGAGGGGTCGACCCTTCACCAGGCTCCAGACGACCCTACGAGGGTACGGCAGTACGAGGCCAAAATTGGGCCAGACTCACTATCGGGAGGAACTTTGCCCTCGGCCTCGACCCATAGGCCGAGGGTGACATCATCTCAGCGTGTGGTTTAGGAGACGCATGGAACAGTGCGCGTGAGGCTCACATGGCACATGGGAGACCGTTATAACCAAATCACACCCTCACATGAGGGAATATTATGTCATCATTTGGCATCTACAGGTGTCAACAGGGGATTGGCTAGATCATCATTCACATGCACCATGCATACTTGGGGGGAACACTACACCCCCTAAGACCTATATATACTTGTCACCTACAACATTACAAGGGATCGATCAATTAACTGTAGCCCTAGCTAAGACTCTTCTTGTACACACAGTAGAGAGAGAGAGAGGGTTATGTGCATTGTATCCAAGGCCATTAGTGCTCATACTTAGTGGATCACACACTCACAGTGGATGTAGGCCAAATTGGCTGAACCACTATACATCATTGTCATATTTCCTCTTATACTCATCCCTTTCTACACACTTATACACTCATACATCTCTATGGCTGCCATGGCTGCTACTGTTTGAGCTCACTGTCACTTATCCGGTGGTGTTAAATCTTAGCATCATCATGGTTGATGTTAATGAAATTATGATTAATATTAGTTAATAATCATGTAGGAGGGTTTGGGGTAGATTATTTTTGGTAGATGTGTGCAAAAATTTGAAGAGATTTGAGTTTTTGGAAAACTAGGGTTTATAACCCGTAAGCCATTCTTGGCAATTTCGCAGGGGCGAATCGATTCGGCCCTGGGGCGAATCATTTCGATAAAGGGTCAGTTTCCAGGTATGCTTGGACCAAATCAATTCAGGTAAGCCGAATCGATTCGACACGTTACAGAACCCCAGGTTCCCTTGTCCAAACTGATTCGATTTTTTGGGCGAATCGATTCGTTTTCCTGCTATTTTTGAGTTAGTTTTATAACTCAATTCCAATCCATTTTCTTGAGGCATAGGACTTAGGAACCTTCTTGTATGAAGTAAACTTAGAGTCTTAGAGTCCTACACGAGTTAGTAATTACCCTACATTATAAACGGGTTATGTGGGGGCGTTTCCGGGGATATGCCAATTGATGTTAGGGCATTCTTTTCTTCTAGTTGATTATTATGAAACTAGGAGTTGTAGTGTTATGTTTGGGAGACTTTAAAGGCACAATTGAGCTATGTTAGTCTTGATGGTTTATAATAACTTCACAATGAATTTTGGGAGAATAAATTAAAAGTTTATTTATTCATCGAGGTTACAACGATAAGATATGAATTACTTATGGCTCTGGATAAAAGGTAAATGATTATGGTTTCGGATAAAATGAAACATACAATGTAAAATGGAATTGAAAATGAAATGGAAATGGTAATGATGATGGTAAATGATAATTTACTAAATCGTAAATATGGTAAATGCTAATTTACTTAAACACACCTCTCTAAATGACATCATAAGGGAAGTCCGCGCGCGAGGTGAAGCCCCCTAGCTAGTGAATGCAGGGTGGATATAGTCCTAGGCCATATGAGCGATATGTTATGTTTTGTGCACTGGTGAGGAGATTATGGGTGTGGTCTTGACTCTCCCGTAAGCATATGGTCGCTTCCCGACGTCTTGCATTAGGTGCCCAGGTTATCTTGTTTGATAGACCCTGGAAGATGATGGTCATTTAGGGGCGCGCCCAGTGGGAAAACTCGAAGGGGAGGTCTTAGAATCGTTATATGTATATAAATATAACAATTCATAATCAAGTGGGACTTTATGTATGAGATATGCCATAAAGAGCATGATGAAGTGCCATAAAGAGCACAATGAAATGCCACAAAGAGCATTTGATGATGATTATATTCCTGATAAGGAATGGAATGCTAGAAAGAGCACAAAAAATGTAATTATGAGTTCCTGATAAGGAACATAACAATGAAATGGAACAGTATAAAATGATGGAGGTTTTTAATTAATGTTAATCATATATTTATGTATAATTAAATTTAAATTTTATGATCATCTGATTCCCTTAGTTCATGTTTTAAAATAGTGTAGGGAGATTTTTATCTTTTCTAGCATGATTTTTATTCATAACTGTCATACTTTTTATTCATCTGGTGATCATATAAAACCGGGCCCTGACCCGTTCATATTTCTTGTTGTGCATGGATCTTGTTTCCGCTCAGGTGCTCCGCCGCAAGGACGCCTGTTCTGAGTTTCCAAACCTGATGAATTTTGGCGAGCCGTGATGCTTTGCGGGTATTACGGGACATATTGCAATGGACGCCATCATCCTTGTTCTCTAGTCTAGATCGGGTCTTTTACTCGGGCGCGTGGCCCAAACAGTTGTATTTGCTTAATGTAATGTATTATGTAATTTACATTAAAATGTTGTATCACGTGGTATGTGCCTGTTGATCGACAGCATATTCGGTCCTCTTATTGTTTACTTGTCGTTATTGTAGTATATATTCTTGGGTTTCCACTTTCTTTCTTTAAAATTGGGTTGTTTAAATTCTTTCCTTAACTTTAAAAACCAAAATTTGTGGCAACCCGTTTTTCTGAAATATGGAGTGGTTATCCCGTATACTTTGTATATTGTTGTGATGCTGAGAATGATTCCATCCATGATTCCTGTTATATTGGAGTATCGAGATGGCCACCCCTATTTCGGATCATGGGTTGTCACAGATGGTATCAGAGCATCAGGTTCTAGAGTCCTTAGGAATCTGTGTGGACGCATTACATCTTCAATGTTGCTTTTGATTTGACATAAAGCCTTAGGATTAAGATCGTTGATTTCTCTTATGAGATTTCGTTCTTCTGCCATGAAGTAGAACCCATAGAATCTTTTGTGCATTCGTGTGATATTCGTAGGTCGATTGAAGAAGGGCGCCAGGGAAGATCGTTGTGAAGGCGTCATTAGATGGAATTACTAAGAACTATAAATTGTGGTGGGGGTGAGGACTGCTTTGGTGGTCTCTACCTTTTGTAGCATTTCCTTATCTTGCTACTGCGACTACTAAATACAGTAGACACAGTTTTCCAACTATCGCTAGAAGCAGAGAGTGGTACTAAGCTTGGGATTCCAAGCGATGTTAAATCGAAGTTGAGAAGAGACCATGATAAGGGCCACCAGTTGAAGTAAGATGGAGGAGATGGATCCTCATTTGGTAGAAGTATAAGGTCTAGGAGTTTTGGCCTAGAGAAGGGTATAGAAGTGCCCAAATGAAAAGGATGGAGGAAAATCCTTCACCCTTAGGAGTAGTGTTGAAATGGTGGGAACGTAGTCACCATATTTGTGGGTGCAGGAACTTTTGCCCATGAAGAAGCCCGATGGACACTTGCAACTGCAAGTTTCTCTGGGATAACTGGACTAAGGAGAAGAGGGATTATCAAATGTTCACATGAGGTTCGGTCAGAGGCCAACAGTGAATAAAGAGTTGTACGGTTAGGGAGGTCGTAGACTAAAATATGGAAGAAATAGCCCTTTAGTGGAATGATAGGCTTCAGAATAAGTGTCGCTAACACTTCTGAAGCAACAGTGTTCATGAAACCCCATTGGTGGATATCCTCCCGGGGAGGATTCATTGAACTAAGAAAGGGGAGGCCGGTAGCGTGCTCTCTTTTGTTGAGAAAGAAAAAAGGGACTGAGTGGGCAATTATTTGGCATCTAGGGATGGATCAATGGTTATGATGTGGAATGTAGAACCACTCATTTTGATTATGTTGATTGGAGATCAAAGGAAATGATAAGGTGCCTAGTTAGGGAATGATGGAAGTAATTTGGTTCGGATAAGACTCGAGTAAGGTGTCTGAGAACCATTAGGATTGACCCGGGGTGATTGGCAAGAATGTTAGTCGAAATTCCACCTTAGTAGTGGGTGGTGCATTCCTCATGATAAGGTAGGGTAGTATTGTGTTTACTCTAGAACCGGGTGTGTATATTGAGCTTGAGGTAGTATTGATGCTATTATAAAATGGGTAACTATATGACTTCCCTAGTATGGAAGTTTTATATTTTTCTTCACTCGTTATGAAGTGAGTGATGATATTTTTAAAAGTATTATGCGTGTCATGTGCTATTTGTATTATGTGTATTATGCCAGTAAAGATATTTTGGTTTGTTTAGGGTGATAGTAAGCGATTAAATTGCGAGGCTATCCTACTTCTAGTTTCAGGATGGAACTAGTTGTCCTATAATATCTCTCCTAGATACAGGTTGAGACTTTATAGGGGTGGTTTGAGGTAAGTAGGAGATTTTCATTTCTTGCTGTGTTATCTTGCTTGAGTGTTTGGTTATTTGTTTGCATTGTATGTGATTGTTATGCCTTATCTCCACGACTAACAAGGTTGAGTAGTAATGCATATGAGGGGTTACTTGTTTGGATTTCGCTTTTGCGGGACACTCCACGCGTGAACCTCAACGATGTTGGGAGTGGAGAGATGCGGTTCTTTTTATTCTTTTATTTTATTTTAATTTATTTTCTTGATTGAGAGTTGGGTTGAAAGGTTTAGCCGAGAATCACGTAGTTGAGTGATTAAGGGCTACTAAAGTGAGAGGTAAAGGCACTGAATATAGTTCTCTCCTCTGATCGATGTGAGGGAGACTGAGATATGAAGTCAAATTGAGACTTCTCGTTATTCCTTGATGAGAAGGCCACTTTGTGTATATAATGGGATTAATACTTGTGAGACTATACAGAAAGTAAATGTCCGATCTGTTGAAATCCTCAATTATTAGAATGGTAATACATAGAAGTAGAATCTTATTAGTAGGATTGCGAGTTAAAATTTTACCGGTCCCGAACATGTGTCTTAGACCGTTATATCTTGATGACCGACGATGTGAGGTAGTAGTGTAACGGGAGGGTTCCTTGTTTGGATTTCGCTTCGGCGAGACGTCCCATGCATGAAACCGAGCGAATGTCGAAAATTGAGAAAGGTTTTGGGCACAAGGGATATACTTAGTATTATACGTATACGACTTAGATAGGATATATATAGATAGACTTTCGGATTATTAGGACGTAAGGCCTTTAGGGCATGTGACGTTGACTTAGGAACGCTGTAAGGAGGTGACCACGAGTAGGTTGTGGGTTAACTCTAAGAGGGATTAGATCCCTAGGAAAGAGAAGTATGGGATCTCGAGAGGTTTGGTAGGTTAGGCTGAAGGATATGAGGCCTTTCTTAGATAGAGTGTTACGTTGGTAACTTAACTTTCAGGGAGTTAAAAGGATGAGTTGACCTTCACTCCTGAGCCTATGTTAGTAAGCTCGAGGGTGGATTTAATGAATAAGTCTCTGCCAGGATGGGGAGTAATAATACTGGAGCATGGACCCATTGTTTATGAGTCTCACAAGCTCAAAATTGTGGGAAGTATTATCCCATGCTTGAATTAAAATTCATTGAGGTAGTGATCGTCTTAAAGAGATGAGGCACTACTTCCTGAGCAAGAAATTTTGTCTTTCTCGCGAGCAACAAGTTGTTGCAATATGTTGTGGGAGGAATTGAGTTGGTGTATGAAGTTCATAAAGGACTATCTATTGGACATTTCCTCTCGCTAAGGGAATACGATTGGGGTAGTAAATGCATCAAGTAGAAAACCCATCGAAAAATTAGTGATGGCATGGAAAGCCAAGTAGAACGACTTTGGAGCAAGAGCATTCAATTCTGTGATTGACCATTTCACACACTCGTGTGAAGAGAGTAGTGGTGGAACGAAGAAGGGTATATTCATAGACGTCTTTATTGAATTATCGGCACCGAACTGGTTAGTATCTTATTTAATAAAATTGTTGATCGTTCGACCAAATCGTTACTTTTTCGGCCATTATGGGCGGACTATATGTAGAAGAGTACTCCTCGCTCTTTATGGAGAATGGTAGAACCGTATAAAGTGCCCATCTGGTGGGGGACCGAGAGTAGATATTCATGTCGAAGGTTTGGTAAAGTTTCCATGAAGAAATGGGAATTGTATGGAAATGGAGTATATTTTACCACCCTAAAGTGGATGGATGAATGGAGGAAGTTGACTTAATGCCGAGAGACATACTTCGAATGTGCGCCTTAGGCTAAATGGATGGAATGGAAATTCACGTACAATAATTGGGCTTTTTTAGTGGCCTTATGGATCATTTCCTAAGGTATGGCACCGTAAGTGGCCTAGTCTAGCCGGTTGAGTAATTCACATACTCGTTGGATGGAACAAGCGGATAATATGTTCCTTGGACTTGGAATAGTGGCGGAACATTTCTTTAAGGATTGGGATTTTGATCCATATGCTTGGAAGGGATACGCCTATGCGAAGAGAAGTTGAGTAGTGTTGGTGTTAATGAATTTAACGTTGGTGTAGGTATCCCCGAGGTGGAATGTAACGTGATCCAGAAGGCAATGCAAATCACGCTGAGTCATGTGGGCATCATCTTCCGTTGTAGGAAGTTAGGATCGATAGTTGGGATGAGCGATCTGGTGCTATGCCAGAGCACAAAGAATGTAGACTGAGGTCGTTAGTGACAACCTTAGTCCAAATCCTTTTCGGATGCCACAGTGACGAGGGGTTATTAAGGGTGATAGAATAATAGTTTAGGATATTATACCCTTTATATGATTAGGGTACGCCTGAATTTTGAGGGCAAAATTCCCTCATAAGGGGGGGAGTATGTAACAACCCTCACTTTTAGGAGGCTAATTTTATATTAATTTACTGCATAAGGTAATTATATAAAAATGTTGGAACTTGAGTAAATATTAATTGAATGAGTTTAAAGTTAATATTTACTAGATTGTCGCGTATTTACTGTACGTTTAAGTAAATATTATTCGGTTGTATGTTTTATGGTGTCATACGTTTTAAATGACACTGTGGTTTAAATGAAACCGAAACTTGAAATGGATTATAAAATTACCGGATGCCATTTTAGAGGGCGTAGTCAGTCCCGGAATGTGTGAGACAGTCAAAATAAGTGCCATATTGTATTTTTAGGTTCTGGGCACTTTTGACTGGTTTTAACTTAAATGCGTATTTGGGAGTCATTTTAATGTGGTGTTAACCATTTAAGTTGGGAATTTTAGACTTAAGCCACGATTTTAAGTCTTGTTCCTTATTTCATTTCCCATTTGTGTGTTACCAAACCTAGAGAGAAAGAGAGAGGTAGAGAACTTGGGAGAAAAGAGAAGAAATTGAAGATTGAAGTTGGATTGTTACTTCTACCACCAAGAAATCTGAATTTGCAAGCTTAAGGCAAGTTTTCTACTTGCTAATATGTGATTTAAGATGAATAATTAGTGTGATAGTTGTGTATTAGTATTTATGGATCAAAATGGAAATTATGGTATTTGAACCTTGATAATGGTTGATGTTAATGAAATTATGATTAATATTAGTTAATAATCATGTAGGAGGGTTTGGGGTAGATTATTTTTGGTAGATGTGTGCAAAAATTTGAAGATATTTGAGTTTTGGGAAAACACGGGTTTATAACCCGTAAGCCATTCTTGACAATTTCACAGGGGCGAATCGATTCGGCCCTAGGGCGAATCGATTCGCTAAAGGGTTAGTTTACAGGTCTGCTCGGACCGAATCGATCTGGCTAAGCCGAATCGATTCGGCAGGTTACAGAACCCCAGGTTCCCTTATCCGAACCAATTCGCTTTTTGGGCGAATCGATTCTCTAGGGCAAATCGATTCGGCCCTTGGGCGAATCGATTCGTTTTCCTGCTGTTTTTGAGTTAGTTTTATAACTCAATTCCAATCCATTTTCTTAAGGCATAGGACTTAGGAACCTTATTGTATGAAGTAAACTTAGAGTCTTAGAGTCCTACACGAGTTAGTAATTACCCTACATTATAAACGGGTTATGTGTGGGCGTTTCCGGGGATATGCCAATTGATGTTAGGGCATTCTTTTCTTGTAGTTGATTATTATGAAACTAGGAGTTGTAGTGTTATGTTTGGGAGACTTTAGAGGCACAATTGAGCTATGTTAGTCTTGATGGTTTATAATAACTTCACAATGAATCTTGGGAGAATAAATTAAAAGTTTATTTATTCATCGAGGTTACAACGATAAGATATGAATTACTTATGGCTCTGGATAAAAGGTAAATGATTATGGTTTCGGATAAAATGAAACATACAATGTAAAATGGAATTGAAAATGAAATGGAAATGGTAATGATGATGGTAAATGATAATTTACTAAATCGTAAATATGGTAAATGCTAATTTACTTAAACAAACCTCTCTAAATTACATCATAAGGGAAGTCCGCGCGCGAGGTGAAGCCCCCTAGCTAGTGAATGCAGGGTGGATATAGTCCTAGGCCATATGAGCGATATGTTATGTTTTATGCGCTGGTGAGGAGATTCTGGGTGTGGTCTTAACTCTCCCGCAAGCATATGGTCGCTTCCCGACGTCTTGCATTAGGTGCCCAGGTTGTCTTGTTTGATAGACCCTAGAAGATGATGGTCATTTATGGGCGCGCCCAGTGGAGAAACTCGAAGGGGCGGTCTTAGAATCGTTATATGTATATAAATATAACAATTCATAATCAAGTGGGACTTGATGTATGAGATATGCCATAAAGAGCATGATGAAGTGCCATAAAGAGCACAATGAAATGCCACAAAGAGCATTTGATGATGATTATATTCCTGATAAGGAATGGAATGCTAGAAAGAGCACAAAAAATGTAATTATGAGTTCCTGATAAGGAACATAACAATGAAATGGAACAGTATAAAATGATGGAGGTTTTTAATTAATGTTAATCATATATTTATGTATAATTAAATTTAAATTTTTATGATCATTTGATTCCCTTAGTTCATGTTTTAAAACTGTGTAGGTAGATTTTTTTCTTTTCTAGCATGATTTTTATTCATAACTGTCGTACTTTTTATTCATCTGGTGATCATATAAAACCGGGCCCTGACCCGTTCATATTTCTTGTTGTGCAAGCATCTTGTTTCCGCTCAGGTGCTCCGCCGCAAGGACGCCTGTTCTGACTTTGCAAACTCGGTGAATTTTGGCGAGCCGTGATGATTTACGGGTATTACGGGACATATTGCAATAGACGCCATCATCCTTGTTCTCTAGTCTAGATCAGGTCTTTTACTCGGGCGCGTGGCCCAAACGGTTGTATTTGCTTAATGTAATGTATTATGTAATTTACATTAAAATGTTGTATCACGCGGTATGTACCTATTGACTGACAGCATATTCGGTCCTCTTATCGTTTACTTGTCGTTATTGTAGTATATATTCTTGGGTTTCCACTTTCTTTCTTTTTAATTGGGTTGTTTAAATTCTTTCCTTAACTTTAAAAACCAAAATTTTTAACAACCCGTTTTTCTGAAATATGGAGTGGTTATCCCGTATACTTTGTATATTGTTGTGATGCTGAGAATGATTCCATCCATGATTCCTGTTATATTGGAGTATCGGGCTGGCCACCCCCTATTTCGGATCACGGGTTGTCACACATATGTGAAATGTTACATGAGAAATGATGAACATATATGAGATGTTAATAAAACAAGGTATTGTATGGGCGGAATGGGAACTTAGACGCGTAGTTAAGTTCCATTGGATACTTTTGTCTAGTTTTCTTGGGTAGTATAGCTATGTGGGCTAAGTATGGGACGTTAGGCATGCATTATAGATGAAAGGTGAGGAAAGTCAAGGGAGGAAACTCAGGGGAGTGTACGTGATCCTAAGATGTGTAATTAATAACTGATCTTTATTGCAATAAATTACTTGCTAAATATTTTCAAAATATTTTGAGTACTAACTCATGCTATCAAAATATTTTCAAAACCTTTTAGGTGTCCAGTCACAGGGATGCCAAACTTGAGGACTTCATTCTAGTGACTTGAAGCTGTAGTGATGTGGATGCTAATAGGATTTTGATTAAACAATTCTGCCTTTCAGATCTAGTGTAGGATCATATTTTATATTCCATGTATGGACATGTTGTCCATTAACAGTTTACAGTTATTCAGTTCTTTTAGTATTATGGATTATTATGGTTTTGTATTTTAGCCGATCGTTTGCACGACATGACTTTTATTCATTCATATATTGGGATGATTGGATTCTAGTATATTGTGAATGTGAACTTAGTATTTCGCATTTTTTTTTATCTGTTTTAAAGAAAGATAAAAGTTGGCACCAGTCTAATTTCATTTAGGTGGTTAGTAATTAAAAATCCTTCAATAGTAGTGCAAAGAATGAACCATATGAAAAATCTATTTTATTTTTAAAAAGGCCTGATCACCCAATGTTTAATTAGGTGGGGTGTCACAAAAAACTTTGGAGATCTTTTTAGAAGAGTTTTAGAATTCAAAACCAAAGAAAACATCCCCAAAAAACTGTTATCCCGTTGCATTCTTTACGTTGGGTGTCACTAAAAAAGAGTTAAGAATGAAACAACAGAAGAAACTCAATTCTTGAAAAACATGTCGGTTCGTTTGAACGAAGTACACAAATTCATTTGAACAAAGTTCTCATTCGAATAAGCTTCTAATGAGATTTCCAATGACAAACTAGCATAGGCCAATTTTACCTCATTTGAAGTTCGTTGGATTAGGTTCCAACGAGGTACAATTCTCATTCGAAAGAACACAATAAAATTGTTCGAACGACTTGGAATGTTTTTAAAAACAAATCTAAAAACATTTTAGAAAAATCAACAGCCAATTATTATATATCCAATGATAAAAAAAATATACGCTTTCATACGTGAGGGATCCTCGAAACATGAAGACAAAAACTCGACACGAAATTGGACACAATGATGAACATTATATCTCAATCACTATGTCTTCAATCCAACACGACATAGGCTTGAAAGGTCAAACATACTCAAGTCCTGACCTATGACTAAAATGTTTTGTCCAAACACCTAATTAGCCAAAATATATACAAATTGACTTTGTTTAAAAAATTTCCTTCAAATCACCCCCTTTGGCTATTCCCGGACAAAACACAAAATAAAAATCCATGGGTTGTCAACTAATATAAAAGACTCAAAGCCCAACCCCAAATGGAAAATGTATAGACACTTGACAGACTCACATTGAGTAACTTTGCTCTAGTGTAAAGTTCGTCACATCGTTGCAAACCTACACACTTAAACACGTCTTCAAGTATAACTAGAATATATAACAATATAAACTACATAATAATAAACCCGCCCCCTTTATCTAAGAATCACTACCTAAGTTAGGACGTCTCTCCCTAAGGCAAAAGTTTCCTTCGAACCATAAAGATCGAGATAACATTTTCTCCCTCATGTTTAGGAATAGACAAAGACAATGATGCATAATAAAATCATTTCTCCCAAATATAACCCAATATGCCCCTAAATGAAATATGGGTAGGCATAAAGGAAAAAGCAAGTATATCATACAATTATTTGTAGTAAAACATGCAACAATAAACAACTTGGCAACAGAGGTATAAATAATCTAAACAATGATCAATTAATACCGATTTTGATGTAAAAATGATACCAACTTGAATACACAATGAAGCACGAGATACCAATGTAAATAAGCAAAAAGATATCGATATGATCATCAATAGCAACTAAGGATTGTTTGTTTGATTTTTAGAATTTTGGAGCATAATACTAGGTTGGATTTGTCTTTAAGTTTCTATAATTATAGAAGATAGTGAATATTTATAGTTTTGAGATTTTGTTTTTTGGTGTTGGTTGGTTGGGTATTTTGACCTGGGTTATATTTTAAGATTTTGGTTTTTGGTGTTTGTTATTTGGGCATTTTGACCTTAATTCGTTTGAAGGGTTGAATTGAATTTGTGGTCTTAGTTTGCAGAATCCAAGAGCAAGGTGGATTGTTACATACCATTTTATAATTTTAGACAATTGAGTTATTTTGTCAGATTAGTTAGGATTATCGCGAGATTTTAGTAGGGCGTGTATCCTTTGGGGAGGCTAAGATTTAGCCAAAAATCCTAAAGTACGATTTTTAGTATATTTGATGCTCATATATAAGTTAAGCATGGATGATACCTAGATGCAGAGCCTTGGGAGACCGAGCTAGGGTTATATGAAATGCTTATAGTTATGTTACTTATTTCTAGTGTAAGTTAGACGTAAGACTATACCTTGATTAACGAACCTTGTGAGTTAGGGTTAATGATCTATGAGATCGATGTAAGGTTAAAGTGTGATTTACCTTTTTATAATAGTGATGCCAAGTGTGGACCGATAACGTTGGGTGTTCATGTGTTTATTTCAACCCCTTAGCTAGGGTTAAATATGTTTGTATATTTTGTGTGCAATGCATACCATGTGTGAGTGCTCGCAGGTAGTGTAATAGAGGGAATATAATTTATGAGGAGTGCACGACATTGACCACACTAGTACCCCGGTGATAGAGACATGCTTTACTTTGGTAATTTTACCCCAAACACGATTGCTTACTTATTCGTGTCCCGAGGGAGAATATAGGGGGTTGCCAACGTATACTCATTGGATTTACGACTGATGGTCAACGTATATTCTTGGGTACGGTAGTCTAGGTAGTTGACGGGAAAGCGTAATAATTATCCCTTGTTGATTCTTTGAGGTTATATGGGTGAGATTACCTATAACTATGCCTAGTATGCGCAAGAGATCCCTAAAGGCAACAGGGATAGGCCTTCGTTATATGAGGGCGTGCGAGTAGTCCATTTACTTATACATGCTGGGGACTATACATGTGTGTGGATGTTAGACGTAGAGATTGTCTTACTCCTATTATATATGATTTTGTGTTATGGTAGTTGAGATGGTTGCGCTAGTTATTGTGTTATATTAGAGATGTATATGATTTAGAGTAGGGATGCATATTTACATGTTTATGACTATGGATTCTTATATTCTATATATTAAAGATGCATATAATATTACGACATGAGATAACCTGGATTGATAGACTTGAGATATAAGACAGTTAATAGTACCTTGTTTATTTGACGGGATGTACTTTAGGTTTGAGACCACCGTACACTACATGATTCATAATGTAAGCGATTAAACTAATACCGTGATATTAAGGAATAAAGAATTAAGAGAGAAACTTTATTCCTATGGGTTTCATATATGCTTAGGATTAGAACCGCATGTTATTATAGGTTATTGGGTTGCGTAACTAATAACCTAAAATCCACCCAAAGACGAGCGAAAGATGTGTAGTTGTATTGTAGCCCAAATTCAACTATAATCTTATTCTTCATAAATTTGTTATTTATGTTGTTGTTATACCTGTTTTCACATGTTTTAGACCGCAATAGTTGTCGTAAACTTGGGTTCGTTGGAGGAGCACCTCTAGTGGCATTGTACTCTTCATTCCTAGGATGTAGGAGTCGAGTACTGTAGCTCACCCACCCTATGTATTTACTTGGATTTAGCAAGTCGTTGTATTTTATTGTTTATTTTATTTATCATTCCGAACCATAAATTATATGAGATACATTTGTAATCCAGAGTTATATTATTATATTGCCAGTGATTGGTATGAGATATGATTTTAGTTTGTTCAACATTTATTATATCATCATATTATTTATTTAGTTTTATGTATTTCATTATGGTGAGAGTGCTACCAAATATTTTTTATTCTTGTGAATTTTGGATTAAACTAGATCAATCTATTTATGAATTTTACATAATTTACATAAACAAAACACACGTATATTAATAAAATGTACATATAAATTATAAAATTTCATGTATAAATTGTAAAAATATGTGTATATCTTTATTATACCTCTAATACGATATTATTAGAGCTTTAACGAGACTTTAATGCTCTCTCAATATCAATATATGCAAATGGCATTCATTATATCCCAAAAAACGTGTTGTATGATAATACACATTTGGTCTCCTTCTTTATCTCTTTGTTTTCCCATAAGTTCAATGTTTCATTTTTATTTCATTGTACCTCCCAAGTTTCAAGTAGCTAAAATGCACAACCCATATCATAAAAAAAGATTTCAACAGCCTGGAAAACACATTAAAATAAATTAATTCTCATTTACTCAAACCTTGAATCCCAAGGTTCGTCTCTCTCTCTCTCTCTCTCTCTCTCTCTCTCTCTCTTATTATAAGCACGTGCATTTAAGGCACAATATCAGACTCCATATTGTTAGTAATGAAATAAATTTGAGAGATTTTGACTTAATATTTCTAGTAATTAAATAAATATGTTGGTAAAATTTAGTATACTGCAAGTATATTTTATTTGTGACAAATATGCAACTCATATTTATACCTTAGTCTTTATGTAATTGATTAGTGTAAAACATTTACTATAATCTATTTTTTTCATTCTATACAATTAAATTAAATTATAATTTTGCCTATTACAAATGTTGTTGGGTTGCTTATAATCTTTATATAGTCAAGTATATTGATGATGTAGTGGGAGATTTTGGCTTAATATTGATAGTAATTAAATAAATTTGTTGGTAAAATTTAGTATAATATAAGTATATTTTGTTTGTAAGAAAAATGCAACTCATATACATATCTTAGTCTTTTGGTAGTTGATTAAAATCAAAAGTCTAATAATACATTTTTTTTCTTAAAATCAAACGTATAGATATTCTACCTCCGATTATTTATCGCATGTGACAACTCGTGATCCGAGATAAGGGGTGGCCAGCCCGATACTCAAATGTAACAGGAATCATGGATGGATATCATTCTCAGCATCACAACAATAAACTGAGTATATGGGAAAACCAACCAATAAATCAGAAAATGGATTGCCAAAAAGTTTAGAATTTAGTTTAGTTTTAAAACCAGTTAAGAAAATTAAATTAAACAACCCAATCTGACAAACAAGTAGAATTTCCAATAGTATATATAATACATCTAAAACGAATATACAAGAAAATGACCGAATACTCTGTCGGTCCATAGTTGCATATAACGCATTACAAAAGTTTAATTTCTTATGTAATACATTCATTAATCAAATACAAAAGTTGGGCCACACACCCGAGTAAATACCCGAACATATCTAGAACACAGAAATGAATGCGTCTAATACAACGTCCTGTAATATCCGCAAAATCTTACAGCCCGTCAAAAGTACTGGAATTGGAATAATCACAACGGGCGCCCTTGCGGCGGAGCACCTGAGCGGATACAATAACATACACAACATAGAAAATGAACGGGTCAAGGCCCGATTTTATATGATCACCAGAAGAATAGAAAGCATGATAGGAATGAACAGTTATGCATGAATGATAAGGATGAAAATCTAGCATGATATCTAGCATATTAAACTTACATTACAATTTAGGACATTTTAACAAATTATGAAATGTAAATCATTTATACAAAAGAATTATAAGTAAACATCTTTAATTAAAAACCTTTTCTCATTAATCAAATTACCATTTCCTCCGTACATTCCTTAACATAAATACAATCTTTTATTCGGTTTAATCAAGAAGATATAAATTCACTTCATTAATTAAATCTTTCATCATTAATCATCATTTCCATTTTATCTTTCCATTCCTTAATAGGAATACAATTTCTATCAGGTGCTCTTTATGGAACGTATTTCAATCACATGCTCTTTGTGGCACGTATCCATGATCTTTATGGCATTAATATCCATCAAGTCCCACTTGATGCAGAAAAGTTATATTCTCATACATATAACGATTCTAAGATCGTCCATCTGAGTTTCCCCACTGGGCGCGACCCTAAATAACTATCATCTTCCAGGGCCTATCATATAAGAGAACCTGGGCTCATAACGCAACGTTGGGAAGTGGCCATATGCCTGTGGGATAGTTAAGACCACACCCGAAATCTCCTACCCATTGCAGAAAATACATATATATAACAGCGCTCGTATGGCCTAGGACTATATCCACCATACGTTAATTTGTCAGGGGGCATCACCTCGCGCGCGAACTTCCCTTATGATAGTATTTAGAGAGGTGTGTTCAAGTAAATTATCATTTACATTATAAATCTCATTTTCATTTTCAATTTTCATTACCAATTTCCATTTCCATTTTCCATGTGTTTGGTTCATTTTATTCGAACCTATCACCATTTTATAGTTTGGTTCATTTATTCGAACCTATCATCATTAAATATCATCATTAATATTCCTCAAATTATAAGTCCCGACTTAGTCTCCATATAATCATTATGATTCTACAATTCCCAAAGTTCATATGACTCCGATAAGCCCCTAAAGTCTCCAAGCATGGGCATTTAACTTCCTAACTCCTAAAACTTAAAATAAGAGAAGTAATGCCTTAACATTACTTTAAACACCCCCAGGAAAGAAACCCCAGACGAACCCATTCTAATCTACGGTGGAGACCAAACTCAACTAATACTCTAGGAATCTAAGTTTACTTCATTCAAGAAGGTTCCTAGGTCCTAAGCCTAAAGAAAAAGGTTAAAAATTAAATAAATAAAAAAATGACTCAAAACTGCAGGAACCAGATCGATTCGCCATGACGAATCGATTCGCTCTGAAAGCGAATCGGTTCGGAAGACAAACTCAACTTTTTGCAAATGCCGAATCGATTCAGCCTTAACCCGAATCGATTCGGGTAAATAGACCTGGAAAACTGCTTCTATGCGAATCGATTCTCCCTAGGGCCGAATCGATTCACCCCTGCGAAAATGCCAAGTTTGGCTATGGAGTCTTGAACTCCAAATTTTCCTCAAACCCAAAACCAACTAAACCAAGATCATAAGTTCCAACCCATACATCATAAATATATCTATCTACCATCATTAACAACATTTATCATCCAAATCAACTTCTAAGAGTTATAATACCCATAAATCTAACAAAACCCTAAAATGACAAACCATAACAATTCATAACTATCAATACTCATTATTCTCCTTAAATCACATAGTAGCAAGTAGATAACTTGCCTTGATCTTGAAAATTCAGATTTGGTTTAGTGGAGACAATAATCCAAGCATGAATCTCCAAATCCCTCTTTTTCTCCAAAGTTCTCTTCCTCTCTCTACTCTCTCTAGGGCTAACAATTTGTCTTAAGAGAAATGAGGAAAAGGCTAGCAAGACAAAATCGGGGCATTAGTCTAAAATGCCCAACTTAAATGATCAATATGCGATATAATTACTCGTAACAACACATTTAAGCTATAACCAGTCAAAAGTGCCCGAAATACCAAAAGGCAATATGACACTTATTTTGACGGTCTCGAACCTACCGGGATGTAACAACCCAGGCTTTTGAGCGGCTATTTTATATTATTTTTCCCAATGGGCTAATTCTATAAAATAGGGGAAGTTGGAGTAAATATTATTTCCCTTGATATTAAGGGATAATATTTACTACGTTTTGTCTATTTACCATATGTGAAGGTAAATGGCATTATATTGTGATATATGGCGTCATTATATGTAAAACGACGGTTATGACTCATATTTAAATTGAGGTATAATTAATGAAATAAAATAAAATTGGAACATAAATTTTTTTCACACTTTCCCAAATGCCAAAATAGGGTGTGTGGTTGTTTTAGAATAGTCGAGATAGTCGAATTAAGTGTCATGATGTATTTTGGAGTTTCGGGCATTTTGGGGTGTTATGAATCAATTGTCAGGATACGAGTCATTTTAAATGGTGTATTAGCAATTAAAAGAGGGAATTTATGTTTTAAGACCCGTTTAAGTCCCCCACCACTTTTTCTTTCTTCATTTGTCAGAAAAGCCAAAGGAGAGAGAGAGAGAGAATAGAGAGTTGGGAGAAATGGAGAGAAAAGAGAGAAATGGAGATTTGGGCCGGATTTCTGTTGCTACCGGAGGTGGATCAGAGACTACGAACCTCGATGCAAGTTTCTTACTTAATAGATGTGATTTAATGTGATAAATGGCATGTGTAGTTAAGTTTTGGAGGTTTAAACCCTAAATGGGTTCTTTGTTGATTTTGAACATTTAAGCCTTAAATCTTAGTTTTAATTTGATTTGAGGATAAACTATTAGTTATTAATGGTGTAGAAATGATTTGGGAGGATTAGATGTTGTTGACGTTGGATAAAATCAAAGATTTGAGGTTTTGGGATTTTAGGGTTCATACAACCCGTAGCCCAAACTAGGCAAGATTTCAGGACCGAATCGATTCGGCCCTAGGGGTGAATCGATTCGGATAAGGGGTAGGCTACAGGTCTGGTAGACCGAATCGATTCGAGTTAAGACCAAATTGATTCGGACAATTGCAGAAAGTCAGTTTTGCTCACCTAATCGATTCGTATGTTTAGCGAATCGATTCGCAAGGGCGAATCGATTCGGCCGAAGGGGCGAATCGATTCGGTTCCCCTATTTTTGTGAGATTTTCTTAGTTTAATTTTTTTAGCCCTTTTTCTTTTAGGTCCAAGGTTTAGGGGCCTTCCTTTGGGAAGTATGGGGAGTCCAAGAGGGTGGTTTTTGGGTAGACTAATGTCCTAAGATTAACGGGATGATTGGGCTTACCCCGAGGGCTAAGTGTATAGGTTGGTGTCTGAATGAAATAGGAGATTAACCGAAAGATAAATTGAAGATAACATATTAATGTTAAGACTTTTGGGAGACACTGCTTGAGGGATATTCATTTTAATAGTTTATGTTATTATATTCAAGTCTTGGGGACTAGTTGAGGTCAATGTCACTTCGGGTCTTAAGTCATTAATAAAATATGACTCTAAGAATAAGAAATGAATATTGTTTAATGTCATACTAATAAATAAGTACAAATGATTTTGAAAAGGTAAAAATGGATGTTTTCAAATGAAAAGGAAGATGATTTTTATAAATGTTAAAAAGGTATTGATACACACCCTCTCTAAATCACTATCTTAAGGGAAGTTCGCGCGTTGTGGGGAAGCCCCCTAACTAAAAATGCAGGATGAATATAGTCCCTAGTCCATGTGAGCGTTTGTGATTGTATATTTTTCAGCGATGGGTAGGAGATTCCGGGTGTGGTCTTGACTATCCCGCAGGAACATGGACGCTTCCCGACGTTTCGATAGGATCCTAGGTTGTCTAAATGATAGGCCCTGGAAGATGATAGCCATTTATGGGCGCGCACAGTGGGGAAACCCGGACGGGCGGTCTTAGAATCGTTATATATATATGATTATAACTATTCAAAATCAAGTGGGACTTGATGTATGATGGGTTCCATAAAGAGCACAATGAAGTGCCATAAAGAGCACGATGAAAATGCCACAAAGAGCATACGATGATGATTATATTCCTGATAAGGAAGAGATTTTTACCAAATGTATAATTGAAATAAAATGCCACAAAGAGCATAAAAACTATGATAATATTTCTTGATAAGGAATGGAACTATGAAATGAATTAGTATACGATGAAATTGATTGGTAAACATTTGATAAACTGTTGTACCATTTATATATATTCCTAAAGAAAGAAATGGGAATTATGTTGTTAGATGGTGAATGGATATAATTATGTATCATATAGTAGAAGTAGATGAGACCTCTCATTTATATTTATATATATATATATATAATATTGTGCTAAGGGTCTAATGTATCTCGAGGATCAACCTTGCATAGTAGTAGTGTATCGGGGGGTTCCTTGTTTGGATTTTGCTTTGCGAGACACCCCACACACGAATCAGGGCATAGTGTTGTGACTGGGGAGAAGTTAGCCTTTAGTACTTAGATTAATTAGGACAGGGTCTAATGTATCTCGACGATCAACCTTGCTTAGTAGTAGTGTATCGGGGGGGGTTCCTTGTTTGGATTTCTCTTTACGAGACACCTCATGAACGAATAAGGGCACAGTGTTGAGACTGGAGAGAAGTTAGCCTTCTGTTCTTTGTTTAACTAGAACATCATCATTGATATTGCGCTAGGTTGCTTTTAGATTGAGGGGTGAGTAATGTTATGGTAAACTCCGAGAGAATTACGCACTTAACTGTCATGCATTTTATTCACGTGGGAATCATATCAAATCGGGCCCTGACCCGTATCTATATTTCTTTGTTTCTGCATATACTCTTTGTTGTTATAGGTGCTCTACCGCATGGACACCCGTATTTACATTTCCATTCCGATTATCATGGAGCTATGGCATATTGCGGATGTTGTAGGTTATTGTTTAGACGTTTCTTCCCATTGTACTCTAGTTATGTTTAGTTTATTTATTCGGGCATGTTTGCCCAAGCGTTGCACTCATTTAGTATATTGTAAATATTGAAATGTAATACTCAGTGTAACTATTTGTATTAGTCTGTGCGCCGACAGCTTATTCGGTGATTATTTATGATATAGTCGGTCTTTATTTATTGATTTTTGATATCCACCGTCTTCGCAAATGGGATTGTCTAAGTGTTTTTTTTATTTACAAAATATACTTTTATTGACAACCTATTTTCTAAAATACTTGGTGGTTATCTCGTACTGTTATTTTAATCGATGGTGATGCTGAGAATGGACCATCTATGAATCCTGTGATTTTTAGAGTATTGGGATGGCCACCTATTATAATAGTAGGTGGGTTATCACAGATGGTATCAGAGCATTAGGTTCTAGAGTCCTTAGGAATCTGTGCGGATGTAAATTGCTTTCAGCGTTACTTCTGATTTGATATAGAGCCTTAAGATTAAGATCGTTGATTTTCTTTTGTGAGATATCGTTCTCTTGTTATGTTATGAGAACCCCGAAAATCTTTCGCGTGATCGTGTGAGACTAGTAAGTCGTCAGATTATGGGCATCAAGGGAGGTTGTCGTGAAGGTGTTGCGAGACGGGATTTCTAAGAGCTATAAACTGTAGTCAGGGATGTAGGCTGCTTTAGAGGTCGCTCCCTTTTGTGACATTTTCCCATATTGCTACCGTGACTACTAAGTATAGTAGAGTTGATTTTTCCTGGTTCCGCTGTCAGTAGAGAGTGGTATTAAGCTTGGGATTTTGAGCAGTGTCAATCTAAAAATTGAGAAATCCCTAATGAGGACCACATGTTGAAGTTCAGTTGGATTGGAGGAAGTGTAATCTCATTTGGTGAGAATATGAGGCCCGAGAGTCTGGCCTAGAATGGGGCATAGAAGTGCCCAGGTGCGAAGAGCGGAAGGAAAATCTTTACACCCATAGGAGTGAGGCTAAAGTGGCAGAAATGGTAGTCGCTATAGTAGGATGGTGCAGGAAGTTTTTCCCAGAGAGAGAGAGCCCTTCGATAGAATGATAGGCTCACAAGTAAGTGTTGCTAACACTTCAGGAGAAATGGTGTTTAGGAGACCCCATCGGTGGACATCCACCCGGGGAAGACTTGTTGAACTAAGGCCAGGGAGGCTAGTAGAATGTTTCCTTTATTGAATAAGTTAAGGGAACTATGCGAGAAATCGTTAGGGTAGCTTGGGATGGAAGTAGTTTGGTTCGGTTAAGACTAGAATGATGTGTCTAGGAACCATTGGTAGTGGACAGAGAATTTGGCAAGTATGTTGGCTGGAATTTCCACCGTAGTTGAGGGTGGAGCATTTCCTTTTGATAAGATGGAGTAGTATTGTATTTACCCTAGATTCGGGTGTGTATATCGAGCTTATGGTAGTATTGATATTTTTTATAGTAACTATACCTGCATGGCTTCCATGATAGGGAAGTTCTATATTTTCTTTCACTCGTTATGGGGTGAGTGATGATATGTGTGGTGTGTGCTACTTGTATTATATGTAATATACGAGTAGAGATGTTCTCAGATTGGTTGGTGCGATAGCAAGCAAATAAATTGCGAGGCTATCCTATTCTAGTTCTAAAGAGGAACTGATTGTTCTATAATATCTCACCTAGATATAGGATTGAGACTTTATAGAGATGGTTTACGGTGTGTAGGTAGTTTTTTATTTCCTTTAATTATTTTGCTTTTCTTTATTTGTTTTGTTTTTGTTTGTTTGCTTGCTTTGTTTGCTTTGCTTGTGTATGATGTTGCCTGATCTCCACAACCAACAAGTTAAGGGGATTGTGTTGGAGGGGTTCCTTGTTTGTATTTCCTTTGCGAGACGCTCCACGCATGAACCTTAACGAAGTTAGAAGTGGAGAGATGTCGCATATTCTTTTCTTTTTATTTCTTTACTTTTCTGTTGGTTGAGATGCTGGGTTGGACAGGTTTAGCCAAGAATCACATAAATGAGTGATTAAGGGTTAAGTTGATGTGCGAGATATGAGCACTACGATAATTCTTCCTCTGATCGATGTGGGGAAGACTAAGATATGAAAGTCGAATAGAGACTTATGTTTATGCCTTAATAAGAAGGTCATCTATAAAAGATGTATGTATGTATATTGGGATAAATTATTTGTAGTGCCTTACAGAAAGTAAGCGCTCGGTCAGTTAAAATTTTTATTTTTCTGTTATTGTGTTAAGATTTAGAGTTAGGATTTCAGCGATCTCGACCATGTGTCTTCGACCATTACTTCTCGATGACCGACGATGCGAGGTAGTAGTGTAACGGGAGGGTTCCTTGTTTGGATTTCGCCTCGGCGAGATGTCCCACGCATGAAACCGAGCGACTGTCAGAATTTGGGAAAGGTCTTGGACACTAGGGATCTAGTTAGGATTATACTTATAAGAATTGATTAGGATAGATAGATTGACATTAGGATTTTTAGGACGTAAGGCCCTTAGGGCATGTAGCATGGTTTTAGGGAGGCAGTGAAGAGTTGATCACAATAGGTTTGCGGGTTAACTCTAAGTGGGATTTAGTCCCTAGAATGAGGAAGTTTAGGATCTTGAGTGATTCAGAATGTTAGGCCATTGATGGAGGGGCCTTTCTTAGATAGAGCATTATGTCGGTAACCTATCTTCAGAGGAGTTGAAGTATGAGCTGACTTTTACTCCTGCACTCATGTTGTTATGATCGAGAGTGAATTCAATGAATGAGTGTTTGCCAGGAATGGGAAGTATTAATGCTAGCGCATGAACCCATTGTTTATGCATCTCACAGACTTAAACTCCATGAGAGGAATTTTTCCCCGCTTGATATAGAGTTCGTAGAGGTAGTATTCGCCTTAAGGAAAAGAGGCACTACTTCTTGGGTAGGAAATTATCTTTTCATGAGAAAGAAGTTGGAGTTCGTGAGGGACTATCGATTGAATATCCCCGTTCGCTAAGGAAATGCGGATGGGTTAGTAGATGCACCGAGTAGGGAACCGTCAGAGAAATTAGGAAAGAAACGGGATGCCAAGTAGAACAAGCTTCACCGAGGGGATGCTATAGTAAGAGCGTTCAAGTCCATGATTGACCGACTCACCTACTAGTGTGAAGAGACTAGTGGTGGGATGAGGAAGGATGGGAATAGTAGTTTGTAGGGATCGAAACCTCCGTACAATTGTTCGGATCATTTCTTGTAAGTAGTGTGCCGGGATGTTTAAGTATCTCCTTCCGTAGTAGAAATGTAGGATCGATAGTTCTAGAGGAATGATTAGGTGTTATGTTAGAGCAAGAAGAAGGTAGCCTAAGATCGAATGATGGTGACCTTAGTCCGAGCCCAATAGGGATGCCATTTTTACCAAGGGGTTTGCTAGGAATGATAGAACGATAGTTCAGTATAGTATACCTTTATATTTTTATACTATATGCCTGAATTTTGAGGGCAAAATTCCCTTCTAAGGGGGGGAGTATGTAACAACCCAGGCTTTTGAGCGGCTATTTTATATTATTTTGCCCGATGGGCTAATTCTATAAAATCGGGGAAGTTGGAGAAAATATTGTTTCCCTTGATATTAAGGGATAATATGTACTATGTTTTGTCTATTTACCGTATGCGAAGGTAAATGGATTTATATTGTGATATATTGCGTCGCTATATGTAAAATGACGATTATGACTCATATTTAAATTTAGGTATAATTAATGAAATAAAATAAAATTGGAACATAAAATTTGTTCACACTTTCCCGAATGCCAAAATAGTGGGTGCGGTTCTTTTAGAATAGTCGAGATAGTCTAATTAAGTGTCATGATGTATTTTGGAGTTTCGGGCATTTTGGGGTGTTATGACTCAATTATGTGGATACGAGTCATTTTAAATGGTGTATTAGCAATTAAAAGAGGGCATTTATGTTTTAAGACCCGTTTAAGTCCTCCACCCCTTTTTCTTTCTTCATTTGTGAGAAAAGCCAAAGGAGAGAGAGAGAGAAGAGAGAGTTGGGAGAAATGGAGAGAAAAAAAGAGAAATGGAGATTTGGGCCAAATTTTCGTTGCTACCGGAGGAGGATTAGAGACTACGAAGCTTGAGGCAAGTTTCTTACTTGCTAGATGTGATTTAATGTGATAAATTTCATGTGTAGTTAAGTTTTGGAGGTTTAAACCCTAAATGGGTTCTTTGTTGATTTTGAAGAATTAAGCCTTAAATCTTAGTTTTAATTTGATTTGAGGATAAACTATTAGTTATTAATGGTGTAGAAATGATTTGGGAGGATTAGATGTTGTTGATGTTGGATAAAATCAAAGATTTGAGGTTTTGGGATTTTAGGGTTCATACAACCCGTAGCCCAAACTGGGCAAGATTTCAGGACCGAATCGATTCGGCCCTAGGGGCGAATCGATTGGAATAAGGGGTAGACTACAGGTCTGGAAGATCGAATCAATTCGGGTTAAGACCGAATCGATTCAAACAATTACAGAAAGTCAGTTTTGCTCACCGAATCAATTCGGATGTTTAGCGAATCGATTCGCAAGGGCGAATCGATTCGGTCCCCTGTTTTTGTGAGATTTTCTTAGTTTAATTTTTTTATCACTTTTTCTTTTAGGTCCAAGGTTTAGGGGCATTCCTTTGGGAAGTATGGGGAGTCCAAGAGGGTGGTTTTTGGGTAGACTAATGTCCTAAGATTAACGGGATGATTGGGCTTACCCCGAGGGCAAAAGTGTATAGGTTGGTGTCCGAATGAAATAGGAGATTAATCGAAAGATAAATTGAAGATAAAATATTAATGTTGAGACTTTTGGGAGACACTCCTTGAGGGATATTCATTTTAATAGTTTATGTTATTATATTCAAGTCTTGGGGACTAGTTGAGGTCAATGTCACTTCGGGTCTTAAGTCATTAATAAAATATGACTCTAAGAATAAGAAATGAATATTGTTTAATGTCGTACTAATAAATAAGTACAAATGATTTTGAGAAGGTAAAAACGGATGTTTTCAAATGAAAAGGAAGATGATTTTCATAAATGTTAAAAAGGTATGGATACACACTCTCTCTAAATCGCTATCTTAAGGGAAGTTCGCGCGTTGTGGTGAAGCCCCCTAACTAAAAATGCAGGGTGGATATAGTCCCTAGGCCATGTGAGCGCTTGTGATTGTAAATTTTCCTGCGATGGGTAGGAGATTCCGGGTGTGGTCGTGACTATCCTGCAGGCACATGGCCGCTTCCCGACGTTTCGGTAGGATCCCAGGTTGTCTAAATGACAGGCCCTGGAAGATGATAGCCATTTAGGGGCGCGCACAGTGGGGAAACCCAGACGGGCGGTCTTAGAATCGTTATATATATATGATTATAACTATTCTAAATCAAGTTGGACTTGATGTATGATGGGTGCCATAAAGAGCACAATTAAATGCCATAAAGAGCATGCGGAAGTGCCATAAAGAGCACGATGAAAATGCCACAAAGTGCATATGATGATGATTATATTCTTGATAAGGAAGAGATTTTTACAAAATGTATAATTGAAATAAAATGCCACAAAGAGCATAAAAACTATGATTATATTTCCTGATAAGGAATGGAACTATGAAATGAATTAGTATACGATGAAATTGATTGGTAAACATTTGATAAAATGTTGTACCATTTATATATATTCCTAAAGAAAGAAATGGGAATTATTTTGTTAGATGGTGAGTGGATATAATTATGTATCCTTTAGTAGTAGTAGATGAGACCTCTCATTTATATATATATATATATATATATATATAATATTGTGCTATTCGACGATCAACCTTGCTTAGTAGTAGTGTATCAGGGGGGTTACTTGTTTGGATTTTGCTTTGCGAGACACCCCACGCACGAATAAGGGCATAGTGTTGTGACTGGGGAGAAGTTATCCTTTAGTACTTAGATTAATTAGGACAGGGTCTAATGTATCTCGACGATCAACCTTGCTTAGTATTAGTGTATCGGGGGGATTCCTTGTTTGGATTTCGCTTTGCGAGACACCCCACACACGAATATGGGCATAGTGCTGAGACTGGAGAGAAGTTAGCCTTCTGTTCTTTGTTTAACTAGAACATCATCATTGATATTGCGCTAGGTTGCTTTTAGATTGAGGGGTAAGTAATGTTATGGTAAACTGCGAGAGAATTACACACTTAACTGTCATGCATTTTATTCACATGGGAATCATATCAAACCGGACCCTGACCCGTATCTATATTTCTTTGTTTCTGCATATACTCTTTGTTGTTACAGGTGCTCTAACACATGGACACCCATATTTACATTTCCATTCCGATTGTCATGGAGCTACGGCATATTGCGGATGTTGTAGGTTATTGTTTAGACGTTTCTTCCTATTGTACTCTAGTTATGTTCAGTTTATTTATTCGGGCGTGTTTGCCCAAGCGTTGCACTCATTTACTATATTGTAAATATTGAAATGTAATACTCAGTGTAACTATTTGTATTAGTCTGTGCGCCGACAGCTTATTCGGTGATTATTTATGATATTGTTGTTCTTCATTTATCGATTTTTGATATCCACTGTCTTCGCAAATGGGATTGTCTAAGTGTTTTCTTTTATTTACAAAATTTTCTTTTATTAACAGCCCGTTTTCTAAAATGATTGGTGGTTATCTCGTACTATTATTTTAATCGACAGTGATGCTGAGAATGGACCATCTATGATTCTTGTGATTATTAGAGTATTGGGCTGGCCACCTATTATTTTAGTGGGCGGGTTGTCACACGGGACTAACTACACCCTCCAAATTATCATTTGGAAATTTTATAACTTATTTTAACTTCCGATTTCATATTAAACCAAAATGTCATTTTAAATATTATGACACAATAAATCACAACATGGATACTTTTACCTACTCACTAGGTAATCATACAACATTTTAGTAAATATTAACCTTTTCCACATTAAATTAATATTTACTCCACATTCCGGCATTTTATATAATTATTTCACATAGTAAATAAATATAAAATAGGCTCTCAAAAGTGAGGGTTGTTACATCGCAGTGGTTCAATTTCCCCAACGGACATTACTAGGGAAATGCAGTAACCAACTATAACACCAAGATGAATTCTCGATAGAAGAAGTGGTCACGTGACAGGGAGAGTTACTTGGTCGATGGCGGTGACGCACTTCCCCTGACACGTCTTAATCTTGTGTAGATGGTCCCCACAAAAATTGAGGTTCGTTAGCAGGCATTTCAAGAAATAGCAAGTAATTCTCTCCCCTATGCAATGAAAAAATTGACTAGTTTTTGACATAAACACAATCCTCGAAGTCCAATAAGTTGATTTAAGATCTCGCTATTAATCTCGAGCATGAAAAAGTAATCCGTGTTGATTAGGGTAAAATTGTATCCTTAGGAATAGTATAGGCACCTTTTCACACATGCGATTCAGAAATTAAATTGTGAAGAGTACATCCATTAATAAATTGTTTAAAAAATAATAATGCTATGTGTCCCAAATAAATCCCCCAAAACCTCCCCAAAATGCATCAAGCGTTTAGTGCATTCTGGGTAGGTTTTGGGGGATTTATTTGGGGTATGTAGCGTTACTCTTTGACAACATCCCTCGGTTAACATATCTTTTCTTATAAAAATGTAGTATGCTATAGAAAATGGATTTGAAAATCGTGACAGTTTAGGTTTTACAAACTTGAAAATTGAGATGTTTCTCATGATTTGGATTATAATTGAATACGTTTTGAAATATTTATCTAACTTCTGTATATATATATATATATATATATATATATATATATATAATAAAGTAGAAAATTTATGTATGTCATAAGATATAAGTATGATATCACAAAATGTGTTATTCCAACACTTACTTTTGTACCCCATAAAATTTTAGCTTCACACTCTTTTGACACACTCTAATTCATTTCCCTCTTTACTTCAAAATTCAAAAACAAGGGTACAATAGTATTATACCCTTTTGGTGTCATTTTTCTTATTCTCACTATCTCAAGTCTGACATGCATCCTCCAAACTCTCCCTCTCTCTATGACGATTTCTTTCTCTCGATCTCTCTTTTCATATGCGATTAAGGGTTTTTTTGTTCATTTTTCTTCCTCTTAAAAGGTATTATTTCTACCCCCTTCCATCATCCCTGTTGTTGCCTTATTTTTTAGCAATTCTTACTCGATTTTTGTGTTTGGGTCTGTTTGAAATAAGGGCTTTTATATATATTTGGAAATTAGGGCTTTTACCAGTTCGCGAGTTCCATTTTTGTGTTTGGCATTGTTAAATTTCATGTTTGGCTCTATTACCATATTCTCACTGTATAACGAGTTCTATTTTTGTGTTTGCAGTTCCATAATTTAGTGCTCTTAAATTTTTTGGTGTTTTCCATTCTATTACCCTTTCGATATTCACAGTTATTATTGCTTGGAACCATATCACTAGCTAATTTTTTTTCTTCTGAATGGACCCCTATATTGGTGCTGTTAAATTTTGATTGATACCCTATCACGAGGGGTTAGTGCTGTTAAATTTGGATTGTGAATTTGTAATTTTTTTACAAACTTTTTGGCTTTTGGTCTATTCATGAAATTTTTGTTTAGGTATCATTCTAAAATAGAAATTTTAGTTTAGGGGTTTCAGTTTCATGTGTGGGTTCATATATTATTTTATGAGCTATCTTTTTTAGATCTCACAACTAAATTTGGTTTCATTTTGCACATCTAACCATATTTTGGTGAGTTAATTTTGTGGTTTGCCCTTAACAGTGGCATCGTAAATGGATCACTGGATAACTGTGGATGCTTCCCATACTTTATTCAACCAGGTATAATGGAGGTTCCTATACTTAATTCAACAAATTTTTCCCAGAACTCCTGCCACCTGAACCCAATGCGCACCTTAAAAATGGCGATGCCACCGACTGGGTTTTTGTTTAGTTCAAAAAACAAGTCAATCAATAAAGAATCTGAAGTAATTTCAAAATGATTTCAAAATGGTGTTGATAATGTTATTTCAAAACGGTTTCTATTCAAAATCATCATGTGTATGTTTTAAGTTATATTTTGTGGGTTGATTTATATTATTTTTCACATTTTTTGCGATGGATTTGTTGTTGATATTGATTTGCAGGAAGGGTTGATAGCGGGTTGAGTTTGATCGGAAGTTATGATTGTTCTTTCTCCGATGATACGAACGAAGTTTCACTATGGCACCATCAATTAAAGGCTTGGCATAAGCCCATCCTAAATTCATGCATACACACTCTATCATCATTTGTAGTCTTCACATGATGTTGATTTGTTTTCCATATTTCTGCAGTGAAAAGAACATAATAAATTGTGATATTTTGAATTATGATCCAACTACAACTATATGTAAGTTGATTTTCCCTAAAACACAAAAGGTAAGCATTATCATCTCTCTATCTAACTCTTCCAATTTTTATATCTAACATTTTGTTTTATGTTTTTCGGACTGAATTCTCTCTCTTATATTAAGTGATTTTTTTGTATTTTAGGGTTCTCTTTCTCTGTGTATACGTACTATTTGTTTTAGCATCTTTCATTTGAGATGCTACAACAGCTGCCCATGGTCGAGTTTATTTCGGTTTTATTTCGGTTTTGTTCATTTTGATTTAGATCTATATATATGTATGCTTATATTTTGGGATGCAGAGATCTATTTATACTTATGCTTATGTCATATGGTACATCTACTACTAATTAATTATATGTACAGCTTATTAGAATAAACACCTCTGCTACTATAATAAACATTTTTTGAATATCATATGGATTGATGTTTGACAAAATGCAGATTCTCAGGTTTGTTGGATGTCAAACTATAAAAACTCAAGTTAGAGATTGTACAGTTCATCTTATTAAATTGTTATATTATTTTCTTATTATATCGTAATGGTGAATAAAAATACATTTAGAGATGTGTAAGAATGAATCAAGATGCATCTTATTACCCCAATGTTCTTTCATCAGTACTTTATTTAATTTTTGATGGATTACAAGTGTGATTTTTTTGTTTTATTTCTATTTGTTTAATGAAATAATTCAAGGCATATATAACATGAAACGTCAATGTTAATGAAGGCCGGTTTAATTTTATTTACTTTTATTCTATTCTTGATTTTTTTGGTGTATATTTACTACGTGAATCGATCTTAATATGCTTACGGTTTTATCACGATTAAATTGACCAGATACACATATTTGAATGGTTTAAATTGTTGATAGTTCTCTCTTCTCAAACTCCTATTTCTTCTAATTTATGCATGTTGGCATCGATGAAAAGGTTCAATCTATTACGATCCGAAACACATCAAGGGTATGCCATTAACGGAAGCATTGTCTTCCAGTTAAACAACATGATACACTGCTTGAAACTAACAAGCTGAATTTTGATTCTATTGTATGCATGCACTGCTTGCCACAACCTGTTGTTGACATACTTATGTACTTGCCATGTGTTTTAGGTGAAACTTTTTGTAGCTAAGAACCTTATTGGTGTGCTCTGTCTACATTGAATAAGTATGAATATGTCCAAAACGTTAGTTGTGGTCTGTCTAAAAACGTGATGAATTTTGCTTTAAGATTTTGAGAGGTAATGTATACATTTCATATGCTTTTGTGTTTGTTTTATTGGGTCGGGACTTTATGTACAATTCAGTAAATTAATGTGTGAAGCATTAGTAATTATTTTTTTTGCTCATCCCCTAGATTGTTTTATAGCAGACCCTATCAGTCAAGAGTTTCGTAGTTTTGTGATTTCAACGTAGTTTTGTACCAGCCCCTATATTGTTTGAAGGTATCTTAGTAGTAGCCCCTACATGTCTGTTTAAGGTCATCTCATCCAGTTTTATGTGTATTCTTATGTTTGGTTTACAATTAGTTTATGTTGTTTCCCATATTCCATATTTAGTTTTAAAAGATGTCCCATATTCCATAATTTGAGGTCATGACAAATTATTTAGTAGTTCTTATTGTATCCATAATTTTATGAATAAAATATTCATCTGATTTGAACCCAACAGGTGCAGGCGCAAGCATATTGACTTTTGAATTGAATTCTCAGTGTTGGTTTTGAATTCTCTGTTTTGGTTTATAAGATCTAATATTTTTTATTTAGTTTTAGTTATTTTCAGTTCAAATAGCTATTTATTGTTTTTCACATGGGCTCAAATCACGGTTATTGACACTCTGCATGCGCAATATTTTGATAATCGATCTTTGGAGAATGTGGCAATTACCTCTGATAGGGATGAAAAAGAAATGTATTGTTTCTGAGTCTTAACTCTAGTAGAGGTAGAGCCCTCATCATGAAATTCCTTATCGTGTCTCTTCATGTTACCTTAAAAAGCAAATCTTCTATAACAATTCTCAACAGGATACACGAGAAGTTAAGTTGTGATTTGCGAGTAAGTATTGAGCCTGTTTACTTTCCTAATTTATTCTTCTTCCTTGCTTTGCAATTGAATTTTGATTGCTTTTTTTATTGTGTAGTTATATCTGGTTTAGAGTGAAAATGATAGATGATATCTGTCTTTTATTTAACAGGAAGGGGAAAGTAAAGCAACAAAGCTACGAACCATGGTAAGCCAGGTTTCAATCTTGAAGAAACATGTACAGTGGATTTAGATTTAATTTTTAATAGTTAGAGTTTCATTTAATCTACAAATACATCTGATGCAGAGTAGTTAGGACTGATTTTGACCACAATACATTAAGGGTAATGTTTATGATATTGTTTATATGAATAATTTTTCTTAACGGTATGACTTCATATTTTTTTGCTTACAAGATTAAGTATTTAGGAATCTCACAAATTGAGACAGAAAAGTAAGTTGTATCTTTATGAAAATGCATTAATTAAACTTACTTTCTCATTTTGCTTGCAACGTTACTACATTATTCATATTGAATCATTTTAGTCTGACATAGTTTTCTGAGGCGAAATTATTGTAAAATATTCTTTAGTGTTATTTTGTGCTCAATATAGTGTGATTCATTTTGGCATTGACACGTGAAGAATTATGTTGCATGTAAAAGTTGCGACCACCGGCCGATGGCAGTACATACCTGCTGCCTCTTCGGAACCAAAGCTCTTAATATGCTGCAGCCCTCAATATGCTGCTGCTGCTAATTCGAAATGAACCCAAAGGCTTAATATGTTGCTGCTGCCGCCAACGCTCACTCATTCTTTAATGCAGGTAATCTCCCTCACCTCCCTAACACATACACACACACATGCTTCTATATCTGTCACCCCCCACACACACAGACACAGACACAGACGTGCACACACATAGATCTGTCATAGGCAAACACACACACAAATGGGGATTTGGCACAACATTTGGCGGTCAATATCGATCTTTTAGGGTCACATTCCAGGGCACAGATTTTAACAGTAAAAGGGACGATGCAGGTTGAGAGTCAGATTCATTAAAAGGCACTCCAAAAGTACACACATGTTGATAGTTTCTATCTAGGCCTTCCTTCTTTGATCCAGTGAGTGAATAATAATATTTACCATATTTGAAAAAAAAGGAGGAATCGTGACGGCAAAACCAATGACGGCAAAACCAGTGACGACAAAAAAGATGAAACCAGTGGAAAAAAATGAGGAATGGTTACGGCAAAACCAGTGGCAAAACTTAAAGCTGAAACCAGTGGAAATAAAGGCACGAGACGAGAAACCCCAAACCAGTGATGGCAAGGACGAATCACGAGTTAGCAATTTGATGTCGTTTAATTGAAGTTTTTGCAGTAGCTTTGGTTTTATCTCCACAGATTTAGATTTTTGATGTCATCAATTTTGACTCTAGGATCTATTGTGACTTTTGACATATGTGGTCTACAAATTTTATGACTTATATGGTCTACAAATTTATATATGAAAATTGCAGGTGCAAAATATAGGAATGAAGATTCTATGGGTGAATGTATGAATTCAATTGCTGCATTGATACATGGGTGAATGCATCAATTCAGTTGCTCCAAAATAGGTATATTTCAGTTGTTGCTCCAAAAGAATTTAGTTTTTTATTCTGTATTGATACATTATTCTTTATTGATTTAGTTTTTTTTCATGTATTGATTATGCAGATCAAATCATCAATTAATGTGGTGTCAATACAGGGGCCTGATGTGTCCACGTCAATCGTAACAATATCGGGAGGCAGTGTATTTGGCATATAATTAATGATTAGCATGGTATATATAATATTTGACTAGCTATTTCCATTGACTAACTATATTTTTTATTTTGTATCAGGCCGCATTTTGAAAATTACGGACAATCATTACAGTGGAACATGTGGGACAACCTCAATTAATATATGTGATTTTTTTAAAGAAGTTTGTTTCGTTGAAATATTTGTTTGATAAATTTGGACTTTTTGAATATTGTACGATTGGTTATTACCCCTTAAGCACAGTGGATAGTCCAATTAATAAAGGAGATTATGCCCATTTTTTTTAATTTACACTTTGTTAATTTAACACATAATGTGAATTCAATTGATGAATTGTGACAACCCGCAATCCGAGATAAGGGGTGGCCAGCCCGATACTCAAACGTAACAGGGATCATGGATGGATATCATTCTCAGCATCACAAATATAAACTGAGTATAAGGGAAAAACCACCCAATAGGTCAGAAAACGGGTTGCCAAAAAGTGTTAAATTTTAAAAAAATGCGGTTATGAAAATTTTAAACTAAACAACCCAATCTGACGAGCAAGTGGAATTCCAAAAGATAATATATAATATGACTAAAACGAATGTACAAATGGACCGAATAAGCTGTCGGTCCACAGCTACATAAGACAACGTACCACAATATAAAATATCTTACATAGTACAACCATTAATCAAATACAATAGATTGGGCCACACGCCCGAGGGACAAGACCCGATCATATCTATAATAACAAGAATGAAAGCGTCTAATACAACATCCTGTAATAACCCGCAAAGTCTTACAGCTCGTCGAAGGTGCAAGGAACTTGGAAAGTCAAGTCGGGCGTCCTTGCGGTGGAGCACCTGAGCGGATACAATTATATATATACAACAAGAGAGTAAACCGGTCAGGGTCGGGTTCTATATGATTTCTAGAAGAATAAAAAGCATGATAGATATGAACAGTTATACATGAATAATGAGGATGATCACATGACATGCTATCTACAAATTCAAGCAAGGATAGAAGGTAAAGCATTTTAATTTAAAACCCTTCCTTATTAATACAATTATCCATTTCCTTCAGACATTCCTTATTAGGAATAAAACCATATATTTGGTTAAATCAAGAAGTTATAATTTCTGTTCATTAATTAAAACTTCCCATTTTATCTTTCCATCCCTTATTAGGAATATCATTTACATCAAGTGCTCTTTGTGGCACATATATTATTCCCGTGCTCTTCCTGGCACATATTTATGCTCTTTATGGCATTTAACAACCATCAAGTCCAACTTGATGAAAATATAGTTATATTCATATACATATAACGATATCTAAGACCGCCAGTCCGGGTTTCCCCGCTGTGCGCGCCCCTAAATGACCATCATCTTCCAGGGCCTAACATAAGACAACCTGGGCACCTAACGGAACACGTCGGGAAGCGGCCATGAGCCTGCGTGGTAGCCAAGACCACACCCGGAATCTCCCTACCCCCGCAGAAAAATATACAACCATAAACGCTCCCATGGCCTAGGACTATATCCACCCTGTATTCATTAGCCAGGGGGCTTCACCTCACGAGCGAACTTCCCTTATGATGTCATTTAGAGAGGTGTGTAACAGTAAATTAATATTTACATTTATAATCATTTTATTTCCAAAAATCCATTTCCATTAATCATGTGATTGGTTCTTTTATTAAACCTAATATCATTAAACAACGGGGTTCGTTCTAGTTGAACCTATCATCATTAAACTCATATGGGTTCATTTTATGCGAACCTAACTCCCATCGAATATTATCATTTATTCCTCAAATTACAATCCCCGATTAACTCTCCAAATGATCATTATGATCCTACAAATCTCCAAGGCCTATGTAACTTGACAAGCCCTTCTAGTCTCCAAGTTAGGGTACCTAACTTCCAAACTTCTAAGAGTTGGAATAAAAGAAGTAATGCCTTAGCATTACTTTAAACCTCCCCGAAACAAACCCCAGATGAACCCATTTCTAGTCCAGGGTAACGACCAAACTCCATAGCTACTCTAGGACTCTAAGTTTACTTCTTGAAAGAAGTTTCCTAGGTCCTAATCCTAAAGAATAAGGAGGAAAATTAAAAGAAAAAGACCCCCAAAATCTGATGGAACCGAATCGATTCGCCCTAGGGGCCGAATCGATTCGCCCCAGCGAATCGATTCGCTCTGAAAGAGAATCGGTTCGGACAATAAAATTTGGTTTCTGCAATTGCCGAATTGATTCGGTCTAAATCCGAATCGATTCGGACAACAAGACCTGGGTTTCTGCATCTATGCGAATCGATTCGCCCAAGGGGCCGAATCGATTCGCCCCTGCGAAAATGCCAAGAATGGCTATGGAGTCTTGAACTCCAAAATTATAACCAAACCCAAACCAGCCAAACCCAATTGATTCAATGGAACTAGTACACCAAAAATACACCCAACTACCATCATTTGTAATTCTTATCATCCAAATCAATCTCAAAGGGTTAAATACCCAAAATTCCACCAAAACCCTAACATTTCTAAATCATAAATATCAATGAAATTTATTCTACTTAAACCATAAATTTACAAGTAGATTACTTGCCTCAAGGTAAGAATCTGATTTGATGAAGAAGGAGGAAACAATCCAAGCTCCAATCTCTCTTTTCTCCCAAGTTCTCTTCCTCTCTCTACTCTCTCTAGGGCTCAATTGTGTAAAATGGAAGAATGGGAATAGGGGTGGGGAATTAAAACGGGGCTTAAGTCTAAAAGCCCAACTTAAAATGCTAATACGCGATATACTAATACGCGACTACACTATTTAAGCCAAAACCAGTCAAAAGTGCCCGAAATGCCAAAATACAATATGGCACTTATTTTGACTGTCTCACACCTACCGGGACTAACTACACTATTCAAATTATCATTTGAAAGTTTTATAACTCATTTTAGTTCCGGTTTCATAATAAACCAAAATGTCATTTTAAATCTTTATGACATAATAAATTACCACATGAACATTTTATCTACTCACGAGGTAACTATACAACATTTAGTAAATATTGACCTCGTCATAACAAATTAATATCTACTCAACATCTACCATCTTATAATTAATTCCTACCTGGTAAAAATAAATATAAAATGGGCTATCAGAAGAGAGGGTTATTACATGAATATTGTATATTTCATGTTACATGCGAGTCTATTTGATGAATTTAGACTATTCGAATGTTGTTGGACTATTTATTTTTTGTTAAGAAGGGTGGATAGTCCGAAATACAAAGGAGATTATGGTTATTTTTTTTAAAATTACATTTTGTTTTGTCAGGGAAAGAAATTTGTGCTTTTTTGTGATATATATATATATATATATATATATATATATATATATATATATATATATATATATATATATATTATTGTTACGTAACGCACCCCCATGAACATTAGCGAATTTTTTTGTACCGCTGCACTTTTGTAAATTTTTACTATATAATATTAAAATTTGAGGACCGACGGTTAATAATCTGTGTACTAGAGATCATTGATATCTTGCAGCCTTACCCCTGCCTTTCCTTAGAGTAGTTGCAAGAGTTACATAAATTCACAAATAGTTATGTTAATAATAAGACCGTTCATTACATGTTTGCCTAGTGTTTATTTTATATAATTAGTGTAAATTTATAATAAACTTAGTTCTGCACTTATAAATAATTAAGTTTTCTGTCTCTGGATGAATGTTGATATTTTTATATGCAGAGGAATATGATACTGCAACAAGAGGACACCGGCACAATTATCCCTCGAGGGCGTTAGGCGAAGGCATATACCGCATCCTAAAGCACTACGCTGCCAATTCGAAAGGAATGGCAAAGAAAATGCACACTAATTTGGTTTACAAACTCGAACTCCCAACCAAACAACAAAAAAACGAACCCCAACAGTCCCTCGACATCGAACGCGAAGGCTCATTCATAATATAAATAAAGAAGCCCAACTAACAATCTTCATCTTCGGACTCATCATTTAGGGGACTTCAAAGCAAGCGTAATGCCATATTTCTGGCCCACCTGCAGGGGCGGTTTGGCAAATTGAGGTATAGTCCGGAGAACCCGCTGGACTTGTTGAACTACGAGGGGTGCGAGGTTTTGCTCATATAGGTGTCGGATGACGTAAGGGAGGAGCTCGGGTTGGAGTTAAAACATAAGAGGAAGGTGAAGAGGAGGAAGAAGCATACTCTTGTTCTGATTTGATACATACTTTTAGGGAGACTACTTCATCTGCCTTCCTTCTCAAAGGCACTTGTGTTTAAGAAATATTTTTGTATAATAATTTTCCATCCAACTTAGTAGTAGTAGTACTTCTAGTGAGTAGGCTTTAGTTTTTTTTTTATATATGATGTGAACTTTTGACTCTACAAGGGCTTTGTAAGTTCATGTTTACATGATATTGTGTAATGTAGTATGGCTTGTAAAAAATGTTTTTTATATATGGTTCATGCATTTTGGTTTGGGATATTAAGGCTCTGTTTAGTTTTGAAAAATAACGGTTGTTTTTCAGAAAAAAAAAATTCATTTTTTCTAACAAAAATAGAAAATTAGAAAATGAATTCAAGTTTTATATTTTTTTTAAAACAGAAAATTGAAAAATGATTTTCAAAATTTTCAGGAAATTAGTTTAACAAGTCTTCATCTTTTTTAATATTCTTAAAATTATATTTTCCTCTTGAACTTTCTATAATGTATATTTAGATTCTCTACTTTTTTGTAAATTACATTTTAATTTCTTTGTTTTTTTAAAAGATATTTTGGTTGAAAATTTTAAGAAGTGTATTTTGTCCTGAAGTTTCTGTAAATCTTCTTTTGTCCCTTTTGATTGTTTATATATTATATATGAACTCTGAACTTTCTATAATTATATCATAATTATAAATTTTGTGTAAATTACATTTTGTCCCCTAATGTTTTTATAAAACTTTGTTTGGGGAAAAAATAATTTAGTTACCATATAAATACATTTTCTAGTTTTCTAAAAAAAATTATGGAAAAAGAAAATTGTAATAGAGATAAAAAATTGAAATAGGAAATATAAAACAATTTTCTACAACTAAACAGGGTCAAGGTATTTTGTCCCATGTGGAATGATTTATTTACGTATGATCTTCTGTTTTTATTTTTAGTTGTTGGTTTGTTATGTGGTGCCTAAAAGTTCAACGAATGTGTCAATATTTAAGGAAACGAAAAAGGGAGGTTGATGATGGTTATGAGATGTTATGACATGTTATGACATGTAACAACCCTCGATTTTAGGAGGCTCATTTTATATTACTTTACCGCATAAGGTAATTATATAAAATGTTGGTACTGGGGTAAATATTAATTTTAGAAGTTAATATTTACTGGGATGTTGTATATTTACCGTATATGTAGGTAAATATCCTAATGTGGTGTGATTTATAGTGTCATGTATATTAAATGGCACGATAGTTTAAATGATATTGGAACTCAAAATAGATTAAAAAGTTTTCGGATGCCAGTTTAGAGGGTGTAGTTAGTCTCGAAAGGTGCGAGACGGTCAAATAAGTGCCATATTGTATTTTTGGGTTTCGGGCACTTTTACCTGGTTTTAACTTAAATGCGTATTTGGGAGTTATTTTAATGTAGTTTTGACCACTTAAGTTGGAGACTTTAGACATAAGACTCGATTTTAGTCTTTCCCCTTATTTCATTTTCTCATTTGTGTGTGTTACCAAACAAGAGAGAGAGAGAGAGAAGAAGAGAAATGAGGATAATGAGAGAGATTGAAGATTGAAGATTGGAGATGGATCCTACCTCAAATAAATCTGAGATATCAACCCTAAGGCAAGTTTTCTACTTGCTAATATGTGATTTAAGATGAATAATTTGTGTGATATTTATGTATTTGCATTTGGGTATCAAAAATGGAAATTATGGTGTTTAAACCTAGATTTTGGTTTTGATGATGATGATCTTGTGGATTTTAATGGGCATAAACCATGTAGTATAAATCTTGGGTAGATAAATATCGTTGGTTATGAGCAAAATGAAGAGATTTGAGGTTTGGGAAAATTAGGGTCCATAACCCTTCGTAGCCAGTTTTGGCAAAATCGCAAGACCGAATCGATTCGGCCCTTGGGAGAATCGATTCGGTAAGGGGTAGCTTCCAGGTCTGCATAACCCGAATCGATTCGGGTTAAGGCTGAATCGATTCGGCCAATTTCAGAAAGTTAGTTTTGTGGTCCGAACCGATTCTCTTTTTGGGCGAATCGATTCGTTTTCCTGCTGTTTTTGAGTTAATTTTATAAGTCAATTTTGATTCTTTTTCTTTAGGCTTAGGACCTAGGAACCTTCTTGAATGAAGTAAGCTTAGAGTCCTAGAGTTATATATGTGTTGGGAAGATACCCTAGAGTAGAATTGGTTTATATGGGGTTTTTCCGGGGTTATGCCTATTGATGTTAGGGCACTTTTTCTTCTAGTTGATTATTATAAAACTAGGAGATGTATTATTATGTTTGGAAGACTTTAGAAGCTCAATGGAGCTATGTTAGTCTTCATGGTTTATAATACCTATTAATGAATTTTGGGAGAATAAATTGGGAGTTCACTTATCCTTCGAGGATTGTAATGACAATATGAAATATGAATGGCTCCGGATTAAAAAGGTGAACTATTTACGAAACGTAAAGGGTTATGGTTTCGAATAAAATGAAACATACATTTGCTAAAATGTAAATGGAATTAGATATGAAACATACGTTTTCTAAAACGTAAATGGAATTGGAAATGGTAAATGGAAATGGAAATAATGACGGTAAATGATAATTTACTTAATCATTAATATGGTAAATGGTAATTTGGTTAAACACACCTCTCTAAATGACATCATAAGGGAAGTTCACGCATTGAGGTGAAGCCCCCTGACTAATGAATGCAGGGTGGATATAGTCCTAGTCCATGTGAGCATCTGTTGTTATATATTTTTCTGCGATGGGTAGGATATTTCGGGTGTGGTCTTGACTATCCCGCAGGCACATGGCCGCTTCCCGACGTATTGCGATAGGTGCCCAGGTTGTCTTGTATAGATAGTCCCTGGAAGATGATGGTCATTTAGGGGGGCGCTTAGTGGGGAAACTCGGAGGGGCGGTCGTAGAATTCGTTATATGTATATAAATATAACAGTTCATAATCAAGTGGGACTTGATGTTTGTGTTATGCCATAAAGAGTATAAAGAAGTGCCACAAAGAGCACAGTACAATGCCATAAAGAGCATTTAATGATAATTATATTCCTGCTAAGGAATGGTAATGCCAGGATGGGCATGTAATTGAAATAAAAGCCATAAAGAGCTTAAAATTATAATTATATTTTCCTGATAAGGAATGAAATGCTAGTAAAAAGCATAAATGTTGTAATTATGAGTTCCTGATAAGGAACATAATAATGAGATGGAAGCTTTTAATTTATGTTACTCTTTCTTTTTCTTTGCATATTCAAATTAAACTCATGCTTTTCCTTACTCTCTTAGCTTATGTTTTAGAACTGTGTAGTTAGATTTTATTCTTCCTAGCATGATCTTATTCATAATTATCATACTCTTTATTCATCTCGTAATCATATAAAATCGGGTTTTTGATTCACACAAATTTCCAATCCTTTGTGGATCTTTTTGGTAACCCTTGAACACAACTTTGAGTTTGTTCAAACCTTGTGGAGAAGTCGTCTTTCTTCTTCATTACTTCCCTCCTGGAAAGGGAAAATTCCAGCCGCCGACATAGGAACCGACACCTGCGGGTATTTCTGTGTCACACACTTGTGGAGAAGCCGTTTCTCTTCTTCATTGCAGCCCTCCTGGAAAGGGATATTTCCAGCCGCCGACTACAGAATCCGATACCTTAGGGTAATTCTTAGTCACTGTATTTTCATTGTAATCCGAAATTGTATATTACAATATTATAATGAAAATAAAAGGTTTTGCCCCTTTGGGGGATTTTTCCTGAAATTGTTTGTTTTTATCCTGCATGCTATATTTTTTTTGATAAATCATCTAGATGCATGTCTTAGGGTTTAACTAAAATTTGGGATTAATTAAAATTGGTTTTTATTTGAGAAGTCGCAATATTTTCGCTGTAGCTACTCTCTATATAATAATGAGATGGAAGCTTTTAATTTATGTTACTCTTTCTTTTTCTTTGCATATTCAAATTAAACTCATGCTTTTCCTTACTCTCTTAGCTTATGTTTTAGAAGTGTGTAGTTAGATTTTATTCTTCCTAGAATGATCTTATTCATAATTATCATACTCTTTATTCATCTCGTAATCATATAAAATCGGGCCCTGACCCGTTCATATTTTTTGTTGTGCTTGCATTTTATATCCGCTCAGGTACTCCGCCGCAAGGATGCATGATCTGATTTCCTATCTCGTTGTCTTTGGCGAGCCGTGATGCTTTGCGGGTATTATGGGACATTGTGAAATAGATATTGTCATCCTTGCATTCTATTCAGGATCGGGTTCTTTTACTCGGGCGAGAGGCCCAAGCTTTGTAATTGATTAATGTAATGTATTATGTAAAATATCGAACTTGTTTGACATTTTTGTATGAGTCTGTGACCGACAGCATATTCGGTCCTTTTATTGTTTAATTGTCGTTATTGTATCATATATTCTTGGGGTTTCCACTTTCTATTCAATGGGTTGTTAAGTTGTTTTCTTTTATAAACTTTAAGTTCGAAATTTTTGGCAACCCATTTTTTCTGGAATAAGGAGTGGTTATCCCGTATACTTCTTATTTTGTTGTGATACTGAGAATGATTCCATCCATGATTCCGTTATTTTGGAGTATCGGGCTGGCCACCCCCTATTTCGGATTGGCGGGTTGTCACAGATGGTATCAGAGCATCGGGTTCTAGAGTCCTTAGGAATCTTTGTGTGCGCGTTACGTCTTCAGCGTTGCTTTTGATTTGACATATAGCCATAGGGTTAGGATCAATGATTTCCCTTGAGAGATTTCGTTCTCCTGCCATGAGATAGAATTCATAGAATCTTTTGCGCATTCGTGTGAGAATTATAGGTCGATTGAAGGAGGGCGCCAGGGAAGGTTGTTGTGATGGCGTCAGGAGATGGGAGTATGAGAAACTGTGATTTGTAGTCAGGGAGGAGGACCGTTTTGGAGGTCGCTCCCTTTTGCAGCATTTCATTGTACTGATACTACAACTACCAATTACAGTGCACGCATAAGGTTTAGGAGCCTCAGATTAAAGAGGGTGTAGTAGTTACCCAGATGAAAAGGATGGAAGAAAATCCATCACTCGTAGGAGTATTATTGAAATGGTGGGAATGTAGTCACCAAAATTGTGGGTGCAGAAATTTTCCCATGGGGAAACTCGATGGATATTTTCAACAACAAGTTCCTCTGGGGTAATTGGACGGATGAGAAGGTGGGTTCTCAAATGCTCGCTCGAGGTTCAGATGGAGGCCAACAGTGAGTATAGAGTTGTGCAGTTAGAGAGGCTATACACCAAGGCAAGGTAGGTATAAGGAAGAGTCCTTCAATGGAATGGTGGGCTCCAGAATAAGTGTCGTTAGCACTTCTGGGAGAGCAGTATTCATGAAACCCCATTGGTGGACATCCGCCTGGGAGATTTCATTGAACTAAGGAAGGGGAGGTCGGTAGTGTGTTCCCTTTTAGTTGAGATGGTGAAAGGGATTGGGTGGACAATTGCTTGGCAGCTAGAGGTGTAACCATAGCTACGACATGGCTATGATGTGGAGTGTAGGATCACTCCCTTTGTTTCCGTGGATGGGTAAACCATTAGGTTTGACCCGAGGTGAAATGGCAAGATTGTTGGTGGGAATTCAACCTTATTAGTGGGTGGTGTATTCCTTAGGATAAGATATAGTAGTATTGTGTTTACTCTAGATTCACGTATGCACATGGAGCTGGTGGTAGTATTGACGCCGCTATTAATAGTGTAATTATGTGACTTCCGTAGTAGGAAAGTTTTATATTTTTCTTTCACTCGTTATGAAGCGAGTGATGATATTTCTTTATAGTATTATGTGTGTTGGGTGCTACTAGTATTATGTGTACTATGCTAGTAAAGGTATTTTGGTTGTTGGGGGTGATAGTAAGCGATTAATATTGTGAGGCTATCTTATTTCTAGTTTCAGGATGAAACTAGTTATCCTATAATATCTCTCCTGAATACAAGTTGGGACTTTATAGGGGTGGTTTGAGATAAGTAGGAGGTTTTTCATTTCTTGTTGTGTTATTTTTTTGCTTGAGTGTTTGAGTGTTTGGTTGCTTGTTTGCATGGTATGTGATTGTTATGCCTTATCTCCACGACCAACAAACTTGAGTAGTAATGCATAGGAAGGGTTCCTTGTTTGGATTCCGCTTTTGCGGGACGCTCCACGCGTGAACCTCAGCGACGTTGGGAGTGGGGAGATACTATTTTTCCTTTCTCTCGCTTGCTTTTATATTATTTTTGTTGTTGAAAGTTGGGTTGAAAGGATTAACCGAGAATCACGTAGAAGAGTGATTAAGGGCTATTAAAGTGCGAGATAGAAGCACTTTATATAGTTCTCTCCTCTGATCGATGTGAGGGAGACTGTGATATGAAGTCAAATAGAAACTTCGAGTTATGCCTTGATAAGAAGGCTATTTAAAAATTTGTGTATATTATGGGATAAGTATTTGTAAGGCTTTACAGAAAGTAAATGTCTTGTTGTTGAAATCCTCAAGTATTTGAATAGTAAAACATGGAAGTAGAATCATATTAGTAGAGCTGTGAATTAACATTTTATTTACCGGTCCCGATCATGTGTCTTAGACCGTCATATTTTAATGATCGACTATGCGAGGTAGTAGTGTAACGGGAGGGTTCCTTGTTTGGATTTCTCTTCGGCGAGACATCCCACACACAAACCTGAGCGAATGTCGGAAGTTGAGTAAGGTCTTGGGAACTAGGGATATATATATATATATATATATATAGTATTATATATCTATGACTTAGATAGGATGTATATAGCTAGACCTTAGGATTTTTAGGATGTAAGGCCTTTAGGTTTCGTGACGTTAGTTTAGGAAGGTTGTCGGGAGTTGACCACGAATGGGTTGTGGGGTTACTCTAAAAAGGGATTGGTTCCTTAGGAACGAGATGATGGGATCTCGAGAGGTTGCTAGGCTAGGCCGAAGGAGACAATTCCTTTCTTGGTTAGAGGGTTAGGTTAGTAATTTAACTTTTGGGGAATTAAATGGATGAGTTGATTTTCACTCCTGAGCCATGTTGCTAAGATCGAGGGTGGGTTTAACGAATAAGTCTCTACCAGGTTGGGGAGCAATGATACTGGAGCATTATCCCCTGTTTAAACGTGTGGGGAGTATTATCCCCTGTTTGAAATAAAATTCATTGTGGTAGTGATCGCCTTAAAGAAAGGGAGGCACTACTTCCTGGGCAGAAATTGGTCTTTCTCGTGAGCGACAAGTTATTGCAATAGGTCGTGGGAGGTATCGAGATTGGTGTATGAAGTTCAGAAAAGACTTTCAATCAGACATTTTCTCTCGCTTGAGGAATATGATTGGGGTAGTAAATGCGTCGAGTAGAGAACTCGTCGACATAGTAGTGATGGCGTGGAAAGCCAGCTAGAATGAACATAACATTGAAAACTATGAAGCAAGAGAATTCATGTCAGTGATTGACCATTTCACCTACTCGAGTAGAGAAGATTAGTGGTGGAGTGGAGAAGGGTATATTAGCAGACGTCTGCATATCATTGTCGGCATCGAACTGGTCATGGTCCCATTTGAGAAATTGTTGATCGTTCGACCAAATTATTGCTTTTCCGGCCATTATGGGCGGACTAGAGGTGGATGAGTATGCCCCTCTCTTTATGGAGGAGTGGTAGAACTGTAGGAGGTGCCTAATAAAATAGTAGTGAACCGAGACTAGATATTCATGTCGAAGGATTGGTAAAAGTTTCCATGAAGAAATGGGAACCGTATGGAATGGAGTATATTTTACCACCCTAAAGTGGATGGAAATGGGGAAGGTTAACCCAATGCCGAAAGGCATATCTTGAATGTACACCTTGGGATATATGGATGGACGGGAACAATGACTTGTGTGGAAGGAAAATTCCCATACTAGGATTTGGACCATTTTTTAAGGTACGGCGCCGTGAGTGGCCTCGTGTAGTTGTTAGAGGAATTCGCATACTATTGGGTGGAACTAGCGGATAATGTGTTCCTTGGGCTTGGAATAGTTCCGGAACATTTCTTCAAGGAGTGGGCTTTTGTGCCATATGTTCGAAATGGATACACCTACGTGAAGAGAAGTTGACATGTGCTGGAGTTAAGCCACTTAGAGTTGGTATGGGTACCCTGAGGTGAGATGTAACATGATTATGGAGGTTAGCCTATTTGTGCCGAGTCATGTGGGCATCGTCTCCCACAGTAGGAAGATAGGATTGATGGATAATGAGGAACGCTTTGTGCTATGCTAGAGCACAAAGGAGGTAGACTGAGATTAATAGGGTTGACCTTAGTCCAAGTCCATTTGGGACGTTACAATAACGAGGGGTCTGTTTAGGATGGTAGAATCCTAGTTTAGGATAGTTTACCCTTTCTGCGTATTGGGTACGCCCGAATTTTGGGGGCAAAATTCCCTCTTAAGGGGGGGGAGTATGTAACAACCCTCGATTTTAGGAGGCTCATTTTATATTAATTTACTGCATAAGGTAATTATATAAAATGTTGGTACTGGGGTAAATATTAATTTTAGAAGTTAATATTTTCCACTGTTCTAAAAAACCCGCCTAGGCTCCGCCTAGGCACGCCTAGGCTTGAGGCTTGGGAGAAATGCCCCGCCTTAAGATTTTGACGCCTTATGCTTGATAAAACCCTTAAGATGTACGTTTTCTCTAAAAACAACAATGCTTTAGTGAAACGATATCGCCTTTTAAAGATTTTTTTACAAACCGGACCATTATCTCTTCCAAAATAATCAAATAGTATTTTTATTTCCAAATATTCAGACATATTTTAATGATATGTACAATTTTAGTATTTTAATAGCCTTGTTATGGTTAAAAAATATTAAAATATATTAAAAAGACCTGAACGCCTTTTCACGCCTTTTTACGCCAAGGCCCTCCTAGGCTTCTAAGGCTTAAGGCTTGGCCTCCACGCCTCGATCACGCCCCGCGTTTTTTAGAACCTTGATATTTTCTAGGATGTTGTATATTTACCGTATATGTAGGTAAATATCCTAATGTGGTGTGATTTATAGTGTCATGTATATTAAATGGCACAATAGTTTAAATGATATTGGAACTCAAAATAGATTATAAAGTTTTCGGTTGCCAGTTTAGAGGCTGTAGTTAGTCTCAGAAGGTGCGAGACGGTCAAAATAAGTGTCATATTGTATTTTTGGGTTTCGGGAACTTTTACCTGGTTTTAACTTAAATGCGTATTTGGGAGTCATTTTAATGTGGTGTTAACCACTTAAGTTGGAGACTTTAGACTTAAGACCCGATTTTAGTCTTTCCCCTTATTTCATTTTCTCATTTGTGTGTGTTAACAAATAAGAGAGAGAGAGAAGAATAAGAGAAATGAGGATAATGAGAGAGATTGGGAGATTGAAGATTGGAGATGGCTCCTACCTCAAATAAATTAGAGATCTCAACCCTAAGGCAAGTTTTCTACTTACTAATATGTTATTTAAGATGAATAATTTGTGTGATATTTATGTTTTTGCATTTGGGTATCAAAACTGGAAATTATGGTGTTTAAACCTAGATTTTGGTTTTGATAATGATCTTGTGGATTTTAATGGGCATAAACCATGTAGTATAAATCTTGGGTAGATAAATATTGTTGGTTATGAGTATAATGAAGAGATTTGAGGTTTGGGAAAATTAAGGTCCATAACCCTTCAAGGCCATTTTTGGCAAAATTGCAGGACCGAATCGATTCGGCCCTTGGAAGAATCGATTCGGTAAGGGGTAGCTTCCAGGTCTGCATAACCCAAATTGATTCGGGTTAGGGCTGAATTGATTCGGCCAATTGCAGAAAGTTCATTTTGTGGTCCGAACCGATTCGCTTTTTGGGCGAATCGATTCGGCCCTAGGGCGAATCGATTCGTTTTCCTGCTGTTTTTGAGTTAATTTTATAACTCAATTTTGATTATTTTTCTTTAGGCTTAGGACCTAGGAACCTTCTTTAATGAAGTAAGCTTAGATTCCTAGAGTTATATATGTGTTGGGAAGCTACCCTAGAGTAGAATTGGTTTATATGGGGTTTTCCCGGGGTTATGCCTATTGATGTTAGGGAACTTTTTCTTCTAGTTGATTATTATAAAACTAGGAGATGTATTATTATGTTTGGGAGACTTTAGAAGCTCAATGGAGCTATGTTAGTCTTGATGGTTTATAATACCTATTAATGAATTTTGGGAGAATAAATTGGGAGTTCACTTATCCTTCGAGGATTTTAATGACGATATGAAATATGAATGGCTCCGGATTAAAAAGGTGAACTATTTACGAAACGTAAAGGGTTATGGTTTCGAATAAAATGAAACATACATTTGTTAAAATGTAAATGGAATTAGATATGAAACATACATTTGCTAAAACATAAATGGAATTGGAAATGGTAAATGGAAATGGAAATAATGATGGTAAATGATAATTTACTTAATCATTAATATGGTAAATGGTAATTTGGTTAATCACACCTCTCTAAATGACATCATAAGGGAAGTTCACGCATTGAGGTGAAGCCCCCTGACTAATGAATGCAGGGTGGATATAGTCCTAGGCCATGTGAGCGTTTGTTGTTATATATTTTTCTGCGATGGGTAGGATATTTCGGGTGTGGTCTTGACTATCCCGTAGGCACATGGCCGCTTCCCGACGTATTGTGATAGGTGCCCAGGTTGTCTTGTACAGATAGTCCTTGGAAGATGATGGTCATTTAGGGGGGCGCTTAGTGGGGAAACTCAGAGGGGCGGTCGTAGAATTCGTTATATGTATATAAATATAACAGTTCATAATCAAGTGGGACTTGATGTTTGTGTTATGCCATAAAGAGTATAAAGAAGTGCCACAAAGAGCACAGTACAATGCCATAAAGAGCATTTAATGATAATTATATTCCTGCTAAGGAATGCTAATGCCAGGATGGGCATATAATTGAAATAAAAGCCATAAAGAGCTTAAAATTATAATTATATTTTCCTGATAAGGAATGAAATGCTAGTAAAGAGCATAAATGTTGTAATTATGAGTTCCTGATAAGGAACATAATAATGAGATGGAAGCTTTTAATTTATGTTACTCTTTCTTTTTCTTTGTATATTCAAATTAAACTCATGCTTTTCCTTACTGTCTTAGCTTATGTTTTAGAACTGTGTAGTTAGATTTTATTCTTCCTAGCATGTTCTTATTCATAATGATCATACTCTTTATTCATCTGGTAATCATATAGAATCGGGCCCTGACCCGTTCATATTTTTTGTTGTGCTTGCATTTTATATCCGCTCAGGTACTCCGCCGCAAGGATGCATGATCTGATTTCCTATCTCGTTGTCTTTGGCGAGCCGTGATGCTTTGCGGGTATTATGGGACATTGTGAAATAGACGTTGTCATCCTTGCATTCTAGTCAGGATCAGGTTCTTTTACTCGAGTGAGAGTCCCAAGCTTTGTAATTGATTAATGTAATGTATTATGTAAAATATCGAACTTGTTTGACATTTTTGTATGAGTCTGTGACCGACAGCATATTCGGTCCTTTTATTGTTTAATTGTCATTATTATATCATATATTCTTGGGGTTTCCACTTTCTATTCAATGGGTTGTTAAGTTGTTTTCTTTTATAAACTTTAAATTCAAAATTTTTTGCAACCCGTTTTTCTGGAATAAGGAGTGGTTATCCCGTATACTTCTTATTTTGTTGTGATGCTGAGAATGATTCCATCCATGATTCCATTATTTTGGAGTATCGGGCTGGCCACCCCCTATTTCGAATTGGCAGGTTGTCACATGACACTAATTGCAATTATAAAAATATATGGGATGGATGAGAATTAAAACTTTCAAAGTGGGAGTAAAACCTAGAAAACTGTTTTTGTTTTTGCATGATGTAAATGGAGGTGTTTGGCTCAACCCACCAACATCCTCTAATCACTCTATGTAGGCACACAAACGGTCATGTCATGTTGAATTTTTGTAGCATTTTATCGATTTTGTGTCACCAACGTGCATGTCATGTTGATTTCGTGTAGTGTTTTATCGATTTTGTATTTATTTTTGTTTATATATATACAGACAGACTCGAGTACATACTAAGTATATATATATTAAAATAGTAAAAAAATTATATTCGGTTTACTTTTTTTTGTATAACTATTAAACATTTCAGTGGACTCATATAAAAAAAATCGACTCAAAATTACCTTTTTGGCCATTTTAAAAAAAAATCGGTCAAAATTTCGTAGTACCACACCAAAAAGCTCAACTAAAAAATATGTTTGTGCCAGCAAGTATGTATAATTAGTATGTATGGGTTTCTCTCTCTCTATATATATATATATCTATATATATGGAGGATTTCCAACGTACTTCAAAGAGAGAACCAGAAAAACCGAACATTTCTTTTAAATAGTAAAAAAATATATATTTTAAGTTGATTTTTTGTACGATATTTAAATATGTGAGGGAACCTACAAAAAAATTAGAAAAATTTATTTTGAGCTAATGTTTTTTTTGTTGTTTCGTTGAAATGTTTATTTATCGTACAAAAAATCAACTCAAAATATTTTTTGTAGTATTTTTAAAAAATGCTCCATTTTTTGTAGTGGTGGAAATTCGTACTAATAGGTCGTGTTTGGGTCTGGCCTGATACGACCAAACGCAATTTTATCTGTCATGAACACGACATGACCCGCTAGCGTGTTTTTTTTTTGCTAGCACGAACACGACCCGTTAGTAACACGATCCGACACGAGTAACATGATAAAGAAAATGGTGCCAATTTGGCACGATTAACACGAACAAACACGAAAACCCGTTGGGCTATTTGAGGATGGGTTCTTTTTTTTACACGAGGTGGAGTTTTTTATTTGGGCTAATTGGGACACAACTGGGTGGTTTTCTTATCGTGTTGCAATTGGGCTAAAACGGTCCAACTTCGAGCCAATTTCGTGTCATATTTTTTATACGAACACGACACGACCCGCTAGTGGGTCAAAAAAAACTAGCCCGAACAATATAAGACATTTTAATTTTGTGCCAATTTCGTGTTATATCGTGTCGTGTTGACGTGTTCGTGCCCAAATTTCCACCCCTAATTTTTTGGTCCTCTCATTGAGATATACAATGAGGATCTCCAACATACCTCCTATTAACATACCTATGAATATATCCATTTAAAAAATAGTATAAAAATATATTTTTCGACCAAATTTAATATACATAATCTTCATAATGAGGAGATCATCAACAAATATAACTTGAAGTGGGTGAGATGATGATCATAAATTTCAATGGTTAAAATTGCATGTATTCATCCAATTTTCAAATCACCCACTTCCAAGTTGAATTTTTTGATGAATTTTTTTGTAGATGATATCCTCATTATGGAGATCATGTAAATCATATTTGTTTAAAAAATATATTTTTTTTGCTATTTTTGAAAATTAGTATGTTCATAGGTATATTGAAAGCTGTCACTATATATATATATATATATATATATAGTCCCCTGTAAGAACTACTTTATGGTGCAGACCCCGGTAAATACTTTTTCTTTTAAAATAGCAAAAAAATGATTTTTTTTATAAAACTTCATGGATATGATATCCACGGTGAGAAGACCATCTTTAATTTGTTTCATCAAAAAATTCAATAAAAAACCATTGAGGTGAGGTGATATGTAAGAAAAGGGTATAAATATATATTTTCGACCATTGAAATTTTGGGTCTGCACCAGCCACTTGATTGATTGAATGTTTTGATGAAACTTCATAAATATGATCTCCTAACTGTCGAGATCATATCCATGAAGTTTTATAAAAAAAATAAATCAAAAAGTGAGTGAGATGATTGTCAAAATGCATATTTATACCATTTTTTAATATATCACCTCATCTCAACGGTTTTTTATTGAATTTTTTGATGTAAAAATTGGAGATGATTTTCTTACCGTGGAGATCATATCCTTCAAGTTTTATAAAAAAACTCATGTTTTTACTATTTTAAAAAAAAGAGTATGTATCGAGGTTTGTACCATTAGGAGTCCTTACAGAGGGGGCCAGTCTCTCTCTCTCTCTCTCTCTCTCTCTCTCTCTCTCCACATATATATATATATATATATATATATATAAATATATAATAGTGTCTATAATAACATATTAATAATTTAAACTGATTAAAGACTAAAGTTAAGAATAATTCTAATGAAACTCAAACTGAATCTTAAAGGCAAATCTGTTGAGATGTCAAACACACATTAGATGATATTTAACATGAGCATTATGTGAATTTTCGTAATTAACCGATATTTGGTTAACTCCTCGTTCTAAATTTAATGATGTCATGACGGGGTGATCACATACGAGTGGCAAAAAGGGTTGTTGGTAATGGATTCTTTCGTAAATCATTTTCAAGTAAATCAAGATATCTTAATATTTTTCACGTTTAGAATACACTTTTGATATTGTCTTTATAGTTATATACAAAATTGATTCTGAAGATTGGAATGGTTTTTAATTTTGGATAAATAGTTTCATTTATTGTAGTGTTAACGCTGAAGTATTTAAAGTGCACAATACTAATACTTCGTTAAACCGTTGTCATAATTTCATGTTCCAATATAGAAATATTTGTTAATTAATTCTAAGAGGGGATGCTATCTATGTTAAAAATTATTTTACTATAAAAATCAGATTTATACACGATTCGCTCTCCCATATTTATACATTAAGAAATAAAAATATTCAAATATGGTTACACTTTTGATATTGTCTTCAGAATTCAATACAAAATTAATTCTGAAGTTTGGAATGGTTTTTAATTTTAAATCAATCGTTTAAATTATTACAGTGTTAGCCCTGGAGTATTTAGAGTGTGCAATGTTAATACTCCATTAAACTGCCATTATTATTTCATGACCAACATAAAATATTTGTTAATTAATTCTAAGTGGATGCTATTTATGTCAAAAATTCATTTGCTATAAAAGTCATATTTATACATTAAGAAATGAAAATATTGAAAATATGGTTACTGAGGAGACTTTACTTTCCATAAACATATCTTGACATGAAACTATATCTAATAGAGCCAAGTGCTTTTAAAAAACATTGTTGCACATGCGTTTGCGATTTACGTTGATTTGAAATATATCAAAGCCACAAATATATTTACCTATGATAAACTTTTATAAAGGATTAAGAAACCCTGTACAAACAACCAAGAAAAATAAAATATAACACACTCACACATTCATACAATGTCCAAAAATGCCCAAATGCTACAAATTTCATGTTATTGTGTTTAATCGCAACAAAAATGCTCAAAAATTTGGAAATGGTAAATTATCAATAATCGCACGCACCATACCACTTTAAGATGGCATCAATGTGACTCTAGACATGTTTTTAATGTAATTTTATAGTAGATGTGTCTCCCATAATCTTACTTACCAAAATATAAATAATGTTAAATGGGCAAAAAACACGCTAACTTTCAGCTGGTTTTTCTTAACCTTTACATACACACATCAATATATATATAAAGGCAGCGTCAAGATTATTGAAAATTTAACTTAAATAACAGATACAATAACAACTGTACCTAACCAGATCTTACAAAAACAATACAATGGAGACACTTCACTTGGAGAAGGTGTAGGTAGTATAGCCACGGGAACTTGAGAGGATGGAGATAGAGATGAAGATGGAGATGGAGCCGTCAAACCATGAAAAGAGGGTAAAGCAAGTGGACTTATAGATGGAGTCGTAGAAACTTGAGGAGACGGTATGTCAGACGGAGATGGAGGTGTCGAAAAATCATTAACCACATAAATGTCCACCTTTTGCCCACTTGGGCAATGATCCCGGTCCCCATAAATGAAGTAATGGTGGTCGGTATCATTGAGAGTGACTGAGCCATTTCCTGATGTGTAAGTGACATACATGGGGGCCGACGCATCGCATGATTCATACCCATCTTATTATATTTGTATCTCATCGTGGACTCTCGTGTACTGAAAAATTGTTCACAACATAAAACGACATTTATTCGATACGGTGAAATTAATAAATTGTATAATCATTTACTATCTAAACATATTATTTTTAGCATATTATGTAGTATAGATCACTTTTGGAACTAATTAAAAATCTCATTCGGTCCAATAATGTGACAAACCAACTAACTCCTCTCAATCAAATAATATACATCTGATTTAATAATCTCTCACTTTATGCACATTTATGTATCCAAAGTTACTTTTTGGTTATTTCCAAAACATTTGTATAAAGTTATGATTTTTCCACGACAACTACACAATGAAATCAACTAAACTGAAGTAGCCTTAACCGCACATTTGAAAAGTTGAGCTCCATATAAAGTGACTCAAGAAAGACTTATAATTAACAATTCACTTGTTTAGGAAAAACTTAACACTCGGAAGTCATTTTTACTTTTTTGTGACTGTGTTGATATGTCAAATACACATTTTTTTATTACTATATTGTATTAATAATGATATTTCCACGAATATACTACTTGTATTCTATGCTCTTTGTTCCAAATTAAGAGCTCATGATCCTTTTTAGGGTTGTTCCAATTTAACGGCTCACTTTTCTTTTTTGAACTTAATCAGTGAACCATGTTTCACGATGGTGAACTAGAGTTAATCTTCACAGTTGATTGAGTCTATACTTAATCAATACGAAATAAGGACATGGACTCTTAATTTGGAATAGAGTGCGTATTATTTTTGGTAAATGAAAAACGTACTACATAGTACATACCAAAGAAATCCTAGTCAATCTTCAAATGAATAAAGCTTTGGGGTACTAAAACCCAAATGATCTTTTTTTAGATATATAATGTAATTTTCAACAATTTGGTTTTATTTGTCAAAAATAAACTTCTTCCATGGTTAACATATTCTTTATAGGTCATGATTATTTTAGGAGTTTTGTGTTTAGTTCTAGCAATGGTTTATTTTTCAACTTGGATTTAGTAAAAAGGATCGAAAATGAGAAGAAAAATTCTTAATAAATTCTAAATATCAATATTTATTTTAATGACCTCAAATCAAGACCATTACCATTTCTTATAGGGATAATCACTGAGACTCTTCAACATATATTATTAAACACACCTAAAAACATATAAATTTTTTAGAAATACTAAATATATTTATGGTATAGATGATGTAACAACCCGCCTAATGGGATATCGGGCGATCACTCCTATATCAAATTAAAACAGGAGTCACATATGGATCATTCTTAGCATCACTATCGAAAATCCATTTAATTACTAATATCCTATTAAGCGAGCGTTAAAAACTTTTAGTTAAGTACTCTTTTTAAACAATTAAAATAAAACATCCACAAGTTAATGCTTAAATAAAACTGAAATGAAATAAAATAACCGAACACTCGGTCAAAATATACAACCATATCGAATGCTGTACTGAAAGAATAACTAAATGCAATTGAGTCGTTGGCTCGAATGTTTATACAATACCTCCTATCTAGATTTCAAGAATGGAAGCGGCTATCAAAAACCTGCACGCATCCACAGCTGCTGCATCTGACGTCTGACTCGAAAGAAGTGCCATCCAGGCATCCCTGTGTCTGGACACCTATATATATATATATATATATATATATATATATATATATATATATATATATATATATATATATATATATAGAAAGAAAGGTAGATAAACGGGTCAGAGCCCGAGTTTGAAAATATTTTGCAAGTGCATAAATGCTTTATTTTTAGAAAAATAGTTTAATCTCATATTTAAGTTCGGTATCGCACTCCCATGAGATACCCCTCACCTCTCCACTAACAGTGCACTCCTAGCGCATCCCTCTAAACATCCTAGTCAAGCTAGCCTGCTAAACTAGGCTATCACCCAATCACTATCAACCCTAGATAGTCCAAGCAATGTACTAAGGGCTAAACTTTACCCTAGTCTCAACGCTATGCCATGTTCGTGTGTGGGGTGTCTCGCAAAGAGAAATCCAAACAAGGAACCCCCCGATACACTACTACGCGGCACGGTCGATCGTCAAGATCCGCCAGTCCCTCACTACAGAAAGATATATATAAATATATATACCATAAGAATTTATAATATAAGAGCACTAAGGATTAAACTTCTCCCCAGTCTCAACACACTGCCATATTCGTGCGTGGGGTGTCTCGCGAAGCGAAATCCAAACAAGAAACCCCCCCCGATACACTACTATGTGGCAAGGTCGATCGTCGGGATCCATTAGACCCTCGGTACTCGATTCATCCATATATACATATTCATATTACAATATACATCCGGATCTATCTCCCGGACTGAGGATTTATATACAAGTATTTATCAATACTTTTCATTTTCTCAAAACTTCCCATTTCCCTTTTTATACTCAGGAAACGTAAATATAAAAACCAATTCATTATCATGAATTTCTTTAACCAATCATATACTTTTTAAAAGCCAGTTTTATTATCATAAAAATGCTTTTCCGTTTTATATCATCCCATTTCCCTTTTTACACTCAGGAAATGTACCCAAAGCCATTTTCATTATCATGAAAATGCTTTGATCAATCATATGCTTACATATCCCTTCTTCCATCCGGGAGTGTTACCGAAGCCAAACCTTTATCCCATTTCCCTTTTTATACTCAGGAAATGTAAATTAAAGCCAATTTATTATCATAAATTGCTTTAATAAAACTAAGACCGCCCCTCCGGGTTTCCCCACTGGACGCGCCCCTAAATGGCTATAATCTTCTAGGGCCTATCAAACAAGACAACCTGGGAACCTACCAATGTCGCGAAGTGGCCATATGCCTGCGGGAAAGTCAAGACCACACCCAAAATCCCCTAACCAGTGCAGTAAATAATAATCGCCCATATGGCCTATAGGACTATAGCCACCCTGCATTCATTAGCCAGGGGGCATCACCATAACGCACGCAACTTCCCTTATAATAGCGATTTAGGGAGGTGTGTAACCATAATTTATCAATTATGAAAATCATTTACCTTTTTCCCATTTTGAAAATATTCATCAATATATTTTCAAAATCATTTATATCATATCATATATACATAATCACATAGTATATATATATATATATATATATATATATATATATATATATATATATATATATATATATACCATATATTCCTACCTGAATATATAAAAATTGCCATATTTGCCAAACCATCTATCGATGACCATTAATCCCAAAGATTCTCTCAAGGAATCATAATCATGCATTCATATATGCATGATACTAAACCCAAAGTATTTCTTACTTTAATAAGTAATACATACTTAAGTCCCATCTATGGATTCATTTGGATATCTCCAAATATACTAATTCACTCTAATTTAATTTACATATATATATATATTCTCAATTCACCAAGTCCTTTAGGACATAACCCTCTATAATACTCTAATTTAGAAGGTCCTTAAACTTTAAACTCAAAGAGGAGAAGTAATACTAATCTCCAAAATCTTCGGCTGAAAACAGGGCACCGGTCGACCGGTCCTGGACCCCCGATCGATCGCGGGTGGCAAATAAGCCTACGAAACAAAGCAGTAGGCCCTTTCTTCTTGACGCGGTCGACCGGCCTTGGGGGCGCGGTCGACCGGTCACACCAGGTCCCCAAAACTAAATTCCTCAAATCCATTATCCAACAACCCAAATTCATTATCGGGGTTTCTAAACTACCCCAAAAATTATCCCGAACATCTACGCAATTAATTCTAGCCGTAATTTTTCCAATTCCCGATTTGATTTCCGAGTTGATGATTTCAACCCGGAGCTGCCATCTTGTAAAAATCATATCAAATCGTAGAAAAATCATAAAAGTATGTGGTCAGCGTTCACACGACTGTATCGAAACGATCTACAACTTTCGTGTTTTGGCCGAGAGCTAAATCAATTCTTTTCCTGGCCAAAATGGCCCCCTAAAGTCACGGGTTACTATTCATCATCTTCTTCGAGACGATTTTGGCCATTAAAGCTTCTCCCAAGTTCTTGTCGCCTCACCCAACTCCCTACAACCTAAACCAACTACAAATACACATATATTAAGGGTTCTAAACATCCCAGAACCTAAAACCACCAATTAATTTAGGTTAAAACCTAAGTTCCACAAATTGAAATATTATTGAGTTTAATTGTTTTAACTCCCCAAAACCCATTTTATCCACGATAACCCACCCCAAAACCTTTAGGGTTTGTTTATACCAAACTACGGTATGAGATATTTATGAAAAAAGATAAATAAAACAAGTAAACACTTGCCTCGTGAATAAAATCCGACGACCTCGAGTCGAATCCGGCGGAGTTTGACCCGAATCTCCATTTTCTCCTCCTCTTTCTCCTTCCCCTCTCTCTTCTCTCTCTTTTTTTCTTTCTTTCTTCTTTTCTCCATCTCTCCCTCTTTATATAAGAAGAAAAAAGGGTTATACCCCGTAAAACCCAAAAACGACTCGTTTACCCAATTACGAGTTACTTTTACCTTTAAAATTACCCGAAACTCATTTTCGACAATCGGTCACTCTTTTTCGACTATCTCAGATATTCCGAGACTCATGGCGCAGTCAAAATTCCCATCCGAGGTACTTGACCGCAAATCACTATTCCAACCCAAAATAAATAAATGCGGATTTTCCAATTAAAAATCTTACCTCATGTCGCTTTACTCAACGACGACATATAATTAAAATATTTCGACCTATATAGTCCCAAAAATAATCACAACATCCTTCGAAAATCATTTAATCCTCGAAAATCCCAAAAATTACTATTTAGGGAAATTCCCCCAAATTACCAATTTATATTTATTTATGGAATTTAATTGTCTCCAAAAGGGCGGGTTGTTATAGATGAGAAACATAGTAAGGAGATCTTATATAAAATATTTTATCAAAAAAATCAAACCGAATGTAAGTAAAATGAAATAGAGTGTCTCTGTGCATTTTTCACTTTTCAAACTTTTGGTCATCATAAGAATTTTTTTTGTACATAATCACCTCTATATGAAGATCACTATGGTTAAGAAATTGTTTTTTTTAATATTTAAAAAATTGGTATGTTCTTTAGGTACAAAGGTTTTTATATAAAATCCTAATTTTACTAACAATCTAAATTTAACTAAATTATATCAATTAAAAGCACATCATCCGTAAATACAAATACAAAGATTTCTATCTAAAATTCCATATTTTTCAAACTTCCTCACGAGGGAACAACAAATGGAATGAAGCACATTGTTTGGTGACTTTTTAACTTAAAAGAATCTTATGAGAAAGCATATTGAGGGAGACATTAAATGATAAAATAAGACTGAGATGGAGAATTTAAGGTTTTATTTTCTAAGAACAAAGGAGTATAAGTCTTTTTCTTTTCCTAACAACCAAACACAACATTGGTGAAGGTTGAGAATTGCTGATGCAAAGGGTTTTCTAGATAATAATGGTTGCCCAAAGTTAAACACTAGTTTTCAGATTGTAAATTATAGGAGAAGCCAACTAAGGGAGACATAAAATGATAACATAAGACTGAAATGGAGTGTTTTTTTGTATTGTTTTAAAATTTTAATTTAAAAATCTATAAATTTTAAATGATAACATGACACGATTCATCACCGAGATTGACAAATAAATATTATTTATATACGACATTTCTTAATATAGGCCATATCATAACATTTTTTTCTCAATGTCATATTTTTACATATAGTGAATACCTATTGAAGCAAAAACACTTTCATGGGACTTGTTGGAGAAAGAAAAAACATATCGTAGAGTGGGGCAGAGCCCCCCCCCCCCCCCCCCCCCCCCCCACCACCACACACAAAAAAAAAAACCTTATTTTGCATTTTCTTAAGATTTTTATGAAATTATAGGATTTTGCCCCCTCAAAATTTTTGAAATATATTAAGAGCCGTCACCCCAATCAAAATAAAGAATCACTTGGCATATCTATGTAAATTTATAATCAAAAGTCAAGCTTTGGATGTTATTTATGATAAAATTTACAATTCTTAGACGTATATACGTACAAAGAACATCTATTTATACAATTTTTTATTAGTTTTTATTTTTTGTATTCAAAAAATTAATAGTTAACCAAAAAAATTGGTTACCGTTCACGCACGCTTTCGAAGACCCCCCCCCCCCCCCCCAACAAAAAAAATGACCAATTCCTTGATCTATCCCTGGTAGGAACTATTGAACTACATACTTACTAATGGGACTAATTCAAAAAAATATAATATGACACGGAAAAATGAAAACGCAAGTCCAGAATTAACTGATATTCTATATTCGATTTATAATATTATAAACTTTAGTACAATCGTATTCCCTTAAAATTATGGGTAATAAACTGTGACAACCCGCATTCCGAAATAAAGGTGTGGCCAGCCCGATACCTCGACATAACGTAATCATGGATGGATATCATCCTCAGCATCATAACAATAAAATAAGTATACGGGAAAACCACTCCATAAATCAGAAAGCAGGTTGTCAAATTTTTTTTATTTTTTTTGGTTTGATAACGAGTTAAGAAATAAATTAAACAACCCAAATCTGATGAAAATGGAATTTCAAAGGAACATATAGATAAATACCAAACCAACATACAATAAAAGGACCGAATAATGTGTCGATCCACAGTTACATTTCAAGTGTTTCAACAGTTCAATATTTTACATACTACATTCATTAACAAGTACAGAAGATGGGCCACTAGCCCGAATGAAGGACCTGATCATATCTAGAGTCCAAAAATGAAGGCGTCTAACAAACATCCTGTAATAATCCGCAACATCATACAGCTCGTCAAAAGCATAGGAGTAAGAAAATCATAACGGGCGCCCTTGCGGAGGAGCACCTGAGCGGATACAACAACATGCACAACATGGAAAATGAACGGGTCAGGGCCCGATTTATATATGATTCCAAGAAGAGTAAGAAGCATGATAGATATGGACAATAAATCATGAATAATGTGAATGAGAATCTAACAACCTAACCATCAAATGTGATAATGCATTTATATAGGTTTCTAACAGTTATTAAATTAAGTAAGAGAAATAAAATTAAATCTCATTTCTTCTCGTATCTTATCATTTTTCATTCCTTAGTAGGAATATAATTTCCATCATATCTTTCCGTTTTCCATTCCTTAGCAGGAATGTAATTACCATCTCATTTCTTATGGAAATTCACATATCTCAAGTCCCACTTGAGTTAGAAAGGTTATATTCTTATACATATAACGTTTCTAAGACCACCCCTCTGAGTTTCCCCACTGGGCGCGCCCCTAAATGACTATCATCTTCCATGGCCTATCTATTCAAGACAACATGGGCACCTAACGCACGTCGGGAAGTGGACATATGCCTGCGAATGAGTCATAACCACACCCGAAATTACCTCACTAGCGCAGAAAAAAACATATACAAACCCCGCATATGGCCGAGGACTATAGTCAGCCTGCATTCAATAGTCAGGGGACATCACGTCATGCGCGAGCTTCCCTTATGATAGCATTAAGAGAGGTGTGTTTAATTAATTTAACAATTACCAATTTAAATCTCATTTTCATTACCATTAATCACATGTGTTTCATTTTACTTGAAACATTTATCTTTGAATATTTTTTTTTAATTCAATTTCATCATATGTTTAGGTCCCGAAGTATTCTCTAAACGATTTCCCAAAATCTTATAGGTCCCAAGGTTTTATATACCTCAAAAAGGCCTCTAAAATCTCCACATATGGGCTTAGAATTCTATTTTCCAATTTATTTACCAAATGAGAAGTGATGCCTAAACATCACTTTAAGTACCCCTGAATTAACCCCAAGTGATCCCATTCAACTATAGGGTAACGACCAAACTCAACTAAAACCCTAGGACCCTATGTTTACTTCATTCAAGAAGGTTCCTAGGTTCTAATACTAAGGGAAATGGTCAAAATTTGAAAAGAAAAACAAAAGGAAAAATGCAGAATTTCCGAATCGATTCGGACCGAATCGATTCGGCCAGACAAGCGAATCGATTCGGCCTAGTCAAATCGATTCGGTCAGGAAAACCAACATTCTTCATAATAGCCGAATCGATTCGGGGATGACCGAATTGATTCGGTTCACCAGACCTGGACACTGCCTCTATATGAATCGATTTGGCCAGGGACCGAATCGATTCGGTCCTACGAATTTTGCCAATTTTGGCTATGGAGTCTTGGACTCCTAATTTCTTCCAAACTCAACCATCCCAAACCCTTATCATTTATTGATACTAATTGGGTATAAATACATCCAACAACCATAATTTCATCATCAATAACCATTCAAATCAATCTCCAAACATTCCAAGCCCAAAAATCAATTTAGAACCCTAACTTTCTTAAACCATAAATAACCACAACTATCAATGCTAATTACTCTACTTAAATCATAAAATAGCAAGTAGATAACTTGCCTCAAGTTTGGAAGTTCAGATTTTGATGAAGTTGTATGCAAGAACAATCACCAAAGCTTCAATCTCTCACTTTCTCCCAAGGTTTCTTCCTCTCTTTCTTTCTCTAGGTTTACTAATTCAATTAGGGGAATAGTGACTTAGTTCAAGACACAAATCTTGGCTTATGTCCAAATTTCCAGCTTTAAGTGATTAATACGCGGTAAAATAATACGCAACTACTCATATAAGCTACAACCAGTCAAAAGTGCCTGGAACCTCGAAATACAATATGGCACATAATTTGACTATCTCGAACCTCCCGGAACTATCTGCACCCCCAAATTATCATTTGGAAATTTTATAATTCATTTTAGGATTTCGGTTTCATTTTAAGCCAAATGTCATTTTAAAATCATATGACATTACAAAACCTAACATAGCAAAATTCACCTATACTTGCGGTAAATATGCAACATCATAGTAGATATTAACTTTTCTTCCTTAAATTAATACCTACGCCACATATCAACATTTTTATATCTAATTACTATATCTAGCAAATTAAATATAAAATAGGACTTCAAAAGCGAGGGTTGTTACACAAACTTAAGAACATATAAGGCCATGTCAAATGAATTTGAATCAAATTGTATGAAGATTATTTATGCATGATCAAATAACCCAAAAAAAACTCCCACGTGATAATAAAAATAATACGCATAGAGATAGAAAAATGACTCACCGATTATATCACTCCATTGGAATGTTTTATTAGCAGCCCATTCTTGATAATTAATATTGTAAATCCAACCAATAGAGTCCCCAACCTTGTAAACAACTGCATTAGAGAATTGGAGTGAAGAAAATGAAAGTGAAGGGCTCGAACGTAAGTTTCCCTTTTTATAAGCGTGTATTGTTCAGGACCTTTCGATTCTCTAATATAAAACGAATGGTTAATACGGTTGACCAAGGGACATTAATTTAATTACTTTCCATTGATTATCTATATTACTCTTGTCTCTTAATTTACCCGTTCATCCTACCATTTATACAACCACATCATTGAATTCCTTCATCTTCCTCTACCTGAAACACAACCATTGGTATCTTCTTCTGTTTTTCTGCTATAATTCAAGATGTCAATTACTTTCATAAGCTCAAACTATTCACCTGCCATTGGATCTATTTAGTTCATTACATCGAACCCGCACTATCTCTTCTCTCAACCCCCACTTCATTTTCTATATTTCTCATTTGACATTTCTCAACTATTTTCATTCATATTCCTTTTCAACCTAATGAAACCAACAGGTCCGACAGAGTTTCTGTTCAAATACATAAATATTTTAAGAGTAAAAGAAAACTAAAAATTGCAAACACAAACCTCAAAGTCTTTGTTGTGTTACTTGAAAGAAAAACTAGATAAATATTAGGTCAAAACAAACTGACAAAATAACATATTTTCACATGAAAATTCCTAGTGAAAAATTAAAAAACTTGTAAACCAAAAAATATCAAGACCGAAAAATCATTATCAACATGGAATTGATTACTCTTGTCTCTAATTAGCCTCCCACCACCATTTACCCATTCTTGAACCCAATGGGTTAAAGTAAAATTGTAAGCATGGTCAAACCTTATAAACGACGCTCTTTTTAATTTTTTCTGAGTCAATACAAACCCAATGAAAAAGAGTTGTAGACTTTTCCAAACTTTTTAAATAATTCATTTATTAAACTTAAGCTAGTCGAATCCATTATACATAAGGAAAATAATTCATTTATTAAACCTATGATACTAGAATTTATTATATATAAGGAAAGAGGACAAAAGTGGTACACAACCATTTTTACTGCAATAAAGAACCTACTGCATTTTTATTGTACCCAACGAGATGTATATAAGATAGTTTAGCTCTCCATTAAGAGGATCCATAGAAAACATTAGTATAACATGGTACACATATGAATCAACAATGAAAATAGTGAGATTCAAGGAAGCAAAGTGATGCAAAAATTTTGAATGACTCAACTGAATGATAGAGAATTAAGGTCAACGTTATGTTCCTTCTTATATTTGAAGTTTTAGGACATTGGTTTTTAGTTTTAGAAATCTAGTTCCTGGTACAATAATATTTATTTGTGTGATCCCTTTAGAGTTGGAAGTACACAAAACAGGCATTTTCATTTATTTTAGTTAAAAAGGTATTTATATTTATACCCTTAGTCATACTCATTTAAAAATCATTCTAAAAATAAACACATAACCCACCTCCACCCCACCCCACCCTACCCACCATAATCCTCATCGAAATGCTAAAATTCTGGCCGAAGACCGTCGGAATTCCCGTCGGATTGTTTCTCTCTCTTAGTTTCACTCTCCTTTCATTTATTTCTTTCATTTTTTTGTCCCGTGCCAGCGACACCATTTCCAATGCCAAAGAAGAAGGTTTTTTGCTGAAAAAATATAGTATTTGTAAGGACGAAAATTTCCAATTGAGTCCTTTGTATTTTTGGCTCAATTTCGAAAACAAACGTTTGAGTCATAGGATAGAGTATATTGATTATCCTCCAGCCTATGACGTGTTTGTTGAAGATGTAGCGTCCAAGTGTATAAAGCTTCATCAAAATTTCGTGGTTTATGTGCCTCGTTTCTAAGTCATCAATAGTGGCTCCATGCTCCCAAGGTATGAATGCATTACATATTTATATAAGAGCTTGGAATGTTTATTTGGGTGTTAGGTTATTTAAAACTGTTGTTTTAATTTCCGAAAGATTTTATCAAACTTTAAAATAAAAGTATATAAAGTTTCTGGGTTAAAATCAAAATTTATGAACTGTCTGGAAGTTCGTTCGATATGTTGTTCGAACGAGTTTTTCGTTCGAACCAGATGTCGTTCGAACAAGTTTGCCAACGAGTTCCCAGTATAGGCCTTTGAAATGTCATTCGAACGAACCTTATGTTCGAACGAGATATCCAACGAGATTTCTAACGAGTTCAATCTGGAACTTCGTTAGAAGTCTCGTTCGAACGAGATTTCATTCGAACGAAATGTCGTTCGAACGAGACGCCAGGTGGGAACAGTTTTTACCTATGTTTCCCACTTCCTTACCCCACTAACTTTTGACAGATTATTATAGTACGGGAACCAAAGTTTGTAACTGATCTTTTTCATATCCTTCTAACTCCTAGAGAGTGTTTTGACAGCAAAATTGTTTAAAGAAAAAGATCATGTTTTGAGTTTTAATTTTCAAAGAGAAAATCATTTACCACTCTTGTTACACCCATATTTGTTTCTTCCAAGTTCATATCTACATATACTTTGCTTGGGGCATTTTCATTCGAACCAGATGTCGTTCGAATGAGTTTGCCAACGAGTTCCCAGTATAGGCCTTTGAAATGTCGTTCGATATGTCGTTCGAACGAACCTTATGTTCGAACGAGATATCCAACGAGATTTCTAACGAGTTCAATCTGGAACTTCGTTAGAAGTCTCATTCAAACGAGATTTCATTCTCATGTTTATAGAGAAGTTTGGGTTTTCTTCTAAATCCCTTAAAGAAGAAGAGTTTGTTTTGTTGTGGCATTCTCATGTGGTAAAAGACACCATGTGTGGTTGACGGTGTACCTATTGTCCGATTGGTGAGTCCAAGATCGCGGTTGAGCTCCATGGTTATCCGCTAGGAAGAGGTGGTTACAAGAAGACGCATCACGGCTGGAGAGGGTTCGAGTTGAGGAAGTAAGTCATCTTTCTTATAAATGTAATTATGTATTTAGTGGATTTGAGGCTAGGGCCGTCCGAGGTTGTTTCCCTTTTTGGATTTTTCCTCGTACATCGCGGCGTAGTGTGATTGATTTATTTTTATCTTTCACAATGACTTAGAACTCATGCTTAGGATAATTCAAGATAAAAATGGTTTTAATGGTCACACTTAATTTAATTGGGTGCTAATTAAATTTGGGTAATTGTTTATTTAATTCAAGTCTATTGTTAAAACTGGTTTGGCCTAATTTGGAAATATTAATAAATATGACTTAGGCAAATTCTAGGACTTGGATTAATTAACTTGGCTTAAGTGAAATTTGATTTGTGTGTGTTTTAATTAATTTCACTCGCTTTAATTTTAATTTGAAAGAAGAAATTAAAATTTGTTGTTTGTTTTGTGAACCATCTCACGCTTCCGCATCTAAAAAGGAAATAATATTTCTTAATGAAATTAAAAAGGGGGCCCTCTGGGCGACTTCAGATTGGTATCAGAGCCAAACGATAAATTACTTCGTTAAGATCCTTTAAATAATTTTTGGCTAAAATGGAATTTTCCCCATTTTCAAAATTTCTTATTTTTTATTGTTCTAATTACGCGTATTGGAAAGTGCGTATGAAATTGGCACTCAAATCTATCGACGAGAGAGTTTGGATGTCTGTTGTTAACGGGTGGTCCCCACCTACTCATTTAGTAGATGATGAGCGTGTTACCAAACCCGTCAATAGATGGAGTGAGGGTGAATTTAAACTTTCTAATTTAATTCCCGAGGTTTAAATGCCTTGTTTAGCACTGTCACACCGGATGAATTTCGACACATTATGACGTGTGAGACCGCTAAAGAAGCTTGGGATATTTTACAACTCACTCACGAAGGTACAAGTGTCGTTAAAGCTTCGAAACTTCAAAACCTCACCACTCAATTTGAAACTATCAAAATGAACGATAATGCAACTTTTGATGAATTTTATGCTAGACTTTCCGATATTGTCAATTCATCTTCTAACTTGGGAGAGAAAATACCCGACAATCGATTTGTAAAGAAAATTTTAAGGTCCCTTCCCGATAGATTTATTCCAAAAGTGACCGTTTTAAATTCTTTACCAACTTTAGCCTCTACGAAATTAGAAGAGCTTGTAGGTGATTTACAAACCTATGAACTAGACATGTTTCCCTCTAAAACTGAAAAGAAAATTGAAAAGGGCGTTGCTTTAAAAGCCCGAAAAGAGGTCAAACAAGTTGTAGAGAGCGAGAGTGATAGTGACTCGGAAGACATGGCTCTGTTTGCTCGTAAATTTAGAAAATTTCTTAAATTTAACAAAGATAAATTTAAAAATGATTTTAAGAAATTTGAAACTCCTAAGTATGACAAAGCCGAGAATATCCCTAAAGCTATCAATGAACAATTAAATAGGGACGAGTCAAATAGGTGTTTTGGCCATAGGACTTTTGAGTGCCCCACTAAACTAAGGAAAGAGGGTAAACGACCCATTTCATATAATGCGACCCTTAGTGATAGTGATAAGGAAGAGGGACCCGTTTCCCCCACTAAGCCAAATTTTATGGCTTTTATGGCTAGTCATGTGAGCACCGAAAGTGAATCTTCTCATGAAGATACTCAAACTCATGACACTTCCGAGGCCAAAATTTTGTATTCCTTTGTTTTTGATGATAGTGAGAGTGGAGAAGAAAGAGAGAGTGAAAATGAAGAAGAGGTTAATGTGAGTGAACTTCAAAATGCTTTTCAAGAACTTTATAAAGAATCTATTAAATTGAAAAGAGCTAATTTGAAGTTAGAAGCTAGTTTACGAGAGAGTGTCAAGGTCGTTGATGATAGTATGTTGGTTGAAGATTTTAGGACACGAGAGAAAGCTCTTCTAGAGAATCTTGAATATATAGAAGGCGAGAGAGATAGCCTTAGGGGTTTAATGGAATCCTTGAAAAAATAGCTTATTGCTTTTGAAGAGATAAATGTTTTATTAGAGTCTAACATTTAGAATTGTAAAATAAATTAAAAGACTCTGGTAATGTCAAATTTGATTTGGAGTGTCGTTCGAAAAAATTAGATAAAATCTTAGGAACGGTCCAAATTAAAAATGACATGTGTGGTTTAGGCTTCAATACTTGTAATGAATCTACTCATAAAGCCAAAACCAACGTTTTAGGAGAATATACTAGGAAAGCTTTTAGAGATCACTCCGTAGGTAAATCTTGTCGACATGTTTTTACTTGTACACATTGTGGTCGAAAAGGTCATCTTAGGAAATTTTGTTTTGATCTTAATCGAATTCCTAGAAAATACCAACATAAAGCAAGCAATGTATTTAAAATTCCTACACCCAAGATAGTCATTCTTCATTAATTTGGGTTAGGAAATCCGACTTGGTTGCCTTGTAAAATAGGGTTTTTGATTCTCACTTACTTTCACATGCTTCTTCCCTTGCTAAATCTAAAGGATGAATGTGTTAGTGTTTGCATACTTTAGCGTTTGTACTTCATGCTATATTCACATGCTAAATGTATGCTTGTTTAATCATTTTCTAGTATATGCCCCATGCTTAATCACATGCTAGAATAATGATTTTTGTTTATCTTTTGTATCTTATTTCTTCATTTTGTTTGCATTGAATGAAAAATACAAAAAGAATTTTGTTTATCATTTGGGTTTTTATCTATTGGAATTTAAGCTTAATAACAAATTCAAATGATTTTTGTTTGTCTTTTGAGTATATATTTTTATTTTTAGTTCAAAATGTCAAAAACTCAAAAATATTTTATTTTGAGTGTATTTTGGTTTGACACGCTTTAAGTGGCATATACTTGTGTTTGAATCCCTCCTTTAACGCCCTCATGTGGCTAGAACTTTTGGTTTAGATTATCAATCCTTATTATGTTCTTTACCATGCTTACATGGAGTAGTTGGATTTTGTGTTGTTTAAATGGATTCTATTTTTTATATGCCTTTATTCACACATGCACGAGCACTTTTGACATTTTAACTTCATATGTATATTTGAGCTATGTGAGGTGTTCTCTTTCCAATATTGTCATCTACATATTTGTGACTTAGGAGGACTAGTGCATGTCAAAATTCATTGCACGTGAGATTTGTGTGAAAAAATGAAAACATGATAAATATAAATGTGCACTGGGAAGGGCTCCTAAAGGACTTAGTGATCCATTGCGATTGTAAGCCACCGTTTTGAAATGGACCTAAAAGAAATACGTGGTCCAAAGACTTAAAAATGGAAATATGGCACTAAAAGAAAAAGAATTTCCAAGGCCTATGTTTGATTGATACATTCATTCAAATTTAATATAAATGCATATTGAGGGATATTGGATGGTATATCAACGGTTTGCACAATATCCGTTTATCCTAGTTGCGTATTTCATGTCATGACTCTATTGGCTTATAGAATCATCAATATTCTAGGCTTGTATGCATTGTGTATGTTTGTTCATTGAGTTCAATTTATATTGTCACATGAGGTTCTATTCAAATGTGATGAAGTTTGCAATCAATTGAGAACTCCGTGAACATGTTTTAAGTGATTGGGCCTAAATTTAATTGTTACTAGTTCACACCCCAACACTTTCGTTTCCATATGACACATTTTTGCCATACGAGTGTGAAATACTCCTATTATATATTGTGTGTGTCATTGGTGTGTTTATATCTATAGACGTGTACTTGAGTCTCTTTGATATCTATTATGTATACATATATTTGATATTTTTGTTTAGTCTTTGCTTTGATTTCTAATCCATATATGCTTTAATTCATACTTGGTATCCATCTTATTGCATTCTTTGTTGCTATCACATGCTTAATAATTTATATATCATATTGGTATCATTTTATTGCATCCTAGTTGGTATCCGATGTTATTGTTTGGATTAGTTGAAATTTTGTTGCTCATATGCTTTAACGTTCTCATCACTATATGCACAATTACATGTTTTAGCTTGTTATTCCATTATTTTATCCCTTGCTTAGTTTAGAGGGTGTATATGTTTTATTTGGCGGAGATAAGTTAATGTTTAATTTTTTTTACCTTTGCCTATTCCTGAACAAAAAGGGGGAGAATGATAGGGGGAGAAATGGTATCTAATCCTATTACTATCTTATCGTAGTTTAAGGATATTTATCTTAGGGAGAGACGTCTTTCTAAGTTGATCATAGTTGATAAAGGGAGAGAATTCATTTAAGGGGAGTACTTACTTTACTTGCATTAAATATTTTGATATTCCCTATCCGTGTAATGTGTTTGCTTAAGTGTGCAGGAATTATATTATAAATCGGCAACTTTAACCAGCAAAGATTGTGATCCTTTGGGTTGTTTGAGTCAAGCATTGTATTTTTATTTTGGGTGGGACTTTTTATTAGTCTAGTAGAGATTGACGGCCCTTTAGGATTTTTGTTGGTTTTTGCCCCCGAATAGCCAAAGGGGGAGATTTGTAAGGACGCAAATTTCCAATTGAGTCCTTTGTATTTTTGGCTCAATTCCGGACAAAAACGTTTGAGTTATAGGATAGAGTATATTGATCATCCTCCAAGCCTATGACATGTTTGTTGAAGACGTAGAGGCCAAGTGTATAAAGCTTCATCAAAATGCCGTGGTTTATGTGCCTCGTTTCTACGTCATCAATAGTGGTTCCATGCTCCCAAGGTATGAATGCATTACATATATATATAAGAGCTTGGAATGTTTATTTGGGTGTTCGGTTATTTAAAACTATTGTTTTAATTTTGTAAATATTTTATCAAACTTTAAAATAAAAGTATATAATGTTTCTGGGCTAAAATCGAAATTTATGAACTTTCTGGAAGTTCGTTCGATATGTCGTTCGAACGAGTTTTTCATTCGAACCAGATGTCGTTCGAATGAGTTTGCCAACGAGTTCCCAGTATAGGCCTTTGAAATGTCGTTCGATATGTCGTTCGAACGAACCTTATGTTCGAACGAGATATCCAACGAGATTTCTAACGAGTTCAATCTGGAACTTCGTTAGAAGTCTCGTTCAAACGAGATTTCATTCTCATGTTTATAGAGAAGTTTGGGCTTTATTCTAAATCCCTTAAAGAAGAAGAGTTTGTTTTGTTGTGGCATTCTCATGTGGTAAAAGACACCATGTGTGGTTGACGGTGTACCTATTGTCCGATTGGTGAGTCCAAGATCGCGGTTGAGCTCCGTGGTTATCCGCTAGGAAGAGGTGGTTACAAGAAGACGCATCAAGGCTTGAGAGGGTTCGAGTTGAGGAAGTAAGTCATCTGTCTTATAAATGTAATTCTGTATTTAGTGGATTTGAGGCTAGGGTCGTCCGAGGTTGTTTCCCTTTTTGTATTTTTCCTCGTACATCACGGCGTAGTGTGATTGATTTATTTTTATCTTTCATAATGACTTAGAACTCATGCTTAGGATAATTCAAGATAAAAATGGTTTTAATGGTCACACTTAATTTAATTGGGTGCTAATTAAATTTGGGTAATTATTGATTTAATTCAGGTCTATTGTTAAAACTGGTTTGGCCTAATTTGGAAATATTAATAAATATGACTTAGGCAAATTCTAGGACTTGGATTGATTAACTTGGCTTAAGTGAAATTTGATTTGTGTGTGTTTTAATTAATTTCACCCGGTGTAATTTTAATTTGAAAGAAGAAATTAAAATTTGTTGTTTGTTTTGTGAACCATCTCACGCTTCCGCATCTAAAAAGGAAATAATATTTCTTAAAGAAATTAAAAAGGGGGCCCTCCGGGCGACTTCAGTGTTCTCCGAAAAAATGGAGTTTTCGCTGGAGAAAATGGAGGTTTTAGTGATATAGTAAATTTATCGATTTCGATTTTTTTGTCAAAAAATATCAAATATGGGTGTTATTGGATAGAGCTCGATGAATAGATTTCAAATATATAAATTTTGTGAATTGTGAATTTGTAAATTTAAAGTTGTGGACTTTTAAAATTTTGATCCACCCTGGCTTGGTCCAGTGGTAAGGAGTGTTTCTCTCTAGACCATAGGTCGTGAGTTTGATCCCTCCCCACGGATACCTGCCCTGAGGCTAAGGGAGGGCTTTGAACTGTGCGGGTATGCCATAAGGTTTCTGGGTTCGATTCTCCCTCGGGTACCTTGACTTTAATTGGGGTGTGTGTGGGGTGGCTCTGGCACTTGCACCCCCTTGTTTAGTAAACACAAGGGAGTCTAAAGGGCTCGTTCATTTGGAGGTTCAAGGCTTCAAAAAAAAAATTGATGGGTTTTTTTTTGTATGAGTTATCAAACGGGATATTGGTCATTTTTCATACTGTTTTTAGTACAATGACTGAATTTATAAAATTATATGAAGTATCCTATTTTTATACACTCAAAATTAAATTGTACATTTCTCTAAAACCTCTACTTAAATAATAAGTTGGACTTTGAAATTCGAAAATTTATTTATGTGTCACTTAATCAGCATTTCAACTTCTTTGCATGACCAACTGAAGAAAAAATGATTGATTACTAAGCATCATGAGTTCATAGGCAGTTTTCTTGCAAATTAACTCATACGCTAAAAGTGATGGAGTAAAAGGTAAGGTTATCAAGCCTAATTTTTTTAACTCCATTTGTTGATACGTAAAAAAGAATTATATTCAACGGTATTGTAATAATAAATCTTCAAAAATAAGTTTGATTACAAGTATTACAATTGGCTAAGAATTAGGTAATATTCCACATAAAAGTAAAACTCAACCTTTATGTTTTCCCAACAACTAAAAAATAGATAAAAACTCAAGGAAACAAACGGCTAGCAGTGGCAAAATGTGGCCCAAATAATAAAACAACCCATATTAACCCAGCCATCTAAATATGAGGCCCATATTTAAAAGGTATGAGTTAAATATGGGGCCCATATTTAAAAGCTATGAGTCAAATATGGGGCCCATATTTAAAAGATAGGAATCAAATATGGAGTCCAATTTTAAAAGATACAAATAAAATATAATACTCATTTTTAAAAGTTGTCAGTAAAATATGAGTTTTTTTTACATATACCTCGAATTGTAATACTTACTTTAGTAGAAAAATAATGGGTTGGCCCAACCCATATTTGGTCCGCCCATATTTGGCCCAGCCCACATTTAACCCAACCCATATTTGGCCTAGCCCACATTTAACCCAACCCTTATTTGATCCGCCCAAATTAGCCCCAGCCCATAATTTTGCCAGTGCTAATCACGACATCTCCTCTAACCACTACAAATCTTTTTTTTAATAAAGGGCCTGTTTGGTTGTCTCCAAAATTGTAAATTAGCCCATTTAAAATGGACTCATTCATGAATTGCCTTATTATTATTGTTTAGTTACAAGAATGAACAAATTCAAAAATGAACCAATTCATGTTGATTCACAAAAACTTAAATTAGTTCATTTCACCAAAAGCTTGAAATTGTACAATTTATAATTATAACATGAATCTCAAATGCACAACTTCGATAGAGTACTCTCTCTCTCTCTCTCTCTCTCTCTCTCTCTCTCTCTCTCTATATATATATATATATATATATATATATAAAGTAAATAACCTCAATTTTCTTTTCCAAACACACCACAAATTAAATTTAAACCAATTTAAAATGAATACATCGACAATCTATTCATTCCAAATGGATCAATTTATAAAATTAAACAATTTACACAACCAAACGGGCCCAAAAGGTTTTCCATCCAACTTAGTAGTAGTAGTAGTAGTAGTAGTACTTCTAGTGAGTAGACTTTGGTTTTGGGGTTTTACATGATGTCTTTTTAAGTTAATGTTTGTATGATATTGTGTAATATAGTATTGCTTGTAAAAAATGGTTTTTACATATGGTTCATGCATTTTGGTTTGGGATATTATGGCTCTGTTTAGTCTTAAAAAATAAAGGTTGTTTTTCAGAAAGAAATTTCAATTTTTTTAAACGAAAATAGAAAATTAGAAAAGGAGCTCAGGTTTCATATTTTTTCAAAACGAAAAATTGAAAAATAGTTTTCAAATTTTTTAACGAAATTAGTTTGACAAGTTTTCGTCAATTTTTAGTATTCCTAAAATTATATTTTTATCTTGAATTTTTTATAATGTATATCTAGACCCTTGACTTTTTAGTAAATTATATTTTAATCTCTTGATTTTTTAAAAAGATATTTTGATATTGAAATTCTTGAGAATTGCACTTTAGCCCGAACTTTTTATAAATTTTATTTTATTTCTTGTGACTGTTTATATGTTATGTATGGATTCTGAACTTTTTATAATTATATCATAATCATAAATTTTTTGTAAATTATATTGGACTCCCAATTTTTTTTTAAATTTATTTTGAAAAAAAAATTTATCTATCATGTAAAGATATTTTCTAGTTTTGTAAAAATTTTCATGAAAAAAGAAAATTAGAAATCAATATGAAGACTGGAAATTGAAACATAAAATTATATGATTTAGTTACGTACAATCCAATGTTTTTATTTTTATTTGTTGGTTTTGTTATGTGGTGGATAAAAAGTTGGAAGGGGGGGTGTCTAATAGAGCCAAGTGCTTTTAAAAAAACGTTGTTGCACATGGGTGTGTAGTTTTTAAGTTGATTTCAAATATATCACAACCATAAGTATATATTTACCAATGAGAAACCTTTATTAAGGATCGGGAAACCCAATACAAACTACAAAGGAAAAAAATAGCACTCTCACACTCAAACAATGTTCAAAATATGCTCAAATGCTACAAAATTCATGTTATTGCATTTTAGAAAGGATCAAATACCAAAAAGTCCTTCAAACATTTTTTAATACACATTTAGTCCAAGCCTTTTATTTTGTACCAAATATTCTCTTATTTTCTTATCTTTAAAGGTCCGCACCAGCGGCATGGTAAAGCCTTTTTGGCATGGTGAAAGACTTTTTGGTGCAAAATAAAAAGGCTTGGACTAAACATGTATTAAAAAAATTTCGAGGGACTATTTGGTATATGCCCCTTTTAGAAAATGTTTAATCCAAACAAAACTTCTCAAACATTTGGAAATGGTAAATTATCAGTAATTATACGCACCATACTAATTTAAATTGCATAAACATGCCTAAGACATGTTCTTAATGTAATTTTATAGTAGATATGTCTCCCATAATCATAATCTTACTTAGCAAAATACAAATAAAGTTAAAAGTAAAAAATCACGCTAATTTTCAATTGGTTTTCAATAACCTTTATATACACACATGAGTATATATATATAAAGGCGACGTCAAGGTTGTTGAAAACTTAACTCAAATAAGAGATACAATAACAACCATAACCAACCCGAGCTTACACAAATAATACATGGGGGACGCTTCACTTGGAGAAGGCGTAGTGTAACACCCCGTGTTTGTATTATTTAATTTAATTAATTAATTGGAATATTCGAGAAAAATAAATTTTATTAATTTAATAATTTTTATTGGCTAAATAGGTTGGTTATGATTTTAGAAGGATAAAAGTTCAACAGAATTAAAATCGGAGTTAAAATGGATTTTATATGATTTTTGGAAATAATTGTCCCTAATAATTTTTTAGGCAAAACTGTCAGTTTTCGGAGGTGATCGATCGATCGATGCCTGGGGGTCGATCGATCGACCCTCCCAGAAAACGTGAGTAGCAAGGATGTTTCGGGTATTTGTGTAGGATTAGGACTCCTAATCACGTTATAACCTTGTTAATCCGTAGGGCGACTTCTCATAATCACTTTTTCTTCAGTTTTTCACCAGAGAACACTTCCAAATATTTTTCCTCTCACTCGTAATCATCAACCTTCTTCAAAATCAAGTTTTTGTCACAAGTTTTGGGAGGCTTAATTAGGGTTTAATCAAGTTCGTTCAAGAACACTCTTTTATTAATTTTTCGCAAGGAATCCAATCGTCAACCCAGATATTCGATTCTGAAATCACAGGCATGAATACTCTATTCTTTTCCTTTAGTATTATGCATTTTAAGTGTCGCCTAAAAACTTAATTACATGTTTTCTTCAAAAAAAATAGTAACTTAATTAGAAAAAGTGGACACTAATTATGGGATTGTTTTTATAAATTCTTCTAATCTGAATAATATTCATAACCCTTTAGGTACTCAGGATTCGTGAGTGATTTTAAGTTTTATTGGTGTAGGTTGCATGTAGAAAAATTCTAGTTTTAAAATAAATGGATTTGGGGGCGTATAACTCATGTAATTTGTGTTGAAATAATGAAATTAGAATTTTGATGCTTTAAATGATGAAATAGCGGTATATTTAATTTAAATAATTAAATGACATTAATTGGAGGTTTATGACGAGGTGATAATCAAATTAAGGTTTAATTGAATTGGACTATCATGCGTAGTTTTATACGTTGATTAATTATGCTTGTTTGTGTGACTTGTTGGTATTACTATATTGCCTTTCTGACAACGGGTTGTGGGTAATTTTTGCTCTCCCTATATTTTTAGGATGCCTTCTAGGTATGGGACTAGTGAGGGTAGATTATTGCGTTTTTATCATCTTGGGTGGACTGATTTTTGACACTTTTTCATTGTTACGCTTGCCTAGGCATAAGACTAGGTCGAAGTTTAGGATAGAAATTCTTCCTATATATAGGGTAGGATGTAATAATAACTTGGGGACCCTTAGTTATGGGACTAAGGGGTATTTTGAGGATCTCATATCGATTAAAAGGGTGGGGTATTATTAATTGAGAAATTGAGAATTAATGCCTAAGATAAAAATAGGTATTAAAATTTGTGGTGACATAATGTGTCGGGACCGACAGTTTAAACGGGTCAGAGGGCGATTTATGTCGAGTCGTGTGTGGAACCTTGTCATGTTTTGGGGCCGACAGTTTAAACGGGTCAGAGGAAGAATGACAAGGGGAAGTGTGACACTTTAATAAAAAAGTAAGAACTATAATAAAAAAAAATTAGTTAATTTAATAAATTAACATCGTGGTACTTGAGAATTTTAAAATCATATTGGTGTGCCTTTTAAATGGGGATTCCTACGGGTAGTTAGTAGTTTATATTTATCGCGTTTAATTATCCCGTTTAATTTAAAATATTCTATTGTGATATTTATTGCGTATAATGCTACTGTCTGGGTTCAATGATCCTATTTGAGGGGAGTAGTGTGTATTCTTTCTCGGGGATTTGGCTCTGACCCATGCATTGACTAATCTTTTTTTAGGATTAGAATTGGAGAAGCTACATAAGTTTATCAGAGTTATCATTTGGAGGTGCAGCTGGAGTTATTTATTTTATGGCATAGTTTAGTTAGACTTTCTTTTCGAGTCGTATTTAATTATGAGACTTCATTTGAGTTTTATTGGTCCATTCAGTTTTAAAGTTGTTTAGAGGATTTCTTTTAGGATTATTTCAGGTTTTATTTAATCGTTTTTTTGGAGATTGGATTTATTCGGGGTTAGCATGTGATGGATCTTTTATCGCTTAGTTGTTTATGATCATATTTTGGAGATTGATTCAATTATTTATCTTATGAATTGATTTTTATGTCTCATATCTGTCTCATGCTAAGAATGGTATTTATTTAGTTCATGCCCGGCATAGTTCGGCAGCGGTGGCTAGCCACCCCATTAGTCGGATTTTGCGGGGTGTGACAGGTGGTATCAGGGCATGGTCTTAGGTCTCGTAGGTTATGAGCCCGTTTTAGCTTCCGCATTGCTTATCTTTGATTTCTTTTTGATGATTTGTACTCTTAGTCATTCTGAGTCTGATGTTGTTTTGTTCCTATCTTCACAAATGGCGAACACAATGATCCTAGCAATAGTTAGGATCCCTTTTTATTCTTTTTGTTTATCTTGTACTTTGATGTTGTAATTCCTCTTTTGTTTTGTATAGCTTTTGGTGTTTGAATGGACTATTGATGTTGTCTTTTGCTTCTGTCATTTACTTGAAATAATTCTCAATAATTACTTCAAAAAATTCCTTTGAAAGAACTATCATATAACTTTATTGTCTACTAAGTAACATATTCATGCATGGGTTGCATGAGAACAACCTCTCGACGAACCATTGTAAACGTAAACTTCTCTTAGCATTACAAGCAGAAAAGCAACAAACAAAAATAGAAAATCTTACATGATAAATTTTAAGCTTGTTGTTGAGCTTGAAAGTTAAATCTTCTTCAATTTCAGAGATCTCACATTAATCAAGTTATGAGCCTTGCGCACTATGCAGGTGCCTTTCTAATTAGCTTCGAATTTGGGTACTAAAATACATCGTATGTGTATTGTACAAGCTTTTAGAACTAGGTCCCCTTTTTTAACTTCCATGATTTCACCATTTGATCGTATGACCTCAATATTTGTTTTTCGTACATTTGGAAATATTTCATCGCATTATCTCTTTGCTCATCTAGGTCTTCCAATTGCATATGCCGACTTTAAGGAAGCATCGCGCTTCGCAAGTTATATTGGGCAGAAGGTAACTCCAGCTCAACTGGCAAGATGGCCTTAGCATCGAACACCAAAGAGAAACGAGTATAACTAGTAGGTTTTCTTTTAGTTGTTCTACGAGACAACCTCTGGTATTTTATCATCCCATGTTTCAGGGAAGTCTTCCAGCATTTTTTATAAGATGTTTACCAAAGTCTTGTTAATAGCTTGCAATTGCCCATTATACTTAGGATAGGCCACAGTGTACTTGTGGTGAATGATGGAGTAGTTGTCTGTGAGCAACATCACTTCACTATTCACAAAAGGAGTTTTATTGTAAGAGAGGAAAATCTTTGGAATACGAAATTAACATACAATGTATTCTTTCATGAACCGAGCCACTACGCCTTCCGTGGCCTACTTGATAGGTATTACTTAAGCCCACTTAGTCAAGCATTCAATGCAAATCAAGATCCAATTTTTTTCCCTAGAGGGGGGATTAATGGCCCTCACAAGGTCAAATTCCAAAGTGTGGAATGAGAATGGAGTGGAGAGTGAGTGTAGTTCTACTGAAGGAGAGTGGATCATGTTTCCATGGAGTTGGAATGCTCTATATTTTTGAACAAATTTAGATGAATCTTTTTCTATGGTTGGCCAACAATACTCTAAGTTCATTAGTTGGTCATATAACTTTGCTCCTTCGATGTGATCTGGCTCACGAGACTGCTTTAGTACTTATTTTGGTTCTTCTAACCTAATGTATCACAAAAGTCTATCATGATAACGTCTTCAATAGAACTGGTTATTCTATAAGTAGTATCTTAAGATCCTTCGCTTGAGCCTTGTAGGATCACCTTTGCCAGTTGGAATCCCTCCTTCTGCTAGCATGTTATTATAAGATTGCCTCCAATCGAATGGTTGCTCGATAAAATTGTATTTAGCCAACTAGTAATATAATTGACATTTATAATAACTTCTTTGCACTGCTGAAACATCTTGCCTCATTGTGGGTCAAAGTTAACCATCTCTTTGGATCCTTCGATATGTAGGGATCTCGGTAGTTTCACAGTTGTCTTGGTGGGCTTCCCTTAACCTCTTCTTAGCTTCCTCCATATCAACATATCTTGACAACTAACCCCCTTTATTTTTGTAGTATAAAATACCGACCGTGGTAAAATATTGTGCTAATTCCACTAAGCTTAAAGGTCATTCCCCAGTATTAAAATACTTTATTATTTTGCCCCTCCAGTCATTGCTACCATCGGTGGGTAGTATTTCGAATATAGTAGAGGGAGATGTCCTTTCAATAATTCGAATGGCCATCGAATCACCTTTAATGGCAATATTTTGGGCAATTATTGTGCAGGAATCCACATGCCTATTCATTGTACCAGGTTCCTTTTCATTGTTACTTCATGGAATTAGGCGAACAACCTTTCGATTATCATTCAGTAAGGTGACAGACTCATATGTTTGAGAGTATACTCTCCGTTCACCTGTTTCAATACTAGGTTGAAGTCACCTTTGATTGTAAGCCCTTGGATGCCCATTCATAAGGCCTCCAACAAACCCAGCACCGGTGCCTCATACTCAACCTCATTGTTAGAGCAACTAAAATCCATCTTGAAGGATAGATAAACTTCTTCCTCTCTTTTTTTAGGATAACTCGTGCACCTCATTTGCCTTGGGCTGATGATCCATCGAACTCTATTTTCCACTCTTCCAAGCTATTTTCTAGGTAATTGGCTTAAAAATTATCACCTAAGAGTTCTTCATGTGTTGGTTCGAATGTTTTAAAGGGAAATATGTTTAGGAGATCCACATAAGCTTGATTTTTGATGTCTCAAAGGGCCACACACTTAAGATCATATTCTAAAAGTTTTAGGAACCATCTGGTTGCCCTGCCAATTACTATAGTTCTAGATAATAAAAACTTGATAGTGTCACATCGTGTTACAATGTGGATTGTAAAAGATAGCATTTAGTGCCTAAGTTTTTGAACTACAAAACAAGGGCTAAACAATGTCTCTCAATGCTAGTGTATCTTGAATCAGGCCCATGTATAATACGACTAAAAAAATAGACAGGTTTTTCTACTCCCTCCATTTCTTGTGCTAGTAATACACTAACAAACCTAGTTATGGAGGTAAGATAAAGTTGCAATGGTACACTTACTTTTGGAGGAATCATGGTTTGTGGTGATGTGGGGAACTTCTTCAACTTGTCAAGGGCCTCTTAATGTGGTTGTTTTATGCAAACTTGGTACCCTTTCGTAGTAACTCCATCAGCGGGTGAGTGATCTCAAAAAGTCAAGACATAAATCTTCTCAAGTAGGAGACCTTTCCCAAGAATATTTTCAATTCTTTTGCAGTCTTTGGACATGTCATATTAATAATGGCCTTCTACTTGTCTAGATCCATCTGGATACCTTGCCTATTCACCACGGACCCTAAGAACTTCCCACTACTTATCCCAAAGGCATACTTGAGGGGGTTTATCTTTAGTTTGTACTTCTTCACCTGATGAATACCCTCCTCAAATCTGTCAAATGAATTGCCTCCTTTTTTAACTTTATGACCAAATCATCCACATAGAATCCATAATATCATGTAGCACTTGTATTCTTTAGCCTAAAAAGTATGACCGTATACATAAAGTTACCTAATAGAGTGCGAAATGAAATTTTCTCAGCATGTGGGTCCATCTTGATTTGGTTATAACCCACATAGCCATCCATGAATCTATACATCTCATGGCCCGCAATTGCATCTATCAGTCTGTCTATGAATGGCAATGGATGTTCATTTTTTAGGCATGCTCTATTTAGGTCCCTGAAGTCTACACAAAACCTAGTTTATTTTTTATCTTTCTTCCCAACGGGTACAATACTAGATAACCAAATAGGATGTTGTATTGGGACAATGAAGCATGTTATCAGCAGCCTTTAGACCTCTTATTTAATATTAAAATCAAACTATGCATTATATGTTCAAGTGCCCTACTTGATTGGGAAAATTGATGGCATCATGTTCACCTTGTGGCAGCTCACTTCCCTATCAATCCGAGGCATCTCAGTGTACTTGCATGCAAAAACATATTTGAAGTCTCATATCAACTCAACTAAGGCCCCTTTTGATTCTCTGTCTAGGTCTTTCAAGATAAAGACGGGTTCCACATCGTCAGCTTCCCTTATAAGATCCACTTGTTCTAATTCTTAAACGTGAGGCCTCAGTGTGTCGCGCATGCACTCTAACTCTTCCTCCACTTGTTCTATACTTTCTTGGACATTGGAGTTATCAATCACCATGCCAGGTCCTTAGTTATCTACCAAGAAACATTCATAAATTCGGTCATTCTCATCGTTTAAAATTTTTGTAAATGATCTTGCCATTTGGCAACACTACTCTCTTATATTGTCTAGGGGTTTCTTCCCTATATGGCCTCTTTTGGCAATTTTCCTCCAGTTCTATCATAGAAAACCTACTATGCATACTTTACTGCTGGAACTGATGCTTAATAAGATTAATCAGTGGTGTCATCTTGCCTCGCAATTGCCTAAACAAACTGGGGGGTCTCACCCTTTCTCGTTCTACTTCATGCTCCGTTGGACTATCAATCGGGTTAATATTCGTGCGTACCCTTTCCCTAGTGATGGGAACTATAGTGCCACCAATGTATTTGGTGAGCATCATAGCTTCTTAGGCTAACTCAGTGTAAAATGCAGCATCCACCAAATGTGTTTCCCTACGTGCGAATGGCTTCTTAAATGCTCAAATAACCACCTCCTTACCTTTGATATTTGCCTTAGCACACTGATGATAAATGGAGGGCACCAACCCATGGTTGTGCATCCATACTCTTCCTACCAACATTTGGTATGATGGCTCGTATTCCATTATATGGAATTTGATATGGGAAGTAACATTCCCCATGGTAATTCCCACATTAACATAACCAATGGATTTGGAGGACTAATTATCATATCCTGATATGACCAATGGATTCTGCACAATCTTTATTTTAGTGATGTTGCAAGCATAAAAGGACCCAATAGGTATGATATTAATAGAAGCTCCAATATCTAACAAAATGCGGTTGAAGCGATATTTATTCACACTAGCTGTCACATATAGTGGTCTATTATCAGGGTACCTGATTGAGCAGTTTTCTCCAATAATGTGAACTCTGAGAGGAATCTTCTCGCCAACTTAGCCATACACCATTTCTATCTCAGGTTTGGATCCATGTTATTCTTTGCAATCTCCAAAATTGCTCGAGTAAACCTCCAGTCTAGAATTCTCTGATAACCTTACTTAGTCAAATAACCAACCAAAGTTTTGTGAACATGATACCATGACAAACTCCACCCAAGGGTCCACATGATCTTCCTCTAGCTCATAAACTTCCTCAACATCTCTGTATGTTGATTCATTATAGGCTATTATTGCATTCGCAGCACCTAGTGAGTAAGTTTCTAGCTGTTTTCCCAAATCATTAACTCAACACAAGTCATCCTTCGGGGTTAGGTGAGACATTTCAAATATGCATTCCTCCAAGGACTCCTCAAAATTTTCTTTGAAGAACCTATGCTCTTTTAGGCTTTGCTCTACCTCATCATAAGCGTTGGCCATGTTAGCCCCATGAATTGGTAAAGGATTATCGTTTATGTTTGTTTGGGGTAATTAAATGTATCCATTCTCAATATGGGCACAAATAATTCTTCTAAAGGCAAAACACTTACTGGTTGCCCACTGTCGCGTTTGTTATTCTATGACATAATGGTAACCAAGGGATACTAATATAAAAGAAATAATTAAAGGAAAGCATGATTTAAAATCTTTTATTATAGGGATTTTCTTGGCATATTATTACATCATGTGCCTAAAATAAGTGAAAATACACCTTTATTTGTACATGCCACACATAACAGGATAAACTTGTACAAAACACAAGGGATTCACATAAGCTGATAAGTTGTAGTGTAAACATTCCAGTGGAGACTATTATCCTTGTCTACTACCACCCACACATATGTTATTGAAATAGTTTTCGGGGGTAAAACGGAGTAAAATTTCATAGGTGCGGGTGGCATTTCATCTTCTTCAAGTTCAGTGTCCACCTGGAAGGAAAATAATTAAGCAAATATAGCAAGTAGATAATTTTATTTCTATAGAAGATGTAAGTAGCATGTATGATCAAAATGTATCTGGAATCAATTTATGCAAATGTTATAAATGAAAACAAAAGGAAATATCATAGAACTGGCAGGGGTATATTGAAGTCTATTAATATGTTAAAGAATAATATGGTGAATTGCAACTAATTATATTAAGTTACAATGACAAGGGATCGTATTACAACCAGATAACCCATAAATTATTGGTTATAGGGCGCCAACTGTGTAGTCATACCGTTACAATATCATCCAAAGCATATAATACATTTGGATAGACGAAGTCAAATACTTAAGGAATAGTAAATATCTCGGCACACTTAGCTATAGTGGCACTCATACGTATGTAGCAAAATAATAACTAGGCACTCACCATTTGAGTCCTGCAGGCCAATTAGAACTACCGTGGTATACCAGGGTCTAATCCCTGAATCGTAAGGTATACTACTATGATTTCACTGATAAAAGGTACAAATTTCATGGTTGATTACAATTAAGACAAACAGGATGAAAGGTTATACCACAATTAAGACTTAGAAAAAAATTAAGTGGCATACTGAATTTATAGGTTGTAGCGGTGAATCGGGTTTCGGGAATAACTGAGATATCAATACAATAATTATTCATGATAAATATGAACTATAAAAAGACTTCGTAATAAGGGTATGAGTTCAGATTATCACATAGTGATACAACAACACAGTAATGTACAAATCCATAAGTTCAATTATTTAATATTGAAAATAAAATCTCCTACTTTGAAAATACTATTTGCAATTTTATGCATCTATCTCATGATGGTGGACTGGATAGTTTGAAATCAAGAAGAGTATAAGTAGGTAGTATAGGTCTAGAATAATGCTTATGTGATGTAGTAGAGTGAAAAATTAAAATACATTTCAGTATACAAATAATTAAGAGGGTGTAATATGGAATTTTAAAAAGTTTAAAAGGTAATATTTTTCTTAGTTTCCATTGGGATTTTGGTTTAGTGAAAAGATAAAAAATGACTTTATTTGACCTAAATAGTTAATGAAATAATTTGGGAACGCTTTGAAATACTTGGAAATTGGTCGATGGGTTATGTGTAAAATAAAAGTTAGATTTTAAACTCAAACCTAATTTTCTCGAGATTAATCATTCCAGGGATCAAAATATGGCGATTTAATATACCATTTTATTCTGAATTTATAAATAGAAATTTTTAAAAAATCCAATTTTTTTTATTGGAGACGCGCTCTCATGCGCTCAGTTAAACATCACACACGCTTGGTTTGACCTCCACTCATGCACATGTAACCCACTTCACCTTCAACCTTAGACAGTTTGACTTTAGGGTTTTAAAACTTTAACCTTAAATTCGAGATGTTTTAGAAATCCATTTGAATTGGTTCCTGAATAAAAGTTGTGTTATTTTTGAAGAGGAATCCAACCATATTGGTTTAAAAGATTTTAGTGGTCTAGTTTGAGCTATTAATTTATTGTAAAATGGAAAAAAATTGACCTAAGAATAAGTGATTGAAAGTTAGGATTCTTATTCCAGCATAGTTATAGTTGAATTATATGTTATAAATGCAATCAAACAAGCTTAGTTTGAAATATTTTGGTTGAGTATAACTCCTGAATTCAAGTTCTGAAATTTTCAAACCTAGAAAATTCAAATTTCAATTTGGGGCATTATAGATTGGTATCAGTTCAATTCCACATTGTACCCAAATTCCTGAGCACCAAAGCTTAATGTTCCTCACTTTGAAACTGGTTCAAAATCGAGGAACCAGAATCAACCATTGAAGCTCATGCTTCAGTGGAGTGTTCTAGATTTGAAGCTTATATAGTGCATCCACACGTTGACAATCACATATAACTAAATATACTTACTCTATATAAGTTCAAATACATAACCAAATGAAAGAAAATATCATTCATGCATAAAATGATAGAGATGCATAAAAACTCAAAATTTTACTTTAATAGTGTGTTGAGCTGTAGTGATTTTTCTCAGGGATTAATGGTGCCTTTTATAGGGTTCGTGGGGGAGAGTTCATTGGAGGAATTGGAGGTGGTTTTTAACCTGTTTTTTTCAAGTTTCAACCAAGGCACAAGTGGGTTTAAATGGATACCTTATGTACTCCTATGTTACACGCCATGTTAGCAGTCCAACTGGTCCCACATCAGCAAGGAGGTAAGTGGAAACAAGTTAGGTTTTTGGTTTGGTCATCTGGTGGTTTTGATTTAGAGTTTAAGGCTTATAAGTTATTTTTTTAAGTTTTAGACTCTCATGTGTAATTTATCAAACTTAAGGGATTAGTTCATGATATTTTTGTAAATTATAAGTTATTTGGTCAAAATTTATGTAAAAATTGGGGTCTAATTGGTATAGGAAAGAGTATAATATCATGATTCTCTATTCAAGGATATTTTGGTAATTTGACATAGTCTAGGGTTTCTTAGTAATTTTAGAACTTTGGAGGGACTAAATGCCTATTTAGGGTGTGTTATTACACACCATTTGCTATGGATGTGACAAAACCTTAGTTTATTCCTCTACTCTGGCATCTCAGGTTTTGTGTTGAAACTGATTGACCTACACATTTTATCGCGAAACATGTAGTCATAAAGATCCAGAGTTTGCTCCACCGTTCCAAGTAGTTCGAGTGTATCATCTTTATCCCTTAAAATTCCCATTTATTGCCTCTTACTCCACTGCCATTGTTTTCAAACCCTTGTCTTCGGTCTCCGTTATCAACGTAGTTCACTCGCGAGGGTATTCCCCTCCCCGAGGTTGTTGGTGGGCTCAACATCAAACATGACAATACTAGTGGTGGAAAAGGCTTCACCACCAGAGAGATATTCCTGGAAGACTTTAGAAAGGCAGTAAGCGTTCATTCTCTATTCTAATTGACCAGATGACAAATATATTAAGGTTGCAATCCTTCCGCACAAACTTGCAAGAGCTTTCTCTCTCGAGTTTCCTCTCTTAATTTTAGAGATAGTTCGCGAAACCTCCCAATATACGAGACCATATCTTCCCCATTATTCTACTTCTCTCGTGCTAACTAGGTGAGGGTAAATCCGTCTTCTACCAAAAAGAACTTCTAAACAAACTGATAATGGAGCTCCTCCAATGATGCCACACTGCCCGGTGTAAGGAGGGAGTACCAAGTATATGATTTCTCCGTCAAAGATATTGAAAACTCCCTCAACCTCATCTTTTTATCATTATTGTGGGCCCCAAGGTTTTCAACAACGCTTTTCATATGCTCTTTCGAATTTCTCCATTTTCCAGTATATTTTTCAAAGACGGGTGGAACATACCCTATTAGGTATGGTTCATTATTGTATTCCTCTGGGTATGGTGTATGAAAATCATCATAAATCGAGAAAGTTTCCCCTTAAGCTCCAGAAGCTGCCAACATCCTCATAAGCTCTTTCTTCATCTCCTCCATCCTAGGTAGGGAGGGGGCATTTTGCATGGGAAGTTCAACTGGTGTAATAACCTTTGGTGGTGTAGTGGATGCCATACTTTTTGTTCTAGTAGGAAGGGATATAGTGGGTAGCCCCGTTTATGGAGTGATAGCATTGTTAGCATTCGTTTGAACAACACCTCCTGAAATAAAAGGAGCTGACAAAGTTGTCCATGGTATTACGAAGGAATTTGATCCTCTAGAAACTCCCAACACTTCCTGAGCGCCTGGGGTCTTGATAAACTCAACAAATAATCTCATTAACCATACTATTTGCGGTGGACTTATAGCTGCCTCTGTGTTAGCATTCGATAGTCCTGCCTCCATCTGCACCGCCCTATTAGCCTCCTGCATAATAGTAGGACTTCCCTCTTCTTCATGTTGTATAACATAGAAGTTAATATTTTTCACCACATTATCGTAGTCATTCTTCAAAGATAATACCTCCCTAGCAGAGTCACCAAATGTAAGATATGGGTTGTGAATGGTTGATTTCAGTTAATGGTGATTGCTTATATTATTCTGTTTCCACATGAGTCTTTAATTCTAATTAATGAAAGATGAAACTTGGCACCAGTCTAATTTTCTCACTTAGGTGGTTAGTAATTAAAAAGGTGACAGTGATGCTAATAATGAACCAACTCAGAAACTTGTTCTAATTTAATTTAGGACTGATCACCCGGGGTAAATTAGGAGGGGTGTCATAGATGGTATTAAAGCATCAGGTTCTAGTGTCCTTAGGATCTGTGCGACTTACTACATTTCAGTGTAGCTTTTGGTTATTATAGAGCCCTATTATTAGGACTGTTGATTCATTTTCCGCTTGTGAGATACCGTATTTCTGCTATTTGTTTTTGTATAAATTGTGTACTTATATGTTCGATCTATTTTTAGATGCCACCGAGAAGGCAAAGAGCGGAGAAGGATGAGGCTAGGGATGAGCTCAGGGAGGCTCATCAGGAGCCACAGGTACCGCCACCACTACCCCCACCTGAGTTAATCTCCACTACTCAGGTGGCAGTGATAGTGACCCAGGCAGTCGAGACAGTGATGCGAGCTATGGCTGTTCATTTTCCACAACCCCAGGCACCACCTCCAGTGGCTCCAGCAGCTCAGGCTCTAGTGGGGCCAGCGTGTTGGCAGCGAGTTAGGGAGACCATTCAGAAGGGTCACCCACCCAAGTTTCGAGGTAGCACCGGTGTAGTAAAGACTTGTGACTGGAAGAAGAATATTCAGGGCCATCTACGCATGCTGGAGTTTACCGATGTGCAAAAATAGATGCTTGCTGCCTTTCGTCTGTTGGGGGCACCCTTCAGCGATGGGAGTCAGTTACCACCATTGAGGAGCGGGATTTGATGACGATATCTGAATTCTGGGTGCGGTTTGACCGCAAATACTTTCCACCAGCGGTAGAGACTGAGATGAGAAAGAAGTTTAGTGAGTTAGTACAGGGTGAACGGTCAAAGGAAGACTATGAGGAAGAGTTCACCCATTTGGCAAACTTTGTGCCAAATGAGGTAAGCAATGAGGAGCAAAAGAAGTCAAGGTTTATGGATGGCTTAGCCTAGAGAATCAGGCAGAATTTGATTGGGAATTCGGCGTTAGTGACATATACAGATGTCGTTAATGCCGCCGTTGTACATTTCCAGGATCATCGCTTCCATGCGAAAGGGAGAAAGAGAGTAGGAGAGCCGAGCCAGCTGGGCAAGGCAGTTACTGTTAGCAACACGACTGGTACTCAATAGCAGGCTAACAATCAGCAAGGGAATCAGGATAAGAAATTTAGGCCTAGTGGGTTCCAACCGGGAGGACAGGGGTTCAGGCAGAGCCAGCTGGGCCAAATCAGCAGCAGTAGGTTACTCAGGGCCATCAGGGCCAAGGGAACAATGGGGGAGGCCATCCTGGCCAGCCATGTCAGGCCTAATAGGGCCAACGCCAGGGGGATGATCAGAAACGTTGTTTTATCTGTGGCTAGTTAGGACACTTCAAGAGGGAGTGCCCGCAGAGGGGCAGAGGTCATCAGTAGGGTGCCCAACAGGGGTAACAGAGGCAGATACCGCCAGCAGCACCAACTCAACCTACCCCACAGCAACAGGGGAAAATTCACTATGGGCGTGTGTATAATTTTAGGGATGTTCTCAATCCTCCAGCACAACAGGCACCGCCAGTAGTTGAGGGTATGTTTCTCATTCATGGTCATGAGGGTAGTATACTTTTTAACACGGGAGCATCGCATTCATTCATTAAATCTAATTTTACTAAACGGGTCGGATTACTAGAGACCGCGGGTACTCTTCATATGTGTGTAGAGTCACCAATAGGCAGCGGGGCTTTGATTCACTCGATTTGTCGGGGGTGGACATTTTAATTGGGAGACTTAGTTTAACAGTAAACCTCTTAGTGTTAGATATGAAGTGGTACAATGTCATCCTGGGTATGGATTGGTTGGCAGGTTATCAGGCAACTATGGATTGTTACGAGAGGACAATCGTGTTCTCCATTCCGGGATAGGAGATGTACCTAATAGCGATGCCGCTATCGGAAGGAGGGTCATGCACAAACTTGTATTACATCAATGAGGAAACCTCACAGGAGGTGGTGGTTCCGTTGGACTCAATCCCAGTAGTGAGGTACTTTGAGGATGTGTTCCAGGAAATACCAGGGTTACCACCAAGGGGGGAAATAAAATTTGTAATTTATTTAGCACCGGGGACGAGGCCGATTGCTCGAGCACCTTACCGTATGGCCTCTCCAGACATGCATGAGTTGAGAGAGAAGATTCAGTAGCTCCTGGTTCGAGGTTTCATTCGGTGGAGTACATTTCCATGGGGTGCACCGATGTTGTTTATGAAGAAGCGGTATGGTTCACTTCGATTATGTGTGGACTATAGGGAGATGAACAAGGTGATGATACGGAATAAGTATCCGTTACCTAGGATTGATGATTTATTTGACCAATTGAGAGGGGCGTCTTACTTATCCAAGGTCGACTTCAGGTCAGGGTATCATCAACTGTGTATCCAAGAGGAGGATGTTCCTAAGACCGCTTTCCTATCGCAGTATGGATCTTACGAGTTTAGGGTCATGCCATTCGGGCTCACCAATGCACCAGCAGTGTTCATAGACCTCATGAACAGGGTTTTTAGGGAGTATCTCGATCAATCTATCATCATGTTCATTAATGACGTACTGATCTACTCGCGAACCAAGGAGGAGCACGCAGAGCATCTACGTATGGTTCTACAGACACTGCGGGATCACCAACTCTATGCCAAATTCAGGAAGTGTGGATTTTAGCTGCGGGAGGTGCAGTTTCTTGGCCACGTGGTGTCAGATCGGGGTATTGCAGTGGATTCGAGTAAGGTGTCGGCGGTGAGCGAGTGGGGACAACCCACGACACCGACCGAGGTGCATAGTTTTCTGGGATTGGCCGGTTATTACAGGCGATTCATTAAAGGGTTCTAAACATTTGCGAGCCCTTTGATGAATCTAACTCGGAAGGGGGTGCCTTTCACTTGGAGTGATTATTGTCAATTAACCTTCGATGAGCTAAAGGACAAGTTGACATCTGCACCCGTACTTACTTTATCGAAGGGAGGAATAGAGTATCAGGTTTACATTAATGCGTCCTTATAGAGACTTGGGGGTGTGCTTCATCAGGAGGAAAGGGTGATAGCTTATGCATCCATAAAACTAAAGCCCCATGAGAGGAATTACCCCACTCACGAACTAGAGCTAGAAATAGTCGTTTTTTCTTTGAGGATATGGAGAAATTATCTTCTAGGAGATCAGTTCATGTTATTCACGGATCATAAGTCACTTCAGTATCTCTTCACACAGAAGGATCTGAATATGAGGTAGAGGCGGTGGCTAGAATTCGTGAAAGACTACCAGTTTGATATTCAGTATCATCCTGATAAGGCTAATGTGGTAGCAGACGCATTGAACCGGAGACCGACTGGGGAAATATCAGAAGTCTGGAAAGCGAAGTGGAGATAGCTTCCATATAAGGATAATGTAGCCAGGGCCTACATGTCAGCATTATCCATCACACCTGAGATCATTAGGCGGGTTGTGAGGGCTCAGGAAGAGGATCAGATCTTCCGGGATAGGGTGAGCCAATTATTAACAGAGGGAGCAGAGGGATACTCGATCAGCTCGGAAGGAGGCCTACGCCTTAATGGGAGGTTAATTGTGCTAGAGGATGAGGAGTTGAGTCACGCTGTTATGACAGAGTCCCATGGTTCGATATTTGCGGTACATACCGGCGGGGATAAAATGTACCAGGATATGAGGAGGCAGTATTGGTGGTCAGGAATGAAACGGGACATAATGAGTTTATTTCGAAATGTTCCACGTGTTAGCTTATGAAAGTTGACCATCAGAGACCATCAGGGATGCTACAGCCGCTAGAGATTCCCGTGTGGAAGTGGGAAAGCATCTCAATGGACTTCAATACAAGGTTACCTGCATCATAGAGGGGTCACAATTCCATATGAGTCATTGTGGATCAGTTGACCAAGGTGGCCCACTTCCCACCGGTCTGCACAGACTTTGAGACGATGCGTTATGCACAACTATTCATAGCGAAGATTCTTAAGCTGCACGGGGTGCCGATACATATTGTGTCTGACAGAGACAAAATTTTTGTGGCCCACTTTTGGCAGAGCTTTCAGGAGGCCATGGGCACGGAGTTACATTTGAGTACATCCTATCACCCACAGACTGACGGGCAGACTGAGAGAGTCAATCAGATGCTATAAGACATGCTCAGAATGTGCATTTTAGACTTTGGGGGAGGTTGGGAGAAATATCTTCCTTTGGTAGAGTTCGTTTATAACAACTCATACCAATTCACGATTGGAATGGCACCATTTAAGGAACTGTATGGGAGACATTGTCGTTCACCCGCTTGTTGGTTAGAGGTGGGGGACAACAAGCTATTGGGACCGGAGATTGTTCAGGAGACGTCTGCCAAGATAGAGTTGATCCGAGGGGAAATTTGGATAGCTCAGGATAGGTAGAAGAGTTACGCGGATGCTTCACGGAGACATGTGGAGTTAGAGGTTGGGGATCTGGTATTGGTCCGAGTGTCCCCTATAAAAGGGGTGATAAGGTTCGGAAATAAGAGTAAGTTAGCACCGAGGTATGTGGGATCTTTCCCTATTATTAATAGGGTGGGACTGGTAGCATATCGACTGGGATAGCCAGAGCATCTTCAGCGGATACACGACGTGTTCCATGTGGCATCGCTGAAAAAATATCGAAGGAGCGAGAGGGCCTTCTGGCACATTCCACTCGAGGAAATTGATTTACAGTAAGACATCTCATATGAGGAGGGACCGGTGGCTATTCTGGACCGTAGTGAGCGCAAGTTACGATCCAAGGTTGTTCCACTAGTTAGAGTACAGTGGGGTCATCACAACGTTGACGTGTCTACCTGGGAGCGGGAAGAGGATATGCGAGAACAATATCCAAAGCTATTAACCACAGGTAGGACCTAATTTTGGGGACAAAATTCTTTTGTAAGGGGAGTGATGATGCTGAAAATCAGCACCACCAGGTGAGGTGTTTGCAAGCTCAATACAGGTGTAACAATGGCAACACAGCTATATGAATAAGGTAAGAATGAGGTGAGGATAAGAGGAACGACACCCGAATATGAGTGGTTCAGCCAATGTGGCCTACGTCCATGGTGAGTGTGTGAGAGTATTATCACTGAAAGAAGGCACAAATGGCCATGGTTACAACCTCTCAAGCTCTCTCTCTCTCTACTGTGTATATTTGGACAGGGTTTTAGCTAGGGTTTTTATCCCTGGATCCCTTTGCAAGGTAGGGGTGATCCCTTTATATAGTGCCTAGGGGGTGTAATGTACCCCCTATGCATGTAATGTGCATGTGTGTAGTTTCCTCACCAATGGGGATGTGCCACCTGTCATGGCCACATGTAGATAATGATGATGAAATATTCCCCCACGTGCGGGGAATAATCTTGTTATAACCGATTTATGCCCAGGTGTCCTTATCCAAACGTCAACAGATGCTTGGTAGTCATGTTGGTGAATGGTCTCGGCCTAGGAGATGCCGAGCTATAAGGGTTGGTCGTCTGCTCAATCCGTGGGGTGTCATGGGCTGTCTCGGCTTTATGTCAGCCGAGGTGTATGCCCGTGTCGGCCTTAGCCGAGTCATTGGCGTGCTGATGGTAAGCGATGCCTCTGGTAACCTCGGCCTCCTCCGAGGTAAGGTTCATGTTGAAGGTGAATGTAGAGCTTCTTGTCATCTTGGCCTACCGTTGACCGGGGTTACTATTCCTTGGTACCTGGGGTTGATGTTGGCCTCTGTGATATGAGAAGTGTCCCCGGGGGGGTGTATGTTGTAGTGTCGGCCTGGGCCGAGGTAGACTCGGCCGAGGGATGATATCGTGGGCCTCGATGCACTGATGGGTCGGCCATCATCTCGGCTTTCATCTCGGCCGAGGTAGGCACCTCCAGGCCGAGGTCATACTTGGGTATATCAATCACCCCCCAGCCCTTAGTCATTTGCGAGAGTGGGTGACTAGGGGGTTCTTGCCTCCGAGGTCTATTCACCCCAAAGTCAATACCTGCATGACACTTGTCCGTTGCCAAGGTGTGCCCACTTGGTTGGCACATGTTGTCAGTTGTCCCTTGGGCTTCCCAAGGCAATGATGAGCCTTGGGAATCGTGCCCAAGTATTTAAAGGTTAAAACCTTTCTTTTTATTCTTCTTCCTCATTTCTCTCCTGTTCAAGCGATTGCTCCCCTGTTTTCTGTAAAAAAATTCTCCGAAGTTGGCCTCTGCTCCAGCGACTGTTCCGCTGAGGGATACCTCACTTCCTGCGCGATAATCTCCACCTTATTCACCAATCTCACCTTCAGGTATCCTCCCTCTCCATTTCCTTCGTTTTTGATATTTTTTATCTTGAGTTTTCCGGCTAGTTCTTGAGTTTCCCGGTGAGATCTTGAGTTTTCTGGTGAGATCTTGAGTTTTCCGATGAGCCAGGCTTCCTGTATAAGTTCTTTGGTTTGATATCTAATTCCCTTAACTTTTCAAGCCTTATTTGTTTGTAGTTTTTAGGATATTCCCTCAAGTTTAGGGTCTGCCAAAGCCTTGGATCGTCCCCAGATGCTCAGACCCTTGTACCAACTTCTTGAAGACTTCCCATCTCTAAAAGAAAAGACCTTAGATAAAATTAGACAAATAGAGAGAGCTCAGGAAGAAGCTCGTAGGTCACAAGAGTCCCCCATCAGACCCCTCTTTCCTCCACCTCTCAAGGTGGTATACCCTCGTCCTCCTGAAAAATTTTACCAGACAGACGTCTCTGCCAACAATTTACCGATGTCCGAGTCTGAGTCTTCCACCTCTGATCCAATATTAGTGGACTCTTTCCAAGAGGCCATGGACTTCACTACTCAGGCTGATCAGAACCCTGACCATGCCGAGGTCTCCAGTCACGCCTCGTCTCAAAATGGCACAAGTACCTCTGGTTCTTCTTCAGAGGTTGAGCTTGTAGAGCCAAATGTGGTTGTGCCCCCCATTCTAAATGCTATTCCATTATCGGCCGTCACCGAGGCCAAATTTTCTCAGAGGTTCCCCGGTAACCCGTCCACGTCTGCTCTAGCCGACGTTGAGTCTGACGATGATGAGGATGCCGAAAGTGATGTAGACACATCTGAGGCGGCCGAGTATGAGAGCACAATTACTGAGGTGGATCTACTGCACTTCAGGTACTTATACTCCATTAGCCCCTCTATCCACTTAAGGAGACCTCTGAGGGAAGAGAGGGCCTACCATGGCAGGGATGGAGAAATCTGCCTGTACGAGCAGATGTTCAAGTTAGGTTTTCGTCTTCCCTTCCACCCCTTCATTAGGACCATTCTATCATTCATTAACTTGTCCCCCTCGCAGCTCTCTCCCAATGCCTGGAAGGTTATTATAGGGGCAATCATCTTGTGGAGGGCGGTTCACCACTCTGACCTCCCAGTGCATGTCTTTGCTGGTTGTTACGTCCCTACCTCGGCCAAAAATCATCCGAGCTACTATCACTTTGTGGCTCGGAGGCCTGAGAAAAAGATGCTCCTGGTCACTCAGACCTCCAACCATAATTGGAAACCCAGGTACTTCTTTGTCTCAGGGCCGTGGGAATTTGGTTCTTCCATTCCCTCTTCCATCTTCGAGCCGAGAATACCCCGAAAATGGGGCAAAGTTACCATGGCTGCCAGGGCCGACCCTGGACTAAGTGTGCAACATGGAAAAAGGGTGAAGGCCCTGCAGGACCAAGGGGCCCATGGGATGTTTGTCAAGTTTGAGCATCTGCTGACCCCCCAGTATCTCTCGGGGACGAGCCTCGGCGGAAGTCCCTTAGCTGACTTTGGTAAGGATTTTTATTTTGACCAAGTGTAGCCTCTTATCATACGTACTTTATTTCTGACTCATATCTCTTTACTTTTGCAGAGAAACCATCAAACATTTCAGACGAGCTGTGGGAGATGGCAGCTCCAAGCTTGTCCAGACTTGTCAAGAAGACTAGCATGAACGCTCCCCCACCTGCTCCCTCAAGATCCAAGTCTAAGAAGAGGGCGCCTGAGGTCCATCCTCCTGAGGATCAGAGGCCGACCTCCAGAACCAAGAGGGCCTCAGATACTGCGATCCCCCTCACGACCGACACGTTATCAGCACGTTTGGACCAGTTGAAACTGTCTGATAGCGTGGTCGGCCACAGCCGACAGGCCATGGATGCTCTGAACAATATGATGACCGAGGCCGACAAGCGTTTCTTCAGGGCCATGGACACTCCCCTAATGGTTGAATTTGGTCTTCACCGAGTAGTCCAGGTATAACTTATTTTTGTCCAAAGTGCAACATATGATTCTGCTTCTCATCTGACTTCTTTATTTACTGTGCAGGGTGCGGCTGCCATGTATCAACTATCCAACTGGGCCCTGAGGAAATTGCCTCTCATCCAGAAGGGGCAGGAGGCTGAAAAAGTTGAGGGCACCCTGAAGGCCGAGGTTGCTCGTCTGAGGACCGAGTTACAGGAGGCTGAGACCAAGGCTCAGACCTCTGAAAGTAAGGCCCAATCCCTAGAGAAGGACATCTCTGCACTTGTCCAGAGTCATACCAAGGCCCTGAAGGACAAGGACGATGCTTTGCAGAGGAAAGTTGATGCTGCGGTGAAGGCTTCTCTTGCAGACACCTCGGAGACAATAATTACTGACTATAAGGTCTCCGAGGAGTTTGTAGGTTTTGGCCTGGAGTACCTTGAAAGGGGTATCAAGGCCACCTCCAAGTGGGCCGAGGTAAGGGAGGCCGAGGTTGGCGCCATTAAGGCCTCAGATTTTGTGGGCCTCGGCCTTGCCGATGCCCAGTTTGCCCAGGCTTTGCAGGAGATAGAGGATGAAGCTGCTGCCCCTGGTCAAACTGTTACTCTGGAAGGGGCTGACCTCGGGGAAATTGACCAAGCAAACGAAGTAGCTAAGGTGACCAATACCGAGCAGGCCAACCCACAAGAGACATCAGATATTCCTCATTCAAATGTTTAACTTGTAATCTTGCATGTAATTTTGACTTGTAATTTTGTTTTGACTCGTAATCTTGCATGTAATTTCTCTCTTAAATATTATGCAATTTCTTCCTTTTGTTGAATGCAAATGTCTCTCTTCATCTTTATTTGTGAATGTACATGGATGTTACGCACTCTCTGAAGCCATTACTGAATGTGGTGCCATAACTGTTACTTAAGAGTCTGAGGTCCTCTAGCCGAGGTGTCCGAACTCAGACCTCGTCACCACCAAGTGGTTATGAGGGTCTGAGGTCATCACCTAGGCCGAGGTAAGCCTCATAATAAGAGGTTATCCCCCTAAGAAATTTCAATAAATGAATGGTGTTAAGGGTCTGAGGTCCTCCAGCCGAGGTGTCCGAGCTCAAACCTCGTCACCACCCAGTGGTGTTATGAGGGTCTGAGGTCATCACCTAGGCCGAGGTAAGCCTCATAATTTCATCAAATTAATGATGTTTAAGGTCTAAGGTCCTCACCTTAGAGGTTATCCCCATAATAAATTTCACCAAATGAATGATGTCAAAAGTCTGAGGTCCTCCAGCCGAGATGTCCGAGCTCAGACCTCGTCACCACCCAGTGGTGTTATGAGGGTCTGAGGTCATCACCTAGGCCGAGGTAAGCCTCATAATGTCATCAAATTAATGATGTTTAAGGTCTGAGGTCCTCACCTAAGAGGTTATCCCCATAGTAAATTTCACCAAATGAATGATGTTAAAAGTCTGAGGTCCTCCAGTCGAGATGTCCGAGCTCAGACCTCGTCACCACCCAGTGGTGTTATGAGGGTCCGAGGTCATCACCTAGGCCTAGGTAAGCCTCATAATGTCATCAAATTAATGATGTTTAAGGTCTGAGGTCCTCACCTAAGAGGTTATCCCCATAATAAATTTCACCAAATGAATGATGTTAAAATGAAACAAGAATTTGCCATGGAAACTGATCTTTATTCACAACCTCTTCTCAATAAGGTGGTACTTTTACAACTGAAAAAAATGAATGCAACATTATATAAAATATCTCTTTAGGTGGTCGGCGTTCCACGGGTTGGCGAAAGGTTCTCCCTCTAGGTTCTCTAACCTATACGTGCCAGGCACAACCTCTTCCGTTACTCTGTAGGGGCCATGCCAGTTCGGGTGTAGCTTGTTTGTTTTCTGTAAGGTCTTCTTAAGCACTAGGTCTCCTACCGCAATGGGTCTTGCCTTCATCCTTTGATTATATAATTTTACTGCCCTCTGCTGGTAGGCTGCTTTCCTGACCTCTGCGTCTTCCCTTCTTTCTTCAATAAGGTCCAGGTCTAACCTCCTCCTTTCCCCATTGCTGTCCTGATCATAGGTCTGGATCCGATGAGTTGGTAGGCCTAGCTCCGTTGGTATGACGGCTTCTGAACCGTGTGCCAGCATGAATGGGGTTTCTCCCGTGGGTGTCCTTGCTGTGGTCCTGTAAGCCCATAGTACAGCGTAAACCTCTTCTATCCATCTCCCCTTCGCGTCTTCTAACCTCTTCTTGATTCCATCTAAGATTCTCCTATTTGTGACTTCGGTCTGGCCATTAGCTTGGGGTCGACCAGGGGATGAGAAGAACTGTTTAATCCCCACACTTTGGCAGTACTTCTCCAAGGAGACGTTCTTGAACTGGGTCCCATTATCTGAGATGAGCGTGTTTGGGAGACCATATCTACATATGATGTTCTTCCAAATGAACTGAAAGGTCTACTTCTCTGTAATTGTTATCATGGGTTCGACTTCTACCCATTTTGAAAAGTAGTCAATAGCAACTATCAAGAATCTATAGTTGTTGACTGCTCTCGGCAAGGGTCCTACCAGGTCAATTCCCCATACCGCGAACGGCCATGGAGAAGAGATTGATGTCATAGGCTGATGGGGTTGATGAGGGATAGTGGTGAACCTCTGACATTTGTCGCACCTCTTCACATAATCAGCAGAGTCCCTAGACAAGGTTGGCCACCAGTATCCCTGAGTGATGATTCTCTTGGCTAAGGGTCTTCCTCCTATATGGCTAGAGCAAGAGCCTTCATGAACCTCCTGCAAGATTCGAGGTACTTCCAAGGGGTGAACACATCTGAGGAGGGGAAAGAGAAAACCTTTTTTGTACAAGACGTCTCCTATCAATGAGAACTTGGCAGCCCTGTATCTCAGCTTTTTCCTTTCCAGTTTGGACTCAGGTAGCTCCCCCTCCCTAAGGTATCTGACAATCGGGTCAATCCACGAGTCCCCCGGGTTTATATTGTGACAAGGGTTACATACCTCGTCCTCCTCGATGCTTGCCTTTCCTAGAACTTCAATTGGGATGGTTCTTCCCAAATCTGTTTTCATTGCTGAGGCCAGTCTTGCCAATGCGTCAGCATGGTTATTGCTCAGTCTAGGCACTCTCTTCAGTTTGGCCTCTTCAAAAAACTCTAGCAATCCTCTTACCTTTTTTAAGTACCTGGCCATCCTCTCATCCTTGGCCTCGTACGCCCCCAACACTTGGTTAACAACCAACCTTGAGTCGCTATGGAGTAGAAGCCGCTTGACCCGCAGAGTTGTTGCCAATAGGAGGCCCGCTATCATGGCCTCATACTCAGACTCGTTGTTTGAAGCCTGGAAGTTGAATCTTAAGGCATACTCAATGTTGGCGCCATCTGGAGCTGAGAGTACTAGCCCCGCGCCACTTCCACCATCACAGGATGATCCATCCACGAAGAGGCTCCACACATCTTTTTCTGAAGAGAAGACCCCTTCTCTCATCACTCCTTTTTCGAAGAGGTATCGATCATCTTCGTTCTCTTCTACCCTCCTCCGAGCCTTGACTGGGACTACCTCTTCTCGGCCTTGGAAGATGTGAGTGTCTATCTCTTCCGAATCTCGGGAGACAGCTCGGCTCTTCTCTGACTCAGTCTCTTCCCAAGTGAATTCCACGACAAAATCTGCCAGGGCCTGCCCCTTAATGGCCATCCTGGGCTGGTAAGTAAGATCATACTCCCCTAGTTCAATGGCCCAGGCCATCAATCTCCCGGACTTCTCAGGCTTGTGCAGAACCTGTCTTAGTGGGGAGTCTGTAAGGACTATCATAGACTGAGCTTGAAAGTAGGGTTTCATTTTCCTTGAAGCATGGATAAGAGCATAAGCCAATTTCTCCATTCTGGGGTAGTTCTGCTTAGACCCTTGTAGGGCCTTACTGTTGAAGTATACAGGCCTCTGAACTCCACCTTCTTCTCGTATGATGGCCGCGCTAATTGCCGACTCAGAGACTGCCAAGTACATAAACAACCTCTCTCCTGCAATGGGCCGGGACAGCAGTAAGGGAGATCCTAAGTAGGACTTGAGTTGATCAAAGTCTTTTTCACAGTCTTCATCCCACTGGAAGGCCTTCCTTAGAATCTTGAAGAATGGAAGACACTTATCCGTTGCCCTGGAAACAAACCTGTTCAGGGCAGCTACTCTTCTAGTAAGTCTTTGGACATCCTTGATACTCCTAGGGGTCTTCATGTCGAGCAATGCTTTGATCTTCTCAGGGTTTGCCTCAATCCCCCTTTGGTTAACTATGAACCCCAGAAATTTCCCTACTCCTACACCGAAGACACATTTCGCTGGGTTGAGCTTCATTCTGTATGAATCCATGACATCAAAGGTCTTCTCAAGGTCTGCCACGTGAGTACATGCCTTCAGGATCTTCGTTAGCATATCATCCACGTATACCTCCATGGTCTTACCTATCTGTTCCTCGAACATCCTATTGATGAGACGCTGATATGTTGCCCCCGCATTTTTCAGACCAAAGGGCATCACTTTATAACAATACGTCCCCTTGTCAGTGATGAAGGCTGTCTTCTCAGAGTCTTCGGTGTCCATGAAGATTTGGTTATAACCTGAATAAGCATCCATGAAGCTCATGAGTTCGTGCCCTGCTGTCGCGTCCACCATCTGGTCTATCCTAGGTAGGGGATAGCTGTCCTTCGGGCAAGACCTATTCAGGTCTGTGAAATCTACACACATCCGTCACTTTCCACTGGCCTTAGGCACAATTACTGCGTTTGAGAGCCACTCTGGATAGGTGACCTCTCGTATGAACTCGGCCTCTTCCAACTTTTTCACCTCTTCCCGAATGACCTCATATTTCTCTCTGGAGTAAATTCTTCTCCTCTGCTTGACTGGCCTGGCATCCCTATCCACGTTGAGTTTGTGGGTCATGACCTCAGGGTCTATACCAGGCATGTCGGTGTGGCTCCAGGCGAAGACACTCTGTCTCCTCCTGAGGAGGCTTACCAACTCTTCCTTTGTCTTTGGTTCTAGGGCCTTGCCGACCTGGACGGTTTTTTCCGGTTCGTCCTCGTTGAGGACGATGGATTCTACCTCTTCCGCGGCCTCGCCCTTCTTTAGCTTTGTTTCATCTCTCGGGTCAAGAGTGTCTATGCTGTAGGTGGTGGTTGCTCTCTTATGGGCCTCCCTCTCTTCAGCTGAGTTGAAATAACACTCCCGTGCCGTGGTCTGATCCCCCTGCACTTCCCCTACTCCATAAGGAGTCGGGAATTTTAGCATTTGATGGACCGTTGACTGCACGGCTTCAAACTCCTTGAGAGCTACTCTTCCGATGATGAGGTTGTAGGCCGAGTAGACATTCTCGTTCATCACAAAAAAGTTTATCTTCTTAGTCAGCCTCTTAGGCCACTCATCCCCCATACGGACATCCATCTCATACATGCCTAATGGGTGCACTTTCTCACCACTGAAGCCTATCAAGGGGTGGTGGTATGGCACTAGCCTTGACCTGCTAAGACCCAAGCTCTTGAAACAAGGCCAAAACATTACATCTGCAGAGCTTCCCCCGTCTATGAGGATTCTCCCCACATCGCATCCATGCACCCTTGTCGTTATGACCAAGGGGTCATCATGGGGGGCTAAGATGCCCTTGAAGTCGAGTCGGGAGAAACCCACCACTAGGGTGTCCATATCCACCTTCGTTCTCTTCTGCACAGCGTCAGAAGACGTCAGGTTCACAACCTCTGGCCTTACCACTGACTTGGCCTCCGCTACGTGAGCCTTTCTATCAGCTATCTCAGAGCCACCTCCTACGAATCCCCCATATATGGTGCCAACAACAAAGGATATCATTCCTACCCTCTTCACTGGGGTATTGTCATCCCTTGGTGGGAGATCTGGGTCATCTCCATCATCACCTTCTGAATCATCATGCCCCCTAGCTGGGGCATCGCCACGACACCTATCATCTCTTCTCTTCCTAGGGTCTTCTCTTCCAGCTTTCGTGGCTTTTCTATCCACATACTTTCTCAGCTTCCCAGACTTCAGCATTTTCTCAATCTCATCCTTTAGAGCGAAACATCTGTCTGTGACATGGCCGTGATCCTGGTGGAACTCACACCAGAGGTTTTTATTCCTCTTATGTGGCGGAGCCTTCAACTTCTCTGGCCATCTCAGGGCCCGGTCACTCTTGATCTCATTAAGAATGTGTTCACAGCTCACATTCAGAGGAGTGTAACGAGAGAATTTGTCGTCTGCCGACCGCTTCTTCCCTTCTTTCTTACCCTGGGACCTCGCAGCGCTACCGCGGTTCTCCTCTTCATATTTGGCGGACATCGCCTCCTCCGCATTCATCACTTTTCCTGCAGTGGACAACAGCTCCTCCATAGACTTGGGGGGGTCTTCCGCCAGCTTCCATAGTAGCTTTCCCTTCTGAAGACCTCCTATAAGGGCGGTCATGGCTATGCTCTCTTCATAGTCCTCCACCTCTAACTTCTCCTTGTTGAATCTTGCTATGTAGTCTCTCAGGCTTTCACCCTTAGCTTGTTTGACGTATAGGAGGTGGGTGGTCTTCTTTTGGGGCCTTACCCCAAAGCAGAAGTTGTGGATGAACTGCTCGGCCAAGCCTTTGAAGTTTTTGATCGAGTTCTTTGGAAGAGAGGTGAACCAGCTATGCGCTGCCCCTGTCAAGGTGCCCGAGAAGGCCCTGCACTTCATCTCATCAGGTATCGAGTAAATATCTGCGGCTGACTGGTACATCTCGATGTGGTGCACTGGGTTAGTGCTGCCATCATACTTAGGAGTCACCACAGGAGGTTTGAATTTAGCTGGGGTTGGGAACCCCACTATCCTGGCCATAAATGGTGAGCCCTCCGTGTAGCCCCTCTGTAAGGGGTCCCTGCTCTTTATGAGGTCCCCTATCTTCTCCTCGAGACGTTGAATCGAGTCATTCCATGGTCTTCTCTCATCAACTTGGCCGAGGTTATCCCCTGCCACCTCTCTTCGATGGACAGAGGGTTCCCCAGCCGCGACCCGCTGACTGTTGACTTCATCCTGCTCCCTTGCTCTTCTCTCCATGGGTCGGCCTTGATGTGGCCGAGCCTGCCTATCCCCTCTTTGGGAGCCTGCGGCACTCCTTGACCTTGATAGCCTATGTCTTAGGTCATTAACTGGTCCCAGCCTCTCGAAGGCCGAGCCTCTGCTCAACCTGTTGAAGGCCGACCCCCTCTGCTGTGCCTCATCTCTTCTTTGGCCGACACATCCTTGGCTTTGCCGAAGAGGTCGTACGGTGTTATCGGACACGTCATATGGCTCCCAGCAGTCCTCTGGGGCCTCTTCTGCTCCTATGTCATCATACCTGTCCTCCGGGCATGGGTTTCCTTGCCTCCCCAAGCGCAAGCGCCTAGGGTCAGCAACATCCCTTCTCCGCAGGGGTGCAGGTTGGTCCTTCATCGGTGCCTGGGGTGGTCCCCTGGCATCCGGTTGGGGTTGAACTGCCACCGGGGTGATCATGTCCGGCGAGACTCCGGGTGGTCTCATCATCATGGTTTGGCTGAGCTGTGCAAATTTCTCCTTCATTGCTTGTTGTGTTACAGCCAAAGATTTCAAGGCAGCTGCCACCTCCGCCATTTCAGACTGGGGAGGAACCTGACTGGAGCTAGCTCCTCCACCTCCGGGCGGCGGAAGAGGCGGCGGCAAGTCTGGTGCCATGTGTTACCACTATAGAACTTTGACTAGCAGGTGAGCTTAATACCTTAAAGGATCTCTTTCAATGGTGAAACAGCTCCACGCAAGGGGTGGATTCTGGTTCACCACCAGAATCTCCGGTCAGGCTAAGCAGGAAAAGAGGAAGAGATATCTTCTTGTTCCCACAGACGGCGCCAAAATGATGATGCTGAAAATCAGCACCACCAGGTGAGGTGTTTGCAAGCTCAATACAGGTGTAACAATGGCAACACAGCTATATGAATAAGGTAAGAATGAGGTGAGGATAAGAGGAACGACACCCGAATATGAGTGGTTCAGCCAATGTGGCCTACGTCCACGGTGAGTGTGTGAGAGTAATATCACTGAAAGAAGGCACAAATGGCCATGGTTACAACCTCTCAAGCTCTCTCTCTCTCTCTACTGTGTATATTTGGACAGGGTTTTAGCTAGGGTTTTTATCCCTGGATCCCTTTGCAAGGTAGGGGTGATTCCTTTATATAGTGCCTAGGGGGTGTAATGTACCCCCTATGCATGTAATGTGCATGTGTGTAGTTTCCTCACCAATGGGGATGTGCCACCTGTCATGGATACATGTAGATAATGATGATGAAATATTCCCCCACGTGCGGGGAATAATCTTGTTATAATTGATTTATGCCCAGGTGTCCTTATCCAAACGTCAACAGATGTTTGGTAGTCATGTTGGTGAATGGTCTCGGCCTAGGAGATGCCGAGCTATAAGGGTTGGTCGTCCGCTCAATCCATGGGGTGTCATGGGCTGTCTCGGCTTTATGTCAGCCGAGGTGTATGCCCGTGTCGGCCTTAGCCGAGTCATTGGCGTGATGATGGTAAGCGATGCCTCTGGTAACCTCGGCCTCCTCCGAGGTAAGGTTCATGTTGAAGGTGAATGTAGAGCTTCTTGTCATCTTGGCCTACCGTTGACCGGGGTTACTATTCCTTGGTACCTGGGGTTGATGTTGGCCTCTGTGATATGAGAAGTGTCCCCGGGGGGTGTATGTTGTAGTGTCGGCCTGGGCCGAGGTAGACTCGGCCGAGGGATGATATCGTGGGCCTCGATGCACTAGTGGGTCGGCCATCATCTCGGCTTTCATCTCGGCCGAGGTAGTCACCTCCAGGCCGAGGTCATACTTGGGTATATCAGGGAGAGTATGTAACACCCCGTATTTTTGTGCATTTAAAATTTAATTAATTCGAGAATTCTAAATTACTTGCGTGTTGTAATTTTAATTGAATTAATTATGGTAATATTTATTTAAATATTAATCGGGGAGTGAATGGTTAATATTTAGGGAAATTTAATTACTAAGTGAATAGTAATAATTTATTTACGTCATTCCGAGTATTAGTGATAGGGTTTGTACTTATCTCAGTCGGGAGTCGGTATAGACTAAATTGGGTGTGAGATAAGGATTTTTATAAATTAATTCGGATGCCAATTCTGAGTGTGCGGTTGAGTCTGAATGGACCGAGATAGTCAGAAAAGTGTACCTGGGGGTAGTAAACGGGTCACTGGATATTTTTAGGCATAGCCAGACCCACACGAGGGTATTTGAGTCACTTGGGCTTGGCCCATTAGGCCAAAAATGGGATTGAGCCTAATTACCTAATTAAAAGAAAAAGGGGAACGACTGATGTGAAATTAGGAAACACTTAGTGGGAGAGTAAAACCTAAGAGACAGTTAAAGGCAAATTGAGGGACAAAGGAAAGAGCCAAAAGAGGGGATTTCATCATCAAACTTAGAATTCACAACTTCGATTCAGACCCTACAAAATCATAAGGCAAGTGGTTAACTTGTTATAGCATTTAATTTACATTTTGATTCATATTTATGTTATGTGAGAAACTCAAAATTCGTTTTAGGATTTAAAGAGTACAAACATGGGGTTTTTGTAAACCAATATTTTGATTTCTAAATTGTGTAGAAATTTATGTATAATCTAAGATTAGTATATATATATATCTGGTATGATGTGTAAACCCGGATGGATTGGAGACGAATTTGAGATAAGGAATTGATGTTTAGATGGGTTAAAGATTAAAATGGATTTTCCCCAATTTATGAAAAACAGTAGAGAACGTAAATTAAATGGTGTTTGGGGACTTTATGGGGGTCCCTTATGAGGTTTTTGGTATATATTGTTGATGGAAAGACTTGGGTTTTATGGTACAAGAAGTTAGGGTTTGGAGCTTTTCGTCCATGGCTGAAACAGAAGGGGGAAGATCACGATGACCTATGCGATCGATCGATCGAGGTTTGGGGATCGATCGATCGATGGTCGAAAATTTCTGGCAGTTCAGCCAGTTTATATATATAAGGGGAATTTATTTTAAATTCTTTTCCTATACCTTAGGTAGTGAGAAATAAACATAAGGATACAATCTAATTAATTATGAGGGAGAATTAATTAGAATTTTGGAGGAAATTTATGTGTGACACACCGTGATTTAAATTTTGGGAATAATATTTCAAAATAATTAAATACGGATTGAGTGGGAAAGTCCGGGTATATTGGTTGAGTGATACCAAGACGTTAATTTTATTTAAAGTGAAAGTTAAAAAATTTGGGAGACGAGAATTTAGACTCAGGTATTGTTTAATTTCGGGCCACGAGAGTATGTCCGAATATATTGGGTGGAGCGACACCAAAAGTAATTTAATTAATTAATATGCGATTTAATTAATAATTGGGGTTGGTCCATAAACTCATAATAATCCGAATAGGCTTGTGTTACGAACTTAGTACACGGTGTAGCCGGGATAGTATATATATATATATATATATATACGGTGTGCGATAGTATATATATATGGTGTGTGCATTAATATTAGTGGCTAGATATTATTATTACATATACTCTAGTGCTATAGGGGGAGGTTGCGCCTAGTGGATGAATCCCCTAGATTGAGGAGTAGGGCGAGTATATTCCCAGGTCATAGCGTCCGTTATATGGGTGAGGGGCATCTCACTTTCAGGGAAGGAATATGACCGCCTCCAATTTTTACGTTTTTTTTTCCAGGTTCAAGTCTTTGGGGGGGGGGGGGGGGGAGGGGAAGGGGGTTAGACTTGAAACCCTAACCTCTTGCAAAGCAAGGGTTGGTGGTAACGATTGGGTCAATTCTGACTTGGGGTAATTAGGTTATGTGAATATGCCTAGTGGGATAGCACTTTAGAGAATTTACATCCGGTGAGTTATTACTCGAGAGGATGTTTAATATTAATTATTATTCCAGCATGTTTGTGAATGTTGCAATATAACTATACGTATATAATAAGGTAACTAATTATATACGTGTAAATTAATACAAGCCGTGAATTGTATTATTCATATAATGGGTGTGAAAGTTATATGATTTTAAAAAGGGAAATGAGTAATTAAGTTAATGTTAATAATAACTTAGAAATCATAATTATGGTACACTCGGTTAGAGTGGGGTGGTTCCAAGGGGTTATATTAGTTATCTAGTAATGGGATAAATAACTAGGTGAATTAATTAAGGCATTAGTAGTGAACATTAGAGAAGGGGTGAGGATTTTCTCAAGAGAGTGCGACACTAACTAAAACATGAAGAGCATGCACATATATTTATTACTGCAAGTTAATCATTTGCTAAATATTTTCCAAATGTTTTGGGTACTAACCCTTGCTATAAAAACCTTTTAGGTGTTCAGCCACAAGGACGTCAGGCTTGACTCATTCTAGGGATCCGTTGCTACAGCATGTGTGGATGTTGCGAGAGTTTGATAGGCGCCTCATTCTTTTCATTCTTAGTGTAGCGACTTCCTATCAGTTATTCCAGCATGTTGCTCACAGTTTTATTTCAGTACTTATGTCAGACCTATTGAGATTTATTACTTGTCTTTACTTTTGTTGGATTTTGAACCGATGGTTTATTCGGTCAGATAATTATTGTGAATGGTTGATTTCAGTTAATGGTGATTGTTTAAATTATTATGTTTTCGCATGAGTCTTTAATTCTAGTTAATGAAAGATAAAACTTGGCACAGTCTAATTTTCTCACTTAGGTGGTTAGTAATTAAAAAGACGACAGTGATGCTAAGAATGAACCAACTGAGAAACCTGTTCTAATTTAATTTAGGACTGAACACCCGGGGTTAATTAGGCGGGGTGTCACATGGGACCTCTAAATAATGACCTTCATTTGAACAATCTTGATTATTCCATTAATCCTCTCGTGTGTGTGCAAGATTAGCCATCCGATCAACCATGGGCTTGAACCTCCATCTACAAAAATATTTTGGTAATTTTCTTTTTTGTTCAAAACACTTGGAGCAACAAACACATTTTTCTTAAATATTATTTTTTTGCCTTTACATTCAAAGATGCTTGAACTATTGTTATTAATTAATTTTTGTAAACTCCTTTTACAAAATTATGTTATAATAATAATAATAATAATAATAATAATAATAATAATAATAATAATAATAATAATAAGAAGAAGAAGAAGAAGAAGAAGAAGAAGAAGAAGAAGAAGAAGAAGAAGAAGAAGAAGACACAAATTTGTCAAAGCCCATTCCACATTTATCAGTTTTAATTTGAATCATTTCCAAAGGCATTTTCAAGTTCCTTTAACAAGGCTAATTTGTTTTCTAGTGAAACAATTTTATTTTCAAAATCATATTTGGACAATTCACACTTGTGAAGTTCCTTCGTCTCATTTTTAAGTTTAAAAAACAAGTCATCTTTCGCTTTTTCAACCAACTTCAACATTTCAAAAGAAATTTCACCTTGAATTTTTAAAGATTCATTTTTATCTTTCAAAAGGTTCATCTATTTATTCAAAAGCAAAATTCAAATTTAAAAGTTCACCTTTGTCATTATCAAGCATCTTGACATGTTAACACAATGGTTTCTCTTCATATTAAAGTTGATTAAACAAATAAACTTCACTTTTAATTAAATTCGTTTCATTTTCAACCAACGTGACTTTTGCAAATGACTTAAAGTTTAACTTTTTCATTTTGAGAAACTTGTTTATGAGCTTGTGATATTCATAATTTGAAATTTCATATTTGTCATCATCATGAACATGAAAATTTAAAACAATAACACTTTAATTTTAATTCACTTTAGAATTAATTGATTATTTTTATTATCATATATCACAAAATTCCTATCATGTAAAGGTGTAGACAAATTAAGATAAAAACTACCCATAATGTAATCTCACATGGTGCGATCTAACAAAAAATTACAAACAATGATCAAATATCCACTTAAGCAAAACTAGCATAGGAAAAAGGTCAAAAATGCACAAAATGACAAAGTAGCACGAATTACCACAAAGGGATCTAGCTTAGGAAGCCCATAAAGAGAAACGAGACTCTCATATAAATTGAAAACACAAAATGGGGTGTGCTAGATGGGGGGTGATAGGAAGAAAAATGGTTTTCTCCCCTAAATCGAAAGTCTCCCTAAAAGTTCTACAAATAGCCACAAAATTATACATAAAGATAAAATAAGTGCATAAAAGCACCCCTTATTGAAAAAGTTTTTCTCCCTTTCTTAAAACAGTATGGTAAAAAAAAGGTAGAGAGTCAACATGGATAATGGGCAAATGACAGATAACATAAAATCAAAATATAACAATAATCACAAGATAATAAATTAATGCTAGCAAGCCATATATGAAGAAAGCTAGACAATTAGAAAAATAATGTGTGATAATCTATGCTAAATCATGATACACGAGGTAACATGGGATATAAGAACCAATCATAACATGATATAAACCATAAAAATAATAATCAAAAGTATAAAAGATCTCATAAATATGCAATGGAATTCAAAGTAAACGCATGAAACAAAACAGAACACACACACACACACACACACACACACATATATATATATATATGAACATACCCATTTAAAAAAATAGTAAAAAATATATATTTTCAACCAAATTCAGTAGACATAGTATCGATAATGAGAAGAGCATATACAACAAAATTCATCCAAAAATATACCTTGGAAGTGGATAATTTGAAAATTGGATCAATGCGTGCATTTTTAATTGTTGAAAGTTGTAATCATCATCTCACCCCCTTATAATTGAATTTTTGGATGTAATTTTTTTGAAGATAACATCCTCATTATGGAGATCATATATACTAAATTTGGTTAAAAAATATTTTTTTATTATTTTCAAAAATGAGTACGTTCATAGGTATGTCGTTAGGAGGTATGTTGGAGATCCTACATACATATATATATATATATATATATATATATATATATATATATATATATATATATATGTTGATGTAAAAAATTAGATCGCTCTAATTATTCAATCACAGATAAATAAAATGAACAAAGATTTTTAAAGTGGTTCAGCCTTATAAGAATGGCCTACGTCCACTGTTATGTTATTGCTGAATGTTTGGGAATTCTCGATTACAAGTTCAATCCAGAAATTCCGGTCCCTTTGAATGAGGGTGATACAAGGTATTTATAGCCCTTAGGCTGTACATGAATGGGTTGATACATTAAATGATATACATATGAAAGGGTAATACATTTAATGCAGCGTGTGCGTCAAGATGATAAACATTCAATGAATGATTGAACAGTTCACATTCTAGCAATTAATACTATGGTCGAGATGCAGCTCGGACCGCCTTAGTTTCTCGTTGCTCAGGAGTTCCTCGGAGCGCTAGAGTATCTCGGAGTGTTGCAGTTCCTCGGTATATAATCGTTGCTCGGGGAAAACATGAGTTGGTTGAGGAAATGAACTTCCTCGTTGTTATTGTGCCACGTAGATTGACAAGTGTCTTCGTATGATTCGTCCACATCAGCATATTAATTTTGGTATCAACAGAAGCCCCAAATGTTTCATATTTCGAACTTTGAGGAGTATGGAACATTCTTTCTCGGTTTATGGTAATATTGAATGATCTTCCTGGGTTTTAGGAGCATCGTATTTGAATTTATTTCCAAGTTCAACGAATCCGCCTTTTTTCGAACTTTTGAGAGCGCTTCGATCTTAGTGCCCTTTTTGTCCTTTTAGCCGTCGGAAGTTCAACAGTTTCTTTTTTGTAATCATTTCCTTCGCCGCTTCCCGAGGCAAAGTATTTAAACTTCTTAGGTAACCATACCGTCTTCTTCTTTTTCCAATTTCCTGCATTCAAGCTTTCTATTTTCTCATTCTCTCTTGTGCGTTCATCCTAGTTTTCGTTCGTTGTCAACATACCTCCTTTCTTCCTGTAAGATCTTCTTCCTTTCTTCTGTATCTCTTTTATTCAGTATGGTTTATATTGTGGAGTCTATTGAGAAATTTCGTTCCGATTTTTCCATTCCTTCCTGGGTAACTCTGGAGGTTCTTTCTGAGCCTTTAGATTATTTTCGATTGGCTGAGGGACATTGGTTCCCCAGTCTATTCATCGCTGAATGTGGATTTTCTTTTCCACCAAACCCATTGTGTCTTGAGTTTTGTCAGTATTTTGATCTTGTCCCTGCAAAAATAGCCCCCAATTCATGGAGAATAATTAATGGGGTGTACAAATTAAATCTAACTTATGGGACTCGTATAGGGATCCCTGAAATTATGTATTGCTATAAATGGGCCACTCTAGATAATATTTATTACTTAAAAACTAGGTTTCTGAATAGGGCTCTTGTAGTTAACCTCCCTGACTCAAATAGAGATTATTTTGAATATGGATTGGTTATTAAAAATTGGCAATATGCCCCTTTAGTTGGAGATGGAGTATACAACGGTCCCAGATGCCCCCCATATGGCAATGGGATAGGTTTATTTTTCATTTTATTTTACTTATGAAATTATGCTTTCATCATGTTTGACAAAATGTATGACTGATAACTCATTATGTATTTATTTGCAGTTGATAGCAAAAGAAAAACTCCAAAAGAATCAGAGGTTAATATTAAGCATCTGAAACTTATCTGGGGCTTGCATAAGAACGTTGCAGACGAGCACATCAGGTCTGCATCATATTTGTTGCAGTATAAGAGTTATACAACCTCTTATACTGCTCGCCCTGTTGAGCCAGCTTCAACTCCAGAGGATTCTTCTTCAGATTCTCATCTTCTTTTAAGTCAGAGAATGGGCAAGAAAAGAGCTCCTCCTGCTCTATTTGATGACATTACTTCGGCTGTTGGGGCCAAGAAAAGCAAAGTTGATGTCCCAGAGGGGACTAAGAAGGTGGATGTTGCATCTTCCAAAGCTGCCGAGAAGCCCCCAGTGGCTCTGAGCAAGAAAGTTGCTCCAGCAGAAGTGATTACTATCTCTCCGACCAAGAGTTCTTCCTTGGTTGAAGTTGCTGAAGTCCCTTTGAGAAGATTGAGGAAATCATCCTCAGTCAATTTGGCTGAAACTGTCCCTTCTCCACCCTCTGGTGTTGTTGGTGTTCCAACCATCATTCCTCCTAGCTCTGCAATGAGCTCGGTAAAAACTTGGATCATACCCGAGGTCCAAGGAATTGATGAAAATATTTCTAGGGATATGTTGACATCCCTAGCTACTCGTCACCTTGCTTCGGTAAATTTCTCACATTTTGAATTTCTTTCTTTCTCTGAATACTTGTATTTTTGCACTGACCTGTCACTTTTTCCTTTGTTCAGCTGGTGAATTATTTTAATAATATCGTGAAGAAGGATGAAGCTATTAAAGCTTCAAGCTCCTCGTCAGGTGTAGAGGATGGTCTGCTGGGTTTAACCCAATCCTTGAAGGAATCTCGCCAATAGTATAGTGAGGACAAAGCTGTTTGGGAGAAAAAGTTGTCTACAGTTGAGGCCGAGAAGGTGAAGATGGCTGAGATCTCCAAGAGTTTGGAGAATAAAGTGAAAAGTTTAGAGGTCGAGCATAAGAAATATGACGACAAACTCAATAATTTTGGAGAAATTGAGGACAAGCTGAGGAAGGCAGAGGAAGAATTGTCCGCCCTGCGAGATATCAAGGCCAAAAAAGAAGAATTGGATGCGAAGCTCTCCTCGGAGAAATTGAGAAGAAAGCTCGCTGTTAAAAAATCCTTCAGCTCAGGCTGGGATAAAGGATGGGACAAGGGGATTGCTGCGATGACATCCCAAGTTCAATATGGGAAGTTGAAATACTTCCGAGATGGCTGGGTAGCTGCCCTACAGGATTTGAAGATCAAGGATGATTCTGATCTATTCCAGTTACACCTCCCTGGTCCTCCTCCACCGATTGTGGAAGAAGAAGAAGATGAGACTGCCTCTGATGAATCTTCTATGGCCATAGGTGATCAAGTCCATGCCTCTCTTCCTGCTGCCAACGAGGACATTTCTTCCATGCCTCCTCCTTCTGAGAAAATTTCAACTCTTGCTGTTCAAGCTGCTATCACCTCCAAGCAACCAAGCTCCTCGTCCCAGCCTCCCGAGAAAGTCTTGGGAGACAAGGAAAAGGTGTGAAGTTGTTCAGTATCATTTCTATCTTTTATTATCACTTGTAATCAAACAATGTAATCTTTTGATGATCTAATAAAATACACTTTTGTTCATCTCTGTTGTTGATGATTTGTTTTTTGTTGATTGTTGTCTTTTTCTCATCCTTAGTTTGTTGCTAGAATGGAACTGATATCTGCACATGATACCAAGCTGATGCAGTAATGTCACGAATATTATAAGGCTGGTCATACAGACCTTAGTACATCAGAAATTACTGACATCCTTGGCCATGATGCCTCAGAACAGGCAATTGAGGCTTATCGATACTTGAAAGATTTACTCGACCGAGCTGTGGCCAACAATGTAGCCTACTACGACTTGATTGAGGAACTTCATTATTCCTTAGAAGATCTACAAGGTCAGCACAATGAATCAATGGCTTTGTTGCACAAGGAATATGAAAATAGATACCAACAGCTTTCTTCTGACACAGGCCATAAAAAGATCCTGGCTGGATACGATGTTAGGGAAAGAACTTTAAAAGGTGAAGTTGAAGCTTGCAGGCAGATTGCTGAGTTGCTGGAACAGGAGAACAATAATTTGCAGAAAAAGATGGCACAGTATGAATCTGCAGCGTCATCTTCCACTGCTTTAGTGCAAGTTACCGATGAAGGTTTCTCGTTCTTAGAGGTTGAGAATGCCAAATTAAGGCAAGAACTGGACAACTTAAGAAAATCTGTTATTCCTGCGACTGCTCGGGGACGAGGAAGAACTTCTCGTGGGCGAGGAAGAGCTGTTCAAAATGTTGCCGAGGAGCAACGTTCTCCAGTCGCTGCTCGGAGTCGATCAAGAGCTCTTAGCCGCAATGTTGAAGAGGCTCGCACTCAATCTACTTTGGAAACTCAAGCATACCAATTAAACGCCAAAGATCGGGCTTTATCTGAAATGTCCAAGAAAAATCTATCTTTGGAAGATCAACTTACTGCAACGAAGTCTGCTTTGAATAATAAAGATTTTTTTGCCAGGAGCCTTCACGAACAATTGGATAGATTAACCTTCCAATTCCATAAACAACCCAGGGAATTTTGGATGGCAGGATACAATGAAGCCTTTGTTCATTTAGATGCTCGGATTGAACATGCCAATAATGAAGGTTATAAGCAGGGGTGGTTGAACGCCCTGGGTGTACTGAAATTGGAGCAAGGGCATTTTCTATGGGATTATCATGCTCCAGGATTACTAGATTTGCCTGTGCCACCTTTCAATATGGACATGGAATGGATCCCAGCTCGTTCCATTCCTCGGAGTTTAATTTCAAAATATCTCGGCAATTATAGTCTTCATTCTCAGACTAAATTATCTCGCCCAGAGCATCTCTTGGATACACCTTCTGTGATGAACGTCAGAATGCTCAGAGATATTAATTTCATCAATTCTCCTCTTTGCTTATAAGATCCTCCTGCCGGCGAGGAACCTGTTTCAAAAGCTAAAGGAAAGAAACCAATAGAATAGGTTTTTCAATGTAATAATTAGCACATATGTATAGCTTGTAATACATTATTATCTTAATGAAAGAATTTCATTTTCTGTTTGCAAATTTGTATTGCGATTATCTTGTGTTTATCAAATATTTTTACATTTGTGTATATGTATCTGTTAAAAAGATAACAATATGATGCTGTTCATCAACTAACTTAGTAATCAAAATTACAAGTATCAATGCTGCTTGATCACTTAATAATAAAGTAATGAGTATAAAATGTTTAAATTGTTTCCAACCAACCAAGGTTGTTAAATTATGCTTGTCGACCAACTACAGTTGATGGGTTTTTACCCCCGACCAACCATACTTGGTAAACTTTTTCCTAAAATGTATCCGACCAACCATAGTCGATAATTTATCCTTGTCGACCAAGTATAGTTGATCACCGACTAACTATACTTGGTTCAGTTTGGAATTCTTTATATTTTCTGGAATGATTTTACCTTCCGACCAACTTGTTGGCTTATTTTCAAATCAACCGTAGTTGATTATTGAATTATCAAGTTCTTTCGAACTATCTTGTCCACTAGTTATCTTACCAACCTTAGTTGGTCACGCTAGTGTACGCCTCCTAACCAAAGGAGTATATTTTTTGGTTCTTTCGAACTTTTTGTCCACTAGTTATCTTACCAACCTTAGTTGGTCACGCTAGTGTACGCCTCCTAACCAAAGGAGTATATTTTTTGGTTCTTTCGAACTTTTTGTCCACTAGTTATCTTACCAACCTTAGTTGGTCACGCTAGTGTATGCCTCCTAACCAAAGGAGTATATTTTTTGGTTCTTTCAAACTTTTTGTCTTCTTTTTGCTGTCGAGCAGCGTAGTGTACAACACTAGTATTCCCCGAAAAACTTTCAAACAAAGGAGAAGAAAATGGTGAAAACATCATCATTTTATTCATATTGATGGAACCGTTGTACATTTTACATCATTGATAATACTTGCGAAGGTGTTCAGTATTCCAAGCATTCTTGAATTCTTCTCCTTCTAGAGTTTCTATTGGGTAAGTTCCTGGTCGAACAACTTCTGTAACTCGATAAGGCCCATGCCAGTTTGCCTCCTATTTATTGTGTTTCTGAATTACCTTCTTTAGCACATAATCTCCTTCTTTTAAATCGCATTTCTTTACCCTTTTATTGTAGAACAGAGCTGTGCGTTGTTGGTAAGCAGCATTCCTAATGGCTGCCTCTTCTCTTACTTCCTCGAGCATATCCAAATCCAGTCTTCTCATCAAGTCGCTGACTGGGGAATTGAAATTCAGCACTCTGTGTGTTGGGAGACCTAACTCGGTAGGTATTACAGCCTCACTTCCAAATGCCAGCATATATGGTGATTCTCCAGTTGCTGCTCGGGGAGTTGTTCGGTAAGCCCACAATACTGATTGTAGTTCGTTAATCCAGTTAGCTTTAGCTTCACTTAGCCTTTTCTTCAAACCATTTAGCAGTGTTCTATTCGTTACTTCAGTCTGTCCATTACTTTGAGGATGGCCTGGCGCTGAATGGACCTTCAAAATGTTCGACTGATGACAATAAGCAGCAAATTCCTCGTTATCAAATTGGGTTCCATGGTCTATGATGAAGACATGAGGGAGACCATATCGACAGATGATATTCTTCCAAACGAACTGGTATACCTTCTCGTACGTCATGTCGATGAGGGGTTCAGCTTCTACCCACTTAGTAAAATAGTCTACTGCGACAACGAGGTACTTGAATCTTCCTCGAGTGGTCGGCAATGGTCCCACCAAATCAATTCCCCACATGGCAAATGGCCAAGGGGAAGTTATAGGTGTCAACAATGCTTGTGGAGTTCGTCGGATAGAGGAAAAACGTTGGCACTTGTCACATTTCTTAGCATAGGCTATACAATCAGCCCTCATCGTCGGCCAATAGTATCCTTGAGTCATTACCCTTTGTAAAAGTGTTCGACCTGCTACATGAGCTCCACAAGACCCTTCATGGATTTCTTCAATCAAATCTTTCACCTCGGAGGGATGTACACATCTCTGCAATCCTGCCATAATTCCTCGTCTATATAAAATACCATTAGTCAATACATACCGAGCATCTTTATACTTCAATTTTTTGGCAGCGAGCTTATCCTCTGGCAATCCTCCCTCTTCAATATATATCCTGATGGGATCCATCCAAGATGGTCCTAAATCAAGGGTAATAACATTCATCGTCATGTTTTCATCTATGCTCCGACTTTTCAAAACTTCAATTGGTATCGTTCTTCGCAGCTCGGTACGAGTAGCTGATGCTAGTCGGGCCAGTGCGTCTGCTCGTACATTCTACAGGCTCGGTATTCTCACCAATTGAATGGCATTAAATTCTATCAGTAACTCCATCACCTTTGCATGATACTTTACCATTAAATCTCCTTTAACTGCATACGTTCCTGTCACCTGATTTATAATTAATTGAGAATCACTGAATACAATTACTTGTCGTGCTTCCATAACTTTTGCTAAGTTTAAACCTGCTATCATGGCCTCATACTCAGCCTCATTATTAGAGGCTTTGAAATGGAATCGTAAAGCATATTCTATGTCAATCTCGTCTGGGGTGCTCAAAACAATTCCTGCGCCGCAACCTGCTGTGCAAGATGAGCCATCTACATATAATCTCCATAGGGGTAACCCGTCTTCAAATTTCTTATCTGATAGAGTTCCTCGGTGAAATATTTGTTGCTTCTTTTCATCCTCCCCTGGCACTTTTCGCTCCTTGTTGACCATCTCTTCTCGTTCTTCAACCATCCGGGGCTTGTTTGAATTTGAAGTTGATGATCTTTCTACATCCATAGACCCTTTTACCAACCGGAGTTGGTCTGGACTTATGTCTGTTGATCCTGTAACATCCACAGGTTGGTCAGCGAGGAGTTTTTGTTCCTCGGGGGTATCAGGATATGTAAATTCTGCTATAAAATCTGCTACAGCTTGCCCTTTCAATGATGCTCTGGGCTCATACACAATATCATATTCACCGAGTTCTATTACCCAGTACATCAGTCTTCCTGATTTTTCTGGCTTGTGAAGGGCTTGTCTCAATGGCATGTCGGTATACACAATGATGGTATGGGCCTGGAAATATGGCCTCATTCTTCTACTTGCTTCAATTAATGCCAATGCCAATTTTTCTAACTTTAGGTACCTGATCTCTGCACCTCGGAAAGCCTTACTTGTGTAATAAATTGGTTTCTAGACTCCATTCTCCAATCTGATCAATGCCGAGCTAACTGCATTCTCTGATACTGCTAGATATAAGTACAACTTCTCTCCTGTTATTGGCCTAGACAACAATGGAGGTGCTCCCAAATACTTTTTCAAGTCTTGAAAGGCCTTTTCACATTCATCAGTCCACTCAAAAGTTTTTCGAAGTGTTTTGAAGAATGGGAGGCATTTGTCAGTTGCTCGGGATACAAATCTGTTGAGCGCTGCAACTCATCCTGTAAGACTCTGCACTTCTTTCTTTGTTGTTGGAGATCGCAACCCTAAAAGAGCTTTGATCTTATCTGGATTTGCTTCAATGCCTCGCTGATTGACAATGTATCCGAGAAACATTCCTTCTCGTACTCCAAATGTGCACTTCGTCGGGTTGAGTTTCATCTGGTATTTATCCAGTTGATCAAATGTCTGAGCTAAGTCAACTAAATGATTTGCAGCTTTCTTGCTTTTTGTCAGCATATCATCGACATAGACTTCCATGTTGCAACTGATTTGTTCGGTGAAGACCTTGTTCATCAGCCGCTGGTATGTCTCTCCTGCATTTTTCAAACCAAAAGGCATAACATTATAGCAATAAGTTCCCCTAGGGGTAATAAAAGAAGTACTTTCCCTGTCTTCAGGTTTCATCTTGATCTGGTTGTAACCAGAATACGCATCCATGAAGTTGAGCAGCTCATGTCCCGAGGTAGCATCCACTAGTTGGTCAATTCTGGGCAATGGAAAATGATCTTTTGGGCATGCCTTGTTGAGATCAGTGAAATCAACACACATTCTCCATTTATTGTTCTTCTTCTTTACCATCACCACGTTTGCCAGCCAGTCTGGATATTTCACATCTTCAATGAATTAGGCTTTCTGGAGCTTCTCGACCTCCTCTTGTATGGCTTGATTCTTCTCGGGGCTAAATACCCTTCTTCTCTGCTTTACGGGCTTGATCTCCTTATTCACATTGAGTTCGTGACATAAGAAGTTTGGATCCATTCCTGGCATGTCCTCATGACTCCATGCGAAAGTTTTCTACCTATTTCTCAAGAACATTATCAACTCTTGTTTTATTGAAGCATCCAACGACGAACCTATCTGGGTTACTCGTTCAGGGTGCTCCTCGTCCAAAATAACATTTTATGTAGATTCTACTACCTGTCCTTTTACAAGTTGGGATTCATCCCTTGGATCAAGAGTTTTAATTTCTGTACCTTCCTCTACCTGGTAGGTAATAGTTTTTTTCCTTGATTCCTCAAGCTCCTCTTGCTCGGCGGATGAATAATAGCATTCCCGAACTACTTTTTGATCACCTTTTACAACTCCTACTCCGAAGTTTGTTGGGAATTTTAAGCATTGATGCACTGTAGATGGAACTGCTTTGAACTTCTTCAATCCAACTCTTCCCATGATGATGTTGTAGGCTGACTGTACATTCTTATCCATCACAAAGAAGTGTATTCTTTCTGTTCGACAAGCAGGCCAAGTTCCAATGAAGATGTCCAACTTGATCGTCCCAAGTGGAAAAACTTTCTCGCCAGCAAAACCCAGAAGGGGTCTGTGATAAGGTTCCAATTGAGATAATTTCAAATTCAAACTATCAAAACATGAATAGTACATGATGTCTGCCGAACTACCATTATCCACCAACACCCTTGAAATCACCACATCTTTCATCCTCATTTTGATCACCAAGGGATCGTCGTGAGGGTAAAGAACACCGGCCAAATCATTTTTTGAAAAACAAATAACTAGCTTCTCTTTATTTACCTTCCTCGGACGATCATCCTCGGCAAGATTTATTCGTTGAATATATGAGCAGGCTTGAGCCTCTCCGAGATAGGCCTTTCTTTCTACAGTGAGGTCTCCCCCTCCAGCATCTCCTCCTGTAATAACATTACAATCAAATGACCCAAAACGTATGGAAAATACCTCTCGTTCAGGCTGTCTTGGCTTCTTTGGAAGATCGGGGTCTTCATCTGGATAATCTTCATGATCTCTTTTCTTTTTCTCCTCCGTCCGACGAGGAGATCTGGAACGATCTCTAGTTCTATCATCATTCTTCCTTTCACTTCTGCGATCTACATACTTTGACAACTTTCCTCTTCGGATGAGCGTTTCAATCTCGTTCTGAAGGGCTATGAAATTTTTGGTCGTATGGCCATGATCTTTATGGAACTCGCAATATTTGGCCCTATTCCTCAGTTCAGGATTGGTCCTTAGTTTATCTGGCCACTTGACTTCTTCGTTATTCTTGATTTCTTCTAAAACATGATTAATACCCATCTTCAATGGATTATAATTATCATATTTCTTCAGGACTTCCCATGACGTCCTATTATTCTTGGAGTGCTTGTTATCACCATTACCTTTTTGCCCTTTCTTCTTAGATTTGTCAACCTCCACCTTGGTTTCTTTATCCATATTCTTCTTCGCAGTCATAGCCTCCTCGGCATTCATGATTTTGGCCGCTTTTGCCATCAACTCCGACATAGTTTTAGGTGGATCTTTGGCCAAAGTATAATATAACTTGTTAGGCAGCAATCCACTCATCAAAGCAGTGATTGCTGTCTTTTCTTTGTAATCTATGACTTCCAACTTCTCGTTATTGAAACGAGTTATGTAATATCTAGTACTCTCACCTGATTTTTGTCTAACACTTAACAAGTGCGCTACTCGTTTTACTGGCTTTGCTCCAAAACAGAAATTACCAATGAACAACTCGGCTAACTGAATAAAAGTCGAAATCTTACCCCGAGGAAGATTGTTGTACCATATCTGCGCAGATCTGGTAAGAGTTCCCGAAAATGCTCTACACCTCATCTCGTCGGGGACAGCATATATGTCGGCAGCATCCTGGTATTGTTCTATATGAAGAACAGGATCTGTCTTTCCATCATATTTAGGGGTCACTACAGGTGTTTTAAATTTCGATGGTGTAGGAAAGTTCACAATGGCCTGCACAAAAGGTGTCCCTTGAACAAAAGTTCTCTGTAAGGGATTCCTTTCTTTAACCATTTCTCCAAGTCTATACTCCAATCGCTGAATGGAACCCTTCCACGCTTCATTTCCTTCCTCGGCCTGCTTAGTCCGAGCAATTGATTGTTCTGACGTAGCTTCCTGAGATCTATCTCGACGAGTAGCTGGTCTTGATTGTGCTGATCCTTCTCTCAAACCTGATGGTGGTAGAAAGCTTCTCGATGGTGCTCTAGGTGGACTCATATTTCTCCTTGGTCCAAGCCGACTGAAAGGAGATGCTCTGCTTAATCTTTCCAGGGCGCTAGTTCTCTCCGGAGAGAGGGTGATATGTCGATCTGTATCCGTAGCCCGTATCGATGAAGTTCGCCCAGGTTGATAAGAAAAATCATTAGATTCTTCATTACGATATGACTCAGTACGCCTGGATCGTGATTGCCCACGATCACTACTTTGCCTTGAATGGGTAGGTGCACCGCCGTGAAGAGTTTGAATGAGTTGCCTCATTGTTTCTTGCATGGCGGTTTGTCCTTCAGCCAGATTCGTCATAATTCCAGCCAGATCTGGAGGTGCAGATGGATTTGGAGGATTTACAGTATTTCCATCATTTCGATTACTGGATTCTGGATTATCTGCCATTGATGACAAATGATTTTTGGTGAAAAACGATAGCAACAGTCGTTTCCCACAGACGGCGCCAATCTGTTGATGTAAAAAATTAGATCGCTCTAATTATTCAATCACAGAGAAATAAAATGAACAAAGATTTTTAAAGTGGTTCAGCCTTATAAGAATGGCCTATATCCACTGTTATGTTATTGCTGAATGTTTGGGAATTCTCGATTACAAGTTCAATCCAGAAATTCCGATCCCTTTGAATGAGGGTGATACAAGGTATTTATAGCCCTTAGGCTGTACATGAATGGGTTGATACATTAAATGATATACATATGAAAGGGTAATACATTTAATGCAGCGTGTGTGTCAAGATGATAAACATTCAATGAATTATTGAACTGTTGACATTCTGGCAATTAATACTACGGTCGAGATGCAGCTCGGACCACCTTAGTTTCTCGTTGCTCAGGAGTTCCTCGGAGCGCTAGAGTATCTCGGAGTGTTGCAATTCCTCGGTATATCATCGTTGCTCGGGGAAAACATGAGTTGGTCGAGGAAATGAACTTCCTCGTTGTTATTGTGCCACGTAGATTGACAAGTGTCTTCGTATGATTCGTTCACATCAGCATATTAATTTTGGTATCAACAATATATATATCAAAACTCTATAATTAAGTGTCAATAATGATACCATATTTGACCCATTAATGACTTCAAAAGTCCAGACCTCTTCCATATGTAAGGATGAGGTCCTAAGGTCTTCTAAAGACCTTCGTCACACAATCTATGGTATCTAGTGACCACAAATACCATTATTGATAAACTCAATTAAATACTAGGGGAATTATATATAGCACTCTCGGGATGACAGGACATATAGAAATATTCTCAGGCATTAGCTTAAGCTAACTAATATGAAAGATGCAAGACCTAAAACACCTCAACTCTATACAAGCAAAGGACAAACGACTTGTGTGGGATATTATAGAACCACCAGGACTGGTGAAAAGTTTTAAACTGTCCATTTGATCCAATCATAATGTCCAGACATGCTCAACCAATCTTCATCTTACAAGGATTTACCTTTACCAAAGTCATATTGTCTTCACTAAGGTTACATTCCTCTTCTTTATAAATGGAGTGATCTGAGAATACCAAATTACAAGGATTTACCTCTACCAAAGTCATATTATCTTCACTAAGGTTACATTCCTCTTCTTTATAAATTGAGTGATCTCAAGATACCAAAAGTTACCACTACCATCATGGGTATCTTAGATGCTTAGTAAAGCCTTCATAGCTTGTCTGACGCGTAAGTAGAAAGTACAAACACTATTCCACGTACCCCTTCCCCCTTATTCCACTTGCATTTATTTATCCGATAAACATTTAATGTCTAGACCAACTATCTTACACCACATGCAACCTCTTCACCAAAACTATATCTTGTTATTGTAGCATTCAAGCCATAGAGCCATGATTTCCATATTGATGTTGTCCATTAGAACCTTTCCCAAGGTGTTTCCAATATATTGGAGGCTTGTGAAGGGTTAAAATCATCCTAGTATCATCTTATGAAAAACACTTGTATTCCAATTTGTCCTTACCTAGTATTTACTAATGAGGAGTTTGCTATACTTTAATAAAAGGGTTGGACCACTTCCATCCTTTTCTTCTACATTGTATCAAATATTTATACTTTGTTCTTTTCGTTGAGTCTTAAATCGGTCAAGGAACCCTTTGAGGAGTCTATTAGTTACTCCTAAGTGGCCCTTATACTTGTGAGAAATACCTCAAGAATTTCATATTATCTTGGGCAAAGCTTAAGAAGTCTCAGACTTTTAATATCCGTGTTAAAAATCTAATATAAGGAATAACACTTTGCATAGTGAATGTAAGATCCGCTGTAGAGGTTCTAAACCACTCAAAATCACCATATCTCATTTTGACACACCTCTTAAAAACTCGGTCTAAGGTCTAGTGAGGAGCACTCATTGAACTTGTGGTCTCCGAAATATTTATATCACCATCAATTTGACATCATTTGTGGGAATAATTATACCTTGGATTGAAAATCCTATACAAAATTTATCATTGTCAAGATGATAATGAATGCCAAGTTGGCTCACTATTTGAAGGAAATAAAGGCTTACCAAAGAGAGCTCTAGGACCAGTTGAATGATGTTCTCAAAAGGCTCTGTTTACACCAGTGGTACAAAAGCCCACTCGATCCCAAAAAATTAAGACAAGGGAAAGTTACAACCCCTCGTCAAAACGAGAAAACGATCACGGAGGTGTATCTCATATTCCTTAGAAGTCGATGACTAACATCGTAGTTGTGGACTGCTTATCAATCCACAGTGCTTAGTCCCAAGGAGGTTCAAGGTGGTAAGGCCTTGGGATGACAAAATTAAAAAAATGCAAGATAAATTGGGAAATTTTCTCAACCAGCACAAAACTCAAACTCCCAATACCACTTACTTATCTCTCCCAAAGATTGTATCCTTTTTCCAATAAAGTTCAACATTACACTCTTCTCCCTAAGTGGAAGATTGCTAATACTGAAACCTTTGATGGAACCAAAGATCTCACCGACCATTTGGAAACTTATAGATCTCTTATTCTCCAATAAGACACGCCTGATAAGATCTCTATAGAGATTTTTCGGTTACCTTAAGGGGGATAACTAGGAATTGGTTTGCCAAGATCAAACCAAGAATAATTAGAAACTTCAGTGAATTGGTAAGGTAATTTGTCAATTATTTTATTAGATCCCAGAAGATGAGGAGACCCTTCACTTCATTTCTCAATCTTAGATTAAAAAAATAGAGAGACTGTGAGTGAGTATTCTAAGAGGTTCAATTAAGAATTCTTTCAAGTTGATGGTTGGAATTACATATTTTGTGTAACTACCTTCATCTCAGGACTCAATTCAAATGATTTATTGAGTTTGTTTACCAAGATACCCCCTTAGTCCATGACAGAGTTGTTAGAGAGATGTGAAGTACACAAACACTAAAGATGCGGTCACTGCTAAATGTATAACGGCTCCCCCTTAATAAGGGAAAAGAAATGAAGTGTTTTCCCACCCTGGAGAATCCCCTAAGGCCTCAACGACTAAGAAGAAAAATAATAACGAAAAGAAAAGTGTACCTCTTAAGGCAAAACACTTCACCAATCTCACGATGACTATGGAGGAAGTATTCCTAGTCATGAAATTACAAAATCTCCTACCTTAGCCAAGGCCCATGAAGTATTCAATGCAAGAGATCATACTTTAACTAAGGCCCACGAGGGAACCAAAAGATAAAAAAAAGACAAACCCAAGTAATACCAGTTCTACAAAGACCATGAGTACAACACCAATGAGTTCTTCCGTCTCAAATAATCCATTAAATGAGTTATTAAGCGACGATGCCTTGAGGAGTTCGTTGCCAAGGATGTTGTCAAGGCTCGACACAACAAGAACAAGAATGAAGTCTTATTAATTGATGTCAACACCATTTAAATAGGATTTATAGGAGGTGGACCCTCCTCCATCGTAAGAAAATCTCAACTCATGAGCATATAACAAGGAGGAGCTCAAGTTAACAGTGTACACTACTAAAGAAATTAACTTAAGAAGGTCCCTGTGATATTTTGCTCATACACAAACGTCAGAAGGATACCCCTTTCAAATAATGGCCCTCTTGTCATCACTGTCATAATATGCAATGCGAATATAAGAAGTGTATAGGTTGATATAAGTAGATTAGTTGATATTTTATTCCTGGACACTTTCAAAGATACAGGTCTAAACATACATAATACGTTTCCTATTAAGACTCCTTTGATATCTATTAGAGAGTGAAAACACTTCCCATCAGTGTGGGTTCCAAAGAATGTTATTCCACCATTTTTAATAAGTTCCTTGTGGTGGACTTGCCATCAGCCTACAATGTTATTATGGGTAAAACTTCACTCAATGAGTTAGATGTTGTCGTATCTACCCGAAGGATGCTAATGAGGTTCCTAACCCCCAAAGGTATGGGAGAAGTCCATAGTGACCAGGAGAAATCTAAAGAATGCTATAACATGTCCACAAGGTAGAAGAAGCGACCCTTAAAGGTGGAATAAAAGGTACATGAGGTTACTAAAAGTTATGGAAAAGATACTAAGGTTTTGACAAGGACTTTTCCCTCCTTATTAGAATTGTATGAGCTTTCTCAAAAAAGCCTATGCATAGAATTATTAAATGTGGACACCCTAAATTCACGGGATGAAGAGAAAGAGAAAAAGGGATAATGTGTTGAGTACCTCATATGCTTTTGCATTGATGAAACAACCCAACCATAGTCATTCAAATCATAATTGGTCTTAGTTCCTCACTTATAGAGGAGCTGACTCAATTTTAAAAGTAAAATGAAGATGTGTTTGATTGGAACCACTCATGAGTTTATGGTTCATCACCTTACCGTGAACCCTAACCATAGGCTAGTGCTCCAAAATAAAATATTTTTTTATCCGTAAACGGAATACAGAAGCCGTGGGGATGTCAATAAGCTTTTAGAAGACAACTTCATCAGAGAAGTGTAGTACCCAGAACGGTTATATAATGTGTTTTGGTCCCTAAGACTAATAAAAGTAAAGAATATGCGTAGACTTCATCGATCTCAAATGGCCTTTCCCATAAGACAGTTCTCCCTTACCTCGAATTGATACTCTAGTGGATTCCAACACTGCACATGATCTCATGTCCTTTGTGGATGCTTATTTTGGTTATATTTAGGTCAGAATGATGCCCATTGATGAGGATAAAACATCATGCATGATTCAAAAAGGTACACACTGTTACAAAATTATGCATTTTGGCCTAAAGGGTGATGAATAACATCTTTAAAGATTTGATGGGTAAGTCCATGGAGGTTTATGTTGATGATATTATGGTCAAAAGTCTGGAAGCTTAGAATCCTGTCCAACATATCAGGGAGACCTTTGAGATACTTAGGAGAAATTAGATGAGCCTGAGTCTAAATAAATGTTCTTTTAGGGTTAGATAAGTAAATTTTATGGGCTTCATGTTCACGAAGCATGTTATAGAAGTAACCCAGATAAGATCCAAGCATTGCTGGATATGAAATCCTCTATAATGGTCAAAGAGGTCAAAAGTTTAGCTAGGCAATTTTCTACCTTTAATTGTTTTGTTTCTAAGGCCACATACAAATGTTTGCCCTTTTTCAAACTCTTGAAGAAAGCTTTTCAGCGGACACAAGAGACAGAGGAAGACTTTTAAAACCTAAAGAAGTATTTGGGTTCCCATCCTCTTTTATCCAAAACCATTACATTAAAGAATTCTATTTATACCCTGTTTCTTCTCCTACCGTGGTTGGCTTCGCTTTGGTTAGGTAAGAGTATAGGGTTCAACATCTATTGTATTATGTCAACAAAGATCTATAAGGGGCTAAGATCAAGTACCCAAAAATGGAAAAATTACCCTTTTACCTAATCACCTTAACTAGATGTTTGAGGCCTTACTTTCAATACCACACCATAGTGCTTATAATGGACTAACTACTTCGCCATATCTCACACAAGTCTATCACCTCAGCAAGGCTACTTAAATGGTTTGTGGATTTAGGTTAGTTTGACATCAAATATCAATAGATAAATACAATCAAGGGTCAGACATTGGCCGAATTTATTCAAGAGTTTAGTAACTAGGAAAAGGTGGAAGATGTATCTCATAGCTCAAAGGGAAGGAAATTGTGACACCCCGCCTAATAAAATACCGGGTGATCAGTCCTATACCAAATTAAAATAGGAATCCCAGTTGGTTCATCCTTAGCATCACTGTCGAAAACTTTTTAAAACTTACTAACCACCTAGTATTCCAAAAGCTGGTGCCAATTTTAACTTTTTAATCAAACAAAACAGTACATGCGGAAAAAAATATAAACCATTCACACAACTGAATAAAACTCAACTGAATAATTAAATAAACAATTTGTCGAATAAACCATCGGCCACCAAAATGAAATCCAATACAAACATCCAACACCTGAATAAGTACATCTGAAAACTGTACTGAGAAGTCTGGGCAACAAGCCCTAAATAAAATTGGAATTGATAAATGATTCCTACTCTAGGAATAAATGAACGCTGCGTCTAATCCGAACTCCTGCTAGCATCCACATATGCCGCAGCTCCGTGTCCCTGGAATAGAATATCAATCCTTGTGTCCCTATGGCTGGACACCTAAAAGGTTTTGAAAATAGTTTTATAGCAAGGGTTAGAACCCAAAATATTTTGAAAATATTTAGCAAGTGAATTAACTGCAGTAATTTAAAATGCATGAATGCGCTTCATATTTAAGTTAGTGTCGCAGCCCCTTGTGGACATTCTCACCCCTCCACTATTGCGCACACCTAACGGTTACCTTAACCCCACCTAGTTGTACTATCCCATCCAACTAGTCCTGGTATAAACTTCCCATGCCATACTACTCTAACCCAAGTATAATGATTCTTGAATTATAGGTTATCTCACAATTAACTTAATTAATTCCTCTTAAATAGTATCATACAACCCTGTCACAAGTTATATAAAGTAAATACATCACACACTGTATTATTACCCGCATATAATATTGAATAACATCATATACGTACCTTTATTAAAACATCCACACATATAACATACGTATATCCATTTCTACGAGTATACCCTCTCCGGATGATTCCCTCTAAAGTGCTATCTCACGAGGTGTGCTCACATAACCTAGTTACCCAAGTTGGAATCGCTCACCAACCTGGCCCAAAACATAAACGAAGTTGAGGCGATCATATTCCTTCCCTGAAAGTGAGGTAATCTCCTCACCCATATACTGGACGCTATGACCTGGGGATATACTCACCTTACTCCTCAAGGTAGGGGATTCACCCACATCGCACAACCTCCCTTGATAGAACTAGAGTATATAAATTAAGTAAATATCTAATCACTGATATTTAATAGCACACACAATATATACACACATCTATATATATACTATCACCACACCGTATATATATAATATAAACCCCGGCTTTACCGTGTACTCAAAGATCCGTAACACTAGCCTGAAATTTTCTCAGTCTATGTTCCGACTCTCTTAATTAATTTTCTCACTTAATAATTTATCATCATCCCGAGTCTGTGGTCCAACTCTAAATAATAATACTCCACACAATAATTTATATAAAATTTGCCCGAGTCTATGATTCGACTCTTATATAATTAATTTACACATTAATTAATTAACACAACTCCGAGTCTGTGGTGCGACCCTCATTTAATTAATTTACACATTAGTTAATTAACACATATCCGAGTTTGTAGTCCGGCCCTCATTTAATTAATTTATACATTAATTAATGAACACAAATCCGAGTCTGTGGTCCGACTCTAATATAATTAATTCACACCTCAATTAATATACTATTTTCCCCGAGTCTATGGCCAGACTCTAATTAAATTAATTAACACACCTATTAATTTAATACCTTCCCGAGTCTATCGTCCGACTCTAATTAAATTAATTAACACACCTATTTATTTAATACCGATCCGAGTCTGTGGTACGACTTTCATTTAATTAATTCACACATTAATTAATTAATACCCTTCCCGAGTCTACAATCCAACTCCAAATTAATTAATCACAACATCAATTAATTTAATACTTCTTCGAGTCTACCTTCCGACTCTACCTTCATTAATTAACACATCCATTAATTTAATAACTTGGTGTCACTCAACCATTATCCCCGGACTCGCTCACTTGGCCCATAACTTAATATTTCCCGAGTCTATGTTCCTATCACAAGGAAACACACAATATGGCATTCACAACCCAAGTAATCCTATAAAACAGTAGGTATTTACACAACGCAATTATTTGTACTTGTACGTAATATATTTCTCTCTAATATTCACCGTACTTGTTTGCTTTACGAATTTATTTCACTTTCGTATTAATTCAAGTATTCACACAACTCTAAGGGTCCTAGTTACCCCTTGTTATATCAATTCAATAGTTACCCTTGTTCACCCACTGACCTAACGAATTTAAGCTCCCTCACGCTTTTCCTTAATTATATTCTTATCATCTCGAATTAGAGTACGTCACAATCAAGCCTATGAATCTCAACTTTAACTCTCTCACAAAATTAAAGTCCAACACTCAATCATAGGCCTACTTCCATGTCATTATTCCATCAATATATTTCATCAAGGTCCCAAACACTTCCCCGATAAAATTTTAGACATTTGACGCTTAAAAAGAAAAATCTCAAATTTTCTGGCAGATTAAACACCCTCTAGTAAAATTTCTATTTCCCACTCTACAAAACTCCGATTGACTTGATTCCAAGTTCATTGGATAGCTAAGAGAAATATCTTTCCAGTAATATATGGTTCACACTCTAATTAGAAGCAAAATTCAAGTCGCACACGTTTAAAGTCACATTAAAAATCTGGCAGATTACTATGTTGACAGATCAAATACCCTGTATTAAAATGTTGATTACTCCCTCTACAGAACTCCGATTGACCTGATTCTAAGTTAATTGGATATCTAAGATAAATACCTTTCCAGGCATGTATGGTTCACACTCTAATTCGAAGTACAACGCAAATGGCATACGTTTAAAGTTGTGTCAAAAATTCTAGCAGATTGACATCTTGTGTTCATCAATTAAACCCTAAGTCATTCAAGATTCATGTTCTTCATCCAAAAACTCATAAAGATTCCATGTTAATCCTCAAATATATTCAAATTTCATTTTATCTTTACTTAGGGATATATAATACACCTATTTCTTACTTTGAATCTCGGCCAAGTATTCCATTAACAAAACCCCATTTTCACCCATTTATACCCAAAAACGAATTTTGATTTACACATCCCTATGATATGAATTGATTATCATCAATTTAGAAATCACAAGAGTTAACCACTTACCTGGAATTGTTCGTAGTGTTTGATCCGTTGGTGTAGTCCCTTAATTTGGCTCCAAAATCCCAAAATTGGCTCTTGATTTGCTTTTCCCCAAGGTTCCTCTCAAACCCTAGGTTTAGAGTTGTGTTGACTGGCGTTCCCTAAACTTTCCATTAGGTTAAAAACCCTCAATCCCGTTTTTGGCCATCTGGGCCTAATTAATATGGCCCAACTCACCCCGTGTGGGCCCGGCTATGTCCAAAAATACCCCGAGACCCAATTACTACCCCCCGGTACTCTTTTCTGACTATCTCGACCCATCCGGACGCAATCGCGCACTCGGAACTGTCATCTGAAATACTTTTTATCATTTCCAAATTATGACTTCAAAATGCGACACACGAGATTTCGAACCATTAAACTTAAAAGTCGCCAATTATAAATAATTCGGCTCACTCAATTAAATTCTCCAACTCATGAATTTAAGTTTCTCCAATTTAAATTTTTTTATAACTCCCAAAATAATTAAATACTAAATCCTCAAAATTACGGGGTGTTACATACTCCCCCCGTTACAAAGGAATTTCGTCCTCGAAATTAAGATGAGCGTAATGTTCCAAGCTTCGCATATTACTCTCTAGTCAAGTGCCTCCAAGCCCGCTATATCTATCCCATCCGCTTCTAACCATACGTTACACAAGTATGCATTTAAATTAATCAGGGCGCCCATACACCCTATACCCGTGCTTAACCGCACAACATTTGCCATAATTAACCCGGGTGCCAATACACCATATCCCCGCGCTTTACCGCACGAAAGTTACCCGACTATGCTAGTCGTAACCCGTAATATAACTTCGAACCCATAGTCATATCACACACACACACACACACACACACACACACACACACACACACACACACACACACACACACACACACACATATATATATATATATATATATATATATATATATATATACTGCCCGGGTACCCAACCCATGTACTAACGTCCGAACATCTCCCCACAAAATACTTGTCTCTCAATACAAAAGTATATACGCTTACTCTCATGTTATCAAAGACGACATAAAGTACCGCGCCCTTACCATCACTCGTCCTTGCGCAAAATAGACCCCGAGCTATCTTTCTTTGCTCGAACATAAATCTAACCACCCTGATTTACTTCATTAGACACCCCTACTTACCGGGATAAAATGTGAGAACACAAGACCTCCCTATGTGCTATCACACCATGCAATACAACATATATACACACATATATATATATAGGCTATACGCCCTCTCAGGTGATACCTAGTACCAAACATACCCTGGTGTCGTGAACACCAAAATTTAACACCACTATCCACACTAGTTAAATTCCATCGCTATCCAGCCGATATTTAGAAAATATTATCAACCCTACTCCCATAATTCTCAAAAGTAGTAATTCCTCACATAATTAAAACCTCACTCACTATACACCTCCACTCTCCCGTGAAAAACACCAAAGAAACTCCGCTACCCCACGAAAAGTTTGTCCACATACTATGGCTACTACAGCCAACACACCCACTAGATTTGACTCACATGCGAACTCTAGTGAAAGAAGAAAAAATAAGTCTTATATAGTGACACCCTCTTTGTCACTCAAAAATATACCCCACGCCCATAGGGTAAAATAATTACCTCCATACTCCATCTGCAATGGCTGATCCTCGGGTTTCGGAGCATCTTCTCCCTGCCCGAATGCGCCCATGACTTGCTTTAGTGGTTGTACATCCAGGACCTCATCCTGTAGTTGACCCCTTCCTCGTTTAAGGCAATCTCTCTTCATGTGTCTCACTTATCCCACAAACAAAACACCTTCTAATACATTCACCCTTCTACTGGTCCCTTCCATGCCGACCTTGTTGGAATTCCTGGCCATCCTGCCGATAGCCTCCAGTTCTAAATCATTTGGCATGATTTCCCTGCCGAAATCCTGCCCCCGATCTCCCCTTGTCTGCTGTTGGGATACCCCACTGGTACTGTTCACTCTAGCTTTATCTGACTGGTTGGTTTCCACTCCCCTCTTGCTTCCTTTCATGTGGAAGCGATCTTCTTGACAGTGCAGGAGTGCTGCGTTAATGACATCAGTATAAGCTACTAATGCGTAATTACTAATTAAATGTTGTCTTATTCTCCAGACTAACCCATCCATTAACCTTGCTTTCTTTCTCTCTTCATCGCTTACCTCATCCGGTACCAAATTTGCCAATTGAGTAAATTCTTCCTCGTAATCGGCCAATGAACGGTCCCCCCTGAGTCCTCTTTAAATGTTCTCCTCATTTCGGTCTCAACCACTGGAGAAAAATACGTGCGGTCGAATCGTACCCAAAATTTTGCAATAGCTAGCGTATCCCTTTCCTCAACTGTGGTGATCGACTCCCACCACTGTAGTGCTGCTCCCACTAAACTAAAAGTGGCTAGCATTTTCTTCCGCACCTTATCGTAATCTACCATGCGTAGGTGACGCTGGATATCTCTCTTCCTTGACACACTAGCACTACATTTGAACCCCCTCATAACTCTGGTGGGTGCCCACAAAAAAAAATTCTCTCGTACTTGCTACCACCCCGACGGCCCCCGGGTGGCCTAAACATCTGGTGCCATTAACACTTGTGGCTGATCCCGTGGAAAGTACCCTGCTGCTGCGACCACTATCGCTTCAACTGCTTGTGCCACTAGTTCAGTTACCTGTGCTGCCAAAATCATCTCTAGCAGTTGCTGCGGTAACTCTTGCTCCTGTCGAGCCTCTCTAGTCTCATCTCCCCCTGCTGCCCTAGCTGCTCTCTATCTCCTGGGCGGCATCTGGAATGAGAATCGAATCATAGGAGTTCACCCTTAAATATAAATTTGGCAGAAGAACATAATTGCGCATACGTATTGAGAATACAACAATCCTATGATAGGGCTCTATATCAAAGATTGCTAAGCTGAAACGTGAAAAGCCGTACAGATCCTAAGGACACTAGAACCTGATGCTCTGATACCATCTGTGACACCCTGCCTAATAAAATACCGGGTGATCAGTCATATACCAAATTAAAACAGGAATCCCAGTTGGTTCATCCTTAGCATCACTGTCGAAAACTTTTTAAAACTTACTAACCACCTAGTATTCCAAAAGCTGGTGCCAATTTTAACCTTTTAATCAAATAAAACAGTACATGAGGAAATAAATATAAACCATTCACACAACTGAATAAAACTCAACTGAATAATTAAATAAACAATTTGCCGAATAAACCATCGGCCACCAAAATGAAATCCAATACAAACATCCAACACCTGAATAAGTACATCTGAAAACTGTACTGAGAAGTCTGGGCAACAAGCCCTAAATAAAATTGGAATCGATAAATGATTCCTACTCTAGGAATAAATGAACGCTGCTTCTAATCCGAACTCCTGCTAGCATCCACATATGCCGCAGCTCCATGTCCCTGGAATAGAATATCAACCCTTGCGTCCCTGTGGCTGGACACCTAAAAGGTTTTGAAAATAGTTTTATAGCAAGGGTTAGAACCCAAAATCATCATCCCGAGTCTGTGGTCCAACTCTAAATAATAATACTCTACACAATAATTTATATGAAATTTTCCTGAGTCTATGATTCGACTCTTATATAATTAATTTACACATTAATTAATTAACACAACTCCGAGTCTGTGGTCCGACCCTCATTTAATTAATTTACACATTAATTAATTAACACATATCCGAGTTTGTAGTCTGACCCTCATTTAATTAATTTACACATTAATTAATTAACACAAATCCGAGCCTGTGGTCCGACTCTAATATAATTAATTCACACCTCAATTAATATACTATTTTCCCCGAGTCTATGGTCAGACTCTAATTAAATTAATTAACACAACTATTAATTTAATACCTTCCCGAGTCTATCGTCCGACTCTAATTAAATTAATTAACACACCTATTTATTTAATACCGATCCGAGTCTATGGTACGACTTTCATTTAATTAATTCACACATTAATTAATTAATACCCTTCCCGAGTCTACAATCCAACTCCAAATTAATTAATCACAACATCAATTAATTTAATACTTTTTCGAGTTTACCTTCCGACTCTACCTTCATTAATTAACACATCCATTAATTTAATAACTTGGTGTCACTCAACCATTATCCCCGGACTCGCTCACTTGGCCCATAACTTAATATTTCGCGAGTCTATGTTCCTATCACAAGGAAACACACAATATGGCATTCACAACCCAAGTAATCCTATAAACAGTAGGTATTTACACAACCCAATTATTCGTACTTGTACGTAATATATTTCTCTCTAATATTCACCGTACTTGTTTGCTTTACGAATTTATTTCACTTTCGTATTAATTCAAGTATTCACAAAACTCTAAGGGTCCTAGTTACTCCTTGTTATATCAATTCAATAGTTAGCCTTGTTCACCCACTGACCTAACGAATTTAATCTCCCTCACGCTTTTCCGTAATTATATTCTTATCATCTCGAATTAGAGTACGTCACAATCAAGCCAATGAATCTCCACTTTAAATCTCTCACAAAATTAAAGTCCAACACTCCATCATAGACCTAATGCCATGTCATTATTCCATCAATATATTTCATCAAGGTCCCAAACACTTCCCCGATAAAATTTTAGACATTTGAGGCTTAAAAAGAAAAATCTCAAATTTTCTGGCAGATTAAACACCCTCTAGTAAAATTTCGATTTCCCACTCTACAGAACTCTGATTGACTTTATTCCAAGTTCATTGGATATCTAAGAGAAATACCTTTCCATTAATGTGTGGGTCATACTCTAATTCGAAGTAAAATTCAAATCGTACACATTTAAAGTCACGTCAAAATTCTGGCGGATTACTATGTTGACAGATCAAATACCCTGTAGTAAAATGTTGATTACTCCCTATACATAACTCCCATTGACCTGATTCCAAGTTAATTGGATAGCTAAGAGAAATAACTTTCCAGGAATGTATGGTTCACACTCGAATTTGAAGTACAACTCAAATGGCATTCGTTTAAAGTTGTGTCAAAAATTCTAGCAGATTGACATCTTGTGTTCATCAATTAAACCCTAAGTCATTCAAGATTCATGTTCTTCATCCAAGAACTCATAAATATTCCATGTTAATCATCAAATATATTCAAATTTAATTTTATCTTTACTTAGGGATATATAATACACTTATTTCTTATTTTGAATCTCAGCCAAGTATTCCATTAACAAAACCCCATTTTCACCCATTTATACCCAAAAACGAATTTTGATTTACACATCACTATGATATGAATTGATTATCATCAATTTAGAAATCGCAACAGCTAACCACTTGCCTGGAATTGTTCGTAGTGTCTGATCCGTTGGTGTAGTCCCTTAATTTAGCTCCAAAACCCCCAAATTGGCTCTTGATTTTCTTTTCCCCAAAGTTCCTCTCAAACCCTAGGTTTAGAGTTGCGTTGACTGTCGTTCCCTAATCTCTCCATTAGGTTAAAAACCCTCAATCCCGTTTTTGGCCATTTGGGCCTAATTAATATGGCCCAACTCACCCCGTGTGTGCCCGGCTATGTCCAAAAATACCCCGAGACCCAATTACTACCCCCATGTACTCTTTTCTGACTATCTCGACCCATCCGGACACAAACGCGCGCTCAGAACTGTCATCTGAAATACTTTTTATCATTTCCAAATTACGACCTCAAAATGCGACGCATGAGATTTCGAACCATTAAACTTGAAAGTCGCCAATTATAAATAATTCGGCTCACTCAATTAAATTCTCCAACTCATGAATTTAAGTTTCTCCAATTTAAATATTTTTATAACTCCCAAAATAATTAAATATTAAATCCTCAAAATTACGGGGTGTTACAGAAATGCCAATGCCAAAGGATACCAAGCCCCCTATTCCAAGATATAGACCCGAACATCCCGACTTGGGTGTTACGTGCAGATGGATCCTCCAACAAGTTGGAAAATGGTGATGATCTTCACCTTATAAATATAAAACTATCTCATTTTTCCTTCATATTAAATTCAAAGTCACAAATAATCAAATTGAGTATGAGGCCTTGGTAGCTGGTCTAGTCTTACATATCCACTTGAAAGCATAGAAAGTTGTAACTTTTAGTGATTCTCAACTAATGGTTAACCAAGTTACTGAGCTATGTGAGGACAAATGTGACTTGTGGTGGGATACTTGGATTTTGTCAAAAACTTCGTCCACGGATTCCCAAAGTATAATATTAGAAAGGTCCCTAGAGTAGAAAAATCAAAAGTTGATCATCTTACAAGGGTTATCTCCTCCGATGAGGTCGATCCAAATGTTCTAATTATCACACTGGATCATCCAAGCATTACTCAGCTCTAGATCAACATGATTGTTGATGAACCAAAATCAGACTAGAAAACTCTCATAAATGAATACCTCATAAATGGAAATTTGTCCAATGATAAGCTCCAGTCCAGTCGACTGAAGTCTCCAGCATTAAGATACTGCCTGGAGGATGGACTCTTATTTAAAAATGGGCTATGCTTAGCACCTCAGATATGCATTAGTCCTCATGAGACAAATTATATTCTTAGAGATCTTTACAAGGGTGTTTATGGTGCCAACATAGGTTCTAAGGCCTTAGCCTGCTATTTCTTGAACAAGGGTACTTTTGGCCAACCTTAAGAAATTAAACAAATGATTTGGTACAATGTTGTGACAAGAATCAAATATTTTGCTTTATCCCAAAGCAGTTAATAGGAAAAAAATGTCCTATGTGCTTAGTCCATGGCCCTTTACTCAATGACCGGTTAATTTAGTAGGTCGTCTACCTCTTAGAAAAGGTTATAACAATTTTTGCATAGAGGAGATGGATCATTTCACAAAGTAGTTGAGGATTTGAGAAACAATTTGATAACCAAGGAATCCTAGAGAGTGGGAGATGGATTTCCTCACTCTACACTTATTGGATTAGGGAATTTGCAAGGTATCCTATAGAGCCTAAATAAAAGCTATGAGGCCATACTGAAAAATGTAAAATAACTATCTTAGAGTATTATGACTAGGAAAAATCGACCATTATTGAATCCCGCCACTCGTACTATCAAGAATAATTCAGATTGAAGGATAGAAATGTTACCTTTATCCCCATACAGAGATAATAGTCACACCGTGAACTAGTTTTGGATAAACCCAAACGATTGGATATGGGTTCAGTTAGTGAGAGAAAAAGTTTGGAATGAGGACTCAGTTTGATCGAGATGATTAGTCTTATAAACTAAGATGGATATCAGTAATCCGATCCACTGAGATTATCAGTCCTACCCGATTGAGCAACACAACATTTTAGAAAGGTTAAGTAGGGAGGGTTTTCAATTATTTAGGACCAAATCCGAGGGTAGCTAAAAGATATCTATGTAAAGAACGCAGGGATGAATCATGGAGATTAGAAACCAAGAAAGTTACCTGCTCGGTGAGATCCAAGAAAAGTGAGAGGCTCAGTCAGGTCCGAGCACACTTTTAGGAAAGAGGAGAGTTCGATAGAAAATAAATTATGAGCCAAGAAGTCAGTAAAGGCCGAGTATACAAAGAATGACCAATCATGGAAGTGATCCATTCAACATTTGGAAGACCGATTAGGGAACTTAATCATAACTTATGTGCAAGAATATCCTTTTGCAACATTTGTCATGAGTTACCCAACCCCAATTACGGGATGACCAACCCAATGCACCATATAGGTCAGTACCAGACTGCTTTATATATGTATTCCATTCCCGATGAAATGAAATGTATAACATTTTTTAGTACTATGATTGGATCAACCCATGTATGGTACAATGACTTCCCAAGTGTAAGGCACTAAAATGTGATTAGGAATATTAATTACATGATTAAGTATAAGTTTTTATATATAAGTTGTTGATGGGTGTTAAACATTTTAATTATCACTCATAGGGGATGCATACTCATGTGATATATATGTTGTTTACAGTAGATGCTAATCGAGCTTATGACCTAGGATAACATGTTTAGAGCATATGATTAGTTATGTGATTAAATGAATCATAAAATATGTTTTTAATGCATCGTTGTGTTTGTAAAAATAAACTAGGGTGTTGATGCGAAATTGGTAATGTTTGGTCGCCAAATTTGAAAGTTTTGAGATTGACGGTAAATTGTTACTTTCGTGTTCCAGCCCAAATTAGGCATACAAATTTTATCATTTTGGGAAAACACAAAATATGAAAGTTGTATATATATAAGTTATCTACATGTAGAATCAAAGTGGGAGTTAATTGGGTCCCTTAATAGGGAATTATGGTAGTTTTACAAAGGCGGGAAAAATTTGTCATTAGTGGAATTATTTGATTAGACGTTTCGTCCAACCAATCACGTATCACCCAAGCCTTATGGCTATTGGGCCCCTTATAACATCTTGTCTGATTTAAAATCAGATATAAACCTTCTTCCTCATGATAAATTAAAATTTTTCAAGGTTTTGCCTAAGGAGAGAGAAAAGGGAAAGTCAAGGAAGAAAATTCTTCGAAAAATTTCAATAAATCAAGGAGGTCTTATAAGGAAATTACCCCTTTGTTAAAGTTGACCAGATGAATGAGTTTTACAATATGTATGTTTTTGTTTCTGATTTTGATAAATATTTGAATGATACCCATATTTCCAAAATGTGTTGACATAAGGATGGATTAAGAACATACGTGAGAACATGTGCTAGGATTGTAAATGTTAACTTTAAAGCCCTAGATATGAATCACCTTCTTGCGGAGATTTTTAATTTGGTAAATTCTTGTATATCTTAAAAATATGTTTAGTATATGTTTCCACGATTGATTCCCGAGGTGGAGAGTATACACGGTAAATCATGTTAGGTTTTGCTTTAATGCCCTATTTCGACCTAATTGTGTTAAAAACAATATAAATCGTTGAATACTTATTGGAATTAATAAACTCCGTTTATAAATGATAAAGAACATATATGAGTATAACATAATCAAAGATTAGAATAAAATATCTTCTGATTTGGCTTGGAGGTGGTGTTGAAGTTGAAGTTTTGTTGTTATTTTTTTGGACAAACAATTTGGAAAATGTTGTAATAAAAAGAACATATCTTTGTTTAAAGAATTCGTAATTTAGTTTCGTAAATTGTGTTAGAATCCTAATGAATAGGGTGTTATATATATGTGAAGTATCATATTTAATTTCTTTTTAGTTGTATCATATTGACCAAATGATGTGATGTATTACTGGTTTTAATGTTATTTGGTGTATTCAAATACTAATGATGTTGAATTGTTAGGTGGGGAAGCGGCTAATACTACCATACCAAGGAAATAGTTTTGGTATTAATATTAGTACTTACTTCAAGGTGAGTGGCCTTCCCTATGAAATATAAATGTTTATATTTTCATATGGAAATGTGTAGTTAAATACATGTGTTGGAATGCTTATGGAGTTATATGATATTTGTGAAACATATGCATATGATTAAAAATGTTAAGCGAAGTTATCTAATGTTATGGACTGTGGAGGGTCCTTTATATAATGTTAAGGACTATGGTGGGTCCTACAGAATTTTTCGTTCCCATTAATCCAACTTAAAGGTTTGTGTACTGGGGCCTAATAAAGGGATATGGTAGTCCCCATTAACTGTGGTGGGTTAATTAGACTGTGGAGGGTCCAAACTTGCGAGAGTTTCACAATTCCTATTGGGTTATAACATTCGAAAATAAAATTGGTTATTCAAATTGGTTATGTGTGTGGTATGTGTGTGTGTATGGTCATTCACTAAGATTTTATTTATTACGCTCCTATAGTGTTATGTTTCAGGTATACCTTTCATTTGGAGTTCACTACCAAGTTAGGACCTTAAAACGGGGGAGTGACGAATATATAATATGAGTTGAATATTAACAAGATTTTTAGGTAAACATTATACTAAAGAACTTTTGTATGTAAAGTTGTTTAGTACTTGTAAGGAATATGTAAAGGTAATTATGTTTCATCTAAACACGGCTTTGAAAAAAAATCTTGTGCTATTTTTCGAGAGATTTAAAGTAAATTATTGTTTAAGGGAATTTATATATAAATAAAAGGATGATTATAACTTAATTAAGTCGGGCGCGAAACCAAGGGTGAAGATAACCAATTTTAGGCAGTTGGCCTACAAATTCATTTGCAATTTCTGCTTAGAAACAAAACTCGGAAAGAAAGTTTCTCAATTACTCAGCGTCAAACGAAAGGAAGGTGAGAAAATAATGGAGTACATTATGAGGTTCAACACCCAAAAATTAGAGGTAGAGGATTACGATGAAAAAATAGCAATCAATGCTATTATGAGTGGTTTGCTCCCCGGGAAGCTGTATTCGGCATTGGAAAAGAACAACCTAACAACATGGCCGAACTTCTAGATTAATCCAGGAAAATCATGAATATTAAAGAGGCCATGGTAACCAAGGAATCTATTCGTACAAAATCTGACATCAGATGAAGCTCGGATAGTAAAGATACGTCTAAAAATCTAAAGCAATATCAATCGAAGAAGTTCGACAAATATACACCCTCCATTATAGGGGTACATCACACCCTTTATTGTAGATAATTCTTGAGCTGATGTCTTGGCTCTTGTGGCATAGGTGACTAGGGCCTAACTAAGAAGAATAATTTTGGTGGAAATACTATTACATCGCGGTATGTAAGAAGAAAGCGTGTAGGTGATGGATATATACATATGACCTTTTTGGATGGACTCAATCAGGTCATACATAGTAATCGACGCAATTTTGGATGATCCTAAGGAAGCTCCCAGTATACGTTACAATCCAACTAGGTACGTGCTAGAAAATGGAGTGTTATTCAAAAGGGGTTTCATGTTATGTCTCGTGCAATTAATCCATCCTAATAAGGTACAAGACTTGGTAAAAAAATGCATGAGGGAAACAGTGGTGGGCATTCGGTCAGAAGATCATTGGTTAAAAGGGTGGAAACCTAAAGCTACTATTGGTCGATCATAAAATAAGATTATGCATTATATGCCAGAAACTCTGATAAATGTAAAAGGTTTGTTGTCATTCCCCAAAAGCCTTCTATAGATCTAACCCATTATGTTCTTATGGCCTTTCGCAAAGTGGTGAATATATCTCGTTGTTCCACTGTCAAAGACAAAGGGAGGTCTAAATATTACATCATAGTAGTAGATTATATCACCAAGTGGGTTCAAGCCGAGCCCTTAGTGGAGATGAACAGTCGAAGGTCTTTCATTTGTATGGAAGAATATTATTTGTCACTATGGAATTCTATTTACTTTCATAAAAAATAATGGAAACTAATTCAAACATAGTAGGTTCGAAGCATACTGAATCAGGTCTAAAATCAGAAAACTACACTCTCAATCGGGTCATTCTAATTACAATGAATAAATTGAGATCACCAATAAAACTTCGTTGGATTGAATGTAGAAAAAACCTGAAGACTCAAAAGAAAATTAGATTAATGAGCTTTAAAACATCCTATGGGCCTACATGACAGCCCCTAAAACTATAACTAGGGAAAACCCATTCATGAAGCTCTCTGACTCTAAAGTTATTATACCGATGAAGGTCGTCTTACCAAACCATGGGAATCTAAATTCAACTCACCAAGGAATTACTTTATACATTGGTTCGAATTGGATTTAGTGGATGAAATAAGACAGCAGGTGACCCTTAAGGTCGCAACATGCCAATAAAGGATTACTAGATTTTATAATAAAAGAGTTGAGCCGAGCATGTTAAAAAAAAGGTGATTTTGGTTTTGAAGGGGGAAATTCATAAGGGAAATAAGTTAGCGGTGAACTGACATGGTCCTTACACAGTCAACACAGTGGTACAACCATATGATTGAAATGATAGAAGGAGAACCTTTTAAAAACCCTTGAAATATATAACACTTAAGGAAGTACTACTATTAAGCTGTGCAGAATCAGAGTGTAAAAGATAAATGAGGATGTAAAGAAAGTAATCTATGTAAAAGTTTTGCTATTATCAATAAAAGATCATTATTCTCTCCAATTTATTATTATTCAAGTTCTTCCATTATTTACTATAAATATTCTCAATTTCAAGAGATGGGAAATAAGCTTAGGTTGAAGACATATCAATGAAGCTTAGCAGAATAAAGTTATTACAACTAGACCACATTTTATGAGGGGAGTAGTCCCTTGTATAGGTCATAATCAATAAGTTGGTCGACCCAGGGAAACCCAATGCTATCACCATGTCAGGATGTCCATAAGCCGACCTAATAGACCAGTCAGTTAAATAAAGCACTGATAAACCATAGTAAGATGAGCATGTCACTATCCACGGCCAAAGATCACGCATATAAAGATGATAAGGGGATGTTAAGTTAGTTTTATACTTGAAAAAATCCTATTTGGACAACACATATCCGTCCAATGGCAGCTAGTAGCCAGATTAGATTGACTGAGTGCCGACCACAAGACCATGCTATGACTTAAATACTCGCAGGACCAAATAAACTCAAAGCACTGTTCCAAAAACATTTATTGAATTAATTATGTTAAAAATATTTTGCATGCTAAAACAAGACCCCAATATATAAGTTACATATGGGGGCTAATAAATTGGTCGAGCAAAATTAGTTAAGCAGAAAATCAGGCACAACATATGCATTCAAACAACAAGAAAATATGAAACTTTATTTCACATGATCACAGTAAAAATATTCATTCAAGTTAACAACACAATAAGTATGCTACAGGGTGATGTAATACCCCATAATTTTATGGCTTTTAAATTGAGAGAAATTAAAAGTTAATGGGCCAAATAAATGGGGATTAATTGGAATTGATTATGAAAAATTAATTGGGATTAATCCGGATTTAATATTACTAGAGATTAAAATAATATATGATTTTGAATATTACTTAGTGATATATATGTAATATATGAATAAGATCTTATTTATATTGCCGTGAGTTAGTAATACGACAATAATGGAAATTAAGTCGGGGCGCGATTATGGGACGTGTCGGGACTAATTTAAATGAATAAAAAGAAAGATGATTTTATATCAACCTTATTGTTGTTTTGAGTACGCCGTTACGTCCGGAAGGGTCGATATAGTTAGAAAAGTCTATCTGGGAGTTTGATTTGTGTTTCACGTCAATTAGAAGATGAAAGGATATCCCGAAAGGACACTTCAGTAATTTTACTTGGGAGATGAATATTATACACTTTTTTATCTTTTAGCTATCCTTGGAGACTTATTATTGTAACAACCCGTACTTTTGGAGACAATTAAATTCCATAAATGGATATAAATTGACAATTTGGAGAATTTCTCGAAATAGTGATTTTTGGGATTTTTGAGGATTTGATGATTTTTAATGGTTGTTGTAATTACTTTTGCATTTAAATAGGTCGAAGTAATTTAATTATAAGTCGTCATTGAGTAAAGGACAAAAAGGTCAGATTTTAATTAGAAATCGCGCATTAAGTTATTATGGGTTAAAATAGTGATTTGCGGTCAAGTACCTCGGATGGGAATTTCGACTGCGCCGCGAGTCTCGGAATGTCCGAGATAGTCGGAAAAGAGTGTCTGATTGTCGAAATTAAGTTTTGGGGAATTTTATAGGTAAAAGTAACTTGTAATTGGGTAAAGGAGTCGTTTTGGGGTTTTAAGTGCTTAAACCCTTTTTCTTTCTATATAAAGAGGGAGAGAGGGAGAAAATAGAAAGAAAAGAAAGAAAAGAGAGAGAAGAGAGAGGGGAGGAGGAGAAAAGAGGAGAAAAGTGGGAACTCCGGCCAAACTCTGCGGGATTCAGCTCGAGATCATCGGATTTCATCCTCCAGGCAAGTGTTTACTTGCTTTATTTCAATTATGAATTTATTTCATATCATAGTTGGTAGAACCCTAAAATAAAATTGGTAAAACATATATATGAGTTTACATATTGATGTAATGTAAACTCTTAATGATTTTTAGTATTAAATGCATGTAAATGGAGTGAAGAAATCGATTGAAATGGGTGTAAATGATAAGTTGGGGTTTTTATGGTTTTAGGGTTTAAAACTAAGAGATATGGTTTAATACCCCGAAATAATTGATGTGTTAGTTGTAAAACATAGATTAGATGTTTGTTGAGTTGTTGGATGAGGATGGAAACAACAAAAATGGAGAAAAATGGAGTTTGGGATTTTTGGGGAAGATAATGAATAGTAAACCCGTAGCTTGTGGGGCTATTTCGGCCAGGAAGATAAATGATTTAGCTCTTGGCCAAAACATGAAAGTTGTATATCTTTTTAAATACGGTCGCGTGGGCCCCAACTGCGTATTTTTCTGATTTTTCTACGATTTGATATGATTTTTACAAGATAGCAATTCTGGGTTGAAATTACCAACTCGGAAATCAAATCGGAAATTGGAAAAAATAAAGGCTAGAATTAATTGTGTAGATGTTTGGAATGATTTTTGGTGTAGATTAGAAACCATGAAAATGAATTTGGATTGAGTTTTGGGTATTTTGGAGATTGAAAAATCGCCCAAACAGTGACCCTCGAATGGGCCGAATCGATTCGGGTCCAGGCCGAATCGATTCACCAAAAGGGGAATTGGGTTTCTGCAGTGGGCTGAATCGATTCGAATTTAGACCGAATCGATTCTCCATTTAGGGACCTATTTGCAGAACCATTTACGAATCGATTCGGATGGGGAACCGAATCGATTCGCCTGCCCGAATCGATTCGTAAAAGGGGTGAATCGATTCGCCTTGGGCAGAATTACGAGTTTTCTCCTCTTGTGGTTATGGGGAGTTAAATTATATTCGAAGACTTGTATGAGGGACCCTAGTTATGATATGGGGGATTCCTAAATGAGGGTTTTGAGGATAAATAAATCCGTAGATGGGATTAAGGTATGCACTACTTATTAAAGTAAGAAAATACTTTAGGATTATTGGTCATCGCTAGATGTGATTGGAAAATATGGCCATTTATATATATTCGAGGAGGAATATATGGTATATATATATATATACACTATATGATTAAAGTATATATATATGATATGATAATATTGATTTTGAAAATAAAATATAAATGTTTTCAAAATGGAAAGATAAATGATTTTCTTAATTAATAAAATATGGATACACGCCTCTCTAAATTGCTATCATAAGGGAAGTTGCGTGCGTATGGTAAAGCCCCCTGACTAATGAATGCAGGGTGGATATAGTCCTATAGGCCATATGAGCGCTTGTTGTATTTTTCTGCGCTGGTTAGGAGATACCGGGTGTGGTCTTGACTATCCCGCAGACATATGGCCGCTTCCCGACGTCTTGCGATGTAGGATCCCAGATTGTCTTGATGATAGGCCCTAGAAGATGATAGACATTTAGCGGCGCGCACAGTGGAGAAATCCGGACGGGCGTTCTTAGAACGCGTTATGTTAAAGCAATTCATGATAATGGATTGGCTTTAATTACATTTCCTCGATATAGGAAGGGAAATGGGTTATATGAATTGGCTTCAGAAACATGACCCGGATGGAAGAAGGGAAGTGGAAGCATATGATATGGTAAAAGCATTTTTATGATAATAAAAATGGCTTTTAATTACATTTCCTGGATGGAAGAAGGGAAATGGAGTGTTTTAAAATGGAAAAGCATTTTTATGATAATAAAATTGGCTTTTAAAAAGTTATATGATATGTTAAAGCAATTCATGATAATGAATTGGCTTTTAAATACATTTCCTGGATATGAGAAGGGAAATGGAAGTATTGATAAATACTTTGTAAATGAATTCTCATAACGGGAGATAGATCCGGATGTATATGGTAAAATGTATATATATATATGGATAACTTAGGTGCCTAGGGTCTAATGGATCCCGATGATCGACCTTGCCGCATAATAGTGTATCGGGGGGGTTCCTTGTTTGGATTTCGCTTTGCGAGACACCCCGCGCACGAATATGGCATTGTGTTGAGACTGGGGAGAAGTTTAATCCTTAGTGCTCTTATATTGAGATTTATTATATGTGTATAAATATATAGATATATATATTCTGTACTGAGGGACTGGCGGATCTCGACGATCGACCTTCTCGCGTAGTAGTGTATGGGGGGGGGGGGGTTCCTTGTTTGGATTTTTCTTTGTGAGACACCTCACGCATGAACAAGGTATAGCATTGATACTGGGGTGAAGTCTAGCCCTTCGTACATTACTTGGACTATATAGGGTTGATAGTGGTTGGGTGATAGACTAGTTTAGCAGGGTAGCTTGACTAGGACGTTTAGAGGGATGCGTTAGGAGTGCACTGTTAGTGGAGAGGTGAGGGGTATCCCTCGGGAGTGCGATACCAATTTAAATATGAGATAAAACATATTTTCAAAAATAAAGCATTTATGCACTTGCTAAATATTTTCACAACTCGGGCTCTGACCCGTTTATCTACTTTTCCCTCTCTCTCTCTGTCTCTCTCTCTCTCTCTCTCTCTATATATATATATATATATATATATATATATATATATATATATATATATATATATATATATATATATATATATATATGTGTGTGTGTGTGTGTGTGTGTGTGTGTGTGTGTGTGTGTGTGTCCAGACACAGGGACGCTTGGATGGCACTTCTTTCGAGTCAGACGTCAGCTGCAACAGATGTGGATGCGTGCAGGTTTTTGATAGCCGCTTCCATTCTTGTACTCTAGATAGGAGGTACTGTATAAATATTCGGGCCACTGGTCCTAATGCATTTATTTATTCTTTTAGAGCATCATTCGATATGGTTGTATATTTTGACCGAGTGTTCGGTTGTTTTATTTCATTTCAGTTTCCTTAACGCAAACCTGTGTGGATGTTTTAATATAGTAGTTGTTTAAAAAGACTAGTAAAGTAAAAATTTGACACCGGCCTAATAGGTTATTAGTAATTAAATAGATTTTCGATAGTGATGCTAAGAATGATCCATATGAGACTCTTGTTATAATTTGATATAGGAGTGATCGCCCGGTATTTTATTAGGCAGGGTGTCACAGATGGTATAGTGTCCTTAGGAATCTGTGCGGACGTACTACGCTTTCATCGTTACTTTCGATTTGATATAGGGCCTCAGGATTAGGATTGATGATTTCTCTTGTGAGATGTCGTTCTCCTGCCATAGTATAAGGTTATTGTAATCTTTTTCGCGCTCGTTTGAGATTCGTGTGTGAGGCTTGGAGGGCAGCCGGAGGTGGGGCTTAGTTGGAGCTATAAGGTTGAATCTTGTAGTGGAATTTCCTTCTAACGGAGAAGTTATGAGGACTAGTAAGATGATTGTAAGGAGCGGGGTAAAGTGGTTATTATGAGTTTTACCTCAATGAAGGAGGTATATTTGGCGTGGCTTGATAAAGCCGCGGTGTTTCGTTATCCCTAGACTCGTGTGTGTAATTTGAGTTGTGGCGGTATCGATAACATTATATAATGTATGTCTATGTGTTTTTCGCGATAGCGAAATTTTATTTTCCTTCATTCGCCATAAAGGCGGGTGTTAATATATTGTGTGTGTGTGTGTATATATATATATATATATATATATATATATATATGGTTTGGGATGCTCGTTTTATATGTCTATACGAGTATGGTAATATGGTGAGCATATAATGTTATTGGTTGTTCGGAGCGATAGCAGGCTAATGATGGCAAGACTACCGTGTCCGCAGTTCCAGGGTGGAACGGGTTGTTGTTGCGGTGTTTCACCTGGATACAGGTTGAGTTCTCCTTTATTGTTATGGGTAAATGGAACTTCGATGAGAGAATGTTTCATTATTATGATGTGAGTGCGTGGCGACTTTATAGATATGATTTAAGGCCACAGGATTTTGGTTGAGCTGTAAGATTAAGCTCATTATTGATTACGTAAGGACTTAAAAATTAGTGTGAGAACTGGGTGGTGTGACTCTTAGTTAGAGATAGGAGTTCAGACCACCTTTTTGTTGGAATAGGGGATAGGGTTATCCCGGTTGCATGTTTGAAATAATGGACCTCCATGACCGAAAAAGTTAAGTAGGAGTGTGTGGAGGGGTTCCTTGTTTGGATTTCGCTTTGGCGAGACGTCCCACGCATGAAACCAAGCAATTGTCGGGAGTTGAGAGAGGCCTTGGGCACTAGGGACATACTTAGGATTTCACTAGTTCGCATAGGTAGGGTAACGCTTAGACCGTAGTATTATTTAGGACGTAAGTTCAATAGTGTTAGTGGCGCCGAGGTTAGGATAATTAATTTCGCGGGTTGGGAGGACCCATGTGTGAGTATTACAGCGAGAAAAGGAGACCCTTATTAGGAGAGAGTGTTATGTGTCAGACATTCACTAAGGTTGTGAAGATGTGCACAGGTTAGAAAGGTGTATGGGCACCTTAGTGGGTTGGTTTATATACCGCCTGAAATAGAAGGGGCGTGGTATGTAAATTTGAATTTTATGCCGTGAGGCACTAGAAATGATGGGTGCGATGCGACGCTATTGGAGTCACTTTACGACCGTGGTACCCATATGATATAAAATTAGGAACCATTGGGTTAGTATCGTTCCACTTTGAGATATTATGATTTGGAGCGATTCTAGGATTTGTGGTGTAGGTTGTATCCGAATTTCGAGGACGAAATTACATTGTAAGGGGGGGAATATGTAACAACCCGCCCTTTTGGAGACAATTAAATTCCATAAATGGATATAAATTGGCAATTTAGAGAATTTCTCGAAATAGTGATTTTTGGGATTTTTGAGGATTTGATGATTTTTAATGGTTGTTGTAATTACTTTTGGATTTAAATAGGTCAAAGTAATTTAATTATATGTCGTCATTGAGTAAAGCGACAAAAAGGTCAGATTTTAATTAGAAAACCCGCATTAAGTTATTATGGGTTAAAATAGTGATTTGCGGTCAAGTACCTCGGATGGAAATTTCGACTGCACCATGAGTTTCGGAATGTCTGAGATAGTCGGAAAAGAGTGTCCTATTGTTGAAATTGAGTTTCGAGGAATTTTAGAGGTAAAAGTAACTCGTAATTGGGTAAACGAGTCGTTTTTTGGTTTTAAGGGCTTAAACCCTTTTTCTCTCTATATAAAGAGGGAGAGAGGGAGAAAAGAGAAAGAAAAGAAAGAGAAGATAGAGAGGAGGAGGAGGAGGAGAAAATAGGAGAAAAGGGGGAACTCGGGCCAAACTCCGCGGGATTCAGCTCGAGGTCGTCGAATTTCATCCTCCAGGCAAGTGTTTACTTGCTTTATTTCAATTATGCATTTATTTCATATCATAGTTGGTAGAACCCTAAAATAAAATTGGGAAAACTTAGATATGAGTTTACCTATTGATGTAATGTAAACTCTTAATGATTTTTAGTATTAAATGCATGTAAATGGAGTGAAGAAATGGATTGAAATGGGTGTAAATGATAAGTTGGGGTTTTTATAGTTTTAGGGTTTAAAACTAAGAGAAACGGTTTAATACCCCAAAATAATTGATGTGTTAGTTGTAAAACATAGATTAGATGTTTGTTGAGTTGTTGGATGAGGTTGGAAACAACAAAAATGGAGAAAAATGGAGTTTGGGATTTTCGGGGAAGATAATGAATAGTAAACTCGTAGCTTGTGGGGCTGTTTCAGCCAGGAAGATAAACGATTTAGCTCTTGGCCAAAACACGAAAGTTGTATATCTTTTCAATACGGTCGCGTGGGCTCCAACTGCGTATTTGTATGATTTTTCTACGATTTGATATGATTTTTACAAGATGGCAGTTCCAGGTTGAAATTACCAACTCGGAAATCAATTCGGAAATTGGAAAAAATAAAGGCTAGAATTAATTGTGTAGATGTTTGGGATAATTTTTGGTGTAGATTAGAAACTATGAAAATGAATTTGGATTGAGTTTTGGGTATTTTGGAGATTGAAAAATCGCCCAAACAGTGACCCTCGAATGGGCCGAATCGATTCGGGTCCAGGCCGAATCGATTCACCCAAAGGGGAATTGGGTTTCTACAGTGGGCCGAATCGATTCGAATTTAGACCGAATCGATTCTCCATTTAGGGACCTGTTTGCAGAACCATTTCCGAATCGATTCGGATGGGGAACCGAATCGATTCACCTGCCCGAATCGATTCGTAAAAGGGGCGAATCGATTCGCCTTGGGCAGAATTGCTTGTTTTCTCCTCTTGTGGTTATGGGGAATTAAATTATATTTGGATACTTGTATAAGGGATCTTAGTTATGATATGGGGGATTCCTAAATGAGGGTTTTGAGAATAAATAAATCCGTAGATGGGATTAAGGTATGCACTACTTATTAAAGTAAGAAAATACTTTGGGATTATTGGTCATCGCTAGATGTGATTGGCAAAGATGGCCATTTATATATATTCGAGGAGGAATATATATATATATATATATATTATTAAAGTATATATATATGATATGATGATAATGATTTTGAAAATAAAATATAAATGTTTTCAAAATGGAAAGATAAATGATTTTCTTAATTAATAAAATATGGATACACACCTCTCTAAATCGCTATCATAAGGGAAGTTGCGTGCGTATGGTGAAGCCCCCTGACTAATGAATGCAGGGTGGATATAGTCCTATAGGCCATATGAGCATTTGTTGTATTTTTCTGCGCTGGTTAGGAGATTCCGGGTGTGGTCTTGACTATCCCGCAGGCATATGGCCGCTTCCCGATGTCTTGCGATGTAGGATCCCAGGTTATCTTGATGATAGGCCCTGGAAGATGATAGCCATTTAGGGGCGCGCACAGTGGGGAAACCCGGACGGACGGTCTTAGAACGCGTTATGTTAAAGAAATTCATGATAATGGATTGGCTTTAATTACATTTCCTCGATATAGGAAGGGAAATGGGTTATATGAATTGGCTTCGAAAACACGACCCAGATGGAAGAAGGGAAGTGGAAGCATATGATATGGTAAATGCACTTTTATGATAATAAAAATGGCTTTTAATTACATTTCCTGGATGGAAGAAGGGAAATGGAATGTTTTAAAATGGAAAAGCATTTTTGTGATAATAAAATTGGCTTTTAAAAAGGTATATGATATGTTAAAGCAATTCATGATAATGAATTGGCTTTTAAATACATTTCCTGGATATGAGAAGGGAAATGGAAGGTTTTGAGATAAAATGATAAGTATTGATAAATACTTTGTAATTGAATTCTCATTCCGGGAGATAGATCCGGATGTATGTGGTAAAATGTATATATATATATATGGATATAGATCCGGATGTATATGGTAAAATGTATATATATATATATATATGGATAACTTGGGTGCCGAGGGTCATGGATCCCGATGATCGACCTTGTCGCATAGTAGTGTATCGGGGGGGTTCCTTATTTGGATTGCACTTTGTGAGACACCCCACACACGAATATGGCATTGTGTTGAGACTGGAGAAAAGTTTAATCCTTAGTACTCTTATATTGAGATTTATTATGTGTATAAATATATAGATATATATATTCTGTATTGAGGGACTGGCGGATCTCGACGATCGACCTTGCCGCGTAGTAGTGTATCGAGGGGTTTCTTATTTGGATTTCGCTTTGCGAGACACCCCACGCACGAACAAGGCATAGCGTTCAGACTGTGGTAAAGTCTAGCCCTTCGTACATTACTTGGACTATCTAGGTTTGATAGTGGTTGGTCGATAGACTAGTTTAGCAGGGTAGCTTGACTCGGATGTTTAGAAGGATGCGTTAGGAGTGCACTGTTAGTGGAGAGGTGAGGGGTATCTCATGGGAGTGAGATACCAATTTAAATATGAGATAAGACATATTTTCAAAAATAAAGCATTTATGCACTTGCTAAATATTTTCACAACTCGGGCTCTAACCCGTTTACCTACTTTTCCCTCTTTTGTTATATATATATATATATATATATATATATATATATTATATAGGTGTCCAGACATAGGGACGCCTGGATGTCACTTCTTTCGAGTCAGATATCAGCTGCAGCAGCTGTGGATGAGTGCAGGTTTTTGATAGTCTCTTCCATTCTTGTACTCTATATAGGAGGTACTGTATAAATATTCGGGCCACTGGTCTAATTGCATTTATTTATTCTTTTAGAGCATCATTCGATATGGTTGTATATTTTGACCGAGTGTTCGGTTATTTTATTTCATTTCAGTTTCCTTTACGCAAAACTGTGTCGATGTTTTAATATAGTAGTTGTTTAAAAAGACTAGTAAAGTAAAATTTTGACACCGGCCTAATACGTTATTAGTAATTAAATGGATTTTCGATAGTGATGCTAAGAATGATCCATATGAGACTCCTGTTATAATTTGTATAGGAGTGATCGCCCAGTATTTTATTAGGCGGGGTGTCACAATTATATTGAGTGAGTTTAGACTCTACGTAAGATTCATTTCATCCAAAAACAAGTGAGGAATTTTGAGAGAAAAAGAAAAGCCTTAGAGAGAAAATGAAAGGTTAACTTGTGGAGAGGAAAAGTTACTTGGAAAGGAGGAGTCACCTCGGACAAACCAAGGGGACAACCACCATCTCTACACCTTGCACCACTACCAGAGAGTCGCCGAAAGGTTTCCAGAAAAAGGGAAGAGGATATTCTAACATTATCTTCACCAATGGTTCAGACCAACTTATAAGGTAAGTGATTCTTGATTTAATTTTCGGTGCTTATAATATCCATATTAGAATAGGATTTCTTTTAGGTTGATGAACCTTATGAATTTGGGATTTAAAATGATTGACAAATCAAAGATAAGGGTTAGGAAAATTCATGTAGTTGAGTATAAACATGTAGAGGCTATGATCATGATGAAAATTATAGGTTTTACATGTAGAGAAAAATATATGTTATTGAGGATATTGAAAATGATGATAGGAATTGCATGTAGAAAAATCCTACCCATGTTGAATATGAAATTTGATGATTTATATATGAAATGATAGTTCTAAATTCAAAGTTTTTTTTAGTGTATAAAAATGAAGAATCTAGATAAATGAAAATTTGAGGGTTAATTGGGTTTGATGTTAATTCTCATATAAACTTGGTGATTTAGATGTTTTTCCTTGTATTATAATTACCCCTAATCATGTAGAAATGATGTTGAGATATTTGGGAATCGTTAAAATATATTTCATGTGAGTTTGGGTGAAAGAAAATGGATAACCCGCATGATTTTTTTTAAAAAGGACGAACATTATATGATAATTTTAGGACTGTTTTAAGAGGAAATTAGCAGTGTGCTCATGTGTTTTTGTATAAATAACGTTCTGCACAACTTAGAAGTTTTAGTCTTTTCAAAATCGGAACAACAAAGCCTCAAAATTGTAATTTTATATTTCTGGCAAAATGTACCTTTATACAAAAAAGTTTGGAAAATGGTAATTTGGCCCATGGTGAGATTTTATTAATTTTGGTAGATTAAGAAGTAGCGAGGGACTAGGATTAATGTTGGAAAATTATTCGGATTTGAGGATTAAAGTTTTTTCAGAGATATCTACATAATTATATTACGATTTATAGGAGAATAATCATTATATCAAGTACGGGTAATATTGTCGATATAGTTACAGGTACTTGAGTCGGATCAAATATTATGTGAGTGATAACTACATAATAAAATATATGATTATAATCATGATTACAAGTACGGGTATCATTCAATAAATACGACGGGTACTTGGGATAGGATGAATTCCTAATATGATATAGGTAGTGTAAGTACCTAATTTTATATAGGTATATGATAATGCCTATTGATTGATATGTGTATGACATACATAGAATACTTGCTATCGGGGGAGGTTTACGTGTGAGGGCGGTCATATCCTGATGAATCCATGGGATTTTTTATTCGCCACTCGAGAACATAGAACTTAGGGATTTGCAAGTGCGATAGGCCTTCAAATTTTACTTTAAAACCTTTTTATACTCCAAAAAGGAATAATTTCCTTTTTTAGATATGCGGAAGCGAAGATGATGGTTCAATTAAAAAAATTCACAAACTTTAAGTTCTTTTCAAATTAAAATTAAACCAAGTGAAATAAGATTAAATCCACACAAGTTGATTTTTCACTTAAACCAAATATTTCAATTCAAGTCCTAGAAATTTGCCTAAGAAGAATAATCCATTTTGCAAATTAGGCCAAACCAAATTTTACCAAAATAAATTATCTTTGAATTGAATTAATTTCAATTTCACCCAAATATATTTTAACACCAAAGAACATAAGTGTGATAATTAAATCGTATTTTATCTTGAATTACCTAAGAATGCATCTACGTGATTTAAGCAAGATAAAATTAAACAATATCACAGGACGCGCTGATGTATGAGGAAAACCCAAATGGGAAAAACCTCGGACGGCCCTAGCCACAAATTCACTAAGTATGGTAGTTTTTACAAAGACTCGACACAAGAGGACTTACACAAACTGACTTGAGTCCATCCAAGCCTTGATGCGCTCCTTGGTCTTCAACCTCCGCCTAGTGAATAACCATGGACTCCTCTACAGTCTCGAACTCCACCGATGGGGCTATGGTCACCGTCAACCCACACGCGAAGCCTTTCTTCGAGTGAGAACACCGAAATAAACTTTTCTCCTTTTGGGGGTAGAGAAGAAACCAAACTCTCTTCTTGTTGGTGTAGAGAAAACCAGGTGCCAAAACTCTCCAAGCAATGATATATCAATAGGTACTTGGAATAAACTAAACAAATGGGTGTGTATGTGTTTTTTGGTGAGTTTAATCCATAAAAATCAAACACGAAACATGGAACTTTTTCTTAAAAGTTTTGCTCTCAAAAGACTCTTAGAATGTGAAAAAGTTATCTTAGAAAATGTATTTCCCGCACTATGTAAAGGTGGTGAAAGTTAGTTGGCAAAGTGGGAAGTTATAAAAAAACTGTCAAAAAACTGCTCGAAACTGAAATTTCGTTAGAAGTTCGTTCGAACGAGTTTGAATTCGTTCGAACGAAACTTCTAACGAGAAAACAAAAACAATTTCTGAATCTCGTTAGAAGTTCGTTCAAACGAGGTCGTTCGAACGACTTTTCTAACGAGATTGCAGGCCATGATTCTAGATAATTTCGATACGAACGATTGGCTACCAGTTTCGTATTTTTCTAATTTTTTTTGGATTTGATATGATTTTTCTACTGAAAGGTGTCGGAGAACAAAATCTTTAGAACTATGAATTCAAAAAAAATTACAGAAAAATACTAACACCCAAAGTAAATTTCCAAGCTCCTATATATATATTAATGTATTCATACCTTTAGGAGACATTGGAATCCACATGTTGATGACGTGAAACTTAGCACACAAATCGACAATGATGTTCTCTTGAAAAGTAATGCCGCAACGTCTTCAACTTTCACTTGTCATAGGCTTGAAGGATACACTTGAACAATATTCTATGACTTAAATGTTTTTGTTCGGAATTGAGCCAACACTACATTAAGACTCAATCGGAGACTTGTGTCCTTACAGGATTGATCACCACTTTTGTAAATATGGGTGTGACCGGTCATTTGGGTGCGTAGGTATATGCGTAGTCCAAAGGCTTAGGACTATGTTCGCCCCCAATGCTTGTGTTTGATATTTGTGGTTCGAGGAATCTTTACTGAACCTATAGTCCCCTATACAGTGACGAGATGTATTGGGATATGATAGCAGAGTAATGCATGCACCGAATATGCCTCAGGGTGCCGTATTGTATATATAATTATGTTAATGTGTATATATATATATGTATACTTGTGATAATATCTTCTATGTGAATAAAGTAGAAATGAAAGATAATGAAATATGAAATTTAATTAAGTATGACAATACTTAATTACGTTAAATACTTAAAGGGATTATCCATGTTGAATCTAAATGGATATACATATACTATTATTACATGTATTACAAGGGAAATACGTGGGAATGAATTGGGCTATGGTTAGTGGATACACTAGGTTGAATTAGTTAGTATGGGAACTGTAACTAGGATGGCTTAGAGGTACATTACGTGTGCACTCTAGATTAGAGGTGAGAATCTCAAGAGAGAGAGTCCGATAATCTAACATGTATATAATAATTGTTGAATATAGAATTTATTCACTTGCTATTTTACAAAACTATTTTTACTATCGGGCGCTGACTCGTTTCCTTGCATACTCTTTTCTCTCTCTCGTATCTTCAATTTTAGGTGTCCAACCACTGGGACGCCAACTATAGGGGATTGGTTATTGACGTGCTATGGATGCTATGGAGTTACAAATTTTGTACTAGACGCTTCATCTCCTTGATTCACATGTTGTAGCTATTTCATTTAGGGCATGTCGCCCAGGATCCTAGTTGTTTCACTTCCATTTTAGAGATTGTAATAATTTATGTCATTAATGTGGATGTCAGTTTTAATTGATAATAGTGAAATGTTTTAACTTGAGAGTTAATCCAGTTATATTTATTCTTATTCAATTGTGGTTTGATATTGTTTATTATTGCTGCACTTTGTGGAATGGTTTTAATTAAATTAAATGGAAAAAGTTTTTGGCACTAGCTTAATTAATTATTGGGTGAATTATTAAAGAAAAATGTTTTCAACAATGATGCTAATAATGAACCAGCTGTATACTCTGATTTAATTGGGTATATGACTAATCACCCGGTATTTAATTAGGCGGGGTTGTTACAGGTGATTATTAAAAAAATATAACAAAAACTCAGAAAAGTAAATATCTAAACATTAGGGGGATTTTGGGAAGGGCCATCAATAAAGGAATAAAAAATCCAAGGGTCCTAAAAATCTTGAGGATTGCCTTGAGCCATCGTCTCACGGGCCACATGAAAGGTCGAATCTTCAATGGTCAGCTCAGTTGGGGAAGTAGTGTTGACCTCTAAGACATGAACATCAACATCTATGGCATTAGTATTCGCCAATTCCATTTCTTGTTCATCATCCCCCTCTCAAGCACTAGTAGTCCCAAATATATTGGGAAAATGCTTCATCGCTCTCATTTTAAGTTCAGCATAGCCGTCAATAAATAAAGCCACAATCTCCATATTAATATTCGAAGAATCTTGTACTTGGCCATAACATCCTCTTCGACCTTGGTTAGACACTCTCTTAAGATTTTTCTGGTGGACACATCTAGATCGACCTGCTCCTTAGACCTTTTGAGCTCCTCATCGACCTTCTGAAGTGCCTTTGTCTTTTTAGTAAGATGATTATTGATTTTAGTCAGCTCATCATTCTTTAGCTTCATCTTGTTGATCTTCAGTTTGGCAATAATCAACTGCCTGCTCAAAATAGTGACTCAAACCTGCAGTTCTTGGTTCATTTTCTTTTCTCGTTCAAAAGTCTAGGCATGGGCCGCAGATATAATAGTTTTTTTCTAAGGATAGTAGGTTACATGCCTTACTTTGAAAGAACGAAATGAATAAGGTAGGCACATAACATGAACTTCATAATATAAATAAAATATTAAAAATTTACCAAAATAACTGTGTGATGAGAAAAGTCTCACATGTAATCCTTATGTAAAGTCCAAAGATACTCATAGTTAAGATTATGCCCATGATAGCTGAGAATATCTAAAGAAATTGCCACGTTGGAAATGATGGACTTTTTATCTTTCTTCAATAAGTCGTACGTAACATTGTTATTCAAATCCTTCTTGTACTCATCCACCATGGGATATATAAAAGGAGCATCAACCTCCCTTTCTAGATAGCAAGTCCATCAACCTTCAATAACAACAAGCATTTTCCAAGCTCTTGTCTTCTTCATCTCCTTTTACCTCGCCTATTTTGAGTAACGTTAAGAGGTAGAGGGATCAATTGTCCGTGTATTTTTGGCATACTGGGGCTCCATGTTATTTTTTGATCGACCGTGACCTCCACAACTTTAGCCTACTGCACATAAAGATGATCGATGGCAGCATGAGTGGTTCATTTGGATGGCATGCCCCTAGTCGATTGAACCTAAAAGCCTGAAGTATAAGCGGTAAAGGATCCACATGAAAAACATAAGTGTTAGCAAAAGTACAATTCAAAATATAGACGAACACAAACTTATGAAATTTCACATACCTTCCTCAGCTTTTTGTTCTTCATCGGCTTCAGCTAGACTAGGGGTTGGTTCGTGAGATTTGACTTTTTTGGGGACTTGTAGTAGTTTTACTCATTGAATTTGCCTAAATAAAAGAAATCCTTGGAAACGGGAGGATTAAACTGCAATATTTATCAACTAATCTCTTCCCGACGGTTGAAATCTTATGAGCAAATTTCAATGTACGCACACTAGAACAGTTTAAGAGAATAGTCATTAAAGAAGTGAACGAATAATGAGTAAAGGATAAAGCTACCAATCTCATTCGGGCTAACTCAATCTCGAGAAACCTTAACAGTCTTTCTAAATTCATGCAATCTGAATTACAAACCACAACTCAGGTAAACAAGCTTGTGCTTCCAAAAGTGGTTGCTGGTTTGGACCACTCATATTGATTTTGATTTGGTTTTAGAGGAGAGATAGTAATATTCATAAACCTTTATGTTATATTTTATGCCATGTATGAATATAAAGATCCTCTCATTTAGGTTGAATGTAGAACATTCCCTCAAATAAACCCAGGACCCTAAGATCGTTATGTACACATTCGAAGGAAGTTGTGTCAAAAGCACTCAATAACCTTCAAAATTCTCCTAATGATAGGGTGCAAGGGAAAAAAGATCTAATGATTAGGCGGAGAGAGTAAAACAAGTCTCGTTGGAATAAAGTCGATTATAAGTCCTCTTGTAGGCCTTTTTTTCTTATGTGTGTTTTACGTGAAAATAATTTTTTCTAAAACAAACTTTTTACAAATTTTTATGTGCACCAGTTTTGTGAACCAATTTCAATGAACCCAATTTTATCTTGTTAATCCTAAACATGCATTTAGATGATTAATAAAGTAAAATAAATAAATTTCACAAAACACACAATGCCGATGTACGAGGAAACCACTAAGGGAAGAAACCTAGGACGGCCCAAGCCAGACAATTACTATGATAGGATTTTACAAAGTACAGATAATAGACTTACTCAATGACTTGATACCCCACAAGACTTGAAGCTCCTCTATGCTGAAATCGCTCTGCCATAGTGCAACGCAAAAATCCTTCTGTTCCAGGTCCTTAACGTGGTATCCACCGAAAAACTTTGGCAACCGTATAGGATTTGGAACACGAAGTCCACCGCTTCTTAACCTTAAAACTTTACTAAACAATTGTTCAATAGAGATGAACAAACTTCAAATGGTTCAAAACACGAGATTACACACAATAGTTATGAAAGATCGAATCTTATAAACACAAAGGATGTTTTTAACTTAAAAAAACCTTGTAAACAAGTGCAGAAAAATGTAATTGTTCTATTCTGTAAGTTTTGTTCAGCACACTTAGAAATTCTGAGCAAAATTTCCTTAAATAAAAGATCTTAAGTTGGAAAGTCGTTTGAATGATATCTCTAGGTCGATTGAACGACTTCGCCATGTCGTTTGAACGACTTGTCCATATCGTTTGAACGACACTGTGACTTCGATTGAATGACTGATGATGTCGTTTGATCCTTCAAAATAAGATGAAAAGATCCACACGACTCTAAACAATGTTTATCTCAGAAAAACAAAGTTAAAACATTTTAAAATCATTTTCAAACAAAATAACATCCTAAACTTGTCGAACCGGCATCATAAACTTGTCTTCATATGATGTAGTCACAAAATATCCGATCTTTGAATGATCACTACACACATGAAACAAACAAATACCAAGTGAAGTATGGAGGTACAAATGTTATAAAATCTTATGAAATACCAATATGTAAAACAAACCATTTATTAAACATGTAAGCAAAACATATGCTACCAATTTGTATACATAAACAATATAGCTCAAATCAATGATATCAGTATGTAAACAGTATGATTAAAACATAATAAACATATGTGCTCATAAAAAAACTCCCCCTACATCACATACCATTTCTCCCCCTTTTGTCTCGAAAAGACAACCAGGGGAACATATAAATAATCAACATCGTATCTAGCATACGAATAATCATAAAGTATATCTATATAAACATGGATAAACAATTAATAATAATAATAAAAATACTAAATCGAAGTTAGCAAATAGTCACACAAATGAATCATCAATATTTTTAATGATGTGACTAAACGAATTAATGTAGTGTAAGAATCAGACATGGATAATCAATATCGACTGCAAACAAACTATCCAAAATAATCCAGATGTACCAAAATAGTGTAAAATCAACATATATACGAAGCAGGTACAAAAATAGAAAGAAATTTCAAAAATTCTCTCTGGGTCGTTCGAACGACAATGCCAGGTCATTTGAACGACATAAGCATGTCGTTTGAACACGGGTAAGAAATGACCTAAAATAGTGTGGGGTCGAGCGAAGATCTATCTAACGACCCTAAAAATGACCTTCTAATGACCATATCTCACATTTAATGTATCTTATTACTAAGGTCGCTCAATCCAGTCTTTGAGCGACATGGATATGTCATTTGAACGACTTTAAAAACTCTGTTTTCTAGATCAAAAAATGTTTAGAATTTGCCTAGTGAAAAAAATTCTTGAAAATAACAACTGAAAAATCAAAATAGTAGCAAAACAGACTCAAAACAGAAAATATGAATTTCATGCTAACATAGTATCGATGTGCTGAAATATGGATATGGAATGAATGGGCGTGACAACAAATGAATCAAAATTTGACACATCAAAACGATCAAGAAATAATACTTGATAGATAAATGTCATCAAATTAAGTTTTAGCCATATGTGACAATAAGTATATTGAGCTAAATGAACTAAACAAACAACATGCACACAAATTCGAAATTTTGATGATTCTTCAAACAATAGCGTCATGACATAAATTTTTAACTTTGGGATTCGTAGTGCAACCCCGTTATATTTTCCATCCAAACACCCTCATATATTCATATATTATTTTTCAAGATCTTTTGAGGTTTCTACTTTCTCACCTTAGAGAAATCCTAATGGCCCCATTTTGGCATGTGTTTCTTTTTATTGCCTTAATTTTTTCTCAGGCTCTTTTAAACGGTGGCTTTCACGACGAGTTTATTATATTCTCACAGCCCTTTTGCCGTGAACACTCATCATTTTTTCAATTTAAGTAAAATTAATCCACACTGTAAACAGTTCTTAAATGCACACTTCCTCCTACGTCTAATTTTGCATAGATGACCAAATTAAGAGGAGAACGTCTCACCAAACTCAAATATGAATGAGAAGTCAAACAATCATAAAAGCTCATGCATGTGTGTGTGATAGCATATATACAAAGTTGAATCCAAATGCAAATCAACTTCCAAACAACTCGATTTGTTAATGGTTAAAATCATTCAACGCATCTACAATTACGACCAAATGTCCTACCCACGTGGACAATGAAATTATGGGGGTCCAAGAACAACAGTATGCCATATCAAACATGTAAACTCACGACACAAAAATAAATCAAAAATCTTTTTGTATTTTTAAATTTTTATCAAAATAATTTTTTTTTGTATTTTGTAAAAAATATATGAAACCAAAAATCTTTTTGTATTTTTCTCACATGACTCAGTAAAAGAAAAATAAAATACAAAGAGATACAAATGTCATAACACTGGAAAGATATATATCATGAAGTAAAGATTAGCGTATGACATACACGGCTAACATAATCACCCTTTAGATTTATCATGGGAAGAATCAAGGGCAACCGAATAAGAGTTATGAAGTTTAATTCTTAAAGCCTCTAAGTACGATTTTCTTACCCAAGTAGGTGTGTTAAGATGCATGGGCGTTTTGAGAATCGAAACGACTTTATTCCTAAATTTTTTAGGATAATTTTTAAGGTCATAGCAATAACGTCTAAGGTGAATATTCCTACGACAATGAGTACAAATGTAAACACGACGAGGAATGTGACCTAAATGTGGACCTCTCCTAGCGTTCCTAGTTGGATCTCTCACGCGATTGGTATTTTCTTAAGGAATGGGTGCAATACGATCATCGAAGCCTATACCACACCTATCATATTTGATTTGGATGGTACCTAAAATCCTATCTAACTTTTCCAACCTAGCCTCAAAATCAAACTTCACCTTACTCGAGTCTCTCAATATCTCCTCAATGTCACTAATCCTAGACTCAAGCAAATGTTTAGACTCCTCAAACTATAAAATCTCCTTTTTATAACCTCCATCAAACCATGAAGACTATCTCTCTCACCCTCAACATATTTTAGTTTCTCCCCAAGAGTCTTCTCTCGTGCCTTAAGATCCTCAATCAACACATCGTTATTTTCTAGGACACGCTCTTTTAACCTAGATTGAAACTTTAAGTTTTCCTTTTTCACGTTTTTCACTTCCTTATACAAATCATTGAAGGCAACTTGCAACTCGCTCACATCTATCTCCTCCTCTTCACTATCTTCACCCTCACTCACTTGGGATTCACACAAAACGGCCTCGAAAGTGTCATTCGTATGAGTATCTTCATGAGAAGATTTATCGTTATCGCTCACATGACATGCCATAAACGCGAAAAAGTTGCGCTTAATAGGGAACTCTCTCCCTATACCAGTTCACTGTCACTTAAGTTGACATTATATGCTATTAGTTTCTTGCCCTCCTTTTTAAGTTAAGTGGGACACTCTGCTACCTTATGCCCATAACCCTCATAACCAAAACACCTATCCGACTCATTATGCTTATCATTGTCACTTTGATTCTTACGGAAGCGATCAACCTTGTTGTACTTGAATTTCTAAAGTCTTTTGGCATCTTTCGATTGCTTATGGAACTTAAGAAACTTTTTGAAATTGTTTTCCAACAAAGCTACATCTTCAAAATTGGTGTCAGAATCATCATTCGAAACTTTAGTCTCCTACTTTCGGGATTTTTAAGCAATGCCCTTTTTTTCTTTGGCACTTGATTGGAGGTAAACATGTCACGTTCATAGGTTTGTAAGTTACCTACATTCTCTTCTAGTTTCGTTGATTCAAGAATACCCAAGGAGTTTAAAACGGTAACTTTTTGATCAAATCTACTAGGCAATGGCCTTAATATTTTCTTTATATTATCTCTCCCAAGTTAAACGATAAGTTGACAATATGGGACAATCTAGTGTAAAACTCATCAAAAGTCTCAATCTCTAACATTTTAGTTGTCTCAAATTGGATAGTTTGTTTTTGAAGTTTAGACGACCTAACAGTGCTAGTTCCCTCGTAAGTGAGTGCAAGAACATTCCAAGCCTCTTTCGACGTATCACACATCATAATATGGTTATGCTCTTTCGGGGTGAAAGACGAGGGAATAACATTCAAACCCTACGAATTATAAAGTGAAAGTCTATGTTCGGTTTCGATCCATGACTGAGCTGGTTTTAAACTAGTGGCATCTCCATCTCTCGTGACTGGTGGTGACCTCCCTTTTTTTACCGCTAACCAAACACGCTCATATATAGCTTTAAGTGAACTTTTCTTTTGCATTTTCCAATAAGCATAATTAGTTCCATAAAAAATAGAAGTTCTAAACGCATCAACATTTTTTAAATACATACCTGTAAGCACAAGGGATCACTCACACAACAAAAATGTTTCTAGCTCTGACACCAATTTGTAGGCCTTTTTTCTTATATGTGCTTTAAGTGAAAATAATTTTTCTAAAAATAAACTTTTTTCAAATTTTAATTCGCACCAGTTTTGTGAACCAATTTCAATTAACCCATTTTTTTCTTGTTAATCCTAAACATGCATCTAGGTGATTAAGCAAGTAAAATAAATCAAGTCCACAAAACACACAACGTCGATGTACGAGGAAGCCACTAAGGTAAAAAATGTCAAACGGCCCAAGTAAGATAATCAGTATGATACAGTTTTACAAAATACAAACAATAGACTTACTCAACAACTCGATACCCCCATAAGCCTTACGCTATTCTATGCTTCAACAACTCCTCCACATTGCAACACGGAGTCCACTGCTTCTTCACTGTAAAACTGGACTAAATAATTGTTCAGCAGAGATGAACAAACTCTAGTTGGTGCAAACACAAGATCTCTATACACAATAGTTATGAAAGCTTCGAATCTTGTAAACACAAAAGTTGTTTTTAACTTAAAAAACCTTTGTAAACAAGGGCAGAAAAATGTAATCGTTCTATTCTATAAATTTAGTTCTACACACTTTAAATTATGAGCAAAATTGCCTTAAATAAAAAATCTTAAGTCGGAAAGTCATTTGAACGATATCTCTAGGTCGGTTGAATGACTTTTCCATGTCGTTTGAACAACACTGAGATGTCATTTGAATGATTGATGTTGTCGTTTGATCCTTCGAAATAAGAGGAAAAGATCCACATGACTTTAAACACTCTTTATCTCAGAACTTTTTTCGAGTCCCATAAACATTATGCGTTCATACCTGAGAGTATCTCGGATTGCTATATGATATGAAGACGTGAAACATGCATCAATAAACATGGCATGATTTATCTTTGAAGCTTGGTCGCTACATCTTCCAAACAACGTCATAGACTATGTGGATATCGAGAGAAGATAAAATCTACCTATGACTGAAATTGGTTTTTGTTGGAATAATGGGAATACATACAAATGACACTATTTGGAAATTTATCCTTACACCTCTCATCGTCATCATGTATTCTGCAGGTTATACTCAGAGGGATGTTGTAAAAATATCTCAAAACTATCAACTCAGTGGCATAGCTGGTGTAGTTCTTCGCATCGATTGCAAAATGATCATATGGACTATCAGAACGAGAAGAGGTGCCCTCGTCTTCATTCCCATTCAATGATTCAGAATGATCTAATGGCACTATTACCGAGGAATTAAGAGGATTATATGATTATTGTGATACCCCACCTATTTTAATCCTGGGTGATTAGTCCAATATTAAATTAAATATGAATCATTAATGGTTTCATTCTTAGCATCACTGTCGATTTTTTTTTAATTACTAATCAACTATGTTAAATTAAGCTGGTGACAAATTTTATCTTTTATTATGAACACATGTGGAAATAAATTAAATGAACTAAACCATTCACACATAAATATAATATGAACAATCACACGATGCATATAATAATAAATGAGACCTAATAAACCATCGGTTCTCTAAGTATAAAACCCAACCACAATATGAAATAAGTAAATAAAATATAATTACAGTCTGATGCATAACTGAATAAAATAGATAATCTCAAGGCAACACACCCAACTGAACTAATAAGGGAATCTCCTATATAGAATGAATGAGATAAAACATATATAAAATTCCCCTGCAAGCCTCCACACTCTTGCATCTAGGCTTGTCAACAGATGGAGTTTATTCGAATCCGAATCCAAATCTGAATCCGATCCATTGACACGGATTTGGACCACGCCTGAAATTTGATTACCCGATTACCCGATTACTCATTTATTAAATGGTGCGGATTTGGATTCATATGATCCGATCCCTAAATAATCCAATCCAATCAATATATATATATATATATATATATATATATATATATATATATATATATATATATATATATATATATATATATAATATTTTCAATTAATATATATATTGTATTTAGAAATTTATTAATAGTTTAAATATATATTTTAATAGTTAATTATAATAGTCCTATATTAATATATATTGTATTTATTTATAATAGTAATTTATATTATAATATTTATTTAAATATATTTTTTGAAGTATATATTATAATAGCTATTTATAATATATACTATATTTTGAAATTTATAATATTTATTTATAATATTATAATCGGATCGGATCGGATAGACGGATCGGATTAACGGATTCGGATTCAGAACCCTAACATATAATCCGTCGGATAATCGGATCGGATCCGAATCCGTTTAACATAAACGGATTCGGATTTGGATTGGCCTAATTCGATCCGAATTCGACCCGTTTATAGGCCTACCTGCAACTACGTATCGCTGTATATGATTGCTAAGCTTGGCGTCCTTGTGGTTGGACACCTAAAAGGTTTTGAAAAATATTTTTGACACGGATCAGAGTCCAAGTAAAACATTTTGAAAATATATTGCAAGTATTAAATCACAATTTAAATCAGTTATTTATTACACATGTATCATCCACGTATAGTCAATTGATAGTCTCACCTCTCAACTAATGTGCGCACCTAACGTATTCTACCTAACTAGTATCCTTTTTCCAATTAACTAATGTATTTGACTATTCTCACTAAGTCTTGTTCCCTCGTATCTCCCCATATGACACCATACTACCATCTCAATAATAAGTTTATCTATTCCCATTTTATTATTGAGCTAATATTTAAGTTTCATGACTTAAATTCTTTTTTCAGATATACGTCATCTATCAATTCTACTGTTTCACAGAAGTAGATATATTACACTGGTATATATTCATCACACATATAATATATATACATATATAGCATCCCTGAAATGTCCCCACGTGATGCTGGCATACTCTGGTATCAAATCCATGTACCTCTCGTACTCAATCGAGGACTATTGGTTCGACATGTCTCCTCGAACCCAAAATCAATCAACACAATAGTAGAGGCGAACATGGTTCTAAACCTTTGGGATACGCACATACCTAACGTACCCAAACGACACGTCGGTCACAATAATACACATCACATAGTGAGCTTCCCTAAGTTCCATGCCTTGGGGCACTAATCAAGACCTCGCTGGCACCATCAAGGTGGGATCGCACTCTACACAGAAACATCCAGATTGTAGGCAACGTAGGTATGTTCACACTCATAACCAAACCATCTTTATAGGTAAAAACACCACACACACAATCACACACACACACACACACACACACACACACATATATATATATATATATATTTCCAGTAGGTATGCACATAACGCAATTTCATTAACTCGTACGTAGTATATATCACTCGTATATTCAATGTATTATTAATTTCAATTAAAATTCTAATTCTTATAATTTCGAGTATTGCTCACTACTCTAAGAATCAGGTTCATCCCTTATCCAATATGTGGTTATTCCCATTATAATTTCCTATCTCAACCTCATATAGTCCACACACGTCGCCCGGTTGAGATAAAATACTATCATGTCACTATCACTCATTATGACATCAAATATGTAATTACTATTCACTTAGTAATTTTATTCAATAAACATTAATCATTTCTCTCTGATTAATAATTTAATCAACCCATAATATTAAATTTCCATTAAATTACATCACACGCGTAATTTAAATTTAACCGAATTAATTCATTTTTAATTCCTAAAAAATACGGGTTGTTATGTACTTTTACCCTGACAAGGGAATTTTGTCCTCGAAATTCAGACATACCTGTGGTGAATAACTTTGGATACCGCTCACGCATGTCATACTCCCACTCCCATATTGACCCGTTTACATTATGGTGTCCCCACTGAATTCTAACCAAGGGTACCACCTTTAATCGCAGTTTACGCTATTGCCACTGGTCTTTCCTTATATGAGATGTCGAGCTACAAGTCAATCTCCTCTAATGGAACATGCCAAAAAGCTCTCTTTCTCCTCTGGTATCTCTTCGACGACGACACATGAAATACATCAAGAATCCGCTGTAGATGCTCCGGTAGTCCCAATCTATGAGCCATTGGTTCCACTTTCGGAATGACTGAAAATGGTCCCACATATCTCGGCCCCACTTTTCCTTTCTTACCAAATTTCATAACTCCTTTCATAGGGGACACACACACCAACACTTGGTCGCCCACCTCAAGCTCAATGTGTCTCCTGTTGGCATCGACGAAACTCTTTTGCCTATCTTGAGCTATCTGTATGCGTCCTCGAATTAACTCAATCTTGGCAGTGGTATCCTGAATGATCTCTAGCCCCAATAATTTATTGTACCCCACCTCTAACCAGCAAGTAAGCAAACGACAAGGTCGACCGTACAATGCCTCAAAAGGTGCCATGCCAATGGTGAATTGGTAGGAGTTATTACATGTAAACTCCACCAAAGGAAGATACTGATCCCATCCTCCCTCGAAGTCAAGTATACACATTTTTAGCATATCGTCAAGCATTTGATTAACCCTCTCAGCTCTCCCATCTGTCTGTGGGTGATACACTGTACTCACTCATAAATTTGTCCCCATAGCCTCCTAAAAACTCTGTCAGAAATGGGATACAAAGATCTTATCCCGATCGAACACAATATTGAGTGGAACCCCATGTAATAATACTATCTTAGTGATAAATAACTGGGCATACTGCTTTGTCTCAAAATCCTTACGAACTTAAAGGAAATGAACCACCTTAGTCAACCAATCCACTATCACCCATATGGAATCATGACATCGCTATGATAAAGGTGACCCGGTGATAAAATCCATGGAGATAATCTCCCATTTCCACACAAGAATCTCAAGTGGTTACAAAATCCCTATCGATCTCTGGTGGTCTACCTTTAATAGCTGACAAGTAGCAAACTTTGAGACAAACTCTGCTATGTCCCTTTTCATCTCCGACCACTAATACAATCTTTGCATATCTTGGTACATCTTATCCCCACTGGGACTTACTATAAATTGGGACCTGTGAGCCTCTAACATCACTGCATGTCTCAAATCGTCATCGTTTGGAATCACGAGTCTCTCATTAAAATGCAGACCACCCTCCGAACAGATCAGCCCCATCAAATAATAATTGATGAACTTTATCCTGGAAATACTGATCTCCTGCCCATGCTTTCAACACCCTCATCATAATCTTGGGAGTGATAGATAATATGGATTTACAAGCCATTGTAATCTCATCATCGTGTTGATGCTCCCTCCACTTTTCTTTCCAAACCTCTTCTAGTTCTCCTGCAGGACGTCGGCTTAATGCATCAGCCACCACGTTAGCCTTTTCAGGATGATATTGAATATCAAACTTGTAATCCTTCATGAACTTCAACCACCTCATCTGCCTCATTTTCAGATCTTTCTTCACAAACAGATACTTATGTGATTTATGGTCTATAAATCAAGTAAATTGTTCTCCCAACAAATAATGCCTCCAGATCCTCAAGGCAAATACCACTATGGCTAACTCCAAGTCATGCATGGGATAATTCTTCTCATGTGTCTTAAGCTTGCAGAAGGAATACGCTATAGCCCTCTCCTCCTACTATAGTACACCCGTAAGTCCCTGCAAGGATGCATCAGTGTAAACATAGTATGCTATTCCTCCTTTAGGTAGTGCAAGTAACGGTGTTGAGGTTAATTTGCCCTTTAGCTCATCGAAAGCTAACTGTCAATGGTCGACCCAAATAAATGGCACCCCTTTGCGAGTCAAGTTTTTCAACGGACCCGAAATCTTTGAGAAACCCTTAACAAATCTCTAGTCTGCCAACCTCAAAAAGATTCGAACCCCAGTTGGTGTCGTGAGTTATTCTAACTCCTTCACCGTTGATACCTTACTCGGATCAACAGCGATACCTTTCTCAGACACAATGTGGCCCAGAAACTGCACCTCCCAAAGCTAGAATCCACATTTACTAAACTTTGCATATAACTGATGTTCTCTAAGTATCTGTAAAGCCTTCTGTAAGTGCTCAGTATTCTCATCCTCAGAACGAGAATAAACCAGAATATTATCGATGAACACAATCAAAAACTGGTCAAGAAACTCTCAAAAAACCCAATTCATCAGATCCGTAAACACTACTGGCGAATTGGTGAGTCCGAATGGCATCACACTAAACTCATAGGACCCATATCGTGTCAGAAAAGAAATTTGAGTAATGTCCTCCTCCCTGACACGCAACTTATGATATTCGAATTACAAATCTATCTTAGAGAAGTAAGTTGTTTCCCTCAGCTGGTTGAATGGATCATCGATACGTGGTAGTGGATACTTATTTCGGATTGTGACTTTATTCAACTCTCTATGGTCAATACACAACAGAAGTGACTCATCCTTCTTCTTAATAAATAACACTAGTGCACCCCATGGTGAAGTACTCCATCGAATTAAACCCTGTGCCCAGAGTTCTGAATCTGCTCCCTCAACTCTCGTAACTCTGATGGGGCCATATGATAAGGCGCTTGAGCTAGAGGTCTTGTACCCAGTGATGATTCAATAATACAATTAATTTCTTGGCTAGGTAGTAATCCGAGTATATCCCGAAAGACATCCTCGAACTCCCTCATAGCTGGAATCGAGTCTAACAAAACTACCACCTCCTGTGAGGTCTCCTCCTCGATATAATATAAATGAGTGCTCAAACCTCCCTCGGGAAGGGGCATCCCCACTAAGAACATCTCCGGAATCGAGAATACAGTAGTTCTTTCGAAACAATCCACCATCACTTGATATCCAGCTAACCAATCCATCCCCAAAATAACGTCATACTCCTCCATATCTAATACAAAATGACCGACAGCTAAATACAATCTACCCACATCGATAACCACACCCCTATAGATCGAGTGTATAAGTGATCTATTACCCATCGGTGACTCCACACACATAAGGAGACTACCAGTTGTCTCTAATAGGCCGAGAGCTCATGTAAATCTAGTCGCCATGAAGAATGTGATGCCCCAGTATGAAATTGAATATTACCCGCAAGCCCATGAATAGGAAATGTACCCGCTACTACTGGTGGTGCATGTGGGTCCTACTGAATGGAGGCATTACGGATGTTATAAACACGCCCATATTATAGCTACCCATGCTGTGGTGGTGCGGGTGGGGATGGTACCGCATGTGGACTTTTTGCCTACTACTCCTGCGGGGCACCTTGATGTTGTGGATCTCTCCCCTGCTATGGGCAATCCCACCTCTTGTGGCTCGACTATCCACAAATAATGCACTGCCATGGAAATTGTCTCTATCGATGGCCCTAATTGTACTAACGGTATTGAACTTACTGGCCTCGACCCTGTTGACCTCCCCCATTATTCCCTCAACCCTAGGGGCCTTGAGGAACCTTCTGCTGATGAGGACCCTACTGGACCTGTCTGTAACCACCCTCAGGTAGATAGCCCCCATATATGAACCTCTTGGATTGATCCCCCTATCGGGAATCCTTCCCCTGGTATCTTAATGACCGATGTTGGTGTGGTTCTCCATTAGCACCGACCCCTCTTATCTTGCCCCACTAGTTGGGCTCTGCTCCTACCTTATTTCCCTTCACATGAAAACGATGATCCTGATAATGTAACAATGCAACTTTAATAACGTCAGTATAAGTCACTAATATGGGACTATCGATCAAGTGTTGCTTGATCCATCAGACCAAACCATCCCTAAACTTTTCATTCTTTCTTTCTTCATTGTTCACCTCATATGGTACAAAATTTTCCAAGAGAGTGAACTCCTCCTCGTATTCAGCCAGCGAACGATCACCCTGAGTCACCTCACTGAATTTATTCCTCATCTCAGTCTCTATGGATTATGGAAAGTATTTGCAATTAAACCTCAAAATTAGTAATAATCAAGGTATCCCTGTCTACAATGGTGGTCACCGACTCCCATAACTATAACACTGCTTCAACCAACCTAAAAGTAGCAAGCATCTGCTTTTGTACTTCACTACAGTCAACCATATGAAAGTGACGTTGAATATATTTTGTCCATTGGCATGCCAAAATCACATCAGAACTCCCCTGACGAGTGGCTTTTTTGGAAAGCCTCCCTAACCCTCTGCCAATCTGTCGGTCCTGGGTGTGCTTGAACTCGTGGTGCCACTGGCTGCAGTGGCTACTGGACCTTAAGGAAATGTTAAGCCATGGCAGTTATAGCTTCATTAACTTCCTATGACACTATTACTGCCATATCAACTGCTGTCACTGTCCCCTATGGTGCCGATGGTTGCGGTGACTGTGATTCTGGCTGAGTCGCCCCCATATTATTTTGAGTCGTTGCTCTCATTGCTCATCGTCTCCTGGGTGGCCTCTGAAAATAGATTTTAATTGTATGAATTCATAGTCAATACAATTATAATAGCAGAAGAACAAAACTCAAATGCGTAATCATGAATGCAACAATCCTATTAATAGGGCTCTAAGTCAAAGAACGCTACAGTGAAATCGTAGTAAGTCGTGCAGATCCTATGGATACTAGAACTTGATGCTTTGATACCATCTGTGACACCCCACCTATTTAATTCCTGGGTGATCAGTCCATTATTAAATTAAACAGGAATCATTAATGGTTTCATTCTTAGCATCATTGTCGAAACACTTTTTAATTACAATCACCTATGTCAAATTAAGCTGGTGTCAAAATTTATCTTTTATTATGAAAACATGAATAAATTCAATAAACTAAACCATTCACACATAAATATAATCTAAACAATCACACGAGATATATAATAATAAACGAGACCGACGAATCATCGGTTCTCTAAGTAAAAAATCCAACCACAATCTGAAATAAGTAAATAAAATCTGAATACAGTCTGATGCATGACTGAATAAAATAGATAATCTCAAGGCAACATGCCCAACTGAACTGACAAGGGAATATCTTATCTATAATGAATGAGATGAATAGTCTATAGAATTCCAGTGCAAGCCTCCATACTACTGTAGTTACGTATCTCTGGATAGGATCGCTAAGCTTGGCGTCCCAGTGAATAGACACTTAAAAGGTTTTGAAAAATATTTTTGACACGGGTCAGAGCACAAGTAAAACATTTTGAAAATATTTTACAAGTATTTAAATCATAATTGAAATAAGTTCTTTATTACACATGTATTATCCACTTACACTCACTTGAGATTCTCACCTCTCAACAAATGTTCACGCCTAACGTATTGTACCTAACTAGTATCCTTTTCCTAACTAACTGATGTATTTGACTATTCTCACTAAGTCTCGCTCCCTCATATCTCCCCATACGACACGATACAACTATCTTAATAATAAGTTTAGTTATTCTCATTTTATTATTGAGTTAATCATTTAAGTTTCACGACTTAAATTCTTTTTTAGATATAAGTCATCTATCAATTCTACTATTTCACATAAGTAGACATATTACACTAGTATATATTCATCACACATATAATATAAACACAAATATAGCATCCACGGAATGGCCCCTCGTGATTCTGACATACTCTGTTATCAAGACCACGTACCTCTCATACTCAATCAAGGACTATTGGTTCGGCATGTCTCCTCGAACCCAAAATCAATTAACACAATGGTGGAGGCGAACATGGTTTTAAGCCTTTGGGATACACACATACCTAACATACCCAAAACACACGTCAGTCCCACTAATACATGTCACATAGAGAGCCGACCTAAGTTCCATGCTCTGGGGCACCAATCCAGACCTCACTAGAATCGTCAATGTGGGATCGTCCTCTGCACGGAAACCTCTAGATAGTAGGTAGTGTAGGTATGTTCACCCAAATAATTAAATCATATCTATAGGTATTCTTACCACCTATATATATATATATATATATATATATATATATATATATTTTTTTTTTTTTTTTTCCATTAGGTATGCACACAACCCAATTTCATCAACTCTTACGTAGTATATATCACTCGTATATTCAACATATCATTAATTTCAATTAGATTCTAATTCTTATAATTTATCAATTATGGATATTTTATCAATTTCCCAAAATCTTTAACTCATCTCAACTTGCATAAATCTAATCTCTACTATAGGCCCACTTATATTTTTAATTCCCCTCTAGAGTTTAAAATTATACCGAAAGTCCCCTCACAAATTATGTATAATTTTCGATCTTAAAACAAAACAATTGTTAATTATGGGCAAGATCGAATCGATTCGCCCAATGGTCGAATCGATTCGCCCTTGGGTCAAATTGATTCGAAAAGTGTCAGGGGTCTTCTTCTTCATTTTGTTGTTACGAATTTTCATGCTATCAAATTGCTTAAACTTTCATACCACAATCTCAAACTCTCAATTATCATATCTAAACATTAAATAAACATGTAACGTAAATCAAGTATAAAATCCATACAATTTCATCCTATAATCAGATTTAACATCTCCATAATCATTAACCCTATAGTTTTAATTTTGTCAAATGAATTCATCAAAATCCAGATTTAACCCATGATCTTAATCCCAGAACTCTTGATTTCGCTTTATCTATATAATTGGATTCATTTGACATGCAATCCTATTCCAAATTATAAGTTTTATTCATCAAATTACAAAGGGTAACATCAATTGTCCTTAATTCAAAGACCCTATTCTACATTGGTATTATTTATCATAGAATTTACAAGATAAATAATTGCCTTGTATGCGAGTGATCTGATTTGCTTCCTTTGATGATGATTCTTTTCTAATCCTCTATCCAATGGTGATGGTGATGCAATAATAATCTTGGATTCTCCAAAATCCTCTTCTAAGCCCCAAGAAAGCTTTTCCTCTCCTCTCTAGTGGCCTCCAATTATTTTCTAATCTTTTTACCCTAGCCTCACACAACAACAAGTATATATAACCCTTGAAAATTCGTAATTTCCTCAGCCCTAGGCTATAAAATGACTAAAATGTCCTATCAGGATGTCGGTTTGGTCTAAAACTATCCCGAGGCTCAAACTATACACTCGTGTATACTATTTTGACTATTTCGATCCTTCCGAACTCAAACGTAACCTCAAAATCGTCATTCAAGTTACTTATCATTAATTTTCTATCTCAACCTCATATAGTTCACACATGACACCCGGTTGAGATAAAATACTATCACGTCACTATCACTCATTATGACGTCAAATATGTAATTACTATTCACTTAGTAATTTTATTCAATAAATATTAATCACGTCTCTTCGATTAATAATTTAATCAACCCATAGTATTAAATTTCCATTAAATTACGTCGCACGTGTAATTTAAATTTAACCGAATTACGTGTAATTTAAATTTAATCGAATTAATTAATTTTTAATTCCTAAAAAATACGGGTTGTTACAATTGTTTAGACTACATGAATTCATCGGTGGAAGGTCCAAGTGTAATCATAAACTCCTTAAATTCTGGTCGGTATAGTTCCTCCCACATAGATCGCTCGTCACACCGTAATATAAGTTCGTGGAGGCATGGAACTCTGATATATTGTACTAAATGTATGGAGGTTGGGGAGCTTACCAAGTGGAAGAATAAATGTTAGGAATGAAGTTAGTATCCTCAGGGTTTCCCCCAATAGGATGAACAACTGCTAATGGTACATGTAAAAAGAGTCAAAATGAATGTTTGGAGTTGTACTCATGGATTTGCCTTAATATTCTTTCAACCCGCGAAGAAAGACTCATCAAGGATAAAAATATGAAAAGAAAATATAATCTATATAAATATACAATCGTTGTATATAAATTAGGCAAGAAACCCAAAGAAATTGCAAAAACTATAAATAACTAGGACCAACTTACTTAATGATTGTCTAAACGCTCTAATCCACTAATAAAACCATAATTCGACGACCCAAATAACAATATCAACTACTATCCAAAAAAATCGCACCAAAAAATGACATAATTCCATAAAATGTTTAAAATACTAGAGGAGAAGGGACAAAGGAGTACTTGGTATCCCAAAGAGAAAAATGTGAGCTAGAGGCTGCCAAAGTAGATTGCGAATGACTGAAAAAGGGAATTTTGACCATAAATAATGGACTCACGTGAAGGAATTGCCGAAAATAAAGGAAGTTAGATATGGGGGGAAATATTTCTCTCTCTATGGTTAGCATGTGAAATTTTGGGCGGTGAAAGGTTTAAAATGATGAGAAAGTTGACTTTTATACCTAATTCGGGGTAATCATTACCTTTTTGAAAAATGGCATGATGTAATGCCTTGGAAAATGGATCGAGGCCTCAAAACTGCATGCATGCTTAGTACTTATTACCTGCCACACCAGCTAATAGTCGACATGTGGCGCACCCATAGCCATAAAATTTTCAAAAAAAGTTTTAAGGAAATGTGGTCGGTTAATGATGAGACAATAATATTTGGAGTTGATAACACCTAGAAGAGTAATACTTCCCTCACTAAAAAACAAATATGAGGAAATTATTTGGGGCACTTGTTATGCCATAAATATGTGATGACCCGTAGACCAACTAGAAGAAGATACCTGGCCTCATATATATGGAGGGAATGCAGTAATCTAGAGATAACAATATGGTCGTCATGCAAGGTGATGTGCTCGGTTGGACTTAATAGAATAGATTGTCTCTGTCAGTTGACACTATTAGTTAACACTGTTAGAGTGAACATAAATGTTGTGACTGGGTTATGTCAGCAATTTCATTACTATGAAAATATTCTCCCCCATGTGCCCAATAACTAACTTGTGATTATTCTCTCACTATGATTGTAAAACGTGTACTCAACTAGCATATAAAGGTGATACACATGTACCACTATATTATCCCTCTAAATAGTACACACTCACCTCATGTGAGTAACTATGAGACTTTACCTTACTATAGTACTACCTAATTCTGGAGAGAACTTGAGTGCTTGTATGATGTACTCTTCAAAGGCATTGCCCACTAACTAATAGAATCACTAGCATTTATGGACGTCAGCACCAACCACGTAAATATGGTTATTCCCTCTTTTCTCTTTATTCTCCAGTTTATTCATGTGTTGGTATCTTGGTAATTCAACCTCTTAGCTTTTTATTAGTTGGTAATTTGTATATTTAGCTAAGATAAATTATACACCAATTTCTAGCGATAACATTGACGAAGACATTATCTTTGAAAAGAAATTGAGTTTGGAAACTCCATATAAAATAGAAAAGGTTTTAAAAGAATTGATGATTAAAAAATCTTGCATATTTCTTGAAATTAAATATTTATTGGAAATGCAAATAGGTTAGAGAATAATATCAAAAAGAGAATGAGAAACGCAAAAACTGCTAGGGTTACCAAATTTTAATTTCGAATAAATTACCAAATGAGAGCAATTAATCCAATTTTAAATCAAGCACCAATTAAAAAATATGTTGAGTACACCAAACCAATTTTATTTTGCCCTTATAATGCATATAGGTCATTTGCAAGAATAAAATAGAGATTAATCACAATGTCGCGATGTATGAGGAAAACTCACAATGGAAAAAATCTCGGATGACCTAGCCTACTCAAATACACCATGACATAGGTATTATACCAGGATGAATTTAGAACTACTCATATACTCGATGGATTCAAGCTTTGATGCATTCTTCGCTCTTTGAACCTTCTTCATAGCCACCATTTGATGCATTCTAATGGACTTCACAATGTAGGCACCCCCTTCATCATGGCATCCATCAATCTTCTTGCTTTTGAATAGTCTACCATCACCGCAACAAAACAAAGAATCCACTGCATGACACGTTATCAGTAATAATGAAGAGTAAATTGATATTTGTGCTCAAACTTGATATCTCAAACAAGCATATTATGTAGAAATTTGGATGTCAAAACATGGGTGTAAACTTGGGTTTTTGAGGCTTAGGTTTTCTCTTTCTAAATAAATTTTTGAAACCCTTAAACTTAAAATAACTTTACTAAAACTTTAATTTATAGAAAAATGTGAAAAGGATGTGGCACAAACTTATAAGAATCTCATTCGAATAAAATTCAAGGTCATTCTAACGAGATTCTGTACCTCATTCAAACGAACACACCAAAGTTATTCGAATGAGAAATATGATTGATATACCCAAGTATGACCTCGGCCTAGAGGTACCTACCTCGGCCAAGATGAGGGTCGAGATGATGACCAACCCCCCCAGTGTGTCGAGGTCCACGACGTCATACCTCGGCTAAGGCTACCTCGGCCAAGGCCGACTCTGTCACATGCACCTCCCCAGGGACACTTCTCATATCACAGATGTCAACATCAACCCCAGGTACCAAGGAATAGTAACCCCGGTCAACAGTAGGCTGAGATAACAAGAAGCTCTACGTTCATCTTCAACATGAACCTTACCTCGGAGGAGGCCGAGGTAACCTGAGACCACTTATCATCAGCACGCCAGTGACTCGGCTCAGGCCGACACAGGCATATATCTCGGCTGACATAAAGCCGAGCCACCTCATGGCACCTCGCAGATTGAGCGGATGACCAACCTTTATAGCTCAGCCTCTCCTAGGCCGAGGCCATTCATCAACATGACTGCCAGGCATCTGTTGACATTTGGATAAGGACACCTGGGCATAAATCAGTTATAACAAGATTATTCTCCACATGTGGGGGAATATTTCATCATCATTACCTACATGTAGCCCTGACAGCTGGCACACCCCCATTGGTGAGGAAGTAACACACATGCACATTACATGCATAGGGGGTACATTACACCCCCTAGGCACTATATAAAGGGATCACCCCTACCTTGCAAAAGGATCCAGATATTAAAAACCCTAGCTAAAGCTGTCTAAATATATACAGTAGAGAGAGAGAGCTAGAGAGGTTGTATCCACGGCCATTAGCGCCTTCTTTCAGTGATATTACTCACACACACTCATAGTGGACGTAGGCCAGATTGGCTGAACCACTCATATTCAGGTGTCGTTCCTCTTATCCTCACCTCATTCTCACCCTATTCATATAGCTGTGTTGCCATTGTTACACCTGTATTGAGCTTGCAAACACCTCACCTGGTGGTGTTGATTTTCAGCATCATCATTTTGGCGCCGTCTGTGGGAATCGAGAAGCTATCTCTTCCATCTTTTTTTTCTGCTATACCTCACCGGAGACTCTGGTGGTGAACCAGGAACCACCCCTTGTGTGGAGATGTTTCACCATTGAAAGAGGTCCTTCCAGGGATTAAGCTCACCTGCAACTAAAGCTCTATACAGTTTAACACATGGCACCAAACTTGCCGCAACCTCTTCCGCCGCCCGGAGGTCGAGGAGCTAGCTCCAGTCAGGCTCCTCCCCAGTCCGAAATGGCGGAGGTGGCCGCTGCCCTGAAATCTTTGGCTGCAACACAACAAGCGATGAAGGAGCAATTTGTACAGCTCAGCCAAACCATGATGATGAGACCGCCTGGGGCCTCACCGGATATGATCACTCCGGCGGCGGTTCATCCACAGCCAGACGCCCGGGGACCACCCCAGGCGCCGATGAAGGACCAACCTGCACCTCAGCGGAGGAGGGACGTTGCTGACCCTAGGCGCTTGCGCCTGGGGAGGCAAGGAAACCCTTGCCCGGAGGACAAGTATGATGACCTATGAGCAGAAGAGGCCCCAGAAGATTGCTGGGAGCCATATGAGGTGTCAGATAACACCGTACGACCTCTTAGGCAAAGCCAAGGATGTATCGGCCGAAGAAGAGATGAGGCCCAACAGAGAGGGTCGGCCGTTGATAGGCAGAGCCAAGGATGTGTCGACCGAAGAAGAGATGAGGCCCAGTAGAGGGGGTCGGCCTTCAACAGGTTGAGCAGAGGCTCGGCCTTCGAGAGGTTGGGACCAGTTAATGACCTAAGGCACAGGCTATCAAGGTCAAGGAGTGCAACAGGCTCCCAAAGAGGGGATAGGCAGGCTCGGCCAGATCAAGGCCGACCCATGGAGAGAAGATCAAGAGAGTAGGAAGAGGTCAACAGTCAGCGGGTAGCAGCCGAGGAACCCTCTGTCCACCGTAGAGAGGTGGCAGGGGATAACCTCGGCCAAGTTGATGGGAGGAAACCCTGGAATGACTCAATCCAACGTCTCGAAGAGAAGATAGGGGACCTCATGAAAAGTAGGGACCCATTGCAAAGGGGCTACTCGGAGGGCTCCCCGTTTGTAGCCAGGATAGTGGGGTTCCCAACCCCCGCTAAGTTCAAGCCTCCTACGGTGACTCCTAAATATGATGGCAGCACTAACCCAGTGCACCACATCGAAATGTATCAGTCAGCCGCAGATATTTACTCGATACCTGATGAGATGAAGTGCAGGGCCTTCTCAGGGACCTTAACAGGGGCCGCGCATAGCTGGTTCACCTCTCTTCCAAAGAATTCAATCGAAAACTTCAAGGGGTTGGCCGAGCAGTTCATACATAACTTCTGCTTTGGGGTAAGACCTCAGAAGAAGACTACCCACCTCCTATATGTCAAACAGGCTAAGGGTGAAAGCCTGAGAGACTACATAGCAAGATTCAACAAGGAGAAGTTAGAGGTGGAGGACTATGAAGAGAGCATAGCCATGACCGCCCTTATAGGAGGCCTCCAGAAGGGAAAGATACTATGGAAGCTGGCGGAAGACCCCCCCATGTCTATGGCAGAGTTGTTGTCCACTGCAGGAAAAGTGATGAATGCGGAAGAGGCGATGGCCGCCAAATACGAGAAGGAGAACCGCGGTAGTACTGGGAGGTCCCAGGGCAAGAAAGAAGGGAAGAAGCGGTCAGCAGATGACAAGTTCGCTCATTACACTCCTCTGACTGTGAGCTGTGAACACATTCTTAATGAGATCAAGAGTGACCGGGCTCTGAGGTGGCCAGAGAAGTTGAAGGCTCCGCCACATAAGAGGAATAAAAACCTCTGGTGTGAGTTCCATCAGGATCACGGCCACATCACAGACAAATGCTTTGCCCTGAAGGACGAGATTGAGAAGATGCTGAAATCTGGGAAGATAAGAAAGTATGTGGATGGCAAGGCCCCAAAAGGTGGCAGAGATGACCCTAGGAAGAGAAGAGACGACAGGTGCCGTGGTGATGTCCCGACTAGAAGGCATGATGATTCAGAGGGTGATGATGGAGATGACCCGGATCTCCCACCTAGGGATGACAACACCCTAGTGAAAAGGGTAGGAATGATCTCCTTTGGTGTTAGCACCATATGTGGGGGATTCGCAGGAGGTGGCTCTGAGGTAGCCGATAGAAAGGCTCATGTAGCAGAGGCCAAGTCGGTGGTCAAGCCTGAGACTGTGAACTTGACGTCTTCTGACGCTGGACAGAAGAGAACAAAGGTGGACATGGACATCCTAGTGGTGGGGTTCTCTCGGCTCGACTTCAAGGGCATCTTAGCCCCCCATGATGACCCCTTGGTCATCACGACAAGGGTGCATGGGTGCGATGTAGGGAGAATCCTCATAGATGGGGGAAGCTCAGCAGATGTGATGTTCTGGCCTTGTTTCAAGAGCTTGGGTCTTAGCAGATCAAGATTAGTGCCATACCACCATCCCTTGATAGGCTTTAGTGGTGAGAAAGTGCACCCATTGGGCATGTATGAGATGGACGTGCGCATGGGGGATGAGGGGCCTAAGAGGCTGGCTAAGAAGATAAAGTTTTTTGTTATGGACGAGAATGTCTTCTCGGCCTACAACCTCATCATCGGAAGAGTAGCCCTCAAGGAGTTTGAAGTCGTGCCGTCAACGGTCCATCAAATGCTAAAATTCCCGACTCCTTATGGGGTAGGGGAAGTGCAGGGGGATCAGACCACGGCACGGGAATGTTACTTCAACTCAGCTGAAGAGAGGGAGGCCCATAAGAGAGCAACCGTCACCTACAGCATAGACACTCTTGACCCAAGAGATGAAACAAAGATGAAGAAGGGCGAGGCCACGGAAGAGGTAGAATCCATCGTCCTCAATGAGGACGAGCCGGAAAAAACCATCCAGGTCGGCAAGGCCCTAGAACCAAAAATTAAGGAAGAGCTGGTAAGCCTTATCAGGAAGAGGCAGAATGTCTTCGCCTGGAGCCACACCGACATGCCCGGTATAGACCCTGAGGTCATGACCCACAAACTCAACGTGGACAGGGATGCCAGGCCAATCAAGCAGAGGAGAAGAATTTACTCCAGAGAGAAGTATGAGGTCATTCGGGAAGAGGTGAAGAAGTTGGAAGAGGCCGAGTTCATACGAGAGGTCACCTATCCAGAGTGGCTCTCAAATGCAGTGATCGTGCCTAAGGCCAACGGAAAGTGGCGGATGTGTGTAGATTTCACAGACCTGAATAGGTCTTGCCCGAAGGACAGCTATCCCTACCTAGGATAGACCAGATGGTGGACGCAACAGCAGGGCACGAGCTCATGAGCTTCATGGATGCTTATTCAGGTTATAACCAATTCTTCATGGACGCCGAAGACTCTGAGAAGACAGCCTTCATCACTGACAAGGGGACATACTGTTACAAGGTAATGCCCTTTGGTCTGAAAAATGCGGGGGCAACATATCAGCGTCTCGTCAATAGGATGTTTGAGGAACAGATAGGTAAGACCATGGAGGTGTACGTAGACGATATGCTAACGAAGAGTCTGAAGGCATGTACTCACGTGGCAGACCTTGAGAAGACCTTTGATGTCATGGACCAATACAGAATGAAGCTCAACCCGGCCAAATGTGTCTTCGAGGTAGGAGCTGGGAAGTTCCTGGGATTCATCATTAATCAAAGAGGGATTGAGGCAAACCCTGAGAAAATCAAGGCATTGTTCGATATGAAGACTCCTAGGAGTATCAAGGATGTCTAGAGACTCACGGGAAGAGTGGAAGCCCTGAACAGGTTTGTTTCCAGGGCAACGGATAAGTGTCTTCCGTTCTTCAAGGTTCTAAGGAAGGCCTTCCAGTGGGATGAAGAGTGTGAAAAAGCTTTTGATCAACTCAAGTCCTACTTAGGGTCTCCCTTGCTGCTGTCCCGGCCCATCGCGGGGGAAAGGTTGTTTGTATATCTAGCAGTCTCTGAGTCGGCCATTAGCGCGGCCATCATACGAGAAGAGGATAGAGTTCAGAGGCCTGTGTACTTTAACAGTAAGGCCCTACAAGGGTCTGAACAGAACTATCCCCGGATGGAGAAGTTGGCTTATGCTCTTATCCATGCTTCAAGGAAAATGAAACCCTATTTTCAAGCTCACTCTATGACAGTCCTCACGGACTCCCCACTGAGGCCGGTCCTGCACAAGCCTGAGAAGTCCGAAAGATTGATGACCTGGGCCATTGAACTAGGAGAGTATGATCTTACTTACCAGCCCAGAACAGCCATTAAGGGACAGGCCCTTGCTGACTTTGTCGCAGAGTTCACGTGGGAAGAGACCGAGTCAGGGAATAGCTTGGAAAGCGGCGAAGAGAAGGGTCAAGGTGTCTCCCGAGATTCGGAAGAGATAGACCCGTACGTCTTCCGGGGTCGAGAAGAGGTTGTACCAGGTAAGGCTCGGAGGAGAGTAGAAGAAAATGAAGAGGGTCGATACCTCTTCGAAAAAGGAGTGATGAGAGAAGGGGTCTTCTCTTCAGAGGAAGACGTGTGGAGCCTCTTCGTGGATGGATCCTCATGTGACGGTGGAAGCGGCGCGGGGCTGGTACTCTCAGCCCCAGATGGCGCCAACATTGAGTATGCCTTAAGATTCAACTTCCAGGCTTCAAATAACGAGTCTGAGTATGAGGCCATGATAGCGGGCCTCCTATTGGCAACAACTCTGCGGGTGAAGCGGCTTCTACTCCACAGCGACTCAAGGTTGGTTGTTAACCAAGTATTGGGGGCGTACGAGGCCAAGGATGAGAGGATGGTCAGATACTTAAAAAAGGTAAGAGGGTTGCTAGAATTTTTTGAAGAGGCCAAACTGAAGAGAGTGCCGAGATTGAGCAACAATCACGCCGACGCATTAGCAAGGCTGGCCTCGGCAATGAAGACAGACTTGGGAAGAACAATCCCAATCGAAGTCCTGGGAAAGGCAAGCATCGAGGAGGACGAGGTGCCCAGCCCTTGTCACAACGTGAACCTGGGGGACTCTTGGATTGACCCGCTCGTCAAATACTTAAGAGAGGGGGAGCTACCTGAGTCCAAACTGGAAGGAAGAAAGTTGAGGTACAGAGCTACCAAGTTCTCTTTGGTAGGGGATGTCTTGTATAAAAAGGGGTTCCTCTTGCCCCTCCTCAGATGTGTGCATCCTATGGAGGTAACCCGGGTCTTGCAGGAGGTTCATGAGGGCTCTTGCTCTAGCCACATAGGAGGAAGACCCCTAGCCAAGAGGATCATCACTCAGGGATATTGGTGGCCAACCTTGTCGAGGGACGCTGCTGACTATGTGAAGAGGTGCGAAAAATGCCAGAGGTTCACCATTATCCCTCACCAACCCCATCAACCTATGACATCAATCTCTTCTCCATGGCCGTTCGCGGTGTGGGGAATTGACTTGGTAGGACCTTTGCCAAGAGCAGTCAACAACTTTAGATTCTTGATAGTTGCCATTGACTACTTTTCAAAATGGGTAGAAGCCGAACCCATGATAACAATTACGGAGAAGAAGACCTTTCAGTTCATCTGGAAGAACATCATATGTAGGTATGGCCTCCCAAACACGCTCATCTCAGATAATGGGACCCAGTTCAAGAACGCCTCCTTGGAGAAGTATTGCCAAAGTGTGGGGGTTAAACAGTTCTTCTCATCTCCTGGTCGACCCCAGGCTAATGGCCAGACTGAAGTCACAAATAGGACAATCTTAGATGGAATCAAGAAGAGGTTAGAAGACGCGAAAGGGAGATGGATAGAAGAGGTTTATGCTGTGCTATGGGCTTACAGGACCACAACAAGGACACCCACAGGAGAAACCCCATTCATGCTGGCACACGGTTCAGAAGCCGTCATACCAACGGAGATAGGCCTACCAACTCATCGGATTCAGACCTATGATCAGGACAGTAATGGGGAAAGGAGGAGGTTAGACTTGGACCTTATTGAAGAAAGAAGGGAAGACGCAGAGGTCAGGAAAGCAGCCTACCAGCAGAGGGCAGCAAAGTTCTACAATAAAAGGGTGAAGACAAGACCCATTGCGGTAGGAGACCTAGTGCTTAAGAAAACCCTACAGAAAACAAACAAGCTACACCCGAACTGGCGTGGCCCCTACAGAGTAACGGAAGAGGTTGTGCCTGGCACGTATAGGCTAGAGAACTTAGAGGGAGAACCCTTCACCAACCCATGGAATGCCGACCACCTAAAGAGATATTTCATATAATGTTGCATCCATTTTGTCAATTGTAATAGTGCCATCTTATTGAGAAGAGGTCGTGAATAAAGATCAGTTTCCATGGCAAATTCTTGTTTCATTCTAACTTCATTAATTTGGTGACGAGGTCTGAGTTCGGACACCTCGGCCAGAGGACCTCAGACCCTTAACATCATTCATTTGGTGAAATTAATTATGGGGATAACCTCGTAGGTGAGGGCCTCGGACCTTAAACATCATTAATTTGGTGACGAGGTCTGAGTTCGGACACCTCGGCCAGAGGACCTCAGACCCTTAACATCATTCATTTGGTGAAATTAATTATGGGGATAACCTCTCAGGTGAGGACCTCAGACCTTAAACAGCATTAATTTGGTGACATTATGAGGCTTGCCTCGGCCTAGGTGATGACCTCAGACCCTCATAACCACTTGGTGGTGACGAGGTCTGAGTTCGAACACCTCGGCCAGAGGACCTCAGACCCTTAACATCATTCATTTGGTGAAATTAATTATGGGGATAACCTCTTAGGTGAGGACCTCATACCTTAAACATCATTAATTTGGTGACATTATGAGGCTTACCTCGGCCTAGGTGATGACCTCAGACCCTCATAACCACTTGGTGGTGACGAGGTCTGAGTTCGGACACCTCGGCCAGAGGACCTCCGACCCTTAACATCATTCATTTGGTGAAATTAATTATGGGGATAACCTCTTAGGTGAGGACCTCAGACCTTAAACATCATTAATTTGGTGACATTATGAGGCTTACCTCGGCCTAGGTGATGACCTCAGACCCTCATAACCACTTGGTGGTGACGAGGTCTGAGTTCGGACACCTCGGCCAGAGGACCTCAGACCCTTAACATCATTCATTTGGTGAAATTAATTATGGGGATAACCTCTTAGGTGAGGACCTCAGACCTTAAACATCATTAATTTGGTGACATTATGAGGCTTACCTCGGCCTAGGTGATGACCTCAGACCCTCATAACCACTTGGAGGTGACGAGGTCTGAGTTCGGACACCTCGGCCAGAGGACCTCAGACCCTTAACATCATTCATTTGGTGAAATTAATTATGGGGATAACCTCTTAGGTGAGGACCTCAAACCTTAAACATCATTAATTTGGTGACATTATGAGGCTTACCTCGGCCTAGGTGACGACCTCAGACCCTCATAACCACTTGGTGGTGACGAGGTCTGAGTTCGGACACCTCGGCCAGAGGACCTCCGACCCTTAACATCATTCATTTGGTGAAATTAATTATGGGGATAACCTCTTAGGTGAGGACCTCAGACCTTAAACATCATTAATTTGGTGACATTATGAGGCTTACCTCGGCCTAGGTGATGACCTCAGACCCTCATAACCACTTGGTGGTGACGAGGTCTGAGTTCGGACACCTCGGCCAGAGGACCTCAGACCCTTAACATCATTCATTTGGTGAAATTAATTATGGGGATAACCTCTTAGGTGAGGACCTCAGACCTTAAACATCATTAATTTGGTGACATTATGAGGCTTACCTCGGCCTAGGTGATGACCTCAGACTCTTAAGTAATGGTTATGGAACCACATTCAGTAATGACTTCAGAGAGTGCATAGCATTCATGTACATTCACAAGTAAAGATGGAGACATTGGCATTCAACAAAAGGAAGAAATTGCATAATATTTACGTGTCCGAGAAATTACATGCCAGATTACAAGTCAAAACAAAAAATAAACACAAGTCAAACATCTGAAGGAGGAACGTTTGATGTCTCATCTGGGTTGGCCTGCTCGGTGTTGGTTACCTCAACCACTTCGTTTGCAGGGTCAGTCCCTTCTAGAGTAACAGTTTGACCAGGGGCAGCAGCTTCATCCTCTATCTCCTGCAAGGCCTGGGCAAACTGGGCGTCGACAAGGCCGAGGCCCACAAAGTCTGAGGCCTTAATAGTGCCAACCTAGGCCTCCCTTACCTCGGCCCATTTGGAGGTGGCCTTGATGCCCCTTTCAAGGTACTCCAGACCAAAACCTACAAACTCCTCGGAGACCTTGTAGTCAGCAATTATTGTCTCCGAGGCATCTGCAAGAGAAGCCTTCACCGCAGCGTCAACCTTCCCCTGCAAAGCATCGTCCTTGTCCTTCAGAGCCTTGGTATGGCTCTGAACGAGTGTAGAGATGTCCTTCTCTAGGCCGTGGGCCTTATTTTCAGAGGTCTGGGCCTTGGTCTCAGCCTCCTGTAACTCTAACCTCAGACGAGCAACCTCGGCCTTTAGAGTACCCTCAACTTTCTTAGCCTCCTGCCCCTTTTGAATAAGAGGCAATTTCCTCAGGGCCCAGTTGGATAGCTGATACATGGCAGCCGCACCCTGCACAGTAAATGAAGAAGTTAGAAGAGAGCAAAATCAGACGTTGCACTTTGGACAGGAACAAGTTATACCTGGACTACTCGGTGAAGGCCGAATTCAACCATCATGGGGGTCTCCATGGACCTGAAGAAACGCTTGTCAGCCTCGGTCATCATGTTGTTAAGAGCGTCCATGGCCTGTCGGCTGTGGCCGACCACGCTATCAGAGAGTTTTAACTGGTCCAGACGGGCTGATAACGTGTCGGCCGTGACGGGGATCGCAGTGTCTGAGGCCCTCTTGAGGTACTAGAGCCATTTTGGGACGAGGCACGACTAGAGACCTCGGCATGGTCAGGGTTCTGATCAGCCTGAGTAGTGAAGTCCATGGCCTCTTGGAAAGAGTCCACTGACATTGGATCAGAGGTGGAAGACTCAGACTCGGACATCGGCAAGTTGTTGGCAGAGACGTCTGTCTGGTAAAAATGGTCAGGTGGACGAGGGTATACCACCTTGAGGGGTGGAGGAAAGAGAGGTCTGATAGGGGACTCTTGTGACCTACGAGCTTCTTCCTGAGCTCTCTCTATTTGCCTAATTTTTTCTAAGGTCTTTTCTTTCAGAGATGGGAAGTCTTCAAGAAGTTGGTACAGGGGTCTGAGCATCTGGGGACGACCCAAGGCGTTGGCAGACTCTAAACTTGTAGAAATACCCTAAAAACTACAAACAAATGTGGCTTGAAAAGTCTAGGGAATCAAAGATCAAACTAAGAAACCTGGCTCACCGGAAAATTCAAATGTTCACCGGAAAATTCAAATGATCACCAGAAAACTCAAGAGCTCGTCGGGAAATTCAAAAATAAAAAGTATCAAAAGCGAAGGAAATGGAGAGGGAGGATACCTGAAGATGAGATTGGTGAATAAGGCGGAGAGGATCGCGCAGAAAGTAAGGTATTCCTCTGCAGAACAATCGCTGGAGCAGAGGCGAACTTCGGAGAGAAAAAGAAAGTTGCAGAAAATAAGGACGCTTGAACAGGAGAGAAATGAGGAAGAAGAAGAAGAAGAAGAAAGGTTTTAACCTTTAAATACTTGGGCACGATTCCCAAGGCTCATCATTGCCTTAGGAAGCCCAAAGGACAACTGACAACATGTGCCAACCAAGTGGATGCGCCTTGGCTTAGGACAGGTGTCATGCAGGTGTTGACTTTGGGGTGAATAGGCCTCGGAGGCAAGAACCCCTAGCCACCTACTCTCACAAATGACTAAGGGCTGGGGGTGATTGATATACCCAAGTATGACCTCGGCCTAGAGGTACCTACCTCGGCCAAGATGAGGGCCGAGATGATGACCAACCCCCCCAGTGCGTCGAGGTCCACGACGTCATACCTCGACTAAGGCTACCTCGGCCAAGGTCGACGCTGTCACATGCACCTCCCCAGGGACACTTCTCATATCACAGATGTCAACATCAACCCCAGGTACCAAGGAATAGTAACCCCGGTCAACAGTAGGCCGAGATAACAATAAGCTCTACGTTCATCTTCAACATGAACCTTACCTCGGAGGAGGCCGAGGTAACCTGAGACCACTTATCATCAGCACGCCAGTGACTCGGCTCAGGCCAACACAGGCATATATCTCGGCTGACATAAAGCCGAGCCACCTCATGGCACCTCGCAGATTGAGCGGATGACCAACCTTTATAGCTCGGCCTCTCCTAGGCCGAGGCCATTCATCAACATGACTGCCAGGCATCTGTTGACATTTGGATAAGGACACCTGGGCATAAATCAGTTATAACAAGATTATTCTCCACATGTGGGGGAATATTTCATCATCATTACCTACATGTAGCCCTGACAGCTGGCACACCCCCATTGGTGAGGAAGTAACACACATGCACATTACATGCATAGGGGGTACATTACACCCCCTAGGCACTATATAAAGGGATCACCCCTACCTTGCAAAAGGATCCAGATATTAAAAACCCTAGCTAAAGCTGTCTAAATATATACAGTAGAGAGAGAGAGCTAGAGAGTTTGTATCCACGGCCATTAGCGCCTTCTTTCAGTGATATTACTCACACACACTCACAGTGGACGTAGGCCAGATTGGCTGAACCACTCATATTCAGGTGTCGTTCCTCTTATCCTCACCTCATTCTCACCCTATTCATATAGCTGTGTTGCCATTGTTACACCTGTATTGAGCTTGCAAACACCTCACCTGGTGGTGCTGATTTTCAGCATCATCAATGATCTTATTTGAACAAGGATCGTTAGATCTTTGCATGATAAATTTTTGTTAAACAAAAACTTTTCGTTCGAAGATCGTTTGAACATATGTCGTTCGAACAAAACCACTATACTCATTTTAACAAAATGACAACCTCATTTGAACAAAATATAGATACTCGTTGGAACGAAATAAAAAAACTCGTTCGAATAAAAGCTAAAACCAAAAATATTTTTCTTTAAACAGTATTTTTTGAAAATGGCTTCAATAAAACTTTTAAAAACATTAACACCCAAAACGAAATCGAGGGATCAACATAATATAACATTCATACCGTTTCAAGATCCCATGGCTGAGGATGAACCTTGGCACTGAAATTGACGTCGCTTTAATTCGGTCGCTACGGTCTTTAATATGCATCACAGGCAACACAGTTACTCATAAGATATAATATGTGAAGAATCATTTGAAAGCATGCAAGAATTAACAAGTCTAATGTTTGAAGCCTCCGAATACTATTTCCTAACCCAAATAGATGAAAATTTAATGCCTCGAGTTTTGGGAATCATGGTGACACGAGACTTATACTTATTAGGACCTTCATTAAGAACATAATAAAAATGCCTAATGCGACCTTTTCTACCACGATGCGAGCGCGAGTAGACACGAGGAATGTTACCTCTGGTTTGACCTTTTCTAACATCCTTAGCAATAATTAACTCTCTCAAGATTTTGGTCTTGACTTTCGGAGTGGAAGAATTTGGAACATCATAGAAAACAAAATACCAACCTTGTCATTTTTAATTTGGACGGTGGCTAAAATCTTATCCAACTTTTGCGACCTAGATTCCAAATCAAATTTGACACAACTCGAGTTTCTTAATTTTTTTTTCTAACACCACAATCCTAGACTCAAGAAAAGATTCAGGGACTCCTTCTTCATATTTTCAACCATTTCTAGAAGGCCATATTTCTCTCCCTGAATGTAAGCCAACTTATCCCTAAGAGTCTTCTCATGTTCCCTTAAATCCTCCATCAATTTATCATTATCTTCCATGGTACATTATTTCACCCTAGCTCTTGCATTCTTAGAGTCCTTTAACTCATTCTCTAAATACGAATTTTAGCATCACTCTCTTTCTCGGACTCTTCTAATTTATTAAAATCAAGTTTTATGTCCTTGAGATTTTCATAAAGTATATCTCTTTGAATTTGAATATTTCGCAAATATTAAATTTTCTCTTTTAAAAACAAATTTTCCTTCCCAAGGAATTTTACTCTTTTTGCAAATTTCAAATTCAGACGATTTAACTTTTCAGCGCAACTATGAAGCTCATTAAACTCCTCTTATATATTAAAACCATCCTCATCACTAAACCCAAAGTTATCAATTGGAGAATCCATTAAGAGAAATAAATAAACAACCATAAAAAACACTACAATAATGGATCAACATGATAACTCAATGTACCTTATCTGATACCAATTTGACAAACGCAAATAAATTGGGGTTACCAAATTTTAATTCCAATTAAATAACCAAGTGAGAGAAATTAATCCAATTTTAAATAAAGCACAAATTACAAAATATGTTGTGTAAACTATACCAATTTTATCCCGCCCTAAGCATGAATCTAACAAATTTTTAAGAATAAAATAGAGATCAATGAAAATGCCATGATGTACGAGGAAAACGCATAATGGGGACAATTCAAGTCCAATTGGAGCGGTAAAAATTTGGTAAAGAAGATCTTGTCAAGAGGTGCCGATGTGATGTCTGGTCTTAACGGCGAAGAAATGGCACAACCACTTAATCTTGATAGTCATAAAAAGTTGTATCCTTGATCGAACTTTTATCGCGCTATTCACTTCCCATATATATTCTATTCTAAAAAAACTCTTCTTGTCTCCATCTATATAAACTACATAGGATCTGATCATCTCATAACATTTTAACACTACAACTCTGTATCCCCACAGACGTACGTAAGGATCCCATAAGATGACTTTGGGTGCGATCCTTTATTTTCATGAAATTATCTTCTTTACTCCCATCAAAAGTCATGAGTCTCCTTTGTCATTTCAATTTAAAAAAGGATTATTTATTCTTTAATGATCGGTGTAGAAAATTTAAACACAAATATTCTTCCACAAAGGCACAGCAAGATACACGTAAAGTTAATATTTTTTTTCCCTAGAAACACATTTTTTCAAAACACATACATTGGAACATCAAAATACCAATTCTTTCAATTACAAAGACCAACAACCAAACCCAAACCTACGCCCGAATTACACCAAACTTGAACTCTCAAAAACACCAAATCTACATCAAACTTACAACTAAGAATGACAATAACATACCAAGACCAACACTAAAATTCTACCAATAACCAAACCTACTAAACCATAGTTTCACAAAAATCACCATTAACTACCAGATGGTTCTACTGCCTCATCCTTGTTACCATTATCATTACCTTCAGTAGGTCCCCAGTAATCTCCATTATGGATTTTTACCCACATGCGATCAATGCGATGAAACATTCCATATTTGATCGGATTCCTCAAAGCATACCTTCAAGACTAAATTCCTCAACAACCATTTCAGATAATTCACTAAAAACATTGAAGCCTCCCCCGAGAAAGGGTCGGATGTCGAGAAGGCATATGAAATTTCCACAAACTCCTAAGGGACAAGCTCAAGGACTCAATCATGTCCTTTATATGGAATAAATAACTTATATAAGGAGGGATGATTTGCTCCCAGCCTAGATGCAAGAGTTTCCAAGAGAGATAGAATGAATTCCAATGAAGGCCCACGAGCTAGACGCATCGGTAGTCATCCAACTTTAGCACGTGTATTAATTCACCCCACCATGTCAAGGACCAATGCAAGTAAATGGATCAATTTTCCAAAATCCATAAAATGTCAAAAGAAAAAGTTATGAGTACTAGGTGAAAGAATATGAGGGGGAACGACCAACCGGAACCTATTTAGCAGCCACATATATAACACCAGAGGACTTCCTCATAGAAAGGTAAAGGGATACGCCTTCCAATCATTGAGACCATTCAATGTATCTGCCAAAATGGTAATAGTGTGATTAGAATGATAATACATTGGCATAACTATGATTGCAACTTGGATGTCTTTACTCATGCTACCCATCACTAGAAGCAACTTATTAGTCAAGCCTAACGTCACGACTCCACTTTACCCTTTGGATTGGACATCTGGATGATGTTTTGACTCAAGCACTGTTCAGAGGGAAATTCCTCCCCCACGCACTAATTGTCAAGAAATGGGAGGAAAAATATGTAACAGTTGACCCAACATTTCCCCAGAGAATGAGAAAAATAAGGCATAGTAGATGGAACATGATTATATATCAAACATGGAAGAAAACTCCTCATTAGTTGGTTACACCTCGTCTATCCCAAAACAGAACATTTGGTCATAGAGGTACCAAAATTGCATAGTCACCACCAAATTTCCCCATTTGATTTCACGGTTGCACCACAATGTGACTAGGCCCAAGTTAAACATTGCGTGGTCAATTTCATACACATACATGTCTTCTAGACGGTCAACATAAGCGGAATACTACTCAGTCATGGGAATAGCCATTTGAAGAAAGTGTTTAAAGCAACAAGAGAAGAAAATAAGAGGAGTGGTGATTCTAAAAGACCATCTTAAATCCCCTTTTTATAGCAAAAATTCTTCACAAGGCAACAAAGTAGCTGAGCTATCGAAATTAATACAAGAATCATTGTACCTATGATGTAGAAAAAGATCACGAAAGGCTGAAAAGACAAGTATCTAAACCAACATGTCGACATGCAGACAAGGGGTAATGCCGACGAGCACCATTATTTTAAGGACTTTCATTGTTTATCCTTATTTAGTCCAATTAGTTTCCCAATAAGTGATCTTTTATCTTAAAAGTCCCCCAGGCCTTTTCTTCTTTTTATCCTTATCAACAATGTTCAAAATAAAATAAAAATTCAAATACATTACATATTTTACATATCATAAATCCCTCGATGGAAAATTAAAGAGTGCATGTAGAGTAAGTCACTTAACTAAGATAATCTAATAAAATGCATCATTTCACACACATAAAGACACACACATGCACACATGTGTTTTTTTTCCAATTTCGGGTACAAAGAAATGAAAATAACAATAAAAAAGAAAAATTGTCGGCATGCAACCTAAACGTCCTTATAACCCTAGAAGTCATCATCCATCAATGAACGTGGAGAGGAAACTTCTCGCAATGGCGAGAGGTGGATCCTTCCTTCCCAGAGCTAGAAGAGGAAGGAATGTAATCCTCAGAGACTATTGGGGCACTAGAAGCACGAGTAAATGCCCAGATGTGTTCAGTCACCAAAACCATCCAATCCCAAATGTCTCGCACCCAGGATGTCATCACAAATTCCATCTACAAAGAGAAACAAGAAAATACATCAAAATTATTTAATAAAGAGATGAAATCAGAATGTTAAATTAAAGAAAAATAAGGTGTGTGCACTTGCCTTTATCAGTAATCCTCTATTGACAATGGAGGAAGGACCTCTCACTTAACAAGGGGTAATGAAGGAGCTCCACCATATCCCTCCTATCCACTCATAGATACAGGGAAGGAAATTTATACTCCTAGAGTGTAGGAGGATCTATTGCCCTAACAACACTACGAGAGGCCTAACCCAATGACCTCAGTAACCCATTGCCTCCTTCCCTTGCCTCGAAGGGTGGAGACCCATCCATGTTATAAATAGATACCGACATTAAACAATTTTCACTAAATCAAAGTATCCATGCGTAAATATAATGTTTGTATAGACCAAGTATTGCCCCCATCATAACTATCGCCCTCTCCTCATAAGACATCCTCTTCGGGTCTTATATGTAGACTGTAAGATTTATTGGCGAGACTACCATCTCTCTTACCATTACCTTCCTAACCACCCTCCATCCTAGGTACCAATCGTAACTGAACTCACGTGACAATAACCGATGCATCTTAATATATATCCCGATGATATCCATGTCCACTATCACTCAGTCCCAAGGGAAGAAGGTCACCTGTCCAAAGAAGTCAACATATCAAAATCCAATAAAATAATAATGAATAAAATATAAAAATACAAAAATACTGATAATAACCAACCTGAGCGATCATGAGGGTGTTTAGGACCCTCCACGCATCCTTGATGATAGGTTTTTGGAAACCCTATTCTCCTTCCTCCACCTCATCATACTAAGTCACACACTGGCCTCGAACTCCTATAGACGCATCAATCGAGTGTTATACCCGATCACCTCACAGAACCACACTTGAAAAACAAGAAAAAAAATAAAAAAGATTCAAAAAGATACCACAAAATCACAAAAAAAATTTAATAAAATCAAACGTAAAAAAATAAAAATACATCCAATAGATATAGCTCCACTGAGAAAGTAGGGCAACAATAGTGACAGAAGGCATCCAGAGTAGTATACAACAATGCCAAAGTCAGACTTTTGTAGTTATAAAAGTAGATCTCTGTGAGGCCTCACAAGAAGGGAAAAAACCACAAGTGGATGTTACCTCCATTCTTTGCCAGCAATGTGGTCTCCATGAGGGATAAGATGAAAAGGCGTGCATCAATCGCATCTGCTGTGCATCTGTCACATCCATTAATAGACCCATTAATTCCTTCTTAAACTCTTCCACAATCACTGACTCCTCCAAGCCGACTTTCTCTATAGGTCTTAGTGCCACCTCTATTGCATCACTCGTGAAATGAAAAATGATCAACCACCGCCTATATCCCCTCACAAGACGAGCCTAGAATATGGTAGACATCCATCAGGGTCACCATCATCTACACTAGCCCGTCTGCCAAAGTGGAAGTTATGGGTGGTACCCATAACCTCACTCTCTCATAGTTCGTAAGACTGCTAAAGATCATGGCGTCTCATCCAAAATACCCACCAAGTACTCGAAGTTTGCTCCTCCCCCTAAGTGTTGCATCGGTTCAATAAGGTTCTCACATACTCTCTTCACCCCAGTCGACCCCCGAGCATAGATGTTTGAAGAAGAAATCATAACCTGATGCTCCTCGAATAAGTCTAAAAATATTCTCAAAAATCCAAAAATAATAATTAACTTATTCCAAAGAATAAAACAAAAAAATCAAAAATCAAATCAAAACACAAAAAAATACTTACAAAGCCACTAGGGCTCATCATGACAGCCAAACGATGAGTCAATGGCTCCCTTATAAGTATTCTCTCATCCTTCACTAGCTTAGAGCCATGGTACACATTGTCTATCCCCATTGGCCTCGCTCCATGAGTCACCAACTCAATGCTGGCCTAGTCATCATCATGCGTGGCAATCACAAAGGCCATTGGAGAGAGAGAGAGAGAGAGATTGCAAGACAATGGTGTGAGAATGAGGATTGTCCTCTCTCATTTTTATAAAAGGAAAAGGGGCTTTCTATATGACAACCGTAGGTCTGCCTATCGGTAGGTACCCCTTGGTAATTTGTATAACCCTTCAAATTTTATGGCAAAGATGATATGAAGAGGTCAGACCATACTAACAGGTACCCCTTCTCAAATTTTGTTAAAAATTTCTAAGATTCTCCAAAAAACTCAAAAAATCATAAAAACTCAAAATCCACAATAATGAACATTTGTAAAAAAATCATCAAAATTTAAGATTACATAAGTATTAAAAACATCATTAACAATATTAAAATCTCTCAGAAAAACCCCATTTTGTTAAAGTTTTCAAATCATCACGAAGCCCTTTTTATACTCTAAGGTCCTCAAAATTAAACCTTCGCATCAAAATTAGGCCACGATCCTGTATTAGTTTAACACACTCCTTAGGTCCTCAAAATATACCCTGTCCCTCAAAATTATACCGAGATCCCCGTATGGGTGGCACACACTCCTTATGTCATCATAATGACCCCTGTCCCTCGAAATTTGGTCGTGATCCCCATATTGATCGCATATATTTTTAGGTCTTCATAATACACCTTCCCCCCGAGAATTAGGTCGCGGTACTCGTATTAGTCACACACACACTCCTTAGATCCTCATAATAGACCTTGTCCCTCATAATTAGATCGCGATCTCCATATAAGTCACACGCACTTTTTAGGTCTGAAGAATAGACCTTGGACCTCAAAATTAGTCCGAGATCTATGTATTGGTCGCATACACTCTTTAAGTCCTCAAATTAAATTTTATCCCTTAGACCTAGGTTGTTATACCCGTATTGATCTACATTAGGTTATCAAAACTAGACCTTGGCCCTCAGAAATAGGTTGTGATTCCCGTATTGGACACATACACTAGTTAGTCCCTCATAATTAAGTAACAATTTATGTATTGGTGGTACATACAATTTTGGAAAACAACATAGGATTGACATTTAAAATATGGAAAAATTCCATCCCTTAATATTTTGATTAATCACGTAATGAAAAGAAATCAAGAACTAGGTTTTATTATTAAACGTAGGGTTCATGAATACAATACCATAGCGGATCATATTATGATTAGTATGAGGATACAAAGGTTTAAGAAGATGAAATTATTGCTGCCCTCCAAGGTCTCTAAAAACCTTGTTAGAAAGCTCCAAACGCCTCGAATCTTCTAGCACATGATCCACCCAAAGTAATCCTTGTGTGTAGGCACTCTTGGAAATGACATCCTGGTGAAATATGAGAGAATTAACCTTATCTCCCCCCACCCCTTCATAAAAGTGTGAATAGTATTTTTCCCCTCCCTCTCTAATTCTCCATAATGTATTATTAACCTAGAACCCTAGATTACACCAATATATATAGGCATGGACCAAGGGAATTAGCTAAACTGGACTTCTTGAGGTTTTTGGGTCTACTAATTGGGTATTGGACTATACTAGAGACCCAAGACAAATAAGTAAATTGGCTTCCAAATAAATACTCAAAAATCCCACTTACAATTAGTGTAATTATTTCCTTTCTTTATTTAATTGCGATTAAATTCACTAAATAATAATGAGTGCACTCCTATTTAATTATCTTTAAATCACTCGGAATAAATAGGTCTTATTTTCAAAGTCGATTATGATTAAAAAAATATGATCCCCCACATTAAGTGTCCAATACCCTCTTGGTCAAATAAATTTTCTACTAATCGATTTTAAGCAACATATAATCAATTTCTTGATTCTCAAACTTAACTTTTATACTCTACCAGGATTATAAAATAATTCACCGATCGAGTTTTAGTGGAGGAAACAAAACATTTAAGTCTATAAAGGGATTATCATAATCTACAATTTCCCATGGATGGGGATTCCTTCAAATTATGATATCAGACATACTCACAGAACTGTTACCTAATATGGTGGGATCATCTAACCAAATATAATATCAGATCGTACCCATAGCAATTAAAATGACATTTGCACAAGCATTCCAATCCTTATAATTCTTAGAAATAAGAACATATGAAACCTTTGCAAATGGTTTGAAATTTCTCGAGTCTAATTAAGACAACCCTTAGACTAGAATCTCACAGGTGGCTCTATTCAATACATTCCTGGGATATACCAATAATAATCCTCTATTGAACTATTAAACATGTTCTCAAACCATCATACATGTTCCCTAGTATAAAATAAACCTTTAGGATTGCATCTTAACCATTCTGATAGGATGTCAACCACCTATCTAAGTTAAGAACTGTTCAATAATACTAGGATCAAAATTACGATCTCCTGTGATCAAGCCGAACCCAACTCACCGAAATTCCTATTGAGGACAATTGACCGACATACATAGGAATAATATACTTAGAAGCCTAAACATAATTCATTTTTTCATCCATGTTTCTTATTTCAAAATGAATTGACACACATTTACCCAAAAGTAAACGTCATATATGGTTTTAAGAATAAAACCCCAACATAATCCTTAGGTTATTAGAATAGACCTTGGTCCTTAAAATTAGTCTACAATCCCCCTATTGGTTTCACACGCTCCCTAAGTTCTCATATTAGACCTTGGCCCTAAGGTTTAAGTGATCCCCACAATGATCTCATACACTTCTTATGTCCTCAAAATTAGGCCCTGGCCCTTAGAATTAGCCCATAATTCCCATAACACATCAAGCCCTCATAATCATGTCATATTCATTATTTTCATACCTTTACGCCCCTCTAAATTAGGCCACGATTCTTACCCCACATTCTCTAGGCCATATGAATCCATAATCTTACCCATATCCACAAGGACCTTTGAATCAGGTTATAATCCCCATCACAATGCTCATATACACATAAATCCGACAAAATCAGGTTATAACCCTCGCATATACCACTTAGGTTCTCATAATCAAATCTCAGACCACAAAATCAAGCATCCCCCCCAGCATGGTCATAACCCACCTTGGGCTATCAGTATAGCCCCATTCCTCTACACAATTTCCAATCTCCATCAAAGCTCCAAAACATAGGAACTCAACTCTCACAACCTTTATCGGTTGTCTATATTTTGATGAACTTTTTATTACACTAAGATTTCCTATCTAGAGGATCTGTAGACACCCTATTCTAGTATCCCTGTAATCTATCATAGGGTTCGAACAAATTCCATTAAATCTTGGACCCTGATCCTCCTTCAAAATTTAATTGGATAATAATAACGCTCTCCATGAACCCGTTTAACTTTGATTAACTCTCAAACTAGGGAATCCTCCACCATAATCATAGATCTCATAATCATATTTCTAACGGTCTCATCCATGCATGAATCGGACTTACGGTTAAAAAATTATGGCTAAAAACCATGTATGTCCACCTATAGGCAAGACACCTCACCTGCCAATTGGCAAATTAGGCTTACTTTATTAGCAAGTTAGTCAAACCCTATCGGCAAGTAGGTCTAGGCCATTCCAACTGGTAGACCCCTAGGGATAGAATTATCCTTTCCTCGTGTAGGTTCTTTATATATAAGTAATCTCTTACCCCATTTGCATAGGACCTCGATTTCAATGCGGTGGTCATTCCAAATTTAGCATACATCACTTTCACTACATTCTCTCATGTATTATCTTACATAACCTTGCCCTAACTTCAACTGCAACTCCACCACCATCATCTGCACACTAGAAATCAAATAACAATGATCTTAAATAAAATTCAAAAGTGCTTGAAGGTCCAAAATCCTTTATGTTTATAAACACTATTTTTCATATTTTAGTGTTCTTATTTCATTTCCAGTTGTTATTTTCTATTTCTATCACTAATCATGCCTTTTTACTATATATATATATATAGAGAGAGAGAGAGAGAGAGAGAGTCTCTCATACATACTAAGTATACATACTTGTTGATGCAAACCTATTTTTTTTAAATATCAAACAAATATTTTTTAATTGAGTTTCTTTATGCGGTATTTAAACATTTTAAGGGACACATATAAAAAAATCACCTCAAAATAACTTTTTTTACTATTTTAAAAAAACAGTCAAACTTTCATAGCTTTTAAAGTGTTTTAAAAGCTGCGAAAGTTTGGCCGATTTTTTTAAAGTAGCAAAAAAAGTTATTTTGAGCTGATTTTTTTATATGGGTCCCTTAAAATGTTTAAACGTCATATAAAGAAATTTAGTAAAAAAATATTTTTTTTACTATTTTAAAAAAATCGGTATGTATACTTGGTATTATTAGAGAGTATATATATATAATTTATACTAGAGTGTTCTCATATTCTTTTATACTTTCACCAAATTTCAACCACTTTTCATAAATTAAAAGAGACACCCTAGATTTAGAATATGGATTAGAATCCAACCTCGATCATATTGCTAATTACGTGAACTTTGATGCCATTTTTTTATTACAAAGGCATCCTGAAGTCATTTTAGGATTCAAGTCCTTCCAAACTTTTTGTAGACACCCCATTCTAGTACCCTCTTAGACCTACGTGGGGTCCAAACAAACTTCCTTTGAACCTTGGACCCTTAATCCTCCTTCAAAGCATAACCAGAGGTCTGCGGATGCTTATCGAGCTCTATTTATCTTTAGTTAACTCTCGGACTCGAGAATATCTCAACTCAATTTCATAACGATCTGAATCCTCTTTCTAGTTTTCCCTACTATGCCTAAATCAGATTTACAATTCGCATTTAGAAACCTTTTTTACGTAGAAACCCTAACCCAAGGTCATCGGAATCTCCCCAACCTCTTGAATTTTATCATCTCTTAGACCCGGGAGTATCTCAACGCACTTTCATAAATATCTAAATCCAATTTTCAATGGTCCCATCCGTGCATGAAAAGGACTTACGGTTTGCATTTTACAACATTTTTCCAAAAAAACCACTTTCAACTTGCCATGGGTCAATTTCCATGCCAGCCGACACGCCCCCTCCCCCAAAGGGAAGCCTTGTCTTTCTAGCCCTTTAGGGTTTCCTATTTAATAAAACCTTGACCTCATTGTTCAGTGGCCTTTTTCCTCAAAATCAAGGAGATAACTTTTCATTACATCACTTTCAAAACATTCTCTCTACATTCCCTTAGCTCATCCATACCTCACCTTTTGCCACGACTTGTTACCGCTCCACCATCATCCCAAAATCGGATTGCCCAGCTTTCAAAAATCATAATTTAAATCACTTAGAAGGTCTAAAAACTCTTCATCCTTATTTTTCAATTTAGTGTCATTTCTTATATCTTATTACTTCTTGCATATTTCTCAATTAATTCTTTTTTCTCTCATCACTGATCACATTTTTATTACTTATACATTAACAAACCTATTTTCATAGAATCAAAGAACCGAAAGGAGGGTTTAACTCATAAACTCCAAATTAGAGTTTTCTTCCACTTGTTTACATTTTCATCACTTGTGCATGTTTTTTTCACAAATTAAAATAGAAAACTCTAGTTTCAGATTTATGGGTTATACCCCACCTTTATTATTTTTTTGAACTACATGGACTTTGATGCTGGTTTCGTCTATGTAGGCATCTCGAGTTTACCTTAGTATTTTAGTCCTCCTCATTTCCCTTATTTTACTCGCCACACTTGATTTTCAATAATATTTTACCTATTATATTTTTACTCTCTAGTGGTCTCGTTGACATGCATACTCACTTGCTTATAGTAATTCATGATCCGGTGCATCGCTCATAGTCTATATATTATTATCTATTTTTACTCTATATCGGCCACATTGACATGCATACTCACTCGTTTATAGTGAGTCACAATCCGGTGCATCACTTAGAGTGTATCCTTTTTAATATACTTCATTTCCCTTTTTTGGCGATCCTGTTAGACATGTGTATTCACTTTTTCATAGTGAACTACGATCCGGCGTATTGTTCATATTCTGGCTACTTTTATATTTTTCTCTTTTTTTTAGTTTTACTCATTCTGATGATTCATTCCTGTCCCTTTTCACTCATTTGCGACAATAAATGCCTGAACTGATATGGGCTCTAGAAGATTATCAATAAGCTCAGCATGCTCCACATGTTCCGTCTGTCAATGAGTCACCTCTTGCACATCGACTAATGGCCCATATTTCTCAATAAGGGGATAACTTAACAATGTGTGTCCTTTTTTATCAAAAGGAGGAAGATTTAAACTGAGTAAAAGAGGATCTTAAATTTATCTCCAATGATTGTGATAAGATCAGTGAAATGTCCCTCGAGGGAAAAGATTGTGATAAGATCAGTGACTTATGCATGGAAGCCCAACAGTGGGCCCATCAATCCAATGATTTGTTTATATCACCAGAGGAATTCAATTTAGATGATTTCGTTCAGGTTTTAATAAAATAATTTGTTAAGCAGAAGAATCTATGCAAAACTCCTAAGTTACTCATAGTCTTGAAACTCAAGGAACACATGGTACCTTCCTTCAAACACTTGTCTAATACATGGGAAGATTTATACAATGAGGTAGTTAAAGTTGTGGAATATATTGATTTCTTCTAGAACAACAACATTATCGCTACCGGATAAGGATAGTATTATGATCCTACAATATTTATACTTTCACAAACCCCTGATGACATCTGCTTCATGTCCTTTTTGAGCCCGTGTAAATGCTGCGCAAGTGACGGGGTGAGTTTTTCCCCTCTTTATTCCTCCTATCGGGCCCATGCAACTCGAGGATGGTCATAATTTTATTTTGTTCATTCTATATATATATATATTAACATCTTATTCATAGTGCTAGTGTGTTTTACTCATGCAATTACTTTTCTTGAATTTATTATCGCTTTAGCAGTCACTTTCCCATGCTGAAATTATGATTTCAAGGCGTTGCTCGGATTTTAGTCATTTTATACACTCCCTTGGTATTTTATTCATGTTTATTTCATTAGGATGATTCATTTCCATATTGGAAAATTCCTACCGCTTCCATGTTTCTACCTCTTTTAGTACACATCTTAACAACTCATTTTCAGCACTAAGGATTAAGGGTTTTGGGCCAAACCCTAAATTTGAATGAAAAAGGAGATATGATAGGATCTTTAAAGGAGAGGTTTGATCACCAAACCTTGGGTAATAATCAAAGTACTAAAAGGAATACCTTTGTGAAAATCGGGCCAACAAAAACACGGACATTCTCTGATGGTAGATCAACGAGTACTAAACCTTATCAAGAATGGAAGATTGCTTTCCCATGTAACAAGCTTTTAGTCCTCAACCACCATTTGGATAAACTTATCAAAAAGTGGAGCTAAGGATTCAGAGTCGGAGTCCATTACAGATCCAATGTTCATAAAGAGAAAACTTTTAAATAATTATGACAAATAAACATTGGAAATATAATAAAGCCAAAATGACTTTTTGGTTTGAATCAAAATGTTGCTTATATATTAATAGGAAAGTTAATGTGACCACGTATCTAAAGGTTCCCATTAAATTCATCGTAGTAAGTTAGATTTGTGGACACACAACACTTTGGAGGGATAAAATTGTAATCAAATTACAATCAACTAGACTTTACGATAAAATAGGTTAAAAGTTTAGCTAGAAAAATCCCAATCTCATAAATTCTTATCCATTTTTGGTTGAGAGATGCCTTTCTTATAATTTGGACGAACACTTTATTTAATTAATGGATTTAAAAGATAAAATGACAATTTCTTAGAATTTTAACATTTATTTAATTATAATGTCATTAAATGCATTCAAAAGGTTCCAGTGTTCTGGCGTAGTGAGAAATCAAAAGCACACAACAAAATACTAATTCCAAATAAAAAGTTGACATTAATATTATAAGAAATATATGAAATATCTAACAAAATATTAAAGAAATCTTCATTAACATGACAAAAAAATAAATAAAAAGATTGCAATCATTGAGATCTCAAGCCTTTAGGGTTGAGCAAGAGTTAAAACAAAGTAATGAGGGATCATATAAGTTACAAATTTATGAAAAGTATCCCAACATATACTGGTATAAAACTTACTCCTAGTCTAACTATTCCTACACTCTAGGAAGTCTCAGAGAAACGATCGCATAATTCAACAGCCTCTAGAGAGCTTAACTGGATTATTCCTCCATTTCAGTATCCCTTACAATAATTTTTACAATAATTAGGAATGGATTTGGATCATTTTCCTTATGGGGTACATTAGATAGATCAAGAAAAATATTCTCAGAGTCCTCCTTATCCTATAAAATGGTCTCGACCTTTCTTCGAGGATTCTTATAAGAGTGTATAAGAGCCTCAAAAGAAGACATTTGAGAGGATAATACATCCACTAACTTCAGACATAAAGTGAGAATATTCAAGAAGAACAGACCTTGAGCCCCGATTATAGGCAGAAGTCCCTCAACAGGCCTTATGAACTCACTATCCCATCCAAAGTTGTTGAAGGCATTGTTACTAAGAGTGATGGTAAATGGTAAATGGTAGAAAGCATGCAATAACTCCACAGCCTAGGTTATGTCAGTTGGAGTAGAGGGATAATTGAACCACATAGAGGTAGTTCGAGGGCCAGTGTTATAATATGACCTCAAGTCCTCAAAACTGTTCCCCATGAGACGGGGAGGAACTACCACAATGGTGATGTCTCTAGCGACAACAAAAATTTTATTACTCACCAAATTCTCAAAAGTATCCAAGTCAAAATTACCCCTAACCAAGTTTTTAAAGGGATAAAGATATTCTTTCAAAAGGGGGGAAAATGAACAAAAACATGAACATACGGATTCTTATTAAAAGGGCAACATTTTAGATATTTCCCCTATTATCTAGGTTACATACTTTATGGCATATCCCGTTACTCTGCATCACATCATCACGACATATCAAAGATCCGAATATCTAATAACTCCAATGTGCACCATTACATCTTTAACTTTCATCACGTTTATCTTCATCACGCTCCACTACTCCACCTAATGTTGGTATAATTTATATTTAAAGTTTATTTTTATAATTATATTAGGAGTTATTTATATTTTATTTGATTTAAAAATGAGGCATTTTTGGACTTAAAATAAAATGATTTTTTGGCACTAGTCGTTCAAACGGGATGGGAATGTCATTCGAACGAAAGAGCTTTTCATTAGAAGGGTTATTTGAAGTCTACATCAAACGAACATCTAACAAAGGCGTACTGTTTCAAGTCGTTAGAAGGTTGTTTGAAGCACATGCAAATAAGATAGGCTTGTCATTCGAATGAAACTTATTTTTCTTCTAACGAAGAGCTGATCTCATTCGAACGAGCATCAAACTCGTTCGAACAACTTGCACTGCCTCAATTTTCATGTTTTCGTATAAATACCTGCTTCGTGTAATGTTTCTTAAGACTTTTATAAATAAATTTTTCTTTAGATTTGCTGCATAAAGTCTAATATTTTAAAAGGCAAAATATCTTTTAATTCACACACATCACCTCCCATATATAGTTGTGAATCCACTTTAAAACCCTCACTAATTCTACCAGAATTACATCTTGTGGAGAAGGCATCTTCACTGTCGTTCTTGTGATTCTTGCAAGAATCACTGTTGAAGGATAACTGCATCATTGTGAAAGGAAGATGAAGGTCACCTATGGGAGATTCGTCAAAAATGTTATTGCTGCTTTATAAGATTTGTAAGTTGCAAATTGTAAATTTTATAACGTGAATAAGAAAAGGTTTTGCCCCTAAGGGGATTTTTTCTTGAAAACTGTCTTTTGTGGTTTGAAATCCTGTTTTACTATTTTACGCAATAATCACATAGTTTCATATTCTAGCGTAAAAAGAATTAAAAATTGGTGTGGGTTGTCATCTAAATTTAATAAGTTAATGCTAATAGATCATTGCACACTCTCACCGATGTTGAATCCCTTCAAAATAAGAGTCTCTTAAAGAGACATGGATTGAATAAAGGCAATCACTCAATAGATTGACCGTCACACTTTTAAAGGTATCAAATATATAGTAAGGAGTAACCTTACGTGTCTAGATAGTTTCACCTTTAGGGATTTGGGACGTTTAGGGATAAACCAAACAGAAGCAATAGGTGATGAAGATGAATGGCCTTCGATGATGAGAGTAAAGGTATGAAGTATCACAAAGAAGTAGAGCTAGTTGTTCCAGGGGTTTAATAGTAAAAGAACCTAACCGGAGGGATCAATCCCATCAGTGGGAGGCTAGACAAGAACCTCCCTCTAATCATCAACTTAAGGATTTTTCTCACCATTTGGATTATATTCGACAATACGTCATGGAGGAAGATTAATAATGGCATCCCACTCATGAAAGTGTGTAACCCCAAGGGGAACACTATTTTCCACAATAAACTCAATATCACTAATATTTGAAGAGGATGCCCTATTAGAAAAATCCAAGCTAAGGCATCAAAACTCATCCAGAGTTTGTTCAAAGAGGCTTTGGGTAGGGGAATGGTACACTATGATAGTTCACAAATGGTAAAACACTTAATAGGAAGGAGGTGATGGGGAGTCATATGCATAGTCATCATCACAAAAGTATGACATGGTGAATAATTATTTAACACAGATGAAAAGGCGTCAAGATAAGAAGAAATACATCGAATATGGAAAAGTTCAAGTGATTGAGATCCACTAGCTCATCTGAAGATCTTTAAAAAGAAAACTACATATGCCAAATTGTAATAATTATCATCAATTTTAAAAAGTGGGAAGATTAACCATACGCTAATATTTAAAGCTAAGGAGTCCTGGCAGTTTAGTAGGGAAAAGCAATAGTCCACTTGTTAATTTTTTTCTAAAAACTTATTAATATGGGGGGTATGATTACACCATATCTAACCAACCAATAAATTAATGACACATGGAAAATATATGAGAATGTAATTTTATGATAAAATGGCCAAAGAGAATGAAACGGTCACGTACATGCAAGGATACTTAGGGAGAACACCCATGGAAATAGCTCATAAAGGTAATTGCCAAAAGTAAGTGGCTCCGTTTACCTTTTAATTTTCATTTAACTTTATGTTTATAGCATTACAGTTTGTTTATTCTACTATCAAATCATTTATTTTCCTTAAATTTTCAAATTCACTTTTGTTCTTTACATTAATCATTGTTTATGTTTCTTTATTATAATCTTCCTATTTTGAAATCGTACTTTATTTTAGTTCTAACGAAAAGAAAAAATAACTTAGCAATTACAAAAAGTCTTCTTAATTAAATCAATTGAACATATCACAATCGTTTGATTATTTATTATCCAATATAACTATATTTGGTTGGCAAGACACATAATCTTTGCTTGGCACACTCATAAATTTATCATAAATCAAGCCACCAAAACAACTCCTCTATGTGTTTCGTACTAATATAAGACTTAACATACCAAAATACATCTAAGGCACACATGAATTCTTCTTATAATACAATATAAATGGAGAAGGTGGTCCTTCCTTTGTTATTACTCTTTTTATTTGTTCTATTATATGTTTCTTCGGAGGTTGAGTTTTATTTTTACAAACATTCCCAAGCCTTCTTTATATATTCACCACCCTGAAGATAATGAGAAGTTATATTACAACATGGATATCTTACTTGAGGTATGATTTCTATAATACTATTGGTGGAGTGTGGGGAAGAAGTTTGCAAGTCATGAGTGGTAGTTGGTTCTCTCATTAAATGAGAGTTGATGAATTATTATAACTAATCAAAGGTAAGTGGGGGTAGGTGACCTAATGTTATTAATTATAACCTACCCGTTATATTGATAGTGGTTGTCTACTTTGCCTCCTTCGATTTTTCCTGATATTGAGGTCTTGACGATGGTATGCAAAAGGTGCTTCAACTATGAATAAGTGGGCCATTGGTGTATAGAGGCTTGTTGATCCTAACTAAGTTTGGTGTTCTAATGGTGAAGCTTTGATGAGCCCCTTTGAGATATTTCCAATGTTTGAGATGATCTATGAATATATGATAAAGGATAAAGAGTTGATGTTAACCTCATCACAACATGATTATCTTTCTAATAAGGAGTCTACGGTCAATGGGTTGATATGACCTTATCAATATTGCCCAAACTCCCACTAAGATCTTGGGAGAGTCTCTTAAGGAACATATGTTATTTTATGGGTTCTAGACATGGACTTTGCATACGGTCCGTGGATAAAGGAGTGCGTGGATGAGGGTCATTTACCCTCTTCTAACCTTTATTCATAATATGAGGTTTCCCATGGATCTTGAAGTTGATAATTATTCTTTGAATCATCATAAAGAATGCCCCATGCTAGTGTGACAACCCGCCAAATAAAATACTGGGCGATCATCCCTATATCAAATTAAAACAGGAGTAGCATATGGATCATCCTCAGCATCACTGTCGAAAAACCAATTTAATTACTAATAACCTATTAGGCTGGCGTCAAAATTTTACTTAACTAATCTTTTTAAACAACTACACAATATAAACATTCACACAGTTTATATAAATGAAATTGGAATGAGGTAAAATAACCGAACACTCGGTTCAAATATGATACAACCAAATCGAATGCCGCACTAAAAGGCGGTAAAAGAATAAATAAATACATTTGGGCTTTCTACCCGAGAGTAACTACAATGCTTCCTATCTAGATTGCAAGAATACAAGCGTCAAAATAAACTCGCATGCATCCACAGTTGCTGCAGCATATGTCTGACTCAAAATGGATCATCATCCAGGCATCCATGTGTCTAGACACCTATATATATACAATATATAGCAAGAGAGGAAAAATATAAAAATGGGTCAGAGCCCGAGTTGTGAAAATATTTAGCAAGTGCATAAATGCTTTATTTTAAAAATATGTTTTATCTCATATTTAAATTGGTATCGCACTCCCATGAGATACCCCTCACCTCTCTTCTAATAGTGCACACCTAGAGCATCCCTCTAAACATCCGAGTCAAGCTATGTTGCTTAACTACTCCATCACCCCCAACTCTAGAAATCCTAAACAACCCAAGTACTAAGGGCTCAACTTCTCCCTAGTCTCAACGTTATGCCATAATCGTGCGTGGGGTGTCTCGCAAAGAGAACCCCCCCCCCCCCCGATACACTACTACTTGGCAAGGTCGAACGTCGAGATCCATTAGACCCTCAGTACACGAAAGATATATTTATAAACATATATATACCACTGTTCTAAAAAACCTGCCTAGGCTTGAGGCTTGGGGGAAACGACCCGCCTTAAGATTTTGACGCCTTATGCTTGGTAAAACCCTTAAGGCGTACTTTTTCTCTAAAAACAACAATGCTTTAGTGAAGCGATATCCCCTTTTAAAGATTTTTTTACAAACCGAACCATTATCTCATCCAAAATAATCAAATAGTATTTTTATTTGCAAATATTCAGACATATTTTTATGATATGTACAATTTTAGTATTTTAATAGCATTGTTATGGTTAAAAAATATTCAAATATATTAAAAAGACCTAAAAGCCTTTTCACGCCTTTTTACGCCAAGGCCCACCTAGGCTTCTAAGGCTTAAGGCTTGGCCTCCACGCCTCGATCACGCCCCGCGTTTTTTAGAACCTTGATATATACACATAGAATTATATTCATTATCATGCTCATTTTTTACTTTCATACTCACTTTTATATACGTATCATGTTACACTTCCGGATATATATCCCAGAATGAGAATTCATTTCTTTATTATTTTATATTCATTTTATCTCTTTACTCTCATAGAGATATAATATCTTGTTCTCATACACAAGTAATATACTATCACACAAGTACAATAACCGTCCCAACGAGCTATAACTCGAGGATGCGGTCTCATAGTGCCGATCTAAAATTCGGGTTTACTCACTATACCACGGTACCAAGCCAGACTCCATCAATGGACATGGTAAACAAATACACAACGATGGAGGCGGTCATGTTCCCCCTGCAAGTGCAGTTACACACATCTCACTCGAACGCGGGACGATAATGACCTGGGGAATATACTCTCCCTGCTCCTCGAGCCAGGGGATTCACCCACATCGCGCAACCTCCCTGGATCGCACTAGAAAAAATATATTCTCTAGCTATTCCAACCCTATACCAAAGGAAAGCCCGTGGAAACCAGCCTCTAAAATACACATATACCAATCACACACCGATACATATGTATTCGTATCATATAATATATTCTATAATTACATCGTGTGTGTGTGTGTGTGTATATATATATATATATATATATAATAAGTTACAATGGTGTTTTCACTATTCATAAGATGGGAAGACACTTCACGGTTCAGATCGAAGCCAACAATGCAACGATCCAATGGTTGAAATTAAAATACCCCTCTTACCATTTTTGTCCCTTACATATTTGAGTTCCCCCTCTTTTTAACCCTTCCTTTTCTTTCCCCTCTTAACTCAAATTCAAATTCATGGGTAAAATAGAAAATTACACCTATCAACTCTAATTAGTGCTGGATGACCACGGGATGTTATTCAACTCTCACTTCTCAATGCAAATATCAAGAATCGATGCACACACACTCAACTCAAACCCTCTCTCTCTCATGATCCCCTCTTCTATCATACCGCTTTCTGTCTAATTAGTTTTTTTTGTTCGATTTCCCTAACCAGTGCCCCTTTTGTCTGATTTCCCTAACCAATGTTAGATGTGTATGCATTTGTTCTTGAACTTTTTTCGATTATAAAGGTGTATTATAGCTCTAATATGGATGAGTTGGAGTGGTAAGATGGGTATTGTTCAATTTCCCTAACCAATGCTAGATGTGTATTGTTTGATTTCCCTAACCAACACCCCTTTTTTGCTTTTTTGTTCAGGTAATCAAGAGGTGAAGGTGACTATGCAGGTGTGGTTCTTCCATCAATGGATCTCGGCATTCTCATAGGTAAGACTTTGGTTTCTTTTAAGGAAAGTACTATTTTGACCGAGTAAAATTGGGTTTGCAAAAAGGGTTGGGTTTCAGGTTGGTTATGGGTCTACTGGGTCAGCGGGTTATAAGGTTAGTCATGGGTTAAACCTTACAAATTGTGATGGATTCTTGGTGTTTTAATGGGTGGTTTAGGATATGGACGAGTTGGAGTGGTAAGATGCGTCTAAATAGGGCATATTGGTGGTCGGGTCAGGGGTTAAAGGGTCTCGAGTAATATGGGTCTAAATATGTCATATTCTCTATACTTTAAGGGTTTTGTTCAAAATAAGTTTATGTGGGGTTCAACCATCACACGTGACACTTCTTCTCATTACTGCAGGTACACATGTGGCCATGCTCTTGATTCAAAATTTTAGTTCAATTTGGAGGTACACAGGTGGTTATGTTCTTGAATAGCCTCAAATGTTAGGAAGGATTCATTATTTTGATGGTTTACATTCTTAATTCTGCATGACAACTGTTTGGTGAAATGCTTGACCAATATTTCTTTTGATATGATTGTCATTTATGTATTATTGACCTAATTATTTATTTCCTTTTTTGGCTTTCGATTTTCGTCTATTTTATTTTGTTATCGATTTGAGGTAACTATGTAAGTCAGAATGTATTATTTTGCAAATATGGTGTACATTTTTGTGTTTTTAATGTTTGATCTTGATTGTGTTTCAGATGAACAAATTTAATAATCAAATCTTGGAGGATGACTCAGATATCTTTGTTTGATTGGGTCAAATCAGGTATAAATCTCATCAGCACTTTCCCGTGGAGTCTCCATAACCTTAAAGGTAAGATATTCATCCCTAAATCGGAGATTTTATGTGGGGTACAAATCCAGCTAAAAATATATTGATTCCTTCTCTGATAGAAAAAGCAAGGGTTACAACTCCATAGGCACCTGACTTTCCATAGTCGGGATGAAGCCCCCTGTCAATGTGGCTCTATTGGTCCGAACAATAGCTAGGGGTGATTTCATGGTTTGAAGAGGGATAGGCACATGATCAATATCTATTGGCATGCTTTTACATTGTAGGGGTGTTGGGGGCTTATGGTATGTGGTATTATCTCTTTTAGGTTGCATTAGTTTAAGCGCAGCACATGGATGATGGTTTTGGTGACATAGAAGAGTTCGGTAGTTATTTGGATATTGGTTTGGTGTATTTATTTGGCTAGAGTTCTATTTAGGTAATTATTTAATGAATTTTAATTAAGTTTAGCATAACTTTTTCTCCTTATCTTTCCTATGATTGTGTAGAGAGCTGTTAATTTCAATTTCAAGTAGTTGAACTATATATCTTTTCCAAGTCAGGTTTTCAATTTTGTGAGAGACTATTAATATAGTTTCTCTTTCTCCTATTTATTCTAATGTGACACATGCATAAGAAAATGCTTATATTGCAGGCACCTCAGCACTTACCTCTTTTATTGTATTCGATCTCAAATTAGACCATAACAGTGTGTGCGACTGTATTTCCAGGAAGATTTACATTTTGGTATGTAACTTAAATTTTGACATGTTTATTGTGTGTTTGTTCTATATTGATAATCCATTCGATAATTCTATAAATCTAGACATTTGGGCCGATAGTAGTATCAAGATAGTTCTTGGTGTGCCACATGTTTATGGTCTAGGTTTATGAAATACAAAGTTGTAATATGGTATATGGTTTATGTTTTACCCTTTGAAGTTATTCAACATTCAGTGTATATATTGAAAAATTGCAATTCAACTTTGTAAGTGGAATTTGTTGGGAATGGTATTTGGTGTGTCACATGTTTTCATTATTTTTCTACTTTTTATGCATAGTATTATTTATTTAATTTATTCTCACGAGGACTATTTTACTGAATACATTACTGAATTGATTAGTCTTTTATTTGCTAATTTTAACAGTTGATTTTTCAAATATAAAATTTAGGCGAGCAGTGCCAAATTAAGTAGCTTTGTTAGTGCCTATGATTTTTGTACCCCTGACATCTTCTTGCCAACGCCTCTTCTCATTCTGTACACTCTCCTCGATCCTCGAGAATCTTTAAGTTTCAAATTTGGGTATGGGATTTTCATTCAAAACGGGGACATGATGCTTGAGGGAAGCTTCATTTTTAGTAGTATTTTGATTTGACTGACTAATGTTCATTTTTTTGGATTCAAAATGTGGGCGTGGTGTTTGAGGGCAACTTTAAATCTTGGATGTCATGATTGTCCCTACATCTTTGACTTACCATGACATATACACAATCTACCTATCGCTTCAACTGATACTTTAAAATATGTAAGCTAATCTTTCTTTTGTGGAGTTTTTACATGATTTAATTTTTGTGAAAGTTCATCAGCATTCTTTTGTGAAAGTTCATGGGCAAGTGATTTTTGTAGCATTGTTTATATAATGATCATGATTTTTGACAAAATGATTTTCCAAATATTGTTCATCCTTAGGATAACCCTCGCTTCCTAAATTTGGTTCTTCCTTCCTATATGTGAAAATTATATTTAGTGGCTGATCAAAATAAGTTACGGGTGAGACTAAAACAAAAATGAGAAGTGTAGTATATTTTAAAAAAATCACCATACATGTTTCATAGTGTAATGTTGTAGCCCATTTGTCCCAGTTCTTAAGTCGCATTAGGCATGACTTAAGTGCCAATGGTCAGGAATCTATTCTATTGTTAGATATTTTAGATGGTCAGATGGGTTTGCCTTTTGAAGTAATCTAATTTTCCAGTACTTAAGTCGCATGAGGTGTTGATTTTTGGAGTTGGAAGTTAGAGGCCAAATTAGCAACCCTCAAACCACTAATACTCATGGGAGTGATTGACTAGATCCAGATGCAACTGTCTCGGAAACATGTTTCATAATCAAGGTTGCAGTCCCTTTTAAGTTGTTTCACTATACATTTAATAAGTTAATAACTTTTATGCATGTAGTGTATTTATATGTATGTAACAAGGGGTGTGGGCATGTCTTAGGCACTATGCATGGCCTTTTTCTCGACACAATGTATTGGCATGTTTTAGTCAAAAGCATGAACGTGTCTATGCTTAGCTCTTCTTAATTTATAAACTACTATTTTATTTTTGTTCCAGTTTGGTTATTAAAGTTTATTAAGCTTATTGATTATTCCAAAAATTCTATGAATTATTTTTCTGTGATTATTGTTACATTAATTGTGATGTGCATGCAAATTAGGAGCTTCAATAAGGTATACATGTTACCTCCTTTACCATATTCGATCTCCAGTCTGACCATCGTTACGGTGGACATATTAATATTGACGAATTGTATGAATAACAAGGTGTTAACAGTGCGTGCGACTACATTTCTGGAAGGGCAAGATAATCTAAAAAATTTGTTGAAAATAGCTCAGAGGAAATGCAATGACATGGATATAATATGTTTATTTATTTTTTCTTGGTATTTAAGAGAACTTAAATTATTCATTTATTAAGGAAACTAAAATTTCTTCTTCTTGATCGCCTACTCGATCATGATTATAACACCTTCTTCCATCCGATGTGACACCGATTTCACAGGTAACTACCCTCCAATTTATGATTTCCTTATCCGCACGCCTCACCACTACCCCTGCCCTTACATACAACAATACCAATTCCTTATTCCTCATTCACTATCTGTTCCACTGCAGAGTTGATTTGGAATTTCCAAAGATTTGAACTCAGGTTTCGGCATTTAACCGTTAAAACTTTTGTCCAAGTTGGAAGTAGAGCATTGCTCACTATTCCTAATTTCATCTTTAATATGATGGAGGTAAACACTGTTTTGCACAAATGTTCCTATTGTATTGATGACGTTCCCCTAATTCCACGTCTTTCTAAATCTCAGCAAGGCTTTCTAAAGGAAGTTGAGGCTATACCAAGGCAACCGCAAAAAGTTGAAAATTTTGGATAGTATTTGTGGGATAATTAGACCTTCCAGTTACACTAATTGATTGTTGATAAAAGCATGATTGATTTAAAATATAAGGGAAGGTGTAGAATCTATTCCCCTTTCTTTATTTCTTTTTCAGTCAAATGGCTTTTCAACCACCATGCTGATTTCCCATTTAATTGTTTAATTCTTGAAGTAAAGAAGTCTGAATGGAGCTATCTTGATTGTTTACGGGTTTTGATTGAATAAGAAAGAAGGAAAATATATCTCTCACCTCCTATATATGAAATTATGTGATTAATAAATATCAATGTCACCAGGTATTAAGGGAAGCTTATCAGGTTTTGAGCGATCCAGTGCAAAGAGACGCATATGATCGAAATGGAAAATATTACATATTGAAGTGAGGGTTTGATAGTTGTTTACATATTAGTTATCATCATATCTCAGGTAATCTCTCATTCGTATGGTATTTTACAATATGGTGTAAGAGATAATTCGATTAACATCAATATGGAGGTTTGACAACATAATAATTGATATAGGTTGGAAGTTTGTATTTTTGGTTCTTATTTGAATAGTCCTTATTTCAATATTTTATTTGAATATTCCTTATCTCCTAAAACTTGAGTTGGTTTTGTTGCACAAATTCGAGTTGCCACACCTTTAGTACACCCAATCAACCGATATGTTCTCTTTTTGTATCAATTAATCTGCTACTGTGGTACCAAATCGGATCTAATTGGTTTTAAACCAAATTTTTTTTGTCTTTGTTAACGATCCATTTTCCAAAACCAACTGATCCGATATGTTGCACGAACCCGAGTGACAAAGTCAGCTGTCCATTAAGCAATTTAAGCACTTAATATAATATTTATGCTCTTAAACGTGTATTAGCTGTCCATTAAGTTCTAATGTAATTATTGTAGAAGATATTTTACACCTTGAATAATATCGGAGATTTATTTTTATCTCAAGTCTTCATTGCACTGTGCTCACCACATTTGTCATTTTCAGTGACATGAAGAGCTTGATTGGTGAAGCCACATTTGGGATTTTCCAAGAGAGCTTCAGCATTACTAACACTGGTATGTTTTAGAATCCATTCTTTTGGAAAAGAATATTTTTAATAATGAAGTCAATAAAATTCTCTCAATTATTTTATTGCGACGAGTACATAGTTCATAGGGGAGGAGATATTCACGAAGTAGGCATTTCATAAAAGAACATAAATAACGTCAATTTATAAGGATATTTTTATTTTATCAATTGTTATTTGTAATTTAGTTGTTAGTAATTTATAAATAATGCCTAATGTTGTACCAATTATGTTTGACTAAAACTTTTATATGTTCTTCACTTAAACTGACATATTTTTTGCATTTTGGGATAAACATAAGATCCCTACTTCACACGAAACAGAACAGGAACTATTGCTTTTGATGGAATGATAAAATTTCAAGTAAATTCTACTGCATTCTTTTCTTTCCTCGGACTATCACATCCAGCGTGTCAGTGCCGTGTAAAGTTTATGCATACAACTCTCTTAAAATATTAAGGATAATATGTGTTTCATATAACTTTAAGGATAATAGGTGTTTGATATAACTTTAAGCATATATTTTCTGTATATATTTCCATCCATCCATTTTCTGTTTGATTCACACCATTGTGTGCATAATATGATGTTGTTTCTTTTCTCTAATATATGTATATATTTCTATTTTAATCCACAAGATCATGTATTGCCACGATAAATTATTGGAAAATTTAAAATTTTAAAAAAATAGTCCCAACGACTACTATATGCCTGCAGATTTGTCAACAAGCTATTGTGCCCGCAATGATACCTTCGTAAGTCATTTGGGGAATCTACAATGATACTTTCGTAAGTCATCTATTGTATAGTCTGTATCCGCTTCATTTAAACGTGTTGGAACGAGGTATGCTTCAATTGTAGCAGATTTAATAACTGCTTCAATTGTGCACTGTGAATATGATGCTATAATTGTGCACTGTGAATATAACTGCTAAAATTGTAGAAGATTTAAAAACTAGAACCCCCGGGCATACATTTGATTGGGCATGTGAATATGATGCCCAGTGACGTTTCAGGAACTGAAAGGAAAAGTAGGGACTAAATAATTAGTAAGTACGAACATGCACATATATTTGTATTTAACTTTCCATAAATAATTTCTATGACTTTTCTCTTTGTTTATTATGTTTATTCATGAAGAAAGAAAATTTAATGGGTCTATTTTTATATATTATCAGTTGTTATTGTCCTGATTGAAAATTTGAAAAAAATAGTTCCAACGACTACTATATGCCTGCAGGTTTGTCAGCAAGTTGTTGTGCCCGCAATGATACTTTTGTAAGTCATTTGGGGAATCTACGATGACACTTTTGTAAGTCACCTACCGTAGAGTATGTAGCCACTTCATTTGAACATGTTGGAATGATGTATGCTTCAATTGTAGCAGATTTAATAACTGCTACAATTCTGCACTGTGAATATGAGGCTACAATTGTGCACTGTGAATATAACTGCCACAATTGTAGCAGATTTAATAACTAGAACCCCCGGGAATACATTTGATTGGGCATGTGAATATGATGCCCAGTGATGTTTCAAGAACTAAAAGGAAAAGTAGGGACTAAATAATTAGTAAGTACGAACATGCACCTATATTTGTATTTAACTTTCCATAAATAATTTCTATGACTTTTCTTTATGTTTATTATCTTTATTCACGAAGAAAGAAAATTTAATGGTTCTATTTTTATATAATATCAGTTGTTATTGTCCTGATTGAAAATTTGAAAACAACAGTCCCAATGACTACGATATGCCTGCAGGTTTGTCAGCAAACTATTGTGCCCGCAATGATACTTTCCTAAGTCATTTGGGGAATATGCAATGATACTTTTATAACTCACCTACTGTAGAGTCTGTATCCTCTTCATTTGAACATGTTGGAACGAGTTATGCTTCAATTGTAGCAGATTTAATAACTGCTACAATTGTGTACTGTGAATATGTTGCTACAATTGTGCACTATGCATATAACTGCTGTAAAAGCAAATTCAATAACTAGAAACCCCGGGTATACATTTGATTGGGCATGTTAATATGATGTCCAGTGACGTTTCAGGAACTAAAAGGAAAAGTAGGGACTAAATAATTAGTAAGTACGAACATGCACATATATTTCTATTTAACCTTCCATAAATAATTTCTATGACTTTTCTTTATGTTTATTATCATTATTCACGAAGAAAGCAAATTTAATGGTTCTATTTTTATATATTATCAATTGTTATTGTCCTGATTGACAATTTTTGTTTGATGTTATTTTTATCAATTGTTTAAACACGTTAAAAATATTATTTAGAATTGTCTTTTGTTTTATGCATTCAAATGCCAGATTTGGGATGTACGTTAAATTCTACTTTCGGTAATTTTTGAAAGTGAGACTTGGGATGTGCATCCTTTTGATTTTTAGGGCATACTTATGAGGATCTCTTATCTCATTGATGGCCGCCAATGTGAGGACCATCATGGTTCCAAATGTGTTGTTTTTATCCATCTCCTTGAAATTTAGGTTTGGTTTAAATGGCATAATTCATTTTATTGTTTAAGGAACCAATTTATGCATATGTTTCAGGATGCATCTTTCTAAAATATTGATAAGAACTCCTTTTCTTTCCACATTTGTGTAGATATGTCATTCAATAAATTAGCCCTAAAGTACCACCCCGACGTGTCACTTCATGACCAAATAGAGGACTACAAAAGGAGGCTCATTAGAGTATAAGAGACTGATGGGACTTTGTCAAATGGGCATAATAGAGCTTTGTATGATGTGTATTTGTCTAATAGCCTTAATTTTCTTTCTCGACTAAAAAACAAAGCCCCGTCAAGAAATTTGAAGATTAGATGAATCGGTGAGAGTATCAATTGTCGAAGCTAAATAGAAGAATCACTAACAAAGATTCAAGAGGGAATAATATGTCATGGGGAGATAGTGTCTGCAAACATTAATAACGAAGCAAATATTATGCTTCAAATCTATGTATATAGTAGCTTTTCATGTTGGGTTTAAAGTAGGTACAAGATGGAAAATCTTGAAGTTTGGTATCAGATCATTAAATGAACTTGAATGCAGAGAATATATAATCGAGTTTGTCCTT